>OZ034800.1:53668404-55033404 GCA_964028335.1 Altica lythri
ACATACAGACATACAGACATACAGACATACAGACATACAGACATACAGACATACAGACATACAGACATACAGACATACAGACATACAGACATACAGACATACAGACATACAGACATACAGACATACAGACATACAGACATACAGACATACAGACATACAGACATACAGACATACAGACATACAGACATACAGACATACAGACATACAGACATACAGACATACAGACATACAGACATACAGACATACAGACATACAGACATACAGACATACAGACATACAGACATACAGACATACAGACATACAGACATACAGACATACAGACATACAGACATACAGACATACAGACATACAGACATACAGACATACAGACATACAGACATACAGACATACAGACATACAGACATACAGACATACAGACATACAGACATACAGACATACAGACATACAGACATACAGACATACAGACATACAGACATACAGACATACAGACATACAGACATACAGACATACAGACATACAGACATACAGACATACAGACATACAGACATACAGACATACAGACATACATACATACAGACATACAGACATACAGACATACAGACATACAGACATACAGACATACAGACATACAGACATACAGACATACAGACATACAGACATACAGACATACAGCCATCTTGCTATCTGCCCTTCTGGGTTCCTAAAGCTAAGTGCTAAGTAGCCACTTTAAACTAGCATGGTCTGTTCTGATCAGGAATTTTCTGCCATACAGATATTTATAAAAGTGTTCGACGGATTTTACAACTGCTAACAGTTCCCTCCGAGTTACACAGTAGTTCTTTTCAGCTTTCGATAAAGTTTTGCTGAAGTAACCAACCACTCTTTCCTTACCGTCTTGTAGCTGTGACAAGACGGCTCCAATTCCCACATTGCTGGCGTCGGTGTCCAGAATAAGCTTACCATCAGGAAGTGGATAAGCAAGAACAGGTGCTGACGTAAGCTGTTTCTTCAATATTTCAAACGCCTTTTGACATTCCTGATCCCAACAGAAGGACTTATCGTGTTCTGTCAAACGTGTCAAGGGTTTGGCGATGTCTCCAAAATTCTTGACATATCGTCGGTAATAGGAACAAAGACCCAAGAAACTCCGGAGCTGATGTTTGTCGATACGGATTGGCCATTCCTGAACGGCTTGTATCTTAGCGGGATCAACAGCAACGCCATCCTTGCTTACGTTATGTACTAAATAGTTGACCTGTCTCTGGAACAAGTGGCATTTCTTAACATTCAATGTTAGATTAGCGTTCTGTAATCTTTTAAAAACTTCTTCCAGGTTAGATAAATGTTCCTTAAAGGTCTTACCCATTATGATAATGTCGTCTAGATAAACTAGACAAGTTTCCCATGACAAACCCCGCAGGATGTTCTCCATTAGTCGTTCAAACGTCGCAGGAGCATTACAGAGGCCAAATGGAAGGACCGTGAATTGCCATAACCCTGATCCACTGGTAAAGGCAGTCTTTTCTTTGTCTGCAGGATTCATTTTAACTTGCCAGTATCCGCTTTTAAGGTCCAAGGTAGAAAACAGAGTAGAACCCGCCAAAGCGTCGAGGGCATCATCAATCCTTGGCAGAGGATAACTGTCCTTCTTAGTGACATCATTTATCTTTCGATAGTCGACACAAAACCGCATTGATCCGTCTTTCTTTCTCACTAATACCACAGGAGAAGCCCACGGACTACTGGATGGTTCGACTATGCCATTTTGAATCATTTCTTTAAGGGCTCTGTCTGCTTCTTCCTTTTTAACTTGAGGCATCCTTCGGGGTACCTGTCGAATCGGACGTGCATCACCAGTGTCAATTCTATGTTGTACAACATCAGTTCTTCCCAGTTTACTTTTAGAACCAAATACAGGTTTATAACGGTAAAGTAGATCTCTTACCTGTTTCTTTTCTAATTTTGACAAAGAGGGGTCTAATTTTGTCATTAATTGTTCAATTTCGTTGGTCTCATCTGTTTCCGTAACATTTATCTTGTGAATTATGGCCATTACTGGTCCTAAACTTCCCATTTCCGTGTCCTTTCGGAGAAGAACTGGATGATCGTTCAAGTTGATAACTCGGATGGGTACCTCTTTGGCGGATCTAACAAAAGTCTTACCCACAAGGAGTCCTTTTCCCAATTCATGGTCATGGTTCTTCGGCTCTATCATGGCTGGGGCACCATCTGGCTCCAGTCCATCCAACCGCGCTGTGACGACACATTCGCAGCTTGCCGGAAGCTCGATATCATCGATAAGCTTAATCGAGGCATTGTCAACTTGTTTTCGGTGCAGGAATATTTCTTCATTACCAGTACGAAGGATACGTTGGCGAAGATCCAAATGAAAACCACAGTGGAGCATAACATCCATGCCCAGAACAACATCTTCATCAACGTCAGCCACCAGCACTGAGTGAACAAGAGAGGTTGAACCAAACTGTAGCGTCACCTGTATCTCACCGTAGACTCTAGCAGAATCTCCGGTAGCGGTACGCAGTCTCCAACTGGTAGGCAACATCTTATTTCGCATAATGATGGTTGGTCGGACGATAGTTTTTGTAGCTCCAGTGTCTACCAGCATGCTAATATTCTTCCCATCAAGGAGGCCATCTACATATAAGCTGTCCACGTGATGTCGCAGAGTTGCCAATTTAATGGTGTGAGGGACTTCGGGAATGTTTGGGGTCGATTTCGCCCTCCAGGAGTCGACCCGTTCTAGTTTTCCTGCTGCTGGGGTACTTCAGCAGAAGATTTTTCTTTTTGGGGGCAAGTATTTCTTATATGGCCTAGTTCTCCGCAGTTCCAGCATCTCACTTGGCGCCTTCTTCTTGGAGATAACTTCATTAATCTCTCTACTACCGCTTCAACGTAGCTAACGGAATGAACGGCATGGTGGTAGTTACCGGTGATTTCCCTTAGTCGAGCAACTCCACGTGAGGCCTCCGTCGCCGCCTCAAACTCCAGGGCAATGGTCAAGGCGTCCACAAGAGTCTTCGGCCGCGCCAACCGTACAGCGCGCTGCAACTCGACGTCTCGAAGACCATCGGTGAAGGTTTGGACTGCTAGGCACTCCAGGAAATCCTCCGCTGCATTTGAATACGCAAGTCGTACCATTCTTGCTACATCCGCTTCAAATTCCTGGATAGTTTCTCCATTTTTCTGTTTTCGGCTCTTTAACTGCATTCGGTACACCGGTTGTAGATGAGTTTGACCATAACGCATCTCTAGACGATTCACCAATAACTCGAAGTTGTCAGCTTCATCCGGTGTCAATGATTGCAAGACGTCTAAAGCTTCGCCTCGCAGAGCTACGGTTAGGGACAATGCTTTCTCCTGGGATGACCATCCATTAGCTCTGGCCGCTGCGTCGAATTGTTTCAGGTAATTTGGCCAGGAAGTCTTCCCGTCGAAGGTCGGGGGTTTCATCGTCGTTCGTACATGGGTCGTCTCCTCGCTTCTTTGTCGTTCGACGTCTGCGTGGCAGGTTTCCATCCTTCTTGCATCTCCGTCGCCGTGGTGGATGGTTTGGTTTCGGCGGCTAGCTTCCTGTTCTTGTTGAAGCTTCCTTATCTCGGACTGCATTTGCTGGTTGATCTGGTTTTGCTCGTCTCGCAAGTTGGACACTTGCTGATTTTGTTCGTCTCGCAAGCTAGACACTTGCTGATTTTGTTCATCTCGAAGATGTGATATTTGCTGGGAAAACGAACTGGATAAATCATCTGATAGGGTAGACATTCGTTGTGATAGCTGGGAAAATTGTTGCGTCTGTTCTTCTTGCTGGCTCGTCATTCTTTGTGACAGCTGGGACATATCTTCGCGCTGGCTCTTCATCTGACTGGATAGCTCCTCTTGCTGGCTCTTCATCTGACTGGATAGCTCCTCTTGCTGGCTCGTCATTCGTCCTGATAGCTCCTCTTTCAGCTGGGACATATCTTCGCGCTGGCTCTTCATCTGACTGGATAGCTCCTCATGTTGCCGGGAAAGTTGTTGAGCTTGTTCTTCTTGTTGGTTCGTCATTCGTTGTGATAGCTCCTCTTGTTGGCTCTTCATCTGACTGGGTCCAAATTATTACTTAGGTAGTATTCACGGAGCCTATTCAACAATACAGATTTGGTCCCAGTAGTTTCCAATTCTAATTCTTCGAGCTCTCTTCTGAGCTCTGCCACCAATAGTTCATTTATCTTTTTTCCAGGCATTCTTATATCTTCACCCCACACCTGACACCAATTTGAAACACTTATGGGGGCTTTTTACACAATTTATTTACAAAATTGTTAAGATACACTGAACTCTGCTGGATAACGTCTAACTACTTGACAATACAATGAACTCTTGTGAACACTTGACTCGAACTGACTTAAACTGCCCATGCATCCCCTTATATACAACATTATTTAATCTAGTCAGTGTGTTTAGAAGTTTCTAGAATTTTCTAGAAACATTATTTAAAATGGTCAGTTGATCTTTTTACAAACTTCTAAAAATCAACTGTCAACAACAATCTTTCAAATTAAGGTCCCTTCCTTTACGGTTATCCCGTTACAATACATACAGACATACAGACATACAGACATACAGACATACAGACATACAGACATACAGACATACAGACATACAGACATACAGACATACAGACATACAGACATAAAAAAGTTCAAAGTAGTGTTTACTTCTCTTTTTAATATTCAGGTATTAAAATATGTCCCAAAAAGTATATTAAGAAGATCAAGTGTTTGGTATGCTCCGCTCATAAAAAAAAACACTGATTAATATTGTTTTCGTTCGCACTGAGAAAAAGTGATTGAATCGCGACTCGCGACTCTCGGTCTAGGTATTATAAGTCTATGGTTATCCTTGTTCTCCTTAAACAGATTCTACTATCCATCCCTGTCTGTCCAGTTTGCGACTTATCAGAAATGGTCAAGAGCATTTAAAATTATTATTATCACATACGATGATAAGGTAGTTTTACCCTCAAATAATAATTTATTGCTTTTACATTTAGTTGTTATTAGCCAGGTAAAAGCCAGTAAGTTGGATCTCAAAGGAAACTTGGATAGTTCAAATTTAATTTTATTCTGATGCAGAATATGACCGTTGGTAAAATCGGATACAGAGTCCGGAGTCTGAGGTTGTCTGTAAGAGTCAGATTTGGGGTGTCTTAAATCGGTGTGACTCTTGACGTATTTTCGTGAGTAAATTTGATATGCTATCATAATATAGTTTAGTTTGTAACATCGGTTTATACTTTTATTATGCAAGCGAATATATTAAGAGTTTAGATTAAGATTTTTCTGGTTTGACCTTAGGATGAGTGGTTGCTCTACTAAGGGACTTCTTACCCAGTTCGTGGTTATAGTGCCACTTGTTTGGTATCCTTCTGAAGGCAGTAACCAAACCAAATAGAAGATAAAATAAATAGTGGGAAACAAATAACAAATATATAAACAAACGAATAATAACAATAGAAAAACATGAATTAAATGCATTAATATTTACTATTCTTACCAACTAAACTATATGGCGTGTCACATTTACTCACAAAAATACGTTAAAAGTTATAACGACCCAAAATCAAGGGTTTGTTTGGAGACATCGTAAATGGTTATTCTCAATAATACCAGACTTCATACTTCATACTCAACAACACTTTCTTATAGTCAATTCATATTCTGCGTGAGAAAAAAAATACTATTCACGCTCGCTTTTAGATCAAACTTTCTTACTTTGACCTAGATAATAATATTAAAATGTAATATAATAAAATATAAAAGTCATAAACTATTATTAAGGGTAAAACTACCTTATCATCGTATCTGATAAATAACAACACAATTCTTTTTCAATGAAATATTGCATAAAAGTAGATATTTTTCAGAATAGAAAATACGAAAATTATCGATTAGAGATATTTTCTTCACTTTAATTTAGATTCGGAAACATAAACACTTTTAGTTAAATATGAATACTTTTTTTGAGGATCAATTTGAATCTTGAATAAGTTTTCAATTGAACATTTAATGCAATTTAGGTTTCTTCAAAATTTTTTTAATGTAGAATCTTTGTTTTATTTATGTTAACTTTCACTATGTAATATTAGTAGTTATTGAACTGTTAGGTATGTATAAGATTGTTAGCAATTTCGATAAACCAAAAAATTTGTTAAAGTATACCAAATATGAATTAATCTTTGTTTAGGACAGATAATTAGATGTAAGTAATGAACATATAAAACCATAGTCTTGGGATAAGTACAGTTGGTCGTCTAACAAGAATGAATAAATTTGATACGTATCTTTCCGCAAAGTTTTTTTGCTTAAAGGAGCACGAAAATATTGCGATAATTTTTAAAAGGAACGTCAGCAGAAGTTGTTTTTAACTCAGTTTTTTCCTGGTATCATGCGGGAAATTAGATTTTAAGATTTTGGTTGAACGTGAAAGTTTTAAGCACAATTTAGTTACAATACTTATAAAATTTATAAATTGACAGATAAATATAAAATTAGGGTATGATAAATTAAAAAAAAGTTTAAAGTGTCAATTAATAAATGTTTTTGATTCCAGATTACCAAATGGTTTCTACTAGAGGTAATTAGTAGGAATTCCTAAGAAGCTGTGTACTATACTACAGTCGACAACAATTGGGCAATTAGAAGAAATGGCTGTCCTCTAAGAGGACAATTGTGTTGGTTAATTGTTTCATTATAAACTTTACGAAATAATATGAACGACTCTATTTCTGATGAAGTCGAAGAACACAAGACAAATATCACACTTGAACAATGTCAATTGCAATTCACTAACCAAACAAGTGTTTTGTCAGACAGATACAATGGTAGTTATTGCAAAGTCACATTTGATCAAGTTTTATGTTGGCCACCCACTCCCTTTAATACTACAGCGAACATCAAATGCTTCTCTGAATTATTCCACATTAGATACGATGATACCCGTAAGTAATTAATTATTATTATACAAATTTATTAGACAAATTGTGAGCAGAGGAAAGATAAATGTTTGGGCCTCTAAAATACATATTTGTGAATTACAAATAAGTTGTGTTGTAAAAGTTAAGAAATGATTTATATTAGTTTCGTCAGTAACAAAATAATTTTAACTAACATAACGAATAAATTAAATAAAAAAACTATAAAACTCACAGAGATTCTGATGAAATATCATCTTTGGCACATAAGATTCAACTTGTAATTGTGTGTGAAGAAAAAAAAAAGCAATTGTCCTACCTTTTAATAGTTTCATCGTTATTGAACATGTATTCAAAAATACGGTTTAAGTTGTGAGTTATTAGATATACATTATTCCCAGTTTAAAAATATTAAAGTAGGCCTTGTTAGGGTGATGAATTTCGTCTTGTACGTTTAATCTTATTTTCAATTATAAATGGACTGTTGTCACGTCCTCATTAAAATAATAGTGTTTGTGACAATAAATAAAGTAACAATTGTGTACTCCATATCAGCGTCATGGATGGTTACGTCATCAAATCATCGAAACTTAGTACTTTTAGTAGTTATAGTTCGCCTTTGTAAGGCCCCACGCCAACTCTATTGGATTATGAGTGTAGGTGACATCATGCCCATGTTGCTTTAATATTTTATTTACTACATTATGTCTTATCGTTACTTTTGTATGGTTGAATTATTGTGCATAATTGTTTTATGTCATTTTTTTGCCAAATTTGATGTTATTGCTACTTAACCATTCCTGCATTTTTTTTTGATGTAAATGTAGGTGGTCTGTGCATTGAGTTGCCCCAGTACTAAAATTTCTGTCATTGCCTTCTTGGCATAAATTTACTGAATTGGAGACAATTTTCTAAATGAAGTAGCCCAACTTTCAGCAAAAACAATTGCCTTAGCGTTATCTGAAGAATCTTTCTTTGTAAGTTGCCTCAGATCTTCTTTCAACAAAGCATTACTGTCTGCCATTTGTTCTGCAAGATTTGTCTTTTTCTTCTGAAGACGTGAGTGAGAAACAGGAGAGCCAGTTGAGTGTTTAGTTCCTTCCTACAACATAAGTGAAAATTACAACCAATTGGGAAATTCTACATTTATCGTATCATTTTAACTGTAGGTCAAGAAATACTCTGTACACGTAAAATATGGCTAAGTACTTACTTGTTTTACTTGTGATTCTTCCCGATGGTCAATATCTATCGTTAACATCAAAGGAATTTGGATCTCTCGATCGTGTAAAAATTCCAGCAGTTCGTAGTACCATAAATTCGGGATATACTCATCGTCTGACCCAGCTCCAGATCGTATACTTTGTTCAGCTTTTTTCAGCTCCCTCCGGTAACATGTTTTTATGTTTTGGTAAATTTCCAACAGCTTTATCCAACCATTTTTTTTTATTTTGGTCTTTAAAAAGTTCAGATTTTACTTTCCAAAGTTCAGAAAGTTCTTTCAATTTATCAAAAAACTCCACCCAAATTGGCGTATTTGGTATAGACAAATTGTCAATAATAACAAAAACTGCACTAAATGAACAAAACGAATTTAAAAAAAATGTTCTAAACGCATCAGCTCTAGAACTGGCCAACAAAATGCCAAATTCACTACTGACGTTGTAAACCCTGTTGTAAACTTGCACACACACGCCACAACAACTTTGCCAATACGAGGCACCCCCACCGAAAATCAAAAGTTTTTGATCTAGTCCAACCATTGAACCAACGGTTTACCTCAACCACCACCAACACGACAAGTTGGCAACAAGGTTGACAGCTAGGTTGGTCGTCAATGGGCCCCTTAACGCAAACACTTACCTCTAGGCCGAACCTAACATTTAAGGTTTGCTTTAAATATTAAACAATTTTTTTAGAAAATGTAGCAAAATGTTTTCAGAACTGTAACTGAAATAAGCATATATTTTTTTTAGTTTTCATTTTATAATCAATCTTTAAAAAATAAATACATGGGTATCTCTCGAAAAAAATATCATTTCAATCGAATAATAGATTTACCGCTGTCGATGTCGCATTGAATTCTTTTCAAAATAGAAATTTAATTTGTGAAGCATATCAGAATATAAAACAACTGAATATAGACTGACATTCTCAAGATAATTGGTAAATTCAATATGATTATTTCTTACTTAATAATAAAATGTAAAATAAATAACGCTCAAAATATAAAAAAATGTACCACTTCGGGAGTGCAGAGTAAAGTTAAAACTTGCAAACTTATTTTGATCATTTTTTTAACCATTTAACACAACTTGGCCTACATCTTGTATATACGTGGTAAGTGCGTAATCAGGGGTGATAGATACACCTGCGACCTATAAGATCTATTGTGTCCCATTTTTTTGCTATAATTCTGATATTTCATGTTTCATATCTCTTCCACTACTATCTTTCTTAGAAAGTTAAGGATATCGGTGAGCTGTTAGGTAGAACTTTCTCTTCAATTTTGTATGGTCCCAGGTATTTGACCTAAAATTTGAAAATGGTAAGAAAATGTCAAAAGAATTTTGAAAAACTTAAAAAATAATGACAAATTTTTGGTAACCTTGAATAATTGATAAAAATTGTTAAAAAACGGTCAAAAATCATAAAAAATGTTGAAAATTGTAAAAAAATTTCTGAAAAAATGTTAAAAATGCAGAAAGATTGTTGAAAAACGAGAAAAAAAAACGTGAAAATTGTGAGAATCATTAATAATTTAAAAAAATTGCTGAAAATTATGAAAAATATTAGAAAATCCTAATATAACAACAAAAATCGTAAAAAAATATGTTATAAATTTTGATAAAACGTTTAAATTCGTGAAAAGTTAAAAAAACTGTCAAAAATCATAAAAAAATTTTTAAAAATTGTTGACAATTTTTGAAAATAGTTGGAAGTTATAAAAAACGCGTATGACGGTAAAATATTGTTGAATATTCTAAAAAATATAACAATATTAAAAATTTATAAAAAATTGGTAAATTAAAATAGAAAACCAGTAGGTATTAAAAAACTGATAAAAATTGAAAAAAATGAAAAACTAGATAATTGGAAAAAAGCCGAAACACCAAAAAAAAAAAAGATAAAAAATGAAATAACGAAAAAAAAAACGAAAAATTTTACAAAAATTGTAAATAAAAGAAAAATGTAAAAAATCTTAACAAATACAAAATACAACAAATAAAACTAAAAACCTGTATACAAAGAAAAAATATGGTAAAATCGCCAAACCAGTACTAAAATCATGAAAATCTATCAAAAAAAAAACAAAAAAAATTGTTGAAATTGGTAAACAGGAAAATGAAAAAAAAAACATTAATGATTAGGCGATACAAAGGGTAGTCCTGACTGACTAGTTAAAGAAAAAACAGGATGCAGTCAAAAATCGGACAAAGGTTAAAGTAAACTCTTTGTTAAAAGGTCGAGCTTTCGGAAATGTTTATTCCCTTTTTCAAGACATTAACTTGAGAATAAAAATACACTTAACATTGAACAAAAAATACTTCTGCCGGCAAATGTGATTTTTATTAAATTAATTACTGTTTTTATAGTTAATATGTGAGTTTCAATTAATAAAAGAGTTTTTGATTCAATGTTAAGTGCGACTATATACCCAAGAAAACTTTTTGGAAATTAAAAAAGGCAGATTGAAATGGCCTCTGAGACTACTTTGCAACTTTTCCCTGAAACCCAACGAAGATCCATCGGCAGTTTGCAACAGTATAACTGAAATCATTCAGTGTGCTATGAAAGCTTATATTCCTCACTTTACCAAAAGCTTGAAAGCCAACCAGAAGCCATGGTTTAATAAAGATTGCGATGTAGCCCGAAAAGCTAAGATCAGGTCCCACAAATTTTTTTTACAAAATCCATCAAAATAAACAAAACAGGATGATATAAACGCTAGAAACGGATACAACACCACTATTTCTAATTCCAAAAGTCATTTTGACGCTCGAATGAGAGAGAAGGTAATGTCAAACCCTAATGGAAGCCGCTCCTTTTGAACTCTCGCGAAACATATTAGTAACAATTGTACAAATAGCTCGATCCCTCCACTTATAGCAGATGACGGCTCAATAGTTACGTCCTCCACAGAAAAGGCAGAACTCTTTGCCAAAATATTCTCTTTTAACTCGATACTTAACTCACCGGACAACTGGAACTACCTTCTATTCCACCGGCTCCTCACCCAATGAAAAATATCATATTTACGCTTAAGCGTGTGCAGAGAGTCCTTGCTACTCTAAATATCAACAAAGCAAGCGACCTTGATGAAATAGCCTCAGTTTTCACTAAGCTATTTCAGCTATCATATGGAAAACTGCTCGAGTATAACCAGTCCCCCAGAAAGGCTGTAAAACCCTGCCTTCTAACTACAGACCTATATCTCTTCTATCTGTTATTAGCAAAACTATGGAGAAATACGTCAATCACGAGATCCTGAGCTACCTTGAGACACACAACCTTTTAAGTGACAGGCATTATGGTTTTCGCCAACAAAGGTCAATAGCCGATCTGATAGCATATGTCTAGAGTAATGCCATCCACCTCTATGGGGAGACTCAAATATTATCACTAGACCTTTCGGTTTTTTGATAATTAGTTAATTTTGTGGTGTTCTGTCTCTTATGATTCTATGATATATACAATATTTAAAATTAAATATAAAATGATTAAAAGGAATATTCTTGATCCCTGAGTAGAGTGCAAAGCTTAGGAATTTGCATTATTTAGTTTCTTTTTCCAGTATATTAAAAGTTATTCTCTTCATTCCTGTAAAAAAAGGAAAAATAAAATAAGAAAGATGAATAAAAACTTAAATATTAAAATACATGCGTTGGTTTAAAATAATGTAATTAGTCAAATAAATAATTGAATACTTACTTTTAGTAGACTGTGTATATATTTTCACATTCATAATTTTCATATTTATTATTTTCATAATATTCATATTTTTTGTCATTTATAAAGTTAATAAGAAATGAGAAATTCTAAAAAATTAAATTTATATTAAAATACACTAAAAAATAAAATTTAAAATTTTTGTTAGAAATCTAGTATGTAGGGTTATAATGCAGATTTGCGAAATAATATTATAAATCTAGTATGTATGGTGGTAGAAATTGTTGAATAATTAAGATAAGTTATCTAGGTGGCTGATTTGTTTGATTTGTATAGAATCAAGTTTGTTTTGAAAAAATTGATATGATTTAGATTGTTAGCGATAGTTTTTTGTCAGTTTGTTGATTTTGTCGATTGTCTCTCGTTCCCTTGAGCTGTCGAAGCAAATGGTTGTAATAAATGTTCTGGAGTATATAAATTGAGTTTTTTATTAAAAAATAAGTAAAAAGAGATTTGAATAATATAATATTGGTAATCAAGTTAAATAGAAGGAGTTTGTACGAGTTTGGTAAGAAGAAAGATTATTTAAAGTGATTTTAAAAGATTAAAAAAAGTCGATGAGAAGAGATATTGGACTAGGAAGAATATTTATCATTGTTAAAAAGATTAAATCATCAGATTAAGAAGAGAAGTATTGAAATAGATACTTACCAGTTCTAACTATAGCAGTTTTATTCACAATTTAAAGAAAATTCTTCAGTTATATGGTTGGAGCAGTTCTTATATGGTAGAAGATTTGGAGAGTTGAATTAGCTGTAGTTACACGGTATATTGGTATTATGATAAATAGTTGTGTGTTTAATTTCTTCGTTCGTTCCGCAAAAATCTCACGCGTTACACAAAATTAGGCATTTCGTAACTATTGGCATAAATAGCTTTTACCTTAATTAAAATATTTTATTAAAAGTTTAAATTTAATTAAAAAGAAAAAATTTTAAATTATAGCATATATACTTAAAAATCAAATACTTAGCAAGTTATATATATATATATATATATATATATATATATATATATATATATCTAGATCTATTGTGAACACCCATTATCTGTGGAATAGGATTAGAGCACCTTGTCCAGCTCTGCCCTCTTAATGAGACTTAATAGCCTTGACAGTGGCCACTTCGCATAACTTGGAGCAGCCGGTTTCTCCTCTCCCAGTAACAGATACCGCGTCCATGCAAGGCCTTCGCATTGGCATAGGACATGAAATGCAGTTTCCTCTTCCTCTTGGCAGTATCGACAAATGTCTTCATCTGCTAAGTTTAGCTGACTCATGTGTTTTCTGAGCCTACAATGTCCTGTCAAGAGACTGACAATCATTCTGACATCATTTCGCCTTTGTGATAGCAGCTCTGCAGTAAACTTCGCCGAGTATCCCTTTATGAAGAGTTTGGCTTGTCGCTTGCCTTGTGATGTTTCCCACCACTCCTGGGCCTTTTCTAGCCCCCATTTTTCAATGGCTGCCTTTCTGAATGTAATATATATAGATACATATATGACTATCTTACGGCCAATGCATACAATATTAATACCTAAGCTTATCTGCTTCTTTTGATTAAAACTATTGTTTTAAATCAAGGACTGGAATTTTATATTTCTGCATTAAGCAGATAAAGATTCGTACATTCGATATGTTCAACAGTGATGCCCATCTTGTTATCCGGCTGCCTTTCGCAGTATATACACTTGCGCTTCAGAAGCGTCGCGTACAACTGACGTGCTTCCAGCCTAAGCTGAATTTTCTTTAATATGAATTTTTATATAGATCTGATCCATTTATTTTTGGAACGCATAACGTGATTGGCATAAATTGACATAATTTCTTTATTTATAAACCGATTTCAAACACTAACATTAAGTAAAGTCCATCACAATATATTCCTGTACACTTTATTCAAATCGGTTTAGCCGTTTTCGAAATTAGCGTTAACAAACATACAGACATACCAACATAATACATACAGGCAAACAGACGAAATAAAAAAAACATTATTTTGGGTTCTCTTGCGCGTATAATTATTATTAAATATGTTTGCCGTGTACAGATAGCGATCAGTTACAGTTTTATTATATGTATAGATAACGTAACTCGGTTGTTTGTTAATGTGGTTAAAGGGTCTTTGAAGTCACCCTTACCTGGGCCTAGCAGGCGGTACCTAAATGACAAACCCTAACAGACCCTCACAGCATGTGCTTGTTTGTATGCACTCACGATTTCACAATCTATTGTTTAAAGTTACAACATATATAATTAATTTTTTATAAATTAAAATAAATAACTAGCAGAAACGTAAAGATAATATTTTTCTGATTTCAACCATATATAAAACTTACGCAAAATTTTGAAGTTTAGAGGAGCTAGAGGTATTTTATGTTATTATAAGTGTTGTTCTTCTCTCAATGTAGTGTTGAATATTTTGATGTCTAGTCTGTAAACTTAAAAAATTTGCGTAAGTATTATATATGGTTTAAATCAGAAAAAAAAATTATCTTTACGCTTCTGATATGTATTTATCAAAAATTAATCACATATAGTTTTTTAATTTAAAAAATAGATTGTCAAATTATAAAAATGTCGTCGAAAGTTGTGCCAATTTTACCTGACTTAATCCGGTAGCCGAAATAAATATCCTTTTTTCATCCCTTAGTTGTGCCAAAATATTATTGATGATACGAGAAAGTGCAAAATTATTATGCCTAAATTACCAAAAGATACAAATGTTTTTAATACAATTATGAATTTAGACATAAAACTTAATTTTAAACAGGAAAATTTCCTCTGTCCAGTGTATCAAGAAAACGGTTTAACAGTTTTTCCTGCTTTACAAATTTATTTTTGTATGTTCCTGAGATACAATATTCGGTGAACAGTACATTTCACTATTGTACCAAATTCTTTTACCAGTAAGTCACAATACATTCCGTTAAAAATGGACATTAGATTCCAGTAGTAGGTATATGCTCTCTTACCCGATAAAAATTGTAAGACCTATTTTAAATTATTTAAAAACTGATTATTGTAAAATCACATAATTTGTCATTTAACCCAATGCTCCGATGAAGATGTGAAGAAGCAAAATGTTTTCCAAAAATTTGGACCTGTCTTACAAATAGTATGTATACCGATCAACCAATGCTTGTGATACATTTTATACTTTGTTAAAAAAAATAGTTTTTATTTTCCGCACCCAAATATATCTGTTTTTATAAAAATGTTAAAAAATATTCTAAATGAATCATTTACTAAAATTGACACGGCCAATAAAACTAATAATATAAAAAAAAGATTGTACAAAAGAAGGGACTAGAGTATAAAAGAAACAAAATAAATGAATTTAAAGAAAACAAATTAACTAAATATGATTTGATTATACATTTAAGAGTTAACTTTTCGATACACGAAAATTGTTTTTTAAAAAATTTTATTTTCAAAAAATTACAATTTAGATTCTGTTAGAAAGTGAATTCAATATGAATGACAAATATGAACTCCCTGAAATTACAATATGACTCCTATTTATAACAATTAATAAGATAATAAAATAATACGCAATATCAGCGGTTATAGGGGATATAACTCCTCCACCCTTAGAAAGAAGCATATCCTGGAAGGTGTGGTTCTTTTCAAATGATGATTTCTTCTGGTTTCTTCTTGAAATGACAATGATAATAGGCTATGATATATTTTATTATCCAAATTCCAAGTATGGATCCAATTATAATGTAGGGTAGAATTGTCCAAATACTGGTCCTTGAATAGTATATCGGAAAGTTAATAATATCTTCTAAGTTTCCTTTTTGCATTTGAAGATTTTCTTGAATTTCTTGATTTTCTTTTAAGTTAATTGTATCCAAATTAATTAATTTGATTAGTTTTAAATGTTAAATTAGTGATTTTAATTAAACATTTAGAATTTGTTTTCATAATATAGGTTCCATGAAGTGTTATCTTGTCTTTAAAACTTTCACATTCCACTATTGCTAATTCTTATTTTGGGACTCTTATGATCCATTTTCCATCATCAATCTTGGTTGATTGAATATTACGCACTGACATATTAAGAGGATATATCAATTAGTAATGTTCTTATAATACGAAATTAATTGATCTTTACATGGCGAGTCTTCAGTGATGACTGTTTTTGAGCTTCTTTACATATAAACTCGTTCTGCTGGATGCGGGTACAGCTGTGATCCATATGTATATATAATTGCTGTCAGTAAGTGCAAAGAATGGTTTTTGAGATAGGAAAAGGTAAAATTGAAATTGGTTTCCAGGAATTGGATTATGAGTTAAATTAGAAGTGATATTATTAAAACTTTTTATAGTATTTTCTAAAAGTGTTATTTGATTAAAAGTGATCTTATTAAATTTATTTTAATTTTTTTGCAATTCTTTAATTTGGTTTTCATAATATTCGGCATCTTCTTGATCTAAGTTTCCTGTTATGCATTTTATCAGGGATCCTAAGGGATTGAATAAACCTTTTTTAACACGATTGTCTGAGATTAATGCTTCGTTGGATAAGTAGTTATCTGTCTGATAGATATCAGTGTGTGAAATATGGTAACTATATTTCTCAGCAAATAAGAGTGACCTCAGGTGTACCACAAGGTTCGCATATAGGACCACTCTTATTCAACTTGATTTTGAATGACATTTCACTAATAATAAAAAACAGTGACTATTTAATATTTGCTGATGATTTTAAATTATTTAAAGTTATTGAAAATATACAGCATGCTATATTACTACAAAAAGATCTTAACTCTTTGGCTAGTTGGTGTGACGTTAATGTTCTCTATTTAAATGCAAAAAAATGTTTCCATATTACTTTTACTAGATTCACAGATACAATTTCCTATCAATATTCCATTAATAATATATTATTAGAACAAAAAAGTGTTATCAAGGACTTGGGAATATATTTTGATCGCAAGCTCAATTTTAATTACCATATTAAAGAAATTGTCTCGAAGTCTATAAAGATGCTCTGCTTTGTTTTAAGAAACAGTAATAATTTTTCAATCATGACTTTGAGAATCCTCTATGTTGGTTTGGTTCGACCTATTCTTGAATATGGACATGATTGAAAAAGTTCAAAATAAATTTTTACGTGTTTGTGCTTTCAAAATGGGTCTCAATAGAGATGAATATGAGTATGATGACATACTCAAGTCCTTAAGCATGAATTCACTGGAACACAGAAGACTAAAAACAAATTTATGTTTGTTACATAAAATTATTAATGGTTATATTGAAAATGATCAAATCCTTAGTTTAATTAATTTGAGTGTTAACCCTAGGAGGACTCGTAATTCAGACATTTTTAATATTCCATTTTATACAACTAATTATGGGCAAAATGAACCAATTACTAGGTTACTTCGAAAGGCAAATGAATATAAGAATAGACTTAATATATTTGGAACGTCTACCTCAGTATTTAAATTATCAGTGAAAAAACTGTAAAATTGTAATTATTATTTTGTTTTATTCTTCCTTTTCTTGTTAAAATGTGAAACCCCTAAACCTTATAGGTAATTGGGGTATTTTGATTTTGATTTTATATACAATATGTTAATAATGCTTTTTTTAACAATACTCTTGTAGGTACTATATCGCACTGTATACATTTATATATGTTCTTAATTTTTGTAAAAATGGTAAACCCGTTAAATAAATTCAATAAATAAATAAATAAATAAATAAATAAATAAATAAATAAATAAATAAATAAATAAATAAATAAATAAATAAATAAATAAATAAATAAATAAATAAATAAATAAATAAATAAATAAATAAATAAATAAATAAATAAATAAATAAATAAATTAATAAATAAACAAATAGATTATTAAAGGATTTATTTGCTTTATTTGCTATTCAATTTTATTTTCTAAAGCAAGTATAGAAATGAATAAATTTTCAAAATTGGAGAGATAGGTAGTCATGATGAGTTTTGAAATTTCTGTGTAAACGTTGTGCTTGTATTTGAATAAGTGGAAATTCTGAGATTACTGAAGATAAATTAAAAATTTGAACAAATGACCAATGATTGTTAGTTATTTTGGAAGTACCTAATTTATTGGGAAGCAAACCGGGATAATGATTTAGGTTCTGGAATTCGAGTTCTGCAGTGGAACTTGTGATTGTTTCAATAGTACATATGAAATGATAGGAGACATAATTTTAGTTTCATTGATGTGAACAATAATTTTCTTCTTAGTTGTTGGATGCTCTATTTCTATTTTTCCATTTTTCAAAATTTTCGTGTTTCTATCTTTCTATAAACGTGTAAAACTATTTCAGGTCTTTTTAAAGTTTTATTTTTATTTATTCTTTTGAGTGTTTTTTCTTTTGTTTTTAGTAATTTTTCATGAATATCTGTATATAATGCTTGCGTATCATTCTGATGAGTATTAACATATTGTGTATAAGCTTGAGCAGGTATTAGATTTATTTTATGTGAAAGAAGAAGTTTTTTTACAACCTTGTTCTTGAATTCTGTTCCTTCATCACAAACAATTTGTTTAGGAACGCTAAAAAATATAAAGAAATGAACAAGTTGTTGACATGCTGATACACCTGTTACGAAATATGGTAACGCCGGTCCGTATTTTGAAAATTTATCGAATATAGTTAAAAATCTATTAGTTCCAATTTCATAAGTGTCAATATGTGTTTCTGTTAAAACCAAAGGTTTATTTTTTGGTGGTTTTTCTGTTATATTTACTTCTTTGACAAATTTCACAATTATTAATAAAATTAGTTACATCTGTTTTCATTGTTTTCCAGTAATAATTTAATTTAAGTGCTTTTATTGTTTCTTCAATTTCTCTATGATTAGTTTTTCCTTCGTGTTTATATTTGATTAACCTTTCTTACGGTTTATTAACTTTGTACATTCCACTAATTTTATTTTAGTAAAATGCTTACTCCAAACTTCTTGAAAAATAGGTCTTAATTCTTTTGATAAGAATTATAGATACAATGTATTCTTTGATGCATTTTCTTTCAGAAATTCTAGTATAATTATTGCGGCCGCTGGAATTGTTACTTTTATTATTTTATGGTCATCAAATGTTTCGAAGTCTTTTTTAAGATAAGATAAATACGGTGCCTTTTTGACTATCAATTGGAGAGGTTTATTATTTATAATATCATCTAGAAGTGTAATTTGTGTATTTTGTGATGAATCACTACTATGAGCCGTGTCTGTTTCAGAGTTGTTATCTATTTTAATGTTCTCATTTTGAATCATTTCTTTGTTTCTTTCAAAATTTGCTTGATTCGAGGTTGATGGTTCATTTTCAATATCTCTTAAAGTTTCACTTACAATTTCAGTATTAGTTTCATCAAAATTAAATTGTCTTAAGAATTCGTTAATATCAATGTCTATATCTCAGGGGTTGATTATATTAGATTGTGTTTCTAGAGTATTCAGATTAATCCAAGATAATGGATCAGCAATATTATTCTTTCCTGGTTTATATCTTATAGTATAGTTAAATTCTTCTAATTTTAAGCGCCAACAAATTAATTTAGAGTTTTTGTTTTAAGTTAAATATCCATACAAGAGGACGATGGTCTGTATTGAAACACTTATGGGGACTTTTACACAATTTATTTACAAAATTGTTAAGATACACAGAACTCTGCTGGATAACGTCTAACTACTTGACAGCACAATGAACTCTTGTGAATACTTGAACTTGAACTGACGTTAACTGCCCATACATCCCCTTATATACAACTTTATTTAATCTAAACAGTGTGTTTAGATCTTTCTAGAATTTTCTAGAAACATTATTTAATCAAGTGATAACAAATCAATTGTCAATAACAATCTTTCAAATTAAGGTCCCTTCACGGTTATCCCGTTACACTACCCCCTCCTTAGATTCATTCCTCCTGGAATGTTATTTCCTACATCGGAATCCCGCACACTCCCTGAGCCAGCCAAACCTTCTTCTTGGAGTTGCTGCGTATCTCCACTGTGGTTTCCCTGGTAAGGCGCCAAACGATCATGATGGACCACGACGGGTTTCTCTCTGGGAATTTTCACGATCCGATAAATGACATCGTTAATCTTCTTCTTGATGGTGTAAGGACCTTCCCAGTTCTTCTGTTATTTTGGGGCAAATACCTCGACGCCGTCGGGGGTTATAGAACCAGACTAAATCTCCAACTTGGTAACTCTTTTCCATTGTCCGTGTGTCATAGTACCTCTTCATCCGATCACTAAATAATTGTAGCTTTCCACGCACCAGGTTGTGTATATTCTCCATTCGATTCTGAAGGTCAGCGACATATTGTTCACGGGCCATTTCTTCGCCAGGTTTACAACCAAACACCAAGTCACATAGTAGCCTCATTTCTCTACCGAACAGGACCTTCGCAGGCGTTTGGCCAGTTGATTCGTTAATGGCCGATCGAATTGCCATTAGAAATAGTGGAATATGTCGATCCCAATCCCGCTGACAATCTGACACCACTTTTGACAGATAGTTGGTTATAGTTCGGTTCATTCGTTCCACCATTCCATCAGACTGAGGATGCATCGCTGTGGTTCTCGTTTTACGGATGCCTAATCTTTGCCAAACTTCTTGAAACAGCTTGCTCTCAAAATTTCTTCCTTGGTCTAAGTGTAATTCTAGTGGTATCCCAAATCGGCTTACGAATTCTTTAACCAATATATCTGCTAAAGTGGTGGCTTCCTGATTGGGAACTGCATAGGCTTCAACCCATTTAGTAAAGTAGTCCATGACAACAAAGATGTACTTGTTTCCTACATCGCTCTGTGTAAGTGGCCCCAATATATCTACTGCGATTCTTTTAAAAGGACTTCCAACCAGGTATTGCTGCATTTCCGCCTTCGGTTTTCGGTGCGGACCGTTACTGGCAGCACATGTAGTGCATTTACGACACCAATCTTTAACATCATTAGTGCAATTTACCCAGTAAAATCTATCTCGGATCTTTTGCAGCGTTTTCGTAATACCCAGATGTCCTCCAGAACTATCATTATGCATCTGTTTTAAAATTTCCGGTACAGCATTTCTTGGGACCACTATTTGTTTCCTTGTTTCTGTGCCCTCGGAATTTTCTACAAGTCTTTTAACGAGCCCACCGTCCAAAACTAAAGAGTTCCATTGGGACCAGTATGCTTTTAAAGCAGGAGAGGATGAGGATATCTCTCTCCACAACGGCCGACGGTCCATTTTCTTCCACTCCCGAATCTTTCTCAGAACGGGATCGTTTTCTTGTTGCTCCTCCAGCATAGAGCTCTCGTCTTCTGGCACAACCTTAACTAAGGCAAGTTTTTCCTCGTTCTGCTCCATACGGATACAATGGGGGCAATCAGGTCGACATGGTCTTCTGGAAAGTGCATCAGCATTACGATGTCTTGTTCCAGGTCTGTGCTCGATTACAACATCATATTCCTGTAGTTTGTCGAGCCATCTTGCTATCTGTCCTTCTGGGTTCCTAAAGCTAAGTAGCCACTTTAAACTGGCATGGTCTGTTCTGATCAGGAATTTTCTGCCATACAGATATTTATAAAAGTGTTCGACGGATTTTACAACTGCTAACAGTTCCCTCCGAGTTACACAGTAGTTCTTTTCAGCTTTCGATAAAGTTTTGCTGAAGTAACCAACCACTCTTTCCTTACCATCTATTAGCTGTGACAAGACGGCTCCAATTCCCACATTGCTGGAGTCGGTGTCCAGAATAACCTTACCATCAGGAAGTGGATAAGCCAGAACAGGTGCTGACGTAAGCTGTTTCTTTAATATTTCAAACGGCTCTTGACATTCCTGATCCCAGCAGAAGGACTTATCTTGTTCTGTTAAACGTGTCAAGGGTTTGGCGATGTGTCCAAAATTCTTGACATATCGTCGGTGATAGGAACAAACACCCAAGAAACTCCGGAGCTGATGTTTGTCGATAGGGATTGGCCATTCCTGAACGGCTTGTATCTTAGCGGGGTCAACAGCAACGCCATCCTTGCTTACGTTATGTCCTAAATAGTTGACCTGTCTCTGGAACAAGTGGCATTTCTTAACATTCAATGTTAGATTAGCGTTCTGTAATCTTTTAAAGACTTCTTCCAGGTTAGATGAATGTTCCTTAAAGGTCTTGCCCATTATGATGATGTCGTCTAGATAAACTAGACAAGTTTTCCATGACAAACCCCGGAGAATGTTCTCCATTAGCCGTTCAAACGTCGCAGGAGCATTACAGAGGCCAAACGGAAGGACCGTGAATTGCCATAACCCTGATTCACTGGTAAAGGCACTCTTTTCTATGTCTGCAGGATTCATTTTCACCTGCCAGTATCTGCTTTTAAGGTGCAAGGTAGAGAACAAAGTAGAACCTGCCAAAGCGTCGAGGGCATCATCAATCCTTGGCAGAGGATAACTGTCCTTTTTAGTGACATCATTTAGCTTTCGATAGTCGCCACAAAACCGCATTGATCCGTCTTTCTTTCTCACTAATACCACAGGAGAAGCCCACGGACTACTGGATGGTTCGACTATGCCATTTTGAATCATTTCTTTAAGAGCTCTGTCTGCTTCTTCCTTCTTAACTTGAGGCATCCTTCGGGGTACCTGTCGAATCGGACGTGCATCACCAGTGTCAATTCTATGTTGTACAACATCAGTTCTTCCCAGTTTACTTTTAGAACCAAATACAGGTTTATAACGGTAAAGTAGATCTCTTACCTGTTTCTTTTCTAATTTTGACAAAGAGGGATCTAATTTTGTCATTAATTGTTTAATTCCGTTGGTCTCATCTGTTTCCGTAACGTTTACCTTGTGAATTATGGCCGTTACTGGTTGTAAACTTCCCATTTCCGTGTCCTTTCGGAGAAGAACTGGATGATCGTTCAAATTGATAACTCGGATTGGTACCTCTTTGGCGGATCTAACAAGAGTCTTACCCACAAGAAGTCCTTTTCCCAATTCATGGTCATGGTTCTTCGGCTCTATCATGGCTGGGGCACCATCTGGCTCCAGTCCATCCAACCGCGCTGTTACAACACATTCGCAGCTCGCCGGAAGTTCGATATCATCGATTAGCTTAATCGAGGCATTGTCAACTTGTTTTTGGTGCAGGAATATTTCCTCATTATCAGTACGAAGGATACGTCGGCGAAGATCCAAATAAAAACCACAGTGGAGCATAACGTCCATACCCAGAACAACATCTTCATCAACGTCAGCCACCAGCACCGAGTGAACAAGAGAGGTTGAACCAAACTGTAGCGTCGCTTGTATCTCACCGTAGACTCTAGCAGATTCTCCGGTAGCGGTACACAGTCTCCAACTGGTAGGCAACATCTTATTTCGCATAATGATGGTTGGTCGGACGATAGTTTTCGTAGCTCCAGTGTCTACCAGCATGCTGATATTCTTTCCATCAAGGAGGCCATCTACATATAAGCTGTCCACGTGATGTCGCAGAGTTGCCAATTTAATGGTGTGAGGGACTTCGGGAATGTTTGGGGTCAAAGTCGCCCTCCAGGAGTCGACCCGTTTAAAGTTTTCCTGCTGCTGGTGTACTTCAGCAGGAGATTTTTTTTTATAGGGGCAAGTATTTCTTATATGGCCTAGTTCTCCGCAGTACCAGCATCTCACTGGGCATTTTCTTTTTGGAGATAACTTCATTAACCTCTCTACTACCGCTAGTAGATGAGCTATAGGCATACCAGCTATTTTTTCGAACATAACCTCACTTTTTTTGAGCTGGCTGTTTGCCCTAAATGTCAAAGGCCATTCTTCTTTTTTTGAGTGGCCTCTGACAGTTGGCACAAACAGCCAATTCTTCTTTTTCGAGTGGCCTCTGGCAGTTGGCACAAACAGCCAATTCTTCTTTTTTCGAGTGGCCTCTGACAGTTGGCACAAACAGCCAATTCTTCTTTTTCGAGTGGCCTCTGGCAGTTGGCACAAACAGCCAATTCTTCTTTTTCGAGTGGCCTCTGACAGTTGACACAAACAGCCAACTCTTCTTTTTGTTATATTTTTGAATTTTTTCGCGCTTCGCTGTCATCATACCAACTTTTCATGCAACCAACATTACACAGTGCTACCAACTTTTGCGTTATAACAATTTAATTAAAAAAATTCCAACCAAGCAGAATCGAACCCGGGTCCCCCCGTATGATAAACAAATACATTAACCACTACACCATCGCAGAATTTAATAACATGTGACAAACAATAGTAGAAAAAAATAATAAACAGGTCTTATCGCAATAAAGATAACAGACTTAGAAATATTTTAAATTAGTTTATTCCAAAAGGATTTTTTTATGCATGACGTATCATTGTAAAGGGGTTAATGTATAGGGTAAGATTAAGCGTCAAAAAGACCTTATTTATGCTGCCAAAAGGGCATTATAGCTATATCTCGTAAACGGCCCAACGGATTTCGGCGTATGACGTATCATTGTAAAGGGGTTAATGTATAGGGTAAGATTAAGCATCAAAAAGACCGTATTGATGCTGCCAAAAGGGCATTATAGCTATATCTCGTAAACGGCTTAACGGATTTCGGCGTATGACGTATCATTGTAAAGGGGTTAATGTATAGGGTAAGATTAAGCGTCAAAAAGACCTTATTTATGCTGCCAAAAAGGCATTATAGCTATATCTCGTAAACGACCTAACGGATTTCAACGTATGACGTATCATTGTAAAGGGGTTGATGTATAGAGTAAGATGAAGCGTCAAAAAGACCTTATTGATGAGGCCAAAAGGGCATTATAGCTATATCTCGTAAACGGCCGAACGGATTTCGACGTATGACGTATCATTTTAAAGGGGTTGGTGTATAGGGTAAGATGAAGCGTCAAAAAGGTCTTATTGATGAGGCCAAAAGGGCATTATAACTATATCTCGTGAATGGCGCAACGAATTTTCTGTGTGTTTGTCTAAAATTTGTATATATACAATAAATTTTTAATCTGAATCTATGGCGTATTATTTTCTTTTAAATATGTTCCGTTGAAACGGCCAAAACAACGTTCAAATTCATCGTGTTGACGTCTATTTTTTGGCACCTTGACGTTTATGAATTTAGGAACGAAAAAAACGATGAAAAGTAGCACTTTTTGTCACTTTGAAATAATGTTTTTCCATAAGAAATACATGTAAATCGTAAATTTCTTTTTACCAGTTTTTTAATACGTTATTGCGACAAATTTTAACGCTATCTTGACGTTTGAACGTTTCAAATTTTAGAACTGTGACGTGCATAAATTTTGCCTCGATAAAATAACATTTTTTGACGCTATATTTATCGATTTTGAAATAAAAGTCATTATTTTTTATAAAAGTTTATTACATTATCTTTATAAAATAAAAAACAATAAAGTTTATAAAATATTAGATTTTTCAATCCAGCTATTATGCGAACTATCAAACCCCAACCATTTAACGTAGATTTTATTGCCTTTTTTCCTCAGCACTTTTTCAACAAGGTAAATATCAGGATTTTTTGACTTTTGTAACTCTTCCTCGTAAAATGCTCCTTTAATTGGTGATCCGTGTAAATCTTCCAACATGTATGTTACGGGATTAGTTATGTTCACTTTGGTAATTTTAAAAAGCTCCGTAGTCCAATTAGGTGTATAGCCTTTATCGAATAGATGCTTTGCCTTGCTTATGCGCACCACATCTCCAATTTTATATTTTCGCGGGCCTGCTATTTTCAAATGATTATAATGTTGCTGTAGAATCTCTTTTTCATTGGACTTGTTTACCTGAGACGGCTTTTGACCAATCGTTCTATGTTTGCTTTCGTTGTACTCTTTTGTGATTTTCGGCAACACATCTATCCACCTGTACGTACCGTTTAAGCTAAAATGCTTATACAATTTCGTTTTCAGTGTTCTAATAACTCTTTCCGCCATACTTGCTTTCGTCTTTGTAAATGTACTATAATGATTTATGCCATGTTTCTGCATTAGATTTTGAAATTTTGTGTTGTAAAACTCTTTACCCTGATCAGATTGAAGATTTTTCGGTTTGCGTTTTCCTATAATATCGGCAAAAGCTTTCGTGATTTCTTCGCCAGTTTTCGATTTTAACGGTCGAGTCCAGAGAAATTTCGAGAAGCAGTCAATTACCACTAGAATCATTTTAAACGATCGATTTTGAGTTGCGTAAGAACTCATTTCAGCCAAATCAATTTGCCATAAATCGTCCAAACCTTTGATAATTGTTCGTCGTCGAGCATAATTTTTTCGAGCCGGTTTATGCAGCTCATTAACGACTTGAACCTTTTCCTTTGAAAACATGACTGTGACTAAATCTAATGTTTAGGGATTTTGTACTAACCGATTCTCCAATGCTTTAATAATATTTACAACATTTCGCAGAGTATTTTGATTTATAGTTATTGTATTAAGCAAATCAGCAGTGTTTTTTTCAATAGCCAAAATTTTTCCAGAGAGTACATTAACATTTTTCGTTACAGAGTCAGTTCTTTTAAGAATCTCATCCAACAAATCCTGACGTATATCTGGAATATCCTGATTATATAATTTTATTATCGCTTTCTCGATTTTATCTTTTACGTTTTCTACTGCATTTGTTTGATTTACAGCTAACTGTGCAGAGTTTGCATTAATCGTTGCTATTTGTGATTCTAAACTTTTAAGCGAATTTTTAATATCTCCTCGTAGGTACTGTTTTGCGGTGACAATTGATTCATCAACATACTTTTTGTTAGCCATATGTTTGCTGGCTAACGGAGGATCTCTTGATATAAAACCATTTATGACCATCAAGTCATTATTGAATGTAAGTTTCATAGCATTTATGTTTTCAGTCAACTTTTGTAAATTATTATCCATATATTTTTTATTGACGGCATCGCTATCTAAATCAGGATCTTTAACATTACAAAGTTTTAAATTTTCAAAATCAATATCACCGTTTGCAGTATGGGCTAAGCTTGGTTTAGACATTAGCTTTAGGTTTTTATTGCCTATATCATGTTTAGTACGTCCGAATTTGTCGACACTCATTGTGGTAATGATGTTTAAGCAATAATGCGTGCTTCTTTTACTTCCTCAATAATTGCAACAATTTCATTATCATTCGAAGTATTTCCTGCTTCTTTTGACGCTATTAAAAGCCGAAGCCTGTCAACGAGTTCGTTTGGATCGAGACGAGCTTTTCTTAATTTTACTGTTTTTGATTTTAATTAACAGTCTTATTACCATAAAACTAGTAGTGTAGGTAAAGTGAATTTTTGAAATTAGCAAGTCGGTCAAAAAATGTTATTTTATAGAGACAAAATTTTCAAATAATAATTTTTTACAATTTTTAGATAGGATTCAAATATAAAACAGAACCCTGCATTCTAAGTTTTTCCAAGGAGGTAAAATCAAAATTTCTTAATAGAATGTTGTAGTTCAGTTTAAATAAATCATATTTTTACTACTTTATACCTTTAACAAAAGTTGTCTTTTAGTTTTGCATATAGCTTCTCAGAAGGAGCCACCCATTGAACCTTCAGGTACAATTTTAACCTCTATCTCGTGTTGATTTTAATTAACAGTCTTATTGACATAAAACTAGTAGTGTAGGTAAAGTGAATTTTTGAAATTAGCAAGTCGGTCAAAAAATGGATTTTAGCCGAGAAAATTTTCAAATAATAATTTTTTACAATTTTCAGATAGGATTCAAATATAAAACAGAACCCTGCATTCTAAGTTTTTCCAAGGAGGTAAAATCAAAATTTCTTAATAGAATGTTGTAGTCTATACCTCTGATAGGATAAACCCCATTTTAAATATAACTCTATTTGGCAAAAAAGAGATACTCTACAAAAAAGACAAAATTTGTAAAGAGACATTGATGAAGATACTAAGATACAATTTAAGAATACTATTGTTTTAGAGTTATATTTAAATTGTAAGAGACAGATTTTTGTCCATGTCTTTACATTTCGCACTACAGTTTTTGTCTCAATTGATTACTTAAAAGATTTCTGAAATAAAAATCTTTGATCATCCTCCTTCCTTTGGACGTGATATCATTAAAATAATCTATACAGACTATTTTCCACTTATATTTGTAGTATGTAGATGTATACATTTTCTGCTTTTATACTTTTTAAATAAAAGGTACCAGACAAAATTCTAGGTTAAATTTGTTTATTTGTTGTTAACAAAATAAAATTTAAATCATGTGTAAATTGTACAGTATGTATAACTTCTATGTAAGAACACTTTTTAATATCAGAAAACTCTATATATTGGACAAACGGCCAGATTCAAAAAGTTTATTAAGGTATTTTAAGTATTAATTTCCTCTATATAATGGACCATCTATGTAGTCGACGCGGACACATGATTGTATATATAAATAATCCTATATCATTAAAATGAACCTCCTTTTATTGGACAGCTTGTAACGTTCCAAATTGAATTTTGAAACGTTAACTTACCCTTGCTAGCTCTAGGATCGTGGTTTCCTTCTGGTTTTCTTCAACTCCCCCCAAACAAATATTTAAGGGCGCCAAAATTACAGACAAGCAAATAAAAGATGTTAAATCAGTGTAAATTGTTTATTGCCAAAAAAGAATTATTAATTTAAGTTAATAAAGATTGAATAATAATTAACTAATTTCTTATCTTTTACTATCCAACTTTGGATGACGTCTGGAAGCCAACATAAGGATGCGGTCGGGTCGAGGTCTTCCCAAAACTAATGGTTCTGTAGATGGGTTGGCAAGATTTTTTCTAACACTTGACGGATCCTCTGAGGCTTGATGGCAAGATGTTTTCAACAAAAGGAAGCGGTAACTGTTAAAACCTGCTTACAAGCTTCTCTTCAAAAACCAAAAAAAATGGCTATCCATAACAGCCCTATCTTGGGACCCTTCAACAAATTTGGCAATGGCCCAAATGAAGGGAGAAGAAAAACGAAGAGAACTGCTGGCTAAGAAGCACAAAATGGTAATGAAATTCAAAATACCGACTCTCTTTTCAAATGAACAACGGTACCCGGTTTTAAACAGAAATCTATTCTGCGTCGACTCCAAAGAATCTTCGATAAACTCGAACCGTCGTAGGCCAGGCCAAAATATCGTAGCAAAATAAACGAGAAATTAATGAAATAGAATATTTGTAGGCCAGGCCAAACAATTAACGATGTAATCGTTACACCACGGTAACCTGACGGAAAAAAAAAAGAATTGGAAATTCTTTTTTTTTTTTTCAAAAGATAAACTATTAAAATCCAAAAACATTAAAAAAGTAAATAATCAAAAACTGGTGAATCAGTAAAGAAAAATAAACATTATTACATAATTAAAGGCAACCACAAGAATTTGTGTATAAAAAAAAAATTCTCGACAAAAAATTCAAAAACACGAAACCTTACTTATTACGTCACAATCGGTAAAAATAAATTAATAACTGTCCTATTTAAGGTCGTCTAAAAAAACAACACTAACAAGATGTACGAAAGAAACAAAAGATTAATGTTCACAATACAAGGCAAAAGTCTATCTCCAAAGGTAAAATAATTTATCATAGCAACGAAGACAAAGATAAGACTGACGTCAACAGGAATCATTGAATACAAAAGAAAAATTACTCAACTTGACTAATAAAAATGAGCCCGAAAGCCAAGGAAATATTCAATGAACGAGATAAATTGAAACCAAATATCAGTTGAACGAAAATGTGACTAAACACTAAAAGATAAATCAACTAATATTCAGATCAAAAATAAGTTGACAAGTCTTATCGCTAAGCAATCAAGAGGCATATAAAAGATAAAAGGAAATTGCTATCATAAAAAGACAAGAAATAACTGGAGATAATGAAAAAGATAAACGATAATATTTATCATTCAAAATGACAACAAACAACGGAATAATGTGAACATCAAAAAAAAAATTGGACAGTTAATAAAGTAAAAATGACGAAATCAATCAGGATCAGAAAACGAATACTCAAACGCTAAGAACACTGAAAGGCAATAATCACTAAGTAAAGAAGGAAAAAAAAATTTTGAAAAAGGAACAAACTAAGAATCCAAAAATACTAATACTTTTTTTTTCTTTAAATTTTTAAAAAAAAATTAAATGACAATCGAAGTTAATCTAAAAGGTTGAAAAGAATTTTGAAAAAGTTTTTAAGAATTTAAAAAAATCTAAGAAATAGAAATTGAAAAGTTAATAACTTATGCCTTCAGTGAAGTGACTCCAGTGTAAAGAAATCCAAAAAAATTCAATCAAAAGTAAGGAATTCAAACATGTCGAGAAAAGATAAAATATAAGACGATAACTTAATAATTTTCACAAACAAGTAACTACAAAAAATTACAAACAACGAAACATAAGAAAAATCACAAACTTTTTATCAAAATGTCCAAGGTATGTGAAAAAACAGTCCTAGATATTAAAGGTATTTCTGTACTTGGTGTATCACAAAATCAATACAGATAAAAAAATGAAAGAATGGTATGTGGAAAACAAAAATCCCGAGTAGGTACACAAATTCATGGAAAGTCTATATGTTTCCCAAAGATAAGCCCCAACGGCCGAAAAAGAAACCAATATAGACCATAATCCCACAACACAATAAGATAAGATACGGTAAATTTCTATTGTGTCCCATCCATCGGAACACCAATAGAAGCGATAAGAAGCAGTTACTACCAACTGCTCCACGATAAAGAGGTCTCACTGACCCCTACAAGATACTAAGGTCTCACAGACCTTACACGGTAATAATGTGGTCTTCCAGACCACACCAAAAATATGCCCACGGCAAACAACGATAAGTACCCACACTCAAGATATAATCAAAAATTTCCTAAAAACCAACTTCCAAATCCTAACTGAAAGAAATGAGATAAAAAGAGAGAAAAAGAAAAACCAAAATACAGAAATGAAAGGAATTCAAAAAAAAATTTTGACTGTAACTCTCACAATCACAAAATAAAGTCATAAAAAAGACAAAAGCTAAGATAGCAACGAAAAAAAAAAAGGACAAATTGATAACACGACACAAACACTTCACAATCTGCCAAGAAGGCCCTAATTATTTAGAGAATTCCGCCTGTAAATCAGGAATAATCGAGATAAATTCCAGATAGAGAGATATTTTAAAGGTAACGATAACATCGAAAGAGACAATCGGTATAGAAAAATTACTAACTGTAACATAATTGTAAGGTAAATAAATTTAAGAAAAGATAATAATATTCTTCGATAAATAAACCAGTTAAAGTTATAAACGAAATACACCAATTCCATAGTGGTTTACCTTGAATCTCTAGATAATGAAAACCAACAAAACAAGTAAGATAAAAAGTGTTATTTGTTAGAAAAATATTACTAAAATATTTGCATGTCTGTAATTAAATTGATGGAAAATATAAAAATTAATTTTTAAAGTGAATGATTAAGAAAAGTTTCAAAAAACCAGAATACTAAGTTGGGCGCCAGTTTGTAACGTTCCAAATTGAATTTTGAAACGTTAACTTACCCTTGCTAGCTCTAGGATCGTGGTTTCCTTCTGGTTTTCTTCAACTCCCCCCAAACAAATATTTAAGGGCGCCAAAATTACAGACAAGCAAATAAAAGATGTTAAATCAGTGTAAATTGTTTATTGCCAAAAAAGAATTATTAATTTAAGTTAATAAAGATTGAATAATAATTAACTAATTTCTTATCTTTTACTATCCAACTTTGGATGACGTCTGGAAGCCAACATAAGGATGCGGTCGGGTCGAGGTCTTCCCAAAACTAATGGTTCTGTAGATGGGTTGGCAAGATTTTTTCTAACACTTGACGGATCCTCTGAGGCTTGATGGCAAGATGTTTTCAACAAAAGGAAGCGGTAACTGTTAAAACCTGCTTACAAGCTTCTCTTCAAAAACCAAAAAAAATGGCTATCCATAACAGCCCTATCTTGGGACCCTTCAACAAATTTGGCAATGGCCCAAATGAAGGGAGAAGAAAAACGAAGAGAACTGCTGGCTAAGAAGCACAAAATGGTAATGAAATTCAAAATACCGACTCTCTTTTCAAATGAACAACGGTACCCGGTTTTAAACAGAAATCTATTCTGCGTCGACTCCAAAGAATCTTCGATAAACTCGAACCGTCGTAGGCCAGGCCAAAATATCGTAGCAAAATAAACGAGAAATTAATGAAATAGAATATTTGTAGGCCAGGCCAAACAATTAACGATGTAATCGTTACAAGCTACCAATAGAAATTTATTTATTGTAAGTATACTAAATTGTATGAAATATTTTTTTCAAAATTCTATTAAAATGGGCACAGAACAATGGTCTTTTATTGAATTTCGACCCCTTCCATCTGACAGTTAAAAAGATTTATATTAATATGTACCCTAAATTGTCGTTAAAATTATCTAATGAATGTATTTTATTGTTTAGTTCTATGTAGGTACCATTAAATGATATTAAACAGTGATGCACAATAACTTTTTGTATAAATACCTACTTTATGTAGGAAGTGTAAATAATGATTAAAAGTTTACTGTTAATCAGTTGTTGTAGATAAAAAATTTAAACTATCAAAGACAGTAAAAAAGTGGAATTTTTCGAAAACTGCATGGCAGCAAAATATAAAGTAGGAAAATCTCATATAAGTAATAATTTAAGAGAAAAACTGATTCACTAAAGTGTCTAAATCTAAATGATAATGTTTATAGTAAAATGGGTCCTTAATTAAATAAAGTTTAAGAAACTGCTAGAGAATTTAAATTTGATAGTTTTAAGGCTTCAAACTAAATTCTGTACCTACTCGACAAAGCATAACATTCAAATCTATTTGTAAAGAAGCAGCTCATATTATCCTTAATTTCTTAGAAGATTGGAACAATAAATTAAAATGAATTCTGGAAGAATATTTGGAAAGAGATATTTCTAACATCGATAAAATCGGGTTGTTCTACAGAGCACTGCCGACAAAAAAGTTTTTTAAAAACAAAATATGTACAGGTAAAAAGTCCGCGAAAAATAAATTAACAATTTTATTTTGTACAAACATGCTTGGCGATAAAGAAATTCCATTAGTTATAGGAAAGGCAAAAAGTCTAAGATTTTTTAAAGGAAACACAATTAATAATTTGCCTTTAAAAACTATCAATCAAATATACCTACCTTTTTTAATCTTTTTTTATTGTATTTAAACAAAACACTACAATATAATCTAATTAATTAAAAATATTAAAAAATAAATTTCGAGCGCTACCTAGTATAAAAAAATTTAAACTTTGTAACATCAAATCGATATCTTATGCAATTTTATAAATTTAAACGATATATTTTAATAATTAAATATTAGTTCAACTTTCTCTTAACAGATGTCACTTTAAGTAATATTAACTGTCAAAAGAATTGATTGAAAAAAAATTTTGTTTATATTTATAACATCCTTTGTTTTTTCTTATATAAAAACTAAAAAAATAAACATTGTTTATTTATTTTCAATGTAAATTTATATAACGTAAAATCACTTTTAAGGTTAAGGCATTTCTTAATTCTACTTTATCGAGTATTAAAAGTCCTGTCATTGCCTTATAGATGGTGCTCAGATCATTTTTATTAGAAAATGTATTAAATTTTTTATTTAAATGATAATAATTTATATTAAATATAATTACTAACATTTTCATTATCGGAACCAAAGTAGATTGCTTAATTATTGTAAAATTTTTATTGTATTGTAAATTGCCTACCTTTTGATTAAATTTGTAAAATATTAATAATAGGAATTATTTTGCTATTAAAAAACCGATTATAGACTAATTTAATAGATTTTTTTAAATCAATTTACCCAATTGTTAAATTGGCTACTATACTGTTTTTTTGTTAATATTAACATTAATAGAATACGTAAAAATATATTTTAATAATATTAATTGTTTTTACAAAGAATTTATATGAAATATATCAATAATTAAATATTAGTTCAACTTTCTCTTAACAGATGTCACTTTAAGTAATATTCACTGTCAAAAGAATTAATTAAAAAAATTGTTTTTTCTTATATAAAAACTAAAACAAACTTATAAAAAATATAAATCATAATTTTGAAAATGGCCCTTGCTTATTGATCTTGTCAAATATGACAAATTTGTCAAGAGTCGTTTTTTAAAACTCAAAATGTCTAACAAAAATAAAAATAATTTTATCTACTCCTTTGATAGTAAATGTCATTTATACTCATTGTCACCATGCAGGGTAAGTAAGCTATAACGCACAGTTGTGCGTTATGAAACGTCATGTTGGAACGCGTATTTATGCATGTAAAACAATATATTTTACTGTTTTAAATAATTATTGTTACATTAAAAAATGGTTTTTCAGCAAATATCTAACCCATACAATATTATAAATTAAAAATATATAATAGTTTTTATTAAAAAATAAAACAGATTTAGGCAACATATATTACATTTTAAATGATTATTTAATCTAGTATGTTACTTAATGTCACTACTTTGATAGATGTTATTTTAAACGTAAAATTTCGTCATATATTTTTTAGAGATGTCAAATATTTAGAATTAAAATTAAAATATTAACTCGTAGATAAAGCATAGTACGTAACTCGAGTGGTAAGAGGTATTACGTACTCGTGTAATTACGCACTCGCCGCTACGCGGCTTCGTGCGTAACTTTTCCACTCGTACGTAATATCCTACTTACCACTCTTGTTACGTAATATACTATTTTAATTTTTCTAAGCTTTCGGCAACTAGATCGGTTGTCGTTTTAAATTCTTACTCTACCAAGGTCACGCGCTTTTAATATTTTAGAAGATTTGAACACTTCATCTTACCCTATACAGCAACCCCTTTACAATAATACATCATACGTCGAAATCCGTTCGGCCGTTTACGAGATATAGCTATAATGCCCTTTTGGCAGCATAAATACGGTCTTTTTGACGCTTCATCTTACCCTATACAGCAACCCCTTTACAATGATACGTCATACGTTGAAATCCGTTCGGCCGTTTACGAGATATAGTTATAATGCCTTTTTGGCCTAATCAATCTGGTCTTTTTGACGCTTACTTACTTTATACAGCAACCCCTTTACAATGATACGTCATACGTTGAAATCCGTTCGGTCGTTTACGAGATATAGCTATAATGCCTTTTTGACCTCATAAATAAGGTCTTTTTGACGCTTCATCTTACCCTATACACCAACCCCTTTAAAATGATACGTCATACGCCGAAATCCGTTCGGTCGTTTTCGAGATATAGCTATAATGCCTTTTTGGCCTAATCAATAAGGTCTTTTTGACGCTTAATCTTACCCTATACATTAACCCCTTTACAATGATACGTCATACATAAAAAAATCCTTTTGGAATAAACTAATTTAAAATATTTCTAAGTCTGTTATCTTTATTGCGATAAGACCTGTTTATTTTTTTTTCTACTATTGTTTGTCAAATTTTATTAAATTCTGCGATGGTGTAGTGGCTAACGTATTTGTTTATCATACGGGGGGACCTGGGTTCAATTCTGCTTGGTTGGAATTTTTTTAATTAAATTGTTATAACGCAAAAGTTGGTAGCACTGTGTAATGTTGGTTGCATGAAAAGTTGGTATGATGACAGCGAAGCGCGAAAAAATTCAAAAATATAACAAAAAGAAGAGTTGGCTGTTTGTGTCAACTGTCAGAGGTCACTCGAAAAAGAAGAATTGGCTGTTTGTGCCAACTGCCAGAGGCCACTCGAAAAAGAAGAATTGGCTGTTTGTGCCAACTGTCAGAGGCCACTCGAAAAAAGAAGAATGGCCTTTGACATTTAGGGCAAACAGCCAGCTCAAAAAAAGTGAGGTTATGTTCGAAAAAATAGCTGGTATGCCTATAGCTCATCTACTACCGCTTCGACGTCACTAACGGAATGAACGGCATGGTCGTAGTTACCGGTGACTTCCCTTAGTCAAGCAACTCCACGTGAGGCCTCCGTCGCCGCCTCAAATTCCAGGGCAATGATCAAGGCGTCCACAAGAGACCTCGGCCGCGCCAACCGTACAGCCCGCTGCAACTCGACGTCTCAAAGACCATCGGTGTAGGTTTGGACCGCTAGGCACTCCAGGAAATCCTCCGCTGCATTTGAATACGCAAGCCGTACCATTCTTGCTACTTCCGTCTTAAACTCCTGGCTAGTCTCTTCATTTTTCTGCTTTCGGCTCTTTAACTGCATTGGGTACACCGGTTGTAGATGAGTTTGACCATAACGCATTTCTAGACAATTCACCAATAACTCGAAGTTGTCAGATTCATCCGGTGTCAATGATTGCAAGACGTCTAAAGCCTCGCCTCGCAGAGCTACGGTTAGGGACAATGCCTTCTCCTGCGATGACCATTCAGTCGCTCTGGCCGCTGCGTCGAATTGTTTTAGGTAATTTGGCCAGGAAGTCTTCTCGTCAAAGGTCGGGAGTTTCATCGTAGTTCGTACTTGGGTCGCCTCCCCGTTTCCTCGTCGGTCGATGTCTACGTGGCAGGTCTCCATCCTTTCTGCATCTCCGTCACCGTGGTGGATGGGCTGGTTTCGACGACAAGCTTCCTGTTCTTGTTAAAGCTTCCTTATTTCGGACTGGATTTGCTGGTTGATCTTCTCTCGCAAGTTGGCGACTTGTTGATTTTGTTCGTCTTGCAAGCTGGACACTTGCTGATTTTGTTCGTCACGAAGAGTGTACATTTCGGAGCGCAAATGCGATATTTGCTGGGAGAAGGAACTGGATAACTCTTCTGGTAGGGTAGACATCCGTTGTGATAGCTGGGACATATCTTCGCGCTGGTTCTTCATCTGACTGGAAAGCTCCTTCTGCTGGCTCTTCATCTGACTGGATAGCTCCTCTTGCTGGTTCGTCATTCGTTGTGACAGCTGGGACAGATCTTCGCGCTGGCGCTTCTTTTGACTGGATAGCTTCTCTTGTTGGTTCGTCATTCGTTGCGACAGCTGGAACATACCTTCGCGCTGGCTGCTGATCTGACTGGACAACTGGGACAGTTGTTGCGATTGTTCTTCTTGCAGCCGAGAAAGTTGTTGAGTTAGTTCAGAATTTGCTTTTTGAACTGGGTCTTTGAACTCCACAGCGTCAGGGTCCAAATTATTATCTACGTAGTATTCACGGAACCTACTCAACAATACGGATTTGGTTCCAGTAGTTTCCAACTCCAATTCTTCGAGCTCTTTTCTGAGCTCAGCCACCAATAGTTCATGTATTTTCTTTCCAGGCATTCTTGTATCTTCACCCCACACCTGACACCAATTTGAAACACTTATGGGGACTTTAACACAATTTATTTACAAAGTTGTTAAGATACACAGAACTCTGCTGGATAACGTCTAAACTGCTTGACAATACAATAAACTATTTGAACTTGAACTGCCGTTAACTGCCCATACACCCCCTTATATACAACAAATTACAACAAATGAACGTTCTGGAAAATTTTAGAAACATTATTTAATCTAGTCAGTGTGTTTAGAACTTTCTAGAATTTTCTAAAAACATTATTTAATCTAGATAGTGTGTTTAGAAGTTTCTAGAATAACAATCTTTCAAATTAAGGTCCTTTTCTTTACGGTTATCCTGTTACAATATTAATAAATTATTTCGTTTTATTGAGTCAATTTTGACACATTATTATGACAGAATTAATAAAGACTCTTTTCAAAATGTTTTACTTTTTAAATGGAATTTTTAATAAATTAGAAGAAAAAGCTAGTGAAGTAGTAGCCATTAGCGGAGCTAAATTTTGGCCCGACATTAAAAACGCATTAATTCAAAATTTTGGTAATCATAGAGATGAAAATTGCTTGACTCAAGATTTAGTGAATATAAGATAAATAAACAATAAAACACCATATATGTTTCATAAAAGAATATTAAGTCTATTAAATTCTATCTGCAATTACTTACACCTACATTATCACAATCCAGAACGTGAATCTAAAAGATCCTTCTTTAAAAACCAAGCCCTTAAATCCTTTCTAGCAGGAATAAAAGAACCTTTAGGTCCTATTATCAGGGCTATGCGCCCAACTACTTTAGAACAAGCAAAAAATGCACCAATCCAAAAAAAGGACTGCGCCGATCCAAAGAATGTTACTGCGCCAGGCCAAAGAAAAAGGTACCAAGCCAAAAAAAGATGCGCCGAGCCAAAAAAATACTACTGCGCCAGGCCTAGTAAAAAATGTGCATTAGCAAAATTCTATCATTACAGGTTATTCAAGAAAAAATTTAAATTTACAAATACTGACTCTACTTAATAATAAAAATTTTAAAAGATAAAATTAACATGTGTACAGATAAAAAAGAAAATTAATGTAATATACAATGAACTATCTAGTAAATTTTTAACAATGCGAATATAAATTACAAAAAAAAGAAAACATAAAATTATCAGTACGATGAGGCTTATCTACTGAAACAAATTTAGAGAAACAAATGAAATAAAACCGTAAATAGATCTAATAATAATAATCATAGGAATCGTAATGATCCTACAGCAGCTATAAACATCTGTTTGTTTGATACAATTATTGGTAAATTAACCGGTAGGGCAGCTGATTTAATTGCTTCGCGTACAGAATTAGATACGTGGGCTAGTGTAAAAGATTCATTATTGGTGACTTTTTCTGATCAAAGATAAATTGACTGTATTATTCAAGATATTATTTCTGTGCGTCCTGAAAGAAATAAATCTCCTCAAGATTTCGGACTCAGAATCCAAGATGCGCGTAGTCTTCTTTGTTCAAAAATAAATATGTCAAATGACACACAAAATGTATGGAGCAGAACGAGGAAAAACTTGCCTTAGTTAAGGTTCTGCCAGAAGACGAGAGCTTTATGCTGGAGGAGCAACAAGAAAACGATCCCATTCTGAAAAAGATTCGGGAATGGAAGAGAATGGACTATCGTTCTGTACTGAACTCGTATTATTAGTGAAATTAAAGGCATTGATGCTTCAACTTCATTTATTGAATTCGAATTTAAAATCAATTTTTAACAATAAAAGAAAACTTAAAATAATCATGTTGCTGGTGTCAGCAATAAAATAGCACACCTCATTTTAAAGTGTGAAAAGGAAGTGTAATGAACTGTTCGTTCGTTCAACTATCAAAATTGCAACTAAGTATTATTACCAATTAATAAAATAGGAAAATGAAATTTGTAATATGAAATATTACTATAATAAAATAATATATTTAATGTTTATTCACTACAGTTCGTTGTGGAGAGAGATATCCTTATCCTCTTCTGCCTTAAAAGCATACTGGTCCCAATGGAACTCTTTAATTTTGGACGGTGGGCTCGTTAAAAGACTTGTAGAAAACTCCGAGGGCACAGAAACCAGGAAACAAATAGTGGTCCCAAGAAATGCTGTTTCAGAAATTTTAAAACAGATGCATAATGATAGTTCTGAAGGACATCTGGGTATCACGAAAACGCTGCAAAAGATCCGAGATAGATTTTACTGTGTAAATTGCACTAATGATGTTAAAGATTGGTGTCCTAAATGCACTACATGTGCTGCCAGTAACGGTCCGCACCGAAAATCGAAGGCGGAAATGCAGCAATACCTGGTTGGAAGTCCTTTTGAAAGAATCGCAGTAGATGTATTGGGGCCACTTCCACAGACCGAAGAAGGAAACAAATACATCTTTGTTGTAATGGACTACTTTACTAAATGGGTTTAAGCCTATGCAGTTCCCAATCAGGAAGCCACCACTTTAGCAGATATATTAGTTAAAGAATTCGTAAGCCGATTTGGGGTACCACTAGAATTACATTCAGCCCAAGGAAGAAATTTTGAGAGCAAGCTGTTTCAAGAAGTTTGCCAAAGATTAGGCATCCACAAAACGAGAACCACAGCGATGCACCCTCAGTCTGATGGAATGGTGGAACGAATAAACCGGACTATAACAAACTATCTGTCAAAAGTGGTGTCAGAGTGTCAGAGGGATTGGGATCGACATATTCCACTATTTCTAATAGCAATTCGATTGTCCGTTAGCGAATCAACTGGCCAAACTCCTGCGAAGGTCCTGTTCGGTAGAGAAATGAGGCTACCATGTGACTTGGTGTTTGGTTGTAAACCTGGTGAAGAAGTGGCTCGTGAACAATATGTCGCCGATCTACAGAATTCAATGGAGAATATACACAACCTGGTGCGTGGAAAACTTCAATTATCTAGTGATCGGATGAAGAGGTACTATGACACGCGGACAATGGAAAAGAGTTACCAAGTTTGAGATTAAGTCTGGCTCTATAACCCCCGACGGCGTCGAGGTATTTGTCCCAAATTACAGAAGAACTGGGAAGGTCCATACACCATCAAGAAGAAGATTAACGATGTCATTTATCGGATCGTGAAAATTCCCAGAGGGAAACCCGTCGTGGTCCATCATGATCGTTTGGCGCCTTACCAGGAAAACCACAGTGGAGATGTACAGCAGCTCCAAGAAGATGGTTTGGCTGGCTCAAGGAGTGTGTGGGATTCTGATTTAGGAAATAACATTCCAGGAGGAATAAATCTAAGGAGGAGGCAGTGTAACGGGATAACCGTAAAGGAAAGGACCTTAATTTGAAAGATTGTTATTCTAGAAACTTCTAAACACACTAACTAGATCAAATAATGTTTCTAGAAAGTTCTAAATACACTGACTAGATTAAATAATGTTTCTAGAATTTTCCAAGATGTTCATTTCGTGTAATTTGTTGTATATAAGGGGATGTATGGGCAGTTAACGGCAGTTTAAGTTCAAATAATTTATTGTATTGTCAAGCAGTTTAAACGTTATCCAGCAGTTCTGTGTATCTTAACAATTTTTTAAATGAAATTTTGTTAAAGTCCACATAAGTGTTTCAATATTATCGTCAAAATTTGGAACAACTGATGAATTTTTTATATCTAAAGTAGGTAGTGCTGGCTGTGCCATTGTTTCTGTTAATGATAATTCTCGTAAAGTACTACTTAATTTTAAAAATTCCTGCTCACTGCTTTCAATAAACGTATCAGAATAAGGTATTTTGATTTAAATCTAAGTTTCCTCCGCTATCGTTGTCGCAAAGGGATTTGGTACTAGAAAAGGAGTCTGTCATGAACAAAAAGTTTCATACCACATCACTACTCTTCCCATATGTTCTCGATGAACTGCACTGTACGGGACTTCATTGGTTATGGATTTTCTTTAGGTCTTAAAACCCGAGAATTGTTCACGATGGATTTTCCCAAAAATCCTACTGACTGCGCCACTTATAAGTTTCCGGAATAGAAACTTATTTTTTAAAACAGTTTTATATTTATTAACAATAACTCTTACACAAAAATTAATTATTTCATTTTATTTTATTAGTTCACAATTCGAATGATCAGAACAGACTAAATAAAAATAATTATTCAAATCCATAAAGTCGATTAAATTAGAAATATATAAAATAAGCAATTTAAGAAGTATAAAATAATTATGAAATGGTCAGCGGAAATCCGAGTCAGCACTTCTTATGGGGCCTGCGACCATAACTGCCAAAATATCCTTTTTATCTTTTTGTCGTATGGGGCGCCGTTTTTGTGCAAAAAAAATAAAACATCTTAACGCGCATTTTTCATAACAAAGTAATAAAAATGCGCGTTAAGATGTTTTATTTTTTTGCATAAAAACGGCGCCCCATACGACAAAAAAATATAAGGGATATTTTGGCACAAATTAAACGAGGATTTCCAAAATGATTTTTAGTTTAAATTATCTCAGTGGCGTAACATTTTTTCCTTGAAAAGATTGAGATCATTACCCGTATGCGCCAATGATGAACATAAAATTTTTAATTGCATGTCAACCAATTCGCAATAACTACCTCTTAACAACTACCAAATTTCATTTGAATATCTTTACCGGTTTTAGAGCAATACATAAATAGTTAGTTTTTAAAAAAAACTACCCCGTATCTCGGAAACGACGAATTTGCGGACAAATGTTATACAGCAAACTGTCATTATTTTTTCATGCAGAATCACCCCCTGAAGTTTTTCGCACTTATTCACTAACAACCTGTATAAAGGAACTTTTAAATAAGTTTATGTAAGATACTTTTAAATGTGTAAAGTGAAAGACCATATGGATGAATATCATGATTATTAATGAATTGAGCAGCTTTAATTAAAGGATTATTGCATAAGTAATTAGTTTTATAAGTTGGTATGTTATATAAAGTTTTCAGTCTTGTTGACTTTTCAGGAATATTTATTTCAATTTTAGACAGGATATTTGGACAATCTATTAATCCATTTACAATTTTGTAGAATAGTACCAAATTGGAATAAGTTCTGCGCGAATCCAGCGAAATTAAGTTTATTTGACTTTTAATCAATTGATAATCATATCTAAAATTTATTCTTGGAATCATTAATTTATATCCAGCAAATCTTAAAAACGTATTCTGAATCTCTTCTAATTTGTATACGTTTTTGTATGTATACGATGACCAAATCATAAAATTATATTCAAGAATAGAACGTACTAGAGAAATAAAACAGTTTTTGTAGTGTTAATATTAAATTTATTACAATTCCTTAAAACAAATCCTAACGTTTTAGTTGCCTTAATGGTTATGGAATTAATATGATTATTAAACGACAATTTACTATCTAAAATGACTTCTAAATCTTTTATTAATTCGGTTTTTATCAAATTGGTATTATTGAAACAATATTGATATTTAATTGGAGTAAGTTTTTTATGAAAAGTTATTTAAAACGATTTATTAAAATTTAATTCAAGTAGGTTAGTAACGCACCAATCACAAAATTTGTTTAATACATCTTTAAGAGTAAAACAATCCAATTCCGACTTAACAGTGTTAAAAATTTTAGTATCATTTGCATACATTAAATATTTACAATTAATTAAAACCGATTTAACATCATTAATGAAAAGATTAAAGAGTAGTGGTGCAATGTGCGTACCTTGCGGTACACCAGGAGCAACTGGAATTGGATTTGAAACAAGTTGACCAATTTTAACAAACTGAGTTCTTCCACTTAAAAAACTATTTAACCAAATTAACAAGTTAGTGTGAAAACCCAAGGCACTAAGTTTAGCGAGTAAAATTTGATGATTAACTCGATCGAAAGCTTTTGAGAAATCTGCATAAATTGAATCAATTTGGTGTTTATTTTCAAATGCTTCTAAGTTTTCTAGCTGATACGTTAACAGGTTGGTTGTAGTTGATTTGTTTTTGCAGAATCCAAATTGATTGTCGTCGAATAAAGGTTTGCACATTCATTGTAATTTATCGGTTATAATATTATCTAGTAACTTTGGGATTGTCGATTGCTGACAAACTCCGCGATAGCAATTAATATCGTTTTTATCCCCAGATTTAAATATTGGAACAACATAGCTTTGTTTCCATATTAGTGGCATTACACCATGCTGAATGGATTTATTAAAAAGAATGTGCAAGGGCTTAGACAACGTAAAGATGCAGTTTTTTAATAACCCATAGAGGAAAGTACAACGGGCCCAAGATAGACCCAAGCTTGGCTCAGCTCTGTAAAACTCTGGGCCAAGCATGTAAACCAAGCGTGGACCAGCCTTGGTTGAACTCTGGAATGATAACGCTATGCCATGCTTGGTTGCCATGACTAGGCCAAGGGTAGTAGCCATGACTAGGCCAGAGGTAGTAGCCATGACTGGGCCAGAGCTACTTACCAGGACTGGGCCAAAGTTAGTTACTATAACTGGACCAGAACTATTTGCCTCGACTTGGCCACGGTTGGTTAACAAAGCTTTTCTAAAATATTGGTTACATAGTTAAGTTTTAATTAAAAAAAACTCACACAAAAATGGGACACTACTGAGATCTTTTATTAAGTTATTAATAGTTAATACCTTACAAATAATTAAATATAAATCACGAACGCAAGAAACTTGTTTTGATAAGATTTAATTATTATTAATGGCAATGTGATTTTCTTTTTGTCGATGAGCTCGTCCACCATCTCTGTCTTTAGCTCCTGATAGGTAGCGACTTACTGAAGCCAATATTCCCAATTTTTTGGAGAACATTTTTGATACCAATGTAGCTATAACTACCATTTGTTTCTCACTTGCTCAATACTGACGTCATCGGCCGACAATGCTTTGTATTTAATAACTGTTAAGATGTCTTAGGTAGATCCTCGTGTCCTTCATTTCGTAGGATTTTTAATAATTATGTTACCACATTTAAGTTAATATATTGATATTATCCAATGTCCAATCGCGAAGTTTTTCGGTTAATGTTTTTCTCGGCATAATATCTTTATTACTCTGTTCAAATAAATTATTACACATATTACTTGAAATTTGGTCATTGTAGGAATTATGGGATTAAATAATTAAGATTTGATTATTGGAAGATTGTCTTTTATTTTAAAAAGAGAGTCTCGGAAGTATTTCTTAACAACCAGAGTGAACTAACTACTTTACAACTATATTAACTACAATCGTTTAACATCTTGTTATATTTTGGGTCCATACTAAGCTTAAATTATACCTGATTTTATGCCTCGAGACTTCGAGAATTTTATCTTACTTCTTAGAAGTAGTAGGGTAAAACACCAAATGTTAGTTAAAAGCAAACTTTCACTTTTAAAATAAAATAAACTTAAAATATAATATTGTAACGGGATAACCGTAAAGGAAGGGACCTTAATTTGAAAGATTGTTATTGACAGTTGATTTTTAGAAGTTTCGAAAAATCAACTGATGTTGTGAATATATTTTACTTTGTATATATTTTAATTTGTTATTTCATTATGTTATATATGACCCTGTACATTTGAAAATAAGTCGTTGTCACAATTAATTAATTTATGTAGTCAGAATAATTTTTTTTAAAAAAACACAACTATTTGACTTTAATAAGAAAAAGCAGTACAGATCTTTCGAACTTGAAAATATTTAAACCCATTCTTCAGGTTGTTATAAAGCTTTAACAAATTTTGGTCCTTCGAGCCGGATAAAGATACCGGCACTGTATGATGTCCACATCTGACTTACGTAGGAGTGAACGCCTGAAAGAAAAGGTAACGACGCTAAAGAAGAAGACAGACATTAGCAAGACCACTTTAGCGGTTAAGGTTTATATGGAGCCAAGACAGACAAAACCGCAACAGGGAAAAATGTCAGACATTCGAAAGGTGAAATCTGCAATAGCTTGTGCAATGGAAGAGTCAAGAGAAAATGACATTAGTAAATCTTTGAATGCCCAACTTAAAGAAAAGTCCAAAACAAAGAGCAGGTCTAGTAAAACTTCAAAGATCTTAAAAGCCCAAGCAGAACTTGAAATAAGTAAGAAGAAAAAAGAATTAGAACATAAACATCAGCAGGAAATGTTAGATTTGGAGTTAGCAATGAAGCTGGCCAAGTTGGAAGAGGGAGAAATTTTAAGTGATTATGATTCAAGTGAGCCTTCTAACTATGGTCCCAATATTAACCAGTGGGTTAAAGGACAAGACCCTTGGGAGAAGAAGTCTAACCAATCTAAGAGTTTTGCACCAACGACAAAAGATTCCGTAAATATAAAACCCCTAGAACCAAATTTAAATCACCATGAACATTCTTTTAATTTATCAAAAATGTTATCTCGTCAGTCTATGCCAATAGATTTGCCATCATTTAGTGGTGACCCCATTGAATGGCCAAATTTTATATTTCAATTCAAAAACACTACAAAACTATGCCATTTTTCAGCAGAAGAAAATCAAACACGACTTGAAAAATGTCTAAAATGATCTGCTAGAAAAACGGTTGAAAGTTTATTAATTTTACCTCAATGCACTGACAAAATTATTATTTCTTTGGAGAAAAGGTTTGGCCGTCCTGAACTTATTGTTAAATCCCTTTTAGAAAAGATTAAAAACTTTCCATTTGTTAAAAATGATAAATTAGAAACACTTGTAAACTTTTCAGATGAAATCAACAGTATGGTTGGGACTATTGAATCTTTAGGTCAAACTGATTATTTACGAAATCCGTTAATATTTCAAGAGCTACTAAATAAGCTTCCCATAAATTTAAAGTTAAATTGATTGGAGCATACATCCCATCAGGATGACAGGAGCCCAAACCTAGTTCAATTCAGTTTATGGTTGGAGGCAAAAGCTTCAATAGCTTGTCAGCTTGAGCTTCCTTCAATTAGTACGTATAAGACAACTATAAAAGGACCTAAAAAAGACATAACTTTGACAACAAATGATTTTTCAAAGAGACAATTCAAATGCATTTGCTGTGGTACTGAACGACATGATTTAAAAGACTGTTTAAAATTTAAAAAATTCTCAAATGATGAGAGATGGGATTTTGTCACTAAGAACAAACTTTGTTTTTCTTGTTTGAAGTTCCGTCATAGCATTAAGCAATGTAAAAGAATAAAGATATGTGGGATAAATAATTGTTCTCGACCCCATCATAAACTTTTACACAAAACCGAAAACGATGTTGTTTCCTTGGAGACTCCAGGAGAACAAACATCTGGTAACCAATCTATTGAACAACTGGAAACCAATTGCCATATTTTAAGTAATAGAAATGTTTTATTAAAAATTTTACCTATTGTTCTTAGCCATGGAGAAAAGTCCTTTAACACTTATGCTCTGTTAGACGATGCCAGTTCAGTTACACTTATTGATCATGACTTAGCGGATGAGCTAAAACTTGATGGACCTCAGCAACGATTATGCCTTCAGTGGAAAAATAACCAGTTGCAGAGACAAGTGGACTCCAGAATAGTAACATTTAGTGTAAGAGCTCCAGAGCAAAGTAAGAAATTCCTTCTTCGGCATGTAAGGACTATAAGAGGTATGACTCTACCAACACAGACTATTGATGCAGACTTCATTAGAGGTAAATATCCTTATATTACTAATAATGCCATATCTATGACTGACGCAAAACCAAGACTGTTGATAGGTCAAGACAACTGGCCACTTCTAGTGACTAGACGACTGATTAATGGACCATGGAACGGACCTGCATTAAGTAAGACACATTTGGGTTGGGTCCTTCATGGAAATGTAGATACACAGACTAGTTTTTCGACAGAAAATAAATATGTTTGCCATGTTAGCCAATTTGAAAAAGACGAATTAGATATAATTCACGAAATGATTAAACAACAATGGAACCTTGACAATACAGGAATCGAAGACGAGACAAAGGCATTATCCAAAGAAGATATTAGAGCAAAGAACATAGTTGCCAATACCGTAAAAAGAAGAGGTAATAGATTTGAGGCCGGACTTCTTTGGAAAGACGAGGATGTAGAACTTCCGGAAAGCAAAACTACAGCCTTAAAGAGACTTAAATGTACTGAGAAGAGGATGGATAAAAATGAATCCTTTAGTAAAGCCTACTATAATAAGATGTTGGATCTGGAACAGAAAGGATACATTAGGAAACTTTCCAAAGAAGAAACCTTAATCACTAGTCCTAAAACTTGGTATCTTCCACACTTTGGTGTTGTTAATCCAAACAAACCTAAAAAACTCCGAATTGTTTTTGATGCAGCTGCAAAAAGCCATGGAGTAAGTTTAAATGATCATTTACTCACTGGTCCTGATATGTATAATTCTCTTTTTAATATATTGCTTAATTTTAGAATTAAAAAATATGCATTTACAGCAGACATTAAAGAAATGTTTTTACAAATCCAAGTAAGAGAGGAGGACCGAAGTGCACAGAGATTTTTATGGCGAGGATTGGATAGAGAAAATAGTCCAGATGTTTACGAAATTGGCGTAGTCTTTTTTGGTGCAACTTGTAGTCCATGTCTTGCACAAGAAGTTCGAATTAAAAATGCTCTTGATCACAGATCTCTTTATGAAAACGCATCCAAAGCCATAATAGAAGACTTCTATATGGATGATTACTTAGGGAATGCTGATACAGAATTAGAGGCCAAGAAATTAATTAATGACATTATTCATGTAAATCAGGAAGGTGGATTTTCGATATGCAACTGGATAGGTAATTCTTTGACTTTACTTGACGACATTGACGTGAATTTAAGAGCTAGAGGAGATAAAACTCTATGTGACGATCCACAAACCTTTGTTGAAAGAATTCTAGGCGTTTGGTGGAATTCTCTAAAAGACACTTTTAGCTTTCAGACATCTTTCGCTAAAATAAGTAAAGAAATTCTCGAAAATAGACAACGACCAACCAAAAGAGATATTTTAAAAATAGTTATGTCTATTTTTGATCCCTTAGGATTTCTTACTAATTTTACAATTCAAGGGAAAATACTATTGCAGGACTTATGGAGATGTAAAGTAGATTGGGATGACCAAATTCCGGATCACCTTGAAATCAAATGGATTTCATGGCTTACAAATTTACAGAATATATACACATTTTCTGTTCCCAGGCAGTATTTTATTTTGGACCGAAATTCAAGTGAAATTCAGCTACATATTTTTGCAGATGCATCCGATAGATGTTATTCTTGCGTAGCTTATTTAAGAGTCGATGATAGAGACACGATTCAGACATCTTTCGTGACATCAAAAGCCCGAGTAGCTCCTTTGCGCCCTATATCTATACCACGACTTGAGCTTCAGGCAGCTTTGTTAGCTTCTCGATTAGGACACTCATTAAACTCTAACTTGAAGCTAAGTATTCACAAAACTTATTTTTGGACTGATAGTAAAACTGTTTTGTATTGGATTAGATCAGAAGCTCAACGATTTAAAGTATTTGTCGCTCACAGGATTGGACAAATTCAGGACTTGACAAACCCCGACCAATGGAATTACATACCGTCTAAAGTTAATGTAGCGGACGAGGCAACAAAACCACGAAAACTTAATTTTTCAGAAAATAGCTCTTGGCTATTTGGACCTGCATTTTTAAAAGATCCTAAAGACGAATGGCCTAAGGAAAAAACTGATTTAATAAATTGTAAATCTGATGAAGATCTAGAAATGAAAAATTATGCTCTTTTTAATACAGTTTTAGCAGATTTAGAAATTCCAGATCCTAAAAGATTTTCAAAGTGGAATAGAATAAAGAGATCTACAGCATGGATACTAAGATTTATTGATAATATGAGAGGAAGAAAAATTATGGGAAACCTAGATGTTTCTGAGTTAAAAAAAGCAGAAACTCTTCTTTATAAAAAAGTTCAAATGGATTCATTTGCTCTAGAAGTAAATTTGCTAAAAGAAAACAAAGAGATTCCTAAAAGCAGCAGAATATATACCTTTAACTGTGTATTGGACAAAGACGGACTTTTACGACTTGGAGGTAGACTAAATAATTCACTTCAGCTTAAAGATGATACAAAAAATCCAATTATACTCGACTCGAAACATAGAGTAACTGAATTGATTATTCAATCCTTTCATGAAGAAGTGTTGCATCAGGGACAAGAGACAGTAATAAACAATCCACGACAGAAATTTTGGATACTTAGAATTCGTCAAGCAGTAAGAAAAGTTATAAAATCTTGCCAAAAATGTAAAAATAATAAAATTGTACCAGAATCTTCAATTATGGGACAACTACCCCTTTGTAGACTCGAGCCAACTATTCGGTGTTTTATTAAAACTGGAGTTGATTTATTTGGACCAATAACTGTAACAGTAAAAAGAAGTAGGGAGAAAAGATATGGTGTAATATTCACTTGCATGACAACCAGAGCTGTACATTTGGATATTGCTCACGACTTGAGCACCAACAGTTTTATACATGTTTTCCGACAATTTGGATGTTTGCGTGGATTTCCAGAAGAGATGTATAGTGATAACGGAACTAATTTTAAAGGTGCTGATAACACAGTTTTGTTCATTAAAAGGTACTAGGTGGTTTTACAATTGTCCTTTGGCTCCAAATATGGGGGGAGTTTGGGAAAGACTTATTCATTCAGTTAAAAAAGTTATGAAAGAGATTCTAACTTCTAAATGTCCTCCAGAATATGTACTTCGTACTGTATTTGCCGAAGCCATGAACATTATTAACTCCAGACCTCTAACACATGTTTCTATGGACTCAAACGATGCTGAGGCCTTAACGCCGAACCATTTTTTAATTGGGCCGTCATATGCAGCTTTGCCTTGTGCTGAGACAAATGAAAAAGATCTTAATTTAATGTGTAAGTGGAGAGCTGCTCAAAAACTAACTGATCACTTTTGGGAAAGATGGACTCAAGAATATTTGCCATCTCTAGTTAAAAGAAGTAAGTGGCATAAAGACAATAGACCTGTTCGAATTGGTGATGTCGTAATTATTGTTGACCCGAACGGACCAAGGAATATTTGGCCAAAGGGTATGATAATTCACTTGTACCCCGGAAAAGATGGAAAAGTACGTGTCGTGGATGTGAAATTAGCCAGTGGAAACATTTTAAAAAGACCAGTTAGCAAACTCTGTATATTAGATGTTAAACCAGTGGAATAGTAATGCTTCGAACCTCGAGTCATTACTGGGGAGGAGAATGTTGTGAATATATTTTACTTTGTATATATTTTAATTTGTTATTTAATTATGTTATATATGACCCTGTACATTTGAAAATAAGTCGTTGTCACAATTAATTAATTTATGTAGTCAGAATAAATTTTTTAAAAAAAACACAACTATTTGACTTTAATAAGAAAAAGCAGTACAGATCTTTCGAACTTGAAAATATTTAAACCCATTCTTCAGGTTGTTATAAAGCTTTAACAACTGACCTTTTGAAATAATGTTTCTAGAAAATTCTAGAAACTTTTAAACACACTGACTAGATTAAATAATGTTTCTAGAAAATTCTAGAAAGATCTAAACACACTAACTAGATTAAATAAAGTTGTATATAAGGGGATGCATGGGCAATTAACGTCAGTTTAAGTTTAAGTTCAAGTTCAAGTATTCACAAGAGTTCATTGTATTGTCAAGTAGTTAGACGTTATCCAGCAGAGTTCAGTGTATCTTAACAATTTTGTAAATAAATTGTGTAAAAGTCCCCATAAGTGTTTCAAATTGGTGTCAGGTGTGGGGTGAAAATACAAGAATGCCTGCAAAAAAGAGAAATGAACTATTGGTGGCTAAACTCAGAAGAGAGCTCGAAGAATTAGAGTTGGAAACTACTGGGACCAAATCTGTATTGTTAAATAGGCTCCGTGAATACTACCTAAATAATAATTTGGACCCTGACGTTGTAGAGTTCGATGACCCGGTTTAAAAAGCAATTTCTGAACTATCGCAACGAATGACGAGCCAGCAAGAGGAACTATCCAGTCAGATGAAGAGCCAACAAGAGGAGCTATCACAAAAAATGACGAACCAACAAGAGGAGCTATCCAGTCAGATGAAGAGCCAGCAAGAGGAGCTATCCAGTCAGATTAAGAGCCAGCGTGAAGATATTCCACAGCTGTCACAACGAATGACGAACCAACAAGAGGTGCTATCCAGTCAGATGAAGAGCCAACAAGAGAAGCTATCACAACGGATGTCTACCCTATCAGATGAGTTATCCAGTTTGTTCTCCCAGCAAATATCACATCTTCGTGACGAGCAAAATCAGCAAGTAGCCAACTTGCATCAGCAAGTAGACAACTTGAATCAGCAAGTGGACAACATGAATCAGCAAGTGACCAACATACGGGACGAGCAAAATCAGCAAGTTGCCAACTTGCGAGACGAGATCAACCAGCAAATGCAGTCCGAAATAAGGAAGCTTCAACGAAAACAGGAAGCTTGTCTTCGAAACCAGCCCATCCACCACGGCGACGGAGATGCAGAAACGATGGAAACCTGCCACGTAGACATCGGCCGACGAGGAAACGGGGAGGTGACCCAGGTACGAACTACGATGAAACCCCCGACCTTCGATGGAAAGACTTCCTGGTCAGAGCTAATGGATGGTCATCCCAGAAGAAGGCATTGTCCCTAACTGTAGCTCTGCGAGGCGAAGCCTTAGACGTCTTGCAATCATTGACACCGGATGAAGCTGACAACTTCGAGTTATTGGTGAATCGTCTAGAGATGCGTTATGGTCAAACTCATCTACAACCGGTGTACCAAATGCAGTTAAAGAGCCGAAAGCAGAAAAATGCAGAGTCTATCCAGGAAGCGGAAGTAGCAAGAATGGTGCGACTTGCGTATTCAAATGCAGCGGAGGATTTCCTGGAGTGCCTGGCAGTCCAAACCTTCACCGACGGTCTTCGAGACGTTGAGTTGCAGCGGGCTGTACGGTTGGGGCGGCCGAAGACCCTTGTGGACGCCTTGACCATTGCCCTGGAGTTTGATGCGGCGACGGAGGCCTCACGTGGAGTTTCTCGACTAAGGGAAATCACCGGTAACTACGACCATGCCGTTCATTCCGTTAGCGACGTTGAAGCGGTAGTAGAGGTTTATGAAGTTATCTCCAAAATGAAGGCGCCCAGTGAGATGCTGGAACTGCGGAGAACTAGGCCATATAAGAAATACTTGCCCCTATAAAGAAAAATATCCTGCTGAAGTACCCCAGCAGCAGGAAAACTTTAAACGGGTCGACTCCTGGAGGGCGACTTTGACCCCAAACATTCCCGAAGTCCCTCACACCATTAAATTGGCAACTCTGCGACATCACGTGGACAGCTTATATGTAGATGGCCTCCTTGATGGAAAGAATATTAGCATGCTGGTAGACACTGGAGCTACGAAAACTATCGTCCGACCAACCATCATTATGCGAAATAAGATGTTGCCTACCAGTTGGAGACTGTGTACCGCTACCGGAGAATCTGCTAGAGTCTACGGTGAGATACAAGCGACGCTACAGTTTGGTTCAACCTCTCTTGTTCACTCGGTACTGGTGGCTGACGTTGATGAAGATGTTGTTCTGGGTATGGACGTTATGCTCCACTGTGGTTTTCATTTGGATCTTCGCCGACGTATCCTTCGTACTGATAATGAGGAAATATTCCTGCACCAAAAACAAGTTGACAATGCCTCGATTAAGCTAATCGATGATATCGAACTTCCGGCGAGCTGCGAATGTGTTGTAACAGCGCGGTTGGATGGACTGGAGCCAGATGGTGCCCCAGCCATGATAGAGCCGAAGAACCATGACCATGAATTGGGAAAAGGACTTCTTGTGGGTAAGACTCTTGTTAGATCCGCCAAAGAGGTACCAACCCGAGTTATCAATTTGAACGATCATCTAGTTCTTCTCCGAAAGGACACGGAAATGGGAAGTTTAGAACCAGTAACGGCCATAATTCACAAGGTAAACGTTACGGAAACAGATGAGACCAACGGAATTAAACAATTAATGACAAAATTAGATCCCTCTTTGTCAAAATTAGAAAAGAAACAGGTAAGAGATCTACTTTACCGTTATAAACCTGTATTTGGTTCTAAAAGTAAACTGGGAAGAACTGATGTTGTAGAACACAGAATTGACACTGGTGATGCACGTCCGATTCGACAGGTACCCCGAAGGATGCCTCAAGTTAAGAAGGAAGAGGCAGAGGGCTCTTACAGAAATGATTCAAAATGGCATAGTCGAACCATCCAGTAGTCCGTGGGCTTCTCCTGTGGTATTAGTGAGAAAGAAAGACGGATCAATGCGGTTTTGTGTCGACTATCGAAAGCTAAATGATGTCACTAAGAAGGACAGTTATCCTCTGCCAAGGATTGATGATGCCCTCGACGCTTTGGCGGGTTCTACTTTGTTTTCTACCTTGGAACTTAAAAGCGGATACTGGCAAGTTAAAATGAATCCTGCAGACAAAGAAAAGACTGCCTTTACCAGTGGATCAGGGTTGTGGCAATTCACGGTCCTTCCGTTTGGCCTCTGTAATGCTCCTGCGACGTTTGAACGGCTAATGGAAAACATCCTGCGGGGTTTGTCATGGAAAACTTGTCTAGTTTATCTAGACGACATCATCATAATGGTTAAGACCTTTAAGGAACATTTATCTAACCGGGAAGAAGTTTTTAAAAGATTACAGAACGCTAATCTAACATTGAATGTTAAGAAATGCCACTTGTTTCAGAGACAGGTCAACTATTTAGGACATAACGTAAGCAAGGATGGCGTTGCTGTTGACCCCGCTAAGATACAAGCCGTTCAGGAATGGCCAATCCCTATCGACAAACATCAGTTTCGGAGTTTCTTGGGTCTTTGTTCCTATTACCGACGATATGTGAAGAGTTTTGGAGACATCGCCAAACCCTTGACACGTTTGACAGAACAAGATAAGTCCTTCTGTTGGGATCAGGAATGTCAAGAGGCGTTTGAAATATTGAAGAAACAGCTTACGTCAGCACCTGTTCTTGCTTATCCACTTCCCGATGGTAAGCTTATTCTGGACACCGACGCCAGCAGTGTGGGATTTGTAGCCGTCTTGTCACAGCTACAAGATGGTAAGGAAAGAGTGGTTGGTTACTTTAGCAAAACTTTATCGAAAGCTGAAAAGAACTACTGTGTAACTCGGAGGGAACTGTTAGCAGTTGTAAAATCCGTCGAACACTTTTATAAATATTTGTATGGCAGAAAATTCCTGATCAGAACAGACCATGCTAGTTTAAAGTGGTTACTTAGCTTTAGGAACCCAAGGGACAGATAGCAAGATGGCTCGAAAAACTGCAGGAATATGATGTTGAAATCGAGCACAGACCTGGAACAAGACATCGTAATGCTGATGCACTTTCCAGAAGGCCATGTCGACCTGATTGCCCTCATTGTACCCGCATAGAGCAGAACGAGGAAAAACTTGCCATAGTTAAGGTTGTACCAGAAGACGAGAGCTCTATGCTGGAGGAGCAACAAGAAAACGACCCCGTTCTGAAAAAGATTCGAGAGTGGAAGAGAATGGACCGTCGTCCGTTGTGGAGAGAGATATCCTCATCCTCTCCTGCTTTAAAAGCATACTGGTCCCAATGGAACTCTTTAGTTTTGGACGGTGGGCTCGTTAAAAGATCTAAAGAAATGCTGTACCGGAAATTTTAAAACAGATGCATAATGATAGTTCTGGAGGACATCTGGGTATCACGAAAACGCTGCAAAAGATTGGTGTCGTAAATGCACTACATGTGCTGCCAGTAACGGTCCGCACCGAAAACCAACGGCGGAAATGCAGCAATACCTGGTTGGAAGTCCTTTTGAAAGAATCGCAGATATATTGGGGCCACTTCCACAGAGCGATATAGGAAACAAGTACATCTTTGTTGTCATGGACTACTTTACTAAATGGGTTGAAGCCTATGCAGTTCCCAATCAGGAAGCCACCACTTTAGCAGATATATTAGTTGAAGAATTCGTAAGCCGCTTTGGGGTACCACTAGAATTACATTCAGACCAAGGGAGAAATTTTGAGAGCAAGCTGTTTCAAGAAGTTTGCCAAAGATTAGGCATCCACAAAACGAGAACCACAGCGATGCACCCTCAGTCTGATGGAATGGTGGAACGAATAAACCGGACTATAACCAACTATCTGTTAAAAGTGGTGTAAGATTGTCAGAGGGATTCGGATCGACATATTCCACTATTTCTAATGGCAATTTGATCGGCCATCAACGAATCAACTGGCCAAACGCCTGCAAAGGTTCTGTTCGGTAGAGAAATGAGGCTACCATGTGACTTGGTGTTTGGTTGTAAACCTGGTAAAGAAATGGCACGTGAACAATATGTCGCCGACCTTCAGAATCGAATGGAGAATATACACAACCTGGTGCGTGGAAAGCTACAATTATTTAGTGATCGGATGAAGAGGTACTATGACACACGGACAATGGAAAAGAGTTACCAAGTTGGAGATTTAGTCTGGTTCTATAACCCCCGACGGCGTCGAGGTATTTGCCCCAAATTCCAGAAGAACTGGGAAGGTCCTTACGCCATCAAGAAGAAGATTAACGATGTCATTTATCGGATCGTGAAAATTCCCAGAGGGAAACCCGTCGTGGTCCATCATGATCGTTTGGCGCCTTACCAGGGAAACCACAGTGGAGATACGCAGCAACTCCAAGAAGATGGTTTGGCTGGCTCAGGGAGTGTGCGGGATTCCGATGTAGGAAATAACATTCCAGGAGGAATGAATCTAAGGAGGGGGCAGTGTAACGGGATAACCGTGAAGGGACCTTAATTTGAAAGATTGTTATTGACAATTGATTTGTTATCACTTGATTAAATAATGTTTCTAGAAAATTCTAGAAAGATCTAAACACACTGACTAGATTAAATAAAGTTGTATATAAGGGGATGTATGGGCAGTTAACGTCAGTTCAAGTTCAAGTATTCACAAGAGTTCATTGTATTGTCAAGTAGTTAGACGTTATCCAGCAGAGTTCAGTGTATCTTAACAATTTTGTAAATAAATTGTGTAAAAGTCCCCATAAGTGTTTCAATATAAACAGAAGAATTTTTAAACTCAATATTTCTACAGTCATCGTTGTAAATTTTTATATTAGATTTAGAATTAATTTGATTTATTGAAACTTTTGAATTTTTATTCAATGCACGCCATATTTTGACTCGCAAATAAGAGTCAGACATGGTTATTATATTTGTTGCACCAAACTATATAGAATAGAATAACAAAATAATGACAACAATACACATCGAAAATTTCTTTATTACTGCTGCGCAGCTCTCATGAGTTTTTACTTGTACTTTTTTGAGCGCCATCTAGAATTCAAGAAATGGCCGAACTTAGACTCGTCAGTCTTGGGCCGAGGCTGGGAAACCACAGGTATGGCCAATGCTCGGCGGGTATATCTTGGCCCAGTGTTGGGTAGCCATTGAATGGCCGAGCTTAGGTTCCCCAGTCTTGAGTCGAGGCTGGGAAACTACAGGTATTATAGGCCATACCTGTAGTTTCGGCTGGCCTGTCTTGGACCAAGGCTGGGAAACCACAGTCATGGCCAATGGTCGGCTGGCCTATTTTAGCCCAGACTTGAGTAGCCATTAAATGGCCGAGTTTAGGCTCGCCAGTCTTGGGCCGAGGCTGGAAAACCACAGGTATGGCCAATGCTCGGCTGGCCTATCTTGGCCCAGAGTTGAATAGCCATCTTGGGTCGGGACTCGGAAACCACAGGTATGGCCAATACTCGGTTGGCCTGTCTTGGACCAAGGCTGGGTAACCACAGGTATGGCCAATACTCGGCTGGCCTGTCTTGGACCAAGGCTGGGAAATCACAGTCATGGCCAACACTCGGCGGTCCTAACTTGGGCCAAGGCTGGCGCGCCAAACCTCGGCTTCCCAATGCTGGTCCAGGCTTGGCCCCGTTGTCCATGTCTGGGGGTTCCTGTATGGGAAGTTATTAGGAATTAGATCGTGGCCAGATTTATTTTTAGAAGGTAATGTCTCAATTTTGGCAAAAACAGTTGATAATTCTATATTATTGATGTTAATATTAGGTGAGTGCTGAAAATTAACGGTAGAAGTAGATCAGCTCTTATTAGAATACACTGATGAGGAAAAGCCCGCAAAAGCATCCGCTATTCATTGGCCGTCATTATATTTTTCTTCCCCAGGATACATTTCTTTTGGTAGTTCATTATTTTTTTAAAGTGAATTTAAATATTTCCAAAAAGATTTAGGGTTAATTTGTAACTCTCATTCAGTACTATGTAAGTATCTATCATAACATAACTTGGATAACTCTTTACACTGTGAGCGCAACGTTGCAAATTTGTTGTAATTGTAAGCACCTTTTGAGACCATATATTCTTTGTGAGCCTTCTTTTTTTGTATTGTTAACTGAATTAATTTATGATTAAACCATATTGAAAAGCTTCTTTTTTTAATAATCTTTTTAGGAACATATTGTTCAATACCAGCATATAATATATTATAAAATTCGGTAACATATGAGTTTAGGTCACAATGTAAAACATTATCCCAGTTAATTGAAGAAAAATAAAAGTTTAATGCACTAAAATCTGCTTTAAAAAAATTATAAAAGGTTTCAGTTATAATTAAAGAATCTTCGGAAGTATTAGCGTTATGATGCTGTGATGACGGTAACAAATTGTCATGAGCTTTCTCAATATTAATATTGTTATTATGTGAAAATATTAAATCTAAAAATTTTAAGTCATTGTTTGGAATTGTGTTGTATTGAAATAAATTTAATGATGCATAACAGGCTGCTACCTCCATCGTAGTATTAGAAAACGAACCAAGAGTAGAGGTTGTAGTCTCCACAAGTTATGAGTTCATCATTTGGAAATGTGTTGATTTTTCCTTTTAAGGTATTACAATGATAAGTGTATGTTACCGATGAGGATTGGGGAGGTATGTAGATGGCTCCCATGATAAAGTTCTTATTTTTAACCTTGATGTATACATAGAGTGGATCACTTTCGCTTAGGATTAAATTTGATTTTAAACAACTTTTAATAGCAAATAGCACAGCACCTCCACGAGATTTCGAGCTTAAGTTTACATTGCGGTCACACCTATATACATTGTAATTATAAAAATTAATTTCGGGATCTGTAAATATTTTTTTACGATTTTTAACATTATATAGAGATTTTTAAATATTTTTTATAATTTTCAGCACTTAAGATAATTAACGTCTCTCACAATTTTCAACGTTTTTTTTACGATTTCCAACAAACTTTTTGGAATTGTTAAATTTTTTCAGAATTTTTTTAAATTTTTCACAAGTTTCAAATTTTTGTTTCAATTAACATTTTTTATAAATTTTACAAATATTTCACCATTTTCATCAATTTTTTTAAAATTTCAAATAGTTCTTAGAAGTATTCACGTTTTTCAGCATTTCTTTATAATCTTCTACATTTTTTCACCATTTAAAAAAAATATATTTTAAAGATTTTTACAATTTCTCACGACTTTCAACGTTTTAAAATTCCCAACAAAATTTGTTACGATTTTTAACATCTTTTCAGTAGGAGTCCTCATAATAATTTTCATAGAAAACGAAGTAATTTTTTAAATATTATCCATACCAAGTTTTAACTGCTTATTTGCACCCTTCAGAGTGTGAATTCTAATAAACCATGAAACAGGTGTTTAAGAATATGTTTGGCAGAGTCTAAATTAAAAACTTTATTAAAATCGGTGCCGTTTTAAAGTTTTTTTCCTTATAAATTTTAACCCTTATTTCATCTCTTTAGGGTGTGAATTATAATAAACCATAAAACACCTGTTTCAATGATATATTTTGAAGAGTCTGAATGTTAATTTGTGCAAACATCGGTGCCGACCTAAAGATTTTCCCATGGTTTTCATTTTATTTTAGTGGTTCGTTTCTCTCTTCATTTAGAAATCAAAATACATGGCCATCTTCCGAGTTTTTCCACTACCTAAATGGTATAGATATTTCTTTGACAAATTAACATGCACCGATATCTTTTAGCAATTAATAAAACTAAATAATAAGTACACGTTTTTGACACGGCGTACTTCGTACCACTTAAAAATAAACGATTTTTTGTATTGCCTCCTTTATTCAAAAAATATGTAGTTTTTTTTTCGATTTTTTTCTCGTTACAAGGTAAATAATTTAGAAATTAAAACACAGCGCTATCTACCGGATGTTTACCCATCCTAGATGTGAAACGTTGATAGAAAGTTATATTCATTAACTTACATGCCGTCTATTTCTAGAACTAAACAATAAATGTCACTTAGGAGATATTGTCATCTTACCGTCACAAAAATAAGTACAAAATTAATTAAAAAAACCTTTTTTTTGTGGACCAAATAGTAAGTATAAACCATTCTAGAATCGATATAAAGCCATACAAAAACATACAAATCAATAAACATTTTTAAAATTGGATGAAAATTCAGTTTTTTCAGAGAACTAATATGTCAAAATAATTAGTTTTTCTAATTTTTTAGGTGCCAATATGTTGCATTAATAACTAGAAAGATGAAAAAAAGTTTAGGTATTGTTTACAAAGTCTGCTTTAGCTTACCATTGAATTCAGTGGCGATACCCATCGCTGCCCACAATGAATACCAAACATCTCTCATCTTAACAAAAAAAAAAATCTAAAATAAGGTTTTACATTTTTTTAATTAAATAACTGTTTTTTTTAGTAACAATTTGAGTTTCTGATTGGCATTTTTACCCAAATTTTAACCGTTCATAAATTACCAAGGTTAGTAAATTTGTTTAATTTAACTTAATTAAATTAAGTAATGTAATTTACATCATTTTATGTAGGAGAAGTTTCTTTGTATATACATAAAACTTTATTTTTACATACATAAAATGTTATGTTCAAAAATGTTTATTTGGCTGTGTTCTAAAAATCAGTCTGTCGATTTAGCCTTATAGGTTTGGGATAACGCAGGGAGGCAAAATTCGCGTGGTAAAATTTGGACGTACCTAATAAATTTATCCCCAGGATTAAAATTCGTTATTTCCCTATCAGAAAAATTGTACATAAATTAGTCTCCAATACTATCAGGTACACAAAACTGGATATATAAATTTTATAAAAAAAAAACAGGTGTGGCAGTCAGTGGGACTGTCGCGTCGGTAAAAGTTATACTTCTATACACGCGTCCGAGTTTAGAAATTTGTATTGGAATGATTATAAGCTTAAAGCATGGGCCTACCATACTATATATCCGAAAAGTTAAACTCGAAAATTCACGAAGAAAGAATCTGTATGCATATATAAAGCGATGAATGAAAGAATATTTATAACAATTTTGTGGAAATAATGAAAGAATATTTATAAATTACATTATAATTTCCCAAAAAATTAACTGAAATACATTTCTCAAAAACTCTTTTTATGTAGCCAACAAAGTCAAAAGCATAGTGCAGGATATAATATAACCTATTCTGCAACTATGTAACAGAACTGAAATTTGCAACCCAAAAAAATAAGCTCTTTCAAAATATATTTATATATTGGATTGTTAATACTTAATTCAAAGTCTACAACATTCTTTTTTGGCTTAAAATATAAACCCAACGCTTCACACTTATTACTTATTTTTAAAACTATGAATCGTAAACATCTGGTAGAAAAAATTTGTATTAAATTTGAATGTTTCGTTCATTAAAATATACTCTGACTCTGATCTGCCACCATAAGAAACTCCCGCGATTTCTACTAAGATGTAACTCACGAACAGTATTTCAGGTAATATTTTGTCTTATTTGGTTAATTATTTTTGAGTTTATGTTCTCCGCAAAATTATTTGATTGCACTTCTTGAATTAAGAATTTTGATGGTTTTTCAGCTTCATCAAAAATTGCTTTCCTTTCTACACATTTTGTTGCAACTTTCTTTTCAAAACCATGATTGTGTTCTCCTTTGACCTCTACTACTACTCTAACTAAACATTTAGCGTTACAACATATCCATCGAATTTTTCCACACCTGCTAGTATTAGCTTTGGAAATCTTAAAATTATTCAAGACAATTAACTTACGTCCTTTTTTACTAAAGATGGTAGATGCTCTGTTATCCATTTTAACTCAGTTTAACTCAGATGCTCAATAAGCAAAACTTACTACTTTTTCTTTCTTAATATTACTCTATTATCACTTTTGGAAACTCTTTAGGTTTTAAATATTTAATTCCTTAATACTTAATACGAGTAAACTTAATTTTTCCTGGCAGAGTTCGGACTCTTCACTAATCCTTTAAGTCTTAAAAATAAGGTAAAACTTTCATTTGTGGTAGAATTCGGATGCGCCCAATACAATTCTCATTACTGAATATATATTATTATTATAAAATACTTAACTTAATATGTATACTTACCTGACAGAATAATAAAATAATCTGTTAAACACAATGTGATACGTCACTATAATACAAAACCTTTAGCTGAGACTGTTTTTTGTATATCTATCTTTTTTCAATGTACTGAATGTTTAACCGGTATTCAATTGACTTATAGTTATGACTAATAACATGTGGTAAATAGTTCATCTGTTTATTTCTTTATTCGGGGATCTTTTTGCCACTAAAACAAACTTATAAAAAATATAAATCAATATTATGAAAATGACCCTTGCTTGTTGATCTTGATAGATATGTCAAATTTGTCAAGGGTCGTCTTTTAAAAATGAAAATGCCTAACAAAAATGAAAATAATTTGTTTAAAAATAATTCTTCTGAGCTTTCGACAACCAGATCGGTTGTCGTTTTCAAAGATAAAAATTTTTTTAGTCTTTACTCTTTATGTAGTTTAGATTTTTAAAATTTTGATTTGTTTTTTTGTAACTATAGATATATAGATTATTAACTCATTCTTTTTTTAAGGTGGTTATCCAAGATCTAGATAAATCCAAAGTAAAATTTGAAATACATTCATTTGGATTTAATAAAATGTGTGCTGTTTCTTTTAATTTTCTTTTTATAGAATTTTCTTCTTTACATAAAATTTTTGTTTCAGTCCATTTTATTTTGTGATTTAGAAAATTAAAAGCATGTTCACAAATTTTAGATTTATCTATATCTCCTTTTTTAAGATAATTTTTGTGTTCATTGAGGCGAACTTCAAGAGGTCTTCCTGATTCCCCAATGTAGACTTTGCCACAATCACATGGTATACTATATACACAATTTTTTGTTTTTTGATCTAAATTAACTGGTTTTGTTTTGGTTAAAAGTGATCTAATTGTATTATTTGTTTGAAAAATTGTCCTTATGTTAAAAGCATTACCAATTTTTTGAATTTTTTCAGAAATACCTTTTATATATGGAATTTTTGTTGTTTTTAAATTTTGTGTATGGTCAATTTGGTTATCCAATCTCTGAGGGTTTTCAATTTTATTGAAAGTTGATTTAATTAATTTTTCGGGATACCCATTATTCATTAAAACTGTTTTTATTGTTTCTTTTTCGTCTTTAAAAGAAGCAATATTTGAACATACTATTTTAGCTCTGTCATATAAACTTTTTATAATTCCTTTTTTAACCGTCATACTGTGATTGGAATTAAAATTCAAATATCTGTTAGTATGTGTTTTTTTACGAAAAATGTTAGTATTAATTAAATAATCGGTTTCCTTCGTAATTAATATATCAAGAAATGGTAATTTCTCATCTTTTTCAATTTCAATAGTAAATTTAATAGATGGTACTTTATTGTTAATATTTTCAAGAAATCTGTCTAATAAATTGAGATTGTAAGGCCAAATTGCAAAAACATCATCTACATATCTCCACCATATTTTTGGTTTAAAATATGATGTTTCAATAAAATTCTTTTCAAAAAATTCCATATAAATATTACTTAATATTGGTGAAAGACAACTTCCCATTGCCATTCCTGTTTTTTGTTTATAAAAATTATTTTTATATTGAAAATAAGTTGATTCGATACACATAGTTAACAATTCCATAATGGTATCTACGGATAAATTTGTTCTTTGATTTAAGCTATTATCATTTTCTAATAATTGTTTGACTATTTGTAACGTTTTATCAACAATCAAAATCCTTTCTTAGCGGATGCCTACGTTATAACATCTACCTGCATGCCAAATTTCAGCCCCATCCGTCCAGCGGTTTGGGCTGTGCGTTGATAGATCACTATGTCAGTCAGTCAGTCAGTCAGTCACCTTTGAGTTTTATATATATATATATATATAGATTTATTTTTTATGAATTCAGATAACGAACATAATGCTTTAGGTTTACATGCTCGTAAAATTGTTTATTTCTTATTAAAATTAACCGAATGGAACAATTTTAATTATGGTCTAGTCACTTAGGGTCGTACCGTGGTCAATGACCGGCGACTTATATTTAAGGATCTTATTATTTGTTTTTTAACACGCATAGGCCATGAGAAAATCTAAAAATGTTAAGGTTTTATTTTACGTAGTTTTTACGACAGATCGAATGGCACAGGTCTCGAAACCTTAAAGTGGCATCCGCTTTTCTAATAAATAAATAAATTGTTGTAAACTTTAATGTTTATATTTTCATAGCTCCGAAGAATGAGACAAATATGCGAGTATAAAGTTATTTCTTCAGGTTTTTGATCTGCTGAATCGATAGGATTTAGTCCCAAAACTTAAAAGTGCAATACAGTTTTGTTAAAAATAAATATTTTAAAATTAAATGTTTATTTTTTTAGAACCGAATAGTAAGACAACTATGGCAAATATATAATTATTTTCTATGGTGTTTAATCCGCTGAATCGATTTGAGTTTGGTCCCGAAGCATAAAAATTAAATCCGTTTTTATTATAAATATATTATTGCAATAATTAGTGATTAGTTTCTCGCAGTTTCAAATGGTATACCTAGTAGTTATCGTATATATCTCTTTTTTGAGACTTTGTGAGCTACCGAATCCATTCGCAATTGGCTATGTTATTAAAACAAATTATTGCAAAAAAAAGTGTTCATATTTTTAGATCTGAATAGTTAAATACTAGTTTTAATACCTTTTTAAGATTTGTAAAAGTATGCTCATTTAATAACGTAAGTAGGTTACTTATAGGTATGTACCATAGATAGTGCTATTGTACCTTTATGTTTTTCATCTCGAGACCAGAGCTCTAATGCACTGATTTGAGAAATGTTAAAATTGTTGTTATCATGTTTTAAGATAAATAAACGTTTTCAAAAAAAAATTCGATTTAATTTTAAAGCTAATTAACTGATAATATAAAACTCATTTATATTTATATACTAGCTGCCCCGCGAACGTTGTTTCGCCTTAGAGGCAATAAATAAGCAGGTTTTGGATTTTATTAAATTAAAATATTAATAAAAATGAAACAATCACTTAAAAATCTACACTACTTTATTTCGTTAACGGGACATGTTTTAACGCATAGCGTTTTCTTCAGACAAATGGGATTTTTATCTATTGACAATATTATTTATAGGTATTTTTATTTCTTTATTCGGGGATGTTTTTGCCACTAAAACAAACTTATAAAAAATATAAATCAATATTTTGAAAATGACCCTTGCTTATTGATCTTGATAGATATGTCAAATTTGTCAAGGGTCGTCTTTTAAAACTGAAAATGCCTAACAAAAATGAAAATAATTTGTTTAAAAATAATTCTTCTGAGCTTTCGACAACCAGATCGGTTGTCGTTTTCAAAGATAATTTTTTTTTTTTTTTTGGTATATACTCTTTATGTAGTTTAGATTTTCAAAATTTTGATTTGTTTTTTTGTAACTATAGATATATAGATTATTAACTCATTCTTTTTTTAAGGTGGTTATCCAAGATCTAGATAAATCCAAAGTAAAATTTGAAATACATTCATTTGGATTTAATAAAATGTGTGCTGTTTCTTTTAATTTTCTTTTTATAGAATTTTCTTCTTTACATAAAATTTTTGTTTCAGTCCATTTTATTTTGTGATTTAGAAAATTAAAAGCATGTTCACAAATTTTAGATTTATCTATATCTCCTTTTTTTTACAAAAAAACAAATCAAAATTTTAAAAATCTAAACTACATAAAGAGTATAGACCAAAAAAAAAAAAAAAAAAAATTTATCTTTGAAAACGACAACCGATCTGGTTGTCGAAAGCTCAGAAGAATTATTTTTAAACAAATTATTTTCATTTTTGTTAGGCATTTTCAGTTTTAAAAGACGACCCTTGACAAATTTGACATATCTATCAAGATCAATAAGCAAGGGTCATTTTCAAATTTTTTTTTTTTTTTTTTTTTTTTTTTTTTTTTATTACAAACACCCCTATTGGCATTTATTCAAATTACAATCTGATCATGACTCTGATCAATGAGTAATATTTTTCAAACCTAATTTACTACAGCTTCGAAACTTAAATCTAAGAACTCACTCACTAGGGTTCCTTATTTTCTAATAACATAATTACACTTATGATGTGTACGCTAGCACTGTTCTCTGCTTTTGCACTAACACAAATTACACTAGCTCGAAGGGTTTGATCCTCTTGAGTCTTCTGGTCTGGTTCGTATTGTCAAGGAGCTGGATGGCTTTGACATTGACGTGATGAAGAAGTCGCTGTTCATGACTCTTGGCGAATTCGCTAATGACCTGTCTAACGGTGTCCATTTCCATGTCCCTATGGAGGTCACTATTTCTGCAATACCAGGGGGCATTGACAATGCTCCTTAGTACTTTATTTTGGAATCGCTGGATTATTTCTAAATTGCTCTTACTGGCACAACCCCACAGCTGGATGCCATATGTCCATACGGGCTTGAGAGTTTGTTTGTACAGAAGTACTTTGTTATATGTTGACAATGTGGAATTTTGTCCAAGCAGCCAATACATTTTTTTAAATTTGATGTCTAATTCTTCTTTTTTCTTTTTGACATGAGCTCTCCAGCGTAGCTTAGCGTCCAGTGTTATACCCAAATATTTTGCTGTATTAGCATATGGTATTTGGATATTGTTTATGCTAACAGGGATATGTTGGTCTCTTTTGTTTGTAAAATTGACATGGGCAGATTTAGCCTCATTTAATTTGATTCGCCATTGCTTAGTCCAGTTATTAATTTTGTTAACTGATGTTTGCAGATTTATTGCCGCTTTTTCGTGGTCTTTGCCTACAGCCATTATAGCAGTGTCATCAGCAAAGGTGGCCATCTTGTCATGCTCTAGTTTAGGAATATCACTGGTGTATAGTAGGTAAAGGACTGGCCCTAATACACTGCCTTGCGGTACTCCTGCCTTAATTTCTTTAAGTTCAGAGTAAGCGTCTTCCTGCTTAATTCTAAAAGCTCGATCTGATCTGAAATATTGATTTATATTTTTTATAAGTTTGTTTTAGTGGCAAAAAGATCCCCGAATAAAGAAATAAATAGACATTATTATGCCACAAAGAAGCTATCGAGAATATTTAAATATTATTTATAGGTCTTATAAATAATGCATACTGATAATTGGGTTTTTACCTAAAGGCCAGTGTTGATGATTAACATATATTTTCTTAGAATTCTTTATTTTGGATTAGTATTAAAAGATATGAAGTAATGGGATATTATTTAAATCTGTTTGATTATTTAAAAGTAAATTTGGCTGTTTAAGTTTATATATTTTAAAAATTTTTAGTAAATTTAATTTCATACCTTCATTTTCCCTGAGTAATATTTTAAAATGGTAATTAAAATTATAGTCATTTTCAATTAACTGATTAGCGTAGTTGGATTCCGTTTTTTTTTTGTATATAACTGGTATAATGTTGAGTTATTAGTTTTTTAAAACTCCTTCCTGTCTGGCCTTTACAGTGTGGCCCACAGAAAAAAGTGCACCTCGTAATTTGGCCATATTTATCAGATTTTAAGAAAATGTAAAAACAGGTTAATTTTTAATCTAAGAAGGACACATTTTTAAGATACACGCATCTTTCAATCGTCAACCCCTTCCCTTCCACTTCCTCGACTACTTATTTTTAAATAGGGGATATACCATGTGCGGCATTCAGACATAACGATTTTTCGTGATTTTTTTTTCGATATTTTTACTGTTTTTGGAAGAAAGTCTTAATTTATTCAATGTACAACACCTCTTAAAAATAAAACGTAACGCCTATGACTTGCTAGTATGTAAATTTTTTTGTCACATCAAAATAAATGTAAACAAAAACAGTTTGTTTAATATTATTGTAGTTGAATACATTTAGGCATTTTTGAATAGTTCTAAAATGGTATATTCTATTGCAGAACGAGTTGAGATTATTTCCATATTATTTGAAAACAGGAGGTGTGCAAGAAAAACAGCTAATTTATTTAATCAGCTTCATGAAGACAACCACATGCATCATTTATATGCCTTATAGCTATATAGTGAGAAAATTGAACCAAACGGGGTCAGTAGCTAGCCAAAAAAGAATTATATAAATAGGGTAAACACTGAAGCTGAAGAAGTAGTAATTTTATATCATATTACTTTGGATTCTACAACAAGTACGAGAAAATTGGCAAAAGATTCTGGTTTTTCGCGAACTACTGTTCGTAAGGTTTTAAAACGTCATAAATTTTATCCCTACCAGATACAATTAGTACATGAAATACATGAAACAAACCCAGACAGACGACTACAATTTTGTGAAATTATGACTAAAAAAATAAATTTAATGCAAACTTTTTATTTAATATTTGTTTTTTGGATGAATGTTCCTTTTTTGTAAATGGTACCGTAAATCCCAGTGTATTCCACGAAACACATACCCAACATCCTCTTAAATTAAACGTGTGGCAGGAATTTACGGGGATCGTAATCCCGATAATTCGTTCTTAATGATTAAGGTAAATATTATTATTAAAGTACTTAATTTAAGATAATATGTAATTAATCATAAAATATGTATAATGTTATTTAGGTTGTTGCAATAATGGGTATTGCAGAAGCTTGCCGACGACATGAATTATGCGATTTGAAAGTTGACAATTTTTAGGATACAGGAGGAGCTTTAATAGTTAGTATAAAAGAATCTAAAAACAGAATCTCTAGATCATTTTTACTAGCTGATAACAGCAATGATGTAAGCTTTTTAGAAATTTTTAGAAAATATTACTAATTAAGACCAGCAAGAACAAATAATAAAAGATTCTTTTTACGATATGCAAATGGAATAGTTACTCCCCAACCAATTTGTAAAAATTCCTTTAAACCAGATTTTTTATCGTTACCGAATCTCGGTGCAAATATTTCAGAAATAAAGCGTCATGGTGGCTGGAAATCGACTGTCGTTGCGGAAGGATACGTTGAAAATTCTTTAAAAAACTTAACTGAAAATTCCAAAAAAAGTTTTTTTTAACTCGCGTTGCCGGAGAAACGGAGAAACGTATCTCGGAATTATTTGAAGACACTATGTATCCCGCTCTCACAGATATAATCAAAAATGATAATAGGTACCCAGAAGATAATATCCTTTTTCAACAAGACGGCGCACCTCCATACTATTGCAGTGCTGTAAGGCAGTAACTTGATGAGCGATTTCCTAGACAAAGTATTGAAAGGAGAGGCCGTATTGAATGGCCTGCAAGATTCCTTGCTTTAACACCCCTAGATTTCTTTTTGTGGGATTTAAACAGTAAAATGTATAAAACCCGTTCCGTTGGAAGAACTAAGACGACGAATAGTACAAGAATGCAGCCTAATAACCCCTAAAATGCTTCAAAACGTTAAACCCCTTCCACACGATACAATTTAATTGACAATTAGATTGCCGATTAAATTGGCTCACAATCTGATTGCTCGTCCACACATACCAATCTTATAGGTAAATTTTATTTTGAATGTGAATCTCGCGCTTGACGGTCGTATATTTAAAGTGGCTTCATTAAGTAAAAAACCAAAAATAGAATTTATTATACGAGAAAATCCTGGAGAATGTAGATAAAGCAATGGCTATTAAAAAGAACTCAATTTAGCCATGTGAATATTGTTAAGTATTTGGATAGTGATAACTATCAAAATTTTAGGAGAATGGATTGCAAAACTTTTAAAGAATTGTTAAATTTAATAAAATCATATACAGAAAACCAAAATACTGTAATGCGAAAAAAGCAGTTTTCTTATTCTCCAGTTTCTTTTTCAAAGGTTATATTTTTATCAATAATTTATCATTTATCGAGCAACACCTCCGAGTATTTTGTCGTACTTGTTTATTTTTATAAAGTGTGTGTTCTACATCCCATAGAAATGGCAAATCTTTATATAAATCGAGAATATCTTCCATAACTCCTCTTTCCGTACGAATCAATGTATTTCCCTTAGCCATTTTGAAACACAGTATGTCTGTAAGATCTCAACTTAAAAGTAGTTCACTGTACCACTCCTGAATGCAGACTAAACTCAAAATTGGCTGGTAAGCACAGATCTTTGCTGATTAGCATCCAATCCATTTGTTTCGAGACACAGCCCTACTCTACTAGTAGAGTAGGGCTGTGTCCCGACCATCCAATGCCCTTGAGTTGGCCAATTTGACTCTACTCTACACGATGCAATCAAATTACCCATTTAGTCAAATTGTTATTAAAATTGTATCGTGTGGAACGGGTATTAGACGTAACTCCGAACAGCGGCTCTACAATTGTATGGAAGTCGACGAACATAATTTTCAACGTCTTAGTAATTAATTAATTTAATATTAATTTTAATAAATTGTTTAATGGGGTATTTAGTAAATTAATTTTTGTTACATTACAATTAAATAATTTTAAATTGATTTAGCCGATACTTGGTGTAGATCCATAATATAAAATATTAAATAAACAAAACACTTCCTTAAAAATCTACACCATTATATTAACTAACGACATGTTTCGACGAATAGCGACTTTTTGCCTGAAGAAGACGCTGTGCGTCGAAACATGTCGTTAGTTAATATAATAGAGTAGATTTTTAAGGACGTGTTTCATTTATTTAATATTTTAAATTAAATAATTGCTTTTGAAATATTTTTTTTTAATTTACTTTTGATGTGAAAGAAAAAAATGACATATTAGCAAACCATAGGCGGTACGTTTCATTTTTTATGCAAAACAGTACAAATACCAAAAAAAAATCGCGAACAATTGTAACGTCTGAACACTTCATTTAAATGTATAAATATATATATATATAATAATAATAATTAAATAAGCTTTACTGAATCTAAACACATTCTAAAGAAGTCTTTTTTTACTATATATTTTCTTTTTTTATGTAGTTGGATCACTTTAATAATTTTTTGTGCATACTTATATTTTTGATCCTGGTATTTTACAATAATAAAAAAGTAATTTATTTAATATTTAAAACTATAAAGCAAAGATCATATTTATAAGGTACATTAACATAAAAAAATACATAAACAATTATGAAATTAATTCAGTTTAAGTGAGGAGGGAGGAATTTTAAAACTACACTTTACAGTCAGATTTGGGACGGATGTAAATAGGGCGCGAAAATAATCCCTTTGCCTGAAGTTGTAAAATTATTTTTGATCCTAACTTGTAAACTGGGCGCGTGACCTTTCTTAAGCGGCTTTCGGGTAATTTTCTTAAATCTTAAATAATCTTTATCATTAGAAAGCGTGTTTAATAATATAATTTATTTTAAATTTGTTTACTAGCTTAGGTCAAATGCCTTTATAGTTTAGTTTATTTCTTCTATTGAAAGCAGATAGATCAAAGTAAAAAATGTCGGTGTCAGTGATTAAAGGTGAACGTGGAAAAGATTTGATTTTATATGACAATTTTACGTTTTCAAAAGACAGAGTGTTAAAAAGTGGTGAGACATCGTGGAGATGTAGCCAAAAAAGGCTGCATTGTAAAGCTAAACTTTACACTCTTGGTAACAAGAACCTTATTTCTAGAAAGGATAATGTTCAAAATCATGAATCAGATAAGCAAAAGGTAAGCAGGCAATGTATTACAAATATTTGTAAAAGGAAGGCCGAAGTAGATGTTACTGAAAGACCTTCAAAAATTATTTGTAAGGCATTACCATCTCATTTAAAAATACAAGTGGACCCGGTAGGCGGTGTTGCTGTCCTTATCTTAACTATTAAACGGCTTAGTGTCTTCTGCGACAAAATATAATTATTATACTAGCTTGAATTTCAATGTGAAAATCACATTTACTTTATAATTAAAAAAAAAATTCAAAATGTAACCAAATGTAACGTCCCGCTAGTTTATAATAAATTAAAAAATATATACAGGGGTTGAGAAAAATAAGATACAATAAACAATAACCTAAATAATCACGTTAAACTATTTAGGATCATAAGGTGTAAAATATAAAAAACTTTATTCTAATACCAGGTCCACTTGTATTTTAAAATCATCCCGGAAACTACATAAAATTTCATTCCCAATGGTTCTCAAACCCTTACAGATGATTTCAGAAGCATTCAGAAACGTTCAGGTACGTTCAGGTACATTCAGGTATAAATCGCAATGGCCAAGCAACAAGACTAAGTTTGCGACTCGTCTGAATGCTGATTACCAACTCTTATTTGACGCATGCGCAGAACGAGCTTGCGAGCAAAAAATGACCATGTTGGACCTTAGATTTTCTTATGGAGATTAACATAAAAAATGAGTGATTTTGTCCTCAAACCCCCCTTGCCTATCTACTCTTATAAACCACACAATAAAGTTTTGGACAAATATTGTGATTATTTGTTAGAAACATATATTGGAGAAAACGCAACATTCCTTCGTCTGTGTGGGCGGAAGAAACTGCTTCGGTTACGAGAACAACCAATTTTAGTGAGTCGTTTCATGCAAAGTTTAATTCCTCTTTTTATTCATCACATCCCTCTATACAAAGTTTAAATGAAACTGCTATATTGAAAGACAAAAATGTAAAAGATAAGTTGGCTTCATAATCTTGTTAATAAATATAAGTTACGAGAAATAAATAGACTGCATTACCTAAAATGTACTTCTTATTTATAATTTATTCATAAACTACCTGTACATACTGTAAAATGATTTTTTTTTTTTTTTTTAGATACTCGAATAACGCACACAAACTACAAAGAACCTAAAATATACTTTTAAAGTAATAAAAGAAATAAGAATTTTAAAACAATCTCATGCAAAATATATTAACTTGTTTAAATATTATACTATTTAATTATGAAAAACCCGTACAAGAACAATTTAAGCTTGCGCCCATTTACCTATAGGATTAAACTGACTCTAAAATCCTCGCGCTCAGTTTACATGTCCGGATTATGGAGCAGGTAAACGTCGCGCCCAGTTTACCACCGCCGCAGATTTGAACACATTAACTTAAATATTGATTTTAATACTCTTTATAACACGATATTTTTTTCCGAAATTTTCTAGAGTTTTTGTCATGAAATTTTTTTTAAATTCTACAAATTTAGTTCTAAGGTTTGTTCTTTTAATAAATAAAAATGTTTTTGAAACAAATTTACTCAAATTGTAATTGTTTGATTTTACGATCCTTATACGATTTTTATATGATTCTCTAGCATCCCAGAGATGATAATTTAAACAAAACTACTTTGTTACTTTAGGTATATTATAAATTTAAATTAGGTACGTACGTTTGAAACGTTAATTGTAACGCTAATCCATTTAGTGCAGGACGAATCGGCGCATGAGTACCGAAAACTATTCCACCTCAATTTTTTTATGCGATCCCCTTCAAATTGCCCTACTGATGATATAAATGCATGTTGCCAGGGGGCAACCCCGGGCCATATTGTTTATACCGAAATTGTTTAAACAATTACATGCAATTGTCATTTTTTAACCCGACAATTTTTTTTATATTCTTTATTGAAATACAAATAAAAAAGGTTTTATAAATTATCACGATAAAGTTAATATTTTCAAAAATATAAATTTTTAAAAGTTCGAAAAATCTCAAATTTTTGAACTTTCGACCCATGAAAAATATATTTAAAAAAATAACATATAAATAGTATCTATATATTTTTTTAAATTCTTTATACAATAGTTAATAATGTTATTTATAAAGATTTTAAAAAATTTAATTATTTATACCTGTTTTTTAATTGTTAATTTTATAGTGTTTTCGTTAAGATAAGAAAAATTAATCATTGAAAATAAAATAATATGATCTCAAAGATAGTAACTAATACCTATATTATTGTGATAATCTACTGAGCAATTTTTTAGTCTTCCCATACAATATTTTACGTAGTAAGCAACAGTATTTTGGAAACGACCTTTTATTAAAAGTACATTTTTAGAAAAGAGCTGCATTTATCCTAAAACGGTGTCTTTCTATTTTGTAAATTCCTGTTTTGTGACTAGACCTTTTTCAGGTAAAATTTTTCCCATTTTGTGCCTAGCCAAATTTTTACCTGAAAAGACCCAAGATGAATTTCCCGTTTTGTGACTAGCGTAAAATAAAGCCACATATTTTAATACCTACCTGTTTCAATCATTTTAACTTAAAAATCATTTTTGTTTATAAAGTCGTCGTTTCTCATTTCACCCATTTAAATAATAGTCATATGGAATATTACAAAATAATATAACATTAAATGATCATCAAAGATTTTTAGTCAGTAAAATAATTGCTAAAGGAAAATTGTCATTGCATTTTTATTATAAATGCCAAATTTATTAAGCAATGGCCAACGAAGTCTGTAACTGTACGGCGAATTCTTTCATCCAGCTGTACTGTGCATACTTGGTTTTCCTCCGATTCGGTGTCATACGTAACTCAACTTGTAGTTTTATATTGTCGTAATATATGATGCTTCTTCTTTAAATGCTTGTGTAAGCTCGAAAATGTTTGGATTTACCCTGACAATTTTTGTATTTAGCTGGTTGTGCCATCCTTCTAAGGAATTTGTAGTCCAGTGTAATTGGTTAAAGCACACTTACATCAGTCCTAAAATATTGTTGTCAAGCCACTGTTCCACAAAATAATCATTAAATATTTCCAGAAGTGGATGATTTTCAAATTTCTTCATAATCCACATCCAACCGTCGTCCACTTTTTTAGGAGGAAGATGCAGCACACTTCCTTATGTGTGTACGCACTATTTCGTTTTCCTTGTAGATAAGTTAACCCAATTTCCTGCACTTTTCGCCATAAACATTGGTTAAAATGAAAATTGCAACCAGTAATGTTTATATTAGGTAGCCACTTCAAAATCAATTTTAAAGTTTTTTGGTTTCCACTGTGGTTTATGTTTTTCAATTAAAGAAAAAAGCCTGGTATACGTCATTTCCTTTTTATCTGGCATCACGGCGAAAATAACAGGAATAATATTGGTTTCAGTGCCTTTGCTGCCAACATCGGCTGCTAAAACTGTTTACAACAGCTTTTAAGTGTCCCATCGGTTTCTACGAGTGTCTGTCGCGCTTTTAGCGAAGCAAAAACCAATATTTTGTTCTCTTCGCCATCTTCAAACAACAGAAAGTTGCTACTTATACTATCAATTTATCCCTTCTTCGTCCAAAACTAGAAAGTATAATATGCAAAACTTCCCCGAAAAAAAAACATCTTTAAAGGGATTATCATTATCTTAATACGTTTCAATATTTGGGAAAACCCAACATTTAAGAGATCATAAAATCACATTTAATTCTAGTCACAAAACAGAAATTTCATTAGGGTAAAAAATTCTCTAGGCACAAAATGGGAAAAATTTTAATCCAAAAAGGTCTAGTCACAAAACGGGAATTCACAAAATTGGAATATACCCCTAAAACACTATTTAATAAAACTTCAAAATTTATTTAAATTAAAATTCAAATAAACTTATAATCCAGTAAATTCTAAAACTGAAACTCTTTTCATTTGGAAAATGTAAATTTCATCAAATATAATTAATTTCTGTTTAGACGTAATTTCAAAATGGCATCGCTTAATCTTTTTCAATTTCCCAAAGGGCAACTGAAAGTGATATAAAGCGATATCAACTCAATTTTAGCTTGTATTGATAAAAAAAATTACGCGATAAAATTCCCTGTATCGAATTCGACGTGGCACGTAATTTCTGGATTAACAGATTTCATGAATATTAATTTGATGCTTTTTATATTTTAACGGTTGACAAATAATATGTAAAAATTTGCTAAGTTCTCTCAATAGTTATTTGTGACACAAGGACGGAAAATGACATTTTGCAAGAGCGAGTAAAGTTGTGTAGCCGAGGTGCGTAGCACCGAGGCGAAACAATACGAGAACTTGCAAAATATTTTCCGGACGTGTAACACACACTATTTTTTGGTCCGACTAATTTTTAATATTTTCAAAAGTTCTGTTATGTTCAACAGTTGACCGTTTGTGCTACCTATACTAAGACCAGTGACTAGAAGACAGCCGACAGAAGAATGTCAGCTGGTATGACGTGATGTTAATATTATAGTATTTATAGTATTTATAGTTGTATAATTACTTGTTTGATATTTAATATACGTGTTTAATAGTTATTAGTGTTTTAATTAACATATGTTGCAAACACAACAAGTTCAAAAACGTTTTACTTTGTGACATACAAGATTAGATGTTTATATAAAGATGAGACAATGAACTATTTGTATAAATTGACATAAATGTCAAATTTTATAATACAAGATGTGAGAGAAATTAAATGTAAATTAGAATCCTGCTTATCTTTAGAAAAAGTTATAGGTAAGTTTAGTATATTATACGCTGTTTTTAAATAAATTTAACTAAAATTTGTATTATTTATTATGTATTTTTGATGACTTAAAATTTAAACTCATAGCGCCATCTCTTTAGATAACCTAAAAGCTACTTTGCTGGCCTAGGCCGGAAAATGCCATTTTCCGGACGATTTTGAAGTAATTAATAGTATTGTTTCTGGACAAAGAACCAAAAAATATTTTATTAGGATCAATAATTAATTTATATTTTTGTTATTTATATAAATTTGAAAAGATCGAGTTTTTTGGTATTTTTTGTAGCATGCTGTAGCGTATGTTCAACAGATTTTTTTTACACCTATAAACTCCCTGTTGTTCTAAATTGGTAAGAATGACACCACCCTGAAAGTACATGTCTAAACAAGGACGCTTTGCATACTCGCGCAATTTGACCGGAACTTTTGCTCAGTAGTCTCGCCCTGTATAATAGACGTCTGATCACAGAATAGGTTACTATTCTGTGATCTCGTTAATTGTAAGTCCGATATTGTCACGTCTTGAATAAACATATGTGTATTCATTAGAAATATCTTAAGTAATTAAACCTGCAAACTGAATTTAAATTTTAAAGACAATATATCTTAATATTGAATTGAACACTAAAGTAGAAAGGATAGTTTTTGCAGCAAGAAGTATTAATATTTAAGATAATTGAATTCACATGAATTGTGACTGATATTGAAAATAAAAGATTTCTTTGCACAGATCCCTGTTTATAGTCAAGTATTATAATATTTTATTGATCTGGAATAAAAAATATACTTTTATATTTAGATTTTATTAAAAATAAATAATTTAACTAAAATTCAAAAGGTATCCCATATACAATATATATATATATTAACGAGAAATGTTTAATAAAACTTTTAAAATAATCAAGCAGCAGTGAAAAAATTAGTTTAACATTTTTACAAATATATAATAAAACATTAAAATAAATCAAGCAGTGCTAAATAGTATATTATATACCAAGGGACTAAAGTGAATGTTTTAATCCCGCACGTAGGGGATAAAATATGTCTTTAGTCCTGAGGCATATACGCTATTTTTTGCACTTCCCAGTATTATAACTTTTAACTTTAATACAATTAATAATTTTGATGAGTTATATAAACACGGTACTTGGATTACGTAGTAGGTAACGTTATCCGCTGGGTGCGCGATGACAGCGGCACCTTGCGTTTACAATTACGGCGGACTTTGAAATATTAAATGGCTAACTGTCATTACGAAAAGTAAGTAAACAAATAATTATTTTCAATGAAACATCGTAATTTATTAGTTTTCTACCCAAATGTATTGATCATGTAAATCTATAGCGTCGATAATAATATTTATCTTTTTTATTTTCCGTCTAAAATGTCAAAATCATTAAATTTTAGGTAATATAGATGTGCTTTATCACGGCGGACTTCACGTGAAGTAATTAAAAAAATAAATAAATGTAATCGATTATCGCATTATAGATGATAATAATATGATTATAATGCCGTTAATAATGCAGACGTTTTGTGTATTTTCAGTTAAACATGGCCAAATTAATAATTAAAACTGTTTTTCAAGCAATCACTCACGACATAACTTTCCAACCTCAAACAACCAACAAAGGTAAAGAATTAGTTTTGGCTTAACATGTGCAAGACGTAAAAATAAAACGTGATGCTTCATACAACATAGGTATCTACTAAATATAGCAAATATTTAAAATGTTGCTTTTTAAGTTAGCTTATTAGCTTTTTCCTCTTGATAGCGATTATCCACTACTTCACACGTTGTTCTCGTTTCCAACTCGCTTATGAAAATTTATAGAATTTTTCATCACTATTTTTGCCATTGTTGTTGCAGTTGACTATATAGCAGGTTTCGTGACGCAGGTTTATTTACTTTTTAAATCGACGCATGGATAAGTGAAATCCATGTAAAATCCTTAGTAAAAAGTAATTAATCGTCCGCCGTAAGTTCCTTTTTTAGCCACGGTGAGCGCTGCGATCGATTCGTGGTTCTCCCACCCTATCCTTCGCACCCAGCGAATAGCAACAGTGTCAACAAAATTTTTTAATTCAGTGACATTTCAATTAATGCTGACATTTAAAACGAATCGCAACTTAACTAACAGAATATCAACAAAATAAATCAAGAAATGAATGAAACTACATATTTTGATATAGATAAGGCAGCTGACATGATAACGGAAGAATTAATACCCAAAAAATCAAGAAAAATTTACGAATAGCAATATGAAGGCTTTGTTAATTGGTATAAGGAGAACAAAGTGGAAAACTACAATGAAAACGCTTTGTTGGTTTATTTCAACGAAAAATCAAATAAGTTTTGTGCGTCTACACTTCAAGAACATGACATTTCTTCATTTTCCTCTAATGTTCATTTATCAAATATAAGTAATCGCCCATTTAGTTTCATCAATTGTAATAATGTTAGTATCACTTACAATGTCAATTCAATCAATAAAGATTCATAATGGAATATTTCCTAATTTTTGTCCTAGTTATTAATAGTGATGTAGCTGCGGTAAAGTTTGATTCTTACTTTATGTCCCTAGGGATTTGAAATGCAACTTTATCTCCCTAGGGACTAAAAGATACAGTTTAGTCCCTGTTATACGGGACTAAAGTTGTCACTTTAGTCCCGGAAGTGCAAAAAAGCTATTTCATCATTTTTGGGTTTGACATAAAAACACAGCACTCAGATACCATATCCTTGTTTTTTAAAGTCTGCTATTTTACATCCAAATGGCATCGTGGCGTGACATTATTGTAATAAAATTTCACACCCAATGGGATAATTGGGTTTAAAAAAAAAAATAAAAATTGTGATAAATGGAAAGATCATATATAAGTTTTATAAAAAAACTATTTTTTTATTTTTTTTTTGCAATAATTCAAAAATTATTTCAAAATAAAAATTATTTTTTGAATCCGGTACCGAAGACACGCCGACAGCTCCCGAACAAACCTGAGCGCATTTGACGGCATAATTTTAGTTTTCACTCATTGCAGTTGATATAGAAATAATAAGTAGGTACAGTGTTTTGATCTATTTAATTTTGTTGTCATTGTTAAATATTCAAATTTATATTGAAAATGTCGACCCTCAAAAGTTATTGTTCTTGTTTTGTACCATTATGTACGAATATTACAAAAACAACTCCTGACAAAATGTTTTTAAATGTTCCCCAAGATGACAAACGTCGAAACAAAAAGGTTTCAAGAAGTGCACCGTGATAATCCCAAAACAAAATCGATTTTTTTTGTGGTGAAGATCATTTCGATGTAAGTATTTCTTAACACCATTGTTATTAATAATTATTTATCTAAGTATACAAATAACTGGACTCCAAACCATAACCCTTAAAATCAAACTTTGTCGCCGTAACTCTCACGCGATGCTCTACAATTTATGAAATAAATAATTATATCTAATATAATGGAGAATAAATACTTAAATATTTTCATTTATTATATTATTTTTTAACAGACTTAACTTGTTGCCTTGGCACCTCGAAATTCAGCAGAATTAAACCGAACGTTACTTTTTAAAAAATTAGTTATCATAAATATATCAACATCAGGAATATTATCAGACTTTGCCTTAATAAATCCTTTATCACACATAGCTATTTGGAACCAACTAACAACTCGTGTTTTAGCAATAAATTTTAAATATTATTAACTAGTTACGAAGTTACGTGTAATAGCCGTAAACGCTGTACTGTTATTAAATAGCAATAACATTATGACGTCACAACTATGGTGACTGATCATGGCGCGTTTATCGTCACGTGATTGTTTTTTAAATTTTATTAATTTTTAATTTGTTATAATTAATTGAAAAAATATTTTTTTTAAGTTTTTTGCATTAAATATCAATATTATTAATTATAAAGTTTTAAAATACATAAAAAAAATCAATAATTTTTTTTTATTCAAAATCCCAATTAAGGAATCTATACTGCAGTACAAATTTGATTTTCCTGATCGCATTCGACTTAAATTTGCAGATACATGTATAAAATATTATAACAGAAAATTTTCAGAAAAATTAACCTTTTTTGGACATACCTACAAGATTTAACACCGATACAATCAAAAAATATTTTAAAAAATCAAATAAAAACAAATATCTATATATATAAAAGCGAAAGTTCACTAATCACAGTATCTCAGAAACTATAAGACATACAAACTTGAAATGTGGCAGGTAGGTTCCTTATAGGGTCTAGACGCCCGCTAAGAAAGGATTTTACGAAACTCTACCCTAAGGGGGTAAAGCGGTGGTTGGAAGTTTGTATGAAAGTCCTTTTGAAATAAGAAACTGAATTAAAATGTGTGTTCTTTAGGGGTTGCGGAGGTGTACTTATATTGTATTTTTAGAAATCAACCCCCTTGATAAGGGTTAAACGGGGATCGAATACTTTTTATACAACAATCAACACGCCACGTGAACGATGTCGCAGGTTTTTGTCTGTCTGTCTGGATGTTTGTGCGCGCATCACATGAAAACTACTGATTCGATTAGAATCTGGTGTATATAAATTTTGGAATAAATTTTGTATCGGGATAGTTAAAAGGATGAAGAGTGAAATAGGTTACTTTTTATACAACAATCAACACGCCACGCGAACGACGTCGCAGGTACATCGATATAAAACTCAAAAATGTGGTTAGATTTTTTATTGTCTGTCTGTCCTGATGTTTGTGCGTGCATCACATGAAAACTACTAATTCGATTTGAATGCGGTTTTCACAGATGTATTTGTCTTCTTTCAAGTGAACATCTGGTGTATAAAAATTTCTTCCCCACCCCTTTTACCGGACAATTGAGGGGGTCAGATTTTGTATGAAAGTATCTCATGAATACATTTAAAAATACCACTAAAATAATACACAACATGCAAACATACCTGTTAAAATTTAGTTTTAATATTCGAAACTAGATGACGCAAGAGGTTATTAAAACGCGCTATTACTATATCTTACAGATAATTAGGTCCAATGTAGAACTGTCACAGATCAATATTATAAGATAGTCATAATCGGTGTTGTATGATTTATTATTATCGAAATCTGTTCAGTGGTTGTAGCGTGATTGATTGACAAACATGAAATTTAAAAAAAAAAATAATAAAAGTTGTTAGGCCAGACTTATTTTACTAAAGATATACCTACAGAATGATTAAAATTAAATTTTTATATGTAAAATAAACAGTCATTAAACCACTTGTGAATGTCCCAATTCCAAGCGAGCAAAGCCGCGGGTAAAAGCTAGTAGATACATATTTAGATGTAACGTGACAATGTTGTCGGTGTATTTGTATGAGTCAATCCTCTTCCATTATTTCACTGGAACATTTAGAATCACTATCAAATTGAAAATCGGAATCGTCGAGATCTGATTTCTATAATAAAATAATTAAAGGAGGAATATTGTCATGTAAGCAATTTTCCATGTAAGTAGTCCAATTTACCAAAATAAGTTCATCTGTGTGTCTACAAAAAATGTGCCACATGTCTGGTGTACATTAGTCAATGCTTCTGGCCAAGTTTTTTAACTCTATTCTTGTCAAAATATGTAGATATTATATTCTTTGTTAAAAAATAATTTGTTTGTAAGTTGCAACTCTTTAATAGTAAACATACAAAATCTAAATTTTAACAGATTGTTAAACTATATACAAAATTTACAAAAGTAGTTTTTTTTAATACACAAATTTATATATATATTTTTTATCGACACTTTCATTTGATAGAAGGCCTATTCCGATAAGAAACACTTTTAACATAGTCGTAAGGCGATATTTGACATTCATCCAATTTAAAAAAAAATCTCTAATTTGTTTAGTTTTTTGATTGTTTTTGGCCTACTCCTTGAAGAAAAAACTTTTGTGGCTGTTCACATTTTTATAAATGTGTCAATTTGAAAATTGGTAAGGACGACTACAAAACTATAAATGTTGGGATGGCTAATATAAAAACTAGCGTTAAATTTTGAATGGAACAGTTCGCACGAATTTGATGTCGTTGTGAGAGTTGATTCTCTGGATGCCCAAATTTCCGGTGGAAAGCTGGACATATATAATTCCACGAGAATGCTACACGTTCGTCAGATGTCTGGTTTTCACTAATTTTCAATTCAACGCAGTTTCTTACAACGGATGGTTTGAGAAAGGTCAAACCAAACAAATATCCCAACCATTTACTCATGTTCGATTCTGGTTGATTATAAATTATAGAAAGATCAACTTCCTGCCTCTTCCCATACCATACTTGCCCAAGGTGGTATCTGCAGCCTCTAATTTAAGCAAAAGGTCATACATAATAGCGTTTGGAATAGCATTTTTAAAGTCCGTAATAAGAAGATTTAGATTTAACGAACATTCAAAAGTTTTAACACAGTTCACAAATTTTGTTTGGTGTCAGTTTATAGTTTTACACTATTTGTCTTTTAGAAGGCAAAACATATAATTGAAGAAAAAATTTTCTTAAATACTGGAAAGTACCGTCCAAGTATATAGTGGGATGGGCGCACCGTAACTGCGGTACCAATTCCCAGAATCCTTAAGCCGGTGTCGGAACTGCGGTACGGCTCCACTTTATGCAAATTAAGGTGACCTCTTCCTTTCGTAATTGCGGTACGGCAAAAATACACAGATATTTTATACGTATTAGTTTATCCCAATGAAATAAAAGACTAAAAATATTTTACTAAAAATAATTTATTAGATAATTTTATATAGTAACATATAAGTTTCTATATAATTGTTAATTTTTAAAGACATTGCAAATTGTGTGAAACACATTTCACGAAATTATGTCTAGATATCTCAGTGTTTTTGTATTGATTTATTTTAAAATCAATAAATTTTTGTTTTTGTAAAATTTTTCTTCTAACACATCTAGGTACGTTCTTTTTAATAGAATTAATTTTAATGTAAGTATGACACTGAATATTTTTTAAAGATTCCAAAAATTTGTATATATTAGGTTTATGCGATCCACAATAGTTATTAAATTTCGAATGAAATGATTCGCACGTATTCGTTGTTCTACATAGCGATGCAGAATTTGAGGCCCATAGAATAGGCGGAAATGTAGAAGTAGCATCAATATAATTGTATACTAAATAGTCTGCAAATTTTGAAACTTTCTCACAAGTTGGCTGTTCTGCGATAAAATCAAAAACAAATAAATCTGCAACCTCATCAGGATCCAGGAAAGTAAGTCCAAATAAATGGCGCAACCATATTCCAGTCTCAGATTCGTTTTTGTATTCCGCTGTTAGGCCAAGATGTTGAATTTTTCGCCACCTATAATAAAGACAACATTATCAAATAAACCAAGCTTTGGAGAACAGAATTTTATATAAACTTTTCGACTTAAAATTCACATAAATAAGAAACCACACATTATCAAATAATCTATAGGTACACATTAATACAAAGTTGACAAAGTATGTATTGAAAATAAGTAGTTTATATTGTTAACTAACTATGACTGTGTGAGATGAAATCTGCAGCCAACAATTTCTGCTTCTGGAAAACATTGGTTAACACTTGCATGAATGGCCATTTTAAAGTCTATCACAATTGATTTTGGTCGAAGTACCTACATAGTTTTTTTCACAACACTCTTTCTTCAGTAGTTCAAATAAGTTTGTGTATGTTTGTTTGGACTTATTTGGAAGCAAACAGAATACAACGGGTACATAAACTTCATTTGAAAATACATGAATTGTGAATAATTGCAAGAAATTCTTTTCACAATAGTCAAAAGTTCCATCCATGAACCATATTTCATTTTTACACATAAAATCATAATTTTTTTCGCATGAAAATATCACTATATTATTTACTCTGTCGTTTCGAATTAAAAATTCATCCAATGAAGTTCGAATATCCATTTTGTCCAAACACTCATGTACCTCACTTTTAGATCTCGGCAATTTCGGTAGGTGTGGTAACTTTTTGCGACTTATAGTTTTTCTTATAAAGTTCACATCCTTTGTGGTTAAAGTATCTAAAGCTGTCTTATGTGAATTTAATTCAGCATGGATAAGCTTTGCTGGTTTTTCATTAATTAAACAATAATCTAATTCACAAATTTTTCGTTTTATACCGTTACTTAATTCTTGTCTTATTAAGATTTGTTCACTGGTGGGTTCATGGTTATGTACTCCTCCTTTTCTTGAAAAGATCTCCTCCTTACCCATTGTAAAAATTTTAGCATTACACGTCCTTACGGTACAACTCCAACACATTTCACCACTACTTTTAACTTCGCGATATTTATAAAATTTATATCCCTCAAAATAAATTAATATTTTTCAACGCTCGCTTAGCATTCGCTTCATTTTGATCTCGTAAAATAGTAAACACTTTCATTCAATAGATAATTGATAAATGAGACTACTTGCTCTAAAGAGATTTAAATGCTCTTAGGTACCACCTACCCTTTTACCCATGGAAAAACCCAAAATTAGTCTGTACCGCAATTACGACAGGGGATTAAAATCCTTTGGGTCAGGTATGCAAGGGTAAGTTGACCGTACCGCAGTTGCGATGCACCCAGTGGGATAACGCACAATTTGTTTTACAAGAAAAAAATTATGATGTTATCTTTCTTGCTGTTTAAAAGGAGAAATGGCTTATTACTGTTTGTTTGTATTGTAATACTGTCTAGGGCCTTATGCACATCTACTATCGACTTCGGTAAATGCGGTGAAGTTTTTCTTCTGGCGTTATAGAAGTTTCTTCGAATTCTAGACTGGTCTTCTGCTGTTACGTCACATCCCTTTTTATTATTTTCAACTAGTATTCGGAAATGTCCTCTACTGCTATGCGTTTGCGTGGTAATGAAGTAAACGAAACTATGTTCGTTGTCCTTACTTGACAATTCAATGTTTCATCTGCGGCATGATTGTGGTTGACTTTTGCTTCATCACGAACTATACTATATCATTGGCACATGTATATATATTTACACGGCATAACTTTTTAGTAAACCGCTACGTTTTGTCGCTACTTTTTGCGAAATGTTCACAGTAGAATTTGTAGTTATTTAAAACTTTTAATTTCTTTTTACGGTGACTACATTATTTAACTAAACAAAGGACAAACTAATAGAACAAATGGAGTCAATGGAGTGGATCAGCAATTTATATAACATATACAGTGAAGAAGTACGGCCCTTTTAACCCAATGGTGGAAGAGTAGTTCAGATTTACCCTAAATTATAAATTTCTTGAAAAATGTCCATAAATATTAGTCTTTTAATCTCCTTAAAGTACGTCTGGCAGTTTGTAATATGAATTGATGAAAAACCAGAAGAAAAATGCGTACTACCTGCTTTATTTAGGTAGATCTATCTGACAGTTGACAATTATGCAAGTATAATAAAGGGTAGCTCCCATCATTCAATAAAGAGTACCTTTAATAAGTTGCTAATACACCTATCTCTTGCCTGACAGTTCGACCTTGCTATGGTCTGGGGGTTGAAAAATAAAGCCGTCTCGCAGTTTACATACACCGCTGTCAAAACCAATATTAATTATTCTCTTAAGGAAAATGCCATGGTCAACTTGATCGAAAGTTTTAGAAAAGTCTGTATATACTGTATTAATTTGTGTAAAGTCTTCCAGAGCATTTATTAATCTATTCTGATATAATACTAAATTGGTAATAGTAGATCGACCAGAGAAAAAGCCAAGCTGATTCTTACCTATTAAATTTTGGTATATCCAAGTGAACTGACTATAAACCAAGCTGTCAAAAAGTTTGGGAATTGACGACTGTATGCAAACACTTCTATAGCTCATGACATTGCTTTTACCTCTATTTTTGTATATAGACATAATATAACTATTTCTTCAGTAATCATGAAAAACAGAAGTTGTTAGGGATAAATTATATACGATATGCAATGGTTTTGTAAAAGTGCAGATGCACCTTTTCAGTAGAATGTTGGGTATTTCATCAGGATCTAATGTGGTTTTTCCAGGCATAATCTTATAAAAAATTTCTTTTATAAAATATTGTTGCACGGCTGCAATAGCTTCTTTATTCGACAATAAACGCTTTCCACAAAGAAAAATTTTCAAGTATTTAAAGAGGTAATGGTCGGAGGGAGCCAAATCTGGTGAATACTTTATACATCGTCAACAAACTTGTCTGAACTAAAAGTTGATTAAAAGTTTTAATAGATATCAAAGAATAATATAATAAATATAATTCTATCGCTTTACAAGTTTTGAAAAACATTTTCAAAGAGTATGACCGTTCAACCAAGAAGAAACAACTACTTCCTGGGTTATATACCCCGACGGATATTGTATTACACTTCAAAGTCGAACAGGGTTGGTATATCTAATAGATAATTTAAACCAACCATTCGGGTTTGCAGCTAGAAGGGACAACATAACTTGTAGACCGGTTTCGACCTATTGGGTCTCGTCAGTACAAGGTATATGTTATCCGTCAGCGAGCTTAAGGCATAATCGCTGACTGAAGATTTCACTAAAATCACGAAGATATATTACTTTCAGTAATGAAAGTGTAAATGCCGCGATAGTAGTGACATCCTCACCTCCAACTGCAAACCAAAATTCAAAAGATTTTGACAACTAGACGTATGCCTCGAAACTATAAGAATTATTACAGTAAACTGTAATATTGTCGTGTTTAATAAAGCGACTTACCCATAGATATCAAAGAATAATATAATAAATATAATTCTATCGCTTTACAAGTTTTGAAAAACATTTTCAAAGGAAATGACCGTTCAACCAAGAAGAAACAACTACTTCCCGGGTTATATACCCCGACGGATATTGGATTACACTTCAAAGTCGAACGGGGTTGGTATATCTAATAGATAATTTAAACCAACCATTCGGGTTTGCAGTTAGAAGGGACAACATAACTGGTAGACCGGTTTTGACCTATTGGGTCTCGTCAGTACAAGTTTTAAGAGCAAAAATAAAAGAATTTGAATTTTTCATTAGAATTAGTTTTTTTATTCAATATAATCTCCCTCATTTTGACCACAAATATTCCAATGATATTCCAGTAATTTTATATACAATGATTTTTTAAAAATAGTGTTCTAACTGGTCCCAAACGTTGCAATAATATTCAGAGTTAATTGTTTTACCTTTTTTTAAGATAATCAATAAGAAAAAACGTTTTCCATCCCAAAAACTGTTACCATAACCTTTTTTGTCGTTCGTTCTATATTCACCTGTTTTTGAGCTAAAGAACCAGCTTTAGTCCACTGTAAATGTTCTTGTCGTAGTTGAGGATTAAATTTATTCTGCATAATTGGCTCCAAATTATGCTGAGAAATTTGTTTTCGATTCAGTTTTTGTTAAATTTTTAACAAATGTGGCACTAACTTTTCGAACAGCTTTCTCATATGTAATTCTTCGTGTAAAATATGGAGTACTCGTTCACCTGAAATGCATATGGTATCAGCAATTTTACTCTAAGTTTACCTGGATCTTTAAAAACAATATCTCACTAAATGATTTCTGGTGTTGGGACGTATAATACGTGGTTCAATTTCGACGCTTGTACGACCACTTTTAAACTTTAAAACTCATCGATGCACAGTTCGAAATGAAGGAGGCTTCTTAAACATTTTCACCATCTTTGTATAAATTTCTGTTGCGAAAAAACCTTCCGAAACAAAAAAGTTTGGCACTATATTCCGTTTTTGCCATTGTAACAAAATACACTGACACGCCAACTTTAAATGGCTTGCAAACAAAAATAAATTGACGAATTAAGGTAGAAAGTGTATTTAAATGGAAGATGAAGTATTACATTATCGTATAAATTAAGATTCTTTTACTGGTTAATAGGTATCGCTTTGAAACTTTTTAACCAACCTTTACATCAGATATAACAGAACGGTAAATTAAAGTAGTAAACACATGATCAATTTTAAGTCCATTATTTCACTACTAGGGACAGATACCACTCTAAATAAAGAATTCTAAAGCAGAGAGAACACACATTAGGCTATCACACATATACGATCAGAACTTAAAGAACTTAAAGAAATATAGGGTAACATATGAAAGTATCTTAACACTATAACATTTTGTACAAACTAAAAATAAGTTAAAATTATTATGAAAACATTTCAGAAACAGAATTAATAACGAGAATGTTTGAAAAGATATAACTAAAAGTATGAGTAGAGAGTTCACTTTATACTTTTTACCCGTTAGATAGTCAGTCAGTTTTCAAAAAAAGTATACAAAGGTCTAATTAAAACTAATACAATATAAAAGAGCACATTTAAAAAAAAAATCTTCAAAGAACACTGAAATTAAGAGGATTAATAGTGAGTTTGTAAAACGCTCAAAATAACATGAAAAATTCCGGTGTAATTTTTTTAATTAACCAAATTAGAAATGCAGGTGTTTTTTATTTCCCAAATTTTGTTTTTTCAATGAATGATTACTCTTAAACTCAAAAAATTGCTAACCAAGAATTTTCGTAAGAAGTTTCATTTCCGAAATATTTGAGATTAAACTTCGTCTTTTTCCCGATTTTCTGACGTTTATACCTTTTAATCAAATTTTATTTTTTCCAACTCTATATTACGCATTTAAAAGCGTAACCTTATTAAACAAGGAATAAAGAGCAAAACTTAATAATAACGTATTTTTTTTATTTTTAGTTTTTTCAAATTTTTAGGATTTTGTCTCTTTTTTAAATTTATCTTAATGTTATTTCTGTTTTTTCATTATATTTTTTTTTTAGTTTTACTGCTTTTTTCGTTGTATTTTGTATTTTATCGATTAAAACTGCGCCACCTTACGGTGGCGTCAATGTACTATGTTTAGTAACAATTTTCAGTTTAAATATATAAGATATTAACCAAACCTTAGGTACGAAGAAGTCATAGTACTTAATTTAACAAAAATGGTTGGTTTAAAATTTTAAATATACGAGATATTAACTGCTTCTCCTTACGGTGGCCTCATAGAATTTAATTAAATAAAAATTGGCGTTAATATACTTTATTTAGTAAAAGCACATTTTTAGTTTTATTTTACGATTTTTCTTCTGGTTTTTCTTATTCGTTTTATTTTTCGACGCTTAAAGATTATTTTTACAGAAGATTCCTACCCAATTTGGTACATATAAAAACTCTTGTTTTAAAACAGTAATTTTTTGTTGTTAACGCCCCAATGAACATGGCAAAATCTACAGTAGACTACGCAAATTACATTGTCATTCTGTCATCAGGAAAGTTTAAAGGCACCCTTTGGGACAGAATGCAAGTGGCTGCCAAAACTTAAGAGACATGGTCTAAAGAGCAATCGCTGTCTATTAACCCCAAAAAAGACAGAAATAGTTCTCTCCACGAAAGAAAAAGGAAACTGGGGACTTAAAAGTACCCAGTTTTCTAAACGTTTAATTAGGCTTTTTGACAGAAGTCAAATACTTAGTTATTATCCTTGACAGCATGCTGACGTGGAACTCACACATAGAAAGCACAGTTAAAAACTAAACCAAATCCAAAAATCAGCATGCCTTCTTGAAATACGAGGCATGCGAACCAGGCCGCCCAGGGTTATCAAAGTAATACTTGGACTCACCCCCTTGACATACTTGTTAAGGAGGTAGCATTGATGACCATGGTACCCTTTCGCATAGTTGGTATCGAACCCACTGTAGGGATCGGCACCCATGCGTGTACGTATGTATAAGCAAGATAGGGGTAACAGATACACCTGCGACCTATAAGATCTTTTGTATCCCCCTTTTCTTGCTACATTTCTGATGATCTCTCAGACGTATAGCAGTTCTTCCTTAGAAAGTTTCGAATATCATTGGGTTTAAAGTAAGGTAGTTCTTCCGTTTCTATTTCGTATGACCCTGGGTATTTGACCCTAGAATTACTTAATGCGATGCATTCTGACAGTATGTGTATTGAGGTTTCATCCTCTACCTCACAGAATCTGCAGTTTGCTTTATCTACCAATCCTAGTTTGTTCATGTGTCCTTTTAATCGGCAGTGCCAGGTTAGTATCCCTGTTATAATTTGGAGGTTTTTCTTACTAAGATTAAGGCAGCTGTAAGATCTCTTCTGGTTATAGTTTGCTAGGAGCGTCTTCGATTGTCTTAGTCCTTTTAGATCATTTCAGTACTCGGATTTTTCGCTATTCATTTTTTCCTTAGTTTTTTTAAGATTGTACTGCTGCTGATTCCACAGTATGGTTTTGGTCCCAGCTATGGGGTTTCAGCTCCTTGTTTTGTCAGCTTGTCTGCTGTTTCTTTTCCTTCTATTCCTATGTGTTCTGGAACCCATAGGAGAGTAACAGTGTTATTCTGTCCTAGTTCATTTAATTTGCCTAGGTATTCCCAGACCATCTTTGAACTGATTGTATCTAAGTTCAGAGCTTTGATGGCTGCTTGACTATCTGACATGATCACAATCTTCTGTCTACGATAGTTCCTTTGAATGTTAAATTATATACAGCTTTCGATGGCACGAATTTCTGCTTAAAAGATGCTTGGGTACGCACCCAGGCTTTCTGAATATTTTGTTCTAGGTCCAAAAGCCCCTGCTCCTGTTCCTTTATCTGTCTTGGAGCCGTCCGTATACCATTTAATGGCGTTTTGGCTTGGTCCCAATATGGTGTTCTTGTCCCACTCAGATTTACTTCCCAGTTTTGTAGTAAGTTTTATATATTGTTTTCTTCCTAGCATTTTCTACTTAAAGTGCAGTGGCAAGAGATTTAGAATTACTTTCATTGCAGCAGTGGGGCATGTTTTCATTGCTCTAGTGATACATGTACAGGCTGGTCTCTAAATCTTTGAGAGGTTTGTCCTCGTAGTGATCAGATTAGCTCTCGTGCCCCAAGCTACTGCTCCATATGTGATAATATCTCACTATTGTAGTGTACATCCATTGCAAGGTCTTTGGGTTACAGCCCCAATTTTTTCCGAGTCCGGTTCTGGTGTGATAATAAAAGGTTGAGTTAAACTCCGATTATCGGAGAATTACAAACAAAGAATCTAACAAAACAGTAACAGTGTGTGTATTAAAGTGTTAGAAAGGAAATCCAAAAAATTTATTGAGTAAGATTACAATTTTTAATATTTAAAAACAATTAAATTGTATCTAATTTAATTGTGTTAAAAGCTAAACATACAGATAATGACCAAGGTCCGACGGGTTGACCGGCTGACGGCTTTTTTGCTGTATGTTTATAGTGATAAGAAAGATCAGGTGTGTGCCAACAATAGGTTACTAAGCAGAGACAGACTTAAAACTTTATAGAAAGAAAAACGAGTACTAATAATAAATACGAAAAAGTGTCACAGAAATGGATAGTGACGACTACACAAGCGATGATAGTAAAAGAAAGAGAGACAACAATGATATGATATTTAATAAAAGCAAGAAAACTTCTAGAACGCCAGATAAATCACAGAAAGACGATGGAAAGCTAGATCAGTTAATTAGTCTTGTTTAAAACCTGATAACAGAAACCAAACAAATAAGAGCCGATCAACAGGATATGAAAAATGAAATAAAGAAACTGAGGGAGGAAAATGAAAAAATATTGATGGAAAATAAAGATATAAAGGATGAGAATAAAAATATAAGGCAGAAGAATAGGGATTTGGGACATAGATTGGAAATACTCGAAAGAGAAAAAAAAAAAATAATGTCATAATAAATGGAATGAAAATAGATATTGAAGACAAGAAAGGACTTAAGGAGGCCATGGAGAAAATGTAAGAAAAGGAAAAACATGTAAAAGTGGAGGTAAAAGCAGCACATAAGCTAGGGGAAAGAAGTTGCTTGATAGAATTAGAAAGCGAACGTGAAAAAGAATTATTAATGAGTAACAAACACAAATTAAAAGATTTGAAAAATAAGCGGATTTACATCAACCATGATATGACAAAAATAGAAAGAGAGAAAGCAAAAGAAATAAGAAAAACAGCAAAACAGGAAATGGAAAAGGGAAAAAAGGTAAATATTAGATACAATAAAATAGTTGTGAAAGGGACTAGTTGTAGATGGAACAAAAATACTGAAAAACTAGAAATATCAAAAAACTAATGGCAACTCCCAAAGAAAAAAGTATAAATCAGATGACGACAAAGGCAATGAAACTGGATAGGAGGAAAACAAGAAATAATATGTATATCAAGGCAAAGGGGTTAAAACTAGCAACTTGGAATGTTAAAGGCACATATGAAGAGGGTGCACTAAAACACCTAGCACATGAAATTAAAAAGTATGGATTCGATATATTAGCTTTACAGGAAACTAAACAGATTGCAGATGAAATGATGGAAATTGGGGAATATCTATTTATGAATAGTGGAGGGAAAAATAGATTATTTGGTACAGGATTTATTATACATAAAAAGTTAAAATCTACAATAGTAGAATTTAATGCGATTTCAGACAGAATGTGTGTACTAAGAATTAGAGGAAAATATCAGAAAATATCGTTAATAAATATACATGCGCCAAGCGAAGACAAAGATATACAAATCAAGGAAGACTTCTACAATGAACTAGATATAACATATGAAAAAATAGGAAAATACGATTTCAAAATAGTACTTGGGGATGCAAATGCTAAGATCGGTAAAGAAAAGATCTACTAACCCACAATAGGAAAGTTTAGCAAACATAATGAGACAAATGAAAATGGGCAATTATTGATTGATTTTGCAAGGGAAAAAGATATGCGGATTAAAAGCACTTGCTGTCAAAGAAACGAAATTCATAAAGGGACTTGGCGCTCTCCTGATGGATCAGTGGTAAACCAAATAGATCATGTACTAATAGAGACAAAACAAGAAAGATGTATAACAAAGATCGGAAGCTATAGAGGGCCGAATGCAGACACAGATCACTTTTTGGTTGGAATACAAACAAAGCAAGAGATACCAGTGCTGAAAAATTAACCGAAAACAAGAAGTAACAAAATAAATGCGAATAGATTGGAAGAAGAGGAGACAAGACAACTTAATAGGGCAAACTTAGAAGAAAGAATGGAAAATTTAGAAGAAGCTAGCGACATTGAAAACATGTGGAAGAATTTGAGCGAGGCGATGTTGCAAACTGTCCAAGAATGTAAAAGGGAGAACAAACGAAATAGGCAGGAGTGGTTCGACAAAGAATGTGAAAATGAACTATACGAAATACTCTAGTCAACATCTTCAAAAACGTGAAAAATTAAAATAAAGGTCCTAAAAATATGCACGATAGCTCATTGGATTCGTAATCACCTCTAGAAAAATGTTTTGGAAGGAAAAGTGTGCACGCAAAAAATTGCAATTGTTATTAACAAAATAAGATGAAAAAAATAAGATATTTATATTTTTGTTAATAACTCGAAAAATATTAATATTTAGGAAATTTTGAAAAAAGCTCGTTAAAGAGGAGGAAATTTCCAAAAAAAAGTCCGTCCTCTCGAAAATCTATCTCTATTATTTATAACTTTAATTTGACGTTGAAATTAGGGCTCCGCGCGGCTTTTACGGCATGCGCGCGCCACCGCTAAACCGGGTTTACCAGATAAAATATATAAATTTATAAATAAACTTTTATAAACATTTATCAGATGATCTTGTAAAGTATACATACGAAAAGGGCTCCACGAAGTTTCAAATTTTTAGGCCAATTATTTATACCTTTCATCTCATTGTTTATGTCAACAGAGATTAGGAAAAAATTTGTTAGTTAACAATTGAATAACTTTTTGAAAAACAGTGGTAAAATGTTTTTTTCAAGTGATTTAGATTCCTTTAAGTGTTGGGAAAATACTGGAATTTTTTCAAATTTTTAAAATGACATTTTATGTCATAAAAAAAATATTTTATCTGATAAACCCCGATTAGCGGTGGCGCGCGCATGCCGTAAAAGCCGCGCGGAGCCCTATTTTCAACGTCAAATTAAAATAATGGAGATAGAGTTCTGGGAGACGGACTTTTTTTTCGGAAATTTCCTCCTCTTTAACGAGCTTTTTTTAAAATTGCCTAAATATTGATATTTTTCGAGTTATTAACAAAAACATAAATATCTTTTTTTTTTCATCTTATTTTGTTAATAACAATTGCATTTTTTTCCGTGCACACTTTTTCTTCAAAAACATTTTTTTAGAGGTGATTTCGAATCCAATGAGCTATCGCTCATATTTTTAGGACACTTAAGAAATTAGGAAAAAGTATGAAGAACAGAGGAGAAGACGCAAGAGAATAATCAGAGAAAAAAAGAGAAAGTATCAAGATCAGCGCATTGAAGAAATAGAGGGGAATTAACAAAGGAACGAAGTACGAAAAAAATGTACCAAGGTATAAAAGAGCAAAAGAAGGGATACCAAGCCAGAAGTTCATTTTATAAAGATAAAGAAGGCAATATTCTAGCAGGAGAAGCCGAAATTTTGGATAGATGGAGGGAGTATTTTAATAAGCTGCTGAATACAAATGACGGGGTAAACAGAGAAGAAGTAGAAAATAGCGACACAGAAATGGAAGAAGCAGAGCATTGCCAAAATGCACCGACAATAAGTGAGATAAAAGAAATAATTTGTAAACTTAAAAACAATAAAAGTGCTGGTAAAGACAACATAACAGCAGAAATGATTAAGTATGGGAAAGAAAAACTAGTAGAGAATATCCATAAGATGATGCAGGTACTATGGGAAAAGGAAAAAATGCCAGAGCAATGGAAAGAAGCGGTACTAATCCCCATTCATAAAAGAGGTGACAAATCTGTTTGACAGAATTACAGGGGAATAGCTCTATTAAACATAGCCTACAAAGTCCTTGCTTCGTATATAAAAAAGTTATTGATTCCGAAAATGGAGGAAGTAGTGGGAGAATATCAATGTAGATTTCGGCAGGGAAGATCAGTGATAGACCAAATTTTTACACTTAGGAAAATACAGGCGGAGAGCTACGAATATGAAAAGCATACTCATGTAATTTTTATTGACTTTAAACAAGCCTTCGATAAGATAAGAAGAAGTAAACTCTTTAAAGCACTAAAAGAATTAGGAGTGAGCAACAATCTAATTAAGATGGTGAAGTTAACTACGGAGGGATCTAAATGCTGCGTAAGGGTAGGAAATGAGAGAACCGAAAGTTTTGAAGTGAGGAGTTAAGCAATATTATCCATATTGTTTACATATGTACTTGAATACATAGTTTGAAAAGCGGGCATAAATAGGTCAGGGATAATATATCACAAAAGACATCAATGCCTAGCATTTGCCGACGACATAGCGATAATTACAAGAAGCAAGCAAGAACTACAAAAAGTTATTGTACGACTCGAGCGAGTAGCATTAGAAATGGGATTGGAAATAAATGAGGAAAAAACTAAGTACATGAAATGGACAAAAACTGAGGGAAGGAATAATGGGAAATTGGAAATAACAACGTTGAAAAACAAAACATATAGTTTTAAAGAAGTGGATACATTTACCTATTTAGGAGCAGAATTTGCCAAAATGCCTGATCAAAGAAAAGAGATCCAGAACAGAATAAACAAAGGAAACAAATGTTTATATAAGCTAAAAAATATATTAAACAGTAAAGTGCTAGCTAGAAGTGCCAAAATAAGAATATATAAAACGGTACTAAGACCTATAGTGCTATTTGGAAGCGAAACGTGGACACTGGGTAAAAGTGAACAAAATATGCTAGCGATTTGGGAAAGGAAATGTCTACGCTAAATTTTTAGAGGGAAGAAATAAAGAACTGAGAGAACTATTTGGTCAACCAGACATTATAGGTACTGCAAAGGGAAATAGATTGAGATGGATTGGCCACATACAGAGAATGAAAAATGAAAGGGTACCCCAAAAAATAGTAGAAAGCGGGATAGGAGAAAAGAGGAATAGAGGACGACCCAAAGCAAGATGGATGAAAGAGGTGTTAAAAGGCCTTAGAACACTAAAGATAACCAACTGAAAAAAAAGCAGAGAAGAGAAAAGAATGGAGAAAGGAAGTCAACAAAGCCATGGGCCTTCTAGGCCTGCAGAGCTGATTATATATATATATGAGGGCTTTTGTAGCTTTGTGCATTATTTCGTTTTCGTGTTTGTCCCAGAGTAACTTGTTATCTAGGGTTAGCCCTAAATATTTGACCTCTGTCTTCCACTCAACGATATTTTCACCTATTTTTACGGTTTTTAAGTTAGGTTTCTTTTTTCTTGTAAAGGCTACTAACGTGGTTGATATTGAGTCCCACTGAATCGCACCATATCTTTGCTTTGTTCAGTCCTCTTTGTACTATGTCACAGAGGACGTTTTTAAATTTTCCTCTTGCAATGATAACTACGTCATCGAAGTAACATTGGCAAGGTATACCTAGTTCGGTCAATTGCCAGAGTAAGCCGTGTACCGTGAGACTCCACATGAGTGAGGATGTAACTTCCCTCTGCGGACAACCACTGGTCGTATTAATAGATATAGCGTCTTGGCCGACCTTTATTTCTGCAATTCTTGTAGACAGTAATTGCGACAACCAGATGGAAGGCGTTCTATCTACTCCTCTATCATTGAGTTCTCTTTTGACAGCCTCGTGTGGAGTATTGTGAAAAGCCACGACTATGTCTAGAAAGGCATATACTATGGTTTCTTTTATGTTTAGGTTTAGAGCGTCTTGGATTTCGTCAGATAATTGTATCAACGCGGTCTTAGGAGATTTGCTTGCTTGATATGCATGTTGACGACGGTGCATGGCACGTGCTTTCAGGACTTCTGTTCTAATATAATTGTCTACAGATTTTTTAATCGTCTTAAGAACAAACGATGTAACGCTAATTCTACTAAGGGATTTAGGGTTTGTAGTGTCCCCTGCTTGGGAAGAAGGTGATTCTTGCCCTCCTCCACACTTATGGTATATATCCCAGTTCAAAACTGCTCCGACTATTTCGGATCACATGAGTAATGATTGCCTCCTGCCATTGTTGTAGTAGGGCAGGAAATATTCTGTCAGTTCCAGGGGATTTGAATGGCTGAAAGGTGTTTATAGCCCATCTTAGCCGTTCTTCACTGCATATATGTTTTGCCATTGCAGTGTCTTCCGTGGTTGGTCTTTTAGTTTTGTACCTCGTATTTCCTGGAGTTATTTTGCCTGCAGGAAAGTGGTTTTTTAACAGAAGCTTTGCTCGTTCTTTTTCGCTTTCTGTGAAGTGTCCATCTGGCTTTTGCAGTGCCTTTGTTTTGCAGACTTTGTGTAGTTTTGCAGCAAAAGGTGTAGAGTCTATTTCTTCGCAGAAGTTCCCGAAGCTTTTTCTCTTAGCTTCCCTAATGTCTTTATTGTAGGTTGTGAGGTTGTGAGTTTCTCAGTGTAGCTCTGCCAATCTCCGTTACGTTTGGCTCTATTAAAGAGCTTCTGTGTTTCGGATCTTAGGTTTAACAGATGACTGTTCCACCATATTGCGTCGTTTGACTTTCTAGTCCTTTGAAGAGGACAGCTTGATTCATAGGCATCGAGTATTGCCTCGTTTAATTCTATGAGATCATTTTCCAATACCAGGTGGTTTTTGTCTTTCCCTGTGGCTCGAAGGCCTGCAAGGTTTCTGTTCAAATTAGTGTAATAATTTTTCCAGTTGGTTTTCCTGGGACCCAAAGGAACAGTCTGTGGAGTTAATCGCTAAAGGCGATACAACTATTACGGGGTGACACGGATGCCATCGTACCAATATTTGTCTTTGACAAACCCTACAAAATATTAATAGATAAGACAACAAACCCCAATGTAGTGAACGTTCTGAGCGCATATACAAGTGAATCAAAAACGCACCAAGTATTAAGAATAAAGCCAGCTAGCAAGAAACTGGATTGATGCACGTATGTTTATACACATATAATATTGGTTAAACGCAATTTGTTTGGAAAACAATGAAATCGCAACAAATTTATTCTCCCTCACTTCTTATCTTGTATAATAAGAATAAAGCTTTTAAATGCCACATACAGAATTCAAAAAAATGTATTCAATTCAATGTTATAAGCGTCGAAAGAAGTCAATTCTCAAAAGTTTGCAAATATGTCGGAAATAAAGCGTCATAAAGAAATTTTTCAATTTCTTGGTAAGAATTGTCCAAGGAAGAAAAAAAATTAGTTTTATCAAAAACTATTTTACATTAGTTTGCAGGCAATTTGTTAATAACAAATTCTGGGGCACTTGGTTAAATTTCCACCCAAAAATCTGTATTTAGGAGTTCAAAATACACCAAAAAAACTACGGTGGGTCGATCTAAATAAAATTGGTAAATCATTCAGTCTGGCGTCATGTCAGCAGTAATTAATGAACAGAATAGCATTAAATTTATTAGTGTTGAATTTTATCCCACGTTTCAAAATTTTTTTATCATTATCTGGTTATAAAAATCTTATATTATTGATAAAATGTGGAAAATCTGGATTACAAACAGCTGATTGAGAATGCGTGACACTGATATTAAAACATAAGTCAAAACACAAGTAAATTTCCTGTTGTAACTTAAGTCTCATAGAACATTGATTACATAAAAATTTAATAACAGTACAATAGATTTTAAGGAGAAGAAATCAAAATATAAAAACTCCACCTGGATGAAGAAATGCGAATACATAGAACATCTAGTAGAAAGCAACAGAAGGTCAGAAGCGTAATATCAAAAAGGGATTGCAACATTATACTTGGTATATTAAATAGCTAATAAGGAATAACTAGCAGAAAAACAACTGCAATACAAAAGCGAATAACAATGAATGTACAGAATGTGACAGAGGAATGACCAACTCCAGATTCATAGGAAACTGCCCCAAAAAGTACAAAAGAATTGCAGTCATCATCAAAACCGAAAGAGTATATTCCAGAATTTTCAAAAATTAAGCAAAAAATTGAGATGAAAAAAACAGAAAAATTGATGGGTTTAGAACGAAGCGCTCAACAGTAAACAAACTGTTTTTCTGGATCGGTTCTTCACGAAGTATTATAGATACCAGGAATCTACACGGTATAGGCTTTTTCATACTATTTTTGGTACACAATAATCAACCTAGATCATAGTTCTAATTTTTTACCACTAGCTCCGCAAGGATTCAGGATGTACCAATGTTATTATTATTATGACAGTTGAATGTCGCGAATGTTAAATTAAATTAAATATATAATATTTATTTTTTTATTTAAAATTAGTATATAACATATACCTAATTACTAATTTGATTTAAATCAATATTGTTAGTGGCTGAGAATTTAAATTTAAACTTACATATATATTATACAACATCGTTTATGAAATAATCTCATTAAGTTGTAAGTTATATTATTCATTTTATTTATATTTTTACACTTAGTTTATAATTATTGTAGATCCCTGATGATGGCTATAAATATAGCCGAAAGCTTGGAATAAATATTTAAAAGAGTACACCTTTCATATTGCTGCAAACCCAATAAATTTTAAACTATATATATATATATATATATATACATATACAAATGGGGTAATTAATGGGCATGTACGCAAAAAGGATCACAGGGTCACGAGTAGGAATGGTAACCGCAGACATGCATGTTTCTGGCTCGTTAGCCGTCATCAGTGCGGCATAACCAAGTAAGGTATTGCACTTGGCTAGCAAAAGTGTTGGGTACTTGGGAGAAAAGGATGGTAGGGAAACATGTGTCAAAAAACACAAACAATGAACGCTCACACAGGAGCCCTATCGCCATTTGTGCCTTCGGCCAGCTGTGCCCTCATTTCGGGGCTACGACCAGCGTCGCCACGTTGGCGAAACGGACTCATTGTGTTTGAGCCGTTTAAGCCCAGGATGTAAAACAAACAAAAAAGGGTGCCAAGTATGCGTACTTATGACAAACAAATGAACAATGAACGCTCACACAGGAGCTCACACATAAGTATGGCACCCTTTTACCCTTTTTTGTTTGTCTTACATCCTGGGCTTAGAACGGCTCAAACACAATGAGTCCGTTTCGCCAACGTGGCGACGCTGGTCGTAGCCCCGAAATGAGGGCACAGCTGGCCGAAGGCCTCGAAGGGCTCCTGTGTGAGCGTTCATTGTTTGTGTTTTTTGACACATGTTTCCCTACCATCCTTTTCTCCCAAGTACCCAACACTTTTGTTAGCCAAGTGCAATACCTTACTTGGTTATGCCACACTGATGACGGCTAACGAGCCAGAAACATGCATGTCTGCGGTTACCATTCCTACTCGTGACCCTGTGATCCTTTTTTGCGTACATGCCCATTAATTACCCCATTTGTTTGTCATAAGTACGCATACTTGGCACCCTTTTTTGTATATATATATATATATATATATATATATATATATATATATATATATATATATATATATATATATATATATATATATATATGTAATGGTTATACCTCTTAGCTCCAGCTTTCGGGTATGGGTTCCTTCTTCTTGTTAATTGATGATTCAACTCAAATTAATTTTTATTTAATTCAATATTTTATTATTAACTTTTAACTTTAAACTTTAAAATACAAATGACAAATTCAAATTATATCAATCAAATTAAAATCAATAACCAAAAATCAATCAAAAATCTCCCGTTTCCATAACGTTTTCCTATTTATATCAATTATAAAAACAATAGTCACTGGTCTATGTCGTCACACTTTACAGTAAGATATTTTATTTACATAACAGACACAGTGATACCATAACAAATCCCCACAATTAAAAAAATTAAAATTTTCTCCAAAGACATATTTTAATTTTTTAAATTTACTTTTAATTTTTTGTTTTATTATTTTTTATAACCTCTTTATTCAGTGTTCCTTTACATTTTATTTTAAACAACATAACAGTTTTATTTATTTATTTATTTTATATCTTTTTTATTTGCTCATTCCTTTTCTGATATTTCCCCATTATTTATTTTCTTCCATATTTTTAATTTTAATCTTAATTTTAATTCTATTTTAATCTTATTTACTTTTATTTAACTATTTTATTTTTTTCTCTTTTTTTAATTATATACAATGCTCTTCCAAATCTTCCTTAATCTTCTATTGATGTTACCATCTATTTCAAAATAATTTATATCACCATCTTCATATGTTTTATGTTTAAACTTCCTTTTATTATTCTTATTGTAATTGAAATTAATTTAATGTTTAATTTTATTGTCATTATCATAATATACTCTATTTTTATATTTATTATCACCCTCATATATTTTATTTTCATATTTTGCTTCTTCATTTTTATAATATTTATCTTTATCTTTCTTCTTATCATCGTCATATTCATCATGTAATTTTAATTTCATAATTTCATATTCTTGTTTCATTTTGTCTTTATATGTAACATATTCTTTATAATAGTTAATTTTATTTTTTCCATTTTGTAAAATGTCTTCGTAAATATATTCTTCTTTATATCCTCTCATAGGTTTATTTTTATTTATATTTGTTTCATACATTTATATTAATTCAGAATTATCTTCATTTTTAAGTTTATTTTCCCCCATATCTTTTTCTTCAGGAGAATCAGTTTCATAGTCCTTATTAATTACTGATTTGTCATAAATTGTTTTCATATCTTTTATTGTTTCTCTATACATTTCCATTTGCTTCCTCATTTCATCTTTGAATGCTTCTTTTATTTCTTTTTTCATTGTATCCATATTTAAATTTATTGTTTTCGTATTTTTGTTTATTGCTTCATTTTTTTTGTTCATGTCTTCTTTATTTTTGTTCATGTCTTGTTTTATTGCTTCTGTATTTTTGTTCATTTTTTCTAACAATTTAAACATTCTTTCCATATCACTTTCTTCATGTTTGTTACCATTGCTTTCAATAATTGCTTCAATAATTGTGATATTCTCTTTTTCATCTCCGGATTCATTATTTTCCATAATATTTATATCATCATCTTTTTGATGATCTCCTTTTTGCTCATTATCCCTAACCTGTCTTTGTCTTCTTGTTTCCATAATTTTTTTTTAAATAATTTTAGTTTCACAATTTATGTTTAGTTTTTAATTAACTAATTTTAGTTTTATGATTTATGTTGTTTTAATAAAATTCTCCCCACACATCACTGCCTCTATTATATAAATGCAAATATCTTACCTATCTGTCAGTCCTGTCTGCCAAAGTCCTTGTCTTCCCTCTTAATCTTTCTTGTTTTTCGGGTTTTTCTCGTTCTTGGTTCCTTGATGTTATCTCGAATTTTGAAGTTCTAGTTGCTTGTAGGAGGTGTCTCGAATTTTGAAATTCTAGGTGCTTGTAGGTGTCTCAAATTTGCAGTTCTAGGTGCTTGTAGGTATCTCAAATTTGCAGTTCTAGGTGCTTGTAGGTGTCTCGAATTTGCAGTGCTTGTAGTGGGCCCCACGTTGGGCGCCAATTTGGTAATGGTTATACCTCTTAGCTCCAGCTTTCGGGTATGGGTTCCTTCTTCTTGTTAATTGATAATTTAACTCAAATTAATTTTTATTTAATTCAATATTTTATTATTAACTTTTAACTTTAAAATACAAATGACAAATTCAAATTATATCAATCAAATTAAAATCAATAACCAAAAATCAATCAAAAATCTCCCGTTTCCATAACGTTTTCCTATTTATATTAATTATAAAAACAATAGTCACTGGTCTATGTCGTCACACTTTACAGTAAGATATTTTATTTACATAACAGACACAGTGATACCAACAAATCGTAGACCCAAGGAAAATGAGCAAATCCAACCAGTGGCAAAAGCATTTCTGCCTTTTATTCCAGAAGTGACATACAGAATTGGTCGATTGCTAAGACAGAAAAATGTGAAAACTATTTTCAAACCAACGAGAAAAATCAAAGAGTATCTTCGATCGGCAAAAGACAGAAGAGATCCACTGTCGACTTCGGGAATTTACCGCATTCCGTGCACATGTGGAAGCGTGTACATAGGAACCACCAAACGCTCGATCAAGAGCACAAGGCCAATTGTCGTCTGGGGCAGACAGACAAATCCGCCGTAGCGGAACATACCCTCACTATGGACCATCGGATTAAGTCCTCGCTACTACATCAGCATACCATTCCAGACTCTATGGAGAAGCCATAGAGATAGAGAAGCACCCGAACAACTTTAATAAAAAAGAGGAAGCAGTCAAGATTAACAAAACATGGGTCCCGATAATAAAGGGTGCGAAAACTCTACCCTTAACGAAAAACACCGACCAGAACAGATTGGAATCGAAAGCAACTGAGGCCCGCCCACTTCCTTCCCGACGTATAAATACGGGCTCCGATCACGCAGAGCTTAGTAGTTCGCAGACTGTCAACCAGGAAGCAACTTCTGAAGATGCCAACGGCTCGTGTTGGCGAAACGTCAAGTCAGCAAGACAATCGACGCCGGCATAATAGCCCAAAAACCATTGATACAATAGACAATGGCCGCGGAAGCCTTTCACAGTTTAGTTTTATTACAGTTTTATGAAAAATACATTTTTAATAAAATCAAGTTGTTTTTACAAAAACTTAAAAAAAACTCTTTTATAAAAGCTTTAAACATATCGTTTATGAATCTTTTATAAAGTCACTGTGGGATAAGATAATTTTAATAAAAGTAAATAGATTTCATAATGTACATTTATAAAAGCATAATATAATAACTGTAACACTCAGAACGCGATATTTTATCTGCAGTTTCCTATGTTTATTTCTATTTGTACGTTCGTCTTTGTATACAAAAAATGTCTGCTTTAAAAATTAGTGCCTGGAAGAAAGTAAAACGAAGTGGTTATTTTCGTAGAAAAGTAAAAACCAACATTCAAAACATTTTAAGTTCTAATTTTCTGAATAGTGTTAGAACTACTGTTGGTTCCAATGAATGTGTAGATGAAAATGTTAATTATAATGCTTTAACAAATTTTAAAGACCTGTTATTTTGGAAGAAGGTAAAAGTTGTGTGAATTATTAACATATACGATTAAGAAAATAAAAAAAAAATCATACTCACTTTTTGTTTTCTAATCCCTTATATTAAAGAAAATTGGATTTAAAACAATGTTGATTATTATTCTTAATAAAATTTCAACAATATATAACAAAAATAACAAAAAAAAAATATTTTTTTTGTGTTTGCAATCATTTAACGAAATAATGCAAAATATATTTTCGCGTGTAAATTTTAATGTAAATGTACTATATATTTTACAGTAAAGTTCTCTGCGTATCAAAAATTGATGCCAAGTGTCCACTAAATAATACTTCAAAGTTTAAACTGTTTAGTGTTTTGAAATGTAGGTGAATAAAATTAATTATGGCCTCGTCCAGGTGTTCTCTAATTTCAGAATAAAATAGTTCTTTTCGAAACGGTTAAAAAATATTTTGGTTCGTCTGGACATTTCTGTATCACTAAACTTGTTTTATAACAAACGGGCCCACTTGAGCTTGTAAGAATCGCGTTTTAATTATTAGTATTGCAAACACAATCTATAAGCAAAAAACTAGCTTTCAGCGCATTATCGCAAAAAATCGGTCGCTATCTGGCGTACTATGTATGATCAATCATCCTCTTCCATTATTTCAGTGGAATCGTCAGAATCTGATTCCTCCAATAAAATAATTAAAGGAGGAATATTGTCATGTGAGCAGTTTCCCATGTAAGTAGCCAATCTGCCAAAATAAGTTCGTCTGTATGTCTACAAAAATTTTACCACATATCTGGTGTACATTTAGTCAATGCTTCTGTCCAAGTTTTTTCAACTCTATCCTGGTCAAGATAAGTAGATGTTATATGTTTGTTATAATATGTCTTAGTAAACCCCCATGCTAGTTCTATTGGATTGTAATGACAATGGTATGGTGGTAGTCGAAGTACTTCATGTTCTCGTTGTTTTAAAATTTCATCCACTACATATGTCTTTTCGTCAGTTTTATAAGGTAAGATTATTGAGTACAGTTGTTTATTTGTCATTTTTGTATCAAACCTAATGTTATTGTTAATCAACCATTCCTGCATCATCGCTTTTTTCGCTGAAAAAGAGGGTGGTTTTTTAAATTAAACTGAATGGTATGGCGCGTTGTCTATGATCACTACACATTTTTCTTGAAATGCAGATAGTGCAGGAATGAGTTGATTAACAACCCAGTTTTTAAAAAGGTCACCATTCATACTTTTTTGATAGTCAAGGTCTGTATTCGAAGAGTCTAGTAACAACTCACATCCTTCCAAAAATCCAGTATTAGTCCCTGCGTGTAAAATAATAAATCGCTTTCCTTCGGATTTTACACGAGCTGGATTACTTTTCAGGTCAGAATCGTGCACCCACTAACCCACTGAACTACCATTTTGATAGATCCATGTTTCATCTAGGTACACGAATCTAACTCTCTCAGCAAGACTGTTTAGTTTTTTATATTTCCGAATGAAAGCGATCTTACTAATTTTAACTCGTCGTTGTTCACATAAAATATGTCGTCCATTTACTTTTTTAAATTTGTATCCCATTAATTTTATAAGTTTGTATAGTGTCGTACGTCCCCCTTTAAAATCAAAATTTTGTTTAGCATCAGTCAAAAGTTTGTCTAAAGTGAAATGTTCATTTTTAGCATGGTACATCTAAATCTTTTGCTGTAAGTCTTTTTTTAAAATAAACTTCTTAAATGTATTAGTTTTACATCCTTTATCTGTGACTTTCTCACTATTTTTTAATCCTTCCTTAATAATTTTCCGTATTTTCCAAACACTGATCTAAAAAAATTAAGCATTTAGAATGTTTGTCATATTAATTAGTTTCAAAAAATATACCTCAGTTATGGGTAGTTAAGAGATTTAAAAATATTTAACAAAATGTTGAATTAAATTATAGTTACAAAAATGTATAATTTCGAAATTTGAAATCTGACAACATTGTATATAATTTATTATATCTGTCAAAAAAGGTTATGTGTTATTTTAATAATATAAATTTTATTTTAAAAACTGATACATATTTATAAATTCATTACAAAAACCTCTCTCAATTAATCTAATGCAAAATATATAACTTTATGTTAGCGAACTAGGATTGATTTAAAAGAAATAGAAATAATCCTGTACTTACTTGACAAATCTCAGACAATTTATTTAAATAAACACTATCGCAGCTTTTGCTTTGTTTCTTAAACACACCATAACATCAAACGATGTTTTTGTGTATTTCTATACTGATTTTTTTTGGCATTGTTTATTGAATCCAAGAAAGTATCTATACTTCGTGATTAAATTTTCAAAAATTTTACCTTTGACAATATGCTGTCAATATTTTGACAGTAGGTACCAACCCAACAAACTGAAGTGCCAATCCAAGAAATAAAATGCATAGTCTACTGAGATAGGAATAAGAAGTGACCGAATAATATATACAAATATTTACATTATTGGTAAATTTTTAAAAGACATAATTTTTATGTATGTTTATGTTCTAATTGTTCTCGTTATAAAATTACAAATTCTTTTTTTCTTCTTAGTTCAAGCCGATCTTGTTTTGCAAATTTGTTTGAAGAATATATTTTTATATAAAGTCGATTCAGATAGAAGTGTCATCAAGTGGGCTGGGTACGTGTGAGATCATCTTTAACTTTATTACTAGATTCAATGGAAACAGAACTTTAGTTAGGGAATTATATGTCATTGCGATGTGTCAAAATGTTTATAGTTATATTGAGCATATGTAGCAATCTGATCACAAGCTGGCTAATATTGCGATTCAAATTTCACTAAACGTGGGTGCTGCCACTACAAATTTTCCAGAGACTACTTGATGACACTTCTATTTGAATTAACTATATGTTTCTGTTTGGTAACTTATGAGGATGTGAATTATAAAATTATTAAATTCGGCATTCAACCTTGTGATTAATCAAAGTTGTTATATTTTGCTTAGCCAAGCTTGCCTCAGATAAAATCTACATCCCACTATGTGTACATTTTTCCAAATAAATTTAACTGCATTATGGAATCGATGACGACTTTTTTTTGGTCCGAAATTTAAATTCAATGGTTTATGTTTTTCCTGAATTATTCAGAAAGTATTTATGAAAGTATCCGTTTTTTTTTTTTTTTTGGTAAGAGGCAAATAACCAGTGGTATATAATGGCCGTTTTAAAGCCATTAATGGTAAAAAGTTGGAGGAAATACTTTGTGCAATACTGAAAAGTGCCATCAGTGTAAATAGTTTCCACTGTACAAAAAAAAGTTAAATTTGTATTGCATGTAAAAATACAAATTTCATGTTCTTTTTCGATACAGTATAAAAAACTTTCATTCTTATTGGTTTCAACTTTACACTCTTTTAATATTGTTAAAACATATTTCCTACATGTGTGCAGAGGTGGTACGCGGCTTCTTTTACCAATATACACATTTCGTTCAATGCAATGTATATCGTTAGTGGTCAATGTAATGTTTTTATATTCGTCTATAATAAACAAAGAACATAAATAAGAATAAAGAATTTTGCTTCTATTAAACAAAATATAAATCACAAAATATTGAACACATACATGTATTAAAAACTTTTTTTTTTATTAAGGATGGCCTCGTAGGTATAGACCTAAATACAAATGTACCGAGAACATCTATTGGGGCAGAAAAGACAATTTATTAATTTGGGATTTAAAGGCCTGCAAGTTAGGACGAGTGGGGAAGACGTGGGAAGGTAAGGAGTTTCACAATCAAATCTTGATTGAGAGAAGCCGTTGTGGATCTTCTGTCCTCTTCCAGAATATCTAGAGGTATGGGCCGGTTGTGCGCTTTGCTACAGTGTAGGTTGCTATCATCTGCAAAACCATGTATCGGGTTATTAGTGGCTTCTAGTAGATCATTAATATGTAATAAGAGTAGGAGCTAGAGCCGATCCTTGGGGAACTCCAGCGTTGATCTTGTAGAGGTTGGAAGAATGTCCATCTACAGCAACTTGGATGGGCCTGTTGGAGAGAAAGTTGGACCATCTGCAAAGGTTTTGCGAGAGTCCGTACGAAGGCAGTTTGTTCAAAATAGCCGCATGCCACACTTGATCAAATGCTTTTGTGATGTCCAGTGATACTATTTGAGTCTCCCCATAGCGGTCGATGGCATCACTCCAGACATGAGTCACATATGCTAGTAGATCGGCTGTTGACCTTTGTTGGCGAAAACCATATTGCCTGTCACTTAAAAGGTTGTGTGTCACAAGCTAGCTCAGGATCTCGTGATTGACGTATTTCTCCATAGTTTTGCTAATAACAGATAGATGAGCTATAGGTCTGTAGTTAGAAGGCTGGGTTTTACAGCCTTTCTTGGGGACTGGTTGTACTCGAGCATATGATAGTTGAAATAGCTTAGTGAAAACTGGCGCTAGTTCAGTAGCACAACATTTTAAGAGTAAAGCAGGTATTTCATCAAGGCCGCTTGCGTTGTTGGTATTTAGAGTAGCAAGGACTCTCTGCACATGCTTAACCCTAAATATGATATTTTTCACTGTGTGAGGAACCCGTGAAATAGAAGGTAGCTCTATGTTGGCCGGTGGGTTAAGTGTCGAGTTCAAAGAGAATATTTTAGTAAAGAGTTCTGCATTTTCTGTGGAGAACGTAACTATTGAGCCTTCATCTGATGTGAGCGGAGGGGACGAACTAGTTGAAAAATTGTGTTGTTAATATGTTTGGCGAGAGTCCAAAAGGACTTGCCTGATCTTAACCGTAAACTTTCGCTGGACTTTTCCGATTACTGCATCTCCAACATACTTTTCCCTCTTCACTAAAATTTGTTTTAGAAAATTTAAATCCGTTGACCAACAAAAGTTCTGCATCTCTCTGGCTACACATAGTTTTCACAATTACACTTATTAGCAATGAATGACGTTTATACAATCTTGCAGCTTTTTATATATCTTTTGTTTACGGTGGTTTTAACGAATATTAAACTTTTATAACAAATTAGTAGGTAATTACGTTGTACACAATTATTTTTGGTTTATAATTAAAATTTAACTGATTAAAATATTGAAGGGAGTAAGGGATTGTAGCAGGTATCGTGGCCCACCTGAACAGATCATTAGGGTAAGATAATCCCCAAACATTCAAATTAAATAATTTCCAGGTAAGAGTGGCCCAGTTGACATACGTCCTTTTAAACCCTCAAGGCTCTGATCTGTGTACTGTGTGACATTTTCGTGCGTATGTCAACTGGGCTATTGCATGTCGGCGTGCAAATATAATTGGTTATACCTATTTACTGCGTTGTATATATACATATATATTTATATACAAATTATTGTGGTATTTATTGCTTTAAAAAATTGTAAAATCTTCAAAAGTCGACTTTTTTTTGTTTTTTTTTCTCATTGCTTTATTTTTTTTCTATCAAAAAAATAATGAAGATCCTAAAAATTTTGAGTGAAAATTTTAATGTTTGAAGGTCGCTCCGAAACTTTCAAAGTTACCAAGGCAAGCACTTTATATCTTTTCAAGCGACTTCTAAACATGAATGTTACCGAAATTGACATTTTTTCTTGAGTTTGACATACTAAAGAATAAAATTAAAGCACGAGAATCGAAAAATAGATTGATTGAACATTTTTCACTATTTAAATGAAGTAATGAGAAAAAAAAACGATTTTTGAGGACTTTACAATTTTTTAAAAATCTTGAGCGACCACTTAACATTTTTTTTGAGCTGCCGCGCCGTTTGGAGAGGACTTTTAAAACATTAAAAACTTTAATATTTTTATACGAGACTCAAAAAAAAAGGTTCCTTTTTTTTTTGGGCCAACCCATATATATATATATATATATATATATATATATATATATATATATATCTTGCTAAGAATTATAATATATAAGTAATTAAGCTATAAATAAAATTTGCCTTGTAGTTTATAAATTTTGAACGTTGAATTTTATTTAAAATTTTTATATAGGCAAATTAAGTTTTATGATTTTAATTTTATTAAGATTATATTAATTTATTTATTTATTTATTTATTTACCCGACACTGACTCTTTTCTCATGGGCAGAATTCAATGCAAGTTTAAATAATAAATTATATACTATTGGATAATTATAAAAATTTACTACTCTTATATACCAAATGACATGATTTCGTTGAGAATTTAGAAAGAGAAGAAAACTTATAACCTAACTTTTTTTTAACAAGCGATTGAAAATTAAACAAATGTTTAAAAACTTGGCTTATTAAACAAAATGAAAATGAAAAATCTGATAATTATTACAACTTGAAACAACAGAAATAAACTTATATACTAAGGAAATAGTGATTAGTGAAATAGTGAAAATGTTCTTACAATATTTTTAATAAAACACAAAAGTTTTTTTTATTGTTAATAAAGAAAGAACTTATACCAGTTTCTCGTAGAACTTCTTAAACATTTAGATGACTTCAAACCTGGATTTAAATATGATTATCTCCATAACCATTAAAAATTTCATCAAAAATCTCTGGATAATCAGCTAACTCTATAATATACTGCTCTAAAGGTAAGTGAATTCTATTATTTTAACGTATTATCTGCTACAATTCTCTTCTAAAGTGTCTCATACAATCTACAGCTCCACTCTGATATTTCTGGACTTTATTGTTTATCTAATTCAGATTTTCTGCTTACGATATATGCTCAATTACTTCTTCTTTATATTTGCTATACTTTTATATCAATTATACTCGATTATTTCTATTTTTTTTAATAAAAACTCAATTTTTAAAAAAGAACAAAATTTAATACGTCTTTTCTCTTCAATCTCCAAAAAACAAGAGAGCGATTACCAAATCAACAACTGAACAATTGCCAAATTCAACAAACTTCGACTACCTATCTATCTAGTGTCTTTTACCTACTTGATAATTTTTTAACATAAATTACAAATCAGAATACTCGATTTCTAATACAGATTTAAACAATTATTTATATTCAAAATCCTGTTACCTTTGAAATGAACTTAAAATCACATATTTATTAAACTATAATCTAAAATACTTTTCTATTTTAGGATTTTTCATTTTCATCAAAATCAATTCTATAAAAATAAATATGATGCTTTAAAATTCCAATATTGATTATTGTAAACGTAAGTAAGTTCTAATTTAATACATGATTTAAATTATTCTTAATTTAAAATTTATATGTCTTTAGCATTGATAATTTCACACACAACTTTCTTATTCTATTTAAATATGATTCCTTAATTTAAATCATTATAAAACAACAATATGTATCATTATAAATTTATATAAAATCCTTTTTTTTATTTTCAAATATTTAATTTTCTTATTTTGTTTCAAAAAAAAATCATTTAAATTTAAACTATAACAAACAACTATATGCTATTTTTTTTAACAAATAGATATGTTTTAAAACTCACATTTGATATTCTATTTACTTATATTTATTTTCTCTTTTTTAGGAAAGAAGAAAGAAAACCAAAAACTTAAATATTAACAAAATTTGAACAAACTTATACTAACTGTATGGCTTTGTAGATCAAAATTGTCCTCGTTTAATTACTTCATAATAACTTTATTTAATTTTTTTTTATTAATTATAGCATACTACCTCATATCATCTCTATATATATATATATATATATATATATATATATATATATATATATATATATATATATATATATATATATATATATAAACCCGGAACACCACTACTGTTCATTCTACCATCCGTGAAACACTACATCATAACATATATATATATATATATATATATATATATATATATATATATTAAATCTGTTTTTAATGTTTTTAATTATGTTTTTAAACTTATCTGTGCTGTTTTCTATTAACTTCAATATTTTGGTGGCATTGTCCTCCTAAAATATGATTTTCTTTGAGCATATGGCTTTTATCGTCATCTTCACTTAGTGTAAGTACCTACAAAATTTATATATGTTAACTTAATTGTACATTACACTATACTTACTGTGTGTTCTGGTTTATCAGTGTCCTGATGAAGCTGTAAATAAAACAGCGAAAGCTCGACCAAACTAAAAAGAAGTTTTCTTTCATCGCCAACCCCTGACTACATTGCCCAATCCAATTTGGATATTGTTAGTTTACATGTTTAGTAGTCACCTTATTCTTTATATATATATATATATATATATATATATATATATATATATATATATATATATATATATATATATATATATATATATATATATATATATATATATGGGCCGAAATAAAAGAGTACATTTTTAGTTGAAGATAACTTTTTTGTTTTTTTGGCGATTTAATTTCTTTTTGCAGGGCTAATAGCCTAACATGTCTTCAACATGACTGCAAATTTTGAAAAAAAATAACGTACAGGGTCGGACTTCGAAAAAAATTATGTAACGGTGCATTTGTGCTCGTTGCAAATGAAAACTGTCTTAGCTAAAATAATATGCTCTTTTGGTAGATTAACTATCCAGAAAAATTTAGTGAAATAGAAATTTTTCAAAATTACCGGATTCGCAAAATATCATTTTTTTATTAAAATAGCAAAATATAACATTTTAACAAATAACACATTTATGAAAACAGTTTAATATTTTTAAAACTTAGACTAAAATATTATAAATGTGGCCACCATTATTGTTTACCACTTCTTGAAGTCGTCTGAGCCATAAATTGATAGCTCCATTTATTACACCCAATTCAAAGTTGTTCCAAACAAACTGCATTCTTTCTTTGAGCTGTTTGATGGTTTCAAATTGTAAACCGTCATACAAATTTTGTTCAAAAATTCCCCAAATATCCTTGTATTGTGGGAAGTATGCGAAGGAGCACCATCCTGCTGGAAAGTGTAATCATTACATACAATGATTCTTCGAACTGATGTGCGGGAAATCCTAGTTTCTTTTGCGATTTTCTTTGTTCCAGCAGATAGGCAAGGTTGCAAATTTTCTAAAACAACCGTTACTCTAGCAATATTTTCTTCAGTTCTTGAGCTTCGCTTCCTTCCTTAGACCCATGAGTTTCCACTAGATGTCTTACGAACATTCCTATCGTTCCAATATGCCAATTTTTCTCAGGAAATGCATTTGCAATTTTTCTTACATCATAATTATATTTTTATTGGTGATATATAATTAATATTCTGTTCTGTTTGCTTAAAAGTGGCACTATGAACTAGCAAATTTACTTATTTAACAATAAATGTCAAACACATTCCATGACAACCTAAGCAGTCATGGCTTACTAAGTAAAATTGACATATTTGAGTGTTTATTTATTTATTTATTTATTTATTTATTTATTTATTTATTTATTTATTTATTTATTTATTTATTTATTTATTTATTTATTTATTTATTTATTTATTTATTTATTTATTTATTTATTTATTTATTTATTTATTTATTTATTTATTTATTTATTTATTTATTTATTTATTTATTTATTAATAATTATACATATTCTTTTTCACAATAATTAATAATAAACAATATAGATATAGCAAGAAAATTATTGGTTTAAACCTTAACAAAATACATATATATTTATATAAAAGATATAGAAGTATAAGAAACAAAAGGTATATACACAGTCTAACAAAACTAACATATATATATATATATATATATATATATATATATATATATATATATATGTTATGATGTAGTGTTTCACGGATGGTAGAATGAACAGTAGTGGTGTTCCGGGTTTCAATCCGTTGGTTGTTTGTGTCTTCACGACGTTTCGCCAACATCTCAGCTGGCATTTTCAAGTGATGCTTCCTTTGCGGCTGCTCAACTTGGAATCCAAGTTGAGCAGCCGCAAAGGAAGCATCACTTGAAAATGCCAGCTGAGATGTTGGCGAAACGTCGTGAAGACACAAACAACCAACGGATTGAAATCCGGAACACCACTACTGTTCATATATATATATATATATATATACAAAGGAAATCAATGGGAAAGCAGCTGAATTAATAAAAGACAAGTGTACTCTTTTTTTCAAAGTCAAATATATTTCGGTATACTTTATACCATCTTCAGTGACAGCTAAAAGAAATTGATGAGATTACAATATGTGAAAATTCTTAAATGCACAAAAAAACTTACAAAAGTGAGATTACGGCTACATATATGTGACAATTAGGTGTGGAGAAAAAACCTTTACAAAGGGTTCCATAACACTTCAAAATGACGTTAATTATATTCAAACAATATACACTTAATTTCAGAAAGTAAAATGATTTACAAACTTTAGAAACACTTTAATAAAACAATTATTTAGTTAAAATCTAATTACAGAGAACAGGTGCCTCGTGTTACTCAAAAAAGTTTAAGGTTAACAATGACAATTAGCAATCAGACAAATGGCATTACTTCAATAACACAGAACAACAACAAAACAGAAATTTGCTAAAAGAAAACACCGCAATGTTTTATGATTTTACACAAAACCAAAGACAAATGAATTTTGACATAATTATGTTGACATTAATTTGAATACAACCTTGAGATAAAAGACATTGCATTACAATACAAACTCAAACTATTAACAACGAAAAATAACCAGTTGAAAAGACAATACCTATCACAGCGAAATTTTTTAATATTTTAAATTATACCTTCGGTGTTTAATAAACCTGATTAACGGTTTTCTTATTGTTGAATTCTTTGTCTACATTTAATAGATGTGAGTACGTTTCACTTAAGTGACTAATATCAGTTTTCTTATTGATAGTATTCTCCGTAACAGAAATGAAAGCCATTTCCAGGAACAGTCTCTTAAAATAGTTATTTTCAATTGCCAATACCCTGGCTTCTGTATAATTCATATCGTGTTTAAGTTGGTTAACATGGATAGCTAAACTACACCTATCAGGATATCTTTTTGTGTCACTCCTATGAGAAACAATACGATCTTTCAACCGTCTAGAAGAGTGTCCAATATATTGTAAATTACAGTTGTTACAAGGAATACTATAAACAATGTTCGACATATTCTCTTTTGGAGTTTTATCCTTAAGTTTTGAAAAAGCTGAATTAATTGTTAAAACTGTTCTATTTGCAAATTTAAAGTTACCCACAGACTTAAATACTCGTGTCAACCCCGGTGTGATATCTTGTATGTAAGGTAAAGTGAAAATTTTATTAGAGTTAAGGGTGATATCTGCAATGTCAGTTACCAGACTATGTTCATCAACATTGATGGAAAGGTGATTTATTGGAGTGCTATCACAATTTTCGGAAGATGTGCTAAATAAAACTTTTTTTAAAAGAGCAGGAGGATAGTTATTATCTAAGAAAAGATTGTATAAGATTTTAAGGTTTTTTTGGTGTAGTGATTTATCTGCAATTTGTATAACTCTCCATTTCATTTGTTTAATAAGATTAAGCTTGATAGAATGTCGGTGGTAAGACAAGTAATTTAGATATCTACCAGACGCCATAGGCTTCCTGTACCAATCTACCAACAACTTATTTTGGGGAGACCGAATCAGTCTAGTATCCAAAAAAGGAACCGAACATGCTTCGTCTTCCAACTCTATTGTAAACTGAATGTGAGAGTCATAATTATTAAAAACAGTTAGTACTACCTCTGTGTTTTCTTTTGGTATAGCTAGTATTAAATCATCCACATATTTTTTTATAAAAATTAATTTAAAGGGTAAATTTGGGATCACTGCATCTAGCAAATCATCCATTACAAAATTAGCTAAAATAGGGCTCACCTTAGCACCCATAGGAGTTCCCCATTGTTGTTTGAAAATTTTTTTATCAAAAGAAAAGTAATTGTTGTTAAATAAAAAAGAAATTAAGTCTAAAAACATGTTGATGTCCAACTTACAATGACTGCTAATATCACACCAATGTTTTTTTATGGAGTTGATACAAGACTCCAGATAAATATTACTAAACAACGACACCACATCAAGACTAACAAGAACATGGTCCTCAGGTAACAAATAACCATTAAAAATTTTGTTAACTTCTAACGAATCTTTTATGAAGTAATCATTATTTCGATTGTACGATAAGGACAAAATATTCGTAACAAAAGAGGCTATGTTTTCTGTAGGAGCATTAATTGTGGACACAATAGGTCTTACTGACAAAGTGGGTTTGTGTATTTTTGGTAAAGAGTAATATTTCGGAATTATACTATTATATTTCATCAAGTTTTTTTTTGGTAGCTTCATCGATGTATTTTTTATTAAGTAGAGTAGTAACTAATTTGTTACTCTTTGTTTGAATTGAATTAGTAGGATCATTTTTTAATTGTATATATGTATTGTCACTGTCCAAGAGTTCATTTGATAATCTAAAGTAATCCGTTTTATTCATAACTACGGTAACATTACCTTTGTCAGAATTTGTAACAATTAAATCTTCATGTTCTTTCAAAAACTTCTTTGTTTTATGAAGAAGGTTTTGAAAATAGTTATTAGAATTATTATTTTTATCTTTTTCCACGTAGTTAGTTAAAATATTAGTTGTCTTTGCTCTTGTGACAGAACGCGTATACTCATCAGTTAACGACGAAGTTACCAAATCCACATCAGCTAACATATTTTTTATTGAGATATCAAAATTTACTTTGGGTTCAATAGCAAATTTAGGACCTAAAGCTAAAAACTGTTTTATATCATCAGGAATATCAATATTACTTAGATTTTTTATCCAACTAGGTTTACTATAGCTTTTATTAATTAATTCAGTTTTAAGGTTTTCTAATTTCTGTTGTTGCGTAATTTTACATTTGTGAAAAATTCTATTGTAAATATGACTTTGTCTAGCTTTAAATTCATTAAATATTACTTCATTACAATTTTCAATGATTTTATCCTTAAGTGAACTCAATAAGTCTTCAAATTTATGAATCAATTTATGGTTTTCTGTAATTTCATTAATTAATAACTTTGTACCTAACCTTAAACTCATTTCAGCTAGTTTGTGGTGGAATTCTAAGCCCTGTCCACCACAAACTAGCTGAAATGAGTTTAAGGTTAGGTACAAAGTTATTAATTAATGAAATTACAGAAAACCATAAATTGATTCATAAATTTGAAGACTTATTGAGTTCACTTAAGGATAAAATCATTGAAAATTGTAATGAAGTAATATTTAATGAATTTAAAGCTAGACAAAGTCATATTTACAATAGAATTTTTCACAAATGTAAAATTACGCAACAACAGAAATTAGAAAACCTTAAAACTGAATTAATTAATAAAAGCTATAGTAAACCTAGTTGGATAAAAAATCTAAGTAATATTGATATTCCTGATGATATAAAACAGTTTTTAGCTTTAGGTCCTAAATTTGCTATTGAACCCAAAGTAAATTTTGATATCTCAACAAAAAATATGTTAGCTGATGTGGATTTGGTAACTTCGTCGTTAACTGATGAGTATACGCGTTCTGTCACAAGAGCAAAGACAACTAATATTTTAACTAACTACGTGGAAAAAGATAAAAATAATAATTCTAATAACTATTTTCAAAACCTTCTTCATAAAACAAAGAAGTTTTTGAAAGAACATGAAGATTTAATTGTTACAAAATCTGACAAAGGTAATGTTACCGTAGTTATGAATAAAACGGATTACTTTAGATTATCAAATGAACTCTTGGACAGTGACAATACATATATACAATTAAAAAATGATCCTACTAATTCAATTCAAACAAAGAGTAACAAATTAGTTACTACTCTACTTAATAAAAAATACATCGATGAAGCTACCAAAAAAAAACTTGATGAAATATAATAGTATAATTCCGAAATATTACTCTTTACCAAAAATACACAAACCCACTTTGTCAGTAAGACCTATTGTGTCCACAATTAATGCTCCTACAGAAAACATAGCCTCTTTTGTTACGAATATTTTGTCCTTATCGTACAATCGAAATAATGATTACTTCATAAAAGATTCGTTAGAAGTTAACAAAATTTTTAATGGTTATTTGTTACCTGAGGACCATGTTCTTGTTAGTCTTGATGTGGTGTCGTTGTTTAGTAATATTTATCTGGAGTCTTGTATCAACTCCATAAAAAAACATTGGTGTGATATTAGCAGTCATTGTAAGTTGGACATCAACATGTTTTTAGACTTAATTTCTTTTTTATTTAACAACAATTACTTTTCTTTTGATAAAAAAATTTTCAAACAACAATGGGGAACTCCTATGGGTGCTAAGGTGAGCCCTATTTTAGCTAATTTTGTAATGGATGATTTGCTAGATGCAGTGATCCCAAATTTACCCTTTAAATTAATTTTTATAAAAAAATATGTGGATGATTTAATACTAGCTATACCAAAAGAAAACACAGAGGTAGTACTAACTGTTTTTAATAATTATGACTCTCACATTCAGTTTACAATAGAGTTGGAAGACGAAGCATGTTCGGTTCCTTTTTTGGATACTAGACTGATTCGGTCTCCCCAAAATAAGTTGTTGGTAGATTGGTACAGGAAGCCTATGGCGTCTGGTAGATATCTAAATTACTTGTCTTACCACAGACATTCTATCAAGCTTAATCTTATTAAACAAATGAAATGGAGAGTTATACAAATTGCAGATAAATCACTACACCAAAAAAACCTTAAAATCTTATACAATCTTTTCTTAGATAATAACTATCCTCCTGCTCTTTTAAAAAAAGTTTTATTTAGCACATCTTCCGAAAATTGTGATAGCACTCCAATAAATCACCTTTCCATCAATGTTGATGAACATAGTCTGGTAACTGACATTGCAGATATCACCCTTAACTCTAATAAAATTTTCACTTTACCTTACATACAAGATATCACACCGGGGTTGACACGAATATTTAAGTCTGTGGGTAACTTTAAATTTGCAAATAGAACAGTTTTAACAATTAATTCAGCTTTTTCAAAACTTAAGGATAAAACTCCAAAAGAGAATATGTCGAACATTGTTTATAGTATTCCTTGTAACAACTGTAATTTACAATATATTGGACACTCTTCTAGACGGTTGAAAGATCGTATTGTTTCTCATAGGAGTGACACAAAAAGATATCCTGATAGGTGTAGTTTAGCTATCCATGTTAACCAACTTAAACACGATATGAATTATACAGAAGCCAGGGTATTGGCAATTGAAAATAACTATTTTAAGAGACTGTTCCTGGAAATGGCTTTCATTTCTGTTACGGAGAATACTATCAATAAGAAAACTGATATTAGTCACTTAAGTGAAACGTACTCACATCTATTAAATGTAGACAAAGAATTCAACAATAAGAAAACCGTTAATCAGGTTAATTAAACACCGAAGGTATAATTTAAAATATTAAAAAATTTCGCTGTGATAGGTATTGTCTTTTCAACTGGTTATTTTTCGTTGTTAATAGTTTGAGTTTGTATTGTAATGCAATGTCTTTTATCTCAAGGTTGTATTCAAATTAATGTCAACATAATTATGTCAAAATTCATTTGTCTTTGGTTTTGTGTAAAATCATAAAACATTGCGGTGTTTTCTTTTAGCAAATTTCTGTTTTGTTGTTGTTCTGTGTTATTGAAGTAATGCCATTTGTCTGATTGCTAATTGTCATTGTTAACCTTAAACTTTTTTGAGTAACACGAGGCACCTGTTCTCTGTAATTAGATTTTAACTAAATAATTGTTTTATTAAAGTGTTTCTAAAGTTTGTAAATCATTTTACTTTCTGAAATTAAGTGTATATTGTTTGAATATAATTAACGTCATTTTGAAGTGTTATGGAACCCTTTGTAAAGGTTTTTTCTCCACACCTAATTGTCACATATATGTAGCCGTAATCTCACTTTTGTAAGTTTTTTTGTGCATTTAAGAATTTTCACATATTGTAATCTCATCAATTTCTTTTAGCTGTCACTGAAGATGGTATAAAGTATACCGAAATATATTTGACTTTGAAAAAAAGAGTACACTTGGCTTTTATTAATTCAGCTGCTTTCCCATTGATTTCCTTTGTATCTAACTGATCAGCTGTGATCAATTTTGAACTTATATATATATATATATATATATATATATATATATATCGATAATAGAATGAACGAGTACTACAAGTTGTTGCATAAAAGGCGTAAACATTGGTTTTTAAAACTATCAGTCGACGAACCTATTATATCACAGCTCTTATAATTATTATAACATAGACGCATGCATCTTCGTAAGGGACTGTTGTAACTAAAATTAGATATACAAGTGGGTATTTCAAATTAAACTATATTGCGAGTAGATCTTAAAGGTACCTTAAAATATATGGAAGACAGAATATCGGGACAATTTACAGTGCCATTTATTATTCTATGTAATGTCACCAAATCTAATAAATCACGCCTAATTTGCATTTTCGGTAAGGCCAATTGGGTTCCTAATTGGTCATAGCTTTTATCAACACTAAGTTTTAATCCACATGATCTTAAAAAATTGTTTTGGACTGATTCTATTTTGCTGATATGAACGTTATAATAAGGGGACCAAATAACAGATGCATACTCCAGGATTGATCTAACGAATGATAAGTATATTAATCGCATTGAATAAGTTGTGAAATCGGCAGAGTTTCGATTTATGAAACCAAGCAGTTTTAAAGACTTGTTAACTATAAAATTAATATGAGGAATAAATGATAATGAACTGTCAAATATGACACCTAGGTCTCTGGTTTCTTGTACCCTATTACTGATTTTATTGTTTACACTATAATTATATTCAAGAGTTGTCATACGTTTAGTGAACGAAATACATAAACACTTGGAAAAATTAATTATCATATCATTATGAGTACACCAAATAAATATTGACCTCAGATCTTCCTGCACTTTAGCACAATCTTCTATGCATGAGATTTTCATAAACAATTTCAGGTCGTCCGCGAATAGCAAATAATTAATATTGTTAATACAATTACCAATATCATTTATAAAGAGGTTAAAAAGAAGAGGTCCCAAATGGGATCCCTGTGGAACACCGGAAGTGACAGTAAAACAGTCCGATTGATAATTCCCTAGTTTAACAATTTGAGTACAGTTACTAAGGTAGCTTTTGATCCAATTTAATAAATAAACCGGAAAACCCATTGTCTGAAGCTTAGTAAGAAGAATCCTATGGTTTACCTTGTCAAAAGCCTTTGAGAAATTGAGGTAGATGGAATCCACCTGAAAACCATTTTCCAAATTATTTATTATTTCATTTTTGTAAATAAGAAGATTCGTGGTCGTTGATTTATTTTTCATAAATTCGTGTTGCCTAGGAGAAATAATATTTTTACAGTGCCAAGATCAGTAGGGCACAATTAGTTTTTTTAAACAGTTTTGGGATTGATATAGGTCTATAGTTATTAATTAGATTTTTTTGGTCACTTTTATGAATTGGTATTACAAAACTGGATTGCCACCTACTCGAAAATCTCGATAAAGCTATTGATTTGAAAACCAGAAAAGAAATAAAATCGGCCATCGAAGCAAGTGAAGCGAATCTGTTACTAAAAGTTGAAGAACTCAGCCACAACGTTAACAATCTGGAAATCGAAAATAATATTCTAACAAACAAAATAGAGGCCTTAGAATCTTTCAACAAGAAGAATAACAATAATATTCGGACTGGATAATCCAGATGAACTATCCCCCGTCCTTGTCTGCGAAAATCTACGGAACCTTTTGAATATTGAAATAAACGTAACTGATTTGAACAATGCGTATCCATTGAGAACAAGTGGAAAAAGTATATTTAAAATAGAATTCATTTCCCATCTTAAGAAACTTGAGGTGATTAAAAATTGCAATAAATTGAAAGGAACTGGAATTTCAATTTTTAATGACCTTACCTACTTACAAACAGAGGCAAGAAAGTAAAATATTAAAAAGCTATTTGAACAGAGCAAGGCAGAATAATCCAGCAGATAAGTCTTTTATAAGGAGAAATAAGCTTTACATCAATAATAAACCTCATACAGTGGAAGAACTCGAAGAAAACGACAACAATTATCCTGAAGTAAGAAAAATAAACAGCGCACCGCCAACTCCACTAAAATTAAATAGTACTGAAATTCTACTTGGTGAATCTGAAAAGAACATACTGGAAGAAACTTCAGCAAAAAAATTGGCAAAAGTTACATGCCGAACTAATACCCCACCAGTGCATAATTCAATGAAACCTACCAAATCATCTACCATTAATCAACCAAAGGACAGAGTGAAAACGCTGCGCTCTGGATTCACATCTACTAGTCGTTATTGAATAGGTATAGCACCCACATATAAACAGATATTTCTGTTTTCTCAGTTTTTTTCATTAACTTAAATATAGGTACTTGAAGTTGTGGATGCGGAAAAAAAAATACTATTTTGTTTTAATTTTATTTCAATAATTTTAATCATAATGCTTTGTTATCTGCGTGTATTTACAAATCTTAGCAGTATATAGACATATGTTAGAATCTAAATTATACTTTCCTTAGTTATTATCATCACTTTTCAGCATCTACAAAAGAAAAACAAACTATAAATAAATAAATATATTATTGTTTAAAAATCGTCATCATGGATCCATACATCAGAGACGTAAACTACAAACCTATTAAAACCATTAAATTCGCTGAAGTAGATAAACTAAATAACTACTGGAATCGAAAAGATCCTAAATAGTTTAAATTACTACATCAAAATATTAACAGTTTGTGAAAGCACTTCGATGAATTCAAAATTATGCAAAAATGATTGATGTAGAATTTGACTGCATTATAAATATAATATAATCATATTAGTTTCTGTAAATACAGAAATTTATATGATACCAGACACTACCCTCTTTCATTTAAATAACTACAATATGATATATAGTGATGGAGAACTGAACAGATATGATGATGTAATAATTTATTTAAAAACTAGGCATAAATATAACCAAAAAATAATATTTATTGGGTACTGTAAAGCAATTCAACTTTCTATTCACATTGACAATGGGAAGAAAATTATTATAACTTCTTTATATAGATCTCCTTCAGAGCCTATACCAACATTCTTGAATTGCCTACAGGAATACCTGGAAGGTATAAAAAATATTCACACATATATTCACCTATTAATTGGTGACATAAATATCAATATTTTACAAGAAAACGACCTTACCTTATTTTACTTGGATACCCTGAATGAGCATAATTTTATTTCAATGATAAACAAACCCACACGTATCCAAGAAGGTGCAAAATCCTGTATTGATCACATATTTTTCAAAACATCAATCAATAGTCTCCAAGATAAATGCATTGCATTAACTTTAGATAGCTGTATAACCGAACATAGAGCTACTATTCTAGGTATCCCCTCAAAAAATCTACCTATTAAAAATAATGATTCAAAAAAAGAGATTTGTTATATTAACTATCATAAATTAAAAAACGATTTAAAAAACTTTGACTGGACAGATTACTACAAGACAGATCAAGTCTGTGATCTGTCAAAGAAAATTGTAGGTGTAATTAATATGTTAATAAACAAAAATAAATTGATAAAAAAAATTGATCAAAAAAACATAAAGCGTAAAAATTGGATTTACAAAGCTCTTGTAAAATCAATAAATCAAAAAAGATTATTATACAAAAAATTTAAATTAGACCAGCATAATACGGAAACGAAGGAAACATATCTAAATTATAAGAAAAAACTTGAAAAATTAATAAAAGCTGCTAAATTTCCTTATTACAAAAAAATAGTAGAAAAAAATAATAATAATTCAAAAACTCTGTGGAAAAATATAAAAAAATGTGCAAAACAACTCAGACAATTCCATTAAGCAAATAATTAACCAAAATCAAAAGGTATTGACTGACACTGAGGAAATCGCAAATTCTTTAAATGATTATTTTATTGATGTCGGAGAAATCTTTGCAAAAAATATTGTTACTCCTTGCATCCAAATTTTCAAGCCACAGAAAAATACGAATACATTTTTCTTATCCCCTGTAACTGAAACAAAAATAGTTGATATTATAAATAGCTTAAAATCTAACAAAGCGCCGGGTGCTGACGGAATTAAGACTGAAATTCTAAAAAACATAGTATCCGAAATATCTCTACCCTTATCTTATTTAATAAATAAAATATTTACAACTAGTTATGTACCTATAGACTTTAAAACTGCTGTTACGAACGCCAATGTGTTGGATGTTTTATATATTTTGTTTAAAGTTAATTTGGAAAGTCTAATTTTGAAATAGAGTTGTCAGAATTTAACATTGTCAAAGAAATAAAATTTAGTAGAATTGCCCTCTTTCATTCATTACATTTTGGTTCCGATACTGGTGAATATTGCTAATAAGACGGTAATGGCAAGAGAGAGGAATATTCTAAGAACTTTGTTAGATAAGAAGATAGAAGAACTGGAGCAAAAGTTAAAAGAATCTTTAACATCAAGGCAAGAGATTCTCCAAACATTGGAGATCATAGATGACCACGGGGATCAGCTCATGGTACTGAATGAAAAATTAAAAGAAACAATGTATGGCGAAACGATTTCTGAAGCTGACTTTGAGAGTGAGATTACGTCAGTGCAGTTGTATCGTGGGAAGTGGATTTCTTGCAAAAGTAAGGTAGAATATTATATTAATAATTTGGAACAAAAGGAACAAGAATACAGTTCTATAAAGTGGACGTCAAAATCCAGCAGGAATTTTAAATTAGAGAGAATAGAAACGAAAAAATTTGATGGTGATTTAAAAAAAATGGATAAGTTTCTGGGCTCAATTTAAGAAAATTCATGAAGATACTGAAATAGAAACAGAAGATAAATTTCAGTATTTATTACAGTCTATGGAAAAAGGGTCTACCGCAAGGCCATTAGTTGCAAGTTTTCCGTTATTCGCAGGTAATTATGAAAAAGCACTTGAACAACTTAAAGCAAGGTTTGGCGGGGATGAGATGTTAATTGAAGTGTTTGTAAGAGAGCTTCTCAATTTAGTATTACAACAAGCCAATCACAAAGCGGAGATGTCTTTAGTCGTTTTATACGATAAGCTTTTAACACAACTAAGATGTTTAGAAACGTTGGGAGTTACTAGTGATAAGTATGCTTCAATGTTATATCCACTTGTAGAATCAGCGTTACCAGAAGACATTCTTAAAGCATGGGAAAGAGAACGAAATAGTAAAAGGATAGGTAATAATAATGAAATTACTAACGACTATTTAAATATTTTGTTAGATTTTCTACGTTCTGTAGTTAAAAGTGATGAAAGAATCCAATTGGCAAAGTCGAGTTTTGCAAAAGGAGCCAAGCAGAAGAGCATAGTTTCAACTCAGCAATTTTATGGACAAAAGGAAAAGAGTGGTGAGCAGAATATACCTACAGCATCTACAATATTAGCAACAGAAATAGATGGTAAGAAAATCTTATGTATTTTTTGTAACAGTCACACACATAGCAGTCAGGATTGTTTAAAAGCACAAGCAATGACCTTTTCGCAAAGAAAAGAATTAATTTTGAAAAAGAAGGCTTGTTTTGGGTGTCTGAAACTTGGCCATGTCTTTAAGCGATGCAGATCTTTTATTAAATGCCTAAAATGTGGAAAGAAACATTATCCTATACTGTGTTCAGAACTTTCTTCTAATCTAAACCATAAGAAAGACATAGATGAACTTCAAGAAAACAACAAAACTATGAGTAAAAATGTGGAAAATACCATCGTATGTAATGCTGGAGGTACATTAATGCAAATAGTTGTCGTCAATATAGTAGATTCGGATAATACCTCAAGAATAGTGAGAGCTATTTTAGACTCTGCTTTTCAAAGATCGTATATTTTATCAGACTATATAAAACAGATGAATTTTTATAAAGTGGGCGAAGAGAAAATTGTGCAAGGTTTATTTGGAGGTAAGCAATTAGTCCCTAAAACCCACAATGCTTTTGAAATACAGGTAAAAAATTTAAACAACAATTTTGAAGTAAAGGTATTAGCGTTAGAACAGGAAAGGATATGTTATTATATTCCTTACCTTGATAATGAACGAGTTTTAAGAAATTTAGAAGAAAAGGGTATCAACATTACAGATACTAAATTTAAGATAGCAGAAATAGGTTTGCTGTAGGGTGCAGATGTTTATGGCAAATTAATTACAGGTAACGTTAAAGCAATATGCGATTACACAGCGATAGAAACAGGATTAGGGTGGACTATATTAGGATGCCAAAAACTGTCTACCAATTTGGAAACACTCTGTAGTTTTTCAGAAATAAGTATTTCTGATTTATGGGACTTAGAGAGCATTGGTATTAAAGATCCTGTTTCACAAAGAAGCAAAGACGTTATAGACGCAGAAACCATGAAGAAATTTAACGAATTAATTAGGCAAAATAAAGATGGTAGCTACGAAGTACGATTTCCTTGGTTGGACGAAAGAGAATCTATGTTAGATAATAGAAAGTTAGCAGAAAATAGATTGCAATCGGTAACAAAGAAATTAGATAGATTAGAAAAGTTTGAAGCATATGATCAGGTTTTTAAAGAATGGGAAAAGTTAGGAATCATAGAAGAGGTAAATAGTGAATCGGAACATTTAGTACACTATTTGCCACATCATCCTGTTATAAAAGAATCTGGTAATACTACTAAAATACGACCTGTATTCGATGCTTCTGCTAAAGACCGTATTCGTTGAATAAAAGTTTGGAGAAAGGACCAAATCTCATAGAGTTGATACCAGAAATTTTAACTAAGTTCAGGTTAGGTGCGATAGGGATTGTGTCTGATGTCAAAAAAGACTTTTTACAAATTAGCATTGTACCAGAAGATAAAGAGGTACTGAGATTTTTATGGTGGAAAAATAACAATAGAGCAGATATAAAAATCTTTAGACATACCAAAGTAGTATTCGGTTTAAGGTCTAGTCCATTTCTTCTGGGAGCTACTTTGGCATATCATTTAGAAACTCTATTAGGAGAATTTAGAAGTACAGGTGAAAAGCTAAAAGAATCTGGTCATGAGATGGTAAAGAAGATGATAGCAGAAAAACATAGACTACATTGCCATGCAGGAGTTCAGTCAATGCTTTGCATATTGAGAGAACAATTTTGGATAATAAAAGGGATACAACTAGTAAAACAAGTAATTTCAAGATGTGTAATATGTAAAAGGTATAAAGCGAGAGCACTAGAAATGGCAACGACAGCTTTACCTAAAGAACGAGTAAATGATGGGAAAGTTTTTGAAATCACTGGGATAGACTATGCTGGTCCTTTATATTTAAGAGAAAAAAAAAAGGTTTGGATAGTAATATTTACATGTGCTGTATATAGAGCTTGTCATTTGGAAATTGCCAATTCTCTTTCTACGGAAGATTTCATTTATGTTTTAAAAAGGTTTATTGCCCGACGAGGCAGAGTATCAGTAATATTTTCGGACAATGGAACAAATTTTAGAGAAACAAATAATTTACTGAAACAAATAGATTGGAATGAAGTTTTAAAATACTCTAGCGTAAGTAAAATAAAATGGAATTTTATTTCACCCACAGCCGCCTGGTGGGGTGGTTTTTGAGAAAGGATTGTACGAATATTAAAAGAGCTATTAAGAAGAAATTTAGGTAAAAGAGTAGTGAACTATAAAGAGATGTTAACACTGATTTGTGAATTGGAAACTGTGATAAATAATAGACATTTAACCTATATTTATGATACCACAGACAGCTTAAGTCCAGTAACTCCTAACAGTTTTATACAAACCTTACCATGTTCCAGCCAAACTCCAGATCTAGATGAAATTGAAAGAACAAGTCTTAAGAAGCGATATAGACATCTACAGCAAATGAGATACCTTTTACGGCAAAGATTTAGAAGTGAATATCTAGGACTATTGATGCAGGAAAAATCAAGAGAAATAACAAAAGTAAAATTAAATGATATCGTTCTTATAGGATCAGATAACAAAAAAAGACTAGATTGGCCCATGGGAAGAGTCATAGAATTGATTCCTGGAAGAGACAATATAATTTGAGTAATAAAATTGAAAACTGCGAGAAAAGAACTCATTAGGCCCATACAAAGAATTTATCCATTAGAAATAGAGACAAAAGAAGACTTAAAATTTCTCTCAATAACAGAAAATAGCTGTAATCAGTTGCAAGAGGCGGAAGAAGAGAAGTCGGAAAAAGTTTTAAAGAAGAGAGAAGGTAGAAGTACGTAGACTAAGAAGCAGGCGAAGAACAAAAGACAAGAAACTGCCCACGATACAGTCACTGCCACTAGAAGTGGACGTATAGTCAAAGCTCCAAGTCGCCACGAAGCGCGTTGATGCACCTTGTTGGCGGTTCGGAGGATGTTACGAACGCCAATGTGTTGGATGTTTAATATATTTTGTTTAAAGTTAATTTGAAAAGTTGTTGTCTAATTTTGAATTAGAGTTGTCAGAATTTAACATTGTCATTCATTACAACTGCTATAGTATCCCCAATCTTCAAAAAAGGCGACAAAAACAATGTTTCAAATTACAGACCTATATCTGTTATATCAGCGATAGCTAAGGGTTTCGAAAAAGCTTTAAAAGTAAGGCTTATAAAATTTTGAAACTCTAATAAAATAATTTCCAGTAGACAATATGGTTTCAAAGAAGGAAAATCTACAGTGGATGCTATCGATAGTTTGGTGGAGAATATCAGAAGCTCATTAGAAGAAAGTAAACCTACTTTATGTGTGTTCTTGGACCTTGCTAAGGCATTTGACACCGTGTGTCATTCACGAATGTTAGGTGTTTTGGAGGAAGTTGAAATTAGGGGTGAACCAAACAAGCTATTTGCAAATTATCTGACTAACAGAATACAAAGGGTTCGTATTAATGACTCAATAAGTCATGGAAAAATGATCAAATATGGGGTTCCGCAAGGCACAGTACTTGGTCCCATTCTTTTTATTATTTATCTAAATAGTATAGTTGCCCACTCTTGTCAAGGAACATTATTAAGTTATGCAGATGATACAGCTCTTGTCTATAGTGATAAAAACTGGAACAGCCTGAAAATAAAAGTTGAAAAAGACCTCAAAATTATATTTGATTTATTCAGCCATAAATTACTAACAGTAAATTATAAAAAGACTTATTTTGTTCCGTTCTCCAACACTGTTACTACCCTTCCTGATTTCGACATTTTAAATATTAATAATAATAAACAAATAAAATCTAGATATCATATTAAATATCTAGGTGTATACTTAGATTGTCATCTTAGATTTGATGTACATATTGAGAATACTATAAGAACCGTAAGGACATTGCTATACAAGTTTAGATACTTTCAATATATCATCCACATATCTAGTCTTAAAATACAATATTACGCTCTAGTCGAGTCCCGCCTTAGATATGCTATTCTTATTTGGGGTGGAGCCGCAAATTGTTATCTGAAAAAAATTGACATATTACAAAAACGTTTTCTTAAAATAATGTTTAAAAAACCCCTTACTTACCCTTCCAATCTTCTCTTCTTTAAAGCAAGTATTCTTGACATTAGGCAAATGTCTTGGCAGAGACAAAGTTAATGATCTCCTAACCTTGCAAGGTATATTAAAATTACTGTTTATCTACTCCTTTGACAGTAAATGTTATTTATACTCATTGGCACCATGCAGGGTAAGTAAGCTATAACGCACAGTTGTGCGTAATGAAACGTCATGTTGGAATGACGTTTCATTACGCACAACTGTGCGTTATAGCTTACTTACCCTGCATGGTGATAATGAGTATAAATGACATTTACTCTCAAATGAGTAGATAACAGTACAGTACGTACGTCATATATTTTTTTAGAGATGTCAAATATTTCGAATTGAAATTAAAATATTGTGTCGTAGATAAAGCATAGTACGTAACTCGAGTGGTAAGAGGTATTACGTACTCGTGTAATAACTTTACCACTCGTACGTAATGTCCTACTTACCACACTCTTGTTACGTAATATACTATTATATGCTTTTAGATCTTCATTACTCCATTATTTACTAATTCTATATCATATGGTCAAATTCGGATTTTAAACCAAGTGTCTTTTTTAAGTATTTTTTTCTACTACCTAGAATATTTCTTAGAATATATAATAGATTAAGTTATCATGGTTGCCATAACTAACTAAATACTTTTGTACTTTTGTATCATATCACTACAGGATTTTACACTTTTCTTATTTATTTGTGTTTTACATTTCCACGCACAGTCTTAATTGATTTCTGTGGTTAATAAAAACGCACACAAACGACCTGTTTTTTCAGTATAAGTATCTTTTGTATATATTTAGTTGTAACCTAACATTGTTTTCAATATTTCTTTTATAATGTATTATCTTTAATTTAATTTTTATATTTCTTTAAATGTTTATTTTTGTTATAAAATTTATTGTAATATGTTACGATCTGATCTGAATAAACATTATTATTATTATTATATTATATATTATATATTATTTGTTAAATAAAAAATGAAGGGGTGCACATAACGTACATATGCATCGTTTTAAAAGAAAAGACGGTATGCCATCAGGACCGGCACTTAAGTTGTCCTTAAGAAAGCATATTCCATTAAAGACCATTTTGCGACTTATGTTAATTATTGGAATATCAACCTTATAAGGGTAATGTGGATAAACTTGCAAATCAACACTATTCGAAAAGTTTCCGACAAAGTATATAGCGAACAGATTAGCAATTTGCTCCCCATTACTAGTAACCGTATTATCTAACTGCATTTTTTTAGCAATGAAATGATCTCTTTTTAGGTTCCTTATGTGCTTCCAAAAATAATTTGGATTATTGGTTAAGCGATCGCTGATGTTGTTGATATAAGCGTTTCCACATTGGTTAGTGAGATTTTTACATTGTTTTTTTAAATTGCCGAATTAAATGTAGAATTTTGAGAGCTTCCCATAGAGGAAAGTACAACGGGCCCAAGATAGACCCAAGCTTGGCCCAGCTCTGTAAAACTCTGGGCCAAGCATGTAAACCAAGCGTGGCCCAGCCTTGGTTGAACTCTGGAATTATAACGCTATGCCATGCTTGGTTGACATGACTGGGCCAGAGGTAGTAGCCATGACTGGGCCAGAGGTAGTAGCCATGACTGGGCCAGAGGTAGTAGCCATGACTGGGCCAGTGCTACTTACCAGGACTGGGCCAAAGTTAGTTACCATAACTGAACCAGAACTATTTGCCTCGACTGGGCCAGGCTTGGTTAACAAAGCTTTTCTAAAATATTGGTTACATAGTTAAGTTTTAATTTAAAAAAAAAACTCACACAAAAATGGGACACTACTGAGATCTTTATTATTAATAGTTAATACCTTACAAATATGTAAATATAAATCATGAACGCAAGAAATTATTATAAGTTTTGATAAGATTTAATTATTATTAATGGCAATGTGATTTTCTTTTTGTCGATTAGCTCGTCCACCATCTCTGTCTTCAGCTCCTGATAGATAGCGACTTACTTAAGTCAATATTCCCAATTTTTTGGAGAACATTTTTGATACCAATGTAGATCGGCCGACAATGCTTTGTATTTAATAACTGTTAAGATGTCTTAGGTAGATCCTCGTGTCCTTCATTTCGTAGGATTTTTAATAATTATGTTACCACATTTAAGTCAATATATTGATATTATCCAATGTCCAATCGCGAAGTTTTTCGGTTAATGTTTTATTCGGCATAATATCTTCATTACTCTGTTCAAATAAATTATTACAAATATTACTTGAAATTTGGTCATTGTAGGAATTATGGGATTAAATAATTAAGATTTGATTATTGGAAGATTGTCTTTTATTTTAAAAAGAGAGTCTTGGAAGTATTACTTTACAATCAGAGAGAACTAACTACTTTACTGTGGTGTGGTTGTCGTTTAACATCTTGTAATATTTTGTGTCCATTGGCTTAAATTATACCTGGTTTTATGACTCAAGAATTCGAGAATTTTATCTTACTCCTTAGAAATAGTAGGGTAAAACACCAAATGTTATTAAAAAAAACTTTCACTTTTAAAATACAATAAAATAAACTTAAAATGTAAAATATAATATAAACAGAAGGATTTTTAAACTCAATATTTCTACAGACATCGTTGTAAATTTTTATATTAGATTCACTGTTACTATCGAAATTACTATTATCACTAATATCACTTGTGAATCACATGGTTTTATACCACTAGAGTCATTACTTTTACTCGCACAACTGATAATATTTTGATCACTTAAGCTTTGTTCGTTATTGCCTGAATTAATTTGATTTATTGAAACTTTTGAATTTTTATTCAATGCACGCCAAATTTTGACTCGCAAATAAGACCAAACTATATAGCATAGAATAAGACTTTAACAAAATAATGACAAGCATACACATCGAAAATTTCTTTATTACTGCTGCGCAGCTGTCATGAGTTTTTACTTGTACTTTTTTGAGCGCCATCTAGATTATATTTTAAGATATGGCCTAACTTAGACTCGTCAGTCTTGGGCCGAGGCTGGGAAACCACAGGTATGGCCAATGCTCGGCGGGCCTATCTTGGCCCAGAGTTGAGTAGCCATTAAATGGCCGAGCTTAGGCTCCCCAGTCTTAAGTCAAGGTGGAAAACTACAGGAATGGCCAATACTCGGCTGGCCTGTCTTCGACCAAGGCTGGGAAACCACAGTCATGGCCAATGGTCGGCTGGCCTCTTTTAGCCCAGAGTTGAGTAGCCATTGAATGGCCGAGTTTAGGCTCGCCAGTCTTGGGCGCGCATCTCTGGATGTCAGAGCCCCGAGGAGGTCACTGAGCTCGTCGGGGAGGAGTGGCCGGATAGCGTATACGAAAGGACCATTGTGTGCGAGGGTAGTCCCCTCGATGCTGCAGGTGACGTGGCTATTTGAACTACGCAGAAAGCAATCGACGCGGGGATCGTCGGGGCGTTTCGGACTAGGTTTCCGGAGCTCCCTTCGATCCCTGAGGTCGACCGTGACGGCAGCCAAATGGGGACTATGGTCAACTGTGTGGGGGTGATTGACAGCGAAGGCCAGCTTGAACGCACCGAGAGATATGTGTTCAAGGTACGCCCTCCGAAAGAATGCACGTCAGAGGAAGTGTGTTTTTTCCAGGCCTTCACGGCTATGTGTGGTAGGGCTGTGGAGTTGGGGAGAGAGAGTTTGGGGCTGGTGGCTCCGGGACAATTAGGGACAGTTATGTCTAGGAAGCTCCTGGAGCTGGCAGCTCGGAGAGTGGGTTTGCGCGAGGTCAGGGTGCATGGCAAACTGGAATGCGCGAAAAAGCCCAAAGAGAGAAAGGGCGCCGTGTTGGTAACAGGCGCCGAAGGGAAGACATACGCCGAATTGTTAAGGGGGTTCCATGAGAGCCTTCAAGGCAGGGAGGACGTGACGATCCGAAACGTGAAGGCCACCAAAAAAGGGGGGGCCTACCTCGAGCTAGGGGGGGACCGCAGCATGGCTGAGAAGGTCAGAGAGATTGTTTCCTCGGGCGGATACGCATCTAAGGCGGTTGTCAGAGGTGGCGTTGTCAGGAGAAGAATCCCCCTAAACGGTCTGGACGAGTTGACCACGGCAGAGGAGGTTATATCTGCCGTGGAAAACTTTGCTAGAAAAAAGGATGTGTGTTCGGTAGGGCAAATGAAGCCGCAACAAAACGGCAGGAAGAGCACCACCGTAGAGGTCGATGAGGAGGTATACCGTAGACTGGTGAAAGCTGGCTCGATTAAGGTGGGAATAGTTACATGCCAGATACGGGACAGGGTATGGGTAGATAGATGCTATAAATGTCATCAATTCGGGCACCTGCGCGCAACCTGCAAAAACGAGAAAAATAAGGGATGTAGGAAATGTGGCAAAGAGGGCCACACTGAGCGTGAATGCCAAGAAAGGGGCGCGTGGTGCGTAAACTGTAATACAGCGGGCATCGTAGCACTAGTACGCAGTGCCCCAAGTTCAGAAGTCTGGTCGAGGCGGCCAGACAGAAGAATAGGGGTTAATGCGAGGGAATCTCCACTTGAAATGGCTACCCAGAGATTAAAGATACTACAGACCAACGTAGGTAGGGCGAGGCTGGCTCATAACCTAGCGGAGGCCACCGCTGCCAAAGAAAATTTGACATTCTGGTTACTGCCGAGCCAAATCCTACGATGGTTAGAAGTCGCGGGTGGTATTGAGATGCGCGGGGAGACGTCGGTGTGCGACTTAGAAACAGAAATCTCCGAGTTTTTGGGATAGAAGCCCATCAGGGTTTCCTAGCAATAAAAATGGTAGGCCTCTGCATAATCTGCTGTTATGTTTCACCGAACATAACTGTGGAGGAGTACGAGACCAACATGACGGGGATCATGGACGAGGTCCGTATGGCTGGGAATGGGTGTCTGTTGTTGGGGGACTTTAACGCCAAAGCGGCGGAGTGGGGCTCTCCAGTCACGGACGCCCGTGGGCAAATACTTTTGGAATGGGTTGGTGCGATGGACCTTGTTGTCCTTAACACAGGAACAGTACCCACGTTTGTAAGAGGCCGAAGTAGGTCGTACATCGACGTCACGTTAGCGACGCAAAACATCGCGGGTTTAGTAGAAGGGTGGGAGGTGCTGCCTGTGTATACGGGCACCGAACACCAGTACATCGCATTTTCTTTACTTGATAAGGGAGTCACTGATAGGGGAAAGAACTGTGGTGGTAGTGCTGCGATGAGGTTGGACGTGTTCGACGAACAAGCTAAGTGGGAGATGAGCGCACTACGAGGCATTCCACCCACAATGGAAGAACTTGAGCGTGTTATTAAAGTATGCCTAAAAGAAAGCCGGGCCGGAACGGGCGTCACTTGCCGCAACGCTCCGTACTGGTGGAACCAGGAAGTGGCCGACGAAAGAGCCAGATGTCACTCTTTGAGACGTCTGGTTACTAGGGCAAGAGGTAGGGAAATGAACGAAGGGGAAACGGAAAGGTTAAGCGCTGAGTATAATGCACGAAAGAAGGCTTTAGATAGATTGATTCGGAAACAAAAGAAAAAATGTTGGAGGGACCTGTGTGTAGAACTGGACAATGATATCTGGGAACAGGCCTATAAAATCGTGGCCAAAAGGATGGGAACACGCCCCCCGTTCCAGATGCCGATAACGAAGAAGCTCGAGCTATCGCGAGAACTCTTCCCTGCAGGCAGGTAGCATGGGGTGCATCGTGTACCAGTGGAAGGAGGAGACCCTTTTAGCGAGGAAGAGCTCCTGTCCGCCCTAAGGCGTCTCAAAAACGGGAGGGCACCGAGACTGTATGGGGTGCCAGTGGAAGCGATAAAGCGTATAGGTCAGATGGAGCCTACCTGGATGGTGGGAGCCCTGAACGGTCTCCTCGACGCGCAGGTCTTTCCAACATCGTGGAAAATGGCCAAGGTGGTGTTTTTACCCAAAGGGGACAGTAAGTTTAGGCCAATAAGCCTTCTTCCGTGCATTAGCAGGGTGTACGAAGGAATGCTGCGAAACCGCATAGAAAAAGTGATCGAGAGGTCTGGGGGCCTCTCTCCCAGACAATACGGATTTAGAAAGGGCATGAGCACAGTGGATGCAGTGTTGGAGGTGGTTCGTCTGTCGAAGGGAGGGCAGCGGGATAAGTGGTCAGCGCTGATCCTCCTTGATGTTCGAAACGCCTTTAACACGGTACAGTGGGGCTTGGTTATGAGAGCATTAGCAGAAAGGCAGTGTCCGGGATACCTCATGAACATCGTCGGTGATTATCTGTCGGAACGTCAAATCTGCATCGAGAAAGGGGTCGTAATAGATGCAACGGCAGGGGTCCCACAAGGGTCCGTGCTAGGCCCGACGCTTTGGAACCTGGCATATGACGGGGTCATGCGCGTGCAATGCGGAGAGGGTATTACCCTAGTCGCATTTGCCGATGACCTTGCAGTGCTAGCGTCGGCGAAGGACCAGCACGAACTCATGTTTAGGACCAACCTCGCATGCGGTCTGGTAGCGGACTGGATGCGAGAGAACGAACTTAGTCTGGCGGCGAAAAAAACCGAAGCGGTGGTGCTGAAGGGACCGAGAAACAAAGAAGGGGTGATGTTCGAGGTAGACGGAGTGCAGATTACACCCAAACGATATGTTGAATATCTAGGGGGACTCTGCACCAGAACGGTAGATGGTGGGCGCATTTAAGAAGGGTGACTGCGAAAGCGGCGGGTCGGAGCAGGGAGCTCGGTGGAATAATGCCAAGGATTGGAGGGCCCAAATCTGAAAGGAGGAGGGCCCTACATTCGACGGTGCAGTCCATCGTTCTCTACGCGGCTCCGGTCTGGTGCTCCGCGGTAGAAATCCCTGTATACAGGCGGTGCTTAATCAGGGTCGACAGGGCAAGTTTGCTGAGGGTGACGTGCGGATATAGAACAGTCTCCGCGGCCGCGCTTTGGGTAGTCGCGGGGTGTGTGCCAACACACATCCTCGCAGACGAAAGAAGGAGGGTATACATACGTCGCGTGGGCGAGGGCGAGGACATCGGGGAAAGCATACCGAAAGAGGAACGGGCCACATCCATTGAGATGTGGCAAGCAGAATGGGAAAGAACGGAGGATGTTGCACAGTGGACGAAGTCCCTCATTCCGGACATAGGGACCTGTCTGGGGTGTAGGCATCGTTCTACGGACTATGCCCTGACGCAGGTCCTGACTGGACACGGGTGTTTCCGGACGTACCTACACAGGTTCAAAAGGGCATTAACACCTGAGTGCCCGTATTGTGGGGCTTTGGACACTGTGCAACATACAATGCTTGAGTGTGCTAAATGGGCAGACGAAAGGGGAGTGTTGGGCGAGATTGTCCGGGCTGGCAATTTGATGAATGAGTTGCTGGATCGGATGATAGCAAACGCGGAGGACTGGAGGCGGGTACACGAGTATGTGCGTGCTGTAATAAAAAGGAAAGAGGAGGATGAAAGGAGACAAAGGCGCGGCTTCACATGAAGCAGGGTAAGGGTGTGTAGGCTAGGGAAAGGACAGGTGAGCGAGTAGACGTATATGCCTACACCAGGGCGGTTTCCTGCTCGCCCACCGGAGCGGAGGGTTGGTTTTAGTCGGAAGGTACCTATCTTCCCGGTGCAGTCTTTGGAAGATTTCCAACCCTCATAAAAAAAAAGTCTTGGGCCGAGGCTGGGAAACCACAGGTATGGCCAATGCTCGGCTGGCCTATCTTGGCCCAGAGTTGAGTAGCCATTGAATGGCCGAGCTTAGGCTCGCCAGTCTTGGATCGGGGCTGGGAAACCACATGTATGGCTAATACTCGGTTGGCCTGTCTTGAACCAAGGCTGGGTAACCACAGGTATGGCCAATACTCGGCTGGCCTGTCTTGGACCAAGGCTGGGAAATCACAGTCATGGCCAACACTCGGCGGACCTAACTTGGGCCAAGGCTGGCGCGCCAAACCTCGGCTTCCCAATGCTGGTCCAGGCTTGGCCCCGTTGTCTATGTCTGGGGGTTCCTGTATGGGTTTATATTTAGCGTGAGCCAATTTTTTCTTACGAATTAACTTTTTCAGTTCATAAGTAAACCATTTGGGATATGTGAAATTGCACCGCTTTCTTAAAGGCACGAATAAATGGACTGCTTGGTTTAAAATATTATAATAAGAATCTAGTGCTAAGTCAATATCATCGTTACCTTATAATTGTTCCCACTGAATAGTCGCCAAAAAGTTAGTAATACCATTGTAATCTGCTCTAGGAAAATCTCTTATGTATTCTCCACTAACTAACGGTTCACCATAATAAAGGATTTCAGAACAAATAGCAGTATGGTGATAATTATTAGGAAGTAGTAGATCAAATCCTTCTTGTACTCTAATGATATTAGGATCTTCCGCAAATATTAAGTCTATAAGTTTATTATGTTTATTAAAAATATTGTTAACTTGTTTTAAATTTAAGTAAGAGAAATTTTGGCATAAAAGTTCGGCACAATTATTATTACCCTGACAAATAACACTAAGAGCATGGTCATTCCTTAATGGATTAACCCAATGAACTGAAGGAAGTTTATAGTACCCAAATAGGTAAATGGGTGTATTAACTTTGTGTGTGCAAACTTCACCCACTGCTAGACTATGGTAATTGTAGTTATTAATATCAGAACTCGGAGGAATGTAGACTAGCCCTAACAACATACTACGTTTCCCAACAATAACTTCAACAAAAACATGCTCGACCTGATTATAGATAGTGGGAATTTGTTTTGATATAAATATTTTCCTAATTGCAATGAGCACACCACCACCTCTACATTTATTGCTAGTAAGCTTATTCCTGTCGCATCTAAAAATTTGAAATAAAGGTAGATTAATTTCTAAATCTGAGATAGAGCTATCTAGCCAGGTTGGCGTTAGTAAAATAATATCATAATCAGATTGTAGCACCGCATTAGAAAATTCTGTAAGTTTAGTTCGCATTCCACCGATACTTTGATAATATATGTTAATTTTGTTAGTATTATTTAGTTTTTTTGTTTTTCAATTACAGGTAAACCATTTTTATACTTAATTATAAGATTGTTTTCGCCGGATCTTGATCTTCTTTTCAATTCTTCTAGTGTTTCCTTATATTGTAATTGCTAAAGCTTCGTTTTGTCCGAGCCTACGGTGAAGCCTGCACTTGCCAATTTTTGTCTGGATTTGAGAACACGATGAACGGTCTGTGAATTGTTTAAAGTGACTTTTATTGGTCTTGTTCTATTACCTCCAGCAGCATTAGTTCTTCCAACTGTACTAATTTTCATGACTGCTTCATTTCCCACATTTATTTGGCTAAGCATACGAAGAACAGTAGATTTATCTTCGGCGATTCTGTCGTCCAGGCTGGAAGCTGACGATTCAACGACTTTGTACAACATTATATTATTAGCACGCAAAACGCGTTGTTGGATCTCGATGAGTAGATCATTGTCTCCTGATGGAATATTAGTAGACTGGTTTACTTGTTCTTTTAGAGTCTGAATTTCCAATCTCATTGACGCCACATTTTGTTCTAGCTGCTCAACACGTTCAGAGTATGCCTGTATGAGCTTCTCGTTTTTAAATTTAATTGCTGCAAGCTGATCTTGTAATGCACACTCAGGATTATCTTTAAATCTGTTAAAGAGGTTATTATCATCTTAAATATTCACGCCCGCGCTTAACGCTGTAGCATATTTACTTAATACATCTCCAGCGCAACAATTGACGTACATATCGTCAATAAAAACCACATCTTTTAAAAGTTTAAGGCAGCTTTTATGCAAGACTGTAGTGCATTTCACACATTTTAATCCTGATACAACTGTGCTCTTGCATTTTTTGCACTTCGGCTTTAGACATATCGAATCTGTTGAGTGCAGTTGACCGGTATCAAGTGTAAATTTATTTATTGGTCGGATATCTTATCAATAGATGAGACTGATAAGAGCCAAAACAAATATGGCGGATTAGAACAAAATGTGATCAATAGCTAATAGCAATGTGAGATTATCAAAGTAACACTTGCCAATGTAATCTTGCACTACACAGGTTCTAATTTCGTCCCGTTTAAGAAATTCTTGAGACATTTATCAAAATTACTCCTAATATGAGGCAAAAACGATGAAAAATATATAATTTTGTATTAAAAGGGTTTCGGTGAACATATTAAAAAAGTGCTCGAATAAGATTTCTTAATTTAAGTAAAAAATGATATTTTTCGAATCCAATAATTTTGAAAAATTTCCTTTTTAGCGAAGACACTTTTCACTTGCAACGAGCTCAAATACACCGGTACATATTTGTTTTTATAAGTCCGACCTGGTACGTTATTTTTGCTGCCTAATTTGCAGTCATGTTAAGGACATACTAGACTGTTAGCTCTGCAAAAAGAAATTAAATCGTTTAAAAAACAAAAAAGTTATTTTCAACTAAAAATGTACTGCTTTATTTCGGCCCACAGTGTATAATATGTATATATCCTAAAATAAAGTAAATAATATTTACCTCATTTAATATTTAATGAGAAACATAAAAAAAGTCATTTCACGAAATTCAGTTTGTGTAAAGACCAAAGAAAGTTATAAGAAGCTTATAGGAAATTTAATTAAAAAAGGTTTCAGCAATCTTTGTATGGTTAGCGTTTTATACTTCAATAGATCTATTCCTTTAGTAACTCGCAATACGTGGAAGAAAACTCAAGGTTTCCATTTGTTTATCCAAACACCAATATTTTACTTATATTCACAAAAATAAAGGTGTTTCTCTTAATGTTCAACAAACTAAGACAATTTTTAAATGAAAGAGCCATAGCTACGAGTAGTTCGTCTGCCTTAATGTACAATGTAATGGTCAAATTCTAAACTCGCTTTAAAACATCAGATAAAATATGTAAAAACATTTATTGAGATCTCATGGACAATCCATGCCTTTATTGCTACATCGTAAAGTTTTGTTAGAGAATATTAATTTTGTCTGAAATTATGAGACCCTTATAGATGAAGTTAAACCATATTCGTATAGAAATGGCTGATGGCAGACAGTGCTGTCGACAATATTTAAAACGAATTATAGAGCAACAGCTGCGCTTTTAACTGATTTAAAACCTAACACTATCGATGAGCCATATCGCTTCGTTATACGTAGGACTAAGGACCCAATGTGCAATTTAAAAAATGAATGTGGTATAAGCTTACCTATATTTACTAAAATTATTTGGTTACTAAGTAAACTACATAATGTATTGGTTAAATGAATCAAACTACTTTATATTTAATATACTAACTATTAACAGTATTATATACATTAGGTATACATAATGTAGTTTTTAAATTTTAAACTCGTTTATATATTCACCTTTGTTTTTAATGACGACCTCACAGAACCTTGTTAAACTAGCTACTAACTTTTATAATGTTGTCTTGGTTATCTTCTACCATTCGCACTGCACTTTTCTAAACAAGTCCTTCTAAGATGATGGACATTTTCATATTTGTCTATTCAACTAATTTCATATTAGGTACTTCTATTGGGCTAAGACTAGGGAGTGCGAAGGCTATATAATAAATTTCAACACATTTTGTTGTATTTTTTTGACGTGTGTTCAGCAACAATATTCTGTGGAACTATAAAACTGGGCTTATACGGGTTTCTGAGTGCACTGCACTTTTTTCTAATATGTTTTTGTAAGCTTTCTTTTAAGAGTTCCTTGTATTTTTGATCAGCGAAACCACCAAAATAGCATCAAAGCACATACCCTCCGCCGTGTATAACGAAAATCACATTACAAGCGTCGTTCACCTTTTCTGTTTAACGGCTGCCGTATGAAAACTATCCGTTTGGATCCACAAATTTCAAAGTCTGTTTCGTCCATTTTTGTCAATCTGCTGTTCTATAATATCTTTGTTCTCTAGCCCAATTAAGTCTCTTATGCATCTCTTAAGTCTTGCGTCAAGAAGTCTTGTTTTGACTGAGGATATACTCACTGATTTATCATGTCCCATATTAAATTTTTCCTTGAGATGTAAATTTCTTAACAATGTAGTCAAGTGTCGGGTTACTTTTTGCAGTATTTAAATCCAACCACTACTTGTGGGATTTATGAAGGCCGATTTATTATGCCCATACTACCTTGAAAAATTTCTTTAATTTTAACTATTTTCTTTAAAAAACTACTAAACTATTAAACTATTATTAAACTTTAAGTGTTGACATACAGAGAAAGTGTTTTGTGGTCAAATCACATAAGATAACTATCGTTATATGATTTCTAGTAGTTATTTTATATTATAGTGTTGTTTATTCTGGCAATAACACTATATTGGTTTTATGACCAGTACTCGACAAATAATGATAAGCTGTTTACCTTTATATAAAAGACAAGTATTAGTTGGTGTGATACAAACAATGAAAACCAATGCAATTATTTTTAAAGGTGTATTAACTGTAATTTATCTTAACTTTTAATAAAGTTATTAGGATTGTGGTAATTTTAATTTCATACAGGTGTTTTATAAGTTTAATACAAACTTTCATATTAAGGTCCTTTTTTCTACATGTAGGTATAGTTTTTTAGTGTTATAGACTGTTTGCTATGATTCATCCTATTTTTTTATTACAATTATAATGGTTAAGATGTCTTAGCTCGTCTGAAAATTAAGGTGTTGATGTCACTTCCAACAAATCATAAAAACAGACAGGAATTGAAACAACTAGGTAAAAGTATCTACCCCTCTATTTTCTTAGTAGCTAAATTATTAGGTACAGAAAAGTCAATAGTTACACAAAATATGTAAACTGCCTTGTACATACAAATAGACGCATTGGACAATTCCACAGAGTAACGGGTACAGGTTCCAGGCTTCGAATTCGTCTTCCAAGTATATCTCAGAAGTGTTCAAAAGGATTTATACCTGGACTGTGTGTGTTGGCCATTTTATTTGAGCGATGTTGGCATTATTTAAGTATTCTTTGACTATCAGAGCAGTATAAGGAAATGCGTTATCATGCATTACCAACTCTGCTTGTAAAAAAATATAACCTACTTAGATAGATAGATAGATATTTTTTGGGTTGGCTGTTAGCCTATACGAATGGGGAAAAATGATTACACGTCCACTTACAGGGTATCATTTCCTTTTGAGAAGATACATCAGGTCTATAATCCAAAAATTTGGCCTAAAGACGCAGCTATAAGAAGATTTAACTTCAAAAGAAATTTTCGACAGCCCCAGACGACCGAAGAGGAAATCTAAGTATAGATGATTTAAATTGTTTTAATCCAACCGAGATTCTCAATATTTTAAAAAAATGTAACCAGCAGAGTGCGGTAAGTATAATACATATCAATGTACAGTGCGTCTCCAATAAAGTGGAAACAATTAATGCTTTTCTTTTCCAGCATCAATTTGATGTCATGTGTTTCTCGGAACACTGGCAGACTGAAAATTGTCTTGAACTTATTAATATATCGGGATATAGACTAGCCAACTTTTTTTGTCGCAGCAACAAAGTTCATGGAGGTCTAGCTATCTATATAAAAGAAAAAGATGAATTAAAATTTATACCAATCAATATGAACGAGTTCAACAGTGAACAAAATTCGGAATTTACGGCAGTCTATTTGCCTTCTGTAAAAACTTCAGTCTTAGCGGTGTATAGATCTTGTAAAGGCAACATTGATCTCTTCCTTCTAAATTTTGAATATGCATTACACTACCTATTAGAAAAATATGAAAAACTTGTTATTTTAGGTGAGTAGTTATAACAAATCATGTTTCAGATCACTTCCGGTGGTGATCTAGAACATGATTAGCTTTGACGAGATTCAAGAGGTGTAGAAAATGATTAGTTTTTTGATGGTTCTGAGATGATTAGCTTTTTCTTTGAGTAAAAAAGAAAGAGATGTTGGTAAGATGAAAAAATCGCGCCGTGATGTTGGAGTTTTAGGATGTGCGTTGATGGTGAGATGCTGGACGATGATCGTCTGGGCGTGTGTCGTTTTTTAGCTGGATAATTTTCGGCTGGCAGATGATTTTTTATTGTAAATTTGAAATATATAAGTTAAAGAATAGAAATTGGATAAGAGTGGTTATTGTATTTTTGAGGTCAAAGTGTCAGATAGCAACTTAATTAATTTCCTGTTTTATGTTGTTCGGATATCAAGACAACCTTCAACAAGTTTAAACCTGTAAACTTGTAAGTGGGGTAGAAATTGGATAAGAGTGGTTATTGTATTTTTGAGGTCAAAGTGTCAGATAACAACTTAATTAATTTCCTGTTTTATGTTGTTCGGATATCAAGACAACCTTCAACAAGTTTAAACCTGTAAACTTGTAAGTGGGGTATTGTATTGTTAGCATTAAACATAAAAATATTTTATAATTTAATTATATTTCAAATGACCCTCATTGAACTCTATAGAATATTTCACATTTGATACATCAGCATTTTTTCTATCGGTAGTTGTCTGTAGACAATACATTTGGTTCGATTAACTATTAAATTGCTGACTGCAATAATCTTTGTAAAATGTTAATTATTATAATTATTACATGTATAAATACATCGTGAAGAATAGTTTTTTCTCAGTTATATTTTGATTATTGTAATTGTGAAACTATCAAGAATTTTGTGAAAACTTTATAAGTAAGTAATTTATTACATTAAGTGCTGTTCTTTGAATATTTATTTATCAGATTCATAATTTCAGATGAATTTTTTAGACGCTATTAACAACGAGTGTTCGAAACTAGTTGAAAACAAACCGAAACTGAAAATTCGAGAATTAGAATTAAATAAACCTCTAAAAATTGTGAATGCAAAGCTGTCGAAACACCGGAAATTTGGGGATTCCATTTTTCTGGAATTAGAAAACTGCGTCACTTTTCGCCCTAAAAGAGTTACAAACTGTATTGAACCACATCTTGAGAAAATAAATGCAGGACAGTATTGTATTGTCTTCACTGGAGTACAGAAAATAACTGGACTAAATGAACCGAGGACTTTGTTTTCCATTGTAGAACAGGTTAGTTAATTTTCTCTATAAACACACACACACACACACACACACACACACACACACACACACACACACACACACACACACACACACACACACACACACACACATAGATTGGAAGATAATAAGATTTTCTTTTTTCTTTTTAGACTGAGGATTCTAAGAGTACTCAAGATAGCGGCTACGACACCAAATGAGGTTGATTACGATGAGATGAATGTATAGATTATATGTTGTAAGTAACCTTTTGATTTAAATTAATATGAATCAGTTTGAAGTGAATAGTGATGCTTTGGTATCAGTAAGCAACAAAGCATTAAAAGTATTAAGTGAGGGCGGTCATCATCATAATAGAGATAGGTGGGTGAAACATCTTCATAAAACTATCCGACTTTGTAATAGGGCCTTGTTTAAAAAATGTCACTCAGTTGGAACTCAAAAAAAACTAATTACCAATATTGGACATTTAAAGCGGTGTCGTGCTTTAATCAAACGTTTAGGTAAAAGAAAGTTAGGTCGAGGAATTAAGGGTAATCGAAGTGATCGTGTAGTCTGGGAAAATGTAAATTCCGCTTTTAAAAGTAGACTTTTAACTGGAGTTATAATAAATTTGCGTCATACAAATTTAGATGATTTTTTTCTTGACTCATTCAAAATTTTTAAATTAAAAATTAACTGTCTTTTAAAAAAAAATCAGATAATGAAAGTGAATGTATCATTTGCTGGGGAATTTATAAAAAGATTTGGTGATGATGGTGAAACTGAAGTAGACTTAAAATATTTAACAACAAAAAATGAAATTATTGATAATGGTACAGATCTAAAATTATGGTTTCAGAATCACATTGTTGAAAAAATTATTACAAAACTTTCGGAATTTCAAGAGTGCGGTTCTGGATGGGCGTTGAATAAAATTGTTTCATTAGAGATAAACTTTAATATATTAGAGATTGGTTTGGGAGCTGCATCCTTTATTAAATTACCAAATGTGATAGCTAAAAGGCGTGCTTGTGTTAACATAAAAAATTCAGATGAAGCATGCTTTTTCTGGGCAGTTACAGCTTTACATCCAAGTAACACAAATAGTAATAGAATAACCTCCTATCCACATTATACTCATGTTTTGAATGTTGAAGGTTTAACCATACCCATGCCAATATCTGAGATTTCTAAATTTGAAAAATTAAACAATATTTCTATAAACTTGTACGGTTTAGAACTAAGAAAGACTAAAAAGAATTCATTTTTTACTGTATTACCTGTTCGATTAACTAACTGTAAATTAGAGCAACATGTAAATTTATTACTAATTCAAAATAAGTATTACCCTAAAATAAATGATTTCGAATCTCTTTCAACAGATTTAGTTGATGATCATGATCAGGATAAAACTGTTTATCATTATGGTTGGATTAAAAATTTATCTAGATTAGTATCTGCACAAATAAGTAAATCTAATACGAAAAGAAAATACATTTTTCTACAAGCATGCGTAAAACAACACTTTCCCGCACGCATTTTAATTCAGAAAATATCTCTTTCCCGCACGGAGTGCGGGAAATACTTTTTCCCGCACGGCGTGCGGGAAAGATTTTTTCCCGCACGCATTTTTTTTTATTAATTAGAGATGTTGTTCGATAACTTTTTTGACAAATTATTGTATTATTATCTTTATCTTGTTGGACTACATACAAATAGTAAAAAAAATTAAGATTATTTTACATGAAAATAGGGGGATTTTTAAAATGTTTGTTTTTAAAAAAATCATAATTTATTAAATCACCCCTGTAAACCTTATTCAAAGCAACAACAAATTCACCTGTTTAAGTAGGGTTGCTATAGCTGCAGTCGTGTATTTATTGACACTATGAAAGATTTAATTGTCAGAATTGCATCTTTTCAAGTATCTGAATAGTAATCCAGGTGATTTTTAAAGTTTTGATTCAAAAAAATTAAATGGATAATTGCGATGAAGACCTTCCGCACAGTATTTTGGAGGCTGCTGCTGAGGCCAACCTAGAACTCCTTCCTGCGATTTCCAAACAAAGGTATGAAAGGCAGTATGATCATTTTGTTCAGTGGGCTCGTCAAAAGGGAACCAACAATCTAAAAAAAGAGGAAGTTTTACTGGCTTATTTTTTAGAACTAAGTAAAGTTATAAGACCCAATACTCTTTGGTCCCGATTCTCAATGATAAAGGCTGTTATGAAACTGAGAGAAAATTTCGATATTGGCAACTTCTACAAATTAATTACATTTTTAAAAAAACAATCTGTAGGCTTTTCCCCAAAAAAAGCCAAGGTTTTCAATAAAGAAGATATTGCCAAATTTATGGTCGAAGCTCCAGATGATGTTTATTTATTAATTAAAGTGGCCACTATCTTCGGTTTAGCAGGAGCTTGCAGAAGAGTAGAACTCACAAATATAACCTTTGAAAACATCGAGGTTAAAGAAAACTACATCACAATAAAAATAACTGATTCGAAAAATCACACATCCAGAGCTTTTGTAATCTCGGAAGAAGTAAACAACGGTAGATATTTTAAGCTTATTAAAAAATATGCATCATTGAGACCTTTAAACACACCTCATCGTCGTTTTTTTGTACAATTTAAACAAGGCAAATGCACTAATCAATGTGTAGGAATCAACTCATTTGGAAAAATGCCTTCTGAAATTGCGGCCTACCTAAAGCTTCCGGATCCTCAGTGCTATACAGGTCATAGCTTCAGACGCTCTTCTGCGACATTTTTGGCTGATTCTGGAGAAGAAATTACAAATATTAAGAGAATGGGCGGCTGGAAATCTACCACCGTTGCGGAGGGATACGTAGAAGATTCCGAAATAAAGAAAAAGAACCTATGCAACAAAATTTTAACACTAAATGAACCACAACCAGAAGCGCAGGAAGCGTGCCAATTAAACATGACTCCAGCTATATCCTTCAGTGAAAGCAGTAGACCAACTGTGGAGCAACAACTTAATTCGGCAATTAGCCTACAAAAAGCTATAAATTGTACTTTTAATATTAATATTAATAATAAATAATTTCAAATTTTGTTACGTTGTTAGAAGTTAAAATAAAATTTAAAAAATGTATAAAGTATCTTTTTTATGCTTGTAGAAAAAATATTGATCCTAACTCTTGCGGAAATTAACTTTCCCGCACTTAACTGCTTGCCCGAACTCCGCTTCGCGTCGTTCGGGCATCGGCAGTTCGCGTGCGGGAAAGTATAACTTTCCGCACTTGTTAGGATAATAACTATTGTGATAGATGTCTGAATTATTTCTATAGTAAAGAAAAATTATGTAATCATGAGGAAATTTGTAAAAAAGTCAACAGTTGTAAAATATCATTTCCAAAATATAATTCAATTCAATTTAAAAACCATATATATGCTCAAAGAGTTCCTTTCATAGTTTATGCTGACTTTGAATCTTTGTTAGCTAAATATTCTGATGTTTCTCAATCTAATACTATTAAATATCAATATCATAAAGCTTACAGTGCAGGTTATTATTTTAAATCATTTTATAATAATTCTTTAACATACTATGATAGTAATACGGGTGATGAATGCATGACATGGTTTGCATATCAAATGAAAAAGATTGCTACTTTGGTTGATTCTGAAATTAAAAAGATAATTCCGTTAAAAGAGTTAATCAATCCTGAAGATGCCGAATTTTGTCATATATGTCAGAAAAAGTTTACGAGTACAGATGTTATCACACGTGATCATTTACATTTCGATGGTTCCTTCCGCGGATTCAGTCATCAATGCTGCAACCTAAATTATCGCAAGCAATATATAGTACCGGTAGTATTTCATAATTTGTCTGGATATGATGCACATTTTATGATTCGAAATTTATCTAGGTTAGGTCAAATCACCTTACTTCCTATTAATAAAGAAAGATACATATCATTTACTGTTAAATTGGATGAGCACACAGATATAAAATTCCGTTTTATTGATTCATTTCGCTTTTTGGGGTCATCTCTGGATGAATTAGCAAAAACTTTAAACCCGAATGATTTAACGAATCTAAAGCAAGAATTTAAAAATTTAAATGATGATGAGTTCAAATTACTAACTAAAAAAGGAGTTTACCCCTACGATTATGTTGATTCAATGGAAAAACTGAACGATAAAGAATTGCCAAACAAAGAAAATTTTTTCAATAAACTATATGATAAATATATTGATGATGAACAGTACGCACATGCACAAAAAATTTGGAAAATTTTCAACCTAAATACGCTGAAAGAATATTCAAATATTTATATGAAAACAGATATCTTATTATTAGCAGATTGTTTCGAAATATTTAGAGAAAAATGTAATGAGTCATATGGGTTAGATCCAGCGTGGTATTACACCATGCCAGGATATACCTGGGATGCAATGTTGAAATTTACTAAATGTAATTTAGAACTTCTTAAAGACATTGATCAATTATTATTTATCGAAAAGGGAATTCGTGGAGGGATCTCAGTATGCATCAAGCGATACTCAGAAGCAAACAATAAATATATGACGGATTTTGATCCCTCTAAACCATCAAAATATTTGCTCTACTTAGATGTGAATAATCTTTATGAAAAAGCTATGTCTGAGCCTCTTGCTTATGAAGGCTTTGAATGGGTTGACGCTAATATAGATATAAACACTATTCCAGACGATGGTGATACTGGTTATATATTTCAGGTTGATTTGGAATACCCTCAAAAATTGCATGATTATCACAGAGATTTTCCGTTTTGTGCAGAACATTCAATTCCACCAAATTCGAAATATAAAAAACTTTTAACCACGTTATATGATAAAAAGAAGTATGTAATACATTACCGCGCTTTGAAACAAGCTGTAGCTCATGGATTAATTATTAAAAAAATTCATAGAGTATTAAAATTCAAACAGTCAAGGTGGCTGAAACCCTATATTGATCTTAACAACCATTATAGAACTTTAGCTACCAACGATTTTGAAAAGAATCTTTATAAACTCATAAACAATGCTGTGTTTGGTAAAACGATGGAGAACATTCGTAAGCATAGATCAATTAAATTGTTACGAAAATGGGATGGAAGATACGGTGCAAAAAATTTTATTGCTAGTCCAGCATTTCATAGTCGTAAAATTTTTGATGAAGATTTAATTGCGGTGGAACTAAAAAAATTTGAAATTGAATTTAATAAACCTCTTTATATTGGCATGAGTGTTTTAGATCTTTCCAAAACAGAAATGTATGATTTTCATTATGGGTTTATGTTACCTTACATGGGTAAAAATAGGTGTTTTTTGACTTATTCAGACACTGATAGTTATTGTTATGAACTTATTTGTGATGATGCTTATAAGGAGGTAATTCTATTACATTGATAAATTTGATACAAGCGATTATTCTGTGCATAATCCTTATAATATCCCCCTAGTTAATAAAAAAGTTTTGGGTAAAATGAAAGATTAAGCTAAATCCAAAATTATCACACATTTTATTGGGCTTAGATCAAAGATGTATTCAATTAAATTTCAAGTTAGTGAGAAAAAAAAGACAGAAATTTAACACCACATTAAACGAAAATCAAATATTAAATTTAGGAGTTACTAAGAAATCGAAGGGTATTAAAAAACATATAATACAAAACAAAATTACGTTTGACCATTATGTGAAATGTTTGAAAAGTTTAGAACCTCAATATGAAAAACAATGTAATATATTATCGTTTAATCATAACGTTTTTAGTATTGAAACACGGAAAATCGCTCTAAGCGCTTCTGATGACAAAAGATATCTTCTACCTAATTGTGATGATACCCTCCCTTGGGGTCATTATAGTATCACTTCAACTGATTTATAATTTTTATTAAAAGGTTACTAGTTTATTGTTATTTAATGTATTCAAAATTTTTGTTTAATATAATTTATTGGGAATGTATTGTGAATTTATTTGCAAATATTTATTTAGTTTTATGACTTTTCTTATTTTATACCTCTGTTTATAGTACTGGCGAAAGAAACTAAAAGAATAATGAAGCAATGAAATGTATTTTTAAATAATAATAATAATAATAATAATAAATATTTCTAAACTTTTAAAAGGTGTTTCAATAAAAAAACCTTATTTTTTTTATAGCTTTATTTAGGTAATATAGTATAAAACAACCAATTATACAAAGTAAGAATATTATTATATGCACACATAAATTTACCGTTGGCGTGGTGAGGACATCCTGAATATACAGGTTCAAAATTTTTTGTTGCACAGGATGTCCCATCATACTTTGCAACATCATAAATTAATGGGTAAAATCCGAGTTCTTCGCATTTTGCTTTTAAAAAGTCAATTTTTTGATTTCCCCTAACATAAATCAAATCAAAGTTGCCAAGTAGGTGTTTCTCCAAAATTGCATTGACATCGGAATAATCTACATCTCCATAATCGTATCGTATTCCATGCAAAAATTTTTCTAAATACCGCGTGGTTTTCTTGTCTTTAGCAGTCAACTCGAGAAATGGTTTTGGTGGTTTAAATAAAAAATTTGATTTTATACCACCAATCTGTATGGCGACTTCTTTTGAATAAAAAACTTCATCAATTATAAATCCTTGGATGTCGACTACTGCAATTCTCATGATGATGATGATGAAACTTCTTTGAAAGCTGAGCAAATACTAAATAATTAGTAGTTTATATTATATTTTTAACTACTTCCGTTAGGGGATAATGCTCCAATAAACAATCGTGAATTATGATACAATATGCTTTAGTATTTTTGGTAAATCCTTTGTCGGCATCAATTTCTAGTCGTACATCAACAGTCAATGATTTCATTGATTCTTCTTGCTTAGAACAATCGATAACAAACAAAGCACGATTTCGGAATGCTAGAAAATCCATTAATGGTCGTTTCATTGATACTCTGTTGTAACTGGAATTGAATTCGCTGTAGTTGTAATGAGCTAGCGCAAAATCGCCTTTTTCAAAATCAAGTTGCATCCTTTCATTGGGAAAATATTCACCATTCAATGCGAGTCTGAGACCTTGTAGATTTACGTGATCAAATAAAGAAGGATCTGCAATTTTCAGATTTCTCCTATTAGTTTGAAAAAATACAATAACATATCGAGGTTTCTCTATTGCAGACGTCGTTTTAACAGCCCAAATTTCTTGTTTTGCTCCTGTGGTCAAAGATGGTAGCTCATGTAGTTACATTTTCTAAACGGAATTACGATTGGATGATCGCTTTGAATTGATCGCATCAATTGTTCTTTAACAAAATCATTTGGATAAATATGTTTAACTTTCAGTTCCATCGAATGAATCATAATTTGTACGGTAGTAACAGTAGGTACGTTGCCGGCATCTCGTTTTTCTGTTACAATAACGCTATCGAGATCATTACGAGCTCAAACGAATCGAATCGTCTGTCGTCCACAAGTTACCATTGGGTAATTATTAAAAATGTTGAAGATGTGTTTAAGTGGCATAAGTAAACTAAATGATTTATCATCAGGATTGAGAATGGGATTTACGGGATAATTCCAACCGGCAATGGCGAGGTGACGAGAATCTTCTTCATTGTAACATGTTAAAGCTCTTACAGTGCTAACAATTCCAGGATCTGGAACTGTTTCTATCTCTCTTGCACTTTCGCTATACGTACACGAGTCGAATAGAAATGCTCCAAAGTTTGGTGTCAAACTAACATCGCCATCACCAGTTACATCCAATTTTCCTTTAATAGCCAACAACGTATCATGCATTGCAAAGAATGAGTCCACCTGATTTACACTAAATTCTACAATGTCGCTGCAGCTAAACGATTTGATGAATGGTGTGTAAGATCGGTATTCGGATTTTCTAATCGATTCATCCTGAGTCGGTTCTCGATAGAGATCAAACATTGGATCTTGAATTGTTCGTATACGATTCATTATTATTATTGTTAATAACTTTGAAACCAGGAGCTTTCAAAAATAAAACGTTGTCTCTAGTAAGTTGTCGTCGTAATCGTCCTACTGAACAATTTAACGACTTGTTCAATACTGCAGGCTTCTGAAAATATGAAGGTGCTCCAAACCCAATATGCTTCTTTCACCTTGAAAATTTACAGGTCTTCAATTTTGATCCAATGCCAGTATAGTAATATTTGTAATCTCAGGTATATCAATCACTGGCAAATACGTGATATTTTTCGGAATTTCGTTGATAGCGTAACCAGGGTCTACAGATATACCAAACTCGTGGATAGTGTGAGTAGGTCTGTTGTTGTAGAAGGCTCCGGTGGTAATGTTTGTTTCGAAACGAATCGTTCGTACTTTAACAATTTCCACAGGTAGATCAGAACTATGTCTTACGTTCGGTTCCAGAATCCTCTTTGAGAAACCCAACATTCTGCCTATACTGTCTTTACGCTCGAAATTTATTGCATGTTGACTACTGAATATTTCACACTTGAGTGTATTATTGTTGGGCTTCAATGAAAAAACGTCTTCAATCTTTGCATTTAATGGTACATCAATTAGAGCTCGTACTGCTTCCTCAATATCAGAGATTTCATAGCAACCTGTATTTAAGGTTATTTTTTGCAATTTTGAATGATCGTTATTTTCGTAATAGTAAAAAGCATTACTGCCATTCTCTACATTCGGTATACTGTTGTACGAAAAGAAAAACAGAAATGCCAACTTGTATTGTTGCTTTGGGTCTAAACTCAACGGAACCGGAGGAGTCCAATCAAATTGATAATCACGACTCTCTAGTGTCAACAACATAACTGTTGGAGGTTGGATAAAGAAATAAAATTGTATATCTTTAACATTTATTTAAATAATTGTTTACAAGTTCATTACATTTTTCTAAACCTAGTTTACATATATGACAATTTCCTTGTGATTGCGCAGGTCCGTCAACATGGGTGGTCCATTCAGGACGATTATGATGTACAAAGCAGGGCAGGCAGGTTCGCAATTCAAAATCCAATCTATATTCAAGTAGCAACTTACACCAAACTTGTAATAATTCACAAGGTTTTGCATACCTTTTCAAATAACATATAGGAAAACAAGCCAATTCCTGTTCAGTAAAGTCAATCAGGTTCTTTTCACGATTAATGTACGCCAAAACAACCTCCATCGTATAGAAATTCTAAACAAAGATGACCACAGTTGATTTGATTAAAAGTCTGGTAAGGATCGTAGTTGTAAACAATTTTCGTTGCAGGTCCCAGATACTGTACAAGTTCTTTCGGCGGTTTCAACTTGCCAAATGAATAGAAATATTCAACGTTATTGTTAATCTTCCGATACGCCACCCAATGAGATCCATGATTTTTGCTTTCATCCAAATTTAGGATTGCGCATTCGCGTTGAGCAGGACCGGTTTTAGGCAATGTGTCTCGCATAAATACACCTCTAAAATGTGGGATTTTTAGATGTTTAGCATATCGTTTTAGTTCATAATCATACAATCCTCGATTGGGTAGCGTAATTAGTTTTTTTGCTTCTTTAGAAAGAGACCAAAGCCCCCTCTGGCATTTTTTCGTAAATATAGTCCTTTACCGAGAGATTCCATAGCTTTGTTATGTCGATGCTCTTCTTCCAATTTTTTCTGTGCATTTTTCGCATCAATCACAGTTTTAGCGATTCCAGCAGCTCCGCCAGACAACGCCCCGAGTGCACTTAGTCCAGCAAATAACGGAATTAACGGTAAAAAGCCTCCGGATTTTGGTTCGATGGGAATAATTCTAGGTACTTTAACCTGATTTTTTCCACCAGCATTTTGTACAGCTACCCTGGCTGCTTTTAGAGCAATACTGGTTGCTCGTTTTAATGTAGCCGAAGGACCAGCTATTTTTATATCCCTTTGTATTTTATTTATAATATTGCGTTTAAACGATTTAGGTTTCCTAAAACCCATGCCAAGTTTACGTTTAGCTTTCATTGCGGTGGTCGTTAACCAAGCTGCAGTCTTTTCACCAATTGATGCGTCCTTGGATTTTACTCTTTTCCACGCTTTATTCTCTAGAATCTCGTCTGCTTAATGTCTTTCCGCTAAATCTTTATGTTTAGAATATGCCATATCGTGTTCTCTGGCTGCGTCGTCCAGCAGGTTAACACCCGTATCTCCACGTGCAAGTCTTTTATGTAATTTGGTGCCTGGACCCAAAAAGTTGTAACTGGGATAATGTAACTCAAACGGCAGATTATTGATAAGGCTGTTGAGCACACCTTCACCTTCAAACACCAACATAAGAAATAAAATGATTTTAGAATTACTACTCTACTTATACATTGAAACATTAAAAAACATGTCAAAACATGAAGTTCGTTCAGCAAGAACACACACTGCCGATTGCGAATTTAGATAAAGGAAACGATCGAATCGCTGACAGTAAACATGGACCATTGCTACCAAACTCGTTTCGGGCGCTAATCTGTGGACCCAGTGGGTGTGGCAAAACAAACGTTATGTTGTCGCTACTGTTTCATCCACATGGCGCAAAATTTAAAAATGTTTACGTTTATTCAAAGTCATTGTATCAGCCCAAGTATAAATTGTTGGAAGAAGTGCTGTCAAAAGTTAAAGGTGAGGGATATTTTCCGTTTAAAGAAAACGATGAAATTATTAGCCCAAATGAAGCAAAGCCGAATTCAATTTTTATTTTTGATGACGTCATATGTGAGAACCAGCAAAAGATTCGAGAATACTACAGCATGGGCCGACATCGGGATATAGATAGCGCATTTCTTTCACAAACCTACTCGAAATGCTGTAAACAAATTTATAGAGATAACAGTAACCTAATTGTACTTTTTAAACAAGATGCTATTAATTTGAAACATGTCTTTGATGAACACGTGTCACCGGATATGAGTTTTGAAGAATTCAAACAGTTGTGTTCGAAATGTTGGCAAGAAAAATATGGGACAATGGTTATTGCAAAAGACTTTGATTTAAACAACGGTCGATATCGAATCGGTTTCGATAAATACATAAAATTATAACATTGCGTTTATTATTCAACAACATGTCAGACAATCCAGTTGACGTAGCCGTTCGTAAGAGAAAAATTGCCGAACTTGCTCGATCGATTCGAAAAAAATATAAAGCGTTACAATGGGGTAGAGTTGAAACGGATGAGACACTAAATAAATTGTTTAAACCCGTCACGGAACCTCTACACAGAATTGTAAAATCTTCTCTAAACGAAACAGTGATCTCTCATCCTCAACCAGTCAACGAGCCAGAACCTAAAAAAAAACCATCTAAACAAAAAGAAGAAGAACCACCCAAAGAAAAAGAAGAATCACCTAAACAAAAAGAGCAATCGAGCATACCTGCGTTTGTAAAACTTGAAAATGTTGCCGAAACTACTAGTGATGATGATGATGAAGTATTCTATGAAGAAGAAGACGACGAACAGGTTGTTAAAGATCTTAACAATTCAGCAGGGGTTATTAGGGAATACTTGGATCAGTATCCCCCAATGGTTCATCCATATATTATAGATCATTGGGCGAAAAAAGATAATATAGACCCGGTTTATGGTCCTACTTACGATGCTCATACTTCTAAATGGTTTCTGGGTGGCAAACAAATCGATTTTAATAAAAATCATGGATTTATTATTACAGAAGGCAAACAGATAAAAGGTACACCGGGTCTATATGAATTAATTTTTAATGATGAACCTGAAAATTACAATGATGATGATTTACAGCGTTATGGAACAATACTTGAATTAACAAATCCTCATAAGAACATTAAAGGACACCTTAAAGGAACGCAACGATTTAAATACACACATATCATAAAACCTCTGGCTACCTCTCACTTGCGAAAACCTTCGGGCTTTGGAATGCAAATGGTTTACAACGATAATAAAATTGACCTTCAATATTGGGACGATCCAAACGAACTCGTTGACAGGCTTCGGCTTTTAATAGCGTCAAAAGAAGCAGGAAATACTTCAAATGATAATGAAATTGTTGCAATTATCGAAGAATTAAAAGAAGCACGCATTATTGCCTAAACATCATTACCACAATGAGTGTCGACAAATTCGGACGTACTAAACATGATATAGGCAATAAAAAACTATTGCTGATGTCTAAACCAAGCTTAGTCCATACTGCAAACGGTGATATTGATTTTGAAAATGTAAAACTTTGTAATGTTAAAGATCCTGATTTAGATGGCGATGTCGTCAATAAAAAATATATGGATAATAATTTGCAAAAGTTGACTGAAAACATAAATGCTATGAAACTTACATTTAATAATGACTTGATGACCATAAACACTTTTATATCAAGAGATCCTCCTTTAGCCAGCAAACATATGGCTAATAAAAAGTATGTAGATGAATCAATTGTCACCGCAAAACAGTACCTACGAGGAGATATTAAAAATTCGCTTAAAAGTTTAGAATCACAAATAGCAACGATTAATGCAAACTCTGCACAATTAGCTGTTAATCAAACAAATGCAGTAGAAAACTTAAAAGATAAAATCGAGAAAGCGTTCTTAAAATTATATAATCAGGATATTCCAGATATACGTCAAGATTTGTTGGATGAGATTCTTAAAAGAACTGACTCTGTAACGAAAAATGTTAATATACTCTCTGGAAAAATTTTGGCTGTTGAAAAAAAAGTTGCTGATTTGACTAATACAATAACTATAAATCAAAATAATCTGCGTAATGTTGTAGAAACTATTAAAGCGATGGATTTGGCCATAAAAGCATTGGAGAATCGGTTAGTACAAAATCCCTAAACATTAAGTCCTTGTTATGCATTCAAAAGAGAAGATTCAAGTTGTTAATGAGCTGCATAAACCAGCTCGAAAAAATTATGCTCGTCGACGAACAATTATCAAAGGTTTGGATGATTTATGGCAAATTGATTTGGCTGAAATGAGTTCTTACGCAACTCAAAATCGATCGTTTAAAATGATTCTAGTGGTAATTGACTGCTTTTCGAAATTTCTCTGGACTCGACTGTTGAAATCGAAAACTGGTGAAGAAATCACGAAAGCTTTTGCTGATATTATAGGAAAACGCAAACCGAAAAATCTTCAATCTGATCAGGGCAAAGAGTTTTACAACACAAAATTTCAAAATCTAATGCAGAAACATGGTATAAATCATTATAGTACATTTACCAAGATGAAAGCAAGTATGGCGGAAAGAGTTATTAGAACGCTGAAAACGAAATTGTATAAGCATTTTAGCTTAAACGGTACGTACAGGTGGATAGATGTGTTACCGAAAATTACAAAAGAGTACAACGAAAGCAAACATAGAACGATTGGTCGGAGACCGTCCCAGGTAAACAAGTCCAATGAAAAAGAGATTCTGAAGCAACATTATAATAATAGCAGGCCCGCGAAAATATAAAATTGGAGATGTGGTGTGCATAAGCAAGGCAAAGCATCTATTTGATAAAGAATATACACCTAATTGGACTACGGAGCTTTTTAAAATTACCAAAGTGAACATAACTAATCCTGTAACATACATGTTTGAAGATTTACATGGATCACCAATTAAAGGAGCATTTTACGAGAAAGAGCTAGAAAGGTCAAAAAATCCTGATATTTACCTTGTTGAAAAAGTGTTGAGAAAAAAAGGCAATAAAATCTACGTTAAATGGCTGGGGTTCGATAGTTCGCATAATAGCTGGATCGAAAAATCTAATATTTTATAAACTTTGTTTTTTTTTTATTTTGTACACGTTTTCTTATATACATTGTGAAATGTGTACTTATACTTTGTATATTTACTTTTATAAAGATAATGTAATAAACTTTTATAAAAAATAATGACTATTATTTTAAAATCGATAACTAACGCGTCAAAAAATGTTATTTTATCGTTACAAAATTCATGAACGTCACAGTACCAAAATTTAAAACGTCAAACGTCAAAATAGCGCTAAAATTTGTCGCAATAACGGTTTAAAAACTGATAAGAAAAAATTTACGATTTACATGTATTTCTTATGGAAAAACATAATTTCAAGTGTCAAAAATGCTTCAGTTTTTGCTATTTTATCGCTACTAAATTCATGACCGTCAAAGTGTCAAAAATAGACGTCAACACGACGAATTTGAACGTTTTTTGATCGTTTTAATGGAACATATTAAAAGAAATAATACACCATAGATTCAGATTCAGAGAAATTCAGAACATCTACGTCAATGGTTTTTTAATATTATACTACCGTTGTAATTATTTAAATAAACAATTTTAAACCGATAATAATTGTTTTTATCTCAAAACCTTTAATAGCCAAACATATAACAATTTTTATACTTTTACAAAGATTATTGCAGTCAGCAATTTAATAGTTAATCTAACCAAATGTATTGTCTACAGACAACTACCGATAGAAAAAATGCTGATGTATCAAATGTAAAATATTCTATAGAGTTCAATGAGAATCATTTAAAATATAATTAAATTATAAAATATTTTTATGTTTAATGCTAACAATACAATACCCCACTTACAAGTTTACAGGTTTAAACTTGTTGAAGGTTGTCTTGATATCCGAACAACCTAAAACGGGAAATTAATTAAGTTGCTATCTGACACTTTGACCTCAAAAATACAATAACCACTCTTATCCAATTTCTATTCTTTAACTTATATATTTCAAATTTACAATAAAAAATCATCTGCCAGCCGAAAATTATCCAGCTAAAAAACGACACACGCCCAGACGATCATCGTCCAGCATCTCACCATCAACGCACATCCTAAAACTCCAACATCACGGCGCGATTTTTTCATCTTACCAATATCTCTTTCTTTTTTACCCAAAGAAAAAGCTAATCATCTCAGAACCATCAAAAAACTAATCATTTTCTACACCTCTTGAATCTCGTCAAAGCTAATCATGTTCTAGATCACCTTAGCCCCCTCAAAAGCTAATCATGTTCTAGATCACCACCGTAAGTGATCTGAAACATGATTTGTTATAACTACTTAGGTGATTTCAATATAAATTTTAAAACTGAAACTGCTATTTTGAAAAATTTAAAATATCTGCTGCATTCGTTTGGCTTGGCTCAGACAATTTTTGAAGATACGAGGATTACCGCGACTTCTTTCAATTTCATCGATAATATAATAACCAATATAGCGGAACAACAATTTTCAGTCGGTGTCTTTGAGCCCGGTCTTTCTGACCATAGGGCTCAATATATTGTCCTTAATAATAGTAAGACCAATTTTAATATTTGTCAGCCTGTCAAAAAACGTTGTATTACGAATAAAGGATTATTCCAATTTAAGCGGCATCTATCCAATGTCGACTGGAATCCCTACTACGCGAGCTTATCAGATGTAGATCTCTCGGCGAATTATTTAGTCAATACTTGTCATAATCTGAGTTTACAATGTTTTCCTCTAAAAAATGTCAATCAAAACATTCAACATCCTCCAGTATCTTGGTTTACAGATGAACTAAAATACTTAAGAAATAAACTTTCAACCGTAAAATTAAAAGCGGATGTAACAAAACATCCAGACGACTTAAATACATATAGATGTTTGAAGGAAGAATATAATAAAGGACTGAAATCCGCTAAAAAATCCGCATATGATGATTTTATCAGATCATCCGAAAATAAATCAAAAACTTGTTGGAAAATTATTAACTATGAAAGAAATAAAGCTAAACGCTCGTTAATATCTCCCGACTTGTTACCTAATGATATTAAGAATTATTTTTGTGGAACCGCTGCAAATATTATTCAATCCCTCCCTAACATTTTAAATGCCGAACTCTTAAGTTTTAAAAACTTTCTCATGCCTTGCAATTCATTCTATCTGCACCCTGTCACACAATTCGATGTCACGTCAACCATAAATTCATTCTGGTATTTACCCAGACATCTTCAAACTGTCCAAAGTGCTACCTCTTTTTAAAAAAGGAGATATTTCGCTAATCGACAATTATCGTCCTATTAGTATCATCTCATTTAGTAAAGTCATTGAAAAATTATTTAAAAAACAGTTGTACGATTACTTTGAATCCAATGAATTCTTTAATAAATCCCAATACGGCTTTAGGAATTCCTGCTCAACTGCTCAGGCAGTCCTTAACGTAGTGAGTCACATAGTGGAAGAAATTGAACAAGGAAATAGCACAGCTATAATGCTGTGCGATCTTTCAAAAGCTTTTGATTGCGTCTCACATGACATCCTGTTAGAAAAACTAAATTATTATGGGGTTAGAGAAACCCCTTTGAAACTTATTAGTTCTTACCTTTCCAACAGAAGACAAAGTGTGTGTGCTAATGGTAAAATGTCAGATTTTCAGACTGTAAGTTATGGAGTGCCTCAAGGATCAGTTTTGGGCCCCTTCTGTTCATTATTTACATTAATGATCTGAGCCGTTTTATGCTACCTTTTAAGTCAGTTTTATTTGCAGATGATACAACTTTTATTTTATCAGATAAAGATCAAACGAATTTAGCCGTCTCTTTAGATTATGTAAGTAACAAGTCAAATGAATGGTTTTCATCGAACAAACTAAAATTAAATAGTGATAAAACTCAGATCATGAATATAACATCAAGTAGTCAGTTATTCCTGAACCAAGAAACAAAGAATGTTAAAATACTAGGTATGGTTTTAGACTGCAAACTAAATTGGCAAGCACATATTGATTTCTTAGTAAAAAAATTATCGAGCTCCCTATTCATTCTACGTCAATTGAAAAAAATTACTAACCCAAGTACTCTTAAAACAACGTACTTCTCACTTTTTCACTCGCATTTGTGCTACGGCATTACTCCTTGGGGATCTTCCTCACAGGCTTTATCTGTCTTTAGAATGCAAAAAAAGGCGATAGAGACCACTGTAAGCAATTTTTTATAAAATTGAAAATTATGCCGATACCATCTTTATTGTTGTTTCATACGCTAATTGAAATTCATGGTAATCAGTCAACATTGACAAGAAATTCAGATATTCATAGTTATAACACACGTAACGCTCATCACTTAAGAGGCAATCGCTTTAGATTACATATGTCAGAGAAAAACTCACCAAATTTCGATCTTTTTAATATTTTACCATTAAATGTACAAAAATTAGGCACTAATGCTTTTAAGAAATATTTAAAAAAGTTTTTTCTTACACACTGTTTCTACTCTATTGAGCATTATACTGTGCATTGTCGAGACAAACACAACACCGTATCTCTGCTGTGATTTATTGTGTATTTTTGTGTATTTTATTATGCATTTTATTTCGTGTATTTCTTTCTTTTTCTGACTTGCTACAAACAAACTTTTGTAAAGTAGTTAAATAAATATATCTATCTATCTATGTATAATAACATCCATTAAATAGTGAAGAAATACAGTTATTTTTGAGGTTTCTATATCACTGCGACCTTTGCAGATCTATTGTGAACACCCATTATCTGTGGAATAGGATTAGAGCACCTTGTCCAGCTCTGCCCTCTTAATAAGACTTAATAGCCTTGACAGTGGCCACTCCGCATAACTTGGAGCAGCCGGTTTCTCCTCTCCCAGTAATAGATACCGCGTCCTTGCAAGGTCTTCACATTGGCATAGGACATGAAATGCGGTTTCCTCTTCCTCTTGGCAGTATCGACAACCTACTTACATTTCATTTATGTATCTGACAAAATGGATGACCCTCCTAAAAACAAGATATAAATGTGTGCTTGATTCCATTGAAATGTCAGCCCACACCATAACTAATTATCCCTGAAAGCTAACCCTAGGACTAAATTTAACGCTCACCTGTTCGACACGATACTCTTTCTTGGTAATTTTGAGACCTTAAGCAATATCTTTATTCGTCGGTAAATAACAAAATGGTTTCAATAATTTTTGGTCCAATTTTTATGATCTCTAAGAAATCGCAGCTGGGTGACAAGATGCTTTCTAATAAGTTGTGGTCTTATGATATTAGATTTGTTGCATTTAATCTTCGTCTAATAGTTTGTTCACTTCCGTTCACGGCCCTTACATGCTGTAATTGATTGCGTTTTTGTACTGTTGGTAAATGACGATTTCGTAATGACAAATTAACAATAAAACTATTATCTCGATTGAAAGTTCTCATAAGAGGGCCTGTTCCAGAACGTCTTCTACGCGAGCCTGTTTCCAGAAACGAGTGTTAACACGCTTGTACTGTACTTTATGAACACCTAAATCTGTCGGCGACATAACTTTGGTGTCTACCATTATGAATTAAAGTAAGAATTGCCACCAGAGTTTCCGGACCATCTTGGCACAAATAACTGACAACAAACAATAATTTTGTTTTTCGAATGACATTATTAAAAACAACGATATTCTTTCTAAATCTGTGTAGATAATTATTATAATCTTATCTGTACATGACTACTGGATATGAAAATTACTGTAAATAGTTTAATTGTTTAAGATCCCTTTAAGACTGTAGCTGAAAATTATTAAATTAATTAATAAAATCGACCAATAAGGTATCAAACTGCAAATTTGGTAAAACTTTCAAAGTGCCCCTTTTTCAGGTCGGTAGTTGTAGTATATGTTATACAGAATTTAACTAAAGGTTCACTTATGTTCTTATACTGTAGCGATCAGAAGTTGCTATTTTAAAACGTAAAAACAAGTAAGAGTAAAAATGTAATAAAATAAAGCTTATTAAAAAAAAGAGATTCGTTTTATTATAATTATCGCAAATTTAATATTAACAAAATTATGACTGTTCGAAAGTGGACTTTTATTACTCAAATACAAAAATCCAAACATATAACGTTGAATAACCGAAAAACGTTAAGTTTTTCATGTATATATTATGTATGTACAATTGTACATACATACACATGTGTACGTTTATAGGTGTAGATACTGCGTCGGTCAATGTTAGATTAAATTCGTAAATGCTCCAATATATGAACGTGCTCCAAAATTCTTAAAAAAATTGATTGGTTTTTTATTCATAACTCCTTTAGTTTTTAAGCTAAGAAGCCCGCGAAAAGACCATTTTGTATGTAATTTAAAAAACTACAATATGCCGTACCTAAATTTTCTTTCAAACCCTTTGTTTTAAAAAGGATTATGCTGAAAGGACTCGATGATGGCGTTAAACGCATGCGAATGCAAGCTTTTTAGTTTATAAAAATAACAAAGTAGAAGTCTTCAGTAAGAGAAAGGCTATTTTTTTATTCTAGATTTTTTCTGTATCTTTTCTAGTTTTTGAGTTATTTTTAAAACAAGGAGATTTTTGAAAAATTCGGAAAATAACGTGTTCACTTTAAACTCAAATTTTTACAAAAATAAACTTTCTAACACAATTAAACTACCAAAATGTAATTTTTATATATAAACGAAGTAAACTGTAAATGGGCAAGGAATAGTTTCAACCAGAGTGGTTTTGGCGAGGGTGAGTTTGTTTACTTTTTGCGTCACAAAAAATATAAGCCGACTTTATTTCAGTTATTAGTGAACGTGGAAAAGAAGTGCTAATTGTAGAGTCCGCCAAATTTACAAAAGACAAAGTGTTGAAGAGTGATGAAACTTATTGAAGATGTGCCATACGTTCTTGTAAGGCGAAGATTTCTACGGTGGGGGCAGAAAATATAATTTCGCGTTTTGATTTACAACCTAATCACGTTAAAAACACTAAAAAATTAAATCGTCAAATTATAAGTAATAGTGTGAAACGAAAGGCTACAGAGGATGCAGCAGAAAGGCCATCTAAAATAATACATACTGTTTTAAAAAAACATAATGAACAACTGACTACACTGTCCGTTCGTGATATGTGCTACATTCGGAATAATTTGTATAACAACAGACGGAAACTTCAACCACCTTTACCAAAGACTGCCGAAGAGTCTATGAGTATGTTGAAGAAAATGAATATAAGAACAATTAGAGAAGAAGATTTTTTATTCATTAGTGACCAAACGGAAAATATTGTTGTGTTTTCGTGCTTATCAAACATTTCCTATTTGTGCAGCAAAGAAAAAATCTACATGGATGGGACATTTAGTTATTGTGCACAATATTTTTTCCAATTATTTACTATTCATACTTTGGAAAATGAACATTACATTCCCCTAGCATTCTGTTTACTTCCCGATAAACGGCAGGCAACTTACGAAACTGTTTTTCTATTGTTAAAGACTAGGTGCGAAAGCGTCGGTTTGGATTTAAATCCTAAAAAAGTTGTGGTAGATTTTGAAAAGTCAATCCATAATGCTGTGCGAACAGTCTGGTAAGAATCAGAATTGATTGGGTGTCGCTTTCATCTTGGACATGCTTGGTTTCACAAAATACAAAATCATGGACTTTAAAAACCAAGAAAGTAAGATAGGCAGGTGGCTTAAATATACCTTTGGCTTGCCTTTTCTGCACCCCACGGATGTAGGCGATTGCTTCGCATTTGAATTTGCGGAAATTCATCCTCAAGATGCAAGACTTTCGAAATACGCCGACTATTTAGTGGAAAACTATATATCAGAAGACGCCAATTTTCCGCCAGAGCTGTGGGCAGAGTGCAGCGACAGCATTGAAATAACGACGAATACGTGCGAGTCTTATCACTTTAAGTTCAACTCACATTTTTATTTTCCATACTCTAACATATTTCTGTTCATTAAAGTGTTGAAACAGTTCCAAACTGAAACATACATAAAACTTCAAAGTTTAACAGAAAAAGTGAGAATTCGAGATGTTATATACCGAAGCGTACCTAAATAGTACGTGCTAACATAAACCGATACAACTTAGATGAAATTTCGAGGATACATTTCGTAAAATGTGCATCTTATATATACTCCAATGTAAATATGTAAATGTGTAAATATATGTATTCATGCTTAGAAATATAATTGTAAATATAATGGGGTTCGTGTATAATATATTATCTTTTATGTAAAACTTTCAAACGAATAAACAAATATACTTTTAAACATAGTTACTATAAATGCCTTTTGTAAAACGTAAATAAACAGCTAAACTTGAAGCAATGTGTAATTTATTTCAACTTTCACTCCAAATCTAATGACCCATAACCAGCAGGTGGGCGTAGCGTCAAATTTTATAGTAGAGATTAGCAGCGTCCAATTTATGGCGTCCCTCACAGGTAAACAAAACTCTTTGCGGATTAACTTTCACCTTAGCGTCCAATTTATGAACGCCCCACAGGTAAACAGAACTCTTTGCGGATTAACTTTCACCTTAGCGTCCAATTTATGAACGCCCAACCTACCTTAATTTTCATGCCAATCACTATTACTAGATTTTTCAAGATCTTTAAAAAAAGTTCCTATAAATTTTCTAAGTTTTCGCTTATTTAACGTCATATTATGTTTGGATTTTTTTATTTGATGAATAAACGTCTACTTTCGAATAGTCATAACCTTGTTAATATTAGGTTTGCGATAATTATAAAAAAACGAATTTCTTTTTTTTTACAAGCTTCATATTATATTATGACAGTTTTCCCGATAAATAGTTTAAAAACATGCTTGTTTGCTATTTAATTTGTGAACCAATAACACCAAAAGTATTGACTTTTCGAAAAAACTCGAATAAACATTTTTGTCTTAAAATTAAGTAGTCTAGCGATTACTATGTTTTTTTTTTGATAAATATTTTCCACCCCTGAATTGGGGTGGTAACCACACCCGGAGGAAAGGCACATATTGATATAAAGTAAATTTTGAATGTAAAATAAACTGCAAGGTTTTCTACTATTTGTACCGTCATGCTAAACCTAGACTAAAGTTGAAGTATACCTAACTTAAATTTTTAAAAATCAACTCGATATAACTTTTAGTTTAAAAAAAAATTGTGGAGAAACATACAAATATACACTTACCAAATTAAGCACACCTGCTTGGCTACCTAAATGGATTATCGTACCAAATATTATTCAGTTCCAATAATATTACATACATACATATCAAACTGATAACGGCCCTTTCTTAAAGTCAGATACTTTTCTTTAATACAACACATTAATCAGAAGTGAAAATATCACAAGATTATATAGAATTCTTAACAAGCTGCTCATATTGAATTTGTTTTGAACAGCACTATTGTGTTGACAAGCGGTCTATCAAAATATGATAAAAACTATCTATCAAGCTCCTTATGAAAATTTATTATCAACTTTTTTTCATAAATTGCTGTAGAAAACCACATCCTTTGTCAGCTTCCATTCGAATATAAATTCATTTTAGGCTATTCATCATTATATACATTTCGATCAGAATTTTTCTTCAAATAAATCACAAATTGACGGAAACAGTGTGCAAGAAGAAAAGATAAGATTTATGGTTTTTTACTTAGCTTTCGCAGTTCAGGTTTTAACACACGTCAAGCTGTCTGATCAGCAATATTTGCTAACTAGATTTTGTATAGTAAGATAATGGAGTAACTTTTGTATATTAAATAATTAAATAAAAAAGTTACTGTTCGATTCAACGTTAATTATAATTCTTTCAAAGAATTGACGGATGAATGAATAATATTTTTCATATTGCGATATAGTAATTTAATGTACTGTTAAGTGTTCTTTTACGTTTACAGTATTATTGATCTAGAAAAGATGGTTTCATAAAATCTCTTTGTCGAAATATACTTACTTAATCATCTTAGAGCGAGGCGTTCATTTCAATTCGTAATGAAAATTTGCAGGCATTAATGATCTTGCAATAAAAGTCAGTCATCCGAGAAAACGTTTCACTTCATTGTTTAAACACAGACAGAATTACAATTTTGAATTACTTTCTGCCATCGCATTTATTGGTCGTCATCCTTAGAGGTAAAATTATAAAATGACTTTATTTTAAAATAAAAAATGACAAGTTTTGTCTGTAAATTTTTTTAAATAGTGTTAAATATTTTTATAAGTACAGTAACTGCCATCTATAGGTCTCCAAACAGCAATGTAAAATTATTTAATTCAAGTCTAGAAGGAAACCTTAGCAGGTTAGACCCTAATTTTATTTTATTGTAGGTGATATTAATATAAATACCATAGCAAAAAACATCGATGTCGATACGGAGGAATACCTAAATATTCTCAGTACATATGGTTTTACTTCACAAATTAATAAATTCACAAGACCGGCGAGTAAAACTTGCCTAGATCACTGTTTCACTAAAAGTAAAAATGATAATATAATTCCGATAATTTACCAAGAAGAGATTAGTGACCACTCACCTATAATCGTTATGATAAAATTGGATACCAAACAAAAAAGTAATAGTTCTAAGATGCCTAACTATAAAACGTTTATTAACTATGATAACTTAAAAAACGATTTAAAACGAGAAGCGTGGGAACCAATATTTAACTCAACCGATTCTGAACAAATTACGACATAGTTTATAAATAAACTACAAAATCTAATAAATAAAAATACTAACACTATTAAAATTAAACAAAAAAACAAAAAAAGAAAAATCTGGATCACGCAAGGGCTTTTGAATTCAATAAAAGAAAAAAATAAAATGTATCAATATTTATTAAAGAATCCAAACAATAAAGAAGTTGAGACAAGATATAAAAACTATAAAACTTATTTAAATAAACTTATAAAAGAAGCGAAAAACAAATTCATGAAAAATATTATACAAGTAAACCAGCAGTCATCGAAGGGCATATGGGATTCTGTCAATACTTTATGTAATAAAAAAACACCTAAAACAGAAATTACTAACATTCGTTCAAAAAATGGTGACCTAACTTATGATAAATTAAAAATAGCAAATTGTTTTAATGAATATTATAGTACTCTGGGAGAACTTTATGCTAATAAAATTAAGAAACCTTTAAATTACAACACGACTGTAAAAAGAAATGAAAATACAATGTTTGTCAATTCAACAAATGAAAATGAAATTATTAATACGATAAATACTTTGAAAAACAAAAAATCTCCCGGAATTGACAAAATTAGAGCGGAAACTTTAAAAAATATTCAAAATGAAATAATTTCCCCCTGACATAATACAGGGTGTCTCATTATATTCTGACTGTTTGTAAAAGCTTATATCTTCGAAACTGTTGTAGATAATAAGATGCGGTTTTCACAGTTAGGATTATAATTATCTTAAGTTTTGTTGTAACACGTTCATATAAAATGGCCTAATTCCGGTTTACCTGATAGAAAAATGGCGTATTTTCAGAATACAGTAGATGTATTTTTTAATTTTAACTTCTCTTTGTGTGCACCGATTTTAAACTTTAAGGTATTGTTATAAAGTAAAAATATGCGTCTTTTAGGAAATTGCTAAATATACAGGGTCTCCCATTTAAAAAATTATATCTACTGTTTTCTGAAAATACGCCACTTTTCTAGCGGGTAAACCGGAAGTGGGCCATTTATATAAATGTGTCACAACAAAACTTACGGTAATTTTAAACCTAACTGTGGAAACCGCATCTTATTATCTAGAACCGTTTCGAAGATATAAGCTCTTAAAAACAGTCAGAATATAATGAGACACCCTGTATATAATAAACATAATATTAAAGACAGGATCTTTTCCAAACTGTTTAAAAATAGGTATTGTTAAACCGCTATTTATAGAAGGAGATAAACAAATTACAAGCAACTGTAGACCAATTTCCAATCTAGCCAAAATAGTTGAAAAAGTAATCAAAAGTAGAATGGTCAGTTTTATAAACAAATATAATATCTTATCAAATAATCAATATGGTTTTAGAAAAGGTAAATCTACTGAGGATGCAATGTGTGCTGTGACAAACAGTATATATTTATCAGTTGACAACAAAAAACCATGTGGTTGCATTTTTATTGACCTAGCCAAAGCATTTGATACTGTTTGCCACCGCACATTGCTTAACAAACTGGAATCATATGAATTTAGAGGCAAAGCTTACGATCTTTTTAAAAGTTACCTTCAAGATAGAACCCAGTACGTGCAGATAGAAGATAAATGTAGTTCCCCAAGATTAATATCTTATGGAGTACCGCAGGGTACAGTTTTAGGGCCCATCCTTTTTTCGATATATATGAATTAATGACCTTCTACAACTTAATACAAAAGGCAAGATTATCAGTTTTGCAGATGATACTGCGGTATTGTACGAAGAGGATACTTGGGAGTCCCTGAAATACACTATGGAAAATGACTTTATACTGCTCGTACGCTGGTTTCAATATAATAAACTTACCTTAAACGAAAAGAAAACTAAGGAAATGACATTCACCTCCTACTTCCCCAATTTACCAAACTTTGGACCACTAAAAATTGAAAACTTTCAAATATCTGAAGTAGACTATATTAAGTATTTGGGTATTCTTCTGGACAGGCATTTAAAATGGGATCTACAAATCAATAATACTGTAAATAAAATTAGAGGTCTACTGTCTAGATTTAAATATCTCAAAAATATACTGGGACATAAAGAACAAAAAATTTTGTACCATGCCCTTGTAGAATCTCACCTCAACTACGGTCTTCTGTGTTGGGGAGGGGTGTACGATGTTTACTACAATAAATTAGAAATAATTTAAAAATGGATGTTAAGAATCATAAATAATAAAAACAGAATGTTTTCAAGTGACAATCTTTACCAAATTAGTAAAGTATTTGATCCTAGACAATTATTTTGTTACAAGGTGATACTTAATGTTCATTTAAATAAAATAAAACTTTTAAAAAATAAGAACACTTACATTACTATTAGACATCACGAATTAAATTTTTTACCACGAATCAATAAGACTATTGGTTGTAGAAGTTCTACATATCTAGCACCTAGAATTTTTAATAAATTGCCATCTGAAATAAAGCGAATTAATAAAGTTGGCGCATTTAAAAAATTTATTAAAAACTGGATATTAAGTAGACCACGAAATGAAATTCACAATTTTGTAAATCAAAAATAAAAAAAGCTCTTACCTAATAATGACACTTTCCAAATAATGACACTTTCCTAATAATGACACTTTCCTAACTAAGACACCACCCTGAATTTGACTAAAACACCAAATACCGAGACACATTTTTAATTCCTGATCTTGACATTAATTTTACTTACTACCGCTACTTTAGTCACCCACGCACAAGCGGACTATGTTTCGCTTCTGTGGGATCATTATGTTTTTGGCTTTATAATATTGTAACGGGATAACCGTAAAGGAAGGGACCTTCATTTGAAAGATTGTTATTGACAGTTGATTTTTAGAAGTTTCTAAAAATCAACTGACCATTTTAAATAATGTTTCTAGAAAATTCTAGAAAGATCTAAACACACTAACTAGATTAAATAAAGTTGTTTATAAGAGGATGCATGGGCAGTTAACGTCAGTTCAAGTTTAAGTATTCACAAGAGTTCATTGTATTGTCAAGTAGTTAGACGTTATCCAGAGAGTTCAGTGTATCTTAACAATTTTGTAAATAAATTGTGTAAAAAGCCCCCATAAGTGTTTGAAATTGGTGTCAGGTGTGGGGTGAAGATACAAGAATGCCTGGAAAAAAGATAAATGAACTATTGGTGGCTGAGCTCAGAAGAGAGCTCGAAGAATTGGAGTTGGAAACTACTGGAAGCAAATCCGTATTGTTAAGAAGGCTCCGTGAATACTATGTAAATAATGATTTGGACCCTGACGCTGTGGAGTTCGAAGACCCAGTTCAAAAAGCAAAGTCTGAACTAACTCAACAACTATCCCGGCAACATGAGGAGCTATTCAGTCAGATAAGCAGCCAGCGCGAAGATACGTCCCAGCTGTCGCAACGAATGACGAGCCAACAAGAAGAACAAACTCAACAACTCTCCCGGCTGCAAGAGGAGCTATCAGGACGAATGACGAGCCAGCAAGAGGAGCTATCCAGTCAGATGAAGAGCCAGCAAGAGGAGATTTCCAGTCAGATGAAGAGCCAGCGCGAAGATATGTCCCCGCTATCACAACGGATGTCTACCCTACCAGAAGAGTTATCCAGTTCCTTCTCCCAGCAAATATCGCATTTGCGCTCTGAAATGTACACTCTTCGTGACAAACAAAATCAGCAAGTGTCCAGCTTGCGAGACGAGCAAAATCAGCAAGTGGCCAACTTGAATCAACAAGTAGCCAACCTGCGAGACGTCAACCAGCAAATGCAGTCCGAGATAAGGAAGCTTCAACAAGAACTGGAAGCTTGTCGCCGAAACCAAATCATCCACCACGGCGACGGAAATGCAGAAAGGAGGGAAACCGGCCACGTAGACGTCGAACGACGAGGAAACGGAGCGGCGGCCCAGGTACGAATGACGATAAAACCCCCGACATTCGACGGAATGACTTCCTGGTCAAATTACCTAAAACAATTTGACGCAGTGGCCAGAGCGAATGGATGGTCACCCCAGGAGAAGGCATTGTTCCTAACCATGGCTCTGCGAGGCGAGGCTTTACACGTCCTGCATGTATTGACACCGGATGAGGTCGACAATTTTGAGCTATTGGTGAATCGTCTAGAGATGCGTTATGGTCAAAGTCATCTACAACCGGTATACCGAGTGCAATTGAAAAGCCGGAAGCAGAAAAATGGAGAAACTATCCAGGAGTTCGAGGCAGAAGTGGAAAAAATGGTACGGTTTGCGTATCCAAATGCAGCGGAAGATTTTCTGGAGTGCCTGGCGATCCAAACCTTTACCGATGGTCTTCGAGACGCTGAGTTGCAACGGGCTGTACGGTTGGCGAGGCCAAGATCTCTTGTAAACGCCTTGACCATTGCCCTGGAGTTCGATACGGCGACGGAGGCCTCACATGCAACTGCTCGACTAATGGAAGACACTGGTAACTTCGACCATGCCGTTTATGCCGTCAGCGACGTCGAAGCGGTAGTGGAGAGGGTAATGAAGTTTTCTTCACAAAGAAGGCGCCCAGTGAGGTGCTGGAACTGCGGAGAACTAGGCCACATAAAAAATACTTGCCCCCATTGTACCCAAGTGAAGCCGAACGAGGAAAAACTCGCCTTAGTTAAGGTTGTGCCAGAAGACGAGAGCTCTATGCTGGAGGATCAACAAGAAAACGATCCCGTTCTAAAAAAGATTCGGCAATGAAAGAGAATGGTCTGTCGTCCGTTGTGGAGAGAGATATCCTCATCCTCTCCTGTTTTAAAAGCATACTGGGCCCAATGGAACTCTTTAGTTTTGGACCGTGGGCTCGTTAAAAGAAAATTCCGAGGGCACAGAAACAAGGAAACAAATAGTGGTCCCAAAAAATGCTGTACCGGAAATTTTAAACCAGATGCATAATGATAGTTCTGGAGGACATCTGGGTATCACGAAAACGCTGCAAAAGATCCGAGATAGATTTTACTGGGTAAATTGCACTAATGATGTTAAAGATTGGTGTCGTAAATGCACTACATGTGCTGCCAGTAACGGTCCGCACCAAAAACTGAAGGCGGAAATGCAGCAATACCTGGTTGGAAGTCCTTTTGAAAGAATCGCAGTAGATGTATTGGGGCCACTTCCACAGACCGATGTAGGAAACAAGTACATCTTTGTTGTAATGGACTACTTCACTAAATGGGTTGAAGCATATGCAGTTCCCAATCAGGAAGCCACCACTTTAGCAGATATATTGGTTGAAGAATTCGTAAGCCGATTTGGGGTACCACTAGAATTACATTCAGACCAAGGAAGAAATTTTGAGAGCAAGCTGTTTCAAGAAGTTTGCCAAAGATTAGGCATCCACAAAACGAGAACCACAGCGATGCACCCTCAGTCTGATGGAATGGTGAAACGAATGAACCGGACTATAACCAACTATCTGTCAAAAGTGGTGTCAGATTGTCAGAGGGATTGGGATCGACATATTCCACTATTTCTAATGGCAATTCGATCGGCCATCAACGAATCAACTGGCCAAACGCCTGCGAAAGTCCTGTTCGGTAGAGAAATGAGGCTACCATGTGACTTGGTGTTTGGTTGTAAACCTGGTGAAGAAATGGCACGTGAACAATATGTCGCCGACCTTCAGAATCAAATGAAGAATATCCACAACCTGTTGCGTGGAAAACTACAATTATCTAGTGATCGGATGAAGAGGTACTATGACACATGGACAATGGAAAAGAGTTACCAAGTTGGAGATTTAGTCTGGCTATTTGTCCCAAATTACAAAAGAACTGGGAAGGTCCTTACACCATCAAGAAGAAGATTAACGATGTCATTTATCGGATCGTGAAAATTCCCAGAGGGAAACCCGTCGTGGTCCATCATGATCGTTTGGCGCCTTACCAGGGAAACCGCAGTGGAGATGCGCAGCAACTCCAAGAAGATGGTTTGGCTGGCTCAGGGAGTGTGCGGGATTCCGATGTAGGAAATAACATTCCAGGAGGAATGAATCTAAGGAGGGGGCAGTGTAACGGGATAACCGTAAAGGAAGGGACCTTAATTTGAAAGATTGTTATTGACAGTTGATTTTTAGAAGTTTCTAAAAATCAACTGACCATTTTAAATAATGTTTCTAGAAAATTCTAGAAAGATCTAAACACACTAGATTAAATAAAGTTGTTTATAAGGGGATGCATGGGCAGTTAACGTCAGTTCAAGTTTAAGTATTTACAAGAGTTCATTGTATTGTCAAGTAGTTAGACGTTATCCAGCAGAGTTCAGTGTATCTTAACAATTTTGTAAATAAATTGTGTAAAAAGCCCCCATAAGTGTTTCAATATCTAGTATTTTTAATTGTAGTTTCTATTTTTATACTAGGTACTTTATTGTATTTTGTAAAAAAAATAATTTTTGCCAATAAACATTATTATTATTATTATAATATTATATTATTAGTAAACTACATAATAGAGTTATATACAACAGGTCAATTAACTATATAATTTCATTAAAACCTTCATGGAGACACTTAAAATAACATGGTCTAGGTTGGCGATTTTGCGCATAATACCAGTTGCACTGCTATTCAAATCAAAATAGGCCGATAGATAACTTAATGAATTAATTATTTGCAGAACAATTTAATTTTGGTTGACACGAGTTATTATTTAACTACGATACGAGAGATAGAGAGATTAAAAAAGAGACAGAGAATTATTCAAAATTAAAATTTATAATCCAGTTTGAATTTGTGGACGTCCCCGATTTAAATTTGTGATTGAAATATTAAGTTTATATCATTCTATCTATTACACATATAAGTATATGTTCAAAATAATTTTAAACTTTACATTTATTTTCCAGTTAAAACCTGTATTCCAAATCAATAGTGAATATTGCGGCAAAATGTATTTCAAAATGTAATAATAAATTAAAACTTATAAAACTTACCAATAACGAGTATTGTATAACAACATTGTAATATAATAGTATATTCTGAAACAAGGTTGTAATGAAAATTCGATACGAGTGGCAGATTCCGAACGCGAGCGGGTGGGGTTAAAACGGGACGCCAAGTAAAAATATTTAATAAAAAGTGAATTTTTAACATTATTAATTACCTATTTTAAATAATTTTTAATTATACTTCTAAATCACATATCTGGTCATTGAGTTCACAAGTTTTATTATCAAAAGTATTAATTTTTTTTTCAAAAGTTAACATTTTACGGTTTTGTACCATACTTGGTCCAAAACTTGGTATACTCTTATGTTATAAACAATACTGCTCCTTAACAAAAAAAGCAGTGGAACTTATCCAATTCAGCTTGTTTCCAACCAGTGCAGCCTTCATGGGCCCATTTCTTGGACTTAAGCTATTTAACTCAATCATGACTTGATCGAGTTTTTCCGTATATTACTGTGCAATTTTATCATTTGAAAAAATCTTTTTTTGGGATTATTTGGATTTGCCATGTTAACACTAAATTTTTGAGAAGATTTTTTTTTGAGTTATAATTTGTATGGTGATAAAGTAATGACTGTGACAATACTTTTACCTTGACTTCATGGTCGATAGTCTAATCAACAAGTAACTTTTTTGAGAAATTCTCACAGAGGGCACCAAAAATTATGATTTTGGTGTCATTCGATTGGTATTGATCTCCAGCACGTTAATCGCCATGCATGAGAAGCCCGGTGGCATCACACGTAGTCTGGACAACCAGGCCGCGAGATGCCATGGGGCATCACAGGCATATCGACATTATAAGCCTTGTGATGCCGTCTGGCTTCACAGTAGTGCGTTTTACTTTTGAGGCAAGGTTACTAGTGGCCTGACAAACCCAGTAATGCCTTTGGCCCACTAGAATTCTGATTAATACGAGTATGGTGGGTTGCAGAACTAACGGAGGAAAAAATTGTTATATATTCTTTATATGATTTTAAAATGTTCTGACCTGAATCTATTAAGTAGAAAGCTAACAAGGATGTATCACATTCATTTATATGTCTAAAAGTAAATAAAAAATATACAAAAAATGTTGAAAATTTATTTTATTTCGTACATACATGCACTTTTGAAAAACAAGTTACACAAAAAAATTGGTTACACTGTATACATTTATACTTGCTGAATGGAGTTTTACTGTGTGCATGTTGTCGTCCATTTTGTGATAAATTAGCATAGCTACTCACGGCCAATATTGCTAAATTAGCATTGCAGGCCTCGTGATGCCAATGAGCGTCTCAAAAAAAAAGACCCTATATTTTGCCAATATGCCCTTATTTACACACGGAATGATATAAATTCATTTGCAAGCTATACGTAATAAACATTTATGATGAAATACAGAATGGCCCACGAAACCAGAAAATGTGATTGTACGGTGGCGATTAACGTGCTAGAAACTTTTTGAAAAAGCTGAAAATGCGCTCAAAAAAATTGCAATAGTTATAAACATAAGAATGAAAAAATACAGTGTTTTGGTTTTTTTGAAAAAGCTCAAAAATATTTTTAAAATTAAAACAAATACCTTAAAAGAGAAGAAAATTTCACAAAAATAAGTCTTACCTCCCGAAACGATATCTTCAATATTTATAATTTTAACAGAGCCCTAAGTTCATTGCTTAAACGGGGTTGGCGTTCTCCCCAAACAGTCACGGTAAACAAAAAAATTATTTAAATATATAAAATATCAATATTAAAAAATAAAAATAAATACGTACCTTCAGAATAAGTTGATAAACAATAATCTGCGCGAACAAATTTTTTTTACGTATCTTTCTATTAGTTATGCTATTGTTAATTAACAAAATTTTTGAAACCGAAAGTTAACATAAAAACCTTTATAATTATTTAAAAAAAAAGCTCAATTTTTTGTCCCTTGGTAGAATTGTTCGAAAGAGGTAAAAAAATGGATTTCCGTTAAAAAAAAATCAAAAATTTTTAATTTTCCAGTTATTTATAAACCATCTATTGCATTGAAAACTTAAAAAGGTTAATAAAGCAATTGTTTATTTTTAATTTGTAATGATTTCGTTTTTTCTCATTTAGCGTCACCTGAAAATATTTTTTTTTATTTTTAAATGCTATTTAAAAAATTGTTATAAACAAATGCATTATTTTTGAGGCAATGGAAATATTTTTTTTAATTCGAAGGACCAAAAAATATTATGATTTAAAAAAAATCGTTTTTATATTTCAAATCAGATGAATTTATCAGACGAAGTTGTTGTTCTAAACACATTTTAGAAAAGCGTTCGTCACTCATATTTAGTAGTTTAAGTAACCAATTTAAAGTCATTTTAAATATGTTAAATGCATATTTCACTCTACCAGTTTCTAATCTAATTCCACTATCCGGGGTATTAAGAGGGACCAAAAGTATTCTCTTAAGAAAAGAGACTTGCACTCTTTCTAATATATCCATGTACCTCAGGCTCCAAACTGGAGAACAGTTAGACATAAGACTAAGGGCTAAGGATTCAAATATTTTTATCCTGGGAGGCAAGGTGTCAATTTTAGCTTTGGACATGACCTTGCTTTCCTCTATTAACAGCTGATAGAGTCATTTCATAAAACAATCCAGAAGAGGAGAACGCTACCCCAAGATACACGTATTTATTGATAACATCTATTGGTTGTGAGTTAAACATAAAAGAAAAATCGCTTTTTTGAAAGCCAGTCCGAGAAAAAGGCATAACTTTGATTTTATGAATGTTAACTAGTTAATTATTTAACAAACAAAATTTCTCTAAAATTTTAAGCTTTTTCATTAGGTCAATCTCAAAAGAAATATCTAGATCGGTGCACCTAAAAAAAAGCTGTAATAAAGATTTAACCAATGTCCTTTTAAGCTCTAATTGACTCTTAATTTTTGCAACAAATACAAAATTGACTTAAATTATATACGCCTTTAAAATTCATTAAATATTACATCATACCTCCGTAAAAAAAATCCTGTAAAACTTTTTAAGTCACATTCACGTCTTTAAATTTTTGTTGACAAACTAACTAAGATGACGGAATGCACTGACCAAAATACGGGAATATTTGAATCGTATTAGATAGAGTTACTGCTGTTTCCTGGCTTTACCCCAATACCCGGTTTTGAATTAATCTCCCGTATCGAATTTTCATTCCAACAGAGTAACAGACTGTACTTTCTCCACGGCCACAGACACATTTGGCACAAGGTTTTTCAACATAATAGTAACAGGTTTGTTTTGTATTTTTTCTCCTACTTTAAAATTTAACCCAGGAGCTGCGAGGTAAACAACCTTTAAAGATTGAATAAAGAAATTACCATGTATGGTATAATTTTAAAAAGATAATCTTATGATAAATTCGACAGTATCAATGTTATTCTGTCAAACTTCATTTTTAGCTCCCTCTTGAGAAAAAATTTAAAGCGTGGCAACTGATTTATTATACATATCATAAGATATTTAATATAATAAATGGGAAGTATTTTGATGGTGTAAAATTGCGAATTCGGGATTATGATTGACTAGCTTACCCGGCGTATCGCCGAACAATTACTGATTTTCCGATTTTTTCCATTTTTACGATTTTTTTCGATTGATTTCTATACTTTTATAATTTTTTTACTGTTTTTGTCGATTTTATCATTTTTTTTTGCCTATTTACAGGTTTTTACATTTTTTATCGTAGTAATTAGTTATTTTTTAGGTTAAGTGCACTTTTTAGTTATTTTTTTTATTTTTATTTTATTGTGCTTTTTTGGTTTTTCGATTTTTTCTAATTTTGCTAGTTTTACATCTTTGGTTTTCTTTCAGTTTTTTTAGATTTCTCCCCTTTTTTTTTGAGCTACTCACTATTTTTTTTTTCAATTTTTATTAACTTCTCACGATCTTCAACGTTTTATCTAGATTTCTTAATAGTTCGGGAGCCCAGAGGGTTTTCGTAGCCGTTAAAGAGACAAGGCTCCACCAAAGTTTTTTCTATGTATTTTGATCCCCTAATTACAAATATCAAGGGTGGATTTTCGAGAAATGGTTAGGAAATTTGTTATTAACAAATAATTTGTTGCTAATAAAAAAATTGTTTTTTTGCAAAACAAAAAATACTACCGTAATGCTTGACTGATTTTAAGCAAAAAAGCTTTTTATGTATTTTTTTATCAGACGCACTGTTTTTAAATTAAAAATTGTTAAACATTCGAAAAATGGCATTTTTGACATTTTTCAAATTTGCATAACTTTTTATATAATTAATATTTTTCAACTCTGCGATTACTATTTGACACTTAAGATCATAAAGTATAAGATGAAACAGGTTGAAATACGAAAACACAATCTTTGTGTTACTTTTTAACGCTATAAACAATATGCATTTAATCTCCTGTAACGTACGACGTATGATGGATATGCATATTGTTTATAGCGTTAAAAAGTAATAAAATTATTGCATTTTTGTATTGCAACCGATTTTATTTCATACTTTATAATCTTAAGTGTCAAATAGTCATCGCAGGGTTAAAAATATTAATTATATAAAAAGTTAATCAAATTTGAATAATGTCAAAAATGCTATTTTTCAAATGGGATTTTTATTTTGAAAAATACATAAAAAGGTTTTTCGCTTAAAATTATTTAAGGATTACGGTAATATTTCTTATTTTGCAAAATTTTTATTATAAAATCTCGCAACAATAATTTGTTTTCTGAACTACTCCAAAATTTTTCTTCTTGTTTCGATATTGAAGTGTTAGAAATAATTTTATTATATAGCATATTGATTCAGTTTTTACTCATCTTTGATGCTCTGATGTCTTTATGGATTTTTTAAAATATGAGTCAAATGTTAGACCTATTCTAGATTTATTTTAAAATGCTGCCATCCACTGTATCAAATTTATAAATTTTTGGCAACATCTTCAAATGTCTGCATTTCTTTTCATGATATTGTACGTAATGATAACATAACATCAATTATTTAACAAATGAGTTTCATTAGTATTTAATGTTTCCTCTAAATGAAAGGGAAGAATTTTTCCCAATTTTCAAGTCAAAAGACTTTTGTTGTTGTTTTTTTTTTCATGAAATTATTTTCATCAAATAAATCATTATCATACATAAGTCATGTTGCAACAATGATATGGGTAATTACGCTCATTGGCTAATGATATAAATCTCCGGATGTCACTAACAGGTACTTTAATTTTCTTTTTCTTCACTTGATCAATTAATTTTAGTTGGGATGTAAAATTAGGAAAATCATTTCTAGTGATTGTTTCAGATAAGGATTTAGTATACCCTTCATATACCCTGCATTGTACGGTACAGGAGATAAAATACATATTGTTTATAGCCTTAAAAAGTAACAAAAAGATTGTTTTTTCGTATTGCAACCGGTTTCATCTTATACTTTATGATCTTAAGTGTTAAATAGTCATCGAAGAATTGAAAAATATTGTTGCGAGATTTTATAAGAAAAATTTCGCAAAACAAGAAATATTACCGTAATCCTTGAATTATTTTAAGCAAAAAACCTTCTTATGTATTTTTCAAATTAAAAATCCTTAATCGGTTGAAAAACTCTGCGATAACTATTCGACACGTAAGATCATAAAGTATGAGATGAAATCGGTTGCAATTCAAAAATGCAATATTTTTATTACTTTTTAACGCTATAAACAATATGCATACCCTTCATACGTCGTACGTTACAGGAGATTAAATGCATATTGTTTATAGCGTTAAAAAGTAACAAAAAGATTATATTTTCGTATTGCAACCGGTTTCATTTTAACTCTATAATCTTAAGTGTCAAATAGTCATCGCAGAGTTGAAGAATATTAATTATATAAAAAGTTATGCAAATTTGAAAAATATCAAAAATGCTATTTTGCGAATGTTTAACAGTTTTTTAATTTGAAAACAGTGCGTCTGATAAAAAAATACATGGAGAGCTTTTTTGCTTAAAATCAGTCAAGGATTACGCTAATAATTTTTGTTTTGCTAAAAAATAATTTTTTTATTAGTAACAAATTATTTGTGATTAACAAATTTCCTAACCATTTCTCGGGAATCTACCCTTGATATTTGTAATCAGGAGCTCAAAATACATAGAAAAAACTTTGGTGGTGCCTTGTCTCTTTAACGGCTACGAAAACCCTCTGGGCTCCCGGAGCATAAATAATTTTTTAAGATTTTTAAAACTTTATAAAGATTTTCAATTTTTTTTTAGCCATTTAAGATCATTAACGACTCTTACAATTTTCAACGTTTTTTCACGATTTTCAAATATCTGGGTCTTTAACATTTTTTCAGGATTTTTGTTAATTTTTAATGGTTGACAATTTTTTTTGTTCAATTTTCAACATATATTTGTCATAATTTATAACAATTTTTTAACCATTTTTATGAGTATTTCAAGATTGTTAATAATTTCTAATAATTATTCAGGTTTTTTAAGATTTTTTTGCCATTTTTTTACCATTTTCACTAACTTTTCAAGATTTTTAACAATTTTTTATAATTTTCATTTTTTTTTAAAGATTTTGAATAAGATTTTTTACGGTTATAAACATTTTATCAGTAGGAGTCCACATAATAATTTTCATAAAAAACAGAGTAATTTGTAAATATTATTTATACAAAGTTTTAACCCCTTATTTGCAAACAAAGAATTTTAATTATAATAAACTATGAAATACATGTTTAAAAGTGTGAATTTCAATTTTTATAAAAATCGGTGCCGATTTCAAGATTTTTCCGTACATATATTTAACTCCTATTTCACATATATATGTCAATGTATTTCACCCCTTTAAGATTAAGATTTTTAAAATCCATTTTTAGTGGGTGTTCAAATTATGACCATAAGTCGTTACGGCTGTGATTACGTCTACACCGCAGTCAGTGAGAACTTCTCCTTTTATATTTAATCGTAGTTATTTAATGAAACAAATATTTTGTTGACGTAGTATTAATATTTATGTTTATTTATTTGTATAATTTAAAAAAATGGGTGCTTTTGATACGTTTTCTTTTAATTTTTGATAAGTAGAACTAACAGATGTATGGCAACAAATATTAGAAGTTGAGTGTGAATCCAATGATAATATATTAGACCCAGTAATGAAAGAAATGATCTTATTGGCCCCGTTTTTACTATTTTGAAAGAATTTTTAACGTATCCGTAACGTATCTGCACTAATTCAGGTAGGTACGGCGGAAGTAATGTCCAAGTATAATTTTGGGAGTTTTCTAGTTTGGCATATTTGCCAATTTGATTATTTTAATACGTTGGCTCGTATATTTTCCCTTTTGAAAGTTAACAAACAAATTATTAGACGGAACATTACTTGGACTATAGACCAGTATTTTTTTTACAACATTATAAAAATTTCTTGTTTTTGTTTATTTTCTTTGTCTATTAGTTTAAGTATCCGGTATTGAAATAGGTATAACTGATCCCATGACTTTTATAGCAAGCTCCAGCAAGATACCTAAAAATGACGTCATTTAACTCGAAACAGATTGCATAATTTTCAAAAATTTTGAAATTATGAGTTTTTTTAAAAGCATATAAACATAATATATTAAATCACATTAAGGAGAAATTGAAAAAATGTCGCATCCAGCAGGACTGGAACCCGCAACCTTTGACTTTACCCGCCAACGCGCTAACAACTAAACTATAAATGCTTAGCCATTAATTCGTTTTTTGGTTGTCAAATTCAACTCATGTCACATGTGATATTTTTCTACTTTTTCCCTAAGCACATATAGCATGACGGTAATGAGCGAGAGATTTTTTCAAATCGACAATTTACTTTTTTGTCCCTGTCTTATATATTTTTTCAATTGATTTGACAAAATTTCTCTTTCATTAACAACATGTTATAGGTGCTTAGGGAGAAAGTGTGTAAATGTCACATGAATTTAAGTTAACAACCAAAAAACGAATTGATGGTTAGGCATTCTTACCTTAGTTGTTGAAGCGTTGGCGCGTAGAGGTGCTAAATGCGACATTTTTTCAATTTCTGCTTAATGTCATTTAATATATTCTTGTTTGTATATTTTCTAAAAATTTTAAAATTTACAAATTTTTAAAAATCCTATGAGAGGTACCTCAAATAATCGTTTACTAAAGATTGCATACTTTTTACAACCTACCTGTGTTAAAAATATTTCATGAGGCATTATCTAAAAATTGTTTTATATTTTGATTTGTGAAAACTTTTTGGTAAATAATTATGGGATAAACGTGTGAATAATGCTTTTAATATTTTATTTTTTGAGATATCGATGTCATTCTTTAGGTTTATTGTTGCTTTTAACATGGAATATGTCTTCCATAAAGATGATGACTTCCAGGTCTTGCTTGAATCTCAAAAAAATGAAATGAAAACGCTTCCTGAAAAAAAAAGTTTTGCTTTTGTTTTAAATTCATAAACATTGCATAACACTTATTACATTCTTTTCTTGATTTTTAAGATTGTTCTTAGTTAAATCCTTCCCATAGTTTCTTAGTTCGGGACAGTATTATTAAATTTGATATCAGAATTACTATATTCATCCATTTTTTAATTTATTCTCTGACTTAATTAACTACAAACACTTTCTGTATTCATGATTCCACGTTTAAAAATATCTAGCAGGCTGTTTTTTTATTTATTCACGTTGGTATTGGTTTTTGACATGTTGGTTGAAAAATTACTAAGGCACTATAAACATAGGCATTATCATTAGCCATGTTCCTTCCAATATCAACCACAAAACCAGAGATAATAAAACAGATGTGTTGATGTCTGATATAAAGTTGGCAACAAGTTCCGACATCTGGGCACCACGTTTAAAACAATTCACTATACTTTTCCACCCTTTTTATGCTTAAACTACCTTAAATTTATATTCAACTAAAAATACTAGTAGTTAGCCTTTCACTATACCGCCATATAACTACTCTTTCGCTTTTCGCGCTACCAGCTAGTTTAGTTCCCATTTTCACCACTACAGAACACGGTTGCGCGTCTCTTTAATTTGTCTATGGTCTAACACTTAACAACAAATATCATACATATAATGGTTAGATGTATTAAAAAAATCAATATGCCGAAAAAAACTTGTGTAGAGTCGCAAAAATGTATGCAAAGATGGTACATGTTTAGAAAAGACCAGAAAATTTCAGAAGATGGATATTTACAAGATCTTTGAGGTTTTTAATGTAAGGACTAATTGTGTACTGTACAAGATTATTCCAATGTTTTTATCAGTAAATAGTTCCAAACATTTTTAATTCCATTAACAGTTGTATATGGAGTTATTTGCTACATAAAATACACTTTTATATTTTTATACCTTTAAATTACTTCTTATTATTCATTAAACACAACTAACCTCAAAATTCTGTCACCCAATATTTTACAATGTTGCCAGATCGATATTTAGAATCAAAAATGTGTTATAAAATATTTTCTTTAATTAATAAAGTTACAATGGTCATTTTGATAATTAAAATGTAATTTAATAGGATATGGCCGAATCGATGTTATATTCATTGATCTATGACCCATCAAATTACATTTGAATTTACTTTTATACATGTTTTAGGTTAGTGTTAAATGTAAACAAAAAATTTTAAAAGAAGATTTAGTTAATAGTGAAGTAGCGGCGTGTAAAAGTAAGAAAGATGAAGCATTTACATTTAATAGCTTCATTTGAAAAAAAACTTGCAACGATAGATTTGGACGTACAATTCAAAAAATAAACGCAGTGGCTATTTGTACGTCCGACGTACGTCAACCTATTGATACGTCGGACGTAGGTCTTTCAATTTATACGTCGGACGTAGGTCTTTCAATTTGTACGTCCGAAGACGGATGGCAATCTATTCTTACGTCTAAATATTATATTTCATGACATTTATTAGGTTAAGTTTTATAATTTATTGTCAAATGTGATTGTTGTGACATGCAATAAATGCAGTTAAATTGTTTAGTTTATTAGGTTTTAAGTGTTCCTGTATTCCAGGTATGAGTTATTTCTATTATTTAATAATAGGTTTAGAAATTTTTAACATAATTTTTAGAATGGCATTAAATGTAGGTGATACATTCGATTCGTTTCCTTTATTTGAGAGAGCAGTAAAGAAATACGAAGAAGAAGCTTTTGCTAATCTTTTTATATTTACAAGCAGAACCATTAGCGGGCAAGAAAAAAAGGTCCTAGGAGTTATATAAATGAATTTTTAGAGTACGTCGAAATAGATATGAAATGTGTGAAAGCAGGGACATATGTATCGCCTTCAAAAGGACTTCGACCAAAACAAAGCTCTTTTAAAGCCGAGTGTCCCGTGCATTTCAAAGTTAGGGCTAGTGAAGATGGCACATGGCACCGAAAGACCATTTCAAAAATATGGTTAATCGGTGAAGAGCATTATTCAATGTGTTTTTCACTCACTATCACCACCCTGTATATATTGTTTTCATAGGTATTTTGTTCACGAAAAAGTAAAGTTCAGTTGAGTGGGAGCAAATTTCATACATATGAAAAAATTTTCTTTATCTTTTTACTTTCTCATATAGTATGATAGGTCATAATAAACGGGTCCTGTACTATATTAGATATAATAATTAGCACAATAGGTACAAATCGTTACTATTTTTCATAAAGACTGATATAGCTATAGTATAAAGTTTTCTTCTATACCAAGACTCTAACTTCGAATGTATCACCTACATTTAATGCCAATCTAAAAATTATGTTAGAAATTTCTAAATTATGTTAAAAATTTCTAAACCTATTATTAAAAAAGAAATAACACATACCTGGAATATAAGAACACTTAAAACCTAATAAACTAAACAATTTAACTGCATTTATTGCATGTCACAACAATCGCATTTGACAATAAAATATAAAACCTAACTTAATAAATGTCATGAAATATAATATTTAGACGTAAGAATAGATTGCCATCCGTCTTCGGACGTACAAATTGAAAGACCTACGTCCGACGTATAAATAGATTGACGTACGTCGGACGTACAAATAGCCACTGCAAAAAATAAATATTCTACTTTTGACTGACGCGAAACAAAACTAATATTTTAACGGTAAACGTACTAATTTATACAAAATCGTGTATTTAGACAAAACGTGGATATACTAAAATTGTACTCCAACGCGTCGATGAGTACAGGAATCTGATTTTAAAAATAATCCATTGCATGTGAAATTCGAAGGAAAGCGATTTACAATTTTACTCGCAATAAAGAATAGTGGGTTTATAGATGAATGTGATTTGTTATTAGACTCTTCATATACTGACATTGAATATTACAAAACTATAAACAGTGATATTTTTAAAACCTAGATTGTTAATCAACTTATTCCTGCTTCATCTAATTTTTCAGAGAAATGTGTAGTGTAAATGGATAATGCTTTATTTTATTCTGTACAACTAAACAAACCACCTACATTTTCAGCAACAAAAGATATATTGCAGGATTGGTTAAGTAACAACATCGAATTTGATAAAAAAAATAAAAAAAAAAACATTATACCTACACAATAATTTAACCATACAAAAGTAACGATAAGACATATGAAGTAAATGAAATATTAAAGCAACATGGACATGATTTACTTCGACTACCTCCATACCACTGTCAAAATAATTTAATAGAGTTGGCGTGGTGCTTTACAAATACGTACTATAAAAAAAGATTGCATTTTTATATCTGCTTTTCTGTTGAATCATTGCACTAAAACTATTGAACACATTTTAAAAGGACCTCCATTATTTAAAACCTTAAATATGTAACAAAGCATAACATTTTCTGGGAATAAGTCCAAGATATGACGGTAAAAATAATAGGAAACCTCGCAATTTTTTTTATATGCATCGATTTGCATGAAAATTTGTAGGTAAGCTCAATATACCGTCCACTTCAAAATCTACCCTATGTCAATATTTTTGGAGTTATGGGTAACTGAAAGTTTACAAATTAAATGGTAAAATTAATAAGAAATCTTGCAATTTTTTTATATGCATAGATTTGAATGAAAATTTGTAGGTAAGCTCAATATACCCTCCACTTAAAAATCTAAAATCTACCCTATGCCAATATGTGCTTTTTCTCTGGGGGTGGTTACCACCCCAACTAGAGGGAGGAAAATATTTATCAAAAAAAAACATGGTAATCGCTCGAATAGTGAATTTTAAGAAAACTCTTAACAAACTTACTTTTATGTAGGTCATAGAAGCCAAAATTAAAATAATATACAGAATGTTTCATTTAAAAAACATAGGTTTGATATGTTTCACAATTTTGGGACACCCTGTATATTATGAAACAAATTTTAAAATGTACCCCTAATATATATAAATAAATACACATACATACACCTGTGTAAGTTTATAAGAGTAGATACTGTGTCGGTAAATCTTAGATTAAATTCTTGAATGCTCCAATATACGTGCTCCAAAATTCTAAAAAAATTTAATGGTTTTTTATTCATAACTTCTTCAGTTTTTAAGCTAGGAAGTCCGTAAAAAGACGATTTGGTAAGTAATTTTAAAAGCTACAAGATGACGTAAACGAATTTTCTTTCAAGCCCTTCGTTTAAAAAAGGGTTGCGCTGAAAGGGCTCGATGATGGTGCTAAACGCATGCGAAGACAAGCTTTAAAGAAGCATATCTCGTTTAATTTTTATTCTATAAATATAAAAATAAAATTAAAATCTTCAGTAACAAAAAGGCTATTCTTTTGCATACTGTATTTTTTTCTGTATCTTTTCTAGTTCTTGAGGTATTTTCAAAACAAAGAGATTTTTTGAGAAATTCAGAAAATAACGTTTTCACTTTAACCTGAGATTTTTTCAAAACTAAACCTTCTAAACCAGTTAAACTCCTAGAGTTTAATGTGTTTATATAAACGAAGTAAATTTTAAATGAACAACAAATAGTTTCAACCAGGGTGGTTTTGGCGAGGGTGAGTTTGTTACTTTTTGAGTCGCAAAAACTATAAGCTGACTTTATTTTTGTTATAACTTACCCTAATTTTCATGCAAATCACTTTTACTAGTGGTGGTTTGAACGGATTTTTCAAGATCTTTAAAAAAGTTCCAATAAGTTTTCTATGAAAAACTTATCGTTTTCCGGTTATTTAACGTCATATGTTTGGATTTTTGTATTGGATGTATAAACGTCTACTTTCGAACAGCCATAACTTTGTTAATATTAAATCTGCAATAATTACAAGAAAACAAATCTCTATCTATTTATATAAGCTTCATTTTATATTATGACAGTTTTCCCGATAAAGTGTAAATTTTCTGACTTATTCCCGAAAAATCGTTTAAAAACATGCTTTTTTGCCGTTTAATTTGTGAACTTTCAGTTACCACTAACTCCAAAAGTATTAACTTTTCGAAAGAACTCCAAAAGACGTTTTTGTCTTAAAATGCACTATTTTATCGATTACCATGTTTTTTTTTTGATAAATATTTTCCACCCCCTAGTTGGGGTGGTAACCACCCCCAGAGAAAAAGCACATATTGGCACATATTGGTAGATTTTAATTTCTGAGCCATTTTCTACCTACTGTCAAAATTTTAAACTAATCCATGGATATAAAAAGAATTGCTAGCAGAAAACCGTCATATCTTGGACTAAATTTTTATCTTTGTTTAACTTATCAAAATAGCTGAAACCAATTGGTATGTCATAATGCCGCACTACCTGAGGAGCAGCACGAAAAATGCTTCAATATATAGCTGCTGTATAGTCGAGGCAATAAAGCACTAAAAATGCCAAAGATAGGAAATTTTTTAAAATAGGACGGATCGGAATGCGGTTTTTTGCATTTGCTTTCAAAAATTATTTATACCATTCCTACCTACTTTCTACCTAGTACAAACCAGAAGTTGCATTGCTACAGCCAAAAATGTTTTCAAAAAATGCATTTTTTGAGAGGTATTTTGGCAAATTCAATAACTTTGTAAATAAGAGTCAGAATTGGACCAAGTTGGGTACCAAGGGGTTTTAAGGTCGCTGATCACGATTATAATGTTCAAATTGACCACCCGAACACCTGGAGCTCAGAAACGTCGACGAACGTCATCCCCGTGGGACTATCCCAAACTTCATGTGAGGAAGGAGAGAAACTCGACACTCGGGTGTTTTTTGAGTCGCTGAATTCAAATATGACACCGTCGAACAACCCACGGACACCTGGTGCGCCCTAACCTGGAGGCGGATGTCATCTTCGAGAATTTTTCTTTTAATAGCGACAGAAACGAACCGAAAATCATTATAGGGGCATTTTGTGTACGCTGAATCCATCCGAATTTCATGTGAAAAACGACCACCCCCGAACACCTGGTGCGCCCTAACCTGACTCTGAAAGTCATCCACGAGGTTTTACTAGACACAATTGAAAAAAACGAACCGTAAATTGTTACGGGGGTTTTTTGGCTCGCAAACTCAAATATGGTACCGGCGTACAGCTCACGGACACCTGGTGCGCCCTAACCTGGTTCTGTACGTCATCCCCGAGGTTTTTCCAGACACAATTGAAAAAGACGAACCGACAATCGTTACGGGGGTTTATTGGGGCGCTAAATTTAAATATGATATCGGCGTACACTGTCCTCGCGGTTTTTCCAGAGACAATACAAACCGAAAATCGTCTCAAAATTTCATACATTCATTCATTTGTAACTCTACCGTGGGCCCTGGAAAAAGGTGATCCAGTCCTGGAAAAATAACGAAAATAATCTCCGGCTAGACCTCCGAACTTTGCCAAGCAGCCTTTTCTTTTTTTTTTCCAACGCTCAAAACGCTTTTCTGTAAGTATACACAGATACTTTCCCCTAACACCAGGCACCGCCCAACAACGCGTGGAAAGTATCTGGAAAACCCTCGGGGATGACGTCAAAAGCCAGGTTAGGGCGCATCAGGTGTCCATGCGGTGTTCGCCGGTGCCATATTTTACTTCAACGCCCCAAGAAACCACCTGTAACGATTGTCGGTTCCTATTTTTTAGTTGTGTCTGGGAAAACCTCAGGGATCACTTTCAGAGCCATGTTAGGGCGCTCCAGGTGTTTGGGGGGTCGTTTTCCACATGAAATTCGGATCCAGCGTACACAAAATGCCCCCATAATGATTTTTGGTTCGTTTTTGCGCTATTTCCAGGAAACTTCTTGAGGATGACGTCCGCATTCAGGTAAGGGCGCACCAGGTGTCCGTAGGGTATTCGCCGGTGCCATATTTTAATTCAGCGACCCAAAAAACCCCCGGGTCTCAAGTTTCTCTCCTTCCTCGCATGAAGTTCGGGATAGTCCTCCGGAGATCACGTTTGTCGACGTTCCTGAGCTCCAGGTGTTCGGGGGTTCTTTGTGAACATCATAATCGTGATCATCGACCTCAAAAACCCCTGGGTATCTAACTTGGACCAATTCTGACTCTTATTTACAAAGTTATTGAATTTGTCAAAAAAACTCTTAAAAAATGCATTTTTTGAAAGCATTTTTGGCTGCAGCAATGCAACTTCCAGTTTGTACTAGGTAGGAATGGTATAAATAATTTTTAAAAGCAAATGCAAAAAAACGCATTCCAATCCGTCCTATCCTAAAAGATTTCCTATCATAATGCTTCATTGCCTCGACTAGTAATAGTTATCCTCAAAATGAAATATTTTGTATTTGCTCAATTATAGCTCGTCCAATTATAATATTTGTTGTAAAAGTTGTTATATTATAAAACCGTTATATAGACATAGAAAATTTGTTGTAAATTGCAAATGAAGACTTTTTTGTAAATGTTTTTATTGTTTGCATTTATTTAATTACTTTATTTTTTAAATACGTTCATTATATCCAAATATATATTTTTAAATTGACGATTTCCTTCAATCTTACGAGCGAGAATATTGTCCTATTTTTATTATAAGTGGTTTCAGAAGAACAAAATCCAATAGTGACCGTGGAGAAAACTTTTTTAGACGTTGAGGAAATTGACCTATTACAGAATTTTTTTTGAATAAACTTGTAACTTCTGCTTTAGGCCAAAACAAAAAAAGAAAACAAATTGCCTGAACGTCAACAATTTCTCTTGACAGCTAGTAACTTATCAATGTCGTTCCACACAATTCATTCTCCTCGTATTTTCCCAGAAACTAAAAGATAAATACGCCAATAAAAGCACTTTAATAGTTTTAATTATAAACGAAAATATAGTTACCTAATTTTTTTTGAAATAGATTGTTGTATTGTTGTAAATGTATTAATTATATTGTAACGGGATAACCGTAAAGGAAAGTACCTTAATTTGAAAGATTGTTTTTCGGTTATTCTAGAAAGTTCTAAACACACTGACTAGATTAAATAATGTTGTATATAAGGGGATGTATGGGCAGTTAACGTCAGTTCAAGTTCAAATATTCACAAGAGTTCATTGTTTTGTCAAGCAGTCGAGACATTATCCAGCAGAGTTTTGTGTATCTTAACAATTTTGTAAATAAATTGGGTAAAAGTCCCCATAAGTGTTTCAAATTGGTGACAGGTGTGGGGTGAAGATACAAGAATGCCTGGAAAGAGGATAAATCAACTTTTGGTGGCTGAGCTCAGAAGAGAGCTCGAAGAATTAGAGTTGGAAACTACTGGGAGCAAATCCGTATTGTTGAGAAGGCTCCGTGAATACTACGTAAATAATAATTTGGACCCTGACTCTGTGGAGTTCAAAGACCCAGTTTATAAAGCAAATTCTGAAATAACTCAACAACTTTCCCGGCTGCAAGAAGAACAAACTCAACAACTTTCCCAGATGTCACAACGAATGACAAGCCAACAAGAAGAACAAACTCAATAACTTTCCCAGATATCGCAAGGAATGAGGAGCCAACAAGAAGAACAAACTCAACAACTTTCCCGGCTGCAAGAGGAGCTATCAGGACGAATGACGAACCAACAAGAGGAGCTATCCAGTCAGATAAGAAGCCAGCGCGAAGAGGTGTCCCAGCTATCACAACGGATGTCTACCCTACCAGAAGAGTTATCCAGTTCCTTTTCCCAGCAAATATCGCATTTGCGCTCCGAAATATGCAACTTGCGAGACGAGCAAAACCAGCAAGTGACCAACTTGAATCGGCAAGTGGACAACTTGAACCAGCAAGTGGCCAATTTGCGAGACGAACAGAATCACCAAGTGGCCAACTTGCGAGACGAGATCAACCAGCAAATGCAGTCCGAAATAGGGTAGCTTCAACGAGAACAGGAAGCTGGTCGTCGAAACCAGCTGATCCACCACGGCGACGGAGATGCACAAACGATGGAAACCTGCCACGTAGACATCGACCGACGAGGAAACGGGGAGGCGACCCAGGTACGAACTACGATGAAACTCCCGACCTTCGAGGGAAAGACTTCCTGGCCAAATTACCTGAAACAATTTGTTTTAAACGCTGAATTATTTGCTCTAATAACCTACCATGGTTATTTTATCTATAATTAACCACTTTAACATGTTGAGACAAAGCACGGTATTAATAAGCAACTATAGTGTTTAATGAAAGTAATTTTGACAACGATATTCTAAGAGCAGTATGAACAGTGGTTCCATCTATAGTGACTGCAGAGTGCAGCTTTTCCAGTAGAGGCGCATGCAATGTAAGCATTGCAAAAATTATCAGTATTACAGAATCTGTTATAAATTTGCATTATTAGTTTAATAGTCATTGTTTGCCGGTACCAGCACCACGCGGATCACTGCTATGCAAATGATGAATTATGTGTATTAAAAGTTTTTGCATTAAAGCACAACAATCAGCATGAGGCATAACATTTTCTCGTTTTTTTTTGCGATTGGACCAAGTTTGTCGAGCAGTGCTAGACGTCCGTCACTGTTTATATCGGAATTGACGTTTTTATACAAATGTTAAAAAGGGTTATCGTCGGGTAAAATACCAGCTTTGTTATTAATTTCTTCTTCTTCTGATGGTACTGCCTTATGGCATAAATTACGCCAGACTTCCATTGTTTTCTCAATGTCGATGTTAGATTATATTCGTTGAAATCGGTTGCCATATCATAATTTCTGTAACGTATTATCCGAGGTTCTTTTCTTTGTACATATTAGTCCAGTAAATAACGGAGGAAAAAGGGACAAGTTTACAAATATCATTATTTGGTTGAATCTGACATTTGGTAACTTATTAAAAATGGGACCAAGTTTGCACAAAAAGCGCGTGCGACGGGGGAGAAAACAGCTCCAAAAGACCCCGAAAATCGGTTTTCTGTGAATCTCAAAAGATATAACAGTTAGATATTTTTTGTTCAGATAACCATTGAGGATCAGTTAATTTTCTACAAAAATGGTCTCTTAAATTTTTTTTTCAACATTAATATTTTTCGCAAAAAAGCTGATTGAGAAAACCACAATTTTGAGATTTTTTTTGCAATCATCCTGACTGAGGTTTTTGTAATAAAGAGTTTTAAATTTTCTTTAAGTTTCCTTTATTTAAAAAAAAATATACAAAAATAAATTGCAATTAAGACATAAATCTGTTCATCACTAGTCCCCAGCCAATAATAATTCTTGGTTATCAACTACACCCTCGCCAAGAACTCCTTCCGGTACTAGTGTTTCCTCTAGTTCTACCTCTTCGCATAACGGATCTTGACTGTCTTTAGAATTCGAACACTGTAAACCACTTATAGATCAACATGCTAACATTGCTTTCTGGTATGAACATGTTTCTTTATATATGTATCATAGAAAAAATTGTTTTATTGCAAATATTTACATTAATAATACTTAATTTTAAATAATAATAGCAGAAATAATGAACTATTATGGTTCAATGAGCAAAAATAAAATCGAGATGTGCCTTTTTATAATCGAATGATAAGTAGTTAAGCGTCATAACTGTCAAATTTAAGATAAAAGTCAAAATTTTGGTTAGTTGTATTTTTATTGAAATAAAAGCTTTTTTCCTGCCTAGGCCGAAAAATGTTATTTTTTAAAGGATTTGAAAGTAATTGATAGCATTCTTTCTGGACGAAGGAGCAAAAAATTATGGAAGAAAACCAAGGTGTTTATATCTCCAAGCGTGGCCGAGTGGACTGTAGTAGACGACACGGGCGCCGCATACAGCGTATACGCAACGAACCACGAGAGAAACTAAAAAAATGAATTGTCGAGTGTACATTTCGATAAATTGCGTTTATCCCCACGTATCAAGTATAGTAGTTTTGAACATAAATGGTTGATTTGTTAATGGCAAGGAAGTGCCCCTTACTGTGATGGGCAATAAAGAACCAGGTAACAGATTATCGATAAGGGCCGGACTAAAAATTATATATTTCGTGTAGTTACTATTATGTTTTTTAAAAAGATTTCTGTTCTAAGAAAAACAAGACTTTAATAATATGTCGTATGTTATGTTTGTATTAATTCTAATAATTCTAAATAATAATAAATTCTATTTAAACATTAATATTAAATCAACCAAGAATTAATAGACGTAAACTTTCATAAACTTTAAGTAATATTTTCATAGATAAGGTTGAACCGGGTGTTTATACCTGCTGTTTATTGCCCATCACGGTAGGGTGCCAGTACTTGCCATTAACTCTGAACCATTTATCTTGAAAAATACTATACATAACTTTTTATACATTGACGGAAAGCTTAGAGTTCCATCTTTACGCTCGTCAAGGTGAACAAAGCCACCAAAAAAGTGCGTTTTTTCCTTCACCCCGTGATTTCCAATTTTCTTAAAAAATCGACGATCCTGTGAAAAAAAATCGCACAGCCGAAAGGTAGCTTTAAAATGGTGTGTCATAAAGACCAATCCGATCAAGTATACGTATTTAATCGGTGCTTGTTTACAAAATTTCCCCGCGCTCCAGATGCAGCAAAAAAATGAGATTTAATAAACAAAGTATTTTTTGCAGATATTCACGGAAAAATGTTTTTCAGGGTCTTTTGGGGCCCTTCGCACGCGTTATTCATGCAAAGTCGGTTTTATTTTCAATCAGGTACCAAATGTCACGTCCAACCAGAAAATGAAAATGGTAACTAGTTTTTGTAACCTTGGCCTCTTTATTTACTGGACTAATATTCCTCTTTTTTTTTGTAGTATTTAAAAACAAATTAAACCAAAGAAATGTATTCTAGGTATTCCAGTCTTTTTTCATACTTATCAATTAGAAGTCTGCGAAAGTTAAAAACAATCGCAAGTAGCGCCATCTCTACTCCAAAAATAGCACTGTTGTGGTCGCTTTGCATTCTATATATAAACAAGGTATATAAATAAAGGAAACGAACAGCGTTTTTTGACAGTCTTATAACATAAAAAGATGAAAAATGGAACAATCGTATCTTGCGCCATGCTGTCAATATATCCAGGTACATAACCTAGGTTTGTACCTGGTTAGATTTCCTAACTTAAATGCACATAAAGCAGCGACGTAAATATAAATATCAAATATCTTTTAGGGTAATATTTTTTTTCGATATATCAAACAATAACTTATTCCTACAACATTGTATATACATATATATATATATATATATATATATATATATATATATATATATATATATATATATATATATGCGTCGTTAATACTACCAAGATATATATATATATATATATATATATATATATATATATATATATACAAAGGGTGCCAAGTATGCGTACTTATGATAAACAAAAGGGGTAAATTAACGGGCATGTACGCAAAATGGATCATAGGGTCACGAGTAGGAATGGTAACCGCAGACATGCATGTTTCTGGCTCGTTAGCCGTCATCAGTGCGGCATAACCAAGTAAGGTATTGCACTTGGCTAGCAATAGTGTTGGGTACTTGGGAGCAAAGGATGGTAGGGAAACATGTGTCTAAAAAAAAAAAACACAAACAACGAACGCTCACACAAAAGTCCTATCGCCATTTGTGCCTTCGGCTAGCTGTGCCCACATTTTGGGGCTACGACCAGCGTCGCCACGTTGGCGAAACGGACTCATTGTGCTTGAGTCGTTCCAAGCCCAGGATGTGAAACACAAAGGGTGCCAAGTATGCGTACTTATGATAAACAAAAGGGGTAAATTAACGGGCATGTACGCAAAATGGATCATAGGGTCACGAGTAGGAATGGTAACCGCAGACATGCATGTTTCTGGCTCGTTAGCCGTCATCAGTGCGGCATAACCAAGTAAGGTATTGCACTTGGCTAGCAATAGTGTTGGGTACTTGGGAGCAAAGGATGGTAGGGAAACATGTGTCTAAAAAAAACACAAACAACGAACGCTCACACAAAAGTCCTATCGCCATTTGTGCCTTCGGCTAGCTGTGCCCACATTTTGGGGCTACGACGCTGCGTACATGGTGCTACGTACATGCCCGTTAATTTACCCCTTTTGTTTATCATAAGTACGCATACTTGGCACCCTTTGTGTTTCACATCCTGGGCTTGGAACGACTCAAGCACAATGAGTCCGTTTCGCCAACGTGGCGACGCTGGTCGTAGCCCCAAAATGTGGGCACAGCTAGCCAAAGGCACAAATGGCGATAGGACTTTTGTGTGAGCGTTCGTTGTTTGTGTTTTTTTTAGACACATGTTTCCCTACCATCCTTTGCTCCCAAGTACCCAACACTATTGCTAGCCAAGTGCAATACCTTACTTGGTTATGCCGCACTGATGACGGCTAACGAGCCAGAAACATGCATGTCTGCGGTTACCATTCCTACTCGTGACCCTATGATCCATTTTGCGTACATGCCCGTTAATTTACCCCTTTTGTTTATATATATATATATATATATATATATATATATATATATATACTTAAATGTAAAAAAACACGAAATAGGAAATAGGATTTTAAATTATTTTTGTTTATTAAAATAATAAAATGGTCAATAAAAAGACACTTATAAAAAAATCAATTTAAAAAACCAAAGGATACACATTTTACAAATTCTATTAAATTTATACATTTATCTTCGTACAAAGATTTTAATTTTGCGTTTATTTAATTTTGTTTTTGTATATATTTTGGGCTTGGAACTTTGTAAAATAAATTTGCAGATCTTATTTTAACATAAAGTTCATTTTGTAAATTTAGTAATGCCGTTGCAAATGAAAATATGTTTGGATGACAAGATGAAAATTCATTGCCAAATTTAGAGTGAAATGATTCACAGTTGTTCGTAGTTACCGGTGGCATTATAAAGAAAATGAGTCCACAACGGTGGAGGAAAAACTGCACAATCGTCGATATAATTTTCAAGAACATAATCACAAAAACTTATAACCCTAGGGTCATTGGGAACAAATTCCATTAATTTTACAAAACATTTACCGACATCTTCAGGTCTTAATAAACTCATTCCGAAGAAATATTTTAAAAATTTGCTAATTTCCAAAGATTGATCCTCATATATTGTTTTTAACCCTAATTCATTTATTTTTCTAAGCCATGCCTGCCCTAAATGGAACCTGCACGCTTTTATTTCTGTAGTTAGCCATACAGAAGCAATTGCAATATGAATTGCTTTCTCAAAATCTGCAATAATTGTTTTCGGTTCAAATTTTAAATTGTAATTTGCGCATATATTTTTAACGTGTACAAAAGCTTTAATGTAAGTATAACTATTTTGATTCGGTAATAATATAAAAACTGTTGGCACGTAATGCCCATTTTTAAACGCATGAAATGTAAAAAATTGGTAAAAAAATTTGCTACAATACCGAAAAGTACCATCAACATACACTTTTTCTGCATTACATAAGAAATTTAAATTTGTGAAGCAAGTGAAAATTATTACTTTATCGTTTTCATTTGCAAGCAGCATAAAATTTTCATCTTTAGATGTTTTAAATGATGATAATTGATAATTTTACCTTTTCAAAAACATCTGCCCTGGATTTTGGTAATGATGGAAACACTGCACGCTTCGCCCTTTGAATATTTTTTCTGACTCTTTGCAAGTCAATTGTTGTTAAAGTATCGGACATTGTGGAGTTCTGCAATTCTTCACGTATTAGTTTGGATGGTCTTTGTGAAAAATCCTCTTGTGCTTTTCTTTTGACAGCGTTGCTTAATGTCTGTCGGGATATCGTTAAATCCGCCGGATGATTGTGCTTTAAATCAGACGAAAGAATTGAATAGTTGTCTGTCACTTTGTTGGTTTTTAATTTAGCACTGCACGTTCTTTTCGCACATCGCCAAAACAGAGAATTTTTGTTTTCATTTTGTTTGAAAAATTTAAAGGAGTCAATAACTAATAAAGTATCTCCTCTTTGGCCAAACATCACAGATATATTCATTTTGAACCGGTGTTGATGACAAATTCAAATTAACTACTTGTTTCAAAACAAGATTTAGGGTATTTATTCGTCTTGGTTGGGCTAATGATAGGATTATCTTCACCCCTCACCCACCAATGTATTCGAACTTTAAACTTGTTACTATGCGTAGTATATTAGAAATTAAAAACAAATATGTAACGAAGATTTAAATAAAACCGAAAGCATAAACTCAAATCTAAAGTAGCTATCGCAATAGCAGCTTATTGCCCCAAAATTTCATCCCACTCATTATATTATTTTTTGTAGATTTTACTAAAAAAAATTTTTAAACCGACAGCCAATAAAAAGCTAAAGCTTTTCTATGATTGTTGTTTTAAACATAAAATAATGTGTAATACTTATACTTTCGTTTTTTTTTTGTGTAAATTTACTGATGAAGGCATAAATAAATAAAACCGATAGCTTAAATTTAAATCAGAAGATTCTAATTGCGTTATCCAATATATATAATAATATTTATTTTCTTAATATATAATATTATTTATTTTCTTTAGCTATGTAAATATTAAAAAAAATCAGGTCGCCGCCACTGATTCCAAAGAGGTAAATAAACATATAAAAACCCTTATTTTACATGAAGGTCAAATATTGCCTTAATCCTAAAATTTTATGACTACGGATTAAAAATAATTTACTTGTGCAGCTGCACCTCACCGAAAAATTGTTGGAAATCGTAAAAGATTATTAAAAATCTTGAAAAATTTTTGTAAATAGTTTATAAGACTGTATAAAATTTCTAGGTGTACATTTTGATTGTCATCTAACATTTAACACACATTGTGACAATTTAATAAAAACATTGAATTCAACCTGTTTTCAAATTAGAGCCCTTAAACAAGTATTAGATATCCCTCATCCACTTCTCTTCTATAACGGACAGGTTCAATCAAGATTAAGATATGCGATCTTGATATGGGGTGCAGCATATAGAGTGAAAGATGTATTTATTTCTCAAAAAAAAATTGTTAGAACCATTGCCAAAGTTTCAGCACTAACTTCGTGTCGTGGACTGTTTAAAGATTACAAAATATTAACCATTTACGGCCTATATATCTTCGAAGTACTAGTGTATACTTTTAAGAATCGTTACCATCGTGAATTAAATGGAAAGGTTCATAACCACAATACTAAATATTTTTTAGAATTCCAAAGACAAAATCAGCATTACGAGATCGTTCATATGTCACTCTTGGTCTGAGATTATACAATATTCTACCTACTGAATATAAATCTTTTGATAAATTATTATCGCTATTTAAGTCAAAAATAAAAAGTCTACTTTAAACATAAGTTCATACTCTATTGAGGAGTTTTATTCATATTTTTAGTTTAATTTTTGTTTTCATGTTTGTTGTGTCATTTTTTCTAACTTTAAATTTTATAAATTATTTATTATTATATAAAAAAATGACTTGTCCTATAGCTCCAGGCTCTTTTTAAAACAGGATCAATAAATGATTTGATTTGATTTAATAAAGAAAGAAATCTTAGAAAACGTGAATAATTGTAAGAAATTCGTAAAAGTAATAAAAAATTATCAGAAATTATAGAAAAATTACGAGAATTTAATAAAAAATTGACATCTTTAAAAATTATCTTGAAATTATTGAAAAAACTTTAAATATCGTAAAAAGTTGATGAAAATCGCAAATAAATTATAGACATCTTCAAAAATTTTTGAAAATGGTAAAAAAATGTCGAAAATTGTTCATGAATGTTAAAAAACATAAAAAAATGTTGAAAATTATAAGAAATTTTTAATAACCATGAAAAATTGGTAAAGATGGTTAAAAAACTGTTAAAAACCATTAAAATAGTTGTATATAGTTGTATATTCATAAAAAGTTGTTAACAATTGTGAAAAATAATAGGAAATAAAACGTGTAAAACCCTAATATATTTGTTTGTTTGTTTATTTAACGGGATGAACCCTTTTTCCTTACAAAAATTACAATATATACATATAATTAACATATGAATTGTAGTCATACATTACAATATTTGAAAGTATTAAAAACATTAGTGTCTCAATTTCTTCAAACTATTCTTGAACGAGGACACAGATGAATTAAACAATTCAATACTATTTTGGAAATTATTGGCAGTTCTTATCATTCTTGTGATTGTCTCACTTTTACCATAATTAGTGTGATGAAACTTTAGTTTAAACAGATCAGAAGAGCGTGTTTAACTAAAATTTATATTAAAAACAATTAATTCTAGCAGTTCCGGACAATTAACATAACCATTAAGAATTTTATGCAAAAAACGCAATTCACACTTAGATTCTCTTTTTTTATATTAAGTTGACGAAGAATATAGTTATAATCACAGTTAGTTCTATTAAAACCCATTTTACACCTGCAAATTTTTAGGATTAATGTACATATTATAATAAGGATACCAAATAATATTACAATATTCCAAAATGGACCGAACTAGAGAACAGTACAAAATTTTAAAAGTAAATAAGGTAGGTATAGGGAATATGCCCATGTTGGTAATACGCCCATAGCCTATAATGTCTTCTAATTTTTGATGGCGCTTCATGCCATTTATTGTAGAGACAGCTAAAAATTATGACGTCATACTATTTTGTCTTCCCAGTAATACTACCCACAAACTCGAACCGATGTACTGTTTTTAAAGCTTTTGAATATTACTGGAATGACGAAGTGTTATCATACTGGACACGCCACAAAGAAAGAAGCATTACAAAACAGAGATTCGGTCAGATATTTTCGCTCGTTTGGGACAAAGCCGTAACCCCAAAAAATATTGCATTTGGTTTTTCTGCCACGGGGGTATATCCTTTTAATCCCGGAGCGATTTATGATCTCGCTTTTGCACCAAGTTTCTGAACAGAAATACCAATTTAGAAAATCGTTTCAAAGAAGAACAACAAAGTTCTGAACAAACGCAGTCTTTGGCGGTTAATGACAGGAGAATCGATATCTTTAAAGATATTTCACCACAACCAGGGCCCTCAGGATTGTCAGCGAAGGAACTTTAAAAACTCAACAGAAAATACACCTCCAACGCATGTAAAACAACCAAGAAAACAAAAACGTAAGTGATAACATGTCTTTGTACAGTGAGACGTTACCTGAAAGTTTTTTGACAAAGAATGAAAGAAACATGGAAGATGATAAGAAATATGAGAACAAAAAGGAAGAAATAACTTTGGACCAACATGCAGTTCAACAAAGAATTATAAAACAAGTGGCACAGTCGGAAAATCAACAGGATAAAAAAGATATTAGAAAACCAGAAGATAATAATGTGAAATATGAAAAAAGAAGCACAGAAAAAAAGAAAAAGAAGTACATGATATAAGTTTTACAGAGATGTTAGATACACCATATAAGGAGCAAGAAAAGAAAAGAAAAACAAAACAGGCTATCAACAGCAAAGCATTGGTAGGTAAAAGAGACGTTTTCAACAAGGAATAAGTAAAGAAGCAACAAAATGCGGAACCTGAAAAGACCAGTATTAAGAAATCTATGGACACCAAACAAACGCGGTAGAACAAACAACCTTGGTACTGCAAACTTTGTCAGGAAGATGTACAAAAAGATATGAGGCTGTGCGTACTTTGCTTTGTCTACGTTCACGAAGAATGCGCGCAGGTCTTACCAAAAAAGATAAAATTCAGTTTGTTTTTCCAGATTGGTCGTAATTAGGTAACAGTTTGAAAATGTTATAAAGGGTGTTAAGAGACATTTTTCCTTACAGAAACAAAATTATTTTTTTTTTACATAAAAATTTCTTTATGGTTTTCGAGTTGCATATTTTATTTTAACAGTTTGAGAATATTTTATTTTTAACAGCTTAAGAATATTATGTTAGGTTATAAGGGATGTTAAGAAACATTTTTCCTTATAGAAACCAAATTATTTTGTTTTACATAGAAAATTTTATTGTTTTTTTTAATGATTTTATTGGCCAAAACAAACATATTAAATACATATTATACTAAACTATAAACAGATATGCGTTTAGCCAAATGGCAGAGTTCAAATTCCCAGATAAATCTGGGTTTTACTCTTCCACTCAACCATTAGCGACCCATTTATATAGAAAAGTACCTATACAAAATGGGTCTCCAAAATCCTACATTTACTATTAATATATTCAAAGAACAGAAAAAAAAGAACTTAATTACTAAAATTTACTAAAATCTAAGATCTAAGCACCTTAAATAAAGCCTTAAGGTGGCCAAACCTGCTGTTATGCTAACAATGAACTTTTCTAACGATCAATAAAATTAATATTTAATTTTCCTTCAAGAAGTTTTTTTTTAAATTTTTTGTTTGAAAACAAAATCTGAAAAATATTTTATATCATTCGGTAACCAGTTGTAAACTTTGACGATATTATAAGAAAAACAGCCTTTGTATAAATGAGTTTTATGTTTAGGAATTGTTAAGTGACCCCTGTGCCTCAGGTTCAAGTTATGGACATCAGTTCTGTAACGAATTTTGTTGCATAAATAAACAGGTTTTTCGTTTTTAATAATTTTGTGATATAATACACATTCATGCAGCACACGCCTTTCATTAATATTTAGCCAATTTAAATCTTTTATGTATCTAGAAGTAGGAGTACCTTTTCTTAGTCCATATATGAATCCTATACAACAGTTTTGTACCCTTTGTAGCCTTAAAATACCCTTTTTAGTAACCCCGCACCAAACACAGCCTCCCCATAATAGTTCAAATGTGACAGTACAAGAGCTTCACATAATATTACCTTCAGTTTCTTATTTAGTATTGCTTAAATTCCATATTATTAATTTAAGGTTAGCGAAAGCCCTACACAAAATTGAAGTAACATGGGTTGAGTAGTGTAGATCAGAGTCTATCATGATACCAAGATTTTTCACAGAATCGACGAAATTTATACTTTCTCCCCCCACTCTAATATTTAGTTTGCTTAGACATCTTTTTTTAGTGGCAGGTTGTCCGAATAAGATAGCAATTTATTTGGTGTTATTTACAGTTAAACAAAATTGATTAGAAATTTTAACTAGTGATTCTATATCTTCATTGATATGTCGACATGCTACTTCAACACAATCCTCTAAAAATGTATAATAAATCTGTGAGTCGTCAGCATAAAAATGATGGGAACAATATATTATTTTTTTGTGAAATTCGCGAGTATAGATGATAAACAAGATGGGCCCTAATATGGAATCTTAAGGGACTCCATGTCTGACATTTAAAACAGAGGAAGTCATCTTGTTGTAAATTACTAATTCTCTTCGATTGCTTAAGTAGCTACGAAATAAATTAATTGCATTAATGTCAAAACCGATGTAATGTAATATTGCTAAGAGTAACTCATGATTAATACGGTCAAAAGCCTTTGAATAATCTAATAGAATCAATGCAACTATTTGATTTTTATCTAGGGCCTCATGGATATCATCAGTTACTTTTAATAAAGCATTTGTACAACTGTGAGATTTTCTAAAGCCAGCCTGATGTACAGGTAAAAAATTGTTAGTTTCTAAAAAGATCATCAGTTGTTTATTTATTATTTTTTCAAAAACCTTAAAAATAGCACATAATATGCTAATAGGTCTTAAATTTTTACAACTTATCGGATTATTATTTTTATGTAAAGGAATCACGTGGACTTGTTTCCAGGTCAAGGGGAAAACATTTTTTTTAATGCAAAAATTGAAAATATGTGTAATATAGGGTAGAATTATTGGACAGCACTAAAGAACCATATTAATACTTAACTTATCTGAACCTACGGCCCTTGATTTTATTGAAAGTAGTGTTGAATAGACTTCCTCATCATTCGTCAAGCAAAACCTGAAAACGTTCACATTCTCCATGACATTTTGTGCATAAAAGCTCATAAGATTAGGGTCTGCATTGTAATTTTGGAGGAATCTATAAAAGATTGGTTGATAGTATTTAAGTTTAATAAATTTTCAGGTATATTTGTGTCTTTACTTTTACTATAAATGTTTAAATCATTTAAATCCCTCCACATCGCGTTTGGTTCAGGTCGGCGCATTCGAAACATTAAATAAGCTTTTTTTTCACGGGATATTGCTTCATTTGTATAGTTACGCAACTCTTTGTAGTAATTCCAGTGCTGTACAGATTTTGATTTTTTGTATTTTGCCAAAGCTTTATCTCTTAAAGACATCATTAACCGTATCGTGTATGTCAACCAGGGTGATTTTCTTTTAGTTATTTTAACAGTTTTACTCGGTGCATGAATATTAAAGATGTGAATTAAATTATTATTAAAAATACCAATTTTTCATCAATTGTAGAAGCATCATAAATAATATTGAAACACTTATGGGGACTTTAACACAATTTTATTTACAAAATTGTTAAGATACACAGAACTCTGCTGGATAACGTCTAAACTGCTTGACAATACAATGAACTCTTGTTAATATTTGAACTTTAACTGACGTTAACTGCCCATACATCCCCTTATATACAACTTTATTTAATCTAGTCAGTGTGTTAAGATCTTTCTAGAATTTTCTAAAAACATTATTTAATCTAGTCAGTGTGTTTAGAAGTTTCTAGAATTTTCTAGAAACATGATTTAATCTGGTCAGTGTTTTTAGAAGTTTCTAAAAATCAACTGTCAATAACAATCTTTCAAATTAAGGTCCCTTCACGTTTATCCCGTTACACTGCCCCCTCCTTAGATTCATTCCTCCTGGAATGTTATTTCCTACATCGGAATCCCGCACACTCCCTGAGCCAGCCAAACCATCTTCTTGGAGTTGCTGTGCATCTCCACTGTGGTTTCCCTGGTAAGGCGCCAAACGATCATGATGGACCACGACGGGTTTTCCTCTGAGAATTTTCACGATCCGATAAATGACATCGTTAATCTTCTTCTTGATGGCGTAAGGACCTTCCCAGTTCTTCTGTAATTTGAGACAAATACCTCGACGCCAGACTAAATCTCCAGACTAAATCTCCAACTTGGTAACTCTTTTCCATTTTCCGTGTGTCATAGTACCTCTTCATCCGATCACTAGATAATCGTAGTTTTCCACGCACCAGGTTGTGTATATTCTCCATTCAATTCTGAAGATCGACTACATATTGTTCACGGGCCACTTCTTCACCAGGTTTCCAACCAAACATCAAGTCACATGGTAAGCCTCATTTCTCTACCGAACAGGACTTTCGCAGACGTTTGGCCAGTTGATTCGTTAATGGCCAATCGAATTGCCATTAGAAATAGTGGAATATGTCGATCCCAATCCCTCTGACATTCTGACACCACTTTTGACAGATAGTTGGTTATAGTCCGGTTCATTCGTTCCACCATTCCATCAGACTAAGGGTGCATCGCTGTGGTTCTCGTTTTTTGGATGCCTAATCTTTGGCAAACTTCTTGAAACAGCTTGCCCTCAAAATTTCTCCCTTGGTCTAAATGTAATTCTAGTGGTACCCCAAATCGGCTTACGAATTTTTCAACCAATATATCTGCTAAAGTGGTGGCTTCCTGATTGGAAACTGCATAGGCTTCAACCCATTTAGTGAAGTAGTCCAATACAACAAAGATGTATTTGTTTCCTTCATCGGTCTCTGGAAGTGGCCCTAATACATCTACTGCGATTCTTTCAAAAGGACTTCCAACCATTATTGCTGCATTTTCGCTTTCGGTTTTCGGTGCGGACCATTACTGGCAGCACATGTGGTGCATTTACAACACCAATCTTTAACATCATTAGTGCAATTTACCCAGTAAAATCTATCTCGGATCTTTTGCAGCGTTTTCGTGATACCCAGATGTCCTCCGGAACTATCATTATGCATCTGTTTTAAAATATCTGGTACAGCATTTCTTGGGACCACTATTTGTTTTCTTGTTTCTGTGCCCTCGGAATTTTCTACAAGTCTTCTAACGAGTCCACCGTCCAAAATTAAAGAGTTCCATTGGGACCAGTATGCTTTTAAAGCAAGAGAGGAAGAGGATATCTCTCTCCACAACGGACGACGGTCCATTCTCTTCCACTCCCGAATATTTCTCAGAACGGGATCGTTTTCTTGTTGCTCCTCCAGCATAGAGCTCTCGTCTTCTGGCACAACCTTAACTACGGCAAGTTTTTCCTCGTTCTGTTCCATACGGGTACAATGGGGGCAATCAGGTCGACATGGTCTTCTGGAAAGTGCATCAGCATTACGATGTCTTGTTCCAGGTCTGTGCTCGATTTCAACATCATATTCCTGCAGTTTTTCGAGCCATCTTGCTATCTGTCCTTCTGGGTTCCTAAAGCTAAGTAGCCACTTTAAACTGGCATGTTCTATTCTGATCAGGAATTTTCTGCCATACAGATATTTATAAAAGTGTTCGACGGATTTTAGAACTGCTAACAGTTCCCTCCGAGTTACACAGTAGACCTTTTCAGCTTTCGATAAAGTTTTGCTGAAGTAACCAACCACTCTTTCCTTACCATCTTGTAGCTGTGACAAGACGGCTCCAATTTCCACATTGCTGGCGTCGGTGTCCAGAATAAGCCTACCATCAGGAAGTGGATAAGCAAGAACAGGTGCTGACGTAAGCTGTTTCTTTAATATTTCAAACGCCTCTTGACATTCCTGATCCCAACAGAAGGACTTATTTTGTTCTGTCAAACGTGTCAAGGGTTTGGCGATGTCTCCAAAATTCTTGACATATCGTCGGTAATAGAAACAAAGACCCAAGAAACTCCGGAGCTGATGTTTGTCGATAGGGATTGGCCATTTCTAAACGGCTTGTATCTTAGCGGAGTCAACAGCAACGCCATCCTTGCTTACGTTATGTCCTAAATAGTTGACCTGTCTCTGGAACAAGTGGCATTTCTTAACATTCAATGTTAGATTAGCGTTCTGTAATCTTTTAAAGACTTCTTCCAGGTTAGATGAATGTTCCTTAAAGGTCTTGCCCATTATGATGATGTCGTCTAGATAAACTAGACAAGTTTCCCATGACAAACCACGGAGAATGTTTTCCATTAGCCGTTCAAACGTCGCCGGAGCATTACAGAGGCCAAACGGAAGGACCGTGAATTGCCATAACCCTGATCCACTGGTAAAGGCAGTCTTTTCTTTGTCTGCAGGATTTATTTTAACCTGCCAGTATCCGCTTTTAAGGTACAAGGTAGAGAACAAAGTAGAACCTGCCAAAGCGTCGAGGGCATTATCAATCCTTGGCAGAGGATAACTGTCCTTCTTAGTGACATCGTTTAGCTTTCGATAGTCGACACAAAACAGCATTGATCCGTCTTTCTTTCTCACTAATACCACAGGAGAAGCCCACGGACTACTGGATGGTTCGACTATGCCATTTTGAATCATTTCTTTAAGGTTTCTGTCTGCTTCTTCCTTCTTAACTTGAGGCATCCTTCGGAGTACCTGTCGAATCGGACGTGCATCACCAGTGTCAATTCTATGTTGTACAACATCAGTTCTTCCCAGTTTACTTTTAGAACCAAATACAGGTTTATAACGGTAAAGTGGATCTCTTACCTGTTTCTTTTCTAATTTTGACAAAAAGGGATCTAATTTTGTCATTAATTGTTCAATTCCGTTGGTCTCATCTGTTTCCGTTACGTTTGCCTTGTGAATTATGGCCGTTACTGGTTCTAAACTTTCCATTTCCGTGTTCTTTCGGAAAAGAACTGGATGATCGTTCAAGTTGATAACTCGGATGGGTACCTCTTTGGCGGATCTAACAAGAGTCTTACCCACAAGGAGTCCTTTTCCCAATTCATGGTCATGGTTCTTCGGCTCTATCATGGCTGGGGCACCATCTGGCTCCAATCCATCCAACCGCGCTGTTACGACACATTCGCAGCTCGCCGGAAGTTTGATATCATTGATTAGCTTAATCGAGGCATTGTCAACTTGTTTTCGGTGCAGGAATATTTCCTCATTATCAGTACGAAGGATACGTCGGCGAAGATCCAAATGAAAACCACAGTGGAGCATAACGTCCATACTCAGAACAACATCTTCATCAACGTCAGCCACCAGCACCAAGTGAACAAGAGAGGTTGAACCAAACTGTGGCGTCGCTTGTATCTCACCGTAGACTCTAGCAGATTCTCCGGTAGCGGTACACAGTCTCCAACTGGTAGGCAACATCTTATTTCGCATAATGATGGTTGGTCGGACGATAGTTTTCGTAGCTCCAGTGTCTACCAGCATGCTTATATTCTTCCCATCAATGAGGCGATATACATATAAGCTGTCCACGTGATGTCGCAGAGTTGCCAATTTAATGGTGTGAGGGGCCCCGGGAATGTTTGGGGTCGATGTCGCCCTCCAGGAGTCGATCCGTTTAAAGTTTTCCTGCTGCTGGGGTACTTCAGCAGAAGATTTTTCTTTTTGGGGGCAAGTATTTCTTATATGGCCTAGTTCTCCGCAGTACCAGCATCTAACTGGGCGCCTTCTTTTTGGAGATAACTTCATTAACCTCTCTACTACCGCTTCGACGTCGCTAACGGAATGAACGGCATGGTCGTAGTTACCGGTTACTTGCCTTAGTCGAGCAACTTTACGTGAGGCCTCCGTCGCCGCCTTAAACTCCAGGGCAATGGTCAAGGCGTCCACAAGAGACTTCGGCCTCGCCAACCGTACAGCCCGCTGCAACTCGACGTCTCGAAGACCATCGGTAAAGGTTTGGACTGCCAGGCACTCCAGGAAATCCTCCGCTGCATTTGAATACGCAATTCGTACCATTCTTGCTACTTCCGCCTCAAATTCCTGGATAGTCTCTCCATTTTTCTGCTTTCGGCTGTTTAACTGCATTCGGTACACCGGTTGTAGATGAGTTTGACCATAACGCATCTCTAGACGATTCACCAATAACTCGAAGTTGTCAGCTTCATCCGGTGTCAATGATTGCAAGACGTCTAAATCTTCGCCTCGCAGAGCTACGGTTAGGGACAATGCCTTCTCCTGGGATGACCATCCATTAGCCCTGGCCGCTGCGTCGAATTGTTTCAGGTAATTTGGCCAGGAAGTCTTCCCGTCGAAGGTCGGGGGTTTCATCGTCGTTCGTCCCTGGGTAGTCTCCCCATTCCCTCGTCGGTCGAAGTCTACGTGACAGGTCTCCATCCTTTCTGCATCTCCGTCGCCGTGGTGGATGGGCTGGTTTCGACGATAAGCTTCCTGTTTTAGTTGAAGCTTCCTTATTTCGGACTGCATTTGCTGGTTGATCTCGTCTCGCAAGTTGGCAACTTGCTGATTTTGCTCGTCTCGCATTTTGGTCACTTGCTGATCCAAGTTGTCCACTTGCTGATTCAAGTTGGCCACTTGCTGATTTTGCTCGTCACGAAAATGTGATATTTGCTGGGAGAACGAACTGGATAACTCATCTGATATGGTAGACATCCGTTGTGATAGCTCCTCTTGCTGGCTTCTTATCTGACTGGATAGCTTCTCTTGTTGGCTCGTCATTCGTCCTGATAGCTCCTCTTGCAGCCGGAAAAGTTGTTGAGTTTGTTCTTTTTGTTGGCTCGTCATTCGTTGTGATATCTGGGAAAGTTGTTGAGTTTGTTCTTCTTGTTGGCTCGTTATTCGTCCTGATAGCTGGGACATATCTTCGCGCTGGCTGATTATCTGACTGGACAACTGGGACAGTTGTTGCGTCTGTTCCTCTTGCTGGTTCGTCATTCGTTGCGATAGTTCAGAAATTGGTTTTTGAACCGGGTCATCGAACTCCACAACGTCAGGGTCCAAATTATTATTAAGGTACTATTCACGGAGCCTACTCAACAATACAGATTTGGTCCCAGTAGTTTCCAACTCTAATTCTTCAAGCTCTCTTCTGAGCTCAGCCACCAATAGTTCATTTATCTTTTTTCCAGGCATTCTTGTATCTTCACCCCACACCTGACACCAATTTGAAACACTTATTGGGACTTTAACACAATTTTATTTACAAAATTGTTAAGATACACAGAACTCTGCTGGATAACGTCTAAACTGCTTGACAATACAATGAACTCTTTCTAATATTTGAACTTAATCTGACGTTAACTGCCCATACATCCCCTTATATACAACTTTATTTAATCTAGTCAGTGTGTTTAGATCTTTCTAGAATTTTCTAGAACCATTATTTAATCTAGTCAGTGTGTTTAGAAGTTTCTAGAATTTCCTAGAAACATTATTTAATCTAGTCAGTGTTTTTAAAAGTTTCTAAAAATCAACTGTCAATAACAATCTTTTAAATTAAGGTCCCTTCACGGTTATCCCGTTACAATATGTATAAGTAAACGGCTTCATTTTCAATTTTTTACAATTAATGGTACAATGTAGTAAAGTATGATCAGCAAAAAAATTGTGCACACTTGGTTGTCTGACATCAGTATCATTAGAACATATAATTAAATCAAGTAATGACATTTTAGTATTACAAAATCTAGTGGGTTAATTAATTAATTGTTTTAAATCAAAAGTATCTAAAATATTTTGCAGCCTTCTACATTCATTACTTTCAAGATCTAACATGTCAATATTATAATTTCCTAAACACAAAATATAATTATGTTTATGTTTTATATCACTCAACCCACTTTCAAATTCATCTAAAAATAACTCATACTGAGAAACATGTGGACAGTATGACGTGCCTAACGCGAATTTCTTGTGGTCAATATCTATTGTCAACCATAGTTGTTCAGTTGTTAAACCTTAATTAGATATGAGTTTACATTTAATTTTGTTTTTTAAATAAACTGCTGCTCCTTCACCTATCGTATTTAGACGATCTTTCCTAAAAATTTTATATCCAGTTAAGGAAATCACATTATCAGCAACATCACGCTTTAACCAAGTCTCAGATACAGTTATAATATCATAAACATTGTAGACTGTATCCTTAAACTTTCCAAATTTAGATAAGATAGAACGTGCATTTAAATGACAAATTTTTATGTGAGACATTATGAAGAAAAAGCTACAATTCTACTAAAAATACAAAATTATTTATAAATAATAGAAATTAAATAAAATAAAAGAATAAGCTAAATCAATTAAGTATTATTTAATTCTTATCATTTAAAACTAAAAACATCAAATTGTTGAACCGGTTATATCTACTGTGTCCTTTAAATCCAACAAGGTAATCGTAAATTGCCCTAAGCAAAAATCGAAAATGTTAATTATACTGTGGGGGCACTCTGCTCTTTTGGCTTTGTGTCTTAGGACTGTACTGAAACCTTGTATGCTTTCGCTTATTTCTAGATGAATCCTTTTCAGTTGTTTGGCTGAGTGTTATCTCATCAATATCTGATTCAGAATCCTCAGGTTAATTTTCTAACTCCAGTAGCTCATCACCAGTTAATAACTTGTCGTTAATTAATAACTTATTTCTTTTAATTTTAGCATTTAAATTTTGAGTGTGTGTCTGCTTCAAATTGCGTACCAATACTTTTTTTTTGTCTGTCCTCGTAAGAAGCGTCGTTGATAATACTTAATTCAGTGCCCTTCAGTTTGCTAATGTTCTTAAACAGTGATTTCTTCTTTAATAAAGATATAAATTCAATAATTGTAACAGGTGGTTTATTACTGTTGTTGTTTATTACGCGAAAGTCGTTTATATCCTCAATAGTCAGCTGTAGTTTCAGTTTATCATTAATTATTTGCAAAGTGTTACGTATAGGGTTTGCCTTGTCCTTGATTACTAGACCATATATAGCGATATTGTTTCTACGTAGTTTATTTTCCAGGTACTCTACTTTGTCCTCTAGTTCGGTTATTTTTCCCTGGCACTCAGTAAGAGAAGTTGATATACTATTAGTTTTCAAACCTATATCATTTTTGATGTTATTGGTTTGTTCTAAATTAATTTGTTGAAACAGCTCATTTGTGGTAAGCTGACTAACTGTTAGAGTTACATATTATTTTATTTTTTTTTAGGTTTATTTTATTAATAAATAAAAAAAAGGACTGTTGCTTTTATTTGCTTTATACTGTTAAAGATCTTGCAGAGCATATTAAAAACACACTATGGGCATATTACCAACCTATGTTGTTAATAATAATAATGAATGTTTTCTACTTTTATGCGCAAGAAAGTTATTCAATAAAGCAATGAGTGTACTTCTAGCACCCAGCATCAAAAAAATTCAATTTTTTTCTGTATTTTTTGAATGGATTTTCTTAACGTGGGTATATTCCCTACACCCACCTTATTGAAAATTCTTTGGAGTTCCTTTGAACAAAACCGAGCATTCTATAAGCCCTCGACGTAATATTATTAATATGCCTATATTGCCTATCAAACATTAGTTGCTGATCAAATGTAATTCCTAGGTCTCTAATTTGTTTAACTTTTGTAACCGATACGCTCTTAAGTATGTATGTTCTATGTAAGTAAAGTTTTGGTATTTCTGGAAAACGTAATTTTATAGCACTTTTTTAGATTTAAATACAAGGCATTGATGTCACACCAACCAAATAAATTATTTAAGTCAGACTGAAGAGCATCCATATCAGACGTATTTTTAATTGCTTTAAAGATTTTTATGTCATCGGCAAACAATAGGAATTCAATATAATTAATTACTGATCGTATATCATTCACAAACAAATTATATAAAAGTGGGCCTTGGTGAAAACTTTGAGGTACGCCCGAGGTAACATTAATGGCTTCAAAAAAAAATCACCATATTTTACTATTTGAGAACGATCTGTTAAATAACTTATGATCTAACTCAATAAATCATCTTCAATTCCATATCCACAAAGTTTAGCAATTAATATTTCGTGATCTACTCTGTCAAATACTTTGGCAAAATCAGCATATATGGAGTCAACTTGGTTTCCCGATTCTATAGAATTAACAATGAAGTTTGAATACAGAATAAAATTTGTACAAGTAGATTTTTTCTGACAGAAACCATGTTGTTGACCGACAATTAAATTTTTACAGTCGAATGTTAATCTCTGGTTAACAAAAAAATCAAGCAACTTTGGTAGTTCAGACTGCAAACAAACAGCCCTGTCATTTTCAACATTAGTATTTTAACCAGATTTAAAAATGGGTTTTAAAAAACTTACTTTCAAAGATCAGAAAATGTAGAAGAAGTTAATAATTTATTGAATAATAACTGAATAGGTTTTGCAAGAGTGAATAAATATTTTTTAATAAAATACATTGGTATACCATCCGGACCCGCTGTCAGTCTCCATGGATTATTCTGTACTTTATCAATATTATCCTTAACATTATATAATTGTTAGCATCAACAATATTTTTATACTTAAAATCAGGAATCTGATTTTTTTTATTATAAATAGTCGAAAAAACTCCAGCAAATAAATTAAAAATATCTGGACCATTTTCACTAGTATCATTACCATAACGCATACTCGATGGTAGAACATGAGAATTGCGTTTATTATTAATATATTTCCAGAAAGAACAAGAATTTTGAAAAATGCAAACCTCAATTTCATTCACATGACGCCTTTGTAAATATTTGCTAAGCTCTTTACACTGTTCTTTGAGCCCGGAAAAAAGAAGATAGTTGTCATCACTACCATTCATTTTAATTTTTTTTGTGCCTTTTTTTTTCTCATAAAGTAAATGTTTAAACTTTGACGTAAACCATTTAGGATTATTTGGATTTTTTTAGTGGTATAAACAACTCGATTAAATAAAATAAAATATCATAAAACTCTTTAACCACGTCATTAATGCTTTTGTTAAGAAATAATAAATTCCATTCAACATCTGCTAAATAATAATTTAAAGCAACATTATCATCATTCTTAAAGTCAAAAAGTATTCTTCATAATTAAGAACAGATTTTTTTGTAGTAACAGTTACGTCAAACTTGAGCGCTATATGATGAAATCTCTCCTTAAATAACGGATCCGGACGTACAGAAACAATTATATCAGGAAAGCTAGAAAAAATTAAATCAAGAAAAACATTTCTCCGGTTGGATATCGTATTAACCTAGTATAAGTCACAAAGATTAATGGTATTACATAAATCGTTGGTTGGTGAGTTTTGGTTAGCCTGTACCGCAGTACCATAAAGACTGGTTAATTATAATCCCCACAAATTATTAATTTAAAACCCGGTATCTTATTATATATATACAGGGTGAGTCGGGAGGATCGCACCAAACTTTAGGAGTGTATTGTACATGTGACAATAATAATAAAAAACTCAAATGTTGTTATCCGATTTTTTTTTTGTTTTCAAGTTATAGTGTTATTACAAAATTTCTTATCCTAACATTGATCTCATTTAATTAATAGCGTTGATTTAATAGGTTTTTAAAAATACCACCATTGGCCTCCAAACATTTTCTGCTTCTTTTAAAAAGAGCACCCATTGCTCTCTTGATTGCTGCATATTTTTGTTTAATATCGGCTGCAGTATTTTTAATGCGTTGAATTATTGCATCCCGAGTGTCGAATTTAACTCTGTATACTTCATTTTTGAACCAGCCCCATAAACAATAGTCTAATGGTGTGAGGTCTGGAGATCGTGAAGGTCAGCTAGTAGGACCTCCACGACCAATCCAATGCCCTGAAAACCTTTCGTCCAAATGTTGCCTGACCTGACGAGTGAAATGTGCAGGAGCTCCATCGTGCTGATAATACTTTTGCATTCTGATGTTTAGAGGAAGGTCCTCTAGTAGATCTTGTAATTCATTTTGTAAAAAATTTAAGTAATGCTCTCCTGTTAGTTGGTTCTCAAGAATAACAGGACCAATTTAATAACTATCGACCATACCACACCACACATTTACGCTAAAATTGTGCTGAAAATTAGTTTCAACTGTTGAGTGAGGATTTTCGTCGCACCATACATGGGAGTTGCGACTATTATTAATGCTGTCACGAGTGAATGTTGCTTCATCGGTAAAAAGTATGTGCGATACGACAGTACGATTGTTATTTATCCATCGACAAAATTGCATGCGTCTAGCATAATCTTCTGGTTGTAGGTGCTGTACACGCTGTAAATGGTATGGATAAAGACCTTGTTCGTGGAATGTGGTTTGAGGAATGCTTAATAGAGTAGCGATTCTTCGTGAACTGGTCATTGGATCATCTTCTTCTAAATCTAGAATATTTTCTACTTCTTTTAAACCTTGTCGTGTATGTCTTTCGGATCTTATGTTAGTACTGGGAAACCTTACGGTCTCGCGTAGTTTATTAAAAACTATGATAAATACATTTTTATCCGGAATTCTTTTGCGTTGAAACCGTTGACGATATTTTTCTAGAGCAGCTGTAGCATTCCCACTACAAAACCCATACACAAACACCATATTTGTATATTCAAGATTTGAATAAATTTGTGGCATTTTGTAACACTTGGAATCGTTCAAACTCTAAACGTAAATCACTTTGACAATAAACTGACATTGACAAGTATGAGAACAATAAACGAAAACGAGAAAACGTTCTGAGGCCAACTTAGTTATTTTTGAAATCTTATGGGAATATTGCGATAGGAAATTTAATAATAATTCTAAAACTTGAAAACAAAGGAGAATCGGATAACAACATTTGAATATTTTTATTATTTTTACATGTACAATACACTCCTGAAGTTTGGTGCGATCCTCCCGACTCACCTTGTATATTCAATACTGTCAAAGTGTTCTATATATACATTTCTCTCAGATGCCGGAGGTAAATAAACACCACCAAATACGACAGGTTGATCTTGACAGTTAAGTGAAACAAACATTTGCTCAACACTATTTTGAGGAACAAAAACTTCACACACTTCCAGATGTTTGGCCACAGCAACTAATGCTCCTCCACCACGTTGTTTGACACTAGTATTATAATTTCTATCATTTCTAAAAATATTTAAATCTTCTAACCCCAATTCTGCATCATGGAATTCCAAATTTATTCAAATTTTGACTAAACCAATCACATTGTAATCAGAGCATGACACTGCCTGGCTTAAATCCTTAAGCTTTGTTCTTAAACCACCCACATTTTGAAAATACACATTTAGTACAGTTCTACCATTATGACCACCAACGCTATTTTTTGGTTGCTGTATTTGAAAATTTATCTTTTTTTTGTTCTTATTAATTTGTAGGAGATAGCTAGGTCAGTTTTTATCAAATACATAAGGATCTGTATCAACACTATCTCTTTTCGTTACATCATTCGCATAAATACAGTTAGAACAAGAATACTGTTTTTTTTATGTTTACCTGCACACAAAGGACATGTATCTTGTTTAACTTGACATTTGTCAATAAAATATGAACTCTATCTTTGTTTGAAACTAAGTACCTACTGAAATTCTCTAGATGACAATTCAACAATTACATTCATAGAATCGTTTCTACTCTTTACCGATTTAAATTTATGAATAATTTTAGCTTCTCAACTAATTAAATCGATCGGTAAATTTTAAGATTTAAATTTGTTTATAAAATCGTCAGAATTAACTACATCGTCTGAGGATACATTAATTATTTTAATTTTGGTATTAGCTTATTTTCCAATTTTAATATCATATTTATCACCAAGTTGCTGTTTCACCTTATTCCTAAGATTTTGCAAGGATTTTTTATCTTGACAGTGAATCAGTTTACCTTGGGTGCCTTGTTTTACTTCAGTTAAAGCGACATTAATATTATTTGGATCCACTTTTCTTCACAGAATTGTTTTGATTCAAGTTTTTGGCTTTATTATTAATGGTTCAATTTTATTATTTTTAACTACATCTGACCATGAATTATAATGAGGTTTATTAGTAGGTATTGAATTCAAAGATTCTAATAAATTAATTAACTTACTAGTTTTTTTCCAATAATTTTTTTTTCAGATAAATTATTTCTGCCACTAGTAAAAACTTAAACTCTGGGCAAACAATTGTAACAAAACCACATAAAATTGGCAGCATCTTGTTTAAACTTTAGAAATTGATCTTTAACTTTAGCACAATTTGAGTGATAATATTCGCAACAGAAATATCACGTAATAAGCTAAGTATTAATTATCAGAGCACACCACACACGACCGGCCACCACTAGCCACGATAACAAATATTATTAAATATTAATAAATGTAAAAAAAAATATAATGTGAGTTAATTAAAAAACGAGTGGGTATGAAAAAAATGAAAAAAAAAAACGAAAAAAATTGAAAAAACAAAAAAGATGAAAAACTAGCAAAAGTATAAAAACCAAAAATGGAAAATACATTAAAAACAATAGATAATAATAAAAAATGATAAAAAAAAAAAACGGAAAAACAAAAAAATACGAATATCACAAAAATTGTAAATAAAAGAAAAGTGTAAAAATAAAAGAAACAACTTAAAAAGAGACAAAAGCGTGAACATTACAAAATACAAGAAAAAAAAAGTAAAAACGTAAAAACTTGTAAATGAACAAAAAATATGATAAAATTAAGAAATACAATAGGTAATAAAATTATGGAAATCAATTAAAAAAAGTGGAAAAAATCGAAAAATTAGAAAAAAAAAAAACGGGAATCAAAAAACATTGATTTTTAGGTGAGACGAAGTTCGCCAGGTCAGCTAGTATATATGTATAACGAGACTTCCTAAGTTTAGGTCCTGTTAACAAGGCATATTACATTTTTAAAATGAAATCTCGTTGAATTTAATAGTACCTACCTTGTTTATGTCGGTTATCGATCAAAATCAGAAATTCGAGCTCAAAAATGACTTAATTAGTAGCGTGCTTAACACCTATTGTTATGCCTTTTGGTAAAAATGCTGCCGTGTCCATTTTATAGGTTAAAATACAATGCACAGTCAAAAAAAAATCTCATCGTATAATTTAACTCTTCATCTTTTCATTACAAAATATTGCTTATTGATCAAAATCTAAAAATATTTATTGCATAAATATATATCGCGTTTATATAATATCAACGAAAAACTGTATAAAGTATAAGGTTAATAAGTGCCTTCAACGTGTGCAGTATCAAATATTTTAACTAGCATATAGGTTGCCAACAAAGTGACGGAGCCGCTTTAATAAAGAAAGATCAAAGAAAGAGAGTAATATTAAAACTTGTATTATATAGCGAAACTTAAAGAAGTCACGTAGGTAGCGTATTTGTTGACCCCTTGCACTAGGTATTGATACCAAGTCATGAAAAATAACCTGTGCGCTTATATAATGCGATGAATAAAAGAATATTTATAATATTTATAATAACTTTGTAGAAATAATGAAAGAAAATTTATAAAATACATTATAATTTCCCAAAAAGTTGACTGAAATACATTTCTTAAAAGCTCTGTTTTTGTAGCCAACAAACCAAAAAGCATAGTGCAGGATATAATAGAACCTATACTGCAACCATGTGACGGTACTATAGACTACAATATAATACTTATAACTGAATATTATTATTATTATTAATATAAAATACTAAACTTAATATGTATACTTACGTGACAGAATTATAAAATAAATAAGTCAAACACAATATGATACGTCACTATAATACAATAACAATAGCTCAGACTATATCTATCTCTTTTTAATCTACTGAATGTTTACACGGTATTGAAGGGACTCATAGTTATGACTAATAACATGTGGTAAATATTTCATCTTTGTTTTTACCGACCAATATACCTTATATGTGTTTCTGTCTTTCTCTTACTCACACCATTACATATGTAATGATTTTGCCCATTTAGTCCCACACAAATATTATTCACCGGGTGCACAAATAGAAGTATAACTTCAAAAACATATAAACAACAAAAATTAAAGCTACAGATTTGGTTAAAACTATTGTCACGTTAATCTGTTCGTTATATATTTTCAATCCACCTCGATTATTTCATTGGATATATCAGATTCACTTTCATATCCAATATCAGAATCGTCGGAATCTGATGCATCCAGTGCAATAATCAAGGGTGGAATGTTGTCAAGTGAACAGTTGTCCATGTAAGAAATCCAGTCCGTCAAAATAATTTCTTCTGTATGTCTACAAAACTTTTCCATATTTCTGGTATACATTGTCTTAACGCATCTGTCCAAGGTTTTTTTAACACTATCTCTGTCCGAATAAAAAGATGCAATATATTTGTTAGTACGTCTTTGTAAAGCCCCATGCCAACTCTATTGGATTATATTGACACTAGTATGGAGGTAGTCGAAGTACAACATGTCCATCTTGCTTTAATATTTCATCTACTACATATCTCTTATCGTTACTTTTGTATAGCTAAATTATTGTGTATAATTGTTTTTTCGTCAAATTTAATGTCATTGTCTTCTTAACCATTCTTGCATTATTTCTTTTTTTGTTGAAAATATAGGTGGTCTGTTTAGTTGTGCAGAATCATATGAAGTGGTTCTTTGAAAAATTGGATAAAGCAGAAATGAGTTGATTAACAAACTAGTTTTTGAAAAAGTCACCGTTCATAGTTTTCTGATAGTTAATGTCAGTATTTTAACAACAAGTCACATCTCTGTAAAAACCCAGTATTTGTTTCTGTGTGTAAAATTGTAAATCGCTTTCCTTACTAATTTTACTAAAATTGGCATAATATATATCTCAAGATTTCTTAGATCCTTAGGTGTAATCCCATCATGGCCAGGTGCTAAGTTTTGTGTCAGTTCATTTATGATCTCCAACAACTCCTGCTCATCATTTAATGATAAGAGAATAGAACTTTCATTATATATTTCATTTAAAATATTAATTTCCGATTCTAGATCTGCGACTATTGATACACCAATCTGAGAAAAGTATGTATTTAAATTATTTACTACTTTTTTCTGATTATTTATTACATGGTTATTAATTAACAAATAGTCCACATTCACCTCATTCTTCTTATTTTTTATAAAACTATTAATAAATGCCCATTGTTTTTTGATATTACTTCCAGCCAACTCCCAATTTCTTTGAAACTAACGGTTTTTTAAAACTTTAATTTTATTGTTTATTTGATATTTTATTTCTAAAAACGCTGAGGTTAAAAGATGATTATCTGGTTGGCTGATCTTTTTTTTTATAAATGTTGTCTCTTTTTTCCATTAACTCAAGAATTTCCTCATTTAACGACGTATTTTCTGATCTAATTCTTAGTTTTTTGTATATTCACACGTGGTTTTACATTCTTTAATTAAATAAATCAATTGTTAAAATGTTACTACATTCAGATTTAAAACTTTTTGGCTAAATAAGATTATAAATTTCCTATAGTCGATAAATTTAACATCATAACAGACCTTTGGCTTGTAAATTTGAACAGAAGTTTTGACATCTACCAAAATCATATTGTGATCCGAAATCGCATTTTCCCTAACACTTAAGTTTAAAATCTAACTTACAACTGCAATTACTTAGAAGTTGATCTATTATAGACCTAGACATTCTAGTTACTCTGGTGGCATGTTCTACACTCACAATATTGTTTATTTTAAAGCGGTTTAGCCTTACAAGATTTTGATAATCCCTGGTTATTGGTGAATTATCTAACAAGTTAATATTCATATCACCTACTAATAAGTGTGTTTTAGGATGTTGTAGCATTACAGACTCCAAATATTGAAGAAAATAGTGAACATTAAGAGAAGGAGGTCTGTAAACAACACTTATTTTTAGGTTTCCTTCACCTAGATTAATACAAAGCCAATTTATTAACTCACCAGGACTTGATTTTTCGATTACACGAAATTTTATCGATTTTCCTACTTAGATAGACATACCACCTTCCTTATCCGATCTACATGAATGAATAGAATAGAAGTCATTCAGTTCAAAAAGAATTGTCTCAGTTTTATTTAACCATGTTCCACTAGCCATTAATACATCACAGTCTTCCTTTACCACAAAACACTGCACAAGATTCAATTTAATTCTAATACTTTGTAGATTCATGTATGCGATCTTTAGTTGTTCCCGAGGCTTCTCTAGTTTTCCAACTCAGTTTTTTCCTTGATACGAAGTACTTTGGAGTTTTCAGTTTTTAGTTTTTCTTAAAAAGATACTTCCATTAGCAATCGACAAGAATTAATAGCTTTTTTCCCTTCTAAAGGCTCTTGCAGCCATGTATATATCCAGATTTGTTCTCGTTAATTCGTGGTTTAGGAATATCTTATTATTCTTTGCGCAACCCAAATCTGTACTTTTTATATCAAACTTTTTTTTGGACTTTAATAAACGCGTCTTAATGGATTCATCTTCAAAAACCACCTTAATAGCGTTAAATTTATTGTTATCTTTCCCTATACGGAAAGCTTTAAACATGCTTTCTATTGGAGTGTTTAGGTACTCACCAATTTTGTTTATTATTGTAGCCAAATTTTCATTTTCTTTATATGGTACTCTCTGCACTAATAAATTATTTTTTAATTCTCTTTGTTTATTCCTGTTTAATTGCTGTTTTATTTTAGTTAATTCGCATTCTTATTTTTCATTTATTTTAATTTGTTCATTATATTTTGTAATAAGCGACTCATACTTACTGACCATAGAGTCTAATTTCTCCATAACATCCTCTGCACAAGTATCAAAAAACCAAGGATTTGTAGACTTACTGATTTGCTGATATGCCCTTACAGACAAATCAGCACATTTCCTATGCTTCCAGACCATGGATTTTTTGCATAATAGTCCATCTTGAGCATCCAAAACTTCTTTCTTGCATTAATTACAAGTTTTTGAGGCATTCCGGCAGCGCTGTTCATTGCTAGTAACAAATTCACTGTCGAATACCGGTACCACAGTATAATTCCAATGTAAACACAAGTTCAAAGTTTACTGATTCAGGTTGAAAAACAGTTTTATTTTGCGTCAAAATTGTATAGTAAACACTGTATATCTAATTTACGTATTTTAAAATATTTAAAAAGACCTTATGACGGTTGAAAAACACTGATTTTTTACTCCGACTATAATACAAAATGCAATCTCTTTGGCAGCACAGTTGCCACAAGGGTCAGTACTTGGCCCTTTGTTATACTCTCTTTATGTCCTTAATCTTAAATGCGCCAATTTGAAGGCAAGATATCTCACCTTCGCAGATGATACTGTTCTACTGTACACTGGAACAAATGAAGTAATTCTTAATACTCAAGTACGCGATGACCTAAATATCTACCTTAAATGGCTTTTTTCGAATAAATTAAAAATTAATATTGATAAGACCAATAAAAAAAAACTTATAAACGATCTTAATTTAAACAACATTGTTGAAATCTGCTGCCGGTTTGGGGTATGTGTGGTCAAACCAATTTTAGTAAAGCACAAATATTAATTACAAAATAAAATTGTTAAAATGTTGTCTATGATTGGCTAACTAGTACCAATAAAATTTGTTTAGAATTAAACGTATATAAGTTAGAACAAGTTTTAGAATTTGAACAATGTAAAATGATTTATAAGATTCTTCATGGGCAGCAAAGAAGTAACATAAACATTAGGTTTTACTGTTATGTCCATAATTACCAAACGAGGTCTCAAAATAACATTTATGAGCTATGCACTAGGACTTATATAGGTTTAAGAATTCCGATTATAGATGCTATTAAAATTTACAACAATTTACCTAGATTTATAAAGGATATCAGTAATTATAACGATTTTGTCACACAATTAAAAGACTTTAAATCAATAAATTAGTGCAGATACCTTATATTTATTAAGTAACTGTTGTAAATTCAATTTATTTTATTATATATAATTTATAATTTATTTTATTATACATATTTATTGTTACTCGAAATTCAAATTACATTTTATCGGAATGTCCGAATTGTATCCCAGGCAGAGCAGGTAGATTTTATACCATCCGAGTTGCATCCCATATCCGTCCGAATTGCGTCACTCGACCAATTTTGTTTTAGGACATAACATATATATTTTGCGATAATAATAGACACTGTTGTCACATTTAGTTAATAGAAAGTATTGTGATATCGAAATTAATATAGTTTTCGGGATTGATCTTCGGCCGAGTTAAAATTAAAGTTTCTTGGTATTTTGTCCTAACGTTTTATCGTTAAAGGAATATGTAAAATGTATCGCCTAATAACCAGAACAGGACAAATTTTTTAAATGAATACAAATTATTTAAATATCATCCTCAGAGTACACTCAGATCTTGGGAATATAATAGCTATTTATGTAATCAGTTACGAAAAGCCTAATTTTAGTGTCACTTTATATGTCAAAATTTAAAAAAGGGTATTTATTACATTGTTATATTGCCCGCAACCAGAATAAAAATTGAAATTTGACCTAAGATCCAGAAAAGAAAAAAAACTAAATTCCGAATAAAATCAACTTCCAAAAATAGAAAGTTAATGTTATTTATCAAAAACCCCAAATAATTACATGTTAACGACATATTGTATGGGAAAATTTATAAATGTTAATGACTAATAGAATAGAATAGAATAGAAATATGCTTTATTGTCACTGAAAATAATACAATTTTATGGACAAAGCTAAATATAAATATAACAAAATATAAAAAATAAGTAATATATACCAAAAAACAAATACAAACAAACAATTTATATCAACTTTCATACGTCGTCGCAAACCTAATAAAGAAAATTAGTAAAAAAAAACAACATAATGACTACAAAATTTGAATGAATTTAAAAATCAGCAGGTTATAATAATAGGGTATTAAGTGAGGATTAAGTAAGGATTAGTGCTTTAAAAACGGTTGACCATTATACTTTACCAATAGTTCAAATTTGTGATTCGTTTCGGAAACTTCGTACTTCGTACTAACATTTTATAGTTATATACTGTGTAAATTTGATGAAAATATGGAGATCAGTACGGTTTTAAGCGAAAAGGGTAAAGTTTTAATTGTTATTCGCGGCTATACATTCTGTTTTCAAAAAATGAGAAATTACCGGAGCAAATTTTAAACAGACAAAACATTAGTAACTCTGTTAAATGTGCTGCTGTCAGTGACGTGTGTGAAAACCCAATGAAATTAATTCGGAATGAAATAAAAAATACGGGTATAGATTCCTTAACAACTAAGGATGTAGAACGAATTCGTAAAACCATTCATAGTGCAAGATCGTCAAAGGGTCTAATACAGGTTCCAAAAAGCGTAGCCGAATTTTAAAATTCAATTAAAGCTGTCCCCATCGTGACCAATAAAAATGAAAATTTTTTGTTAAGAAACGATAAAGAAAATAACATCATTTTATTTTCTTGTCAAAAAACCTTAATTTCGTGTCTTCTTGTTCTAATCTTTACGTAGATGGTACGTTTCAGTATTGTCCAAAATATTTTCTACAATTGTTTACCATTCATGGTTTAAAAGATAACACCTATATTCCACCAGTTTTCTGTTTGCTTCCTAACAAACTTTCTTCGACATATTTTCTTGTTTTCCAGTACTTACAAGAAGAGTGCTTTAACCTAAATATTGCTTTAGCCCCTAAAACAATAACCGCAGATTATGAAATTGCAATTCATAAAACAATTTCAGAAACTTTTCCTTTGGCATCTATCCGTGGCTGTAAATTTCATTTGGTACAATCCTGGTTTAGGAAAATTTAAGCGGTTGGCTTATCAGTTCCGTATCAAAATAAGTCAGGCCAATATGACGAAATTTCGAAATACCTGACATACATCTTTGGTTTATCTTTCCTTGACCCTAAAGATGTTGGAGAAGTTTACGCTTTTGATTTGGCTGCAGTTCAGCCAGAAAATGACAAAATAAGTGAATTTTGCGACTATCTTATCGAACATTATATAGACGAAAACGCGACATTTCCACCACATATTTGGGCTGAACATTCAGAAACCATCCAACGAACAACAAATGCTTGTGAATCTTTTCACTCCAGGTATAATCAGTCCTTTTACTGTGCTCATCCCAACATAAATATATTTTTAGATGTACTTTTGCAGTTTCAGATAGACACATACATAAAAATGAATAGTGTACACCTTATACCAAAATTTAACACCAAGGTAATTTAAAAAATAGATTTTATTAAAACGAAAATTAAACAGCTAGAAGAAAATAAAATTACAAACTTTGAGTTTGTAAAAGCAGTCTCGTATAGACCCCAGTAGCAAGCTGTCGTCATATTGACGTCACAACAAGGTGATTTTTCGTCACTAAGGTCAGGCCACCAATATCTGACGTCAATATGACGTTACTTTATCGACGTTGAAGAAACGTCATATAACTGACGAAACCAGTACGTCATTAGTGGGTAGATTTTGTGCCCAATATCAAAGTGGCAAATCCGACCCATCAGGCATGGGATTTGTATAACAATTGTGCTTAGTACTTTATTACCTGCTATGAATATTAGTTTGAAAATATTTCCACTACAAATACATAATTATATTTACATTAGTCGAATACATTTTTAAGTAAAAGCGGATATTTTCGATATTTTAAATCTTGTTATTCGCATTTAATTTAGTTATTTCTAAAATTTATATCATTTTGATAATTATTTGAAAATAGCACCTTTTGGTGGTTCGGTTGGTAAAACATCGGCTGGGACATTGGGTTGGTATTGGTAACAACGCATGTTTAACCTCAACTTCGAAGCTCGAATAATCAAAGGATTTTTTAATTATTTGTGTTAATTTTGATCGCCATTATTGCTTCTTAATATTCTAAAGGATGTTTTCTGTTGTGGAATTTAGTGACAGTGCAGGAGGTGGACTGGCAGTGGTTCATGAAGAATGGTTTACACCGCGAAAAAGTGAAATCTTATGGCCTCCTTTGAAGGACATTCTGATAAAATAATATGTGATAATAAAAATGATTTAAAACCCCATATGCAGCATGTCTCTGGTCCGGTATTGAATAGTTTAAATATTTCTCAACAGTTTCGAAAATTTAACTTTAAAGGATTTATGTTAAGTACCAATAATTACGAACAAGCTGATTCTTATTTTATATCTAAAGACAGTATATTAGTTCAAATACAGAATATGGTTGTTGACAGAGAAAATAATAAATTAATAATTGGAAAGAAATTTAATTCACATGATTCCTACTATAAGTATCCATTCGCTTCATCTTATTTAGATATTTTCTGGTCTGTGGGCTATCCGAAATATTAGAAGTCTGGTCATTTAAGGATATAAAGGCGAAGGCTATGGTTATTCCATCAGAAAATAGTCCTGATCAATGGGTATGTTTTCCACTTGTACACACACTTTGTTAAAAGCGATAGGTTAATGTTAGTTTTCATTTGAAGTTAAATTTTGTTATACCTAGTATAATTTTTTTAGTTAGAAATTTTTATCATTTTGAAAGTATATATGTACCTATATATTATTATAATAAATGGTTGTGTTAAACGTATAAGAGTTTTTTTTAAGGTGCAACATTCAACCATTATATCTAACGTCATATTTACGTAGCAAATTTGGGTTTTGTGACGTCCTTTTTTACCGTCAATATCACGTCAGAATACTGACGTCTTTGGGCTGTGACTTAGGCCCGTCACTGTTACGTCATTCCTACGTCATATCTAAGGTAACTTTGACGTAACGGATGCCGTAAAATATACGTCATTATGACGGCAGGTTGCTACTGGGGATGTAAACCAGATGTTTGTTAAAAAGAGGAACCAGCTTACATTGTTATAACAAAACTTTTTTTGACTGATATTTAACTATATGACCATGTGTAAATTTTGGTATATAAAGGTTTAGGGTATTGTTAGTTATTTATCTATTATTATAAGGGAATTTGATAAAATTAAATATTGGATTCGTTTTTTATGTGGTTTATGGTATTTTCTTTAAAATAAAAAACATTTTGTTCTTTCAACTCGACGTTTCGATTTACTCTTTACTAAAGCAAAATTCTCTTTGGTAAACGATATATTTAGTCGATTAATTGTAAATATTGTAACATTATGTATATATCTATAATTTACATAAAAAAGGTTAAGTACAAATGTTTAGTTTATTTTATCCTTTACTAGCTGTACCCGGCGCGCGTTGCTACACCAACAACTAAAATAAATTTAAGAAAAATAAAAGAGAAGAAGAAATAGAGAAGGAAAAAAAGTTTATAGTTTTGTTATACTTATCGCACCAAAAATATATTTTTCGAACTTATATTTATACGAATTCGTATAGATATCTATTAATCAGTATTGAATTTGATACATGAAAGCGCCATCTGGTGATAACTTCCATTAATGCGAATATCATATTCATCTTACCTATATAAAAAACATCATCATACTGATATTTTCATGACAATCGGTTAAACGGGGCAGAAGTTGCTACTCTGTAGCGCCACCTGGTGGCGAGCGGCATCAATGAGCATATCATACAAACCTTCTCCGTGGAAAAATACATATACATAACAATTTTCATGACAATCGGTTGAACGGGACAGAAGTTGCTACTCTGCAGCGCCACCTGGTGGCGAGTGTCATCAATAAGCATATTATACAAAACATCTCTGTGGAAAAATACATATACAAACCAATTTTCATGACAATCGGTTGAATGGGACAGAAGTTGCCACTCTGCAGCGCCACCTGGTGGCGAGTGGCATCAATGAGCATATCATACAAACCTTCTCCATGGAAAAATACATATATATACCAATTTTCATAACAATCGGTTAAACGAGACAGAAGTTGCTACTCTGCAGCGCCACCTGGTGGCAAGTGGCATCAATGAACATATCTTACAAACCTTCTCCGTGGAAAAATACATAACATACCAATTTTCATAATAATCGGTCCAGTAGTTTTTGAGTCCATTGAGTACATACAGACATACAGACATACATACATACAGACATACATACATACAGACAAACATTCATTTTTATTGGCTATGCGCACGACACTAGAGGCTTCTTGCGACCAAATCACGAAGATCAACTGCAGGACCGCTAACGCAGGGTTTAAATAGAAAAAAAATTGAAATACAATTTAATTAAATTTTTAAAATATTTCATAGTGTTTTTAAATATTTTTCTGACCATCTTCGTATCTTATTTCATTACGAGGTAAAAAAGTAATTATATACAATGTATTAAGATTAGTTAATCCCTTAAAATTATTAGAATTTAAGGTTATACACAGTATAATATATTAAAAAAAATCTTTTTAAATTCTAAAGAGTGTAAATAAGTTACTGAAAATCAGTAACAAAGATTGCAATTTAACTAATAAATAATAAAAATTAATAAATGTTTAAAAATATTATGTTTATTTAAATGCATTTTATGTCTGTTCCAACAGATATATCTCTAAAAAATTTTTCAATTGTAACTTCATTTATAAACTATTTCAAGTTTTTATAACACTTTTTATGGAACCACTATATCAGTTCGGGTCTGGAGATCACACATTTCACTTTCAAGAGATTTATAAATTCAACAAAAAGAAGATTTTCTAACAACATCTGATTTCGTTGTTTTCATCGATTATGTAAGCTTGAGAAGCTTTTTCTAAACAAGAACTTGCCCTTCTTTCATAATATTCTTCGTTTTCAATGAATTTATCGTTAGTTACTTCGCAATAAGGGTCAATTAGTAGATTGTTCTGTGGAAGAAACCTAAGTACTTGTTGACTGGGATGAATCTATGCAACGCTTCAAGTAACAATTATACCCGCAATAAAATATTTTTTATATTACTAATTTAATAATTAAAAGCATTACCATCAATATGTAGAAACTTTGTACCTGTTGAGAACTTGAATATCATTTGCTGTGTGACAAAATAACTGTTTTTAAAAAATTGTTGGCACATAAGCCGGACTATTTGGTAGAACAGATTTTTTGTTTTCAATAAAATGATCGCTACAAATTATATAGCTGGGTGTTGGTGACCAAAAAGATTTCTCACCACTAAAAAAATATTTTAGCATTTATTTTTACTACATTTATCCACATGTTTGTTGTATAATCCATTCTGATATCACCTGTATAAAAATATACATATTTAGGTATATATAAAGGTTATACTTACTTTTGTATTTTTACTTTAAATATCTATTTTTGACGTTCTTCTGGCCTTTTTATTTTCGTAGGGAATGTAAGAAATGTGCGTTTAGTATTTTTACGGTTATTTGGGCCAAAAGAAATGCAACAAACACTATGACCCATATTTTTTAATAAAAACACATACAATCATATGTAAATTGGTCCTGCAGTTGAACTTCGCGTTAGATCCGCCGCGGGCGCTAAGATCAGGCGACGTGGGTCACGTGGTTACGTGCACATAGCGAATATATATAGATGTTTACATACAATTAATATATTTTTATTCTATTAATGTGTTACTTTTTATTTTAAAACTCTACTTAGTCTCGATGTTTTAAATTTTAACACAAATTGGCAACGTTGCTGCGGATTTTACCTGAAATGGTGTTAATAACCATCGAATACCTTTTTTCGAGGCGGGATGCAATTCGGATGTGACCTTTTTTTGGTCAGGTAAAAGTTTAATTTTTGGGATGCAATTCGGATGTCGCCCATTTTATTTATCAAACGGATCATTATCATTTTATTAATTCAAATATTCTCAAAATATTTATAGTTCTGCATTATGTAATATAATCTGGCAACATTGTAAAATATTGAAAGGCAGTGAATTTTTAGGTTAAGTGTTTTTCATAAATAATAAGTAATTTGAATGTATTAAAATGTATTTATTGTAACAATTAATTTCATATACAACTATTAATGGAATTAAAAATATTTGGAACTCTTTTCTGATCAAAATATTTCAATAATCGTGTATAGAACACAATAAGTACTTACATTAAAAACCTCAGAGATCTTCTGTAAATATCCATCTTTTGAAATTTTCTGGTCTTTCCTAAAGATGTAATAGCATCTCTGTATACATTTTTTTGTCTATACACAATTTTTTTTGGCATTTTGAATTTTTCAAATACAACTGCCAATTATATTTATGCTATTTGTTGTCAAGCTTGTTTGTCAGTTTGTGACTTGCAGTGAGTTGATAACTTTCAAACAGCAACATGATAAAAACCAATACTAAGGTGAATAAATAAAAAAACTGCCTGCTAGATATTTTTAAACGTAGAATCATGAAAAGACGGAATTACCTTTTTTTGAAACATCCTGTATGTCAATGTTGTTTTCAAATAAAGTACATTTGGTACCTTTTAAATATATTTTATATTTTCTTTTTTTTTTTTCAGAAAATGCGACTAAAGAATGTTTATGGAATGGAACTTGGGGTAAAGCAAACTATTCTTTATGTACAGAAATTATTACATTACCTGCGGACGTCGAAACTCAAACCACAATCTACTTTGTTGGATATACGCTAAGTTTAATTACCCTAGCCATTGCTATGACTATATTTACCTATTTTAAGTAAGTACCATTTAACCTAATACTTATAATGTACATTAATAAATTACTTAGAAAAGGTTCTTCGACCAAGTGTCCTTTTTCTTTAGTCCAGTGACAAATTTAATTAACTGCTGTTTCTCAGAGCACGTTTTTCTGGATATAATTAAAGTGAGTAAAGTGTAAGGAAAAATAATTTAAAGGCGATTTTTGGTCAGTAGGGGGTAAGTTAAGGGTAAAAAAATGGTTTATTGCAATTTCCAGCAAAACTACGGGTCCTATAAACAAAAGGTATATAGCAAAGTTGTAGGTAATAATAAGATCAACAACTTTACCATTTAACTTTTGTTTATAAGACTCGTAGTTTTACCGGAAATCACGATAAACCATTTTTTACCGTTAAAAGCTCAACCCCCACCCTCTTCTTGACCCCAGATCGCCTTTAAATTGTTTCTCCTTACATTTTTTTAATATTTTCTTGCTTTTCCAAAATGTCTCATCCTGTTATTATTTTTTTCGTTCTTAAAAATTATTGGCATTGGACTATATACCTATATTCGGTAAAATTATTCAAAGTATAGTTAAAGAGAACTTCAATCCAGCATGACCACCAATAAGGGTTCAGAACTAAAAGGTCAAAACTTAAGCTATTTCTAAGGTGGTATTTAATAAATAAATAAATATTGTCTTAAAGTTAAAAAAGGGTCAATTAACTGCGGGGCCTCTCCAAAGCATTTAATTTTGTTAATTATGATAACCTCTTAGAACAGATTGAGTACTAGGGAATTCGAGATACCGCATTATATTTTTTTAAATCATATTTAGCCGATAGACCACAAACTACGTGTAGTTAAGGATATCTTAGTAACAGGGAAAAATTCAACATGGCATACCTCAATGGTCTATTCTAGGAGCTATACAATTTATTATTTATATGAATGATATTTTCATTTTTTACTGCCAGTTGCTTGTTTTGCAGATAATTCCACTTCGATAGTAGGTGATACAAATATGATTAATCTATTAGAACAATTGATTATGATAGAAAGGGATGCAAAGAAAATAACTTAAAATTAAATGAAGATAAAATTAAAAAATAATCATTTCCTCATACTGAAACACCCTATCTCAAAATACAATTAATTTTTATTTATTAATTTTTATTGACGGTTAATTAAACTGAGAATCATATATAAGTCAACTTTATAATGAACTTGCCAACCAACTCTTTTTATTAAGACATTTAAAACCAGTTTTAAGCCATAATGTGACACGTAACTCTCTTTTCCACTGCCACTTGACATATAAAGCTTTTATTTGGGGTCAATCGGCTAATTTAAATAAAGCATTTAGAATGAAAAAAGGCCATAAGGGTCATGGTAGTGGTTGGATTTAATGAGCAATGCCAACCTTCATTAAAAAATTTAAAATTATGCCTTTATCATCCATTTTACTTTATTGTACCATACTAGAAGTACACAAAAAAAAGAGTGTTATTTGGTTGGTTATGACTTCCATGACCACCCTACCAGGAGAGCCTTGTATTTCAGAGCACCAAGGATGAGATTAAAAATGACAAGCCGTACTTTTTTTAATGTTAAATTTTTTATGGAATAGCATATTGAATGGCTACTTCTATTCAAATCAGAAATATCTTAAAAGGATTTCTGAAGCGTAGTCAAATTTTCTATTATTCTAAAATCCTTCTTCTTCAAATGTCACTGACATGTTATTTTAAGAATTATTATAATATCTATAACTATTTTAACAAAGTTACTTAATTTTATTCAGTGTTTTTGTCATTTTATAACTCAGTTTTAATGGTAATTGTTATTATTATTAAATGTATTATGATTAGTATCATTTATACAAGTTTTTGACTTGTCACAAATGTATACATAACATAATCAAATAAACTATCTATTTATTTGTTTAAACACGAAATGATCTTAATAGCAGAAAAAATAGAAATGTGCTTTAGTCAAAATCACCGCAAAATGTTTTTATAAACTGTTCCATTTTAACAAAACTTCACACTTGTTCCTTCCTAGCTTTAAAAAGGTATGTTATTGATTCCCACCATATTTCATTTCAATGGAAATGTTGTTACATTTATAATAAACAACCCATTTTACACATCAATAGGCCTTTAAATAAAATACAATAACTGTTTCAAAAATAATAAGGTTGTATGTAACTGTAAACACAGCCGTTCTTAACTTTGGTTAAAAAGTTGCTTCTGACTATTTAACTGTTAGTATAAATGATTGATTAAAAATATTAAATAAATAAGAGAAACTCCTAAAACTTTTAGCAAATGTCTAACTTTTAATGTAACCTCTAGATTTATTAACTTTCACTAATTCAAATTAACAAATATTTCGTAGACCAAACTTAATTCCTTTGAACTTTGCGGCGTTTAGCATCGATTGCTTCTAATGTACATTAATGGTTTCAAATTGGGTGACCAAACAGCTTTGCAATTCCTGCCGAGATCTGCATTTAAACTTTACGATCCTAAATGGAAAGACGTGCCCCTATTAATGTTAGTGAATAATTGAACTTTGTTACAAATGTCTTTAATGGCATGAGAAATTACTTTCAGTTATAAATTTTATACGGTATCCATTTGTGCAAAACATGAATATATATATATATATATATATATATATATATATATATATATATATATATATATATATATATATATATTAAAATGGATCCTCCTTCCGGAACACCCTTTTTCAATAAAATTATCGGTCGTGGATTCAAGAATTTTTAAATTGATTGTCCTAAAAATAAAGTACAAAATTATAAATATAAAAAATAATTCTTTCGCGTCTTTCTAATTCTTTCTTCCTTCGTTTTTCCACTCTTTCTCTATATCTTCCTCTTCCAACTACTTTCCAACTCCTTCTTGCTACTGCCTTTCCATCTATTTAATACCTTTCTGCTGCTCAACTCTTTCTCTATACCTTCTTCTTTTACAATTTTCCAACTCTGACCTCTCTGTATCCTCTTATCCAATTCCAATTACCTTTTTATTTATTTATATTTTTATTTATAAACTCTTCTTATTTTAATTTAAATTTCAATATTTAATTTTTTACAATTTTATTTCATCTGACTTTTACAAAATTAACTCAATGACAATCTAATCAATAATAATCTTAACAACATAACATCCTATAATCTAAACAAAAGCAATCAAGATACCAAAAAAATACTTAACCTGGGCAACCAATTTACAAATAATGGATCACGTTCCAACATTCCATTGAAATAACGTGCACCACGAAGAAAAATCCATATCAATTTCCCCCAAATTTGATTTGACTTGGTGAATTACTTTACCTTGCCAAATCAAATTTCCTTCCAGTAGGAAATTTTTCTTCACCATCAGTTGTCAAGCTTTTAATTTGGAATATTTTAATTTTACCTAATACACTACCCCTAACATATGAGTCCCCTATCATATCTACTTTTATATCTACCTACTTTAACATTCTTCTTTATTCAATTTTTTATTTCTGTTTTACTATTTTTTTTATAAAATTCATTCCCCCTTCTTAACATTTATTAAAATATACTTTTTTTAGTTTTAGATTTGTTCCCCCTCTTTTGAAATTTCCCTATACATATAATTTTTTATAAATTTTGTGACCTTACCTCTTTCCTGATATTTCCCTATATATAACTTTCTAATAAATTTAAATACCTTGCCCCTTTCCTGATATTTCCCTTGATACAAACTTTTTATAAATTTAAATTGCTTGCCCCTTTCTTGGTATTTCCCTCGATACAAACTTTTTATAAATTTAAATTGCTTTCCCCTTTCTTGATAATTCCCTGTATATAACTTTTTTATAACTTTAGATACCTTTCCCCTTTCCTGATGTTTGCAAATATAGAAGTTTCTTATAAATTTACCCTTTACCCTTTCTTCTAATAACATTTCACGTTCTTTTTCTTGTCCTACCTTTATTTCTTCTTCTTTTTCTTCTATCTCACATATCTTCTTTACTTTATTTTGCATTTCTTCTATTACAATTTTCTTTTCCATATTCTCTTGTTTTATAATTATCTCTAAATCATTTAATTTTTGATTTGTATTAGCATTAATTTATTTTATTTCATCTTTGCATTCCTTGTTACTAATTATTTTAATTTTTACTTCTTGTAATTCCTCTAAATCTGTTTTTCTCATTATCATTTCAGTTATCATTTCTGTGTTTGTTTCTTCTAATGTTGCTCTATACATTTCCATTTGCTTCTTCATCTCATCTTTTAATTCTTCATTATTTTTGTTCATGTCTTCTTTTATTTCCTTTTTCATTGCATCCATATTTAAAATTATTGCTTCAGTATTTTTTTTCCTATTTTCTTTAATTTCTTCAAAATTTTTTTTCATTTCTTTTTTTATAGAATCCATATTCTTGTTTATTTCTTCTTTAATATTTTTGTTCATATTTTTTAACATTTCCATCATTTGTTCTCATGATGAATCCCTTCTATCCCCTATCCTACTATCCTGATTACCCTTATTATCCTGATTATCCTGACTCTGTCCCTCCTGACTCTCCTGATTATCAATATTATCCCCTTGCTCTAACATTCTATCTGTAATTTCCTTTCCTCCTCTTAATTTCATACAACTATTTATAATTTATCTAATCTTTCACTCCGAATCACACACTTTGTTTTTAATAAAGCAGCTTGACACCTAATAGTTAAGAAAAATCTCTTACCCTCAGTGCCGAAGCAGCCACACGTTCTGGGCGCCAATTGAAATGGATCCTCCTTCCGGAACACCCTTTTTCAATAAAATTATCGGTCGTGGATTCAAGAATTTTTAAATTGATTGTCCTAAAAATAAAGTACAAAATTATAAATATAAAAAATAATTCTTTCGCGTCTTTCTAATTCTTTCTTCCTCCGTTTTTCCACTCTTTCTCTATATCTTCCTCTTCCAACTACTTTCCAACTCCTTCTTGCTACTGCCTTTCCATCTATTTAATACCTTTCTGCTGCTCAACTCTTTCTCTATACCTTCTTCTTTTACAATTTTCCAACTCTGACCTCTCTGTATCCTCTTATCCAATTCCAATTACCTTTTTATTTATTTATATTTTTATTCATAAACTCTTCTTATTTTAATTTAAATTTCAATATTTAATTTTTTACAATTTTGTATTTTGATTGTTTTTGTTTAGATTATAAGTTGTTTTGGTTTTTTTGTTATTAGGATGATAGATTGTCATTGAATTGAGAAAGGGTTGTCATTAATAAAAAAATTGATACAAAGAAATTTTATTTGAAAGGTGAATAAAAAAATATAAGAATAATTAGAAAGATAAAAATAAAGCAGGAGCAAACAGAAATACGAACCAGAACTGGGTAGGTATAAAAGCTGAGAGAAATAGTCGATGTAACAAGTTAGGAGCAGAAAGAACGAGATAGAAGGGATAGAACAAAAAAAAAGCTAACAAATAGAGGAGTAGATAGAAGAACAGGCAAAGGAAGAAAATTCAGAACTTTTATTTTATAATAAAGGTGTAAAATCATTTTTTTTTTGTTACTGACAATTAATTTGGAAATCTTGGAATCCACGACCGATAATTACATTGAAGAAGGGTGTTCCGGAAGGAAGATCCATTTCAATTGGCGGCCAACGTGGGGCTGCTTTGGCACTGATGGTAAGATTTTTTTTTAATATCAGGTGTCAAGCTTTATTAAACAAAAGGTGTGTGATTTAGGAGTGAAATATTATAAAAAAATTATATATTTATATGAAATTAAGAGGGGGAAAGGAGATTACAGATAAAATGTTAGAGCAAGGGGATAATATTGATAATCAGGAGAGTCAGGATAGTCAAGATTGTCACGGAAGTCAGGGTAGTCAGTGTAGTCAGGATAATCAAGGTAGTCAGGGTAATCAGGATAGTAAGATAGGGGATAAAAGGGAATCATGGGAAAGGCAAATTATAGAAATGTTAAGAGATATGAAAAAAGAAAATAAAGAAGATATGAACAGAAATATTGCAGCAATAAACAAGAATTTAGATTCAATGAAAAAAGAAATAAAAAAGATATGAACAAAAATACTTAAGCAATAATTTTAAATATGGATGCAATGAAAAAAGAAATAAAAGAAGATATGAACAAAAATATTGAAGCAATATATTTAAATATGGATGCAATGAAAAAAGAAATAAAAGACATGAACAAGAATATGGATTCTATAAAAAATGAAATAAAAGAAGACATGAACAAAAATAATGAAGAATTAAAAGATGAGATGAAGAAGCAAATGGAAATGTATACAGAAACATAAGAAGAAACAAAAACAAAAATAAGAACTGAAATCATAATGAGAAAAACAGAATTAGAGGAATTACAAGAAGTAAAAATTAAAATCATTATTCACAAGGAATGCAAAGATGAAATAAAAGAAATTAATGCTAATACAAATAAAAAATTACATGACTTAGAGATAATTATAAAACAAGAGAATGTGGAAAAGAAAAATGTAATAAAAGAAATGCAAAATACAGTAAAAAAGATATGTGAAATGGAAGAAAAAGTAGAAGAAATAAAGGTAGTACAAGACGAAGAACGTGAAATTTTATTAAAAGAAATGGAAAAAAGAAATATAAGTATGTATCAAAATAATATAAAAATAATTAAAACTAAACATAAATTTAATGGAAAATATGAAGAAAGGGGAAAGAAATTTAAATTTATAACAAAATTATATCAAGGGAAATATCAGAAAAGGGGCAAGGTATTTAAATTTATCAGAAAGTTATATATAGGAAAATATTAGGAAAGGAAAGGAAATTGATTAACTAGCAGCAAGGGTAAAATGATTTTAGAACACTCTTTTAACCATCCAAGGTTTCGACCCTTATTGGGTCATCTTTAGGGATCTATAAAGTATTTATTTAAAAATAACACAGTGATTACATATATCTAAAAACAAAATACACTTATTTGAGATTATATCATATATATACATATATCTACATATATATATATATATATATATATAATTAAATAGTAATATTTGCTGAAAAATTAATTATTAGTAAAAGTGGTTATTGGGTAAATAGCAATACTTAACGTTAAATAAAACTCTTTAGAGTATTTTTAATCCAAGCTTTCGTAATTACTTTATTACATTATCAAGGAGCTACAAAATTAAGAGTGACAGAATGCAAGTAGAAATAAATTATAAATTTATACTTACATCTCTGTGAGGTTATAACGTTGTTGTTCTAAAAGAAATTAACATGAGTAAATAATAAATTATAAAATTAAAATGATGTTTTTTATAAGTATTATCAAATTGATGTTTCTCACAAGATATGACATTAATGATTAAATATATATATATATATATATATATATATATATATATATATATATATATATATATATATATAACGAAGGTAAATCGTGGGGTGGCGGTCAAGTTTATAGGCTTGAGATAAACTCTTTTACTTTGTTGTCAAGCTTTCGAATTTATTCAATTCATTTTCAAGACATCTTTACAAAAAGAAAAAGAAACAACAATTAGTTATTTGAAGTTTGAAGTTTATATATATGTATATATATATATATATATATATATATATATATATATATATATATATATATATATATATATATATATATATATATATATAACACTTAAATTAACCTAAAATTTTAGAAATTCTTTCATTTCATTTTATTTTCCAGAAATTTCTGAACAACTGCAGCCAATTTCCTGTCCCTCTTTTATTTTTCCTGTCACAAACATTTTCTTCCAAGTATGAGTTAAATTCTCGGTCAAAGATAAAGAAAATTAAAGTGCAAGCCGGAATTAATACAGCTTGATAGAGCTTGTTGTGAAAGTCGGATTAAGTCGTTTCATTTTATAGACTGAAATAAGGAAAAAATAAATTTATTTTGTTTATCTTGATTCTCTTTAATTTCTTCCATAATATGTAACTATGAATTACTTTTTAATTACACAGTTATTTTTTTATTTAAATTAATAATTAAAAATAAATTTTAAAGCTCAATAGAAGTCAATTTCGTAGTATTTAAATATTTTTCTTCATTAAAAAAATGAAAAATTAATTCTTTTTAACATAACATGACGTATATTTGATTTTTTTTAACAAGAATATATTTAATAAGATTAAAAAGAAATTTAAAACAAAATTAAAAATTCCATGAGAAATATCTCAAATAATAATGGTTTACTAAAAATTCATGGTTCGGTTTCCTAACCGAATGAAAATATAAGACAATGCATAAAAAAAGTAACTTAGAGTTTGATGTATCAATAGTGGTTTTCACAATTTTTTCTCTCACTAAAGTCATGCTATACCTATGTGCTTGGGGAGAAAGTAAGTGTCACAATGTAACATAAGTTAAATTTACCGAACAAACAGTGAAAGAATCGCTTAGCATTTATAGCTTAGATAATAGGGCGTTGCTGCCTAGAGGCAAATGTTGCATGGTAGACACGACATTTTTTCAATTTTTCCTTAATATAATTTAATGTATTCTTGTTTTTATAATTTGTAAAATAAAAAAAAAGTTAAAAAATTCAAAAATGCCCTGAGAGATATCTTAAATAATCGGTTACTATTTGACTGATTTCTTCTAACTAAATCCCGGGTAAAAAGGTGTACACCATTAACAAACTGCATAAAGTTCTATATAAGCGGTTCTCAAACTCCCATACCTAACATCTCCTCATTTTATTTCAAACAAATTTGTGCCCCGCGTTTTATTACAAGATTGAAATAGTCAACCCGTGGAATTAAATTAGACTAAGCCAGACTGTACACCCAGCTTGTATAGTCATATGCACTTGGCACGTCGGACGATAATGTTTCACTAAAGTTGTCGAACGTTATCGAATAGGGTCATTCCGTCAAACCCCATATATGATTTATTTTTTAATATTCATGCATTATTTCGAATATAAAACGACCTTAGAAAATTTGAAGCCATCCCGATAGGGGCGATAGGTAGTTTTTGAAATATAGGAGTTTGAAAACCCAACTAGTACTTTCGATGCACGAGACAGCGGTGACGTCAGAGTCTCCAACGATTAGGCAAGCAAATCTAAGCTCTCGACGACCTGTCCGCCGGTAAGTAATAGCGGCACGTGTTTTTCTAACACATCAGCGAAGACTGTTTTTTTTTAATTGTGCTACATTAAGCAGCTTCATTTCAATTAATAATGTGCGAACAAGGCTATATACCAATGGTAGATGTTGTTATGGTAGTGGATTTTTTTAATACTAGTCACCAGTTTGTAGGCGCTGAAATGAGAGGTGTAAAAATGCAACGGTAAGTTGTAACTATTTAAAATTGTTACGTATTTTTTTGTTATTAAAATATGAATGCTAGATTTCTCCAGTGTGTTTGCTAGTGCTCTGTCTAGAAATATCCGTTATAAGAGGCTTTTATTATCCAGAATTTAATTTACAAAAAAAACTAAATTAATTTTATAAACACTAAAAATTTTGTTATGAGTTATAAGTATATGAATTAGGTAACTACATATTTTGTTAAATTTTTATTTTAGGTCTTCTAAAGAAAGCTATGGAGATTATGCAGTGGCTTACGTTCAAGTTAAAAGAGAAAGTGGTAAATGTTTGCTTTTAGCTTAATTTACTCCGGAGCATAGAATTAATGCTACCTAATACAAAGTGGAAGTAATAGTAGATGAACACGCCAAAAAAGTTGAGCTTGCGAGATGTTTTGGATGTCCTGCATCAGAACAAGGATGTAAGCATGCCGTTGCTTTTTTGATGTGGTTACACCGTAGAAGTGAGAGCCGTCACCTACAGAGACCGCCTGTTATTGGAAAAAATCTGTACTGTCCGGAGCAACATCTACAAAAAAAATTGTTTCTGTTGTTCATTTTGGAAAAAGACGGGAACATAAAGTTACTGATAATAAAAAAAAATTAAAACAATGTGTCGAAGAAGCAAGATATAGAAATATTGCGAACAGTACAATGCGCTATTTTTAGATGTCGACCACGTTTCTCTTTTTTGGTTAAAAAATAAATATATTTAGCAAGTTGGTTGTGAGACGTTTAATTTTGAAAACTTTCAAAGATTTTGTTTTAAAAATATAAAGATATACCTTATTGAGGAGGTAGAACTAAATACAAGGTAGCAAAGTAAGAGTTTTTTATGGAGTGAGATGCGGTAAGGACGAGTGACTGCTTCCAAGGCATTTGATTTCGTTAAGTGTAAGACTTTGGACGGCTCCTTGGTTGAAAGCATTTTAGGAGCAAAAATATTTCAAACAGATGCGATGACACGTGGGCTAAAGCTAGTAAAAATAGTTTTGAAAGTTCTCGAAAAAGAATCTTCACAAAAACTTTTAAAGGCTGGAATATTTCTCTGTGACACATGCCATATTGTAGGAGTTTCACCAGACGCTATAAATAATGAATATGTATTTGAAATTAAATCGCCCAAATATGAGAGAACGGTATCTACATCGATGCTGAAATTATTGCACCTAAATATTACCACCAGGCACCAAATACAGTTTCAGATGCACCTCACAAACAGAAGAAAAGATTTTGTAGTTAATATGTTAAAAAAATTGGTAATTTTTGGGTAGAAGCAATTTCTGATAAAATTTAATCACATTAAAACTAAACTTATTTTATTAAGTAATCCTGAATATTTATAATGCCACAAGCTATTATAACTAAGTCATCTAAGTACTTTATGAGGTTAACGTTAACACATGCATGTGGACCTAACAATTTAAATTCTCTTATGCGAGATATAACCTTTTGGACATGAATTCGAAGACTGGCTACCCTTTTGGCGTGTTTAACTTCTTCATCCGTACTATTTTTATTAGCCGACACTAATGGTGATCTCACTTAAGTAAACTTGCGGTCTGCCATAACATGTGCCCCACTATCGAGTAATGACAAAACACCGCACTCTTCAACTATCATTTTATCAGTTGTTCGTCCTCCAAAGCTTTTTAATATGTAAAATAGTAAGCCATCAGGGGTACAGGCGATAAGGTATTTTATTGTGTTTCCTTTTTTTTATTGACCAGGTCAATGCTTGTAAAATCGGATTAGATGGTTTTTGAATTGAAGTTTCAAAACAATCTATTAAGCACTCTACTCTTTTAAAACGATAACGAAATGATATGGGCAAGCAGTTCTTTATTTCGATGAGGGTCTTCCACTGAATAAATTTTTTAAAATAAGATGACAACTTTGGGATAGCGTTTTGAATAATAATGCATATTTTTGTCGTTGAGATGCAGAAGTCCTCAGCTAATACTGTGTAACACTGTAACACTAATCAAATTTTAGTTCTTTAATGTCACGTATACATCCATTTTTGATAAGTGACAGCCCGAGCAAATAAGGTCCAGTGTAAACATTGAGTGAGGTGAAATACCAAGATACAAACAAGAATATATTAAACGACATTAAGAATAAATTGAAAAAATGTCGCACCCAGCAAAACTCGAACTCGCAACCTTCAGCTCTACGCGCTGACACTCTAACAACTAAGCTATAGGTGCTTAGCCATCAAATCGCCGAACGGTCGTTAAATTCAACTCATGTGACATGTGACACTTACTCACTTTCTCCTTAAGCACATATAGTATGACGTTAATGAGAGAGAGACTTAGTCAAATCGACAATAATTGAAATATCAAACTCCAAGTCATTTTTTTAGTGCCCTGTCTTATATTTTTATTTGGTTAGGAGATCGGAACCATGGATTCTTTAGTAAACGATTATTTGAGATTTCTCTTATTGGATTTTTTGAAAATTTTGAAATTTGGAAGTTTTTAGAAAGTATACAAACAAGAATATATTAAAGGACATTAAGGAGAAATTGAAAAAATGTTGCACCCAGCGAGACTCGAACTCGCAACCTTCAGCTCTACGCGCTGACGCTCTAACAACTGAACTATAGGTGCTTAGCCATCAAATCGCCGAATGGTCGTTAAATTCAACTCATGCCACATGTGACACTTACTCACTTTCTCCTTCAGCACATATAGTATGACGTTAATCAGAAAGTCTATTATGTTTTTAGATTTACTAAATCTGTTTGTAAATTGCTCTGACGGTACCTTGAGTTTTTCAGCATTATGTGCATAGAAAATATTCTCATTCGCAGAGAGCGTAGTAATATGGTAACTGTTACCAGACAGCATCTGTGTCTTCCACAAATTTTACTCTGAAACACTTTTAAATGGCTGTACAAATTATTAACCGACTGTCCTTGTTTTGAAAGTTTGAAATTTAGTTTATTTAAATAGTCAGTAAGGTTGACCAGAAATGCTGGTCCATATCCATTTTAAATCACTCGATTTCGATAGTGGTTTATCTTTTATCGTTTAGTTAGTTTGAGAACCATTTCAGCATTTGCCTTTTGCTAAGCCAATATGTTATATCGTAATAATTGGCTGATATTTTACCTAAAAACACCTTGAACTGCCGATGGTTTAGCCATCCGGATCAAATAAAAATAATGGTTTTTACTACTACATGCAAAACGTTCTGGAATCTTCTTGTAAATTTAATTTAGTTGTATTTTTATTTAAAATTTTAATAAAATCTTCACGTAAGCAGACCATAGAAGGTGTCCTTCTAATTTTGATCATGGCAAAAAAATGTTCTCTCATGCAGTGGATTCTTTTAGCAACTGTAAAACAAGCAATTCCTCAGTAAACTATTGTATAACACCTTAAATATTGTTTATTGATCAAATCGGTTCTCTCGGCTAATGCTATCGAGAATTATTCAAAATTAGCCATTATTTCTGTATAAAAGATTGTCTTGACAACCTAATTTTTTAAATTCGTTTGATAAATTATCCTTCGCCAAAGATTCTAATGAGTTTGACAATTTTGAACTAATTGTAAAAATAGCTTCCAATAACATTATCAAGTTGTGTTCCTTGTTTATAAAACTGCTTTTTTATAGTTACAGTCAGCTTCTGGATTTTGTATTCTTATTTGTTGTGTCAGTGCTTAGTTGAGTAATGCCTCCTTATACTAAATTCTTTCATCGCTACAATGAATTCATTACACAGTAAAAAAATTGACTTACCATTCTGCAAAATGAATAAGAATTTTTTATTTCTTGAAACTGACCATTTCCTGCATCTACTTTTAATTACATTCATATGAACATCATTTTCTTAAACAAAATATAAATAGTTGGCACAGAGGATGCATACAAAGCCACAAAGCAATTAGAAAACACTAGCTATGATATCTTGTCGAAGTTATTACCTTGATACCTAGCTCAAATAGAACTGAACAAAAGTTTGGGCCAATCACCCGCTTATATAGGCAAAATAATGAAATAATCCAAAATCATCTGGTGTAGTTAGGAAGAAATAATTTATGTTGCGCTGCCAGTGAGATAGCAAACATCAAATGCTTTGACATTTACAGCAATTTCTTGAGGAGCTTGTGTCATCACCCAAGTTTTTTTTTATAAAATTAGCTTAAATTCAATACTTGGCGGTTTTAAAGATTACTTGAAAACCAATTCGAAATCTACAGCGATCTACGGAGTATCTGGTGCTCGTCTACTGGAGATTCTTTTAATTTGATACAAAATTAGTCGTAAATTCTGATATTTTTGAAGTCACTTATAATGTCTCTAATATCCAAAATGTGTATTTTTAATTGGACGCTTCCAATTTCGGTTGGTGCCATGGATAAAATTATGGACCTCTGCCCTATTCAGTCTAAGACAAAACCAAGCGGCCAGAAGAGCGCAGCCATAAGAGCGCAGCCGAAACAGCGCGAGACAAAACAGGGCCGGCTCAAAACAGCGCCGGACAAAACAGCGACGGGACGAAACAGCACCATATTCTTTAGTTAATATGGACGACTACAATATGCGCCTCTAAATGATCTGGTTTTTAATCCTATGTACATGCATGTGTCTCTGCTCTGATGTAAAATAACTATCTGATATTGTTAAGGAACTGCACGTTACAAATAAATAAAATTACTTTTAAGTCATTACTTTCTATATTAATAAACTTAAAACAAAGTTAAACGTTAAACTACAAACAAAATAAAACTGATTAAAAATACTTTAATATTGTTAAGTATAATTAGCAAAACTTTATATTAAGGTAATTATTTACTAAAGCGAGCAAAAACAAATTTTAAAAAATCTGCAGGGTGTTTAAAAAAATGTTACTATATAATCTCACGACATAACGATGCATCCTGGATAATTTAAAATAATTTTTTCTGAAATTTTAATTAAATTTATTTAAAAACAGCGTATAATATACTAAACCAATAACTTTTTCTAAAGGTAACCAGGATTATAATTTACCTTTAATTTATCTCATAACTTTTATTTTAAATTTGACATTTATGTCAATTTACAACTACTTATCATTTGATTATGAAAATACATATCTCTGCTATTTTTATATAAAATTAATAGATATTAATGTTAATATTTTTAGTATAACAATTTTTACTGTGTTGCTTATTGGAAAAGTATTCGTATGTATAAAAATTAAGGATCTTGAAATCGATTATCAGAAAATTATTCCTTATTACTAATTCTTTTAATCGTGCAATAGATGTCAATAAACATTTAATCTTTTATGTCATAAAGTAAAAACTTTAATTTTTAGGGTAAGACTTCATTAATTTTTGCATATTTCAGTCGGTTTAAAATCGCTATATTCAGATCATGAAATTATTGCTTAACAGCGCCCGCTCCGGCAACCGAGTAAAACAAAATTTTACGCTTTTGGACGGACACTTTTGAAGCTGTAACCTCATAAGTGTGAATTCTCCTTACCTCTACCCTCCATAATGTAAACTTATAGAACCCTTTGAAATATGGAGGGTAGAGGTAAGGAGAATTCACTCTTATGAGGCTAAAGCTTCAAAAGTGTCCGTCCAGAAGCGTAAAATTTTGTTTTACTCGGTTGCCGAAGCGGGCGCTGTTAAGCAATAATCCCATGATCTAAATATAGCGATTTTAAACCGACTGAAATATGCAAAAATTAACCTTTCACCCTGGTCTAACCTAAAAATTTACGTGACACCTTGTTAATATTAGATTGTAATATTATTATAAATTAAAATGGTGTACCTAATTGAAAATTGTTTGAATAGTCGCGAAACGAAAAAGAAAATATCGAATGATATATAGGTACTCTGTGTTTTTTTCGGCCAACGGCACGTAAAAAGAAATTATTTTAATTGTAGAAGTTTTCAAGAAAAAGATATCCATATGTATAACAAGATTGTGGTCGGTCGGAAATGCTGTTCATTATCATTTATCTCATAGAAAGATTCTTCAACCAAATGTATTGCCAACTATTGAACATCAACTTCAATTAATTCCTGAAGTTATTAAATTAAAAAAAAATTGATTCAATAACTATCGATTTGGTTTTACTGGTTTATATAATTACATTTCTTTTTACGTACCGTTGGCCGAAAAAATGACACAGAGCATACATCATTCAATATTTTCTTTTTCGTTTCGCGACTATTTGAACAATTTTTAATTACACAAGATTTCATCTTTTTAACTTATAACAATATTAAAATCTAATCATATATCAATCTATACTTCGTGATATATCATATCAACAATCTGTCACGTTAATTTTTAGGGTAAGACTTCATTAATTTTTGCATGTTCAGTCGGTTTAAAATCGCTATATTCAGATCATGGAATTATTGCTTAACAGCGCCCGCTTCGGCAACCTAGTAAAACAAAATTTTACGCTTTTGGACGGATACTTTGTATATACAGACTGAGTTCTCCTTACCTCTACCCTCCATACTTTGAAATAATCCTGACAATTCGTGTCGATGACAGCTATAGATGGGTTGAGTTGTCAGATTAATGGTCTTGATCTTAATCACTTCAACGTTACAATATATAATGCTTTATCTGTATATAGCTACAGCGTTAACTACTTTGGTGACTCTGGATCTAGGATTTTATTTGTCTAACAACATAATAAAACGCAATTTAAGAAATTTAGTTAAAAAAGAGACAAGTTTAAAAATAAATTTTAGAAGTGGATTACTTTTTACGAAGGTTGCCTTTTTAGTTTTGCATATAGCCACTCAGAAGGAGACAACAGTAAAGCTTTCAGACACAAATCTAACCTCAATCTTTTATTGACAAAAATCTAGAATATTATTACAATCCAACAAGTCGTATAGGTACAGTGAATTTTTAAAGTGAATTTTTAAAATTATCAAGTCAGTCAAAAAATGAATATTAGCAAAGAATATTTTACAATATTCGAAGAGGATTATCCCAACAGCAATGTATCGCTGATATGGTTTCTGTGTTTCGAATTAAAGCACTACATCAGTCAACAATTTCCCGCTAGAATTGCGAATTTTTACGTGGTCGCTTCAGTCTCAGCGACAAGTCCATGCTAGGTTTATCCAAAACAGCAGTCACACAGCAAAACATTGGTGCGGTTCGTCAGCTAATTAAGGATGACAGTAGTGTAACATACTAGGAGATAAAGGCATTTTAAAGATCTTGATCCAAAAGATCCTACATAAAGAACTGGGTGTTACGAAATTGCTTGCCCGTTGCTTCCCCCATTTGCTCATAGAAGAGCAAAAAGTGGTTTGCGCCGATAGCTGTCGTAAAACATTGGAACAGTTCAACCAAGGAAGCTTAAAAACCGTTTATAGTATTGTTAACTGCGATGAATCTTGGATTTACTCCTACGCACCGGAAAGTAAACCGGAAAAACCAACAAAAGTGATCCGTTTTCGTAGTGTGTCAAAGATAATGGTCGCAATTTTTGTGTCAAAATCAGGTCAGGTCGCAACAATTGCTTTAGAAGATTGAAGAACGGTTACTTCCTATTGATGTATAGACGATTGTTTACCAAAAGTTGTCACGAAACTCCGACAAACTAACAGACAACGGCAAATCATCCTACATTAGGACAATGCAAGCGCTTACATTTGCAAGAAGACAATCGAGTTTTTGGTGCTTTAAAATATCGATTTTTTAGGCTATCCATCATATAGTCCCGATCTAAGTCCCAACGAATTTTTCATGTTTCGAAAGATCAAGAACTCAATGCGTGAGCAGAGATTCCAGTCTCTAAAAGAAGCCATCGATGCCTTTAAAACAGCGATTTCGCATGAGTCAACTGAGCACTGTAATAACTGTTTTACCAATTGGTTTGAACGTATGCAAAAGTGTATTAATCTTGGTGGGATAAATTTTAAAAAGCAATAAATACTTTAAGTCTATGTTTTTTCTCTTAATGGCTAAATGAAAAACTAAAAAGACAACCGTCGTATCAAAAAATAAACACCATACCAATTGCTGAATATGTTTGTGTCAATTTGATAAATTGTTTCCATCCATATGAAATATGTATGTGTTCAATATAGTTATCCACTGCGTGTAAATAATTTGCAACCTGGACGTTTTGTTTAGTTTACAACAACAACCATTTGTTTTATTAACCGTTTTTACAAACAACCATTGTCCAATGATAAATACAATAAACTTTTGTTTCAGAGAGCTTCGATGTTTACGCAATACGATACATATGAATTTGATGTTATCCTACATGCTCACATATTGCATGTGGATTGTGACACTTATCTCCGTAAGTATTTACTTTGTCATAAGTAATGTTACATTTACAAATAATTATTAAATACCTGGATATTTCACCCTTTGTTTACTTTATTACGATTTTACAAAACTGAATACTTTGTATGCCAGAGGTTATCAAACCCTAATACTTAACGCATCCTCATTTTATTTCAAACAATTTTGCGCCCTGCGTTGTAGTGCTAAAATTAAATAGTCAACCCGAAGAATCAAAATAAGACTAGGCAACAGTGTATATCTAGCTGGTATAATTATATGTGCTTTGTGTGACGGACGATGATGTTTTGCGAAAGATATCGAACGTCATCAAATTGTTTTAAAGCAACATGAGAGGCTATAAATACAGAAGCGTGTTTACAGGTGTAGACTTTTGTTTTAAAACAGTTGTTATTAGTTAAAGTTAAAGAAGAATTTTTTAAGTTTAGTGCTGCAACGCTGAATATTTTCTTCGCTTAAAAGTGGCCTACAAAGTAGCTAAATCTAAAAAACCACACACAGAAGAGCAACTTATTTTACCCGTTACGAAACACATTGTAGAAACATTGTTTGGTGAAAGCTATGCTAAACGACTTGACAGTTTTCCTTTGTAAAATAATACAATATGTCAAAAAATTTCAGATATATCTGCTTGCATTCAGGAAAATTATCTGCAATTCAATTTAAAGCAACTGACTCCAATAATAAATTTCATTTAATTTGTTACATCAGATTCTGTAAGAAAATCACAAGATGTAAAGAATTATTAAAAAAAGAACTACAACTAACGAATTATTCCAGATTACAAATAATGCTATTATTGCTGCAAATTTGCAATGGAAAATTTGTGTTAGTTGTGTTAGAATTTGCACTCATAGAGCCCAAGCTCTGTCTGGTAATAGTATATTACTTTACGAGTGGAGTAAATTGCATATTACAGCGAGTGTGTTTGGCCCATGAGCGAGCTTGCGAGCGAAGGGGCTAAAGAAACGAGCTAAATATGCAATTTGTTTCTCGAGTGAAGTACTATGCTTTACCCACGACTTACCAAATGGTTTTGTATAAAACTAAAAATAACAAATATAAAATTTAAATTTTGGCATAGTTGTCAAAAATATTCGATTTCGCAGACAGTTCTGTCTGAGAAATGTCAAATGTTAGTTTAATTTAATGAAAACTGTAGGTAACCAACATAATAATACAGGTTTCTATTTATTTACTCCACTAGTTTAGTAAATGAAACTATAACACAACTCCTCAATAATTTGACACTTACTGACAGAGTTATAGGTTAAAAAATAGGCAATTTACTTATGAGTCGTGGGTAAATACAATAATTTGCAAGCGCTTGCAAAGAATCCTTGGATATTATTTGGACACATTGTATGATTCATCAAAAAGCTAAACCCTTGTTTAAATATGTTGTTTCCTCTGTGCGTTGTACAGATATGGGAGCTTTGTTGTTTTATTTTTTATCGAGAAGTGATATTATATTAAATACCGAGGTGGAAAGTTCTCGAGAGAAAAATGGTTCTTCCACCGAGGTATGTATACTCTTTTATTTACAATTGTTTAAAAATAAGATGATGTAATTAATAAATAAATTATTTAATTATAAAAAACATTTAATTTAGACAAATCTTCCTGTCTAGTAATCTATGAAAGATTTGGCAGTTACGGTTGACGGGAAATTTATTTCTATATTAATTCATAATTGAGTGTAATTAACAATGAAGAAGATTGTATACCTCCAGAATTAGGTGAGGCTGCACAAGCGGTGACGTTAAATCTTTTTCTTGGCAAAAGAAGAAAAAGGTATGAGAAAACGTACGAAACTTACCACGAGTGGTATATTGAAAAGAGCTTTCTTATTTAATAGATATATTTAAAAAACTTAGTTCCGTTTATCTTTAACCTCAGGGAAAAAACTTGAAGGTATATGGTTTGAGTGAAAAGATTGAATCTTTTTGTAAAAAAAACGGCTGTAGCAGTCAGTGGGACTGCCGGCAGAAATTACACTTCTATGTACGCGCCCGGATTTATAAATTTGTATAGGGATCAGCAAAATCAGTATATGATTTTCGTGTTTAGCGACCCCAAAGACCTCCTAGTAACGAGTGCACACTCATTTTGTATCGAATTTGCATAAAACTCATGGAGACGGGGTCCGTCTTACAAACCAGGTGTTTTGGAGACCATAGCCATCATGATATTCTTATTCAACGAACCCAAAAACTTCTCAGTACCAAGTGTGCACTGATTTTGTATAAAATTTGGATAGAATTTGCATAAAACCCCTGGAGAAGAGGTAAATACCGTGCACCCTGAGTACCACGTGCAGCGCAGAGTTTCGGCATCATGATATTCGTTTCAGCGACCTCAAAAACCCTGAGTACAAAAATTGAACTCATTTCCAGCAATACTTACCAAGTTGTAATTTTTCTATCTATTGTCTGTTTGGAATGCAGTTTTCAAATTTTCGAATGCAGAAATGCAATTTCCAATTTTTTTATCATAAAAACTAACGACAGAATTTCCTGATGCTCTAACGAATCGAATGCAAAAAACCGCATCCCGATCCATCTTACTTTACAAATTTCGGAGGTTTTGCTGATTCTTTAAAACTCTGTGTATGTAGCCAACAACCTCAAAAGCATGGTGCAGTATACACTGCAACCATGTGACGGTACTAGACAAAAACTTCTCAGTACCAAGTGTGCACTGATTTTGTATAAAATTTGGATAGAATTTGCATAAAACCCCTGGAGAAGAGGTAAATACCGTGCACCCTGAGTACCACGTGCAGCGCAGAGTTTCGGCATCATGATATTCGTTTCAGCGACCTCAAAAACCCTGAGTACAAAAATTGAACTCATTTCCAGCAATACTTACCAAGTTGTAATTTTTCTATCTATTGTCTGTTTGGAATGCAGTTTTCAAATTTTCGAATGCAGAAATGCAATTTCCAATTTTTTTATCATAAAAACTAACGACAGAATTTCCTGATGCTCTAACGAATCGAATGCAAAAAAACGCATCCCGATCCATCTTACTTTACAAATTTTGGAGGTTTTGCTGATTCTTTAAAACTCTGTGTATGTAGCCAACAACCTCATGGTGCAGGATACACTGCAACCATGTGACGGTACTTTAGACTACAATACAATACTAATTACTAAATATTATTAATAATATAATAAATATAAAATACTAAACTTTATATATGTATACTGACGTGACATAATTTTAAAATAATCTGTCAAACGCAATGTGATACGTCACTATGATATTTATACATTAGCTCAAACTGTTTTTTGTATACTTATCTCTTTTTAATGTACTGAATGTTTAAACGGTATTCAAAGGACTTATAGTTATGACTAATATGGTGGTAAATATTTCATCTTGGTTTTTATCGACCAGTATACCTTAAATGTGTTTCTGTCTCTCTCTCTTACTTACACTATTACATATGTAATGATTTTGCCGATTTAATCCCATACAAATTGTTACCGCCGGGCCCACGAATGGAAGTATAACTTCAAAAAAGCATTCAGGGAAAAATAAGTTAAATCAAACTGCTCTGATCTGTTTTCCACATTCTGGAGGATTACCTAGGATTTACCGCTAGAAGAGAATTATAAAATTTAGACAATCTAAGTACAAATTTTCGACAATACTTATTTGGAGAACAATATAACAATTTGTTAAATAGGAATTGGGTTTGTAATCCAATTGACAGTAAACCTAATGGCTTATTACTGAAAAAACAAGAACAACTAATACACGTTTCGTCCAGCACTTCACTGGAAATGGATTTCAATACCAAACACATTTATGAATAGAACTTCCGAATGACTTCTTAGTAATAACAGCCAAAGCGATACAGATTTTGTTAGTTTCTGCCACGTCCTACCTTTGTGAAACAGGATTATCTGCTGTTGCTTTGTTAAAATATAAATATCGAAATAAGCCTAAACAAAAAAAAAAAAGAATGTGAATTCCATATTGCAGAGATCGTGTGCTTAAAAGCAAGCGCATGTCAGCCACTGCATTCTAAAAATATTTAAAACTTGTTAGGCTTAAAATAAGTTTATAGTACAATATTTGATAATGAATTTGATAAATCGGTTTTAATAGTTTTGTTTTTTAATTTACTGGGCCCCCTTTACCAACTTAATACGCTACCCCTGGGGGGCGCACCCCATATTTAAGAACCACCGAGGTATGCGATACAATTTGATCTTAGTAGCATAAAAATAAAATGTAAATTGATCTTAAAACTAACAGCAGTACAACGCATATGTTTTTTTTTAAATATGTTTACATAATAAAAATCTCAAATAATATATCCGTATTAAGTAATATAAATGTAATTTTACTTATTTTATAATCTAATTATTATTCTAGTTCAATAACACATTTTATTTTTATTCAATTGTCTAACATTTCTAAAAAAATACATTACTGTTAAAATTTCGATTTTATTGGTATTCAAAATTAGTTTACCCACTCGCTGTTTGTTCTGTTCTAATTACCAGGTGAGGGTGGAATTTAATAAATCTAAATTAAAATGAAACAGAAACAACTGAATTGTATTGAAACACATACAAAAAAATACAAATATTTTGTATCCAGATTTATACAAAAATATGATACAAAGTTGTACAGATACGCGTAGGTATACGAGTAGGTATCTCTTTATACATATTTTATTACTGATTTATTTTATTTTAATTAAAGAGGTATTATTTTTTGTTTTATTTTACAGTTAAACTTTGGGGGAAAGCTTCTGTGTATAGGAATAGTAACCCTTCTTCATTACTTCCATATAACCACATTTTTTTGGATGTTTGTTGAAGGTGAGTTGTGTTTTGTCTAATAGTTATTAAATTATTTAATATTGTATTATGCTACACATAGTTTAAGAAAATTAAAAAAAAAAATTATATTCGTCGCAATACCAGATAAAAAAAAAAACCTATAATCCATTTAATCGAATAAGAATCAACATTTTAAAATTTATTTATTCTATTACTAGTAAATATAGCATCTATAAAAATTAGTTTGAAATACCTTTAGAACTATTCATTAATAAAACACATTTGGTTTAATGCATTTTATATCGATTCGATAAATAAAGTTTATATTTCGAATCATTTTTAGGGGTTATAAAACTAATAATTATAAACAAACTATCCAGAAAATCATCATAAGTTATTAAAAATACATCACACGCAGCTCACTGGGCACATCACAGCAAATTAAATTGCAGGTTTATGACTATATGCAAATAAATGTAAAACACAAAATAATTTTCTAGTGGTTGATAAATACAACTTGATCTCATTAAATTTTAATGAGGACATTTGGACAACATTAATATCAAATTCAGTTTTATATTGTCAACACAAATCAGTGAATTATATTTAATTATTTGTTTAATTGAATTGAAATCTCTTTTATTTAACATGTGTTTGGCAATGCATAAAAACACTACACACTTTTATCCGAGATATCTCTCAAGGGGTTTTTTGTAATGTCAGTAAGGTAAAAATGTCACATCCGACAGGACTTGAACGCAAAATCTTTATCTAGAGCCGGTAAGGCTTTAAAGCCACAGGTGCAGTAAAATAAGTGGGATTTTTTGATTGACTGAGTTCAACTCATGTGAAACTAACACTTTTATCTTATGCTCATGACCTTTAAATTAACAATTAAAACATCAATCTCTAAGTCATTGTGTTTCTGCCTTGTCTTATATTTTTATTTAGCTTAGAGATCGGAATTATGAATTTTTTGTAAACTAAATATATTAAAATATCTCTCATAGAAGTTTTGAAATTTAAAAAGTATACAAACAAGAAAATGACGTAAAGGAAAAAAAAAGACAAGGCACAAAAAAAGTGATTTAGACTGGCTAATTACTAAGACATCTGTGGCTTAATGGTTATAGTGTAACCGCGTAAAGGTAAAGATTGCAAATTCGAGTCCTGTCGGAGGCGCGAGGTTTTCTCAATTTCTCCTGAATATAATTTCAGTGCTGATGACGTAATATTACGTAAAGTCAACGCAACACCGTAGTGCTCATGTCGTGATTTTACGTCCTACGTTTTAGTTCTCTTTTCCTCTCAAAAATGCATTACGCACTGACGCTAGTGCGGTTTTAAAATGAGTGAACCTGCACCAGGACCTTCGGGATGAAGCACCTCAAGAACAGTAAAAGAGCGGAAACACTCTGCTTCATTTGGCAGGTAGAAGCGATATTGTACGACTCGGATTATAATCGCAACGGCCCGTCCTTTTCGTTACCTACGTGAGGAAGTGAAAAAAGTTGGCTGAAATGATTCTGATAACGAAAAAGAAGAATCTGACGAAGGGCCAGCTGGAGAAGAGGAGTTGGATTCGACAGTATCAACTGCTGATACGACCCAAATTTCTAAAGATGACGTTGCTCTTGTACAACCTCTATAGCAGCAACTCGCAAGTCCTGGACAACAAACAGGTAGACTCGCGATTACAACTTGGTCATATAATCCGCCGGTAGCACCTTAACGAGTTACTTTAGTAAAGAAACGCAAGCTTATTGTGGTACATAATGAAAACCACCCAGCAGATTATTTTGATCTCATAATGGACGAGAGTGTTTTTGCACTTATGGTTTAAGAAACCAATAAGTATGCTGTCTATAGGGCACAGAGAATATTCTAGATTAATTTGATGGAAGACTGTAACGACGGAATAACTAAAAATATTCTCTTGCGTATTATTAGACATATGTTCAATTCGATTGATGCAGGAATACTGAAAAAAATATCCATTGTTTGGTATACTAATCTTTTCTGCCAATATGAGCTTTTTAAGATACGGCCGATTATAAATTACTTCAATGCTAAAATGGAGGAGATTTACTAACCTGAGAAATGGCAACTCACGGTTGTCTTTATACGGTTGCAGGTTATTAGACGATTGGTGCTGTCAACAAAAATTTTACGACATCCATCCCGTACAATAAGACGTAATAAGGAACATCAGTTGGAGAGAAAAATTTAACAAAATCAAAAAAGTATGCTATAAAAATAATATTTAGAAGGATACCTAATAATGTTGTGGAACATGTCTGCGACATCAGATTTGTACGCGATTGGCCCTTGTTTTTCAGAGTTTCATAGAAATTTTTAAAAATTATCGTGCTCTTAGTTATTTCCATACTCTGTTTTTAATGTGTTGTGTTAATCATAGTTCATTTTAATGCTGATTTCAATGTTTATCTTAATTTTTGTTTAAGTTTTTATTCGTGCTGATAGTGTTTTTTTATTGACATTCTTATTTTCATTTTATTTCGACTTTTGTGTTTCTTTCAATATTTTTACGTTTCAAAAATACACTATTCTTGCATTTTAGTTCTTTGCTGGGCAACGAACTTTTCCGTACTGTACGGGAATATTTTTTCCGTACCTGTGTACGGGAATGATCCATAAAACGTTTATAAGCAAATTCATATTTTGCGCCTGGATTTTAATTGGCAATAAATTTAAAACCACATTAGTAGTATTAATATCCAAGAATGGTCTATTTGAATTTACATGAATATTGTCTGATATTCAAAATAACACATTCCTTTGCACAGAACAGATTCCTGTTTATAGTGAATTATCATATTATTTTATTGATCTAGAACGAAAAATATACTTTTATATTTACATTTTATTACAAATAAATAATATAAGTAAAACTCAAAACGTAGCACCTATACATATATTAACTAGAAACGTTTAATACAACTTTGAAATTAATCAAGCAAATCTTTTTTACAAATGTATAATAATAAAACTTTTAATTTATTCAAGCAGAGGTAAAAAAAATTATTTTAACAGTTTTGAGATTAACATAAAAACTCAAATTCTATATCCATCTTTTTTAAAGTCTACTATTTTACATCCAAATGGTATCGTAGTGTGACATTATTGTAATAGTGGCTGTAGGATAATAAGATTTCACATCCAATGGGTTAATTAAGGAAACTTTACTCCAGTACAAATATGATTTTACTGGTCCGCCCCAGGTGGGGTCGCATTTAACTTAAATATGCAGATGTTTTGATAATGTTCTTTATAACAGAAATTTTTCAGAAACAAACCAATACAATGAAAAAAATATTCGAATAAATTACATAAAAGCAAATACAGATGCAGATTTAGATGTAACGTGACAACGTTGTCGGTGTATTTGTATGATCAATCCTTTTCCATTATTTCACTGGAAGAATCAGACTCACTATCAAATCCAAAATTGGAAGCGTCAGAATCTGATTCCTCCAATGAAATAATTAAAGCAGGAATATTGTCATGTGAGCAGTTTCCCATGTAAGTAGTCCAATCTGCCAAAATAAGTTCGTGTATATGTCTACAAAAATTTTGCTACATGTCTGCTGTACATTTAGTCAATGTTTCTGTCCAAGTTTTTTTAAAGTGAAACTTTTATTACATCGTCCCAAACTTTTTGCTCTGTGTAGCGCATGTCGCATGTCGGTCGACCGCCGAGTAGGTATAAAGTATAAAGTAGGCGGCGCCTATAGGTTGCAGCAGCTGACCGTGTAGTGTATAATACTCATTTGTGCCAGTGCTTCACGCTATGTTATTATTTGTGTTTAACTTATTTTGTATGAATATTAAATTAATTATTTTTTTATTTATATTCGGTCCATTCCAATTTTCCAAGTATAAAATTAAGATTGATAAAGCGATTTTTATACCCTTAATGGAATATTATTCAAAAAATTTTTAGTTAAATGTCTATATTGTGAAAAAAAGTTTCACTTTTGCCGTGGTTTCATAAAACCACACAACGTTTTTTTAACTCTATCTGGTCAAGATAAGTAGATGTCATAAATATGTTTGTTATAATATGTCTTAGTAAACCCCCATACTAGTTCTATTGGATTGTAATGGCAATGGTATAGTGGTAGTACCTCATGTACTCGTCGTTTTAAAATTTCATCCACTACATATGTCTTTTCGTCAGTTTTATAAGGTAAGATTATTTTTGTGTCAAACGTAATGTTATTGTTAATCAACCATTCCTGCAACTGAGTGCAACATAACTTTTATCGCTGAAAAAGTGGGTGGTTTGTTAAGTTTAACTGAATGGTATGGCGCGTTGTCCATAACCACCACACAATTTTCTTGAAATACAGATAAAGCAGGAATGAGTGGATTACCAATAACTCAGTTTTTAAAAAGGTCACCATTCATACTTTCTTGATAGACAAGGTCTGTTTTTGAAGAGTCTAGTAACAAGTAACATCCTTTCAAAAAGTCAGTATCAGTCCCTGCGTTTAAAATAGTAAATCGCTTTCCTTCGGATTATACACGAGCTGGATTACTTTTTAGGTCAGAATCGTGCACTCACTGACGCACTGGTCAACAATTTTGATAGATCCATTTTTTATTTGGGTACACGAATCTAACTCTCTCAGTAAGACTTTCTAGTTGTTTATATTTCCGAATGAAAGCGATCTTACTAATTTTAACGTGTCGTTGTTCACATAAAATATGTAGTCCATTTACTTTTTTAAATTTGTATCCTATTAATTTTATAAGTTCGTATAGTGTAGTACGTCCCCCTCAAAATTTTGTTTAGGATCAGTCAAAAGTTTGTCTAAAGTAAAATGTTCATTTTTAGAATGGTACATACAAATCTGTCGCTGTAATTCTTTTATTAAAATAAACTTCTCAAATGTATCAGTTTTACTTTCTTTATCTGCCACCAGTGCGACTTTCTCATTATTTTTTAATCCTTCCTTAATAATTCTCCGTATTTTCCAAACACTGATCCAAAAAAATTAAGCATTTAGAATGTTTCTCATAATAATTAGTTTAAAAAAGTATACCTCAATTACTTTAAGGTAGTTAAGAGATTTAAAAATATTTAACAAAATTTTGAATTTACAAAAATTTATAATTTCGAAATTTTAAATCTGACAACATTGTAAATAATTTATTATGATATCTGTCAAAAACGGTTATGTATTATGTTATTAATATAAATTTTATTTAAAAAAGTGATACATATTTATAAATTCATTACAAAAACCTCTCTCAATTAATCTAATGCAAAATATATAACTTTATGTTAGCTGTTAGTTAGGATTGATTTAAAAGAAATAGGTACTTACGGTGGTTAAAGATCTGAGCCAGTTGATTTAAATAACATCTTTTGCAGCTGTTACTTTGTTTCTTAAACATACCATAACATTTAATGATGTTGTTGAGTATTTCTATACTGATTTTTTTGGCATTGTTCATTGATTATTTGTATCTTTAAAAATTTTAACTTTTGATAATATGTGCTGTCAATATTTCGACAGTAGACGTTTTCATTTTAGGTACCAACCCAACAAAATGAAGTGCCAATCCAAGAAATAAAATGCTTAGTCTACTGAGATAGGAATAAGAAGTGAATGGATAATATTTTCAAGAACAAACAAAAAATGCTTATTTCTTTTGTGTTAAATTTTATGATCTTAAATATAATTAGGTATTATAATTTTTATTTTACATTCCTTAATTATAATAATAATATAAATGGTTATACATTTTAAATAAGTTTCTTGGTTTCAATTAATATAAATCGTGATCGTAGAAAAAGTATTGTCTGCAACATGTGCGCAAAGGACTTTTCCCACTCACTCAATATGCGAACACTCGCCTGGCGGCTCGTGTTCGCAAACTTCTTTGTTCGTGAGAAAAGTATCACTTTGCGCACTTGTTGTACAAACTACTATTTTTAATTTAGAAGTTCTATAATTTCTGTTTATCAACTTAAGAATAATAATAATACTGAAACACTTATGGGGGCTTTTTACACAATTTATTTACAAAATTGTTAAGATACACTGAACTCTGCTGGATAACGTCTAACTACTTGACAATACAATGAACTCTTGTGAATACTTGAACTTGAACTGACGTTAACTGCCCATGCATCCCCTTATATACAACTTTATTTAATCTAGTCAGTGTCTTTAGAAGTTTCTAGAATTTTCTAGAAACATTATTTAAAATGGTCAGTTGATTTTTAGAAACTTCTAAAAATCAACTGTCAATAAAAATCTTTCAAATTAAGGTCCCTTCCTTTACGGTTATCCCGTTACACTGCCCCCTCCTTAGATTCATTCCTCCTGGAATGTTATTTCCTACATCGGAATCCCGCACACTCCCTGAGCCAGCCAAACCATCTTCTTGGAGTTGCTGCGCATCTCCACTGTGGTTTCCCTGGTAAGGCGCCAAACGATCATGATGGACCACGACGGGTTTCCCTCTGGGAATTTTCACGATCCGATAAATGACATCGTTAATCTTCTTCTTGATGGTGTAAGGACCTTCCCAGTTCTTTTGTAATTTGGGACAAATACCTCGACGCCTTCGGGGGTTATAGAGCCAGACTAAAAATCCAACTTGGTAACTCTTTTCCAGTGTCCGTGTGTCATAGTACCTCTTCATCCGATTACTAGATAATTGTAGTTTTCCACGCACCAGGTTGTGTATATTCTCCATTCGATTCTGAAGGTCGGCGACATATTGTTCACGTGCCATTTCTTCACCAGGTTTACAACCAAACACCAAGTCACATGGTAGCCTCATTTCTCTACCGGACAGAACCTTCGCAGGCGTTTGGCCAGTTGATTCGTTGATGGCCGATCGAATTGCCATTAGAAATAGTGGAATATGTCGATCCCAATCCCTCTGACAATCTGACACCACTTTTGACAGATAGTTGGTTATAGTCCGGTTCATTCGTTCCACCATTCCATCAGACTAAGGGTGCATCGCTGTGGTTCTCGTTTTGTGGATGCCTAATCTTTGGCAAACTTCTTGAAACAGCTTGCTCTCAAAATTTCTTCCTTGGTCTAAATGTAATTCTAGTGGTACCCCAAATCGGCTTACGAATTCTTTAACCAATATATCTGCTAAAGTGGTGGCTTCCTGATTGGAAACTGCATATGCTTCAACACATTTAGTGAAGTAGTCCATTACAACAAAGATGTACTTGTTTCCTACATCGGTCTGTGGAAGTGGCCCCAATACATCTACTGCGATTCTTTCAAAAGGACTTTCAACCAGGTATTGCTGCATTTCCGCCTTCGGTTTTCGGTGCGGACCGTTACTGGCAGCACATGTAGTGCATTTACGACACCAATCTTTAACATCATTAGTGCAATTTTGCAGCGTTTTTGTGATACCCAGATGTCCTCCAGAACTATCATTATGCATCTGTTTTAAAATTTCCGGTACAGCATTTCTTGGGACCACTATTTGTTTCCTTGTTTCGGTGCCCTTGGAATTTTCTACAAGTCTTTTAACGAGCCCTCCGTCCAAAATTAAAGAGTTCCATTGGGACCAGTATGCTTTTAAAGCAGGAGAGGATGAGAATATCTCTCTCCACAACGGACGACGGTCCATTCTCTTCCACTCCCGAATCTTTCCCAGAACGGGATCGTTTTCTTGTTGCTCCTCCAGCATAGAGCTCTCGTCTTCTGGCACAACCTTAACTAAGGCAAGTTTTTCCTCGTTCTGCTCCATACGGGTACAATGGGGGCAATCAGGTCGACATGGTCTTCTGGAAAGTGCATCAGCATTACGATGTCTGGTTCCAGGTCTGTGCTCGATTTCAACATCATATTCCTGCAGTTTTTCGAGCCATCTTGCTATCTGTCCTTCTGGGTTCCTAAAGCTAAGTAGCCACTTTAAACTGGCATGGTCTGTTCTGATCAGGAATTTTCTGCCATACAGATATTTATAAAAGTGTTCGACGAATTTTACAACTGCTAACAGTTCCCTCCGAGTTACACAGTAGTTCTTTTCAGCTTTCGATAAAGTTTTGCTGAAGTAACCAACCACTCTTTCCTTACCGTCTTGTAGCTGTGACAAGACGGCTCCAATTCCCACATTGCTGGCGTCGGTGTCCAGAATAAGCTTACCATCAGGAAGTGGATAAGATAGAACAGGTGCTGACGTAAGCTGTTTCTTCAATATTTCAAACGCCTTTTGACATTCCTGATCCCAACAGAAGGACTTATCTTGTTCTGTCAAACGTGTCAAGGGTTTGGCGATGTCTCCAAAATTCTTGACATATCGTCGGTAATAGGAACAAGGACCCAAGAAACTCCGGAGCTGATGTTTGTCAATAGGGATTGGCCATTTCTGAACGGCTTGTATCTTAGCGGGGTCAACAGCAACGCCATCCTTGCTTACGGTATGTCCTAAATAGTTGACCTGTCTCTGGAACAAGTGGCATTTCTTAACACTTAATGTTAGATTAGCGTTCTGTAATCTTTTAAAAACTTCTTCCAGGTTAGATAAATGTTCCTTAAAGGTCTTACCAATTATGATGATGTCGTCTAAATAAACTAGACAAGTTTCCCATGACAAACCCCGCAGGATGTTCTCCATTAGTCGTTCAAACGTCGCAGGAGCATTACAGAGGCCAAATGGAAGGACCGTGAATTGCCATAGCCCTGATCCACTGGTAAAGGCAGTCTTTTCTTTGTCTGCAGGATTCATTTTAACTTGCCAGTATCCGCTTTTAAGGTCCAAGGTAGAAAACAGAGTAGAACCCGCCAAAGCGTCAAGGGCATCATCAATCCTTGGCAGAGGATAACTGTCCTTCTTAGTGACATCATTTAGCTTTCGATAGTCGACACAAAACCGCATTGATCCGTCTTTCTTTCTCATTAATACCACAGGAGAAGCCCACGGACTACTGGATGGTTCGACTATGCCATTTTGAATCATTTCTTTAAGGGCTCTGTCTGCTTTTTCCTTTATAACTTGAGGCATCCTTCGGGGTACCTGTCGAATCGGACGTGCATCACCAGTGTCAATTCTATGTTGTACAACATCAGTTCTTCCCAGTTTACTTTTAGAACCAAATACAGGTTTATAACGGTAAAGTAGATCTCTTACCTGTTTCTTTTCTAATTTTGACAAAAAGGGGTCTAATTTTGTCATTAATTGTTCAATTTCGTTGGTCTCATCTGTTTCCGTAACATTTATCTTGTGAATTATGGCCATTACTGGTTCTAAACTTCCCATTTCCGTGTCCTTTCGGAGAAGAACTGGATGATCGTTCAAGTTGATAACTCGGATGAGTACCTCTTTGGCGGATCTAACAAGAGTCTTACCCACAAGGAGTCCTTTTCCCAATTCATGGTCATGGTTCTTCGGCTCTATCATGGCTGGGGCACCATCTGGCTCCAGTCCATCCAACCGCGCTGTGACGACACATTCGCAGCTTGCCGGAAGTTCGATATCATCGATTAGCTTAATTAAGGCATTGTCAACTTGTTTTCGGTGCAGGAATACAAAAAAGGTTGAACCAAACTGTAGCGTCACCTGTATCTCACCGTAGACTCTAGCAGAATCTCCGGTAGCGGTACGCAGTCTCCAACTGCTAGGCCACATCTTCTTTTGCATAATGATGGATGGTCGAACGATAGTTTTTGTAGCTCCAGTGTCTACCAGCATGCTAAAGTTCTTCCCATCAATGAGGCCATCTACATATAAGCTGTCCACGTGATGTCGCAGAGTTGCCAATTTAATGGTGTGAGGGGCTTCGGGAATGTTTGGGGTCGATTTCGCCCCCCAGAAGTCAACCCGTTCTAGTTTTCCTGCTGCTGGGGTACTTCAGCAGAAGATTTTTCTTTTTGGGGGCAAGTATTTCTTATATGGCCTAGTTCTCCGCAGTTCCAGCATCTCACTGGGCGCCTTCTTTTTGGAGATAACTTCATTAATCTCTCTACTACCGCTTCAACGTCGCTAACGAAATGAACGGCATGGTCGTAGTTGCCGGTGATTTCCCTTAGTCGAGCAACTCTACGTGAGGCCTCCGTCGCCGCCTCAAACTTCAGGCAATGGTCAAGGCGTCCACAAGAGTCTTCGGCCGCGCCAACCGTACAGCGCGCTGCAACTCGACGTCTCGAAGACCATCGGTGAAGGTTTGGACTGCTAGGCACTCCAGGAAATCCTCCGCTGCATTTGAATACGCAAGTCGAACCATTCTTGCTACATCCGCTTCAAATTCCTGGATAGTTTCTCCATTTTTCTGTTTTCGGCTCTTTAACTGCATTCGGTACACCGGTTGTAGATGAGTTTGACCATAACGCATCTCTAGACGATTCACCAATAACTCGAAGTTGTCAGCTTCATCCGGTGTCAATGATTGCAAGACGTCTAAAGCTTCGCCTCGCAGAGCTACGGTTAGGGACAATGCCTTTTCCTGGGATGACCATCCATTAGCTCTGGCCGCTGCGTCGAATTGTTTCAGGTAATTTGGCCAGGAAGTCTTCCCATCGAAGGTCGGGGGTTTCATCGTCGTTCGTACATGGGTCGTCTCCTGGCTTCTTTGTCGTTCGACGTCTGCGTGGCAGGTTTCCATCCTTCTTGCATCTCCGTCGCCGTAGTGGATGGTTTGGTTTCGGCGGCTAGCTTCCTGTTCTTGTTGAAGCTTCCTTATCTCGGACTGCATTTGCTGGTTGACGTCTCGCAGGTTGGCTACTTGTTGATTCAAGTTGGCCACTTGCTGATTTTGCTCGTCTCGCAAGCTGGACACTTGCTGATTTTGTTCGTCTCGCAAGCTGGACACTTGCTGATTTTGTTCGTCACGAAGAGTGTACATTTCGGAGCGCAAATGCGATATTTGCTGGGAGAAGGAACTGGATAACTCTTCTGGTAGAGTAGACATCCGTTGTGATAGCTGGGACAGATCTTCGCGCTGGCTCTTCATCTGACTGGATAGCTCCTCTTGCTGGCTCGTCATTAGTTGTGACAGCTGGGACAGATCTTCGCGCTGGCTCTTCATCTGACTGGATATCTCCTCTTGTTGGTTCGTCATTCGTTGCGACAGCTGGGACATATCTTTGCGCTGGCTGCTTATCTGACTGGACAACTGGGAAAGTTGTTGAGTTTGTTCTTCTTGTTGGCTCGTCATTCGTCCTGATAGCTCCTCTTGCAGTCGGGAAAGTTGTTGAGTTAGTTCAGAATTTGCTTTTTGAACTGGGTCTTCGAACTCCACAGCGTCAGGGTCCAAATTATTATTTAGGTAGTATTCACGGAGCCTTCTCAACAATACGGATTTGCTCCCAGTAGTTTTCAACTTTAATTCTTCGAGCTCTCTTCTGAGCTCAGCCACCAATAGTTCATTTATCTTTTTTCCAGGCATTCTTGTATCTTCACCCCACACCTGACACCAATTTGAAACACTTATGGGGGCTTTTTACAAAATTTATTTACAAAATTGTTAAGATACACTGAACTCTGCTGGATTACGTCTAACTACTTGACAATACAATGAACTCTTGTGAATACTTGAACTTGAACTGACGTTAACTGCCCATGCATCCCCTTATATACAACTTTATTTAATCTAGTCAGTGTCTTTAGATGTTTCTAGAATTTTCTAGAAACATTATTTAAAATGGTCAGTTGATTTTTAGAAACTTCTAAAAATCAACTGTCAATAAAATTCTTTCAAATTAAGGTCCCTTCCTTTACGGTTATCCCGTTACAATACGTTTATTTTGCAAATAAGAAGGATTATACACAGATATATGCTATATAAAAAAAAATTAACAATGCAAAATAGGAACTGGAAGGCAATATAATATTAATCGATGTCCGGTAAACTTAAATATAAAAATCCAATATTTTGTGTTCTAAATTACTTAAAAAAATAATAGCTGGCTTATTTTTTTTTTTTTAACAAAAACGAGACGATTATAAACTAAAACGTAAAACTAAATATAAAGACAAGAGTTAACAAAAAATATAAATTTGGTAATATTTAAGAAATTGCTCACCGATTATCTTGTGATTCTAAGAAAATGAAATATATGCTGATTGATGAATGTACTAAAAATGTTTAAAAATCCTTAAAACTAAAATAAATATTTACATTAAAAAAAAAGATTTAGATATAAACAAACGTAAAAGAGATATAATAAAACACAAAATTTAAAATTGAGCATAAAAAACTACAAAAATATATAAAAAAATGTTTGAATAAGGGTTACATTAAAAAACTTGAATATAATGCAAATAAAGGTTTTTTTTTTTTGTTTTTTTTTTAATATAGATTAATAAAGACAAAACATAGATTTTGATGAAGAGTTTAACATTTAAATAGACACAAAACAAACATCGTTAATAGCTTTTTTTTCTGACATTATTTGGTAAAAAAATTAAGTAAAACCATATATGTGATACTTTACTCTTTTTTTAAATACTGACGGTTTCAGATTTTTCAATTCAATGGGGAGACCATTGTACATGCTATAGACGTTATTAGAAAAGCTCCGTTCATACATTTTAGTTAGATGATGAGGTGGAGTGATTAATCCCCTAAACCTTAAATTCAAATTGTGTACGTCAGTCCGAAAAGTAATTTTATCATGTAGGTATGATGGGATTTTGTTTGTGATTATTTTATGAAAAAATATTAACTAGTGAAGGTATCTTCTTTGTTTCATATGTAACCATTTTGCATCACGCAGTTTATGAGATATTGGTAAAAATTTTCTTATACCATAGAAAAATCTAAGACAAGATTTTTGTACTTTTTGTATTCTAAGCTGGTCATTCTGATCCAAACACGGTCCATATACCACATCACCAAAGTTAAAATGACTGAGTACCAAGGCAACACTAAGCACTATTTTTTGATTTGTCGATAGTATGTGCCTATGCATTTTTAGTGCCATATAGGTTTTCTTAATGTTGCTATTTACATGTTCACGAAATCTTAAGTCTACATCTATCTGCAATCCGAGATTTCTAGCAAAATCTGCAATCTCAAGCTTGCTTTCTAAAATAGATAAGTTTATTAAGTCTTTTATCCTTGTTTTTTCCCTTCCAAAAATCAGAACCACAGATTTTTTTAGGATTTATTTTTAGACCATGCTTTTCGGAATTGGAAATAAGTCTTTCTAGATCATCTTCAATTAGGCGTTTTGCTTCCGGCCATTCTATTGCATCAAAAGAGTAGTATACCTGATTGTCGTCAGCGTATTGAAGTCCTTTGCAGTGACGTCAACAGTTTGTTAGAAAACAAATATAAATTGTAAATATTAGGGGTGCAAGAATTGAGCCTTGTGGAACACCGTTCTTTATCAGAATTTGATCTGACATACCTTTATTTGTTTCAACTTACTGATATCTGTAATCTAGGTAGTGAGACATAGGAGTTTTAGATTCTTGGGAAAAGCCGACAAAGTTTAAAACTACAAGGAACAATTGGTGATTTACTGTATCGAATGCCTTGGAGTAGTCTAAAAGAATTAAAGCTGTTGTCTAACCAAGGTCGTTTTGTCTTAAAATGTCATCGGTTACATGTGCCAAAGCAGTAGTACAACTGTATCCAGATCTAAAACCCGATTGATATTTTGGTAAAATACTGTATTTTTCAAGATGTACTCTAATTTATGTTTTTGATAAGCAGGGTAAAATGCTAATGGGTCTTAAATCATTAAATTGTTCTGCGTTGTTTATTTTTTGGTAGTGGCATTACCTTGCAATTTTCCATGATGTTGGAAAGAATTTTTCGAGAAGACAAGAATTGATGATATTGGTTAAAAATGGTAGAATTGTAGGACAGCAAAGGTCTATCATTTGGATATTAATTAGATCTGGGCCAACTGCTAGAGATTTTATGTTAGTGATACATTCGTGGACTTCAATTGTAACAGTCATAAAAGAAAATAGTTCACAAAAATCAATAATTCTGTTTTGATTGTAAAAGTCCAGAAGCTCCAGATTGATTTGGGAGGTGTTTCCAGAGAATTTCAAGAAAAAATCGTTGATTTTTTTTGGTTGATTTAACGGTTCCGGTAAAGTTTTATTATTTCTTGAATTGTTAGTGATATCCAACTGATTGAGCCTTTTCCATATCAGCTTAGGATCTCGAGAGCGTGCACAATAGTCCAGGTAACTTTTTTTCTTATTTTTTATTGCCAAAGAAGTCGTGTTACGCAATTGTTTATAGTATATCCAGTGATTTTCATCAGAAGTTAATTTAAATTTGTTGTACGCTTTTTCCTTTAATTTGATAATTTTTAAAATGTTATCGGTCAACCATGGGGGTTTTTGTTTTTTAATAGAGACTTTTTTATTGGGGCTAAAACATCAAAAACGTATACGATTATTTCGCTAAGGTAACTGACTTTAAGATCAATATTTTGGCCATATAAAATTTTATAAAGTGGAGCAGATTGCAACAAAGAGAGCACATCGCAGTGGTTCACTCTTTTAAGATTCCTAAAGGTGATCTGTTTTGGTGGATTATCACTGGGTTCGTCGACTTGGCAACTTACAAGTGGATGATCCGAGACACCATGAATTTTTTTTACGTTTAATTGGATAGGATTTATGTCTTTAGGGATTAAGATCCAGTCCAAAAGGGTGCTAGTTAGTAGGGTTACTCTGGTTGCAGTGTTCACAATTTGTTTTAACTCATAAAGATCTTTACATGATAATAATTTTTGTGTGTTGCTGCTATCTATATCTAAAAAGTTTGTGTTAACATCTCCACCACATATCGTCTTGTCAGATATAATGTGACCCTAGAAGTGAAATAAAGTATCTTCTAGGGTTTTAATAAAAGAGCTGTAATTACCACCATGTAGCCTGTATAATGAGCCCACAGTATAAGTATATTTTTTTAACTTTATTTTAATCCATATTTGTTCAAGACTCTCATTTGACGTAGAATCCAATAACTCAAAATCAATCCAGTCTCTTAGATATATCCCAAACCCCCTTCCTAAAAATTTTTTGTTGTCAATTCGTACTCTAGCTTTTCTTAACAGTTTTTACCCTGGTACATTTATTACAGAGTCGCTTACTTTTTGGCTAAGTAGGGTTTCCGACATGCAGTATATATCGTATTTTTCATTTAAAAGTAGTTGTTTCATTTCAGTAAAATGAGCAGTTAAAGAACTAACGTTAAAAAAAGCTATCGATAATTTCTTCATTGTAAAAAAAAACACACTTATTTAAAATATCTGCAGATATAAAAATTAAATGAAATTATTAAGACTAAATTATCAGAATAAAAAAAAACATACACACATAAATTAAAACTTGAATGAAGACAAGTAAATTTAATCTAGGATAAAAATATAATTTTATTTCACTAATTTTAAAACTTTTTTAATAGCTTAGATTTACCTTATATCTAAAGAAACGAAGAAAAAGAACTTAAAAAAAGTCTATTCTTTTTGGCCCGTCGAGTAATATACGATAATTTTTATTGGTTTCTTTTGTACTCTTGGGTGTGGTAGGGGATGACGAAGTGCTCGATTTTTTTCTCGTTATTTTATCGATATTCTGATTACTAAGTTTACCGTCTTTCTGAGATTTGTTATCTTTTTTATCCAACTTTTTCTCTAGAATATCTTCTTTAGTTTCCTTATTAGTTTCTTGGTTATGAACTTCGATTTCTTTAACCTCAGTCGTGGTTGATATAGGAGAATTTATTGTTGGTATCGTTGGAGTTGGTGTTACTTGGTGGTGGGGATTTGGATTCGTTCGCAAGAAATTGCGGAGGTAGGTTTTTGCTTTCCGCAATGTCTTCAAAGGTGTACTAAACTCCGTCAACTTTAATGCTTTTACTACCTTTTAATCTTTTTTCGCAGGATTTAATTCTTTCGTGCCTTAAAACATTCACGAGAACTTTTTTCTTATATTGTTCTTTCTTCGAAAGATCTTCTGAGAATTTATTTGACTTAAACAGATTATATCGATAAATTTGAAAATAGGTATATTGAAATAAAAGAATATTATTGATCGTTTTTTATAATGTAAATATAGTACTGCATGAATCTGCCCCGTTTACTCCTATGCTTTGTGGGTGTGGAATCGTTTAATTCCCATTCTGAAACGTCTAATCGTTACTTTTGTTGGAAAAAAACGGTATTTAAATTTTGTATTTATACGCTAGCTGCGAAAGAGCTCAAAAGAGAATTAGTTATAATATAATGTCGCAACACTTTTTTATAAATGTTCTGTTTGTATAAAATCTGTTAATTTTAATGAGACACACAACTGCATACAAGAGGCTATTATTAGCATATGTCGTCGTAGTTTTAACATGAAAAAATTCAGTTAAATATTAAAATTAAAAATAATTTATTTGTTTATATAAAGACAACATGTCAAATTAAATGAATAGCAATATTTCCTTTAACGAAACTTTATGAATTTTATTTATTTAGTTTTATTAATCGTCTAGACAAGAAATTCTTCACTTTGAACTCTTAATCAGAATACATTTTAATCATAGTCTACAAGTAAATGTTGTGAACTTTCGTTTTACTAACAACCAATATATTCAAGTTTTAATCAATTGAATAGCATCGCAAACACAAACTCAACACAAAAGTTTTAGCGAACATTGTTTCGAACTCTGCTTCCATTCTAACCTGTCGTGATACGAACCCGTCGACAGTCATACATGGTGTAACTGCATTATTAAAAAAGAAACAGTAATAGAATGAAAACAACGTAACTAATTTTAGTCAGATAATCCTTCATTTTAAAAAGAATTATTCTGTTTCAATTTCGGAAGAAAAAAATGGCAAAGTTCTAAATTAAATAGCTATTTAGCTTACATTATTTTGACTGGAATTTTAAACATGGTTGTTTTGATCACAATCCAAGACAATTTGGGAAGAAAGAGTTAAACTTTACAACTCTTTCTAATTAACTGAGACGACTATTTAAACAGATTACTGCATGTTTTTCCATTGTCTAATTATTATTTAGATCCACATGTATATCCAAATTTGGATTTTTATGCCAAATTTTTGTTTTATTAAATGCTACTGAAATATGTTAAACTTAGTTACATTGTAGTAAAGAATTATTTTAAAATATCTCTCATTGGGATTTAAAAACTTTAAAAAGTATTTAAACAAGAATATATTAAATGACATGAAGGAGACATTAAAAAAAATCCGCATCCAGTAGGACTGTAACCCGCTGCTAAGCGGCAACCCTTTAACCACTAAGCTATGAATGCTTAGTAATTATGTAGCTTTTTGGTCGTTAAATTAAACTCAATTCACAAGTGACCCTTACTCACTTTCTCCTTAAGCACATATAGCATAACGTTAATGAGAGAGATTTTTTTCAAATCGACAATTGAAACATCAAACTAAGTCATTTTTTTGCTGTTTTATATTTTTATTCGGTTAGGATACAGGACACAAAAAAGTGACTAAGAATTCATTTCTTGTGTGTATACTTTCTAAAATTTTAGTTACATTGTTTCAAAAACGGTGGTATTTTTTAAATGAAATTATATTACTGACCAATCCTGGTGTACTGAATATTATAAGACACCGCACCTCGGCTTAAGGCAGTTAATGATAGGCTTATACTTTTTTATAAAAGGAATTCTCTCTGGTTGACCAACAGGTAGAACAATAAGGTATATATGATTAAACTTTTTACCCTAGAACAAGCAAACTGATATCAAATATTTATATTAACTTAAAAAAACAATCAACAGAAACGAATGCCTATAGCAGCAATAATAAATTAGAATTTGTAAACGAGTTGCGAATTGACCCACTTTTTTTCGACCTATTTGTAGCTCCCAACACATTGCCGTGTTGTATAGCACTTCACCTACATTAGCATCGCCAAAACTACTAGTAGTCCAAGATAGGACGGTAAAATTAGTAGAAACCTTGCAATTTGTTTTTATATGCATCGATTTGAACGAAAATTTGTAGGTTAGCTCAATATACCCTCCACTTCAAAATCTACCCTATAACAATATGTACTTTTCCTCTGTGGGTGGTCACCACACCAACTTGAGGGTGGAAAATATTTCTAAAAACAAACATGGTAATCGCTAGAATAGTGAATTTTAAGATAAAAAATTTTACTACAGTTTTTTCGAAAAGTCAATACCTTTGGACTTTATTTTAGTTATAACTTACCTTAATTTTCATGCAAATCACATTTACTAGTTGACGTTTAAACGGATTTTTCAAGATCTTTAAAAAAGTTGATATAAGTTTTTTATGAAAAACTTGTCTTTTTCCGGTTATTCAACGTCATATGGAAAATATTTATAAAAAAAACATGGTAAGCGCTAGAATAGTAAATTTTAAGACAAAAATGTTCACTACAATTTTTTCGAAAAGTCAGTACCTTTGGACTTTATTTTAGTTATAACTTACCTTAATTTTTATGCAAATCACATTTACTAGTAGACGTTTAAACGGATTTTTCAAGATCTTTAAAAAAGTTTCCATAAGTTTTTTATGAAAATAATGTTGACAGTGAGAATATAACCTTAAACTGTCACCGAGACTGTTTTGACAGTGATTATAAAAAACATAATGAGACACGCAGAAGATGATCCTCGGATTGTAACTAAGGATAAAATATATTTTATACTTAATTAAAGATTTTATTAATAAACTAGCTTACCGCTTGCGACTTCGTCAGAGCCTCAAAGTTTTTTCCCTTGCGAAAGGGATATTTTCTTGCGGTAAAAAGTAGCCTATGTCACTCTTCATGCGTTCAACTATCCCGATACAAAAATCGTGCCAAAATTTTGCTATGTTTCGACGTGAAAAAAGGACAAACATGCAAATATACAAACTGACTTTCGCATTTATAATGTTATAACTGTTGCCCGCGACTTTACGTTCGTCCGAGTGGTTATGAAGATATGCATTACTATTAAGTTGTTTAACGCAAAAATGTGATTCGTTAAATTCGTCAGAATTGTGGTAGTATTTTTGTTTTTAAAATATGTGAATAGATAGCTTTCCGCGTGCGACTTCGTTCGCGTTATAAGTTTTTCCGTGGAAATGAGTCATTTTTCCGCTTTTTAAGTAACATAGTTACTTCCGATCCCCGTTCAACCCTTAAAAAGGGGATTGATTTCTAAAAATATTATATAAGTACACCTCCTTAACCTCTAAAGAGCACACATTATAATTTTCAAGTCCCTTACTTCAAAAACATAGGACTTTTATACAAATTTTCAACCCCCCTTTAACCCCCTTAGGGGTAGAGTTTCGTAAAATCCTTTCTTTGCGGACGTCTAGACCCTACAAGGAACCTACCTGCCAAATTTCAAGTTTGTAGGTCTTATAGTTTCTGAGATATGGTGATGAGTCACCTTTCGCTTTTATATATATAGATAACCTTTTCTCACATTATCATATTAATGTTTATACAATTTAACTAATAAGCAAAGTGTTTCTTAATTTAAACAATTTCAATATTAAATAGTTCAACTTGGATTAGTTAAAGTTATCACTTCTGTCGCGCGTCCCGAAACGCACACGTTTTTTTTATTTATGTACTGTAATTACATAAACTTTACATAAACTGTTAATGTAAAAGCAAATTAAATTTATTTAACAACACGTTACTGGTTTTCGTATTGTGAATTTTTTTTGATCTTCCAATTATAAAATACCATGGGGTACTTATTTAAACATTCTATGATGACTATTTTTGAAATTTAGAAATTATACAAACAAGGAATTATTAAACTGACATTAAGGAGAAATTGAAAAAATGTCACATCCAGTGGGACTCAAACCCACCATTACTGCCTTATACGCAGGCATGCTTTAACCACTTAAGCTATTGGATGATTAAGGTGTTAGGAAGCGAAACGTTATAATGAACTCAAATCCCATCAGATATGACATTCACTCACTTCCTCCTTAAAGCACATGTTACATGACGTTAATAAGAGAGAAGATTTGTCAAATCGATAATTGAAACATCAAACTCTAAGTCACTTTATTTGTGCCCTGTCTTATATTTTTATTCGGTTAGTTTACTTAAAATTCTATGACTAATTGAAATGCAAATTTATCTTAAATTTTGGGAATTTTACGTGTTTTACATATTTATCCAAAACGCGAATAATGGAATGATGGACAACGACGAGTTTCCCTCTGGGAATTTTTACGATCCGATTAATGACATTAATCTTTTTCTTGATGGTGTATGGACCTTCCCAGTTCTTCTCTAATTTGGGACAAATGCCTCGATGCCGTCGGGGGTTATCTCCAACTCGGTAACTCTTTTCCATTGTCCGTGTGTCATAGTACCTCGTCATCCGAAATAAAGGAATATGTCAAACCCAATCCTTTTGACACTGTGACACCACTTTTGACAGATAATTGGCTATAGTTCGATTCATTTGTTTTACCATTCTATTAGACTGAGGGTGCATCGCTGTGGTTCTTGTTTTGTGGTTCCCCTTCTTGAAACAGCTTGCTCTCAAAATTTCTTCCTTGGTCTGAATGTAATTCTAGTGGTATCCCAAAACGGCTTACGAATTCTTTAACCAATACATTTGCTAAAGTGGTGGCTTCCTAAATGGGAACTGCGTAAGCTTCAACCCACTAAGTAAAGTAGTTCATTACAACAAAGATGTAATTATTTCCTACATCGCTCTTTAAAAGTGGTCCCAATACATCTACTGCGATTCTTTCAAAAAGACTTCCGACTAGGTATTGCTGTATTTCCACCTTCGGTTTTCGATGCGGACCATTACTGGCAGCACATGCAGCGCATTTATGACATCAATCTTTTAAATCGTTAGAGCAATTTTCACAGTAAACTCTATCTTGGACCTTTTGCAGCATTTCCGTGATACTCAGATGTCCTCTAAAACTATCATTATGTATCTGTTTTAAAACTTACAGGTACAGCATTTCTTGGAACCACCATGTTGCTGTGCCCTCGGAATTATCTACAAGTCTTTTCAAGAGCCATCCTTTCAAAATTAAATAAATCCATTGAGCCCAATATGCTTTTAAAGCAGGAAAGGATGAGAATATCTCTCTCCACATCGGACGACGGTCTGTTTTTTCCCATACCCGAATCTTTTGCAGAATGGGATCGTTTTCTTGTTGGTTCTCCATCCTAGAGCTCCCGTCTTTTGGCACAATCTTAACTAAGGCGACTTAGACCGTTCATTAAAAAACATGGAGCTCGCCCTGCATTTGTTGAGTAACACAAGAAATTTAAATAATTTAAATAATTATAATAAAACTGACAGCGACGTTGCCACGCACTTAGACATTCCCAATACCGAAGAGTTGAGTAAAAGTAAAGATCAGGTTATATCCCGAACACAGGTTGCTTCTGCTATTTTAGAAGTCCAGTCAAAAATGAAAGCTGATGAATTGATATTTAATCATAATGAATCAAAAGTAAATAAACCTGGTCCAAGAATTACGAGAATAATTGGAGAAGATTCCAGTGGCGAAAGTGTAGCCGCTAAAGACAAATATTGGATCTTTGTATCAAAATACAAAACCGAATACACAACAGAAAAATTAAATGAATACTTAACAAAGAAGATCCCAAATCAAACTTTTATATGCGAAGAAATTGTATCCAAGGATACCAGCTACAAGTCTTTCAAGGTAGCAGTGGATAAAAGTCTCCAAAATACCATACTGGAACCATCACTCTGGCCGAAAGGAATAACAGTTGCTGAGTATTTTTTTCGAAGACCAAGAAAAATCAACAGTCTTCACGGAAGAGGTTTTCAAAATGGAAAACATTACTACTACCCGAGAAGATCTGCCCCAAGAAGTTTCACTAAAAAATACTAAAGAAAAGGTAAAAAGTCGTAAAGGAAACAAAGATAATTTATCTGTTTTATATTATAATACGCAATCATTAAAAAACAAAATTGGCGAAATTGAAATTATTAATAAAAACGCGAACTTTGATGTAATGTGTTTTGTGGAAACGTGGATTTTAAATGATGAAATTGGATGTGTAAATTTTGACAATTATGTATTAGGTAATGTTTATTGTAGAAAAGAAAAACTACATGGAGGAGTAGCAATTTTTCTGAAAAATAACCTTAAGTTTCAAAAATTAGATGTTTTCTCAGATTTATGCGAGGAATTAACTTTTGAATGTAGTGCAATAAAACTAACAGATATAAATATTATGATTATAACGATTTACAGGTCACCCCATAATTATAATTTTTTAGGTTTCTTGGATAAGTTTACATCACTAGTAGATAGATTAAAGAAATATAAAAACTGTGAGTTTGTCATAAATGGAGATTTTAACACAGATTATCTTAAAATAAATCACAACAAAAACCTAAAAGAGTTCATAGATCACCTTGATACATATAATTTAAGAATGAAGGTAAATGAACCTACAAGGGTTACTAAAACTACGAAATCTTGTATTGACAACCTTATAACGAACATAAACAATATTTTAATTGATGTCAAAGTCGTGGATTTTGATCTATCTGACCATAAAGGTATTATAGCCAATATACAGTTAGACAAAAATAAATACAAGAATATAAACCGTCAAATAAGGGTTACCTCGCAATCAAATTTAGTTAATTTTAAAACAGAACTTTTAAATTTTGACTGGTCATTTCTTAAAAAAATACATAATCCAAATGAACTCTTTAATTCATTTTTTGAAAATTTTCTTACAATGTTTCACAAACATTGTCCTAAAAAAACTTTAAAACATTCTCAAAAACATTATTTAAATTGGTTTAATGAAAATCTAAAAGAAAGGCGTAATCAACTACATGCATTGTCAATAGTTAAAAAATATAATTCCTCTGAAGATGTTAACAATCTATATAAATATCTGAAAAATATTTATAGAAAGGAAATTGTTGAAGCAAAAAGAACAGCTAACAACAATTTTGTTACTGAGGCAAATAACATAAGCTTGGCAACATGGCAAATAATAAAGCAGCAGATAAGATCGGATGCTAAACCAGACACTACTATATCGGCTACTTCTTTTAACACATTTTTTGTGAGTATCGCAAAAAATGTGTGTATAAATATTGATAACAAAGACATCGATTGTCTAAATTTTTTGAAAAGTTATCATAAGTCACCAATTAACTCATTTTTTATTGCACCTGTTGTGTGCCCAGAAGTTGAATTTAGCATAAAAAATCTTAAAAACACAAATAGTCGTGATATATATGAAATAAATACTAAAATCTTAAAGTTCTTAAATAAGGAACTGTCGCCTATTCTAACATATATTTTCAACGTGTGTATTGAACATGGGGTATTCCCGGACATGTTGAAACTATCCAAAGTTGTTCCAATACCAAAAAAAGGAAATTCCTTAGAAATAGAAAATTATCGTCCCATATCTATAATTCCAATATTTGCTAAAGTATTTGAAGCAATATTGAAAGAAAGAATTGTTACATATTTTAATAAACAAAAAATTTTTACTGAACAACAATACGGTTATAGAAAAAATAAATCTACAATTAAAGCAGTGATTAATATCATAGAAAAAGTCATTGAAGCTATTGACAGAAAAGAAACAGCAAGTGCTACATTACTTGATCTAACTAAAGCTTTTGACTGTGTGGCTCATGAATACCTTTTAAAGAAGTTGGACTTCTACGGAGTAAGAGGTGGTGCTCTCAAATTATTCACGTCATATCTCGAGAACCGGCTACAAACAGTAGAATTACATAATGGGGAAAGGTCAGATGCTTTGTCAGTTACAATGGGTGTCCCTCAAGGCTCTATACTAGGCCCTATACTCTTTATAATTTTTATTAATGACTTACCATCTCATTTGTCATGTCCTTTTAAAGTATTATATGCAGATGACACCACTCTTCTTAACATAGGTATAAACATTGAGCATACTAATCATCTGACTCAAACATCTTTGGAAAGTGCAGAATTGTGGTTTCAAGTAAATAAACTTAAATTAAATGTCGAAAAAACACAACACATTTCCTTTTGTGATGTGCAACACAACAGTGCCAAGTTATTAGGCTTTTATATTGATGGAAATCTTAATTGGAAGGATCATATTAATTATATAGCAAAGAAGCTAAGTAGTGCTGTTTTTCAACTCAGAAAATTAATGGAATTAACAACATTTAATACTGCGTTAACTTTTTACTATTCCAACATTTACAGTTTAATTAATTATGGAATTATTCTATGGGGAATTTCAACCGATATTGATAGAATATTTAGAATTCAAAAGAAAGTAGTTAGGATACTAGCTAATGTGAATACGAGGGAACATTGTAAACCATATTTTAAGAAGTTTAAGATTTTAACTCTTCCGTGTGTTTTTATATATAATTGTTTAGTATACATAAAAGAAAATAAACTGGAGCAGAATTCAACAATTCATAGTTATGAAACAAGATCAAAAAATTTAATAAGGATTCCCTTCCATAGAATAACAAAAACTCAACAGCCTTTAAGCTATACAAGCTTTAAGTTATACAATCATTTGGAAGAAAATACAAAGCAGAAGCCTCTAAAACAGTTCAAAATAGCCGTTAAAAAATTATTAATTGAGAAGCCCTTTTATAGTTACGAAGAATTTTTCGAAGGTCCTTTTACGTAACTACTCCTCCATGTAAAATACTGATATTTAGTGTTCTTTTTAAAAATTTCATTATTTTAAGTGTTTCAGTCACTGCGTGTTATTTTTAATTATTTTTTTTTTACTCTTAATCATATTTTTGACAAACATAAACATTTGAATGTAAAATGTGCTAATAAATTATTATTATTATTATTATTATTGCATCGTTCTGCTCCACGCAGGTACAATGAGAGCAATCAGGTCGACATGACCTTCTAGAAAGTGCTTTATCATTACGGTGTTTTGTTCCAGGTCTGTGCTCGATTTCAATATTATATTCCTGCATAAATAAATAAATGTTCCTAAAAGTTTTTGCACATTATAATGATGTCATCTAGATGAACTAGACAAGTTTCCTATGACAAACCCCAGAGGATGTTTTCCATTAGCCGTTCGAACGTCGCAGAAGCACTACACAGGCCAAACAGAAGGATCGTGAATTGCCACAACCGTGACCCACTGGTAAAGGCAGTCTTTTCTTGGTCTGGAGGATTCATTTCAACCTGCCAGTATCCGCTTTTAAGTTCCAAAGTAAAACACAAAGTAGAACCTGCCAAAGCATCGAGGGCATCATCATTCCTTGACAGAGGATAACTGTCCTTCTTAGTGACATTATTAAGTTTTCGATAGTCGACACAAAATCGCATTAATTTATCATTTTTTCTCACTAATACCACAGGAGAAGTCCACGAACTACTGGATGGTTCGACTATGCCATTTTAAATGATTTCTTTAAGGGCTCTATTTGCTTTTACTTTCTTATCTTGACGCAGCCGTCGGGGTAACTGTCTAATGGGACGTGCATCGCCAGTACCAAATACAGGTTTATAACGGGAAAGTAGATCTCTTATCTGTTTCTTTTCTAATTTTGACAAAGAGGGATCTAATTTTTTTATTAATTGTTCGATTGCGTTGGTCTTATCTGTTTCCATAACGTTTACCTTATGAATTACGGCCGTTACCGGTTCTAAGCTTCCCATTTCCGTGCCCCTTCGGAGATGAACTGGATAATCGTTCAAATTGATGACTTGGATGGGTACCTCTGTAGCGGATCTAACAAAAATCTTACCAACAAGGAGTTCTTTGCCCAATTCATGGTCACGGTTCTTTGGCTATATCATGGCTAGAACTCCATCTGGCTCCATTACATCCAACCGCGCTGTTACGACACATTCGCAGTTCGCCGGAAGTTCGTGTCATTGATTAGCTTAATCGAGGCATTGTTAACTTGTTTACGATGCAGGAATATTTTTTCATTACCAGTACGAAGGATACGTTGACGAAAATCCAAATGAAAACCACACTGGAGCATAACGTCCATGTTTAGAACAACATCTTTATCAACGTCAGCCACCAGCTCTGAGTGAATAAGAGAGGTTAACCCAAACTGTAGTGTCCATTTTACTGTAGATTCTAGAAGATTCTCCGGTAGCGGTACACAGTCTCCAACTGGTAGGCAACATCTTTTTCATAATGATAGTTGGTCGGACGATAGTTTTTGTAGCTCCAGTGTCTACCAGCATGGTAAAGTTGTTTTCATTAATGAGGCCACCTACATATAAGCTGCCCACGAGGTGTGAGAGGCTTTGGGATTGTTTGGGGTTGATGTCGCCCTTCAGGAGTCGACCCGTTTTAGCCTTCCTGCTGCTGGGGGACTTGACAATGACACCAATATTTTCCCGATTTTTAACTCCAAAATCTAATAAATGATTATTTTAGAAATGTTGTTTTATTATCATCCAAAAAAATCATATAGTTCCTGAATTAGAGAACCTAACAACGTCGCGTTACAGTTAAAAAGTACGAACAATACACATCGTAATTTTCAATACCCTAACAATAATAACAAACAGAAGGTCAACGATGTATATACAAATAAAAATTAATAAATAAATTATAATGGAACAAATGGGTTATTTAATAAACTTTTATACTCGTGTTGGATATCATTTTTATTTTCAGAGCGTTGACTATGATTATAATAGCCAATTTAATCCTATCCATTAATAAAACAAATTTAATATTTAAAACAGACACTACAATTACTTTCTGAACCATCCAACAGACCTCTTGCTGACTAAAAGCTATAAACTTATCATAATCCGTTTGTACTTTTGGAGCCTATTGGAAATAGACTTCCGTGCTGCCGACGTGAGACTGGTATGCGAAAAAGAAACAAGTTAATTTGAGATATGCTATGTTGCTCGCGCCTTAAGCTTGACTGGTTGAGGGAGTAGGTTTACATGCTTGACAAGTCTCGGTAAGCTTCCACAAACACAAGCGTGTAAAGGGTGTGTTTGGCTTGGCTTCCTTGAGATGTAAGGAGCTTGTTGCCGATCCAGCACAGTGTCGATTTTCGAACACAGATCAAAGGAAGCTTGCGTTAAGCGCTTGCGACGTATTTACACGTGGGCGCATGTTTAGTACTGCGCACGAGTTCGCACCATACGGTTGTGTCTTGTGCTAAGAATCGTAGTGTTATTGCAAGATGATATTTAACTGATATAGCTTCTCTGTCTGTTTCGTGCTTTCCAACTATAGGGGAAATTTTACTGAAACAACTTTGACGTCTACGTCTGCCATGTTTCCCTATCCATATCAGACTTGCACACTCGCAAGCGTTTGAATGGCATTGAAAAGTTTGTAAATGCTTATGGAGCTTATGGATGCTTGTCAAGCGTGTAAACCTACCGTAATGGTTTACGAGAAATAGCATATTCCAAATATACTTTTTTTTCTTTTATCAGCAGCACGAAAGGCTGTCTCTAGTGGTATATGCTAGAAGCTTGTACTTGGCATGAGGAGTTGCGTAAAACCCAAACTTTATATTTATGGGAGATAAATTTTGGATTTATTTATAAGCAGTTACTAAAAAATGTACTTGAAAAACATTATGTATTTTTTTGTTATTTTTTTGTAATTGTAGATAAAATATCTTTAATTGTATAATCATTGCATGGGGCAGTAGCTTGTGGCACGAAAGTTTATCTGATTACTACGAGGCCAAACCTATCGAAGATTCAGAGACTAGTTTTTACACGCATCACTAAAGCAATGGGAACTTGCTCCACTCTTGCAATGAAAGTAGTCCTAAATCTAACGCCACTAAACATTCAAGTAGAAAGTGTTAGGAAGAAAACAATATATAACAAAAATTTTAAAATCAAAGAAATAACTTGATCAATTAAATCTGATTAAACTTTGGAATCGCGTTCAGATGACATGCCAAAGAAATTTAACTTTGTGAGAAAATTCACCACAAATCTCTTGCAACTACATCTAAATGGGACAAAGACACTATATTACGGCTAAACTAAAATGACATAAAACGGTATATGGATGACTCCAAGACAGATAAAATAACAGGACCAACTATTAAAGCTCTAAACTCACACACACTCAGTTCAAAGATGGTCTGGGAATGTCCAACAAACTAAATCAACTAGGACAAAATAACACTGTTACCCTCTTCTGGGTTCTAGGACACATAGGAATAAAAGGAAACGAAACAGCAGATAAGCTGACAAAAAAAGGAACCGGAATATTGTGGGTTCAGCAGTAGTAAGTCTTAGAAAAACTAAGGAAAGGAGTGGATACAGAAAAATCCAAGTATAGTGAAGAGATCTTTCAACTGTCTAGGACATCCGTATTATAACGAAAATATTATGCGGACACTGCCGATTAAGAGGACGAAACTTGGATTGGTAGATGAAGCAAAATGCAAATTCTGTGGGGTAGAGGATGTAACCTCAATACATATACTCTTAGAATGCATTGCATTACGTAATTCTTGGGTCAAATGCCTATGGTCATACGAAATAAAAGAAAAATATGTACATAACTTAAAGCCCAACGGTATCCGAAATTGTCTAACAAAGATAATACTAGAAGAGTTGATGTAAGTCTGAGAAAACAACAGAAAGGGGAGACACAATAGATCTTATAGGTTACAGGTGTATTTGTCACCCCTAATATCCGTCATACATACATGGTCTGGAAATTAGTGTTTGTGGTATATTTGTAATTAAATTTATAGTAAACTCTCGTTTAATAGTAGATAACTTTTGCTTTTTGGAAAGTTTTTATATTTTCGCCGTGTTCTTTGTCTCTGTGTCGTTCCGTGGAATATTGTAATCGAATTTAAACCTATTTCCCGACTACCTAAAGCTCTGAAATTTTGAGGATAGCTAAGAACTGGATGACAATGCATGTTTCAAGTGTGTTTAGGCATATACATAGATTTCGAAATTTATACTGAATTGTTATTAAATTAAATATGTATACATATTATCATTTTGAAAGACTTCATATAAGTTTGGCGTGGCCTATTTGTATAAGCGGATGATTGTGACAATTCTGTTGGGAATGTTGGGTTATCGTAATGGGATCGATCTCGCGAGAGAGAAGTTTTTCCTTTTTTTTTGTTCTTACATGTGGAAGTAACAGAATAATTTATATAATAGTAATATGACCTATAAATCAGTAAAAAAAACTTTCTACTATAAAAATTTCTTTTTATAAATTGTGATTATTTGTATTATGATTTTTACCGCAATTGGATGCGTCAGTATAAAAATCCTATTTGAAATTAGTGTCTTTTAGTTTGCCTACTTTCGCATACTTTTTTTTATATATTTGCAATATTTTTCAATGTCTGTAAAGGATATACATCACGTGAACTTTTGTTTGGCTGATCTATTTCCCTCTCCCTGAAAATTTATTGTAGAAAATAACACATATGGATTTTTAAAATTTTAGGTGCATATATCTTCTAGAAAATACCTTAAACAACCGTAAAGCATGTGAATATTTAAAATAATGTGTGTATTTTATAATGTAAAAAAAAAAGATTATTTTTATTTTTGTTAAAAACTTTAAAGGTAATTCTAACCCAGAAGGTTCATTTGCAAATAACCCTGAAATTTTAATTTTGTTAATAACTAATTCACAGTTTAGTGTAGCTTTTACAAGTTTACGGTTGAGTTTTCTCCAAGTTAAAACCACAGCTCAGAATGGTAACTAAGTTATATTTAATTCATATTCAAAATATTTAAATAACATGCTGTTGATATGATAAATGATTAATGTTAACAAGTAGATACTTTATATAACTTCACAGTTCTATTAGTATGATGGTTGATAAAAAAAAATAATAGTGGAAACTCTGAAAAAGTATCAATTGTAAGCAAACTCATAATTACTAATTAAATTGTCTTGTTTTTCAGGTCTTTACCTTTATATTCTTGTCGTGGAAACGCTTACCAGAGAGAATTTTAAACTAAGGGTATACGCTTTTATAGGATGGGGTGAGTTCTGTTTCATTAGATACCTAATCAATAGAGAAACATCAAAATTAGATTTACTGTTTTCCCTATTCTTTACAAATCAATTTGTAATTAAGATAAGTACAAATATAATGACTGTTATTTTTCTGTTTAAAGGTTTGCCAATGTTATTTGTGCTAGCCTGGGCTTCAGTTAAATCTTCTTTACAAAAAGATAGTGATAGTGATGAATTAGAACATGGAAACAGTGTAAGTAATTATTATTTACTAACTATTTGTCATAAATCTAAGAAAAACTATGAAGCTTTTAAAAATATTATAATATAATGAGAAAATATTTGACCTTAAAGTGTTACTATCAAATATAATACAGAACTGGATATTTAGATAAGCTATATATATTCTACATATACTTCGTTTCTGTTTCATTTACTGACCTACACATTCGTTTAAGCTTTAATTAACTTGTGAAACAAAATTTTGTCAGAACGTACAAATAAAAAATTACACAGGTGGGAATAGTGTAGTAATGTATTTTATGTGAACCTATTCACAAAGAAAAACGCCAGAGAATGAGGAATGTGCATGTATAATTTAAGTAGAGTTTCATTATTCATAAACGTAGGAAGTTGCAATTCATGACTCGGAGGTACTGGAAATTTAAAATAAACTTTGACCAGAACGCCCATTATAACGTATAACATACAAAAAACTCTTTTAAAAATATTTACTAATAGACCTAGGAAATAAACAAAAAATCACACTTACGTTTTTTGTTTTTGATAAATTTGGTTATAATTATACTTTTATATATGAATATCTCGTGTCACGATGTTCGTTGGCGCGAATCTTTGAAACCACTAAACCGATTTAAATGAAATTTTGTAGATATGTGTTCGGTTTTTTGCGAAAGAATCTTTATTTTCATTGTTTTGTGTATTAGTTCGTATTTTATCGGACAAGATATTTATAATACTTAAAATTCAGTGCATAATTTTTATTAAATTTTATACATTTGTCACACTGACATTATTCCATTTTCTTTGCTGATTTTAGCATTCATATGCAGTTAATTAAATTCAATAAAATTTATAATAATTTGATTAAAAATCAGTAAATTTTACATAATGTATTGTAAAGACTCTTGTTAGATCCGCCAAAGAGGCACCCATCCGAGTTATCAACTTGAACGATCATCCAGTTCTTCTTCGAAAGGACACGGAAATGGGAAGTTTAGAACCAGTAACGGCCATAATTCACAAGGTAAACGTTACGGAAACAGATGAGACCAACGGAATTGAAAAATTCTTGACAAAATTAGATCCCCCTTTGTCAAAATTAGAAAGGAAACAGGTAAGAGATCTACTTTACCGTTATAAACCTGTATTTGGTTCTAAAAGTAAACTGGGAAGAACTGATGTTGTACAACATAGAATTGACACTGGTGATGCACGTCCGATTCGACAGGTACCCCGAAGAATGCCTCAAGTTAAGAAGGAAGAAGCCGACAGAGCCCTTGAAGAAATGATTCAAAATGGCATAGTCGAACAATCCAGTAGTCCGTAGGCTTCTCCTGTGGTATTAGTGAGAAAGAAAGACGGATCCATGCGGTTTTGTGTCGACTATCGAAAGCTAAATGATGTCACTAAGAAGGACAGTTATCCTCTGCCAAGGATTGATGATGCCCTCGACGCTTTGGCGGGTTCTACTCTGTTTTCTAACTTGGACCTTAAAAGCGGATACTGGCAAGTTAAAATGAATCCTGCAGACAAAGAAAAGACTGCCTTTACCAGTGGATCAGGGTTATGGCAGTTCACGGTCCTTCCATTTGGCCTCTGTAATGCTCCTGCGACGTTTGAACGACTAATGGAGAACATCCTGCGGGGTTTGTCATGGGAAACTTGTCTAGTTTATCTAGACGACATCATCATAATGGGTAAGACCTTTAAGGAACATTTATCTAACCTGGAAGAAGTTTTTAAAAGATTACAGAACGCTAATCTAACATTGAATGTTAAGAAATGCCACTTGTTCCAGAGACAGGTCAACTATTTAGGACATAACGTAAGCAAGGATGGCGTTGCTGTTGACCCCGCTAAGATACAAGCTGTTCAGGAATGGCCAATCCCTATCGACAAACATCAGCTCCGGAGTTTCTTGGGTCTTTGTTCCTATTACCGACGATATGTCAAGAATTTTGGAGACATCGCCAAACCCTTGACACGTTTGACAGAACAAGATAAGTCCTGCTGTTGGGATCAGGAATGTGAAGAAACGTTTGAAATATTAAAGAAACAGCTTACGTCAGCACCTGTTCTTACTTATCCACTTCCTGATGGTAAGCTTATTCTGGACACCGACGCCAGCAATGTGGGAGTTGAAGCCGTCTTGTCACAGCTACAAGATGGTAAGGAAAGAGTGGTTGGTTACTTCAGCAAAACTTTATCGAAAGCTGAAAAGAACTACTGTGTAACTCGGAGGGAACTGTTAGCAGTTGTAAAATCCGTCAAACACTTTTTATAAATATCTGTATGGCAGAAAATTCCTGATCAGAACAGACCATGCCAGTTTAAAGTATCTACTTAGCTTTAGGAACCCAGAAGGACAGATAGCAAGATGGCTCGAAAAACTGCAGGAATATGATGTTGAAATTGAGCACAGACCTGGAACAAGACATCGTAATGCTGATGCACTTTCAAGGAAGGCCATGCCGACCTGATTGCCCCCATTGTACCCGCATGAAGCAGAACGAGGAAAAACTTGCCTTAGTTAAGGTTATACCAGAAGACGAGAGCTCTATGCTGGAGAAGCAACAAGAAAACGATCCCGTTCTAAAGAAGATTCGAGAATGGAAGAGAATGGACCGTCGTCCGTTGTGGAGAGAGATATCCTCATCCTCTCCTGCTGTAAAAGCATACTGGGCCCAATGGAACTCTTTAATTTTGGACAGTGGGCTCGTTAAAAGACTTGTAGAAAATTCCGAGGGCACAGAAACAAGAAAACAAATAGTGGTCCCAAGAAATGCTGTACCAGAAATTTTAAAACAGATGCATAATGATAGTTCTGGAGGACATCTGGGTATCACGAAAACGCTGCAAAAGATCCGAGATAGATTTTATGGGGTAAATTGCACTAATGATGTTTAAGATTGGTGTCGTAAATGCACTACATGTGCTGCCAGTAACGGTCTGCACCGAAAACCGAAGGCGGAAATGCAGCAATACCTGGTTGAAAGTCCTTTTGAAAGAATCGCAGTAGATGTATTGTGGCCACTTCCACAGACCGATGTAGGAAACAAGTACATCTTTGTTGTCATGGACTACTTCACTAAATGGGTTGAAGCCTATGCAGTTCCCAATCAGGAAGCCACCACTTTAGCAGATATATTGGTTGAAGAATTCGTAAGCCGATTTGGGGTACCACTAGAATTACACTCAGACCAAGGGAGAAATTTTGAGAACAAGTTGTTTCAAGAAGTTTGCCAAAGATTAGGCATCCGCAAAACGAGAACCACAGCGATGCATCCTCAGTCTGATGGAATGGTGGAGCGAATGAACCGGACTATAACCAACTATCTGTCAAAAGTGGTGTCAGATTGTCAGAGGGATTGGGATCGACATATTCCACTATTTCTAATGGCAGTTCGATCGGCCATCAACGAATCAACTTGCCAAACGCCTGCGAAGGTCCTGTTCGGTAGAGAAATGAGGCTACCATGTGACTTGGTGTTTGGTTGTAAACCTGGCGAAGAAATGGCTTGTGAACAATATGTCGCCGACCTTCAGAATCGAATGGAGAATATACACAACCTGGTGCGTGGAAAACTACAATTATCTAGTGATCGGATGAAGAGGTACTATGACACACGGACAATGGAAAAGAGTTACCAAGTTGGCTCTATAACCCTCGACGGCGTCGAGGTATTTGTCCCAAATTACAGAAGAACTGGGAAGGTCCTTACACCATCAAGAAGAAGATTAACGATGTCATTTATCGGATCGTGAAAATTCCCAGAGGGAAAGCCGTCGTGGTCCATCATGATCGTTTGGCGCCTTACCAGGGAATCCACAGTGGAGATGCGCAGCAACTCCAAGAAGATGGTTTGGCTGGCTCAGGGAGTTTGCGGGATTCCAATGCAGGAAATAACATTCCAGGAGGAATGAATCTAAGGAGGGGGCAGTGTAACGGGATAACCGTGAAGGGACCTTAATTTGAAAGATTGTTATTGACAATTGATTTGTTATCACTTGATTAAATAATGTTTCTAGAAAATTCTAGAAAGATCTAAACACACTGACTAGATTAAATAAAGTTGTATATAACAGGATGTGTGGGCAGTTAACGTCAGTTCAAGTTCAAATGTTTACAAGAGTTCATTGTATTGTCAAGTAGTTAGACGTTATCCAGCTGAGTTCAGTGTATCTTAACAATTTTGTAACTACATTGTGTAAAAAGTCCCCATAAGTGTTTCAGTATTCATTAACTTATCTATTATTGTTTTCGATTTTTTTAAAAATTTTTTCGTTTATTAATCAATGTTCTTGTATGTATCGCATGGATTTACTCCCCATTCGCCACGTCCCGATTTACCACGCCAATAAAATATGTGCCGGTTCGCCACACGACCTAAAAAATTAAATTTCTGGTGCCGATTTGCCACACCACTTATTTTATATATGTAATATAATAAGTTCGTAAAGTATATATTAAACTATTGCACATATAAATGGATATTTATTTTTATAAAGAATATTTACAAAATTACATAAATAATATGTATACAATTACAAACTGAAAGAAAAATAATATAAAATCACCAAATAAATTACGATATGTAGGACTAAACTTTAAGAAGTTACGTCGATTTGTATATAATAGCATTTAAATAAGTTTAACAACATATTTAAGTTTATCTTAACACTCTGTAATTGAAATTTGATCATCTACATATTTTTGCAAGATACTTTTAATACATGCATCTACATAAATATATTTTCTTGAACGTTAATGAGGTGTCATATTAAAGTATACTTGTAAAGAAAAAAAATCATAATATTTTCTATCGTCTTTAAGCACTGTCGAAAGTTTACAAATATTTGGATTGTACTTTCCAATGCATCGGTTCAACCGATTAAGCCTACCTTCTAAAGCGTTTGTTGTACGGTGTCTTTCATTAAAACACACCCACATATCCCCAATTACACTATTTTCCAACCATTGTTCCACAAAATAGTCATTAAAGTTTTGAACAGCTTCAATTTAAGGCGCAGTCTCCACGATAATAATCCAACCATCTTTTATAGAATGTGGAGGAAGATGAGCCAAAGCTGCGCACTTCCGAATGTGTTCTTTCACCTCCGTGTTCTCTATGTACATTTTGGCAAGACCAAGAGATTGCACTTTCCTCCAAAGACATTGGTTAAAACTAAAATTGCAGCCTTTTAATAGACTGCGAGAAAAAACACTACGAAACGCATTTATTGCCGAAATTTCAAAATCAATTTTAAAGTTAGTGGGATTCCATGACGGGAGTTTTTCCTTTATCAGAGAAAACAATCAATTATATGTGCGTTCGGTTTTATTTGGTAATAACGAATACAAAATTGGAATGATGTTTGTAGATTCCACAGTACTACCGATATCGGCATGTATCGTATAAAGCTGAGTAAACTCCTTGCAGCAACTTTTTAATGTCCCATCTCCGAAAAACGTGTTTGTTTTTTTCACGTTTTCCTTAGCTTGATCACTTCCAGAAACTAAAATTATGTCCTCTTCAACTATGTCGTCCAGTAATAGAAGGTTGCTCGGTTATTAAGGAGGAAGAACGATGTCCAAACAACTTTTAAATTGAACAGCCCCCAAAGCTTTGCGGCGTTCTCTGTAGAGGGCGGTTTTCTTTGATGTGAAAGATGGAATCTCAGTCACAAATTCAAGACCAGCATCTTTTATCGAAGCCAGAGATGAATTAAAGATTTTTGGAACCGTCGTTAATTCTTTTTTTACTCGTTTCTTGCACTGGAGAATTCATTTTTCAACATCAACACTGGCAGGATCTGGAACACACGTATGAGGTGTTTGACGTATAACTTCAAGATTACTTGTTAAATAACCACCACACTTTCGATTGATGCACCTCCATGCTTTGGTACTGTCCTTGTTATCACGCAAATGGGTATACCTACTTGTGTCCGAGATAGGCAAGTTTTGTTTGCCCTCTTTTTGTTTCGAGAAATTCCATTTCTTGAACGTATGCTTGAAGGAAATTTACTTCTATAAGTTCAAAAATAGACTGACTAATTTACAAGAAATAAGAGCGAGTGTTTTAATGTCACATTTTGGGATCATGGAAAAACCTGAATACCCAATGGCTGGATAATAAAACACGTGTTAAAATTGTCAATTAGCATTGTTCGTCTATTTCTCGGTATAGGTACCTACTCACTACTACCTACTACAAATGATTCTAATGTCTATTTAAATGATTGCAAACACCAATTTAATAAGGAATTTAAAATTTTACATAATGAGCAGAAAGGCCAAAAATTGAACTTCTTAGAATCTTTAGAGATAAATGAGCTTAAACATTTAGGTTTACTACTTAATTATCAATTAGATTTAGATTAAGGGCTATAGGGTTTTCCGTGGCAAATCGGTAGTTAAACAGGTAGAAATAAAAATTGCGTGGCAAATCGGTACTAAATCAGGTAAAAATTCCTCGTATGGCGAAACGTCACATGACGAATGAGAAACTCACCATCGCATGCAGTTGAGGATTCGAAAATGATTTAGATTTACTATTTAGTGCACTATAAAATGTTTTGTTTTAATGACTTTTAAAGTAAAAATACCTCCTACGTGACAATTATTGTGTAGTTCTACGAATTCCTGAAATAGGGTGCTCTTAGCTAATTAATTGCTATAACTTTCTATAAACGTTTACGTATACAACCAGAGCTTTAAATTTTAAATTATGTAACATAACTGGTGTAACGTAACTGGTGAAAAATCAAGTAGATAGTTTAGTGTTTTGATTTATAAATAAATAAAAAACGAGAAAAATAAAGTAATATGAAAATTGCTGAAAAATACTAGTTTAAGTACTATGACGCTACTTTAAGGTGGCGTGTTTATTATTCAATATATTTAAGGAAGCAATTAAGAGTTACCTTAAAAAAACACAAGGTATCAATAATCAACATTAACAATTTGGGGGTGGGGCCTACAACTATTTATCGGTTTCATTAGGGTTTTCTTCTAATACAATATTGCTGTTAGAATTATTATTTGTTCCAAGTTTGTGCGGTCTAAACTATCTTATAATGAGTGTTTAAGGCGGCTGGTTATCGTTTTCTTTGTATTATATAACCTGGTTTTAAACTTTACAGGTTTGGGTTTCATATTTCCATGGATTTAAAAAGTTCAGTATTCTACGAGTATTGTCTTCGATCGGAGATTTTAAAAAAGTTCTGTTATTTAGTGTTATTATATTTATGAAACAGGCCATTTAATGAATTATAATGAAACAAAAATTTTAACTTCTGAAAAAAAATTAACAAAATGAACCTATATATATATATATTAGTAAAAATGAATATTGAGATAACAGCAATACTTAACGTTAAAATAAAACTCTTTAAAGTTTCTATCCAAGCTTTCGTAAGAAGTTTATTATATTTTCAAGGAGCTACAACATTTAAAGTGACAGAATGTAAGTAGAAATAAATTATAAATTTATACTTACATCTCTGTGAGGTTAAAACGTTATTGTTTTTACAGAAATTAACATGAGTAAATAATAAATAGTTGAATATAAAATTAAAATGATGTTTTGTTTAAAAATTATTCTTAATCTCAAGATACAAGATATGACATATTGACATTAATGATTAAATAATCATGTAACTATGAAATCAGAAGTAATAAAATAGAAAACTTACTATAAGGTAGATTTTAGTATTTACTTATAAACTAACTCGAAAGCTTTTTTTACACATTTGAAAAAGGATTTGAATCTAGATGAAGTAAATAAAAATTTAAATCACTTAAATGGTCAATATCTGATTTTTTATTTATGCAATTATTATTTTGATAAATAAAGGTCATTTCAAAAAAGGTTCGTTTTGTTAAATTTTTTTCAGAAGTTAAAATTTTTGTTTCATTATAATTTATTAAATGGCCTATTTCATTAACATGATTAGCTAAAGCACAACGTTCAGGATGTACCTAATCTACAATCACTTTTGTGAGCAGTAATACGATTTTTTAGTAATCGTTTAGTTTGTCCAATGTAATTTTTGTTACAATTACTACAAGGAATCATGTATACTACATCTTTATTATCCAATAAAGGAGTTTTGTCTTTAACTTTTGTATATAAATTGTTTAAAGTTAAAACTGATTTATTGCTAATTATGTTATGATTAAGTACTTTTTTTAAAATTTTGCCAATACTTGGTGTAATATCTTTAATAAACGGAATACTCATATAAATAGGTTTTTCTTGATTGTTTTTATTTGTATTTAAAGGTATATGAGTTTGTATTTCATTAGTATCAATTTGTAATAATAAATTTATATTATTGTTGATATTAGTAATGGAAGAAGTTCTAAATAAAATTTTATTTAATAAATGATCTGGATAATTATTATCTGAAAATAGGTGGTAGAGAATTTTTAAATTGCGTTTATGAAAAGATAAGTAATAAAGAAACAACATCTAGGCTTGCTAGAACATAATTGTTAGGAATAATCATGTTATTAAAAGTATTAAAAACTTCAAACGAATCTTTTATGAAATAGTCATTAATATCATAACTTTTTGTTAAAATTTCAGTTATGTATTTGGCAAGTTTTTCTGTAGGAAAGCCAATAGATGCAACAATTATTGGTCTTGCTGCTAATGTTGGTTTATGTACTTTAGGTAATATATAAAATTTTGGTCTTATTGAATCATAACAAACTAATTATTTAGTAACGTATATCTAGATGCTTGCTTAAGAAGCATTCAAAAAAATTGGCAACGTATTGGTAATTTTTGTAATATAAACCTAGAATCATTTTTAGAAATTATGACTTTCTTATTTAATAATAATTATTTTTCGTTTAATAATAAATTTTACAAACAGACATTTGGAACACCAATGGGTTCTTTAATTTCCCCAATTTTAGCCAATTTAGTAATGAATGAAATTCTAGACACTGTCTTACAAGTATTACCATATAATCTTTTCTTTATTAAAAAATATGTTGATGATATTATTGTCTGTCTTCCTAAGGAAGAAACAGATGATTTATTAGCAACTTTTAATAGTTATGATCCTTATATTCAATTTACAATTGAAACTGAAAATAGTTTTGGAGCAATACCTTTTCTAGATACTCAACTTATTAGATCTAATAATACGATTAAAGTAGATTGGTATAGAAAACCTTGTAGTTCCGGTAGATATCTAAATTCTTTAGAAGACTGCCAATATGCTGTAACTAAATGTGTAGTCAATACAGAAAGTCGTACTTTGCATCGCTCCGCTTAAATCTGTATTTTTACTGGAGATATCGTTAATTAATCGGATTGTTGTTCATACCAGTGGATAGTGTTTCGTGTTTCCTATCGAAGCGTAAAAATAAAATTTTTCTATAATTCATCATTTTTACATTATTACGAGTAATTGAATGGACTTTGCATATTTTAATTTTAATACAAAACAAAACCCATTAACAGAAACAAAAACTGGTGTCGGTTCCAACTTTTTTGTCAATCACTTCATTTATTTGTTTTTAAAACCTGATAACAATATCGGTGTGGATCAACTGGGCTAACAGCAGGATATTAAGGTTAATAAACTGAATGCCAGTTGGTAGTAAAAAATAGCTGAAGCAGTGGTAATTGCCAAAATGTCGTTTTGCTGTGTTTGTCAGGGAATGGTAGCATCGCGACAAAAACAAGTTTGTTGTGGTCAGTGCAAAGCGGTAGCCCACTCTAACTGTTTACACAAATCTGCTGATGTTGCCATGCTTCTGGATGATATTTCTGGTCTTTCATGGAATTGTCAAGAATGTGTGAGAGGTTGCATCACTAACCAAACTAACATTAATCAAATCATAGATGAATCTCTATCTACTGCTCTTGCTACCTTGAATAAGACTGTGGAAACACTACAGGAAAACTTGGTTACTTCCATTAAACAATGTATTAATCTTGCAACAGCAACTACTGAGGTTCCAAAGGTGAGTTATTCCCAAACTTTAAAAAACAAAACCCAACGTGCTATAATTATTAAGCCAAAACAAGCACAGTCGGTGGACCAAACTAAGCAAGATTTATTGGCCAATATAGATCCCAGCAAATCTGGTTTAACTCTCGCTAAAGTACAACCTGTAATGGATGGTGGCATTTTAATTGGTTGCAAAAATCCTGAGGATAATGATAAATTTTAAAAACTTGCAGAGTCACAACTTCCTGATACCTACGAAGTTAAACAAATTAAAGGTCTCAATCCTTGTGTACGTATTGTTGGATTCGGGGAGAATTTTGATGAAAATACCCTTGTGACTGTGTTAGCCAAACTGAATTCTGATCTTATTACTAGTGCGTCGGATTGTAAAGTTTTGAAAATTTTTCCTACTAAGAAAAACCGTAGCTTATATCAGGCATTACTTCAGGTAGATAAGGTTACATACCATAGGTTAATTAAGGTAGGAAATGTATTTATAGGTTATGATTGTTGCAGCGTGTTTGATGGAGTCGAAGTAAAAAGATGCTTCCGATGTAATGACTTTAATCACTCTTCTAGGTCTTGCGTTCGGGAGCTTTCCTGTCCTAAATGTAGCGGAAATCACGCTCTTAATAACTGTAAGTCTGACTCTTTCTCTTGCCCAAACTGCGTGAAACTAAACAATAGTGGGCAAAATTGCAATGAGATAGATACTAGTCATGCTGCCTGGGACTCCAACAAATGTACAGCTTTCAAGAATGCATGCTCGCGCCTTCAGACAGCTATCTTGAAACAATAGCAACCATCAGACACAAATTTTCTTTTGTCTGAAAAAGCACATATGATTCCAGAATCCCAAATAAACAACAAATCGAGATTGTTATTGGTTTATTATCAAAACGTGGGTGGTTGGCGTACAAAGACGGCTGAGATTTTTAACTCTAGTTCGCATTCTAATTACGATATACTGGCACTTACAGAGACTTGGCTAAATGATTCTATTTTTGATAATGAATTTATAGCGAGTAAAAATAATTTATACAGAGCTGACAGACATATTCAGGGCGTTTCTAGGGGTGGGGGAGTTCTGCTGACGGTAAATAAAAACATAAGGTCTTAGAAGTGTATAATAAATAGAAATCAGATTTTTATCTTACAACATATAGATATCTTGGTTGTTAAGGTGATTTTTGAATATGTTTGTTTCTTTTTTGTTATTGCTTATATTCCACCTCCTGTAAGTTCTGATGATTTGGAAAACATTTTCAATGTGATTTCATCCCTAAACTTTATTCAAGGAAAGAAGGTATGCGCGTTGTGTGATTTTAATATTCCTTCCTATACAAGTTATTTAGACATTGGCCTTACCGACAGTTGCGTAAATACTTTAAACTCCTTCTTAGAACTCACAAAGTTGTATCAACATAATCAGATAAGGAACGAAAATAATAGGATTTTGGATTTGGTCTTATTTAATAAATCTGACTGTCGAATTGAAAAGGCTGAGAATATTTTAATTCCTGAGGTTCCACATCATCCAGCTTTATCCATAAAGCTTAAAAAACTGGAAAAGAATGTAAAACCAGAGGAATCAATATCATTTAATCTTGATAATAAATTTAACTTCAAACAAGCGAACATAAACTTGTTATACAGTCTGATGCTTGACACCGACTGGTCCTTTTTAATGAACGAAGACTCAATTGATTCTGCCTGTAATTTATTTTATGATAAGTTATATAAACTTTTTGACTTTTCCGTTCCTCGTCATAAGCATCGCTCATATTCTAATTATCCGCGATGGTTCACTCCTGGCATTACAAGAGATATTAAAACTAAATATAAACTTCACCAAAAATATTAAAGCACTCAAAATATTGAATACCTATAGTCTATTTAAAAACTAGGAGGAGCGATTTGAATTTAAGTTGGCAACACTCACGTTTGTTTATTGGTTAATTTGGAGTCAAGTTTACACTATAAAAATTTGCCACTTACATTTATCAAGTAATTTGTGACATTTATAGGTTATGTTTTAAAAGTGTGAAATATTTATAATGGTGACTTTTGTTAATTGATTTCTTTTTTTAATATAATTATTGTAAGTTTACTTTGTGACCATCTTAGACCATGTATAAAGTGTCGATAAACATTTATTTTCAATTTTATTTAAATGAAAGAAATGTATTTAAATTTGCCGCCTTGTAAATTTTCTAGTAACTTTTTTGGCTGTAAGTCTGGCTTTTCAAATCACTCCTCCTAGTTTTTAAATAGAGTATAGAACAGTTTAAATTACTTCGTGCTAAAGTAAAAACAGACATAGATACGGCATATAAACATTTTTTACGAATTACAGAAAATCAAATAAGATCTAACCCGAAGCATTTTTGGTCATTTATAAAAAGTAAGAGGGAGTCAAATGAACTACCAAGAACCATGACTTTTAATGGAGACGAATTGAACAATCCTAACTCTATTGTAAATGCTTTTTCTAATCTTTTTCAGCAGTCCTTTAATACAATACCTAATTCACCAAGTATCGTGACTACTGGAGAGTTGGGCCCTTCTGTGCAGAATATAAAACTGGTCGAGCTCACGGAAAGGGAAATTGAAATAGCTATTAAGACGATAAAACCCAAGCTGACTTCGAGTCCTGGCCAGATACCTGCGTTTTTTATTTGAGATTGCTACCCGGTTCTTATTAATCCTTTACTTTACTTTTTTAACTTGTGTATAAAATTTAAAGTTTTTTCAGCTATATGGAAAACTTCTAAAGTCTGTCCAATATACAAAAAATATGAAAGATCTGATGTCAAAAATTATAGGCCGGTCTCCATTATGAATAACTTAAGGTTTTTGAAATTGCGATTTATAATAATATAAACTCAATGGTATCTGGTCAAATAGTACCTAATCAACATGGATTCATTAAAAATCGATCTACTATCTCCAACTTACTGGTAATAACTCAACATATTACAGAGGCCATAGATATTCAAGAGCAAATTGATGTAGTGTACACAGACTTTTCAAAGGCGTTTGATCGCCTTGACCATAGAATTCTGCTTAATAAACTTGAGACTTTTGGCTTTAATAATGAATATTTACAATTATTCAGGTCTTACCTTTTTAGAAAAAGCCAATATGTAGAATTGCGTGGTCATAGATCAGATATATACTCAGTAAGCTAAGGTGTACCACAGGGTGCTTGCCCCCTTGCTGTTTGATTTGTTCATCAATGACATTGGACAAAATATGGATATTGGGTTCTTGTTGTATTGTGATGATTTTAAAACCTGGTTTAAAGTCAAAACTTTTGAGGATTGTAAGAAAATTCAAAGGAACTTACAGGAGTTACATCAATGGTGCTTAAATAACCGCTTAGACTTAAATATTAAGAAATGTCAAGTAATGACATACACGGCGAAAACCAAAAATGTTATTAAATACAACTATAGCATAAATAATATTCTTTTAGATAGAGCAAAAAAACTTTCGAGATCTGGGTGTTTTGTTTGACAGTAGGCTGACGTTTGTGGATCACATTGAATCGATAGTTGCTAAATCTACTAGAATGTATAGCTTCCTAGTAAGACGCACTCATGATTTTAACAACATTACTGCTATTAAAACCCTCTATATTGCTTTTATTAGGTGCCAGTTAGAATACGCGACTGTAATATGGTCTCCTACTTATCAAACTTACAAAGAAAGTTTGGAAAATCTTCAACGAAAATTCAAATTTGGAAAAATTGGAAAAATTTAAAAAAAAGTTCTTAATCCTATCATAATTAGCAATAAATCAGTTTTAACTTTAAACAATTTAGATACAAAAATTAAAGACAAAACTCCTTTATTGGATAATAAAGATGTAGTATACATGATTCCTTGTAGTAATTGTAACAAAAATTACATTGGACAAACTAAACGATTACTAAAAAACCGTATTACTGCTCACAAAAGTGATTGTAGATTAGGTACATCCTGAACGTTGTGCTTAAGCTTATCATGTTAATGAAACAGGCCATTTAATGAATTATAATGAAACAAAAATTTTAACTTCTAAAAAAAATTTAACAAAACGAACCTTTCTTGAAATGACCTTTATTTATCAAAATAATAATTGCATAAATAAAAAAATCAGATATTGACCATTTAAGTGATTTATATTCTTACTAGCTGACCCGGCGGACTTCGTACCGCATAAAACTGATGTATTTTTTGGTTTTTTCAAAATTTTTCGATTTTATTTTGTTTTAATTATTTTTTTTTGATTTTATCGTTTTTATCATATTTACTCGTAAGTTATCAGGTGTATACAATTTTTTGATTACATTTTCTAATTTATCGATTAAATATATTAGGTAGCAACTGCGAAACCTTACGTCATATTATTTAATTAAGCAAGAATTTGTTAAAATATGTGAGATATAAACAGCGCCACCTTCCGGTGGCGTCATAAACCTTAAGTGAGAATTGCTCGTTTAAATATATGTGATATTAACTGCTCCACCTTACGGTGGCGCCATAGTATTTTATTAAGTCGTAATTGCTAGTTTGAATATATAAGATATTAACTGCGCCACCTCACGGTGGCCTACTCGGGCTTGGGAATTCATTACTGAACCGCTAGATGGCGTTGAAGCAGCTAGTTTTTGAGATTTTTTGACAATTTTTTTAGTTTTCGTAAAAAATAAAAAAAAAAATTAAATAAAAAGTATCCTATGTTACTTCTTATACCTCCAAGAATATGTGTACAAATTTTCATTATGATCGGTTGAGTAGTTTTCGCGTGAAAGCGTAACAAATAAACTTACATTCACATTTATAATATTAGTAGGGATAGGGATTTACTTCATCTAGATTCAAATCTTTTTTCAAATGTGTAAAAAAAAGCTTTCGAGTTAGTTTATAAGTAAATACTAAAATCTACCTTATATTAACGATTCAACGTTTATTTATATCTAGCAGGCTATCTTTTTATTTCTTCACATTGGTATTGGTTTTTGTCATGTTGGTATTTGAAAGTTACCAAGTCATTGCAAGTCACAATTTGACAAGCTTGACAACAAATAGTATAAATATAATTGTCAATTGTATTTAAGAAATTAAATATGCCGAAAAAAATTTGTGTAGAGACAAAAAAATGCATTCAGAGATGCTATACATGTTTAAGAAAGACCAGAGAATTTCAGAAGACGAATATTTACAAAAGATCTCTGAGGTTTTTAATGTAAGTACTATATGTGTTCTATACAGGATTATTCCATTATTTTCATTAGCAAATAGTTCCAAACATTTTTAATTTCATTATTAGTTGTATATGAAGATAATTGTTAGAAAAAATACACTTTTACAGTTTTTACATTCAAATTACTTATTATTTATTAAATACAGATAACCTAAAAACTCACTACTTTTCAATATTTTACAATGTTGCCAGATTATGTAACATAGAATAGAATAGAATAGAAATATGCTTTATTGTCACTGAAAATAATACAATTTTATGGACAAAGCTAAATATAAATATAACAAAATATAAAAAATAAGTAATATATACCAAAAAACAAATACAAACAAACAATTTATATCAACTTTCATACGTCGTCGCAAACCTAATAATGAAAATTAGTAAAAAAAAAAACAATATAATGACTACAAAATTTGAATGAATTTAAAAATCAGCAGGTTATAATAATATGCAGATAATAATTAAAAATATAAAAAAGATGAAGTTACTGAGAGTGATACCCAACTGAAAATAATACTATTTTATCCCCTGTTATTGATTTTAATCGTTTAATTCATTGAAAAACTCATCAACTGAATAATACGGTCTTGTAGAGAGGTATGCTTTTGTCATATTACGAAATCTGATAAAAGATGTTGCAGATTTAATGTGTATCGGAAGATGATTATATAATCTTTTTGCGGAATATAGTATAGATTTTTTTGCCAATTCTGTAGACGGGATCGGTAAATAAACATCATGATCCGATTTTCTTGTGGAGTAGCCATGGTTAGGTCTTGTCGGTAAAACATGTAGGTGTTTGCGAATTAAACAAACAGATTCTAAAATAAATAAAGAGGGAAGCGTCAGAATTCTATGATTTTTAAAATAGCTCTCGCAATGCGCTGTTTGGTCAAGACCAAATATATATCGAATTGCTCTTTTCTGTAATCTGAAAATAGCATTGAATTGGGCAGCTGTACCAGAACCCCAGAAAGGAAGACCATATCGAAGATGAGACTCGAACAAAGAGAAATATGCTATTTTGGCAGATGATAAATTGATTTCTTTCGACACAGATCTTATTGCAAAGCAAGCTGAGGCCAGCTTCTTATTCAAGGAATCAGTATGACGGGACCATTTAAGATTGCTGTCAATAAAAATACCTAAAAATTTTACGGACTCAACTATATTGATTTGGCTGTTATTTAGAAGCAGTGGTTGAAAGGCTCCCTTATAAGATAAAGCTACTGTCTTATCTACGTTAAAGCAAAGTAAGTTAGAATCAGACCAGGCCTTTATTTTAAGTAAATCGGCGGTAATAATTGCATAAAGAGTTGAAATATCCGAATTGCTCCAGGTAATACTAGTGTCATCAGCAAAGAGAGAAATTTTTCCATTAATGTTTAAGCAAGTGATGTCATTAATGAAGAGCAGAAAAAGAATAGGACCTAATACAGAACCAAAATGTTTTAAAAATAAAATATTTTCTTTAATTAATAAAGTTTGGTAATTAAAATGTAATTTGATAGCAAAAAGATAAATTAATGTTTATTCATTGATCCATTAAATTAAATTTTTATTATTTTTTTAATCTTTCGTGTTTTTTTAGGTTAGTGTTATATCTATACGAAACATCTTAAAAGAAGATTTAGCTAATGGCAAAGAAGCGGCGGATAAAAGGAAGAATGATAAAGCAGATACATTTGATAACTTCATTTAAAAAAAAAACTTGCAGCGGAAGATTTGGACGTACAATTCCAAAAACGAATATTTTACATTAGACAAACTTTTGACTGATGTGAAACAAAACTTGGATTTTTGGGGTGAACGTACCACTTTATACACACTTATAAAATCAATGGGATATAAATTTAAAAAAGTGAACGGACGACAAATTTTAAGTGAGCAAAGACATATCAAAATCAGCAAAATCGCTTTCCTTCGGAAATTTATGGAACTAAAAAGCGCAATGAATCAATCAGATTTCTGTACTTAGACGAAACGTGGATATACAAAAATGGCACTCCAACGCGTCGTTGGGTACATGAATCTGATTTAAAAAACAATCCATTGCATTTGAAATCTGAAGGAAAGCGATTTACAATTTTACACGCAGAAACAAATACTGGGTTTTTAGAGGGACGTGACTTGTTGTTAGACTCTTCAAATACTGACATTGACTATCACAAAACTATGAACGGTGACATTTTCAAAAACTGGATTGTTAATCAACTCATTCCTGCTTTATCCAATTTTTCAGACAAATGTGTAGTGGTAATGGATAATGCTCCTTATCATTCTGTACAACTAAACAAACCACCTACATTTTCAGCAAAAAAAGAGATAATGCAGGGATGGTTGAGCAGCAATAACATCGCATTTGACAAAAAAATGACAAAAAAAACAATTATACACTATAATTCAACCATACAAAAGTAACGATAAGACATATGTAGTAGATGAAATATTAAAGCAACATGGACATGATGTACTTCGACTACCCCCATACCACTGTCAATATAATCCAATAGAGTTGGCATGGGGCTTTACAAAGACGTACTACCTATAACAAAAATATTGCATCTTTATATTCAGACAGGGATAGGGTTAAAAAAACTTGGACAGAAGCGTTAAGACAATGTACACCAGACATGTGGAAAAAATTTTGTAGACATACAGACGAACTTATTTTGGCAGATTGGACTACTTACATGGGAAACTGCTCACATGACAATAATCCTCCTTTAATTATTTCATTGGAGGAATCAGATTCTGACGATTCCGATTTTGGATTTGATAGTGACTCTGATATATCCAATGAAATAATGGAGGTGGATTAAAAATACATACCGAACAGATTAACAATAGTTTTAACCAAATCTGTAGCTTAAATTTTTGTTGTTTATATGGTTTTTTTTAATTTTGTATGTTTCATTTTCTTTTGTACTTTGTTTATTTTATATCAGTGTATCTGCTTTTCTGCTGAATAATTGCACTGAAACTATTAAACACATTTTAAATGGATTACCAATATTTGAAAGCTTAGATATATAACGAAGCATAACATTTTATGGGAATTTTTGTCTTTGTTTTACTTATCAAAACGGCTGAAACCAATTTTGCCAATACTTGGTGTAATATCTTTAATAAAAGGAATACTAATATAAATAGGTTTTTCTTGATTGTTTTCATTTATATTTAAAGGTATATGAGTTTGTATTTCATTAGTATCAATTTGTGATAAGAAATTTATATTATTGTTGATATTAGTAATGGAAGAAGTTCTAAATAAAATTTTATTTAATAAATGATGTGGATAATTATTATCTGAAAATAGGTGGTAGAGAATTTTTAAATCGCGTTTATGAAAAGAGTGGTCAGATAAAGCTAGTACTCTATTTTTCATTTGTTTAACTAAATTGATTTTAATTGATTGTTTATGATAAGAATATAATTTAGATATCTACCGAAACTATATGGTTTTCTATACCAATCTACTTTAATTGTATTATTAGATCTAATAAGTTGAGTATCTAGAAAAGGTATTGCTCCAAAACTATTTTCAGTTTCAATTGTAAATTGAATATAAGGATCATAACTATTAAAAGTTGCTAATATATCATTTGTTTCTTCCTATAATAAATAATAATAATAATAATAAACTTGCCTTTAACAAACAATCCCCAAAAACTTTAGGAATTTTTTTTGGAGTTATACGGGCTAAGGGAGGGCTTCATGACCATCCAGATGCCCTTTAATTTAAATATATTTTACGGTCTTTCATTCCCGGTCGAAATGAGGGCTCTCTTTGTTTTGGCAACATTGAAGATGATGATACTCCTGACCTACCGGATGTGGAAATAAATTTATGTGGACAATATTTTTCCTCAATTGACAAAAACCAGGAATCTGAGGAAATTCCTGATCCTGACCCACTTAACTCAGTTGATACTAAACTAAGTGATATTCAGTATGATGGATTGGAAAATTTGGCTGGGTTATATGCTATAAAATAAAAGACCTTGATAATATTACAGATTGCACATGAAGCTCTACATGGGTTTCACATCTAAGTGAGGGAGGTTTATCAAAGCCTACTTCGGAATTTATGGATCAACTTGAAGAACTTGGAAAAATATTTAAATATTTTAATAAGGATAGTTTATTTATTTCTAAAAATTATTTAAAGAAATTATTAAAAATAAGTTATGCTATGTCCACAGAAAATAAAATTTTTAATTTGATGTTCCAGAATGTTTTTTAGAATGAGACAGTTGAATAGAGATTTACGTAAGCTGCTATTTCGAGAAACGAAGGTTTTCAAAAATAATAAATTAATAGATAAAAAATCCCACTATGACTTTTTTTACATCATTTATTTATCCATCCTTTAGCATAACACTTGATTAAGTATATATGAATTTATACTTTACTCAAGACTTCTTTAACTGATAATATTAAAATTTGTGCTATTGTGTGGTTCAAGCTTTTTATTCATATAACGGTCGCAGTTAATGCATATTTTTTAAAATCATAAAGGTTTTAAAACAAAAATATTTACCCTGAATTAAATATTAAGAATTAATTTTTTATTGTGATAAAATATTACTTAAATCGATTAAGAAATTTAGTTTCAGAAAATTTTATACAGACTATTCATCATATTAGACCAAAGCTGTTAAATGTTTAAATATCATTTTGGTTAGTTTAAATGGAACACCCTATATGTATCACATGCAATAGCTTATTTTATAAGCTTAAAAATTAATGTTTATTAGTTCCCTATTCCTACTAGATTACGAATTATTTATAAAAAATTGATTAAGAAGCGCAGACTACACTATTGCCTAAAATTAAAAAGTAGTAAATATAAATTTTAATAAATTGCCACGTATTTTAATGAGTTTAGAACATAAATCAAATTTGGAAAAATTAAAGAAATTGAACTAAAGAAATACAACTCCAGCTGAGTTCGGTAGTGGTCTCTCTACTGGCAAATTAGTGCCCAGCTCAGCCGTAGAGGGAAGTAACAAATACTAGTGAGTAGCGCCACCGATTTAGACGGTTAAAATCGGAAACCCCTGTTGTCCCAGGCACTACTTTACCCACTGGAGATAATTAAATAAATTTAGAATATTTAACGGTTCTAATTGAATTAAATTATAACTATAAATAACGATAAGTGAGCTAAATAAAACTAAAATATCCACTAGACTCTTCTTTAATGAACAAAATAAGAAACTGATTATTTTCACAATAGGATACAGATTGTCAAGCCTCGTGCCGGACACACTATTAATATTTATAGAATAAATTATATGAACAATAATAAAAAAAAAGATAAATTTTTCAAATAGGTGTGATCACACGCAACAAAAAGAAAAACAAGGAAAAATAGCTTTAACTAAAACTATGTCCGACTTAAAACTAATAGCTTATCTGTAAGTTTAATGATTTGCCACAGTCCTAGGCTTCACCAATACTTGGGTCAGTTCCAAAATTTAAGCCTTATCCAAACCAAAAGGCTTGCTCCAAACACAATAACCAAAGCTCGTACCAAGTATTAGGTCAGCAACCAGAATTCTGCCTGACTCAGGGACTTATGCCCGTAACTAAAAACCCTATTTAAAGCAAAATAGGGTTCTTTTCGAGAGACGATATCCCAGTTGATAGTTGGGTAAGTTCAGGACAAAAGAAAACAATGTCCTCGCTGCTAAATGCAATGTCGAACAAGCTCCAACCACGATGGTTATCCAAAAAGAAAGGTTTCAAAAATACTAGACCCCGCTACTGTCAATAGAAAATCTCAATAAAAATCCGGACAAGCCGAAATCTCCACCAAATTCACCAAAATCCAGCAAAATACCTTCTACACCGTTTTCGATGGAGACAGACGAAACTTAATTACGCAAATCCAACCTACGTTGCCCCCGATGTACAGGGATGCAATTAAGTTCCCAAAAATTTTCTGATTAACACGCGTTCACTACGAGAGACAGGAGTCAAAAAGAAAGAGGGTTCGATTATCCAACTTCACTTAGATTTGACACACTTCAGTCAGAAACATGATGGCCTCTACTACGATACTGACAATAACCATGGTTAATTCAGCCAACCACTTATGAACAAACAGAGGTCATCTGATACATTTAATCCTATTATTTTAATTAGCAAACAATAAATAACCCAACATCACTTAGTTTCCCTATTTATTTTTGATACCAATAATAAAGTTAAAAATATGACCGAACGTTGGCTAGAAAAGTACATTATACAAGTTATCGACTAGGGAGTCGTTCAGATGTCCCACTGTCAGAGATTTCGAACTACACGCAATTATAATAATAAACTTATTTACCAAAACCCATCGTTAGCGACAACTAAATAAAATTTTATGGCCGAAATAACAACAACAGTTGGCGTTTTACTATTAATAACCTAAATCAACCGGTTTTGCCTCGATAAATTCTGCAATATTATAAGGTAAACCAACGATTTTGTTTACAAATTAAGATCTGTTGCTAACGCAAACTTAACCCGTGACAACATCCCCTCCCCTAAGAAAGGAGAAAATCTACCGAAGATTTTCGACGATAACGCCATAGTGCTAAATAAGCCAACAGTCACAATGAAAGGGACAACAAACCCATACAATAGCTAACGACAAATTGCTGTAACAGCCAAGCCAATAAAACGCCATATACCATTTCGTAAAGAATACGAACTAACAACACAACAAAACCAAAGAAAGAAAAACAACAAACAAACCAACAACAGAAAAACACAAAAAGGGTATCAACGATGGTTGTTGATAAGTTGACTGGATTCAAGTAATGTAGCAAAGGGTAGAGAAGGTAACGAACACATGTTACTCACTAAGTCGACCAAAACTCCTCGACAAATCCCACCATGTGGTTTTTTTTTCCACCGAGCACTCAACAACCAATGGCCCGGTCGGAAAACAAAAGGTTTGGCCTCCAAAATCCACACAAAACGTGAAAATAGCACCACGGCCAAAAAAAAAAGAGACCCAAACCATGAGGGTAATTAAAGTCGACGAAGCAAGCAACAACATAAAAGGTAAGATAAGGTAAGATAAGGAAATTACTTGAATCCAGAAGTGTTAAGGTTGGAGGACTTCTACCTCCCCGCCTGGAATATCCTCGGGTGGTGAAATTCTTAGGCCTCCAGTCACAAGGCACAAAAGGGTCAACGATGGTCGTGTTGACAAGGTTTGAATCCAAATAACGAAAGATACCATAAGTTTACAAAACCTAAGTTCCTGCCAAACAGACTGAAAATTCCCTCAATAAATCCCAACAAATGGTTTTTCCACCGGGCACTCAACAACCAATGGCCCGGTCGGAAAATAAAAGGTTTGGCTTCGAAATCCACAAAACGTGCCGTAGAACTACTACAAATGAAGCCAAAACCATAAGGTCATTCTAAAGCCAACCAAGCAGGAAAACGATGTAACTAAATATAGATAATGGTAAAGATAAGTTTACTAAGGCAGAACGAAATTTGGATCCAGAAAGTGTTAAGGTTAGGTAGAAATCAACGATGGACTTGCTGAAAGGGTTGGATTCAAGTGACGACGGGTAAGATGGGATTACAATAAAACAACCCAAAGTAACGAACTTGAATCCGAAAAGTATTAAGGTTAGGGGACTCTTACCCACTCCGCCTGGAGTATCCTCGGGTGGTGAAATTCTAAGGCCTCCAGCCACAAGACCGACAATACAAAACACCAAACAGAAACGTGAGAACATTAAGAGAAATAACGAAAATCACAAAAGAGAAACAACCAAAGATTCAAACATACTACAAGGAATTGTCGTCTGGAGCGAGTGATTCATAATAAGGCTTCAAATCCTGGACATGCCAAATTCCTTTCGAATTCCCTAACTCGTCCTGGAGTTCATAGGACCAAGAACCACACCTACGCTTTACAACAAAAGGACCAAGATACGCTGGCGCTAATTTTGCCGAATAGAATTTCAGAGCATCCGACAAGACTTTATTCTTCCTCCAAACCTTATCCCCACAACTAAAAGATAGAGGTCTACGTCGCAGATTATACCGATTTGCATTTTGCACTCTTGCGGACTCTATACGCTGACGAACTTGCTGATATAACTTCGCGAAGCTCTCACGACGGTTTTTAGCATAATTATTGATTTCGATTGGGTCCGTCCGAAGTTTATCCTCGTAATCCGTTCCATAGAGTTTGTGTTCCCTACCAAAAAGAATAAAGTATGGACTATATTTAGTAGTTTCACTAGGCGTTGTCCTGATTGCGCAGCCGATTTCATTAAGATGCTCATCCCAAGTCCGGTGGTTGTCTTGTTTTACAAATGTACGTAACATGGTCTTAATAACTCTATTGTGCCGTTCTGTGGGGTTAGCGCGTGGATTGTAATGTGCGGTAAAGAACATTCTGATATTATATTTCTCAGACAATCTCCGGAATTCGTTCGATTTCATTTGGACACCGTTATCGCAAGTTAAAGTCATGGGTGCACCATACAACAAAAAGAAACCTTCCATAATTTCTGTCAAGTTTTTGGCAGTAGCGGTTCGACACGGATATAAGAAGACTGCCTTACTGAAACTATCAGACACAACTAGGATATATTGGTAACCTTTTTTCGATTTAGGAAGAGGTCCAATGCAGTCTAGACTTATTGCCTGGAAGGGTTCAGATATTACAGGACGATCGCCCATCAACCCTGCTGGTGCTTCTTGCTCAACTTTATTCTGAGCACAACTCTTGCAACGACGAACATACCTAGACACGTCAATTTTCACTTTGGGCCAGTAAAACTTCTGGCAGATTTTCCCAAAGGTCTTATTTACACCTACGTGTCCGGCAGATGGTAAATCATGACAGCGTTGTAGAATGGGGCCGCGTTGGTCTTTAGGCACCACTAATTTCCAATCGTTTGAAAGAGGCGACAAATTAGGAATACCAGGCTTCACGAACTTATAAAGGGCACCATTTTGTACACGCCATAACGGATACTTTAAGGGGTTGTCCTGAACCTTCAATAACATCCTAGCGTACCACTTGTCGGTGGTGGTTTCAGGGGTGACGGTACAGTTGTCTACTACATTTACTGACGAATTGGTCGTGTTAATACGGCACTGGGAGAAAAGGTCGCGACCTAACGATTCTCCCGGGATCCGTTTCCCTGCTGTTTACATTTCAGACAGTTCTTAATGGTAACGTTAGGGGCACCACAGCGATAACAATAAACCTTTCTAGAGTTGGGACAATTCCTATTGACGTGTCCGGGGTTTCGACAATTCCAACAAATTGGAACACTGGAAGAACGACCAGCTCTACTAGTAGTCGTGTCAACTCTACCTATTCCCGACTGTTGGAGATCGGGGTTCTCCTGAATAGGTTGTACCTCCACAAAAGCAAAGTCAGGTTCGACAAATTGATTTCTTTTACGGGAAGGTGGCACATAATTTTCTACTCTATACTTCTTCGTTTCTAATTTCATGCACTCTTCCTCTAACTCCTCGATGGTTCGAACAACAGGCAATTGAGTAATATAGAATGGGGATAGATTCCTTATTAAGAGGTCTAATTGCAACTCTGGAGTAAGACTACCATGACGCCGAAACAACGCTTTCATACAACACAAATAATCAATTATACCCTCGGTGGTGTCTTGGGTTCGTTCTAAGATTTCTTTAAAAAGCCTAGCACGATAATCGGGTGGTTCAAAGTGACGTAATAACAAATCTGACAAACTTTGCCAATCTCCAAACCTATCAATGTTGGCTCTAAACCAGGTTAATGCTTTACCGGAGAAAAGATCTATGGCACTGGAAAATAACTGTTCCTCAGTGATGTTACGAGCTATTCGAAGTTCTCGAACTCTATCCAGGAAATTATAAACAGAAGACTTAGCATCCCCGGTGAACTTCACATTCCATTTTTCTAAATTTAAAGGTTTCATTTGAGTATAATGAACAGGTGAAGATTCCTCATCTAAATCGTGGACAATATAACTAGGCTCCGGATTGCGCTTAGCAGCAATATCAAGGGAATCTAGGGCAGCTATCACCTCCACCAACAACTTATCCCTCTCCGACTTCTCCTCAATTGTTAATCCAGACTCCGGAATGCGTTGGATACGATGGTAGATATGGACTAGTTTCGACAACGAAGAATTATATTCCCTAACGATATTTTCACCTTCCAGCGTAAGAACCGTTTCCTCTAGCAACAACCTACGAATTGACTCTAACTCACCCTTAACATCTGCTACTGTATATGGGGGTCTCGTGAAAGTACCCGCTCTCTCCATCTTTAAAATTGGCCGCAGGGCCATCCTCATCTGATCGACCGTTGGCTGTGAATCAACTAAAATCCCACGGACTAAAAGTTCATGAACCAACATGTCCTTTTTAAGGTATAAAATATCCATTTTATACTCCATGATATACGATTAAAATAACGACAATTCAACAAAATTCAACAATAAACGAATAAGTGACAACTACAACCTTTTCAACAAATAATCAACAAATTGCGGTTCGGTAGCAATTAGCAACGTTGGATAATATTAAATAACTTACCAATGATATATAGATAAAAATAAGAAAGTATTCAACTATGTAAATCGTTTCACGTTTGGTGTGATCAGATGTTAATAACGCCAATAATTAAAATATATATATAAAAAAAAAGTTACTACTTAGCTCACTTATATACGCGATTAATAAAAAAAAACTAACAATTACTCGCCCAATTAAACAAATATATGCCCCACGTTGGGCGCCAAAAATTTGCCACGTATTTTAATGAGTTTAGAACATAAATCAAATTTGGAAAAATTAAAGAAATTGAACTAAAGAAATACAACTCCAGCTGAGTTCGGTAGTGGTCTCTCTACTGGCAAATTAGTGCCCAGCTCAGCCGTAGAGGGAAGTAACAAATACTAGTGACTAGCGCCACCGATTTAGACGGTTAAAATCGGAAACCCCTGTTGTCCCAGGCACTACTTTACCCACTGGAGATAATTAAATAAATTTAGAATATTTAACGGTTCTAATTAAATTAAATTATAACTATAAATAACGATAAGTGAGCTAAATAAAACTAAAATATCCACTAGACTCTTCTTTAATGAACAAAATAAGAAACTGATTATTTTCACAATAGGATACAGATTGTCAAGCCTCGTGCCGGACACACTATTAATATTTATAGAATAAATTATATGAACAATAATAAAAAAAAAGATAAATTTTTCAAATAGGTGTGATCACACGCAACAAAAAGAAAAACAAGGAAAAATAGCTTTAACTAAAACTATGTCCGACTTAAAACTAATAGCTTATCTGTAAGTTTAATGATTTGCCACAGTCCTAGGCTTCACCAATACTTGGGTCAGTTCCAAAATTTAAGCCTTATCCAAACCAAAAGGCTTGCTCCAAACACAATAACCAAAGCTCGTACCAAGTATTAGGTCAGCAACCAGAATTCTGCCTGACTCAGGGACTTATGCCCGTAACTAAAAACCCTATTTAAAGCAAAATAGGGTTCTTTTCGAGAGACGATATCCCAGTTGATAGTTGGGTAAGTTCAGGACAAAAGAAAACAATGTCCTCGCTGCTAAATGCAATGTCGAACAAGCTCCAACCACGATGGTTATCCAAAAAGAAAGGTTTCAAAAATACCAGACCCCGCTACTGTCAATAGAAAATCTCAATAAAAATCCGGACAAGCCGAAATCTCCACCAAATTCACCAAAATCCAGCAAAATACCTTCTACACCGTTTTCGATGGAGACAGACGAAACTTAATTACGCAAATCCAACCTACGTTGCCCCCGATGTACAGGGATGCAATTAAGTTCCCAAAAATTTTCTGATTAACACGCGTTCACTACGAGAGACAGGAGTCAAAAAGAAAGAGGGTTCGATTATCCAACTTCACTTAGATTTGACACACTTCAGTCAGAAACATGATGGCCTCTACTACGATACTGACAATAACCATGGTTAATTCAGCCAACCACTTATGAACAAACAGAGGTCATCTGATACATTTAATCCTATTATTTTAATTAGCAAACAATAAATAACCCAACATCACTTAGTTTCCCTATTTATTTTTGATACCAATAATAAAGTTAAAAATATGACCGAACGTTGGCTAGAAAAGTACATTATACAAGTTATCGACTAGGGAGTCGTTCAGATGTCCCACTGTCAGAGATTTCGAACTACACGCAATTATAATAATAAACTTATTTACCAAAACCCATCGTTAGCGACAACTAAATAAAATTTTATGGCCGAAATAACAACAACAGTTGGCGTTTTACTATTAATAACCTAAATCAACCGGTTTTGCCTCGATAAATTCTGCAATATTATAAGGTTAACCAACGATTTTGTTTACAAATTAAGATCTGTTGCTAACGCAAACTTAACCCGTGACAAAATCAATGTAGCTTTTTATTATTAAAATATTGAGTTTCAAAAGTTAAAAAACGTTTTTAATTTTTCAAAAAGTTCCTAAATTCCATAATAGAAACGTATATACCATTTCGTTTAATGTAATTATTTGAATGTATACTCACCAACTGACGTCATGCGAGATTCGGACCGAAATCGGTATAACTAGCTTAGTATCATATCTTGTATATTCGTATCATGGATAAGACTAGTCAGTCCGCGCCACGAACTTGTAACGAATAATAGATTAAAATACCTCGAAATTTCCTTTCTATTACGCTAAACGAATATTGATGTGTTATATTAGGATGATTCAGTCAAAATTATATGTAACGTGACTATGAGTTGAAGATAAGTATTCACTTTCAAAATATGAAATATCACTATCTGACTTTTCGTTTTGCAGGAAAATATTTCTCTTTATTGCTTTTGTAATACCCGGTTGTGATGGTAGAAGACAAGATGGTTTAATCTTGAAGGAAGATGTGTAACGAGATATTGTGGTAACTGTAAATGGCCCTCTTGTTTGCACCGCTTTGTTCCTATAGTGTATGTTAACATTTGTTGTCACTTGAATAGATTTTTCTGCAGCTATGATAGGGTCGGAGTTAGTTTCTCTGTCTTGAGTTTTTGGTATTTCTGTCAAAATAAACATTAAAAATTAATTACTCCTTTGTTTAAATTTATACACTATAATCATAATTATATTTTATAAACTTATAACTTATCCAATGAATCGATTACATACCTTCAGACTCAACAATTTCTTCTATCACACTTGTATCTAGTTGTATGCTTCATCATGAACATCAGCAGGGCTTTCACTTTGCAGACATTCTTTGACAATATCATGCCTTTGACTTTTGATGAATGCTTTTCAAAAAGGCCTATCATCAGAAAGCCGTCTTTGCTATATGTCAACAAATTACAATTTTATTGAAACATATTTCTTATACGAGTGTATAAATTGCTTCCAATTAGATCTATTCAGATTCGTTGATTTTTATCCAAAAATATTCTTTAATTACGCATAGTTAATCAAAATTATTAATTACAAATTAAGTTTCCCCTGGTAGTAAAGAAGTAGTGATATCTTTGGCTGATCTAATTCTCCATTCATTTTTTTTAAGAAAATATCGTACAATTTTAAATGCAATATAGATAGTATTACGTAAATTTTTTAAGTTAAAAATAATAAAAGTATTTCCGAAAATTCAGTTATTGCAAGGAAGTATACAATTGTCGTTAAACTTGTACCTACTTAATATAAAATTATTTGCTACTTCAAATAGTCTCTATTTCTAAAATATTTTAAGCAGTTCCTTAATTCCAGAAATTTAAAATTAACAGGTATTAATTAAGAAGATTATCAGTTTTTTCAAAATGAGATTATTCATTTTTTTTAAGAAAATATCGTACAATTTTAAATGCAATATAGATAGTATTACGTAATTTTTTTAAGTTAAAAATAATAAAAGTATTTCCGAAAATTCAGTTATTGCAAGGAAGTATACAATTGTCGTTAAACTTGTACCTACTTAATATAAAATTATTTGCTACTCCAAATAGTCTCTATTTCTAAAATATTTTAAGCAGTTACTTAATTCCATAAATTTAAAATTAACAGGTATTAATTAAGAAGATTATCAGTTTTTTGAAAATGAGATTATAAAAGTGTTTGCTGCCGGTTATAATTTGGAATTTCCACTGCACCTGTTTTTACTTAATAGGGTTGTACCTCTCTTATTAACAACTGAGTTTCAAAATGCTATTATTGAATTACCTAAAGCCGGCACAAACACAATTGCGTATTCTGAGAGAGCATTTAGGGAGCAATTTTTAGATGCTCAAGTTACAAAAATCTTTTAATATTCCATGCTAACATAATTGCGATTTAAAAGAGGCTCTGAGTGTGTTTTTCCGTCGCTTTTTAATTATGTGATTTATCCAAGCTTATAGTGTTTGCTGTAATAATAAATCGATCTTAAATAGAATGTAATGCGTGGTGCGTTTTTGCTTATTCCATATTATGATTGTTCACATGATCAAGTATTTGCTGCCATTTGTCCACACTAACAGCAGAAAAGTTTTGTATGGTTGAAGAACCATCATTAGCTCAAAGTATTGCAATTTCCTTGGCAACACTGTTTACTTCTTTTAGCGCGTTATGGAAAAATGATGAGAGTAAATTTTTATGTAGCGCGCATACCGTCACCAAAAAGCGACACGATATGATTAACATTTTGGTTTGTTTTGCGTTTGTGATACAGAAATATCGAAAGATATGTTTATTGAAACCGAAAAGCCGTTTTTAGAAATTTATTTTAAATTACAATAAAGCTTTCGCTAAAGGATTACAAACAATAATTCTGAATTTTAAATATAACACTGCTATATATAAACTTCTATATCTAAAGAGATAAGTTTTCTACTAGCTCAGCAGAATCCCTCGTCTAGACACTCGTAACTCCTCCATCCCTAAGTGGCAAAAATAACGAAGTGATTTTTGGAACAAGCTTCTATAAAGACGTCTTCCAGTTCCATTTCTTGAACATTTTCGTTTTCTTTTAGTTGTGGCTTTCAATAAAACTTTTTAAAAATATAATATAAAATTATTAAAATAATAAAGATTAATAAAAATGGTGAAATTATTAATGTTGCTTTATAAGTACAGGTTGTCCTTTGGTTCTTCTATCGGTGTTAGATGTTGGGCAATTTTATTTATCTCATATAAGTTTTCAAAATCGATTTTAGTTATATTCCTCGTTCTGTAGCTTTTCGATAATTTGAAAAGGCCTGGTTCGAATTTTGAAAGTAGCAAAGGTTTTCCCTTATGAGTTTGTGGGTTATTTGTAAATTTCAGCTTCCCCTTATAGATTTCACATCCCTCTGGAAGTTCGATCAAGGTTGGTTGGATAATATCGATGTATTGATCTGATATGCATTTTGATAAACCCTTTTCTTTTTTGGAAGGAATTATTATTATGTGATTTTCGGTGACTTGTTTAATAATAGTTTCGTGGTTAATAACTTCTATGGTACTGCATCCTTTGGCAACTTTCCTTCAAGGCATTGTAGAGTGCATTTATCTTCTGGTACTTGATCATCCAGGCAATAGCAAATATTTTCTAATCTTGGACAGTCTTCATTTTTCAACTGAACTTCTTCTTCGGTTCGTGCCAAGTATGGGTATAGTGGTGTGAATAATTGTTTATTTTGGATAATAGGATATATGTGGTAAAATTCTAGTGTTTGTGGTTTTAGGAGAGGAAAGTGGATGGCAAAAATTACCTTTGATTTTGAAAACGTTACTTGGGTTCCACGAAATAGATAGTAGGTTAGTGTATTTTCAAATTTGGGAATTATACTTTGATCATAAATAGAATGCAAATATTTTACCATTTCTAAAATTTCATAACTTAATAACATAGAACTGGGTAGATTTGACTAATTGTTCCCTTCGTTTTGAATAGATGCTTCAAATTTTTTTAAATTATTTTCTTGATTTTTGCATAAAAGTGTTAGTGATCGATTATAATGATCAATCAGTTTTTTGTAAAGGGAAGTTTGCAAATTTATTTCGGTTGTAATTTCTTTTTGGTTTTGCTGTAATAGTTTAATAGCATTATCATACCGGTCTCCGGAGTCTAAATTTCCGAATACCCATTTATTAAATTTTCCTAACCCGTTTATTAACCCTCTTTTAGAACGAATATGAGGTAGTATATTTTCAAATTTTTGTTCGAGAGAATTTACAAAAAATTTGGTTCGTTTCATCATATTTTCGCTTAGTCCATGGTACGAAATAGGGTTTGAAGCATTAGTTTGAATAATAGTTCTTTTAATTATCAAGAAGTGTTCTTTTAAAGTTTGAACTTGCTTAGTCACGTCTTTTAGATCTAAGTAATGTATAAATGTTTGTTTGCTATAAATTAATTTGGAGGTTCCTAATTTTACAGGGAGTCACAAATTGTCTAGTGGTGTAATTTTTATGTCTTGTGTGTTACAGTTAGCTTTGGCTAGTAGAAGGACAAGGATATTAGGATTGTCAAGGAGGTCATTGTCTCGTTGACCCTGTAAAATGTCATTAGAATTAGCTCTGGGATTTCTACTTTTGTGATAGGTGCCTTTATTCGTTTCTAATACGACACCTTTGTCTAACGTTATTACTGTCTTTTTAAATTTAGGTAGTTTCTTGTCACGGTTTTTTGTTTTGACAGGCTATTTTTTGGTCTAAAAAATCGGGTGGTTCTGGACGTTTTTGGTTTGCTAACAGTGTCAATTGGATATGCTTGACCATATCTAAAAAAAGAATCAATAACTGTCAGGAAGGGTAAATTAGAAATTCGGAATACATTTACACGTATATGATCAAAGGGTTTTAAAGCTGTTGGAGTTAGATTAAATTTAATAACTAGAGGGTTTCGATCATATTTATTTTTTAAACATATTTCGCAATTATTGACATAATTTTCAATATCTTCTGACATTTTCGGCGAATAGTAATTCGAGCTTAACGAAGATTTTAATTCATTTATTTCTCTATGACCTTTTCTGTATATATGATAATAAGTAATTCATTTCTTTTTGGTCTTCGATCGATACCACATCATTCAAAAGTTTCGTACAATGAATTAGCTTATAAGCAGAGTTTTTAAAATATTGCTGGAGAGTTGTTACAAAGATTCCTGGTAACAATCGATTTTTAAAATATATATATGTACGTTTGGGATTTAGAAATTCTTTAACAAATTTTATTACATTTTCTTCTAAATTTCTTTGGGGTAAAGTGATATTTAACCTATTATTTTCAAATATTTATTATTATTATTACTTCGTAGAAAGGTGAGTCCAGAGCATCTGCAAGGTCATCCAAAGTATTAATTGCCGGTATGTGACTTGCACGAAGATGCTTGTAGAATGGGCAGTTAAAAAATAGGTGCCTTATGGTTTCCATTTGCTTAAGGTTACAAATCGAGCACATTTCTTGCGTGTGTATCTTATGAATATTTTGTTTGTCAAAAATCTTGATACAAATTTTTGTGCCGAGACGCAACTGTGCTATTATTTGAATGCAGCAGCTTATTATATAAAAAACTGTTAGCCAGTACTATAGACGACGAACGAGATAAGCTATTTATATCCTGACCGTGCAAATTTCCCTAGAAGCTTTAAGCAAGGTTAATATTCTTTTGTTGTTGGCATTTTCATGACAAACATTCCAGAGATCAAGACGGTCTGACAGGTTAAAATATTGCTTTAACTGTGCCAGTCAATTTTATTTTAAAGGAATACTGTTAATTAATTGCTTAAGGCGATTGAAACATATTTTTGGCAGTCTATGACTGGCCATGGTTTTAAGTTAACAAAACCATGCTAGCACTGCCTTAATAATTAAAAAGCTTATTTTTACGGTGTCTGTTTCCAAGCGTACTATATAATTGGGAGTATTTCCTGGAAGCCAAAGAAGGTTTTTAAAGAATCCCACTGGCGCTCTTTCAACAATATCGTCGTAAGTAGATAAGGATACACTTTGGCCAGACACAGCCAGCCTAGACAGACTTAACCCCCTCCACTACACCCTCCGGGTTCCAACTTCAGACTAGAGATCGTAAGACGCAAACCTTTGTGACGTCATCGTATTAACTTCAGATCAACCTGGTCTCGCATAGACCGGCCATCTTGTTAATAGTGTTGTCAACTTCAGACTGGATGACATAATAATATTTTAAAAAATTGCCTTAAGACACTATAAGGCCCCTTCACAAATAATAACGAAAAGCTTATTGCAGTAAATTGTTCAGTAAACGTTAAGAATTAAAATTAAAAACTAAATAAAAAAGATGACATAGTCTAGATAAGAACTTATTGAGAAATTATACCTAAAAAGTGTATACTTTTACTAGTTAAGAAATAATTTAGGAAACAAAATCAAGTTTTAAAAATTTAAAATTTACCAAAATAATATAAAAAAAGACAAAAAAATTTCTACTTTTATTTATCATAAATAATTATACATTTTACTTTAGAAAAAAATAATAAATATATAAAATAAATATGTTAATTGAGTAATCCCATAATATGGCACAATACTAGGAATAATTGTAATTCTTTCAAAACATAGGTATGTAAATTAAAATGCTAATTGAGTATATTTAATGCAGTAATGCAATTTTATATATGCATATATATGATTTGATTAGAGTTACTTTGTATTACTTTTAATTGAATATAAAATATTTTGTTTTACAAATCTAATAATTATGTAAATTAAAGATTATACTTGTTACTTAATTTATGCAAGGACTGATTTTATTAGAAACTTGCATCCGTGGAAACTTGTTACTTTGTATTAATTTAATTGCACCTAAGTGTTTTTTGCTTTCAATTACAATAAATAATTTCCAGATAACATTTTTATTACTAATATTCTACGTAATTCTTGTGTATAAATACACACCTAGAAAATATCCTGACCAGTACTCAACTTCAAGAAAATGAACACTAACAGTGCAAACAGTGAGCCTGCTGCTTCTACAAAGATGTAAGTAGATTAATTATATCAAAAAAGATTATCAAACATACATTGATAATTTAAAAAGAATTATAGGGTGTATTAAAAGGGGAGTTTTGTGTAAAGATAAAACTTTAGGTAATTTTTTCAAAGCTTGAAAGTAATTTAGCTATTTTAAAATATTATTTTAAATAAATTTAAAGTTCATTTAAATAATCTTAAACGTTTTCGAAATAGACAATTAATATGGGAAGATTTAGATTCTTTTTTAATAATCGAGTTAAAACTGGTTTATATTATAAACATGTAAAATTTTAGTATTTTAGCTGTATATAGTAGTTTAAGTAGGGAATTTAGTCGGTACATTTCCACACCACCTAAGAGGTAGTACCATGGCGTGTTAGCTTTTTTTTTAGTGGAAAGCTTCGCCAATAGCCATATAAAACCACTTTAAGGCTCCAATTATCATTGGCTACCTCAAAAGCATTAGACATCAATCTTATAAGATATCTTTTGGTGACCCGTCAGGTTTCTTTTGGTGACCTTTTATCGGTATCTTTTGTTGACCATATAGGGTATCTTTTATTGATCTTATAAGATATTTTTAAGCACATTTTTTTTTGGTTTCGAAACAACATCTTTTTGTGACCATTACGTTGGTATCTTTTTGTGGTTGTTCAAAACATCTTTTTTTTTATTCTTAATATTTTAAATCTGGAGTGTGGCTCAGTAGACATCTTTTAGTGATCTGTCGGACATCTTTTTTTTAGTTAAATTCATATCAATAGGTGGTCCGTAACAGATATCTTTTATTGGTCTTATCTGAACATCTTTTAGATTATTAGGATGAGTTTTTAGTTTTATTTTTTCTCATTAGCTACTTCGAATCATTAAATAGTTATTCTTAAAAATTTAAATTCAATGCTCTTATGTTTCCATAAGCTACCTCAAACTTTTAAAACTAAAAAATCAAGGCTCCAATTTCATTGGCTACCTTGATTAATTTTTATTTTTAGAAATGTACCGTTAATTTGTAATTAAAAAGTTAAAACTAGAAATTAATCTAATTTTGGTTTTTTTTATACCCGTAAGGAACAGAGGTACCATCATCAAAAAACTTCCTCTTCATAAAAAGAGGTTTATAAACTTTCTCAAAATTTCGTGTAACGACCTCATGTTCCTTCGTTCGCGCTATTTGTTTACAAACGATACTAATAGGAACTGATTTTTCAAGAACCATTTCTTTTATTTTATCAAAATTTATAAATTTGGAGGTGCTATAATTCAGCGAAATACCTTTTACTTTACAACAAACGTTCTCTTTGCCGTTAATGGTGTACCTGTATGCATAGTTTTTGGGCCCTCCAAAAACAAACTCTGTAATGTAACCACCACTCAATTCATCGGTTAAATCACCAATACAATCACCTGTAGGAAGATCAGGGTAACAAGGGTGAGATAAATAGATAACACTATCTGTATCATAATATAACACCCTATCTTCTATTTGCTCAAGATAGGAATATAATTTTAATCGTGCCAGAGCTGTGACGTAGGCTGCTAAGATCACATTAACCGTTGGACTAAGATCGTAAGCTTCCTCCTTATACTCCCAAGTTACGATTAACGTCTCCTCATTAACAGGAAGAATGGTGTTAACGTATATAGCAGGGTTTGCCATCATATTGTAAAATTCCTGACTAGTTCGTACAATACTTGTTTTAGGCAAATTTTCACGCTGAGCGAACTTTCCCCAGAATGAATTTAACATTAATTTAGCGAGACATCGAAGTCCAGGGTTTTCCGTAATCTCGCCAAACTCCAATAAAACATCTTCTCTTTGCAGAAATTCTTCGATATATTGATTTTTTTCTTCTTTCGTTATGCACTGTTTTGGCCATCCTGACGCTTGTTGTTTTATTTTGATAAATTTATTCATCATATCCGAGAACAGACCCTTTTGATTTTGTGACAACTGAATAGTATCGTACGACCAAATCTCATACGAGTCCATCAGAGTGTAACCTTTTTCAACAGCTTTTACAACTTCTTCTATTACCCATGTCCCTGTTAAGGCCCTCTCCTCCGCAGAATGCGTACACTCATCTTTAATAAAGTCTTCACCACACTTTCGGCATAGTGTAAACATGCATTTGTTGTTCATTTTATAGGGAAGAACAGGGTGATAGAGATTGGTAGAAGGCAATATTTTACATTTTATCACACCTGACATTTCTTTTAAATCGATATGTTTGCACTCTTCACCCACGTAAATTCTTTTTGGGTGGCCAACAGGAAATTTTCCGTATTTGCAGACCCAGGGATAAAGAGAGCAGACGTCAACATATTTTATCTGTTCACCTTCCTTGGATTTGTAATATTCCATACAGTTTCCTGTTCTACCCCCGTATAAAGCATCTCGAGCATTTAAAGGTAGATTTTTTAAACAGGGATGATTTTCAGTGTACTTTTGAATATCGTTATTAATTTGCTTCCGAAAATCACATTCCCATATTTCAACGATCTTGTACCCAAAAGATTTGAGATGTTAAATCTTAGCATTCGTTTTGTCATATCGATTCTCCATACAATCTGAAGGATCATCTTTAAGAGGTTGATCCCTCTGATGTTTATAACAAGAAGGACACCCATGGTAGTAACACCCTTGAAATTCAAATATCTGTCTGGTTTCTTCACAGAACCCGTCAACTTTTACTCCAGATACAAGAGCTTCCGATCCTCTAGCGGCGTGTTGTATTACAATGCCTCTTTCTCGTTCTTCCCACAACAGCCACTGTAGAGCTATTTTAGACTGATTATCCCGGCATCTATAACCGCCTTTGGGTATCAATCCTATCGTGTTTGATTGTAGAAAATTACGCCTAAATACCTTGTTACAGGCTAAGGCTATAGTGCTAGCTTCTGTGAAGGGGCAAACGTTAGATGTTGCCAGAAGCTGTTGACGAAATTTCAGGCATGCATTTGTAAGAATATCAACATCAGATGTACAATATTCTTCAATCTCTTTTTGAAAATCAAAAACGTAATTCTCAGCCACCCTTTCTGCATGCCATTTAATTAATTTTTCACGTGCATCCTCCTTTAAATTATCAGGGTCGTAAAAAGTCAAAGCAGGCAGAGGTCCAACATAATTTTGATTTTCCACTCTGTTAAACAGATGTGGAAAATAACCCTTTTTCAATTCTGTCAAACCAAAAGCCTTAGGAAGAGAAGAGAGAGGCATAGGAAAATAGTTTAGACTATCAAGAAATTTAACATTACCAACTGTCATTGAAATTAATTTTGTCCCCCGCATTACAAGTTCAGGAGTAAGGTCTGTTTTCATCAAAACATGATTTAGTATAAACTGGTGGTCAAAACCGCCTCCATTGTGTGCAAGAACAACAACTTTCTTGAACAACTTTCGTTGATTTAAAATAAACTCCACTAACCGTTCAATAACATTAAATCTTAGTATCTGCAATTTTACCCCACATTTGTTACAAATTTTACTATTCAAACCAATACATGCATCACAACACTGCCGAAATACGCAAAGATTGGGTTCGTGTAGAAGAGAACCGTCAGCGTTATTTTTATCCTGACGTGTCTCCAGGTCGTAAAAAACAAAGAGAATATCAGAAGTTTTTGGAGAACCCGTGTCTGGCTGCATATAACAAAGATGATCCGCGGCTTCCTTGGACTTACATATTTTACAATAAATCTCACCACACACATGATCGTTTGTATAGATCTTAAAACATTTTTCACATTTTCTTATTTTGCTACATACCGACTTCAAATGTGCTCGGAAACAATCATCCCCGTAAAAATCTCTACCACAATCACCACAACGTTGTTTAATAAGTTTTTTAGAACAGGCCGGTGATCTCCTGCATGCAAAACACCTACCTCCACATCGATGCCTGTTTTTATTGTTAAAAGGTATGTGACACTCTTCGCAATAATAACCACAACAGAATGCCGCAGTTAGCGAAGTAATCACATTATAATGACCCTCATGATAGAGCAAGTTTAGAGAGGGGCCATCGTTTTCACCATTGAAAACAACGTCTCTACCTTTTGAGCCATACGAATACACTGTTATCTTATAATCTTTAAGGTGTTCCTGTAATTTCTTTAATTCAGGGATACCGGCCCCTTCTTTAGGTATTGTAACACCTGAACCTTTTAGCAGCTCTGTAACTCTTAAGGTTTGTAGTTTTCCAGTGTCTTTTCTTATTTTTCGGTACTCAGGATCTTTTTCTTTGTGGGCTAAGGCTACCACGAGTGCGCGAGGAAGACAGAGATGGTCCTTATTCTTAATAGTAACTATACCTTTTCTCTGACCGCACTCCTCATCAAAGTTATTATATAACATTCCTCTACCTTTACCCACAGGCATCTTAACAGTTGTAACACTGAGGCATAAAGTGTCAGTGTTGAGTCATGTGGAGTTGGATTGATATATAGAGGAAATTGTCTTCCATATATCACCCATAGTCACCTCACTTGCGGTTTTAAATCTTAACCAGCCCTCACCTCTCGCAAAATCTTTGGAGCAGAATGTGAAACCGACTTGATCATTAGGTTCAACACCTTCGGTCGCCTTTAAAATAATTTCCTCGATGGCGTCTTTGACCCATCCTACAGGTTCTTTATTAATGGGAATGGATTTAATTTTAAATTCCAGAGTTCGCCCCTGAAGGTTAAATTTGCGTACTTTCTTAACGACGTCTTTTAGTATAAGGTATTTCTCCATTATCAAAATATATTTTTAAAAACTTTTAAAACTCAAAAAAAATTTCGAAAAAAATCAAAAATTTTTTAAAAACTCAAAAAAAAAAGAAAACTTACAGCAGTTGATAACAGCTTGATAACAACAACAGAAATGATACAGACGCTGAGAAGGCCGCTCTTTATAGGTTTTTGAAAACGGTCACGTGGTACTTACTGATAATAAAAAAATGTGATGAGTAAAAAAGTACAAACTCAAAAATTAGTACAAACTCAAAAATTTCGAAAAAATCAAATTTTTTTAAAAAATCAAAAAAATTCAAACATCAAAATTGTAGACTTACGGTAAAACTTAATAAAATAGTTAAAAACTGTTCCTAAAGCGGACCAATGCCCTAAATTTTTATCATTTTCTGAAAAAATTATCATCGCTTTTCGAAAAATTGATTTTGTGTTGTTCTAATAATTAATTTTGAAATTAAATACTATTATTATTATAAATAAACTAACTTGTAAATTTTTATCACAGCATGGGAACCTCAACTCGAAAATATAGTTAATTTACAACAGGGATTTCGTAAAATGACTAATTGTAGTGTATTATACACATAAATCAGCTGATTTCATAAAAATTTGAAAATAAACTCTCCTGATTTTTCTCAAACAGCATTTTCATACACCCCTTTTCCTTATCAGAGAGTACCACGTGACCATTTCGAAACCCTATAAAAGAGAGCAGCAGTAGCTTCTGGTTCATTTCTGCTGCTGCCGCTGCTGTTATCAGTCGCAGGAAATTTGTGCGCGTTTTTGAGTTTTTTAAAAAATTTTGAATTTTTCGAAAATTTTTGAATTTTTCGAAAATTTTTTGAGTTTTTAACTATTTTATTAAGTTTTACCGTAAGTCTACAATTTTGATGTTTGAATTTTTTTGATTTTTTAAAAAAATTGGATTTTTTCGAAATTTTTGAGTTTGTACTAATTTTTGAGTTTGTACTTTTTTACTCATCACATTTTTTTATTATCAGTAAGTACCACGTGGCCGTTTTCAAAAACCTATAAAGAGCGGCCTTCTCAGCGTCTGTATCATTTCTGTTGTTGTTATCAAGCTGTTATCAACTGCTGTAAGTTTTCTTTTTTTTTTTTGAGTTTTTAAAAAATTTTTGATTTTTTTCGAATTTTTTTTTGAGTTTTAAAAGTTTTTAAAAATATATTTTGATAATGGAGAAATACCTTATACTAAAAGACGTCGTTAAGAAAGTACGCAAATTTAACCTTCAGGGGCGAACTCTGGAATTTAAAATTAAATCCATTCCCATTAATAAAGAACCTGTAGGATGGGTCAAAGACGCCATCGAGGAAATTATTTTAAAGGCGACCGAAGGTGTTGAACCTAATGATCAAGTCGGTTTCACATTCTGCTCCAAAGATTTTGCGAGAGGTGAGGGCTGGTTAAGATTTAAAACCGCAAGTGAGGTGACTATGGATGATATATGGAAGACAATTTCCTCTATATATCAATCCAACTCCACAGGACTTAACACTGACACTTTCTGCCTCAGTGTTACAACTGTTAAGATGCCTGTGGGTAAAGGTAGAGGAATGTTATATAATAACTTTGATGAGGAGTGCGGTCAGAGAAAAGGTATAGTTACTATTAAGAATAAGGACCATCTCTGTCTTCCTCGCGCACTCGTGGTAGCCTTAGCCCACAAAGAAAAAGATCCTGAGTACCGAAAAATAAGAAAAGACACTGGAAAACTACAAACCATAAGAGTTACAGAGCTGCTAAAAGGTTCAGGTGTTACAATACCTAAAGAAGGGGCCGGTATCCCTGAATTAAAGAAATTACAGGAACACCTTAAAGATTATAAGATAACAGTGTATTCGTATGGCTCAAAAGGTAGAGACGTTGTTTTCAATGGTGAAAACGATGGCCCCTCTCTAAACTTGCTCTATCATGAGGGTCATTATAATGTGATTACTTCGCTAACTGCGGCATTCTGTTGTGGTTATTATTGCGAAGAGTGTCACATACCTTTTAACAATAAAAACAGGCATCGATGTGGAGGTAGGTGTTTTGCATGCAGGAGATCACCGGCCTGTTCTAAAAAACTTATTAAACAACGTTGTGGTGATTGTGGTAGAGATTTTTACGGGGATGATTGTTTCCGAGCACATTTGAAGTCGGTATGTAGCAAAATAAGAAAATGTGAAAAATGTTTTAAGATCTATACAAACGATCATGTGTGTGGTGAGATTTATTGTAAAATATGTAAGTCCAAGGAAGCCGCGGATCATCTTTGTTATATGCAGCCAGACACGGGTTCTCCAAAAACTTCTGATATTCTCTTTGTTTTTTACGACCTGGAGACACGTCAGGATAAAAATAACGCTGACGGTTCTCTTCTACACGAACCCAATCTTTGCGTATTTCGGCAGTGTTGTGATGCATGTATTGGTTTGAATAGTAAAATTTGTAACAAATGTGGGGTAAAATTGCAGATACTAAGATTTAATGTTATTGAACGGTTAGTGGAGTTTATTTTAAATCAACGAAAGTTGTTCAAGAAAGTTGTTGTTCTTGCACACAATGGAGGCGGTTTTGACCACCAGTTTATACTAAATCATGTTTTGATGAAAACAGACCTTACTCCTGAACTTGTAATGCGGGGGACAAAATTAATTTCAATGACAGTTGGTAATGTTAAATTTCTTGATAGTCTAAACTATTTTCCTATGCCTCTCTCTTCTCTTCCTAAGGCTTTTGGTTTGACAGAATTGAAAAAGGGTTATTTTCCACATCTGTTTAACAGAGTGGAAAATCAAAATTATGTTGGACCTCTGCCTGCTTTGACTTTTTACGACCCCGATAATTTAAAGGAGGATGCACGTGAAAAATTAATTAAATGGCATGCAGAAAGGGTGGCTGAGAATTACGTTTTAAATTTTCAGAAAGAGATTGAAGAATATTGTACATCTGATGTTGATATTCTTACAAATGCATGCCTGAAATTCCGTCAACAGCTTCTGGCAACATCTAACGTTTGCCCCTTCACAGAAGCTAGCACTATAGCCTCAGCCTGTAACAAGGTATTTAGGCGTAATTTTCTACAATCAAACACGATAGGATTGATACCCAAAGGCGGTTATAGATGCCAGGATAATCAGTCTAAAATAGCTCTACAGTGGCTGTTGTGAGAAGAACGAGAAAGAGGCATTGTAATACAACACGCCGCTAGAGGATCGGAAGCTCTTGTATCTGGAGTAAAAGTTGACGGGTTCTGTGAAGAAACCAGACAGATATTTGAATTTCAAGGGTGTTACTACCATGGGTGTCCTTCTTGTTATAAACATCAGAGGGATCAACCTCTTAAAGATGATCCTTCAGATTGTATGGAGAATCGATATGACAAAACGAATGCTAAGATTCAACATCTCAAATCTTTTGGGTACAAGATCGTTGAAATATGGGAATGTGATTTTCGGAAGCAAATTAATAACGATATTCAAAAGTACACTGAAAATCATCCCTGTTTAAAAAATCTACCTTTAAATGCTCGAGATGCTTTATACGGGGGTAGAACAGGAAACTGTATGGAATATTACAAATCCAAGGAAGGTGAACAGATAAAATATGTTGACGTCTGCTCTCTTTATCCCTGGGTCTGCAAATACGGAAAATTTCCTGTTGGCCACCCAAAAAGAATTTACGTGGGTGAAGAGTGCAAACATATCGATTTAAAAGAAATGTCAGGTGTGATAAAATGTAAAATATTGCCTTCTACCAATCTCTATCACCCTGTTCTTCCCTATAAAATGAACAACAAATGCATGTTTACACTATGCCGAAAGTGTGGTGAAGACTTTATTAAAGATGAGTGTACGCATTCTGCGGAGGAGAGGGCCTTAACAGGGACATGGGTAATAGAAGAAGTTGTAAAAGCTGTTGAAAAAGGTTACACTCTGATGGACTCGTATGAGATTTGGTCGTACGATACTATTCAGTTGTCACAAAATCAAAAGGGTCTGTTCTCGGATATGATGAATAAATTTATCAAAATAAAACAACAAGCGTCAGGATGGCCAAAACAGTGCATAACGAAAGAAGAAAAAAATCAATATATCGAAGAATTTCTGCAAAGAGAAGATGTTTTATTGGAGTTTGGCGAGATTACGGAAAACCCTGGACTTCGATGTCTCGCTAAATTAATGTTAAATTCATTCTGGGAAAAGTTCGCTCAGCGTAAAAATTTGCCTAAAACAAGGATTGTACGAACTAGTCAGGAATTTTACAATATGATGGCAAACCCTGCTATATACGTTAACACCATTCTTCCTGTTAATGAGGAGTCGTTAATCGTAACTTGGGAGTATAAGGAGGAAGCTTACGATCTTAGTCCAACGGTTAATGTGATCTTAGCAGCCTACGTCACAGCTCTGGCACGATTAAAATTATATTCCTATCTTGAGCAAATAGAAGATAGGGTGTTATATTATGATACAGATAGTGTTATCTATTTATCTCACCCTCGTTATCCTGATCTTCCTACAGGTGATTGTATTGGTGATTTAACCGATCAATTGAGTGGTGGTTACATTACAGAGTTTGTTTCTGGAGAGCCCAAAAACTATGCATACAGGTACACCATTAACGGCAAAGAAAACGTTTGTTGTAAAGTAAAAGGTATTTCGCTGAATTATAGCACCTCCAAATTTATAAATTTTAATAAAATAAAAGAAATGGTTCTTGAAAAATCAGTTCCTATTAGTATCGTTTGTAAACAAATAGCGCGAACGAAGGAACATGAGGTCGTTACACGAAATTTTGAGAAAGTTTATAAACCTCTTTCTATGAAGAGAAAGTTTTTTGATGATGGTACCTCTGTTCCTTACGGGTATAAAAAAAAACAAAATTAGATTAATTTCTAGTTTTAACTTTTTAATTACAAATTAACGGTACATTTCTAAAAATAAAAATTAATCAAGGTAGCCAATGAAATTGGAGCCTTGATTTTTTAGTTTTAAAAGTTTGAGGTAGCTTATGGAAACATAAGAGCCTTGAATTTAAGTTTTTAAGAATAACTATTTAATGATTCGAAGTAGCTAATGAGAAAAAATAAAACTAAAAACTCATCCTAATAATCTAAAAGATGTTCAGATAAGACCAATAAAAGATATCTGTTACGGACTACCTATTGATATGAATTTAACTAAAAAAAAGATGTCCGACAGATCACTAAAAGATGTCTACTGAGCCACACTCCAGATTTAAAATATTAAGAATAAAAAAAAAGATGTTTTGAACAACCACAAAAAGATACCAACGTAATGGTCACAAAAAGATGTTGTTTCGAAACAAAAAAAAAATGTGCTTAAAAATATCTTATAAGATCAATAAAAGATACCCTATATGGTCAACAAAAGATACCGATAAAAGGTCACCAAAAGAAACCTGACGGGTCACCAAAAGATATCTTATAAGATTGATGTCTAATGCTTTTGAGGTAGCCAATGATAATTGGAGCCTTAAAGTGGTTTTAGATGGCTATTGGCGAAGCTTTCCACTAAAAAAAAAGCTAACGCGCCATGGTACTACCTCTTAGGTGGTGTGGAAATGTACCGACTAAATTCCCTACTTAAACTACTATATACAGCTAAAATACTAAATTTTTACATGTTTATAATATAAACCAGTTTTAACTCGATTATTAAAAAAGAATCTAAATCTTCCCATATTAATTGTCTATTTCGAAAACGTTTAAGATTATTTAAATAAACTTTAAATTTATTTAAAATAATATTTTAAAATAGCTAAATTACTTTCAAGCTTTGAAAAAATTACCTAAAGTTTTATCTTTACACAAAACTTCCCTTTTAATACACCCTATAATTCTTTTTAAATTATCAATGTATGTTTGATAATCTTTTTTGATATAATTAATCTACTTACATCTTTGTAGAAGCAGCAGGCTCACTGTTTGCACTGTTAGTGTTCATTTTCTTGAAGTTGAGTACTGGTCAGGATATTTTCTAGGTGTGTATTTATACACAAGAATTACGTAGAATATTAGTAATAAAAATGTTATCTGGAAATTATTTATTGTAATTGAAAGCAAAAAACACTTAGGCGCAATTAAATTAATACAAAGTAACAAGTTTCCATGGATGCAAGTTTCTAATAAAATCAGTCCTTGCATAAATTAAGTAACAAGTGTAATCTTTAATTTACATAATTATTAGATTTGTAAAACAAAATATTTTATATTCAATTAAAAGTAATACAAAGTAACTCTAATCAAATCATATATATGCATATATAAAATTGCATTACTGCATCAAATATACTCAATTAGCATTTTAATTTACATACCTATGTTTTGAAAGAATTACAATTATTCCTAGTATTGTGCCATATTATGGGATTACTCAATTAACATATTTATTTTATATATTTATTATTTTTTTCTAAAGTAAAATGTATAATTATTTATGATAAATAAAAGTAGAAATTTTTTTGTCTTTTTTTATATTATTTTGGTAAATTTTAAATTTTTAAAACTTGATTTTGTTTCCTAAATTATTTCTTAACTAGTAAAAGTATACACTTTTTAGGTATAATTTCTCAATAAGTTCTTATCTAGACTATGTCATCTTTTTTATTCAGTTTTTAATTTTAATTCTTAACGTTTACTGAACAATTTGCTGCAATAAGCTTTTCGTTATTATTTGTGAAGGGGCCTTATAGTGTCTTAAGGCAATTTTTTAAAATATTATTATGTCATCCAGTCTGAAGTTGACAACACTGTTAACAAGATGGCCGGTCTATGCGAGACCAGGTTGATCTGAAGTTGATACGATGACGTCACAAAGGTTTGCGTCTTACGATCTCTAGCCTGAAGTCGGAACCCGGAGGGTGTAGTGGAGGGGGTTAAGTCTGTCTGGGCTGGCTGTGTCTGGCCAAAGTGTATCCTTATCTACTGTCGTACCTTAAACCCCATATTTTAATATTATAGGTTAGAGAGGAAAGTAATATGCAGTCTTAATATTTTTTCCATAAGTACCAAGAATTCATTTTAGAGCAGCAAACAAGGCTAGTTACACTACCAAAAGCTTGTTTGGTTTTTAATACCGTTCTATTTGCCATTTCTAAAAATAGCCCTGATGATGTATACTCAACTCTTAAATATACATATAATTCAAGCTCCTTATTGTCATAATCAAACTTGCTATTTAGAGCTGTGGTAGAATATCCACTTCTGCTAAATATTAGTTTTATTAATATTAACTGTAAGGTGATTTAAAGTAGCGTATTTTTTAAGGGCATTGAGCTTACGGTTAAGATCAACCACAGAATCTGCAAGTATGACCAGGTCATTAGCAAAAACCAACATTATAACACTCACAAAATTATTAATGTTTATGCCCGTAAGGCCCAAAGAATAGAAATAGTTTCCTATGTCGGCAATAAAGATTGAAAATAGCAGAGGACAATTTCGTAGGTTTTAATTAACCGATTATTTGATTTTATTCGCATAGAGGCGTTATCATAGATTTGTTTTTTTATTCGTATAAATTTAGGGCTGGGTCAACCCATGATTTTTTACACTTTACTAAAATAAATCCATTTTTCATCACCAGTAACAATCTGATTCAAAAAGCCTTTTCGTTTAGGTTTTTTAAAATAATTTTAGAAATGGGCTTTTCATTTTCCATCCCTTTCGATCAATTCGTATGGAACTTATTTTCTTTTCTTTAAAATTATTGTCATGGTTTTTCAACGTTTGTAAAATGTTAAATGATCAACACTTCAACAACATTTCTGTCAGTTGTTTTATTACTTAAAGTTACATCTTCATACAAAATTGCTTGAAATATTAAAGTGTCAAGTATTTGCGACACTCTAATTCTGATATAGCATCTAAACTTACATATTTTAGAATTTTCAGCTTGATGTCAAAGATAATAATAGTATACCTAATACTATTATGACGTTTTACAGAGTCTTTGAAAATCAAAGAACATATAGACCGTTTACTAAGAACCAACAACTACTTCCCTGGCTATATGCCACGACGGACATTGAAAAACAGTTCAAAGTTAAACGGGGTTAGTATATCTGCAAGATAGAACTAACCATTTTAGTTTGCAATTCAAAAGGATATCACTTGTAGACCGGTTTCGACGTATTGCGTCTCATCAGTACAAGGAAGATATCCACCCAGAAGCTCTAAGAGCAACTAGATTGGAGATAAAAAAATTCGACATTTTTAATGCAATAAAAAACTGTGTTATTGTATATAGCGTGGCTTTATCTATACTAAACGTTGTTAACAGTTTTTTTGAGCACGTAATCTGTTTTTACCCATTGGAAACCAAGTTGCTTTAAAACTTTTCTTAAAATAGTAGTACCTCTTGTAGCTTTCTATATGCTCTGTTACTCATGTTTTACGCTGGGTGGCGTTTTTCTTATAAAAAATCTATTAACAAGGCTTATCTTGCCCTTGTGTCACTGGATTTTGTACAAGGCCATCGTGCACTCATTTCTGATCTTGCATAAGAGTTCATTTCAGCAGCTCTACCAATAACATTAGAAAACTTCTATTTTATACTAGTAGCAAAATTTTTAAAATGATACTACACTGTTTTTGTATTGATTTGGAATATACGATACCAAAATTACATTTTCTGAAAAGCAGATTATAAAGAATGATTATTTGTATTCACAAATTCAACTTAAACTATGGTTTATTTTTTTTATGGTACCTGAACAGGATAGTTTTTGCTTATTTAGAATAGATTTAATAATGAAAAAGATGTAAACCAATTGTCGGCGTAAATATTTCTCCCCGTGTCAGGGATATAAGAAATTAATCTTTTTACGATGTTACGTTATAATCTGGCTTTAGGTACGGAGTAGGTAGGTATTTTGTTGCATGTTTTTCTACATTTTTTGTCTACCAAGGCAATAATGTAAACTGAATATTCAACGTGCTTTAAAATAATATACAGTTTGAAGCTACAGCTTTTTGGTATTCCAAATCGAGTTAAAATTTCATCAAACCATACACATCCTAAAATGTTCTTGTGACATACTGAGCCAAAATCTTTCTACGCCTGTATTACTTGTTCCAAGTTCGTGCGGACTGAATAATCAGCAACCTAAGCCGACACTTTAAAGCACAGTACTGTAATGGGATCTATATTATTTGACTAAACCTCGACATGAAAGTAAGTGTGCATGTAAAAAAACACTAATAAATAAAATAACACTGACATATGAAAGAGAATAATTATTTACATACATTTTTTGAAAGCGCCGGTCGACAACACTCGAAGAATACTAGAATTTGTGAATCCATTAAAATATACAACCCAAACCTGTAAATATCAAAATCAGGTAATATAATATAATGGAAGCAATAATCAACCATCGTTAAACACTCATTAAGATAAGATAAATCAGTCCGCACGAACTTGGAACAAATAATAGCATTTCTGTTCTATTTTGTAAATTTTTTTTATTAAAAACCTTAAAAGTGTATGAGTTTTAATTAAACTCTGGCACCACCTTTTTTATTGTGGTCTGCTTTTAAATTCCATTTAAGACAATTTCATGCTGAAAAATGGAATAAAAAATTTAGATTTATTTACTTGACGAGATAAAGGAGTTGGTACAACTGTTAGTACCTGTTAAAATTTAAACACTTATTTTTAATGAGTAGACCTTTAGAAAACTCAATACGCTTAAAGCAAAAAAATCAACAACGGATAAGCAGAACAAAATTTCCTTTCTTATTTTTAAACGCTATTTTTTGATCTGGATATTTTTCGCTTTTTTACTTAAGAGCAAAATTTTTAATTCTACCGAAACCTTTTTGGTCTCATCCAAAATCATTCCTATCTACCACATTCTATTTACGATTTATTGTTAGAAATTAAGGATGGGGCTTGCTTGTCTGGTACCTCTTTAATTTATTACGGTAAAATGTTCTGTTCCGACCAAAAATTTTTGTATCGTTAGAGTTAAATTTTAGGTAAAAAAATAAAATAAAACTACCTTAAATAGATTAATAACAAAGAAAATGCCTGTGGCCTTGGTTAGTGACGACAGAAAAGACCAACTACTTTTTATTACGCGTTTGCGTGTTTAGCTAATGGACCGATTTGATTGAACTGTTTTTTGTATGATAGATAATTCCATTCATTCACTTTCATTTCATCTGTTTAGTACTATTTTCATTAAAAAAAAACTGTGTTGTTGGTTCGTTAATAACCGATTTTTAAATGATTTCAAAAAGACAAGGTTATTTATGTAATATTCTATCCCACCAAAAACATTTTCATGTAAAATGTTGCCAAGACGAGCCCATATGACTCGCCCTGTCAAAAAGTTATCAGATCTCATGTAGAGCCAAGCTTCTAACACTACACGCCCTAACTCTACAAGGCCTAACTTCACAAACTCTACACCTTAGTCAAAATATGTGGCTTGGCATTTCGCTACATTCACATCGGCGTAAGGTGAAAAATCAATTCACTGTTCATTACTTTTGTGTTATACAATAGTTCTTGTAGTAACAAACGGCCAAGCCACATATTTTGACTAAGGTGTAGAGTTTGTGAAGTTAGGCCTTGTAGAGTTAGGGCGTGTAGTGTTAGAAGCTTGGCTCTACATGAGATCTGATAACTTTTTGACAGGGCGAGTCATATGGGCTCGTCTTGGCAACATTTTACATGAAAATGTTTTTGGTGAGATTTCATTTCTTTTTGTAAGTTGTTTGTAAAAAATTTTTTTTTTATTTATGTCTAAGACAATCGACAATCAACAAAACAAGACAATCGACAATCGACGCGCTCGCTGTCAAGGACAATTTTTTTTTATTTTTAGCTACTGTGTGGACGTAAGAGGCAGGAGACGTTCGCACACTTCTATTCATTCATATTTATATGATCTGATCTGAAGTATATGTCTCTCAATATATGTCGATATGTCTCAATATAAAATATGTCGATTAATTTTTTTTTTATTTTTTTATTTTTTTTATTTTTTTTTTTACAAGGAGTACCTATACATATATATATATATATATATATATATATATATATATATATATATATATATATATATATATATATATATATATATATATATATATTTATATATATATATCTGGGGGCACCAAGTTTTAAATTAGATTATTAGATTAGACCTCTAGCGTCATCAAAATTTAATTTAAAATTACAGGTCTCATACAAACTCCCATCCCCTAGTTTAAGGGGTTGGGGGATGAAAGTTACAAGTTTTATAATTTTTTTGTTGTTTGTGTGCTAATACTAGCTTACAAACAAAATTTCAGCTTTCTAGGACATTAGGAAATACCTTAATAATTTTGATGATCATCAGTGAGTCAGTGACGAAATCAGCGTTTTTTAGATATAAATAAAATCTGAAGTATAAAAGCTAATGTAATTAAAACTTAATATGTTTAATAAGTCCGCTATTGACAATATATCCCGAAAATTTTGTTGATCTAGCATAATCCAAACCCAAGTTATGAGGGTTCAAAAAAACGACGAAGCGCTTCGAGAAAAGGTAGGTAGTGCCCGTGCGCTTCGCTTGGCTCGTCTTGGCGGGGGTACTACCGTGCCCCCAGATACGTTAAAAATCAGTAGACGGAATTATGCAAAAATGTCTATTTGCGGTTTTTTACATTTGTAAATTAAACTCATAATTTGTTGGTTTTTATATAATCAATATTGCGGATTAAAAATTTAACTTTTTTGCGATAAGGTCCAAAATAATTATTGGGGGTTTTTAATGGAGTATTTTATGATTTGGTTGTTGGCTCTTAAACATTTAATATAACTTATTTAATATAACTAACTTTACACTAAACTTATTACAAATTAGTATTTGGTGGTTTGAAGATAGCACATTATGAATATGTCGTTAATTTTAAAAAATGTGTACTAAACTTTTTGAGCTTTATACTTTTATTATGGTTTATAATAATTAGTGAACCCCTTAATCGTTCCATTTCTGCAGAAGCTCCTTAGTCATGAGATATATTTCTAAGTTTATTTGCATCGACGTTTGACAAAGTCAAGAAACCAAACTTTTTACCTGATTAAAAGCCACACAAAACTGTCCATTGGTAAACAATTTTTTCCTAGGTTCAATGACTGATTGCTTTAGTATCGGGCAACTAAAACTTTAAAATAAAAACTAATAAATAATAAAATCTTATTTTTTTAAATCTGGTCACCTGATTTCAATTTCCTTGAAGTCGACGTCTATTGCAAATTAATTGACAGCTAACTACTGATTTAAAATTTCGAATATCAATTGATTAAATCATTAAAATATCGCAATATCTGGATTGCTAAGATAATCAGATAAAAACTAAACAACCTGAAAGTGATAACATCTTAATACAAATAAAATTTTACAGGAAAGCCGAAAACTGATAGAGGGATTACATCGTTTTTTTTTATAGTAATGCCGGTTTTTCAATCATTTTATTAAATGACCATCCTTATTCTATTTTATACTAAAGATTCACTGACCAACAGAATTAATAGTGAAATATTAATTCATAAAATCAGGATTTATGGTATTCTAATTTTACAAACTACTGCACAAGAAAAATGATGAAAAACTTGTCTGTACATATAATAGAACTGTGGTGGGGTCATACCTGACTGTCTGTTTGTCCCCTTTTGCGCGATAAATTCGAAAAATACAGAACGGATTTTTTTACAGTTTTTATCAACAGGTGGAGTGTTAATTGAATTAAATACCACGATATTAGTTCAAAATGTTGAAAAAAACTTTAATCGATCCGGAGCTCTTATCGAAAACGCTGCCATAAAATTATTTCATTTTCAACACATAATATTATTAAATTTAATAAAATAAGTACGTTCCAATAAGCATGTAATGTAGATCAAAATTGCGTTTTACACGATATTAATAAAATAAATAATATCTTATGGTTTATTGTAAAATAAAAATTTACAGGTAAAAAATTCAATGGTTAAAATATGGATCATGCAATGCGAAGATGTCGCTCACTCGCTGTAAGTTAATTTATACCATTAATATCTAGATTGCGCAGGCCCCCATCATATAGCTTGTGTTTGGATTCAGTAGAAAAATTGTTCGGATTTGTCTTTGTACAAAAATGTCGATAAAAATTAAGAAAATTATAAGAACAACTAAAAATGATAAATATCGAGTAAATCATAAAAATCGTAAAAATATAAGGAAACCGTTTGGAAAAGTCGAAAAAGCAACAAACAAAAGATATTGAATAAAAAAAAGAAGGTAGCATAAAAAATGAAAAAAAAAATAATAAAAAACAACAAAAAAAAATTGATAAAATAAAATAATTCAAAACAATATCAAAATACAAAAGAAAAATAAAATATTCTGGAAAATAAAAAAAGGAAAATTGTAGCACTCTAGTCTGAGTGTACGTAATTGGGGTTTGAGGTTGAGGCGATGTAAAAATAAGCGAAGTATTAAAGATAACTTTATTTTATTAACTTTGCAACGATAAACAACTAGCTATAAGATAACAAAGTTCCAACCCAGGAAGCTTGGTTTACTAGACACTAGTCGATTGCATTTCTTAGTTGCTCCGGTGGTGGCGAGGCCTTTTAACCTAATTTGGTTATGTAAATGTCTACGACATGTAAGGTGTTCTGTTGTAAGGGTGGCGCCAGTAAGTTGGAAGAGGGTATTAGCGGAGCGCTCCGGTACTATTCTTGCTATACTCCCCCTCAGAACCCTAAGATCGTCCCGACGTGGGTTCTGCTGGAACAGAATGTTTTCGTGGTCTCCCTCGTTTCCGCAACGGTTGTACTGGAGTCGGCAATAATGAACTATCACCATTATAGGGTGTTAAAGCTGAGGTGTGATAGACACCCAGTGGTTCTGTTGGTACATCTGGAGAGCTAATCTCGTAGCTGACAGGTCCCCTTTTGGCTAGTATTAAGTATGGTCCATCTCTTCGGGGGGCAAGCTTTGAAGATACCTGTTTAGCTGCGTTGCTTAGGATGTGCGTTTCTACCCATACTTTGTCTCCTGGTTGATAGCTGGGTGCTGGGCGGACGTGTTTGTCGTGGTAAGATTTTCTGCGATCCTGTTGAGTCTCTTGTGTTTCTTTAGCTTCGGCAAGACAGTCGGCTAGTTTAAGGAGTCTAGGCGTTTTTTCAGGAATGAAATTTTCTGCTTGTACGACAGCTCTGATGTCGTGATGTACTTCAGTTGGACTTCGTAGTTCCCTCCCAAAAGTAAGATAGGCAGGGCTGAATCCGGTTGACTGGCATGTAGTAGTATTCATAGCGAAACGAATACTGGGTAGTTTATCTGGCCATCTAGGATCAGTTTGATGAAATTGTATGGCTAACTGGACCTTAAGATCTCGGTTTTTTCTTTCCACTGGATTAGCAGATGGATGGTAGACTGGAGTACATCTCTGTTCTATTCCCAAGCAATAAGTTAGCTTCTGCATCACTGCACAAATGAATTGTGTACCGTTGTCGCTTATTATTCTTCTAGGTACCCCGTATCTAAGACAGATATCATTGATGAGGACTTCAGCGCAGTTTTGTGCAGTGGCTTGGTTCAACGGAAATAGTTCAACCCATTTTGTTGTGACGTCTTCTATAATGAATATCCATTTTTCTCCTGTTGTTGCTACCGGGAGAGGTCCAACAAGATCAAGAGCAATTGTCTCGAATCGTTGATTCATCACAGGTACCTGGAGCAGTCCTGCAGGTTTAAGATGTGAAGGTTTATATCGTTGACATTCTGGACACTTGCGGACATAATCTCGAACTTGTCGTCGGATACCTGGCCAATAATAGGAGCGCAATACTTTCTGTAGGGTCCTTTTTATCCCCGGGTGTCCTGCCGTAGGAGCGTCATGTAGGTCTTGTAATATTTTGGTGCGTTCGTTGCTAGGGACTACATACTGAGCTTCTTCGTTATCATCGTCTGGCGTGTAGCGAAAAAGTACGCCTTGACTCATGGTATAACCTCGAGCGGACCAAGGAGTTGCTTCTTCTTCAGTACCTTTACTAAGGCAGTCAATTATTTTCTTTAATTCTGCATCGGCCTCTTGTTCTTGTCGAAGTTGTCTTGGTCCCTTTTGAGGCAGGTCAACTTCCAAGACACACAAAGTACAGGTATTGACTTTGGGGTCGATGCATGGAGGACGTGAAAGGGTATCCGCAACCACATTTGCTTTTCCTGGTGTGTACTCGATGCATATATTGTAGGGTTGTAACTGTAGAGACCAGCGGGCCAATCGACCGCTAGGAGATTTAAGTGACATCAGCCAACGTAGAGGTTGATGGTCACTCATGATAATAGCCGGTGCTTCTTCGATATAGCCTCTAAATTTTTGGACAGCATAAACTACAGCCAATGCCTCTCGCTCGGTGGTAGAGTAATTACGTTCGGCGGATGTGAGTAACCGACTTGTGTATTCGATGGGGCGTTCATCGGATCCCTCCCCCTGGAGTAAAGCTGCTCCAATGGCATAACCATCCGTGCGAATGGTGTAAGGCAGGGTTGGATCGGCTTGCCTCAGTATCGGAGCTGTCACTAGAGCTTCCTTTAATGCTGTGAAAGCAGTTTCTTGAGCATCTCCCCATGTCCATGGTTCATTTTTCTTTGTTAGGCGACTTAAAGGTTGAGCCAATTTGGAGAAATCTTTTATGAATCGTCTATACCAACTGCAGGTTTGGAGAAATGATTGAAGGTGCTTGACGTTTCTTGGGGTAGCCATGTCCCTTATAGCGGATACTTTGGTGGGATCGGTATGAATTCCATCCGGAGTTAGTACATGACCAAGATAATGTACAGAAGTGCAGCCAAAATGACATTTTTGACGGTTCATCCTCAGGTTGAATTGATGCATGCGTTTGAATACGCTTTCAAGATCATTTATGTGCCTCTCCACGTCCTTGGATATAACGATAATATCGTCTAAATATGCTAGGATATTAACTTCTAATCCCAATTTAAATTTGTCCATCATGCGTTGGAATGTGGCTGGAGCGTTTCGTAACCCAAACGGCAGGCGTTTGAAACGGTATAGGCCAAAAGGAACGATAAAGGCAGTTTTATCGCAGTCATCTGGATGCATTTTGATTTGATGGTAACCCATTTGCAGATCCATTGTGGAAATACATTTCCCATTTCCAGTAGCATGGAGCAGATCGTCCATCCTGGGTAATGGGTACATGTCTGGTTTGGTAATTGCGTTGATTTGTCGATAGTCTACACACAGTCTAACCCCCTTGTCTCTCTTGGGTACCAATACAACTGGTGACGCCCATGCGCTTTCACATTCTTCGATGATATCAGCTTCCAATAGTTTTTCAATTTCGGTTCGTAATAACTGTTGTCGACCAGGTGTCAGACGGTAAGGAGGGCTTGAAATTGGAGCTTGAGCATCTGTGTCGATTCGATGTTGGGCATAAGGGGTAGGTGGTTCAACGCTTTTGAACAAATCTTGATGGTGCTCAATCAAGCGGTTGAGTTGATCACGTTCAAACTGAGTCATCTGAATAGCTTCTTCTTCGCGGAGATGTAGAGGTCCTATCTCCAAGCTGGCGATGAAAAGTGGTTCCTGTTTCTCGCTTTTGTATTGTTCCCAAGCATGTTTAATAACTAGCTGAGCATCGATCATCATGTATTCAGTTCTGGACAAAGTGTCAGGTAGGTGCTCTATGGGAGGATGATATCTAGTGCAATTGTCGTGATATGTTGAGGTTCTTACGGTTGGCAGGCTCAGATCTGGTCCGTAATGGTTGACTAAATTACTTTCGACATCACATTCCATTGACACTTCTCTAACTGGTGAGTCGATAGGTGCTAGCAGAGCAGTTGGTGCATATTGTGCAAGTATGCTAGCTATTTGAGGTTCATGTTTGTACAGTGTTTCATCAGGTATTGGCCGATCTTTGTTGATAAATGGTCGGACTATGGTGTCATCGCTGAAACGCCAACTTTTTGTTTTGTGGTTGACTATTAATTCAGCGTCCTCAGCGAAATCCTCACCCAGTAGTGTCTTAGCATGGGGTGCATCGGGGAACACCAGAAATGTCGTAGTAATGTCTCGTTCTTCCAGGGTTACAGGAACAGTGGTTACAAAGACTCGTCTTAATGTAGTGGTTCCATCAGCTAGTGTAACCGTGGTGAAGTCAGTATTAAATCGTTGTCCTCGTTTGACTAATTCTAAATATAATTCATGGCTGGCTAAGCTGGCGAGAGCTCCGCTGTCAAGATATGCAGTGCCAGATGCTCCAAGAACTGAAATACTCAGAGCTGGCCGTGTGCGTTGTTTGTGGTGTGCATTAAGCAAGCAAAATCCTACTGCATTTTCTACGGTCTGTGACTTGGATTTGCAATTGTTGCAGTCACGTCTGAAAACACCAGGGGCATTGCAGCCATAACACCGGACTTCGGAACTTCTCTGAATGTTTGGTTCTACTTTCAGCGTTGGTTTATTGATGGTAGCTGCGTATTTGCGGCATTCTGTTTGGCTATGTCCTAGATGACGACAGTACTCGCACCTAATTTTCTTGGGTTTTTGGATGCTGTTGCCATTTTCTTCATTTATTTGGGCTTCCACTGTACGAGCTCTGTTTAGTAGTTCCACAAATGTACCAATCGAATTTCGGGGTATTTGTTCACGTATGTTTTTGTGAATCAAACCGTACACCATGTTGAGTTGAGTTTGTTCACTGGGCTTCGGGTTTAATTGTGTAAGAAGTGCCCTCTTTCGGGAGATGAACAGTCCAGTGGGAGTCTCACTACTTTGTCTGGTGTCAAAGATATCCAAGTATATTTGGTAATCTGGTAATGGTGGAGCGAATTCTTGTCTGATCATAGCTTTTGCCTCTTGCCAATTAGTAGCAGATGATTTAACTGCTGTCCACCACGTATGTGCTGCTCCTTGTAGCAAGTAGGATAATCCTTGAACTGCGTTGGCATCTGGAATCCCCTCTGTATGTTTGTAATACTCGATGTTCGTAATGAAATCGTCCACTCTTTCAGCACATCGTTCTCCATTGAAACGCTCAGGACAGTGTGTGAAGTGCTTCGTGATAGCTGGGGTAAATCTCCCTAGGATTGCTTCGAGTATTTCTGGCGTTATCGAGTTTTGAGCCATTTTACTTGATCTGGTATGGACCGGAATTTTGATTGTCTTCTTTAGACGCTCTGTATATGTACTCGTCTCAGGCCCCTAACACGTTGGGCAGCCACTTGTAGCACTCTAGTCTGAGTGTACGTAATTGGGGTTTGAGGTTGAGGCGATGTAAAAATAAGCGAAGTAGTAAAGATAACTTTATTTTATTAACTTTGCAACGATAAACAACTAGCTATAAGATAACAAAGTTCCAACCCAGGAAGCTTGGTTTACTAGACACTAGTCGATTGCATTTCTTAGTTGCTCCGGTGGTGGCGAGGCCTTTTAACCTAATTTGGTTATGTAAATGTCTACGACATGTAAGGTGTTCTGTTGTAAGGGTGGCGCCAGTAAGTTGGAAGAGGGTATTAGCGGAGCGCTCCGGTACTATTCTTGCTATAAAATCAAAAAACTAAATGAAATAAAAAAACAAAAAATTAATAAAATTAAAAAATCAAACAAACAAAAAAATGTTAAAAACAGTAAAAGACTAATTACAAACGCGAAACAAAACAAAAATGACACATAATCAAAAAGCAAAAAAACAACAAAAACGGAGAATACCCAAGAACACATAAACCGAGAAAATATCATAAAAACTAGAAATAAAAAGGGTGGAAATCATAAAAACTATTAGAAAAAATATTAAAAAACTGAGAAGATAAAAAATAATAAAAAAAACAAGAAAGTATCCTATAAATTGGAAGAACCGGAAAATGAGAAAAAAAATAACTGATTGTTAGGCGGTACGAAGTTTGCCAGGTGAGCTAGTATTACATAAAATTAAATATTACAACTAAGTTGTGAAATATATGACTAATTCACAATCAAAATTCAAGTATTCAGCTGTTATTGAGACTTATAACCTGCGATAGAGAACAAAAATAAAAACTGAATGGGATAAAACGCTTTAAATTCAAATTGGATAAAAAAATTTACTTTGCAGACTCATCTGACAAATCTAAAATGTGCCAAAATTTTTTTTCTATGCATAGTATTCAGAAGCTCTCCATTGTTTTTAAAATAGTAACAACACTTTTATCACACAATTCTACTTGGACATATAAATAAAACAAATACGTAAATTACTTTTTAAATGCACTTCTGAAAGTGGCAGACACGTACTAGATAATAGCGAGTAAAAGCTATTAAATTCTGATGAAGATCTAGCATACCTCAAAGTTTGTATAAATCAGTTAACGAAGAATTTCAATTAATGAGATGTCTAGGGCCGTAACTTCCTTATGTTCTCCAACACTCAGTGACAAAGTTTGAAGATGGCTCGTATTGATGACAGCGAAACTAACCTGAGTAATATGTTAATTCAATTCGTTTTCTGTGGTCATAGATAACAAGCTTTGTTTTAGTTAAGTTTTAGTTTTTTTTGCATATTACACTAAGAAATACGAAATATATATGTGACTCTTATCTTGTTGTAATGGAAAGATATTATTAAATATCATTATCAGTACACAACTTCAAGCATTTTTAGGGGAACAGATGTCACGTTTTTATTGGATATACACTTTGCATATAAATAGAAAAACAGGATATTTTACCAGGAGAAAAATTGGAAATTCCAGCCTCTTCGTAATAAAGTTTAGGCGGAAGTCAGCAATTTTAAACTTTTGTATACGTATTGTTATACAGAAAACTTGTACTATTTAGAAAATTTGAAATGGTAATTTTTACGCCGATTGGGTAAACTGAATTTAACACTGGTTAGAGAATTGAAAGGTATTAAATTGAAATTCGAAAATAGTTTGAGTGGAAAATCTCTTAGAAGTACTTAACAAAATAGAAAAAGTAAAATATATACAAAAGGATGAGAGACAATATTACGACAGATCTATTTCCTGTTCGATTTCCGGAAGTTTAAATTATTAAATTTTTAATTAATAAATACAATAAAAATATATAATCATAAGACTAAATTATAAAAAAAAACCCATAATAAAAAGTAATTGGAAATGGTCAAGAGGAGACAGGTCTACAGTATAAAGAAAAAATGAGTTAATTGAAACAGAGGAGCAGAAAGGATTTTTTTATGTATTTTTTTGTGAACTTAATAAGTAACAAATCCAGTCTACACACCAGGAGATTTTATTGATAGGAAGGTGAATTTAAATTTATGATTCCGTAGAATTTGAAAAGGTTTTATTTATTCATTCATTAATTTTTTTTATTTATTATCTGGTAATTATGCAACAACTCGCACGCACAACTATAATCTCTTCAGATCGTGTTTTAAAATCTGTAATTGACGATTTACCAGGCACAGTTTTTATTTGTTTAAAAATTTTTAACGAAAAAAAAATATATATATATATACAGCTTACTAAATTATGAACAATATTTATTAAATAATTAAACAATTCAAGTACTATGATGGTGATGAAAAAGATGAAATTCAAGTTAGTGTAAAAATTGCAATTACCTACTTAAAAAAATACCGACATAAATTTTTGAATTTTAAAATAGGAAACTTTTAAAATTCTTTACTTTTATTATAGTTTAAACTAGTGGACCCGGCGAACTTCGCATCGCCTAACACTAATGTTTTTTCAATTTTTTTTATTTTTACGATTATTTTTTTGTATTTTTTATCATATTTTCTCGTTAGTTACCAGTTTTTACTATTATTTATAATACTTTGTAATTTATCGGTTAGGTATATTATATATTAACTGCGCCACCTAACGGTGGCGTCATAGTTGTTTGGTAAGTAAGTTTTGCTTTTTTATAAATATGAGATATCAAATGCGCCACCTTACGGTGGCGTCATAGTACTTAATTATGTAAGAATTACAGGTGTAAATTTATAACATCTCAACTGCGCCACCTTAGGGTAACGTCATAATGATTAATTTCGTAATAAACGCGTCCGCTCGCTGCAAAATTTAAAGTGCTAAAAGGAAAATCGCGGCCTACGTTGCGGCCGCCCCTGCCGGCCAGTACCACCGCAAGCGCTACGTCCCGCAATTTTAAATCTGCAATATCTTCGAAAATATTCATTTAAATCTTGTGCTGTAAAGGACCATATAGATCTATATAAAATCAACAATGTATTTAAGCTATTTAATTGGATAAGGATTAATGCTGTATTGGCTAAAATTGCTTCGAAAATTAGCAATTATTTGTCGTAAAAAGTAAATGACAAAAAAATGTTATTGTGGGATATCCACATTAGAAACCTCAAGAATAACAGTATTTCTCCACTACTTAATGGATGTTATTATACATATAAACCTTCCTCTTGAATCACTCTATCTATTAAAAAAAACGCATCAAAATCCGTTGGGTAGTTTTAAAGATTTAAGTATACAAAGGGAAATAGGGACAGAAAAAGCAACTTTGTTTTATACTATGTATTGATTATAATAAATTAAATTTAAAATTTGTATAAATTACTCGTTTCCTACTTAATTAATTACATTACACTTAAAATTAATATGCAGTAATATTTACACAATTAAAGCAGCATTCAAAAGAATATACCTAGTTGCTTTTTGAACTATTCTCTGAAAATTTAATATCTACTAAAATAACAAGTGACGTTTTATAAATTGTTAAAAGTCTAATATGGTTTTGATTATTTTAGTTTTTCATAAATATTTTGCAAAATATAACGGTAGTTATTAATAAGGTACATTTTATCAGTGTTGGTGAATGTTTTGATTCCTGATGTTTTTTTAGGATATTAATAGAATAAGGAAATGCAATAAAATAGAAATGACATTTTGAATAATAAGAATTTAAAAGTATATATTGTAATAGTGACTAATTTGTTGAATAGAGATAATGTGAATGTTAAAATTAAATATTTGGAATTCAAAGTTTGAGCACTGGTGGTGAAAAAAAATTTTGTATAGAGAAAATTTTATTTGACAGGGTGAAGCGATTCACAAAGTCAAATTAAATTTGGGGATTATTGATATGAAGTTTTCTTTGGCGGGATACGTTTCCTCAGTAGAATTTTGGAAACAAGATCTGCTATTTGTAAATTGGTTGTCTAGATTAAATATTTGACTTGTTTTTGTTTAGTTTTGCTTTGATAGTTATGGATTCGATTATTAATAAAAATTGTCATGAAATTTTAGCAGCTTCTTAATCAACAACATATAGAGAAACTCAAGACCTCAAAATATTAGGTAAAGAATCTCAGTAATGTCACCATTCCGACCTAGACTTGGCAAGGACCTATCTATTAAAAGATTACTGGCAGATATTAATTTGATCACTTTTAAAGCAGAAAACCAACAATAAACAATGAATATAGTAGTCGCAAAATCAACGAAATTTTTAACGAATTCTTAGTATAAGAGTGATAATAATTGTTATTTTTTTAAATCTTTATCTTAAAACTTTTTCAACAACTACCCTATTTATTGATGACCAACTTCGACAAAGGTAATACAACCGTAATAATGAAAAAACACTACTTTAATCCATTATGCCAAGAATTTGCCACGTACTTTTAGTAAAAATAATAAAAATCAAATTTTGAAAAATTAAACTTATGGTTTATATTTGAAATCTCCAACTCCAGTTAAGATGGGTAAGTGGTTTCCCTACTGGCAAATTTGTGCCCAGCTCAGCCGTAGAGGGAATGTACAAAAGTGTGAGTCGCGCCACCGATCTTAACGGTTCAAATCGGAAACCCCTGATGATCCAGGCACTGACCTATCTTACTGGAGATAAATAATGAATTTAAGAATCTTAATTAAAAAAAAAAAGAAAAGAATTGAGTGAATAACAAATATGGTGAGTGGGTGATGATCTGAGTAAGACACAAAGTTAGATCTATCAATTATATTAACGTAAAATAAACCCAACAGTGAAGTTACAATATATAAAAAATATAATCCAACAAGAAAGTTAATAATAATAAATATCAACAAATAATGCCAAGAACTTGGCAGTTTGAGTGATCACCCAGCGCAATAATAAAGATTCAAAATTAAGAAAACCTATGAAATAAACAATATTAAAAAAAAAAGGTTAGGCCAACTCTTTACAATGCCTTAACTTAAAATTAGGTTTTTTTTGGCTTATCTGTATATCCGCAGATCTGAAGTGTGGCTTTCGTTAATAGCCTGCTGCTCGGTGGATGGTGAGGCTCGATGTTGACTCCTCAGTAGTGAGCTGATCTCACAATTTATCTGCCAGGACCAAAAATAATTTCAGCCAGAACCAAAAACAAATGTTCAGCCAATACCAAAAATAATTTCACTCGCCAGGTCCAAAATAAAGTTCAGCCAGGACCAAAAACATAAGTCGAAAAAGCGAATTAGCCAAAAATTCCAAAGTTAAATTATTTAAGAAAGAAAAGTTAAACTTACAAATGTTGACTCTACTTGTTACAAAATAAAAAAAATTTAAAGATTAAATTACACACTAAATTATTTAAGAAACAAAATATATTAAAGTTACAAGTACCGACTCTGCTTAATAAAAAGAAGGAAAAAAAACAATTTTAAAGATTAAATTACTGATAACAAAAACTGAGGGTATACTATAATAATAAACAATAACAGAATTATTGATAAAATTAATATGTAAATTAATCAATTAAATCAGATGCACATGTGTCATTATACAATTTACAATTTAGAAATCCAATTTACAAATAAAAAAAATATACGATATAAAAATAATGGAACACAATGAAATATATTTAAATTCAAAATTTATAGATTAAATTATAGTTAAAACAGGTTAAGCATATCACAAAAAATAATCATTGCACCTGAATTCAAAATCATTTACAACAGTTTATATAAAAATTAATAATAACCATTAAAACTTAAAATTAGTAATTTAGTCGGGTTTATTTATGACTGATAAATTTAATTACACAAAATGAATTTAATCACAAAAGAAAACGATAGATCTAATATTACCAAAATACCAAAATTCAACGCAATATTTAGGTATGTACGTGTAGTTATTATAAGGATGATAATTTACGTGATTTTATAGAATAAACACAGGTAAACACTTACCCTTTTATATTAGGATTAGGAGTTAAGCAGCCAAACTGCGATGTTATTTCGCCCGGTAGTAAATTTCGTGATCTTAAATCGGATGTCCACGCTTCTTTGTAACGAACTCTCTTAGCAATCACACTATAAACGAATGACGGTGTCAAGAAAAGGCATTATATAATTATGCATGAGGTATAACTTACCGAAGAAAGCACCATTTAATTTTATCCCAAAAATATGGAGTTATCTTAACGCCTACTCAAAAATACCACAATAGGAATAAACAAAAATGAGGCTTAGATAAAAACACTGAAGTGACATTCAAAAACCCGTACGGATGGCTCCAATATTGCCAGAAGAAAATTCAACTTCACAAAATGGCGTTGCTTACTTCGGTAATAGCACTGAAATTGTTCGTTCAACTATTCAAATCGAAAAGAAGGGTCTAGAATCCGGAAATTTACGCATATGTTTCTCGCAATGACATTTGGGAGTAAGAAGGGGAACTGGTGTGTTCTGTTGTGCCAAAAATGGCTTGCTAGATGTTAAATTGATTTACAAAATGATCTTGAAATTAAATCGAATTCTTTAAACTAAATGTATTATTAATACCAAGAGAAATCAACTCACTTATTTACCATATTTTAAGTTTTCGCTATTAGCTTAAACAGTTAAAGCTTCGGCCTGTTTAATTACCCTCTACACGGGTCAAGGCGATACGAACCTACATTGGACCCGTTGAAAGGCTAGCGAAATGCGATAAACACTTAACGTTTCTATTAAATATATGGGAACTGATTTATGCACGTGACAAATTATAAGAAAATGATGGTTCTTACGTCCTCGGATTTTCCTCGAAACCGTCTTGTTCTACACATAACAAAATACTAAGCACATTGAAGACCGCTGGTGACCTAGATGAAGCATCAAAGAAAAAACTAATAAAATAGACAGGAGTTCCGGGCAGATTTTATGGTTTACCCAAAATACACAAAGATCCACTAACCACAAGATCAATAATATTCTTCATAAACACTTCAGTAGACAATATCACAAAATATTTAACAGACATCTTAACGAAAGCATACGATACGGAGAACAAATACTATATTAAACACTTTACTCTAGTCAACATGTTTAAAAACGTGAAAAATGAAGATAAAGATTCTAAAAATATGAGCGATAGCTCATTGGATTTGAAATCACCTCTAGAAAAATGCTTTTAAAAGATTTTGGTGCAGGTCAAAAATTGCAATTGGTATTAACAAAATAGTACATATAAGTACATATTTTTCGACGTTAATATTTTCTCACTCATAACGTCCATGGATACTTGAAGGACTGGTATTTTGTGCACTAACAAGATGGCTTCTGTCTTGCTTGGCTCTAGCTCTAACGTTTGGGTTCTAATCCAGTTTACTACCCTTTCTATAGCTATGTTTGCTAGTGCTACTAGCAGAGTTTCTGTATTTGCCGTGATAACAATGGCTATGTCATCGGCATCCCCGATTAGGATAACACCATTTGGCATCTCTTGTCTAAGTAAGTCATCGTAATAGATATTCCAAAGCAGCGGCCCAAGCACCGACTCTTGTGGCACTCCCCTAAAAATTTTCTTAATTTTACCCTTACCAACCATTAGCAGCTTTTCTAAAAAGAAGCTGATAATTATTCGGACAAGGTATGGTTCTATTTCCTTAGCATTGCGCGTGTTTACTATTCCTCTCCACGATGCAGAGTTAAAAACATTTTTGATATCCAAATTTACCAACAAGCAGAGCTGTATATTCACCCAGGCCTTACCTTTCAGTTTTTTAACCTCGTTCATTACCACTTTCAAGGCGTCAACTGTCAATTTTCTTTTGGTGAATCCAAACTGCATTTTGCTAAGGCCTCCGGTATTTAATAAATTTGCCAACAGTCTTTCTTTAATCAGTTGCTTCAATAGTTTGCCAAAACCATATATATATATATATATATATATATATATATATATATATATATATATATATATATATATATATATATATATATATATATATATATATATATATATTGAAACACTTATGGGGGCTTTTTACACAATTTTATTTACAAAATTGTTAAGATACACTGAACTCTGCTGGATAACGTCTAACTACTTGACAATACAATGAACTCTTGTGAATACTTGAACTTGAACTGACGTTAACTGCCCATGCATCCCCTTACATACAACTTTATTTAATCTAGTTAGTGTCTTTAGAAGTTTCTAGAATTTTTTAGAAACATTATTTAAAATGGTCAGTTGATTTTTAGAAACTTCTAAAAATCAACTGTCAATAACAATCTTTCAAATTAAGGTCCCTTCCTTTACGGTTATCCCGTTACACTGCCCCCTCTTTAGATTCATTCCTCCTGGAATGTTATTTTCTACATCGGAATCTTGCACACTCCCTGAGCCAGCCAAACCATCTTCTTGGAGTTGCTGCGCATCTCCACTGTGGTTTCCCTGGTAAGGCGCCAAACGATCATGATGGACCACGACGGGTTTCCCTCTGGGAATTTTCACGATCCGATAAATGACATCGTTAATCTTCTTCTTGATGGTGTAAGGACCTTCCCAGTTCTTTTGTAATTTGGGACAAATACCTCGACGCCGTCGAAGGTTATAGAGCCAGACTACATCTCCAAATTGGTAACTTTTTTCCATTGTCCGTGTGTCATAGTACCTCTTCATCCGATCACTAGATAATTGTAGTTTTCCACGCACCAGGTTGTGTATATTCTCCATTCGATTCTGAAGGTCGGCGACATATTGTTCACGTGCCATTTCTTCACCAGGTTTACAACCAAACACCAAGTCACATGGTAGCCTCATTTCTCTACCGAACAGGACCTTCGCAGGCGTTTGGCCAGTTGATTCGTTGATGGCCGATCGAATTGCCATTAGAAATAGTGGAATATGTCGATCCCAATCCCTCTGACAATCTGACACCACTTTTGACAGATAGTTGGTTATAGTCCGGTTCATTCATTCCACCATTTCATCAGAATGAGGGTGCATCGCTGTGGTTCTCGTTTTGTGGATGCCTAATCTTTGGCAAACTTCTTGAAACAGCTTGCTCTCAAGATTTCTTCCTTGGTCTGAATGTAATTCTAGTGGTACCCCAAATCGGCTTACGAATTCTTCAACCAATATATCTGCTAAAGTGGTGGCTTCCTGATTGGGAACTGCATATGCTTCAACCTATTTTGTGAAGTAGTATATTACAACAAAGATGTACTTGTTTCCTACATCGGTCTGTGGAAGTGGCCCCAATACATCTACTGCGATTCTTTCAAAAGGACTTCCAACCAGGAATTGCTGCATTTCCGCCTTCGGTTTTCGGTGCGGATCGTTACTGGCAGCACATGTAGTGCATTTACGACACCAATCTTTAACATCATTAGTGCAATTTACCCAGTAAAATCTATCTCGGATCTTTTGCAGCGTTTTCGTGATACCCAGATGTCCTCCAGAACTATCATTATGCATCTGTTTTAAAATTTCCGGTACAGCATTTCTTGGGACCACTATTTGTTTCCTTGTTTCTGTGCCCTCGGAATTTTCTACAAGTCTTTTAACGAGCCCTCCGTCCAAAATTAAAGAGTTCCATTGGGACCAGTATGCTTTTAAAGCAGGAGAGGATGAGGATATCTCTCTCCACAACGGACGACGGTCCATTCTCTTCCACTCCCGAATCTTTCTCAGAACGGGATCGTTTTCTTGTTGCTCCTCCAGCATAGAGCTCTCGTCTTCTGGCACAACCTTAACTAAGGCAAGTTTTTCCTCGTTCTTCTCCATACGGGTACAATGGGGGCAATCAGCTCGACATGGTCTTCTGGAAAGTGCATCAGCATTACGATGTCTTGTTTCAGGTCTGTGCTCGATTTCAACATCATATTCTTGCAGTTTTTCGAGCCATCTTGCTATCTGTCCTTCTGGGTTCCTAAAGCTAAGTAACCACTTTAAACTAGCATGGTCTGTTCTGATCAGGAATTTTCTGCCATACAGATATTTATAAAAGTGTTCGACGGATTTTACAACTGCTAACAGTTCCCTCCGAGTTACACAGTAGTTCTTTTCAGCTTTCGATAAAGTTTTGCTGAAGTAACCAACCACTATTTCCTTACCGTCTTGTAGCTGTGACAAGACGGCTCCAATTCCCACATTGCTGGCGTCGGTGTCCAGAATAAGCTCACCATCAGGAAGTGGATAAGCAAGAACAGGTGCTGACGTAAGCTGTTTCTCTAATATTTCAAACGCCTCTTGACATTCCTGATCCCAACAGAAGGACTTATCTTGTTCTGTCAAACGTGTCAAGGGTTTGGCGATGTCTCCAAAATTCTTGCCATATCGTCGGTAATAGGAACAAAGACCCAAGAAACTCCGGAGCTGATGTTTGTCGATAGGGATTGGCCATTCCTGAACAGCTTGTATCTTAGCGGGGTCAACAGCAACGCCATCCTTGCTTACGTTATGTCCTAAATAGTTGACCTGTCTCTGGAACAAGTGGCATTTCTTAACATTCAATGTTAGATTAGCGTTCTGTAATCTTTTAAAAACTTCTTCCAGGTTAGATAAATGTTCCTTAAAGGTCTTACCCATTATGATGATGTCGTGTAGATAAACTAGACAAGTTTCCCATGACAAACCCCGCAGGATGTTCTCCATTAGTCGTTCAAACGTCGCAGGAGCATTACAGAGGCCAAATGGAAGGACCGTGAACTGCCATAACCCTGATCCACTGGTAAAGGCAGTCTTTTCTTTGTCTGCAGGATTCATTTTAACTTGCCAGTATCCGCTTTTAAGGTCCAAGTTAGAAAACAGAGTAGAACCCGCCAAAGCGTCGAGGGCATCATCAATCCTTGGCAGAGGATAACTGTCCTTCTTAGTGACATCATTTAGCTTTCGATAGTCGACACAAAACCGCATGGATCCGTCTTTCTTTCTCACTAATACCACAGGAGAAGCCTACGGACTACTGGATTGTTCGACTATGCCATTTTGAATCATTTCTTCAAGGGCTCTGTCGGCTTCTTCCTTCTTAACTTGAGGCATTCTTCGGGGTACCTGTCGAATCGGACGTGCATCACCAGTGTCAATTCTATGTTGTACAACATCAGTTCTTCCCAGTTTACTTTTAGAACCAAATACAGGTTTATAACGGTAAAGTAGATCTCTTACCTGTTTCCTTTCTAATTTTGACAAAGGGGGATCTAATTTTGTCAAGAATTTTTCAATTCCGTTGGTCTCATCTGTTTCCGTAACGTTTACCTTGTGAATTATGGCCGTTACTGGTTCTAAACTTCCCATTTCCGTGTCCTTTCGAAGAAGAACTGGATGATCGTTCAAGTTGATAACTCGGATGGGTGCCTCTTTGGCGGATCTAACAAGAGTCTTACCCACAAGGAGTCCTTTTCCCAATTCATGGTCATGGTTCTTCGGCTCTATCATGGCTGGGGCACCATCTGGCTCCAGTCCATCCAACCGCGCTGTGACGACACATTCGCAGCTCGCCGGAAGTTCGATATCATCGATTAGCTTAATCGAGGCATTGTCAACTTGTTTTCGGTGCAGGAATATTTCTTCATTACCAGTACGAAGGATACGTCGGTGAGGATCCAAATGAAAACCACAGTGGAGCATAACATCCATGCCCAGAACAACATCTTCATCAACGTCAGCCACCAGCACCGAGTGAACCAGAGAGGTTAAACCAAACTGTAGCGTCACCTGTATCTCACCGTAGACTCTAGCAGAATCTCCGTTAGCGGTACGCAGTTTCCAACTGGTAGGCAACATCTTCTTTCGCTTAATGATGGATGGTCAAACGATAGTTTTTGTAGCTCCAGTGTCTACCAGCATGCTAAAGTTCTTCCCATCAATGAGGCCATCTACATATAAGCTGTCCAAGTGATGTCGCCGAGTTGCCAATTTAATGGCGTGAGGGGCTTCGGGAATGTTTGGGGTCGATTTCGCCATCCAGGAGTCGACCCGTTCTAGTTTTCCTGCTGCTGGGGTACTTCAGCAGGAGATTTTTCTTTTTGGGGGCAAGTATTTCTTATATGGCCTAGTTCTCCGCAGTTCCAGCATCTCACTGGGCGCCTTCTTTTTGGAGATAACTTCATTAACCTCTCTACTACCGCTTTAACGTCGCCAACGGAATAAACAGCATGGTCGTAGTTACCGGTGACTTCCCTTAGTCGAGCAACTCCACGTGAGGCCTCCGTCGCCGCCTCAAACTCCAGGGCAATGGTCAAGGCGTCCACAAGAGTCTTCGGCCGCGCCAACCGTACAGCGCGCTGCAACTCGACGTCTCGAAGACCATCGGTGAAGGTTTGGAGTGCTAGGCACTCCAGGAAATTCTCCGCTGCATTTGAATACGCAAGTCGTACCATTCTTGCTACATCCGCCTCAAATTCCTGGATAGTTTCTCCATTTTTCTGTTTTCGGCTCTTTAACTGCATTCGGTACACCGGTTGTAGATGAGTTTGACCATAACGCATCTCTAGACGATTCACCAATAACTCGAAGTTTTCAGCTTCATCCGGTGTCAATGATTGCAAGACGTCTAAAGCTTCGCCTCGCAGAGCTACGGTTAGGGACAATGCCTTCTCCTGGGATGACCATCCATTAGCTCTGGCCGCTGCGTCGAATTGCTTCAGGTAATTTGGCCAGGAAGTCTTCCCGTCGAAGGTTGGGGGTTTCATCGTATTTCGTACTTGGGTCGCCTCTCCGTTTCCTCGTCGGTCGACGTCTACGTGGCAGGTCTCCATCCTATCTGCATCGCCGTCGCCGTGGTGGATGGGCTGGTTTTGACGATAAGCTTCCTGTTCTCGTTGAAGCTTTCTTATTTCGGACTGCATTTGCTGGTTGATCTCCTCTCGCAAGTTGGCCACTTGCTGGTTTTGCTCGTCTCGCAAGTTGGCGACTTGTTGATTTTGTTCGTCTCGCAAGCTGGACACTTGCTGATTTTGTTCGTCACGAAAAGTGTACATTTTGGAGCGCAAATGCGATATTTGCTGGGAGAAGGAACTGGATAACTCTTCTGGTAGGGTAGACATCCGTTGTGATAGCTGGGACATATCTTCGCGCTGGCTCTTCATCTGACTGGAAAGCTCCTCTTGCTGGCTCGTCATTCGTTGCGACAGCTGGGACATATCCTCGCGCTGGCTCTTCATCTGACTGGATAGCTCCTCTTGCTGACTCGTCATTCGTTGCAACAGCTGGGAAAGTTGTTGAGTTTGTTCTTCTTGTAACCGGGAAAGTTGTTGAGTTTGTTCTTCTTGTTGACTCGTCATTCGTTGTGATAGTTCAGAAATCGCTTTTTGAACCGGGTCATCGAACTCCACAACGTCAGGGTCCAAATTATTACTAAGGTAGTATTCACGGAGCCTATTCAACAATACAGATTTGGTCCCAGTAGTCTCCAACTCTAATTCTTCAAGCTCTCTTCTGAGCTTAACCACCAATAATTCATTTATCTTTTTTCCAGGCATTCTTGTATCTTCACCCCACACCTGACACCAATTTGAAACACTTATGGGGGCTTTTTACACAATTTTATTTACAAAATTGTTAAGATACACTGAACTCTGCTGGATAACGTCTAACTACTTGACAATACAATGAACTCTTGTGAATACTTGAACTTGAACTGACGTTAATTGACCATGCATTCCCTTATATACAACGTTATTTTATCTAGTTAGTGTCTTTAGAAGTTTCTAGAATTTTTTAGAAACATTATTTAAAATGGTCAGTTGATTTTTAGAAACTTCTAAAAATCAACTGTCAATAACAATCTTTCAAATTAAGGTCCCTTCCTTTACGGTTATCCCGGTACAATATATATATATATATATATATATATGAGTTAAGTCGCTGACCGTGCACAAAGTCAAACAAACATAAAAAAAAACAGAGAAACAGCGCGACTAGACGCTACGGCATGCAGCAACTAACTTATATATATATATATATATATATATATATATATATATGTCCAAAGATGATACATAACGTATCTAGTGCCATACTGTCAAAAGTAATAATTTCAGTTTTGAACTGAAATGGTGTCGGTTAGAAATTTCTAACACTTTAAAAGACACCTAGGATGCTGCGATATAAATATCATTCAACCTATATCAGGGCAAAACCAAACTACAGACACGTGTTTCGCTCTTATTTGAGCTCGTCAGTGTAGTACAGGCTATGTCTCTCAAGTCACTAATCAAGAGACATCCCTGCTATAAATTGAACGATATTTATAGATGTCAATTGCGAAACTGATAAACAGTCGCATGTGGTTCCATCTTCACTCCAAAAATGGTACTTCAGTGGTAGCTTTGCATCTTGTATATAACCTTAGGCAAGGTAAAATGATAAAACGAACAGAGCGTTTTGTGACAGTCTAAAAATAAGAGCGAAACACGTGTCTGTAGTTTGGTTTTGCCCTGATATAGGTTGAATGATATTTATATCTATTTATATCGCAGCATCCTAGGTGTCTTTTAAAGTGTTAGAAATTTCTAACCGACACCATTTCAGTTCAAAACTGAAATTATTACTTTTCAATGATGGTTGCCTTTACTTGATGGAAATCCATTTAAACGTAATGAAACACTTAAAAAGGGTTTAAATTTCCACTTTATTAACGAAATTGCATGACGCACGTTTCGACACACAGTGTCTTTGTCAAATGCTGTGGTACAACTATTTTAAATGACACAAAACAATTATGTAAAATGTAAACAGGATGGTTAATAATATGCTAAAATTTTATTTTAGGGTAAATTTAGGTGAAAAGGTTTAATAATGGGGAATTTCCAAAATCTGTTTGTTCATTTAATAGCAATTGTGTTACTTTTCTTTTATTTATTTCCATTATTTCTAAAAGGTTTAATTTTTTAGATTTATTTTCGGAATGTAATATTTTAAAATTATCATCAAATGTGTGTATGTTTTCTATGAGGTGATTTGCATAGTGTGAGTCACTCTTTCTATATAAAAAACTTCTCTTATGTTCTTTTATACGTGTATCGAAAGATCTTCCTGTTTGTCCTACGTACATTTTGTTGCATGAACCACAATTTAGAAGATAAACACCTGATTTATTTTTGAAGTTAGTTTTAGCTTTATTATTTTTTATAAATTTACCCAAGGTGTAATTTGTTTTATATGCTATATTGTAATTATTTCTTTTGAAGTGTCTAGATATTTTTCTGGTAATTTTTCCTGTATACGTGAGAGTTTTAAATTTTTCTTGTTTATTTTTAGATATTGGATAAATCATTTTAATGGTTTTATTAAATGTTTTTTTAAAAATAAGTTTGTCTATAATATTAGGATTGTAACCATTATTGCAAGCTATTTGTTTAATTATATTTAATTCTTTTTCATAATTTTCTTGAGTCATTGGTATATTAATTAGTCTATGAATAAATGAATGAAATGCTGACATTTTATGAATAAAGGGGTGGTTAGAGAAATTATGAATAATTGTATCAGTGTGTGATGGTTTATGATATATGGAAAAGTCATGTTTGTTATCTAAATTCTTAACTGTTAGGTCTAAAAAATTAATCATTTTGTTTTCTTCATGTTCTATTGTAAATTTAATATTAAGATGTAAATTATTGATTTGATTAAGAAATTATGTATCATCTTTGGACATTTTTAGACTGTCACAAAACGCTCTGTTCGTTATATATATATATATATATATATATAACGTGAAGTCAATCGTGGAGTTGCAGTCAACGTTTGGCCAAGGTAAGTAAAGAAAACTCTTTGATTTCAGTCAAGCTTTCGAATTTATTTAATTCTTCTTCAGGACATTAATCGTGAGGTTATAAGAAAAGCGACGAATTCCGTTTGACAACATTACACTAATAAAACATTTTAAAATTCAGGTACATCACTATTAAAATACATAAAAATATATACATTTACACCATAAAACTTATTATTTTGTTATTTTTAGCATGGAGGTTTACAGACAAACCTCCATGCTAAAAATAACAAAATAATAAGTTTTATGGTGTAAATGTATATATTTTTATGTATTTTAATAGTGATGTACCTGAATTTTAAAATGTTTTATTAGTGTAATGTTGTCAAACGGAATTCGTCGCTTTTCTTATAACCTCACGATTAATGTCCTGAAGAAGAATTAAATAAATTCGAAAGCTTGACTGAAATCAAAGAGTTTTCTTTACTTACCTTGGCCAAACGTTGACTGCAACTCCACGATTGACTTCACGTTATATTGAACCAGTCACTATACCATTATTCGTATTATATATATATATATATATATATATATATATATATATATAAGTACCCAACACTTTTGCTAGCCAAGTGCAATACCCTACTTGGTTATGCCGCACTGATGACGGCTAATGAGCCAGAAACATGCATGTCTGCGGTTACCATTCCTACTCGTGGCCTTATTGATCCTTTTTGCGTACATGCCCAATAATTTTCCCCTTTTGTATATATATATATATATAACAGCGCGTTATAATAAACAAATTTTCTTTTTTCTTTTCTTAGGTAACTCTCGGGAAAGCGCTAGAGAAATTTAGGAGGTTCGGTGGCAGGTAGTAAAAGCCGTGAACGAAGTAATACTCTAGTGAACATCTTCAAGACGTAAAAAATTAAAATAAAGGTCCTAAAAATATGAGCGATAGCTCATTGGATTCTAAATCACCTCTAGAAAAATGTTTTTGAAGAAAAAGTGTGCACGCAAAAAATTGCAATTGTTATTAACAAAATAAGATTAAAAAAAAGATATTTATGTTTTTGTTAATAACTCGAAAAATATTAATATTTAGGCAATTTTGAAAAAAGCTCGTTAAAGAGGAGGAAATTTCCGAAAAAAAAGTCGATCCTCCCAGAACTCTATCTCCATTATTTATAATTTTAATTTGACGTTGAAAATAGGGCTCCACGCGGCTTTTACGGCATGCACGCGCCACCGCTAATCGGGGTTTATCAGATAAAATATTTTTTTTATGACATAAAATGTTATTTTAAAAATTTGAAAAAATTCCAGTAGTTTCCTAACACTTAAAGGAATCTAAATCAGTTGGAAAAAACATTTTATCACTGTTTTTCAAAAAGTTATTCAATTGTTAACTAAAAAATTTTTTCCTAATCTCTGTTGACCTAAACAATGGGATAAAAGGTATAAATAATTGTCCTAAAAATTTAAAACTTTGTGGAGTCCTTTTTACATGTATACTTTACAAGATCCTGCGATAAACGTTTATAAAAGTTTATTAATTTGTTAAAAATACTTTCTAATATCATACGTCACGTTAACTGTAGCGCCTACTTAACTTGTAAATTAAAAAATGATATATCTTTTAAACTATTGGAGATATGATAAAGGACATTAAGGTCTTTTTTATAGAAAATAAATTTCTCTTTCAAATAATTCTAAGACCAAGTTTGTGTTTATTGTTAATTAGATACTACATGCATTTAATCATAAAAATTCTGTATTTTTTTTTTACTTTTTCGCAATATTTTGCAATAGTTTTGAAAAATCATAATTAAAAAATTAATAAACTTTTATAAACATTTATTACAGAATCTTGTGAAAAATACATACAAAAGGGCTTCACAAAGTTTCAAATTTTTATGCCAATTATTTATACCTTTTATCTCATTGTTTATGACAACAGAGATTAGAAAAAAATTTGTTAGTTAACAATTGAATAACTTTTTAAAAAACAGTGGTAAAATGTTTTTTCCAACTGATTTAGATTCTTTCAAGTGTTAGGAAAATACTGGAATTTTTTTAAATTTTTAAAATAACATTTTATGTCATAAAAAAAATATTTTATCTGATAAACCCGGTTTAGCGGTGGCGCGCGCATGCCGTAAAAGCCGCGCGGAGGCCTATTTTCAACGTCAAATTAAAATTATAAATAATGGAGATAGAGTTTCGGAACCTTTCGGCGGAGTTGCTGACACATTTAGAAAGGCAGCCAGTTAGAAATGGAGGCTAGAGAAGGCCAAGGAGTGGTGGGAAAAATCACCGGCCAAGCGACAAGCCAAAGTCTTCATAAAGAGACACTCGGCGAAGTTTACTGCAGAGGTGCTATCACAAAGGCGAAACGATGTCAGAATGATTGTCAGTCTCTTGAGAGGACATTGTAGGCTCAAGAAACACATGAGTCAGTTGAACTTAAGCAGATAAAGACATCTGTCGATACTGCCAAGAGGAGGAGGAGACCGCATTTCATGTCCTATGCCAATGCGAAGGCCTTGCAAGGACGCGGTATCTAGTACTGGTGGAGGAGAAACCGGCTGCTCCAAGTTATGCGGAGTGGCCACTGTCAAGGCTATTAAGTCTCATTAAGAGGACAGGGTTGGACAAGGTTCTCTAATCCTATTCTTGAGATAATGGGTGGTCACAATAGATCTGCAAAGGTTGCAGTGATACAGGCTAACAGCCAACCCAATAAATATCTAATCTAATCTAGAGTTTCAAGAGGCAGGACTTTTTTTTGGAAATTTCCTCCTCTTTAACGAGCTTTTTTCAAAATAGCCTAGATATTAATATTTTGCGAGTTATTAACAAAAACATAAATGTCTTTTTTTTTCATCTTATTTTGTTAATAACAATTGCAATTTTTTGCGTGCACACTTTTCCTTTAAAAACGTTTTTCTAGAGGTGATTTCGAATCCAATGAGCTATAGTTCATATTTTTGGGACCTTTATTTTAATTTTTCACGTTTTTGAAGGTGTTGACTAGAGTAAAGAAACTTTAATCCAAATTAGCGAATATTTCGGCAACTTTCCTTGCTTTCATCAGCGCCTATAATGGAAATTACACAAAATGTAAGTGAGTACAAAGATTTTTTTCTTTTTTATGGGCAGTCTTACCAGGAAAGCGTTCTGTATGCTCCTGTTGTGTGTATGTATGTACATACATACATGCTCCTGTTAGGTCCTACACAACAACGTGAGGAAAGTAATGTTCACAAAACCTATGTAAAAATTGTCAATTTTTTAAAAAATAATAAAATAGTGTTCCAAAATTCTTTTTTTGTTAAAATAAACTCAGACAACCAGTTCAAAAAGTTAGCAGTAGATTCTCAGCTTTTTGGTTCGGATCGTTGACAGATGACACATCATTTTTTCTTTGGGGAGCGATAGAACACACCAGAAAAATTTCAGGCAACTCCTTTAATTATGTGGTACTGGAATCCTATGCTGTAAAAGGCCAATTCCGAACCCCCTGAATCTCTCTAGCGCTTTCACGAAAGTTACCTAAAAAAAAAGAATTGTTTATATATATATATATATATATATATATATATATATATATATATATATATATATATATATATATCTTATTCAACTTAACTGTCCTAATTATAAAACAAGAAATGTAAATACCTTTTTTCTCAACAAGGCAGAAACCAATTACTATCTGAATGCTCCCCTTCGTAGAATTTCAAAAACTTGTAACCAGTTGTCGAATATAGTTAATTTAGATATTTTCTTTCACAGTTTTATATTCATTAAGAAAGCACTGTTAAACTATTTTCTAGAGCAGAATATGTAATTTTCTTTGTTAACTTTTTTAAGATATTTTGTAAAATATTGTTTACTTTTAAACTATATTTGTATATTGTATTATTTTGTGGACACATTTTTGGGCTAGTCCTGTCTGAGTCCCGAATAAAATTAATTAAATAAATAAATAAATAAATAAATAAATAAATAAATAAATAAATAAATAAATAAATAAATAAATAAATAAATATATATATATATATATATATATATATATATATATATATATATATATATATATAATAAATAAAAAAAAATGAGTTAAGTATTGCTGTTAACTCAAAATTTATTTTTACATTTATCTTTTTAGCAAATTTTAATATCTAATTATACATATGTATATGGGATTCTATCAACATATTTATCACATAAGGTGAATTAGCAGTGAACAATCTTGAATTAATGAATTTTGGCCTGTACATTTAAGCTTATTTTCAGTTGTAAATACACCTCCTAAATAAAATAATAATCAATAAGATTAAAAGTACAGGGCGAAGTGCATCACCCTAACAAGACCTAATTTAATATTTCTAAACTTGGAATGATGTCTGTACCGTTCCAACATGTCCAATCACTTTCCACTTTTAGATCGGTTTGGTTGAAGGTTTAACAATGCAATTATTGCTTGGCAAATTAATGTTGAGTTTTAAGATACTTAAATAAGTTCTTTTAGATACTTTAACATCATCTATGTGAATTTTAGCTATACAAAAAAATTAGTGGGTGCACAGTGTGGACAACAATAAAAATGCCTGGCAATACTAGATTTATTTTGTAAAAAGGTACACAAAAATAATATTATTAAAATACAAAAAATGTTTTTTACCTGTACAGGTACGGTACAGGTACAGGTACGAATGCAATGTCTGCCTGTAGTCAGATGGCTCGTATGACGTCCGGGAGACTGATATAGATAGTATGTCTAAAACCTGGCCTACCGACCTGAAATTCTCTCTTGAAACCGTTGCTAGCTCTTAGACTATCAACTGTTTTTAACTCAAATTGTTTCGTTATACGAGTATGTTCTCTATTTTCTAGCAGTAAGACGTATTGATTAGTGATTAATTATAAATCATTGTTAAACTCTTTTTTCCTGAAAATGTATTTATACTGAAATTAATGATTTGTTAAAGGTTATTTTTTTATTTGTAACGTGGATAGTTCTTCTTTCTAAAATAAACATTTTTAACTTCAGTTTTTCGTTTTTCAAATAGAAAAGTGCAGATTCATTAAGTATACCGTAAAAAAAGTCAAACCTCTCTAAAAACACGAGAAAAACCAAAAGCCACAGATTGCAACGTAAAAATAAATCTCAACAGGATAGGGAAAATCGTATTATATCGATTTAGAAAATAAAAGAATTTCTATAAAATGAGTTATTGCTGTACACGAAATACGACTTAATGAGTTACTGTAAAATCTGCGAGCTGATCAATATCTATTTAAATAATTTAAAACGCACACGAAGTTGCGTGCACAGCTAGTTTATATGTATTTCTTCGTGTAAAATATAGAATACTCGTTCATCTAAGATGCCTATGGTATCAGCAATTTTACGTTTAGTCGGACCTGAAACTAAAACAATTTCATTTATTTGATCAATGATTTCTGGCGTCGGTAATTTTTTTGGACGTCCACTACGTGGTTCATCTTCGACACTTTTACGACCACGTTTAAACACTAAAACCATTTGATGAACAGTTGGAAATGAAGGAGCAGAAAACATTTCAAAACAAAAATTTTTATCACCGTTTTTCCGTTGTAACAAAATACACAAATACACTGACACGTCAACTTCAAATGGCTTGTAAACAAAGAATAAATTGACAAACCAAAATAGAATTTTTTGTGTACGAAAATGTAAGATAAAATATTAAAATAGCATATAAATTTTGATTCCTCTAATGGTTAAAATAGGTGTCGCTTGCAAAACTTTTCAACCAACTATTATGCTTACAATATTTTTCGCGGGTCTGCAACTTGATTCATATCGTATTTTCATGCAGTCTATCTAATATCTTTAACCGTACATGTACATTAAAATTTTTGATTAGTGATTAGCAATCAATTTTGCAAACAATATCTATTTAGCACAGTTATTGAAAACGAGAATAATAAAAATAAACCTTCAGCGAAGTACGATATGAAATGTACAATCTCCAAAAACAAAATTATAGTGGATCTTCCACCCACTAGTGCTTTAATTAAATTACATTAATTAATATTTTAAATGAACATGTAATAATACTAAACCCAATATAATTAGTATAAATAGAAAACGATGAAACGATTTTTAAGACAATTTCATTGGTTCATTCTTGGTTTTTAGTATTTACGCCTTAAGCGTGTAAATAAGGGATTGAAACTTTGTATGGATAAAATAGAATAAATGATAAAAATAGTAAATGCAGAAACCAATTAAAAAAATTGTAAATATGGAAAAATACCGAAAAAGGACTAAATACAACTGTAAAAAAAACGTAGAAACCTGGAAACAAACAGGAGAAAATGATAAAATATATTAAAATCGTTAAAAAAAACGAGAAAATATCCTAAAAGTTGAAAAAAAAATAGTAATTTGGTAAAAAAATCAAGCTTACTTTTAACAAATGTGTAATATAATAGTTTTAAAGACCAACTTCACTAAAGTAGCTTAGGTAAGGAAGACATTATTTTATCACTATGCTTATTGACCGTTAACTTACTATCAAACTTAACGTTAAGATCTTTACCCGTATAGAGCAACGTTCTGAAATCTAATCATTAGTTATGTAGGTAATTATAAATAAACTAGCGGCCGGCCGCGACTTCATCCGCGTGGACTTTAGTTTTTTGCCACCAAGTTTCATACAAATTTGCAACCCCTATTTTAAATCCTTAGGGATGGAATTTAAAAAAGTAATTTCTTAGTACACCACTACGTAATAAAACAAATTTATTCTCGAATTTTCAAGACTCTACGCGTCTATCGACAGTGTCATGTCGGCCAGCAGCAGCGTGCTACCGTCTCACCGCTCCACACACCCCGCTTAGTAAAGCGCGAGTGGTATTAGACTATTATTATATTAAAACTTTAAAAACTTGCATGCTATATGCATGCAAAATCTCAGCCCGATGGGTTTGAAATTGACAAAGTTTCATACAAACTTTCATCCCTATTTTATCCCTTAGGGGTGGAGTTTATCAAACTGATTTCTTAGGGGATGCCTAAGTCATAGTAGCTATATGCATGCAAAATCTCAGCCCGATCGGTTTAAAACTGACACAGTTTCATACAAACTTTCATCCCCCATTTTATCCCCTTAGGGGTGGAATTAATTAAAATCCTTTCTTAGGGGATGCCTTCGTCATAGTAACTCTATGCATGCAAAGTTTCAGCCCGAATGGTTTAAAATTGACAAAGTTTTATACAAACTTTCATCCCATAATTTATGCCCTTGGGGGTGGAATTAATCAAAATCCTTTTTTAGCGGATGCCTACGTCATAACTTCTACCTGCGTTCCAAATTTCAGCCCCATCCGTCCAGCGGTTTGAGCTGTGTGTTGATAGATCATACAAACTTTCATCCCCTATTTTATCCCGTTGGGGGTGGAATTATTCAAAATCCTTTTTTAGCGGATTCCTACGTTATAACATCTACCTGCATGCCAAATTTCAGCCCCATCCGTTCAGCGGTTTGGGCTCTGCGTTGATAGATCACTATATCAGTCAGTCAGTCAATCAATCAGTCAGTCAGTCAGTCACCTTTGAGTTTTATATATATATAGAAGGACTACAACAACCTGTATAAGTAAGTATTTTATATTTCGCAATATTCAAGGACAGTCTGTCATTCAGTTCAATTAATTGCTGAATTTTGTAACAATCAATCAGCTGCTGTGCTGCTGTGTTAATGCAGCTATTAAGTTTTAGATCATTGACGTACATGAAATTCTTACAGTTAAATGAAGAGGATACGCCCCTGTATGGGCAAGATCTAAATTTATTATATACCATCATCAAGACACTGCAGCTGTTAAACAGGTGTCGAAAACCAAATAAACAAAGTTAAGAAAGGAGTATAGCATGATCCATTTTTGGAAAATAAGTATATGTAACATCAACTGGTTTTTCATATTTTAGGAATGTAGGTGATCTAAGAATCAAGTTCAAAATAATAACAAAATGTTTGACCAGAACATTCATACGAGAAAACTTGGTATACCATCACAGCCACATGTCATTTAATTTTGAAGTTTTTTTGAAGTTTTTACTATGTTTTGCTGAAAGGACTAGAGTTTAAATGTACAGTAGAAAAAAAATCGGCAAATTGACTAGGACTATCAGTAATGAAAACTTTTAAACCAAATATTCTAGTTCTCCCACGCTTTAAATTCACAAAGGGCCAAAATTTGCGAGGATCGTCGTGAACAGCTTCTTTTATATTTTAAACATATGCTGTGCCAGCACTGAGACCACATATGGTCCATCGTGCATCCTCCCATGTGTAGGGATATCCACGCCTTAGGCTGTCATTAGGCCTAGAGTTTTAAAATGGGTGATAAGGCTCCCGAGGAGGATATCCCTGACATCGGCTGGTGTAAGCCAGTACTCGTTCAATACAGATCTTTTGATTTCAGAAAAAGCAAAGTAGTCATACATTATATGTTCTACTGTTTCCTCTTCTTGTTCGCAGCCTCTGCATAGCGGCAATTCGGCTAATTTCATCCTAAAGAGATGTTGTCGCAGTTGGCAGTGACCTGTTAAGATTTCCACAGCTGTTCGGAGATTTTGTCTGGTCAATGCCTTAAATTTTTTGGCTGTTTCCTTGCGAAGATGACGTAATAACTCTCTGGTCAGTCTTGATTAATAAAACTACGCAGATATCTGGAAGGCTCATTGTGGAAAGCAATGTTGAATTATCTAATTCTTTTTTCTAGCACAGTCTTTTGCTTATTATTAAGTCTTTAATTGAACATTACTTTTATTTAAACTAAATTTAAAATTTAAAGCTGGATCATGAACAGCATCTTCATTATTAATTGAACATAAATCATAATTAACGGTACAGTTTATGTTGGACCAAAATTAAGTCAAGAATTCTTTCGTTTTGGTTACAAATATTCTTATAATTTTACAAATCTAACCAAAAACAAAAAATATTTATGGCTCGTGACCTAGAGACATCTCTGTTTTTATTATACGTTTTATTATATTAAAATCACCAGTTATATTTACCAAATATGGTATTAAAAAAACTTATATGCATTTAGACCCAATTCTAAGTTACGTACCTGCTGCAATTGCAGGAGGTACATTGATCTTGTATATTATTAAAAGAGTATTACTCAATATGCACTTACATTTAACAATGTCAATTATTGGAAAACCATTCCTGATAATCTCTAAATTAATTTGGTTTATAAAGCTATAAGCACACCTTAACATTTTTAAATTTGTATCATTGAAATATTTGTGACATTTACAATCATTTATTTTGGAAGAGTTCTTTATTATCCACATTTTCGGAAATTCTTGTTACACACAAACAATTCAAATGCGAGAAGATCCTTTAAAACACTGGATGTATATATTTTTTTCACTGTTTTTAATCATCTAACTGCCTTTTAATTTTACTAAGCTGTTCAACCTGTCTAACATTTCTATCATAAAAAAAAGGCCTGTCGATGTTCCCTGCTACTTAAAATTTTTTTATAGCTTGCTTTATAAATGCATGATAAGTTTAATTGGCCTATTTCTATTGGTAGTCAACTTGCTAAAATGGATATGATTTTGATACTTAATGATGCAAGTACAAGAAATTCAATTAACGCTCAATTCAGCCGTTTGTCATTTAGCATGATTTGCGGTCGTAGATTCCTGCAAACCGTACACTACTATATTTTTTTCAGCTTTCTCTCGCAGGTACTTCTTGCACAACTTTCTTCATTACATCATCAGCACAAGTGTCACTGCACCTTTCCTTCTTTAACAACTACATATCTTTTTGAAGATATGCAATTGAATCATTTATTGTTAAATAATCGTTTTACGACATTGTTCTGATTTTATCATTTAATGCAGATATCTATGATTCCATCTGCTTCATACAACTCTAAATATGATGAAAGTTTTGTATGCCGTCCAAATCATTTTATGATTTAGCATTATAGTAGCATAATATTTTTAAGGATTGTGACTTTAAACGTTTAACTCTGTAATTAACAGCCAGTCCAACAGATGTTAAATGGACATTAGTGTTGCATCCATCACACGCTACAGATGACCCAGTTTGTATACTGTTATTGCAGTTTGGACACTTCATCCTGAAAGCTCAGAAATCACGCAGGGGAACACCGGTAATAGCTCAGTAAATTTATTTGTTTGTCAAACAGATTTTAACTTTAATTTATAGTTTTAATTTAATCATAAAAAAGGAGCATTATTCAACTGCATGAACACTGCACCATCCAAGAAAAAACTACTTCCAGAAACCAATTTAAACTACCAAATAAATAAATATTTTATGCACAATTAAAACGCAATATTTCTTAGTGTTCCTACTTGTAATTAAACAATTTATAAAATTAACACAAGATTTAAAAAAGAAAAACATATTACAGTAGTATTTTTTACCTCATTGTAGCAGAGTTTTATTGCCTGTACACACGGATCGATTAAACACCCCCGAAACTCTGAATTCTAAACTTCCTGAAAATTGTAGAAGTCGTTCTCGACAAACTGTTTCTGAAAACAATAAATGTGGGAAAAAATCAATATATGGAAGAAGATAAAAAATTAAAATAATAAAAGGAGTAAAAAAACAATAATGGAACACATTCTAAAAATACAAATAGTGGAAATAGTTATTATAGAAAAAAATAAGAAATAATGGAACAGAACACTACACAAAATTTTAGACGATAAGAGAATAAAAGAAATATAAATAGATGATTTCGGAAATCATGTAATGGAAGACATAAATCAAGGAATTAAAGAGACACAAAAGGAAGAATGAATATGAAAATGGAGGAACATCAGAAAATGTAGGAAATAGAAATGAACAACGAAAAATTAATCAAATAAATGGAATAAAGGATAGAACAAAACAATAATCAGATTTACGTGAAAAGGGGTGACATAAAAGTTATAGGGACAATACTTCCGGTGCCAGCTAAAAAACCGCTGACGTGTTTTATATTGTTATACAACATATTAGCTAGCATTTTTATCATAATCGCTCCTTTGCTCCAATCTTCTGGTATTTTTTTGTCGTGCCAAATAGCTTGTATTAAGTTATACAATTCAACTTTAACTTCTTCACCTCCATATTTTAATAATTATATATTTTTATTATAATACCTGGGGCTTTACCATTTCGGCTCTCATTTATAATTTCATCTACTTCTTCTTTCGTTGGTTCTTTAATTTCATTTACTCCCTGTTTTTCTATTACTTTTAAATCATTTGGTGTTTGGTCTTTGTATTCATCTTCATATTCAGTTAATAGTTCTATAAAATTATCAGTCCATATTTTTTTAAATTCCTTAGCATTTTCAGACATTCTTCCGTGTTTATTTTTTATTTTGTTTATCTTGTCCTTAAATGATCAATTTTCTTTAATAATTTTTTTATAGAATGCTTTTGTGTTCCTGTTTTGACTTTCTTTTTGGATCTCTTTTACTTTATCATCTTACCATTCACTTTGACACTTCTAATTTTTTTCTTGCTTTCTTTTCTTAGTCTGACGTATTTTTTATGTGTGCAGATTTATTTGTTCTTATCCATTTGTGACTTACTTTCATTTTTTGTTTTAATAAGATACACATTTTTTATTAAACCAGTCTTTCTTTTTACGTTTTCTTTTCATCCGTATGTGTTATGCGGCAGCTTCATTTATACATTGCTTAATATTATTTCTATTTTTACTATTTCTATGTCCTTAGTATTATTAGGTAACTTCTTCAGTTTTTCATTTATGTCCTCTGAAAATTTATTTCTTGTGTCGATATGATTTAAGCGGGCTTTCACACCAAAGTAGCATGCGACGCGCTACCTGAAAGCAGAAAGCACGTCGCAAATGGCGTCTTCCCAGTTTACCTCTGTTGGGAAAAAATAAAACAGTTTAAACCTAGATGTCATCGGAAGAAAAAAATATTGCGTTGATCGCTGCTGTGATTTCAAAGAGGAGGAGGAAAGGAAAACAAAAAAATTGGATTCATCCTTACTTACGAGATAATGCTGGTGCACATAGCACTTTTACTGTATCTCAACAGCTGCAAATACATCCTCAAAAATTTGAAAACTTCTGCAGGATGGAAAAGGAAACATTCAAGGAACTTGTTGATCTTATGAAACCATCAATGCAGTTGCAAGACACAAATTATCGAAGAGTTCCAAGCATTTTCTTGATCACTTCTATTGCTGTACGCCTTTAAAGTGTGATCATATTGACACTGATACTTCTTGACAGCTGAAAAAATCATATATTAAATTAATCATTTTGAACCAGCTACTCCTCAGATCATAAGACCTTATGAAAACAAACAGAGAGTACTAGTGCAATTATCTAAAAATGATTTTGAAAACAATGCTGTTAATTTCATAAAAAATACATAGTTGCCAAAATCAAATATCATATTTATTTTGATTTAGCGCTATATTGCAAAAATATTTTAAAAATTCCCAAATATCACTAATTTGTTGCACTAAAAAATTAATAGACGTTCCGCTAGACGAGGAACAAGAAGTCATTAAAAATTACCATGAGGCGAAACAGAATCACAGAGGGTGAGACTGAAAATAGAATCAAAAACACCTATTATTGATCAAACCAAAGAGCATCTATTCAAACGTACATAAATAACTGCAAAATTTGTCTACTCACGAAATATGGCCATAAACCAATCAAACCTACATTTAATATTACCCCTACAGCTACGACTCTTCGAAATTTTGCATTTAGACTCAATTGCATTAGAAAACTCAAAGTTCGTATCTATCGTAGATTTAGTTTCTAAGTACGGTTAAATATACAAAATAAACTCATCGCAAGGAATCGAAGTAGTTAATGCCCTTGTTAAATATTTCACCCATTACTGTATACCCAAGCACATTATATCTGATAATGGCACCGAATTAAAAAATAGTCTTGTCAAAGAATTATTACATCTACATAAAGTAGACATTCACTTTAGAAGCTCTCAACATCCTGAATCAAATGGTATTGTTGAGAGGTTCCATTCGACTATAATAGAACACGTTAGGCTATTAGACAATCAAAAAGAATACAAAACCAAATTGATCGAACAGAAAGTAAATTATGCACTTCTTGCCTATAATAATAGCATTCACTCAGCTACAAAATTGAAACCTTATGAAATCGTCACAGGACATGTAGATAGTAATTCTCCTTTTGATCTCAATCTAATTAACAGTTATATCGCAAACGATAAAGATAAAGTAAAACTTTTATATTTCAACTTAAATAAAAGAATAAACAAATTAAGAGCACAACGAAAAACAAATTTCAACCAAAACAAATTAAATCAACCGATCTCAAACATAAAACCGCGAAAATAATTACAAGAGATAAAAATACTGCCGAATATATCCATTTCTCAAATATTAAAAGACCAAAAAAGAATACTTATAATTTTATTTTAGGTGCGTCACAATCGGACTCGCATTTGCAACAATCGGAATAAAAGACATCACTTACAATTTAGGGATCCTTCTCATCAAGTTAGGACCAGCTTAGTTACAAAAATCAACCCACTGGTTTATTCATTTCTACGACCTTTGCTAAAAGAATTTAATAATCTAAACAAACAATATGAACATCTTAAAGCCAATTTTACTACTTCTACATTTTTCCTGATCGAAACTAGCAATATAATTCCAAGATAACATAATAGAAAAATTTAATAATATAAATATTCACTCACAAACTAGAAAAAAGAGAGGCTTAATAAATGGGTTCGGTTCTATCAATAAATCAATAACAGAAAACTTAGATTCACAGGACAGAGAAAAAATAAACAGAATGTTTGAACATCTAAAAGAGAATTAAATTAATTTACAAAATCAAATAAACATGCAATACTTCGTTAGTAATAAAATAATCAAACATTTTAATTGACATTCAAAAGAATGAACTAAGATAAAATCTTAGAAATTAAAGATAACGTAGACTTTCAAGCTACGTTCGAGTACCTATTGTACTTGAAAGATTCAGTAAACGAACTACTTATTATTTTTAATTTAGTATTAGATGTAATGGAAACCGTAGAAAATTCTTTAACGTTTTGTAAATTAAAAACTATGCATCCGAGTATTATAAAATCAGCTGATCTTTTTTCAGAATTACAAAAAATAGATAGTTAGTATAAAACTCAACTACTATTCGAACTAAAATACGAAATTAACATTTTGGATTTGAAGCTATAATACAGGTAAATTGTAGAATCGAGAAAAACCAGATTCAATATTTTCTATCTATCCCGATCGATTTTGAAACAGAATTCGTCCTATACCATTTATTACCTATCCCTAGTAAATTTTATTTAGACTATTTTACAATTATTCCAAATTCTAAAAACATTTTAAAATCAGAGAATTTTATTAAACCGTTAAACGACATATGTACAGGAAGTAAAATATTAGCCTCATCCATGTAGCGGTCCAAATTGACAAATTTAAGGTTTAAAACAGTGCTCCGAATTGGTAATTAATTGGTCATAATTGGTCACTAGGTCCGACTTATTGGTCATTTATACAGAAATTTTTGAAATGAGTTTAAAATATCCAGGTTATCCAAAAAAATTTTGCGGCTCTATTGATCGTACAGAATTTAATTGGTCACAAACTGGTCAAAATTGGTCAGTATATGATGATAATAAGTCAGCGTTATTGATGGAGTTATTAAGTAAATAATGACTTTCAAGGACAAGCAAATTTTGTGAGCGACCTAAAATCAAAAATTTGCGATTCAAAAGAAAGATTCCTAAAACTAAGAACAGTTGAAAAATTGGTCAAAAATTTTTAACATTTGGTCATGGACACAAAAAAATATATAAAGAGTTTAAAATTTTAAGGTCATCAATTAAAACAAAAAATATTTAACGGCCTATTGTTGTAATTTAAAACTCCTCTATTGTTATATTAATTGGTCAGTAGGTCAGAAGGATTGGTCACCTGTTTCAAAGGATCTTAGAGAGGGTTTTTTAACGTAATTGATACTTATGAATGTTGAGCACCCCAATATTATAATAAACTGCTCCATTAGTGCTATATCAATTGGCCACTAATTGGTAATTGGTCATCATGATTGGTCAGTAGGTCAGAAGGATTGGTCACCTCTTCCAAAGAATCTTAGAGATAGGGTTTTAAACGTAATTGATACATATGTATCAACCTATAAAATAACAACGAAATAAAATGTGAAGAAGAAACACTCTTAAGACACGACTCCACGATTTGGCAATATACTCGACTCGATGTATTTTTATTATAATCGCTTTTAATAAAATTAATTCAGTTAGTCAGATTTTTACTACAAAACTTGTCGGGTGAATTTAATTGTAGATTTTTTAATAATCGTTTTTTAAAAGGCATTTCAAAGAACCTTATAATTTAAGTTAAAAAGAAAATTATTAAATAAGCACCTTCAAAATTAATTATGTTTACCCTTGTGAATTTATTACATAAGATGAATACAATAAAAGCAATATGGAAATTAAATTAGGTTTATTAGGAATAAATAGAATAATCAATAATAACAAAATTAAAATTCTAGTGGAGACAGGTTTAAAAGTTACTTTAATTAAGAAAAAAATGAACTAGGATATCTACTAATTTAAAAAAAAAATGGTTTAAATATCTAGAATTAGGTAATTACATGCTAAAGGGAAGAAATAAGGAGAAATAAATAAAATTTAAATTGAAAAACAACAATATCAAATGCAATGTAGCAAATATGGATATGATTTCATAATAGGCATGGATGATTTAAAAAAGAATAAAATAATTATAAATTATATAAAATATAATAGAAACCAAAAAAATAATAAAGATTTCATGTAGTAACACAAAATAAAATTAAATAAAGATAATTTTACTGAAGATTGCAACAAAAAAATACAATTGAATATCAAACAGCAAAAAAATGTATACATAAGGTTGAAGTTGAATATTAAGAATTAAGTGACAAAAGAAATACAAGATATGATAAAAAATGGTATAAAAGAAAAAAGTGATAGATCGTATATAAATCCAATAGTTGTTGTTAAAAATAAAAATGGAGAAATGAGATTAAATTTGAATGCACAAAAAATATATATATTCAACCGTAGGTAATAAGTCTCTTAAGGATTTGTTTACAAAATAATATAACTAAAGAATTCGAAAGTTAGTTAGAAAATATGAAAACTTATATGAACGATGATCCAAATTGTGTAAAAGAAGATTATGATGTTGGGGTTCAAATAGATAAGAAATTCGGAAAAAGAAAAATTACGAAAATTATGAAGAAAGACAAGAGTTAGTTAAAAGAATAATTATGAAGATTTAGGATGAGTAGTTTTAATTTGTTGATTGGTTTCTGTTTTGTAGTTTTTATAGTTTATATCAGATTTGATGAAAATGAAAAATAAAAGGTTAAGATTAATGTTAAAATTTAATTGATGTAAAGAATATCAATAAAATAGTTGCATAAAAATAAAAGAATCTATAATGAAAAAAATAAGATATGCTAAAAAAAATTAAACAAAATCCAACAACAAAAGCAAAAAAAAGATGCGTGTGCGATTCACGCACGATAGAAGTGAAACTTCAGTAAATCGACAAAAGCATATGAGATGAATATATATAACAAGGTTAGGATAATTACAAAGTTTATTTGTTTAAAAATGAAAGTATTTTGATTAATTTTAAAAGATATTTTATTTAACAAGCAAGTATTAAACAGTGTGCAATACGAGTATACATACACACCGACATTTGCTCTCTCGCTTTGGCTCACTAATTACAGCTAAACAGATATAACTGCAACTGTGACGATTTTACACGACCGGACACGACAGACGTTGGTTGATGCGGTGATGCCTAATCGAATATTATTTTAGAGGTATAAGAAGAACATTTCCTTCTGCTTCCTGTTGCGTAAATTTTAAAACCGAGTATATAATTTCACGAGCTTGTGCACTCAGAATCCGATTTTTTACGGCACTTACGCGATTCATTTTAATAAAAAATTATTTCACGTCTTAGTTTTTAATATGAAAATTCAACAAACAATAACTACTTCACGATTTACGAAGTTATCTGACAACGTAGCAAACGCACTAGAATTGAAGTACAATGTTAAGTATACGGATTTTTACGCATCGGCCGCTTGAATGCAACTGACTCTCGGCTCCTCCCATCGATCCTCCTATCGATGAAGGGAGTGGGGACGCTACGAAGTATGGAACAAAGAGGGGAGACCAATAATATAAAATAGGATGTCTAATTCTGTCTCAGTCTTTGCGGGCTTTATTCTACATATTTTTGTATTTGTGTCTCTTACCTGTCGTTTTTCCGTTGCATCCGGTTTAAAATCACAACAATTCTAAAGAAGTTTCACTTCACAAAAAAATTCCATAATCCAGAACATTACATAATTCAGATGTAGGATGCCAGATCAAGTAGAAGAGCTAAAAAAGGCCATTTTTTTAGCGCCCAACGTGGGGCCCAAAAATAATCCTTGCTAGAACGTTTACTAGCAAAAAGAAAGAATTAAAAAGAAGTGGTGTGGAAGAAAGGAAAAAAGTTTGTTTTGTTAAAGCAGTTAATTTCTAAGTGCCGAAATTCAAGGCCAAGTTAATTCTATATATGTAGGTCCGTATATATCCATATATATGGTAGTTCTTTGCTGAAACTAATAATTATCTTGGGTAAGACTCTGGTTAGTTAAGCAATCTTTCAGAAATTTTAGTTACTGTTTTCTGTAATGGGTCATCTGTTATGAATTTAATGTTTTGGGAAAATTATTACAAATTTTAAATTAATACTCTCCTTACAAACTAATTGAGGTTGAAACCTTATACGTTGTATCATAATATTATAGAAGTTATGTATGCTGTAACATTTTTTGTACAGGATTTAACTTAACCTATTATAAGAACACAAAATCGATGTAGAAGTTTAAACTTTAAGATAAAACTACTTAAGTTACCACATGGCCAAAATAAAGATTATATTACTTCCTGTCATCCATCAAAATCAGGAAATCAATAATTATTGGCCTTTTGCTGTTCTTTTGTGTCACCCAACATTGCAATTAACAGTCACCACATAAACAAAATACAGGTAAAATTATATATACTTTTAGTACAACAAACAATTTTATAAAGCCTACACCAACAAACAACCCCCCAACATTTAAGAACCAATGGAGTTACTTATTAATTTAAAGGGTTATATAATGAAACTGTTAGTAGGAGTGGTATGCTTTAAAAGTTGATATAAATATTTTTATCGAACTACAAAAATTCTTCAAACACAAAGTATCTTAATAAACTAACCCTTATCTTGTTCTAAATTCGGTTTCACGTTCAAATATCCATCATTCCATATGAGTTGTTTCGTGGACGGTATCGCTGGGTTCTTGAAAAGGTGCACCTTGTTTTTCACACACGATTACCTAGTAAAAATAAGTAAAACAAGTAAATGAGTAAAAATGAACTATAGCTAGCGAGACGACGAAGTACTCCTATCTAGGTGGGAGTCGTTAATGTTCTATCTAAATTCTCATGCATGCCTTGCTTCGCCCCACTTCTTGAGTTAGTGTTTTTTTTGATAAATCGAATTTGGACGAATTATAAAAACAATTTTATAGTTATCCGATTAAATAAAGTGAAATTAAAATAATAATTTTTAACCACTTCAAAAGCTTTTGAACGGAGATTTAACAAGAAGTAACTTTCTAAACCTCATCGTTTAGGATACTAAGGTCATCTATATAGTTGTTATTTTTATCTGTACTTAGTTACAAACAGTAACTAGTGCTAATTATTTTTTAAGGCAGATCTTTTATAAATGCAGTTGTTCGCTTGTGAGATCCAGGCCATTTTCATAAAGAGTCTCTGTAGTATGATGGTAACCGAAATGAATGGGTTCAAGTATTGAAGAAAACACTTAATTAACAAATAACTAAATAACTTCTAACAAAAGTAAAGTGTGTAAACTGTATGTTCGTAAATAATGTTTAACGTTTGTAATGTATGTATGACTCTTCTGAAATGTAACGTGTCATCCGTTTTTCATGATTTTCTGTCTAGTTGGCAGATCGCTGATTAAGCCATGTTACCACATTCCTCCCCTAGGAAGAAATGATAAAATCCCTGTAACGTGTCGGAAGTCTTCTTTCTCTTGGCGGATATCTTCGTTGAGTGGAGCAACTGTGTTCGGTTTGTGGAATAGAGCAATTTGGTTCAGTTTGTGAAGTTGAGCAGCTTGGTTCAATTTGGGAATTAGAGCAGCTTGGTTCGACCTGTGAATTTGAGCCGCTAGGTGTAGGACAGCTGGTATTAATAGGTGGCGAGGAACAAGTAGATACGTATTCAAATACTGGTTGCACAATACTTTGCTTTCTTGAAGAATCTGCAGATGAATTTAGACTGTCGTTACCGGAAGTATCTGGACTAGTGACAACTGTTAAATTTGGAATTTCATTCACCACTTCTTGTGATAAATTTTTACGCATCTGATCAGAGTGTTTACGACGAAGAACACCTTTTATATTTACTACATATGACAAAGGTCCTGTCTGTTTCACTATTTTACCTGAAGTAGATCGTTTATCCGTTGGATGATTTACCCACACCTTTTCTCTTTTATCAAATTGTTTTTTAAAAGTGGCTGAACTATCATGAATTTTTTTTTGTATAATTTGTTCATACTCCATATTTTTAGAAACATCAGGCTTTAATAAATCAAACCGGGATCTCAGGTGCCTTCCAAATATTAGCTGACTTGGCGTTCGGTTAGTAGATCTTCTTACAGTGTTTCGATATGCGAATAAAAAATTTTGTAACCTGTGGCACTGACTATCACCGTGGTTGCTGGCACGCATCCTTTCTTTAAATGTCCTTACTGTTCACATGGGTGATGTTGTTTTCTGAACAATACTCTTTAAATTCCTTTGATATTAGTTGAGGTCCATTATCTGTGACTAAAAATTTTGGTAACCCAAATCGACAAAAAATTTCTCGCAGAGCTTCAATAGTGGAAATGGAAGTTATATTATTCATTGGTATTACCTCCAACCAATGGCTATATGAGTCTATAAGGACCAACCACATTTTTCCTTCAAAAGGTCCATAAAAATCTAAATGTAAACGACTCCAAGGTTCTGGCGATATACCCCATGGGTAAAGGGGTGAGCTTCTTGTATTTCGTTGAGATTCTTGACATGAATTACATTTTCCGACTTCGCGAATAACATCGTCATTTATTCTGGGCCAGAATACATGAAGCTTTGCCAATGACTGCATGGCAGTTATTCCTGGGTGACCGTCATGTAACATTACTAGTATTTCTGGTTTAATGGAATCTGGAATACAAATACGTCCTTTCCATAATAAAATATCTTCTTGTAAAGACAATTCGTCTCGTTTTTCAAAAAATGTAAAATATTCCCGATTGGGGTATTTCTTCTCAGGCCAAGATGTCTGTATGTATTTTATTACAGTGGAAAGAGTTTTGTCTTTAGCTGTCTCAGCCTTCAGTATTTGCTTTCTTACATTAAGCTTCCTGACTCGCAAGTAAAGTAATTTCATGTATCCTCTTAAATCTAAATCATCACTTTTTATTAAGGGAAGCCTAGATAAAGACTCCGCTGGAAAATTTTCTTTACCTGGATTATATAAAACATCGAAATTATAACAGTTGAGTGTCATAGCCCAGCGTAATAACCTATTACTAGCAATTTTGGGAGTCTGACGATTTTCCCCGAAAATTCTTTCAAGAGGTTTGTGGTCTGTCAACAGAAAAAATCGCCTGCCGTATAAATATTGATGAAATTTAGTAACTGCATAAACCAGACCAAGTGCTTCTTTATCTATGGTAGAATAACGCCTTTCCACTTCACTAAATGACCGCGAAGCAAAAGCAACGGGCTTCAGTGTACCATCTGGGAATTTATGAGACCATAGACCATTCCCACTTTGTATTTTTTCTTAAAAGACGATGTAAAGGAGTACAATCTACGTGAAGATTTTTAATTAATCTTTCATAGTAAGTGATGGCTTCTAGAAACGATCGAAGCTGAGTAGTATGTTCAGGTTCTGGCATTTTCTTGATAGCTTCGATACGCTCTTCAGTTGGGTGTAACCCTTCGGCATCTATTTTATGACCCAAATAAGTTACACTATTAACGAACCAGTCACATTTTGTTTTCTGAGTTTTAATTCCAGCAGACTTCAGACCCAGTAAAACCTGTCTTACTCGTTCTATGTGAGTAAAGATATCAGGAGCTGTTATGAGAATATCGTCTAAATAACAAACAACTCCTTCCAAACCCGATAGGATTTGGTCCATTGTTCGTTGAAAAAGTGAAGGTGCGAAACTAATTCCAAATGGTAACCGTTTATAAGTGTAATAGCCTTTTGGAGTGGAAATTACTAAATATTTCCTGCAATTAGGATCCACTTCCATTTGCAAATAGGCATCCTTCAAATCTATTTTTGAAAAATACTTGCCTCCGGACAGTTTGGCTATAATATCTTCAAACCGGGGCAATGGATATTCATCAATTTGTACATATCTGTTTATAGTGACTTTAAAATCTGCACAAATCCTTAATTTACCATTCGATTTCATAGCCACTACTGTTGAAGAAGCCCATGAAATCGGCGTATGTGTGGCGTCAACTGGTTCTAGAACACCTTTGCAAACCACTCTATCTAGTTCAGCAGAAACTTGTTCTTGTAAAGCAATCGGAACACTCCGGGGGCGAAATCTTTTAGGTTTTATGTGTTCTGCAATATGTATTTTTGCTTGATGTCCTTTGATAGTGCCTAGGCTGCCATCAAACAAACTGGAAAATTCTGCAAGTAAACCATTTACTATTTTTTTATTTTCATTGTCGGTGGACAGTTTGTTTTGATTAATATTAGTAACATCTTTAATTTGACATATTTTCGCTCCAGGAGGTAAAGGTAAATTGAAAGCCAAGCACCAGTCTAATCCGAAAAGAGGAATATCATTCCCTTCGGTTACATATAATGGTAAAGTTAATTTACTATCAAAAGCTTTTACTTTTACCATGGACTTTCCTAGTGTTTTGATGGGTGTGTCGCCATAAGCTATTAAGCTAGCTGTCTTTGTTAAATTTGGTTTACCTAATTGTTCCAAAATTCTTTTTCCAACTACAGCATGAACATAACCTGAATCAAAAAGCATATCAACATTTTTATTATTTATACAAACAGGTAAAATTACTTTAGTAGCAAAACCATTTTTTCTAACATTACGAATTGTTGATTCAACGATATCGTCATCTGAATCATTCTCGCTTTCGTTTTCGTAGTGATCATCGTCTTTATCATTTTTGTCCTGTAAACAATGTGCAAAATGTTTTGATCTTGAACTCTGTTTTATAACTGCGTTGCCGGAAATTACATACACGAGAAAAATGATTCCTTTCGCCACATCCCGAACATATTTTCCCATAAGCAGGACAGTTCTTTTGACGATGTTTATTATCTCCACAAAAAAGGCAGTCTATATTAAAATCTAATTCCCTAACTTTAAATGTTTTGCTCTTACGCTTACTGTCTTTTGATCTATCAATACGATTTACAAAATTTTCCGGTTGTTGACCATTAGAATGATAATTTGTTAAATGTTTCGTTTGAATTGAGGCCTGTTCCAAAAGAAAAGCAGTGGTCTCAACTTCGCTAAAAGTCGTAGTAGCAGTTGGATGCTTCTGAATAATTTTTTCTTGGCTCTCAAGGTTATTTATTCCAAAAATAAGTTGATCCCTTAGTCTTTCATCTAAACCTGTTCCAAAACTACAGTCTCCCGCTATTGAACGTAACCTATTTACATATTCAGTAATACTTTCATTTTCTTTACGAATGCAACCAGAAAAATTTACTCTTTCTGCAAAAATGTAAACTCTTTTACCATAAAATCTGTTTAAAACATCCTTAAGTTCTTTATAAGTTTTAGAAGTCAACTTTTCTGGCTTAAAATGGTCTATTAAAATTTTAAAAACCAATGATCCTACCTTTGAAAGCAATAAGTTTCGTCTTACTTCAGCTTTATCATCCTTCATTAAACCATTTAGCTCTAATTCCAATTCAAAACGTTGAATATAGTAGTCCCATTGTTTATCTTGGGTATCAAACTTCTCAAACTGAAAATTTTTGTAGATATCTGTGTCAGTATCATTTTCCGACATCTTCAAATACAAAATAAAACTTTGCTTCAAGAAAGTTGTTTTTCACTTCCAATTCGTCGCCAAAATGTAGTATGATGGTAACCGAAATGAATGGGTTTAAGTATTGAAGAAACACTTTATTAACAAATAACTAAATAACTTCTAACAAAAGTAAAGTGTGTAAACTGTATGTTCGTAAATAATGTTTAACGTTTGTAATGTATGTATGACTCTTCTGAAATGTAACGTGTCATATGCGTGTCATCCGTTTTTCATGATTTTTTGTCTAGTTGGCAGATCGCTGATTAAGCCATGTTACCACAGTCTCCTTTTTAGATTGTTTTCTGTATTTAGTTTATGTTCAACTAAAGAGCATCTTTCTGGGATCACTTTGATGCGAAATTATGCGAGTATGTAACGTTCTTGAGGTTTCACCAATGCAGACTTGGTTACAAGTTATGTACGGGATTCTGTAAACAATACTACTTAAATATTCTTTAGGAGTCTGCTGAATATCGATTTATTTTTTTACGTTGTTTTATTAGCAATTTTTCAATTTATTAATAGTTTTATTATTCTTGTTACCCTCGGTGTCAGTTCTTTGATATATATTAATACCTCTGTGTGTTATATGGTGTGGATTCAAATTCATGTCCACCACTTTAGAATAATTTGTGACTATTTCAGTGCTGTTAAATAATGTTGTACTTATTAATTTGGGTTGATATAAATTGTCTATGAAAAGTTGTTTTAATATTTTTAAATTTTTGTGATGGAAGCTTATCACAAACATGAAATGAAAGTGAATTTAATGAAACAAATGGGAAATAGAATAATAAAAATTTTGGATAGAGGCTTTGTTAAAAAAATCATGGTTTTCAAAATTTCTTTTATTTTTCTTTGATTTTTTAATTGTTTTGAAGCATTTTTTAGGATTGTCAAGAATTTTTATACTAATTTCCACCATTTTTTACGTTTTTTAAATATTTTTGGCATTTTTTCATTATTTTCAACAAGTTTGCCAGATTGTATACAAGTTTTCTTATCTATTGCATACTCAAACAACCTAAAAATATTATTGTTTGAGGAAAATTGCTCACTACCATCTATTGAAAAACTCGTAGAACTTAGATGTAAATTTGCGATAAAAAAAAGAGTGTGCGTGTAACCTTTACGCGCGATTGAAGTAAAACTTGAAAAATTTAAAAATTTTGAAAATTCTGAAAATTTTGAAAATTTGAAAATTCTACAAATCTTCAAAATTTTAAAAATTTTTGAAATTTTGAAAAAATTAAAAAAATTTGAAATTATGAAAATTTGAAAATTCTAAAAATCATCAAAATTCTAAAATATTTTGAAAAATTTAAAAATTTTGAAAATTTTGAAAATTTTGAAAATTTTGAAAATTTTGAAAATTTTGAAAATTTTGAAAATTTTGAAAATTTTGAAAATTTTAAAAATTCTGAAAAATTTGAAAAATTTGAAAAATTTGAAAATTCGGAAAATTCTAAAAATTTTGAAAATTAATTATTACCAGATTACCATAATAAAATTTATAAACTTCTGCTCCTCCCATAGCTGACGTCACACCGTTACTTCCGTCATATTCTGACGTCAGAATTACTTCGTTCCGTCAGAATTACTTCCGTCAGAAAATAAATCTGAGTTACCCTTAGTCGCGCCTAAAGAAGTTTTACTTCAAAAATACGTTAATAAAACGAGATAAATCTACTCTTTTAAGTTAAACCAATAACACATATACATATACATATCTACAAAATTTCATTGAAAGCGGTTCAGTAGTTTCGGAGATTAGTGCAAACGAACATGGTGTAATGTTCTCTAACATATATTGATGAACTAACACCTAAATTACTTAATGTCTTATGAGAATTTAAAATGTGCAAGGAGATGTATCAAAACTATAAACCAACTTTTCACACAAACTAAATCAAAATTTAACGTTTTAGAACGATCTAATGTTGTGTATGAAATACCTTGTCAGAACTGTAATTTAGTCTATATTGGCCAAACGTCCAGATGCCTTTCATCTCGTATAACATTACATAAAAGCGATTGTAACTGTAAAAGATTAAATTGTGCTCTTGCTGAACATGTCATTAAAAATAAACATTCTATGAATTTCCAACAAACTAAAGTTTTATGCACTGATAATAATTATTCCAAAAGATTTTTCAAAGAAATGTTTTACATTAATAAAGAACCTAATACCATGAACAAAAAGAATGATTTAAACAATTTAAGTATAATTTATAACTATCTTTTAAAATTAGAATCTTCCAAATTTTCTTCTATTTCAAAGCATACATTATCCCAATAACTTATTTTATTTTTAAACTTCCCGCTGTAAACAACAGTTGGTACTACAGTTGGTATCACTACTTTTTTGATTTTTTGACAACGATGATAGTAGGCATGTGCTGATTTTTTGTGATCTTAGACGATTAGACAGATAATGGCGGCCGGCAAATGTGATTTGATTTTTATTAATTACTGTTTTTTATTTTTAATATGTAGTGACAATGAACATAAGTGTTTTTTATTCAATGTTAAGTGCGACTTTTGTATTTTTAATCTCAAGTTGTAAGTACTTTTGACTTTTTTGTATTGTAATGGTCCTTCAGAATCTTTTTTATAATCTTTTCAGAATGTCTTAATAAAGGGAATAAACATTTCCGAAAGCTCTTAACAAAGAGTTTACTTTAACCTTTGCCCGGTTTTTGACTGCATCCTCAAGATCATACAACAGTCATTAGGGATCCTATTAGTAATAAGTTAAAGGTAGATTGGTATAGGCAACCATGTAGCTCTGGCCGATACATAAATTTCCATTCATACCATAAGTTCACTTGATAAATCAGATGAAAATGAGAGTGAAAAAAAATCTCAGATCCTTCTTTCCACCATAAAAACCTAAACACTCTAAAAGAACTTTTCATGCAGAATGGATATCCAGAACCATTAGTTTTCAAGCTCCTTTTCAGCTCTAATGGCACGATCACGGATGTAGCAATAATGGATAACAATAATAAAAATAGTAATATCATTTTGAGAGATGTGGAAGAGGTGGCTTCTTTAATAAGGATACCACAGATAGATCCAAACTATGCCAATCAGAACTCCTCACAGGAGGACAGTCATAATCCTACTAGATATTTTTCACTTCCATATATAACAGAGATTACACCTAGACTGACAAGATTACTAAAAATTAATGACTATGTTAAAATTGCTAATAGGAATGTGTTAACGTTGAGAACCTTGTACAACAAACAAAAAGACAAAACTCCGAAGATGTCACTCTCGGATGTGGTCTATAGGGTCTCTTGTGCAAATTGTAATCTTCACTATATTGGTGAAACGAGCAGACAACTAAAAAGTCGTGTTTCATCACACAAGAGTGACTGTAGGCTGCACCCAGAGAGATGTGCATTAGCGAGGCATGTAGTAAAGGAAGGGCATAATATGGATTGGCAATCTATAAAAATACTTTCAGTAGAACGTAATGTGTCAAAGAGAAGGTTTCTAGAAATGACGTTTATAGCTCAGACTCCACACAACATGAATAGGAGAACGGACATAGAACATCTCAGTGTCATTTACTCTAATTTGCTGTCTAAAGATAAACATCATGATAATTAAGACAGATAATAATTATATCATTCTTGCTACCTAAGGGAATATAGAACAGTCAAATTTTGAAATAAAAATAAGCTAAATAATTAGAAAATTTAATACTTTAATATTTTTAAAAAAACAATACAATAAATTTGATAATTTTGTTTAAATAAATAAACTTTTAATACTAAATATATATATATATATATATATATATATATATATATATATATATATATATATAGAATAGAAAGTAGTCTTTGCTGACTAATTAAGAATTAAATCTAAATTGGATATTGGGTATGCAGCAAATAAATATGATAAGAGTACTCTTTTAAGATTCTTTATTCCAAGCTTTCGGCTAGTATTACAGCCATCATCAGGGAGCTACAATAATGTTATTTAATAGAGATAAAATATAATATTACTGGTATTTTACTTACAACTTGTTGAGGTTATTAATTTAATGATGTTGTTGAATAAAAATTATTAAATGAAAACATTAAATTCACAGTTTTAAATTAATATAAAATATTAAAATTAGCACATTATTAATATTATAAATTATGTTGAATAAAAATTATTTGATGTTAATATTGAAGACAAATTTGACATTATTTTTTGAATGTTATTTAGAAAAATTTTTTTGTTTTTAAAATTGGAATCATAGCAACAGTTAATCAAGTAATGAAGTATCAACTAAGTTTTTGTTATCAAGTTGTAATAAATATGAAAACATTTCATTTAGATGACCTATATCTGATCTTCGGTTCATTGAAAAGGGGTGTTTATTGATATAAACCATTTCTAACAAAAGCCTTTTGGCTAAGTTTGATTCATGACACAATACTTTAACATCATTATAATTAATTAAATGATCGTTATTAATAACATGTTCACCTAAAGCACATCTTTCAGGGTGAAGTCTGCAATCAGATTTATGAGATGTAAGTCGATCTTTTAAACGTCTGGAAGTTTGTCCAATATAGACTTTATTGCATACGGAACAAGGTATGCTATAGACAACGTCTGTTAATGATAACAAAGGTGTTTTATCTTTTAATTTAGTAAAGATTCCATTGACTGTGAGGGCAGTTCTAAAGGCAATTTTGATGTTAGGAATTGGTTTTAGGATACGAGCTAATTTAGGAGAAAGGTCTTTTATATATGGTAAAGATTTATAACAAATTGAGTTAAGATTATTAACGGGTACTTGTGGATTATTGACAACATTATTAATGTTGGGAAGTGGAATTGACATTGTATTAAATAGTAGTCTTTTTAATAGAACTTCAGGATAACTATTTTCAGTGAATAATTGGAAAAGAATTTTAAGATTTTTATTATGAAAGGATTTATCACTGATTTTAAGGACACGGTTCTTCATGGTTTTGACTAAGTTGATTTTCATGGAGAATTTATGGTATGAATTATAGTTCAGATATCTACCAGAGCTTAAAGGCTTTCTATACCAATCAACTAAAAGTTTGTTATTTTTACGTAAGATTCTTGTGTCCAAGAAAGGAACAGAACAATTAGAATCTTCTTTTTCAAGAGTAAATTGGATATAATCATTAAAGCCATTGAAGTAATACAAAATAGTATCAAGCTCATTACCAGGAAGGCAGATTTAAATGTCATCTACATATTTTTTAATGAAAAAAACTTGAAAAGGTAATGCTTGGATGACAAAATCTAAAATATAATCCATAACATAGTCAGCCAGAATAGGTGATATCATATTACCCATAGGGGTACCAAAAATTTGTTTATAGAACTTACTATCAAATACAAAGTAATTATTATTAAATACAAAAATAAGAAGATTAAAAAATGATTGTTTAGAAAACCCACAATTGTTAGATATAAGGTACCATTTCCTTTCTATAGCTTTAATAACTATATTTAAATAAACATTGCTAAATAATGAAACGACGTCAAGGCTGGCCATGACATAACCATTAGGAATTATAAGATTGTTAAAATTGGAGTTAATTTGGAAAGAATCAGTAATATGATAGTTATTATTTATCAAATTCATATGATTTGGTTAAAATTTCAGTAAGGAATTTAGCAATAGGTTCAGTAGGAGTGCTTAGTAATGCTAGAATTGGTCTAACGGTCAAAGGGTCTTTATGAATTTTAGGAAGTGTATAAAATTTTTCAGGTACACCATTATATTTGGATAACAATTTTCTTTGATTTTCAGTTATTTCATTATTGGTAAACAAGGTTCTAATAAGTTTGTTATAATTTTGTTCAATACTACTTGTAGGATCTTTATTTATGATGGTGTAAGAAGTATCATTGTCAATAATATTTTTACTAAGTTGGAAATAAGCTTGTTTTTCCATAATGACAGTAACACCACCTTTGTCAGATCTTGTTACGATTAAGTTTGGATTAGATTTCAAAAATTTTTTTGTTTTATAATACATATTACGATAAAAAGAATTATTAAATTTTGAGTTATGAACAGAATTAGTAACAATATTAGTAGATTTAGCTATAATAATGTTCTTTGTATCAATGTCATTAATGGTGGAAAAAATGTAATCTAAATCAGCCAAAATACTTCTAATAGGAATGTCTATACCAATTATAGGTTCAATACTAAATTTAGGACCAAGAGAAAGAAATTTTAAAATATCATCTGGTATGATAGTATTAGATAAGTTTTTAATCCATCTAGGATTTGTGTTTAATTTATTATTTAATTGATTGTTAATTAATTTATCAATTTTACGGTTACAAATTTTTGGTACCCCTATGGGTAATATGATATCACCTATTCTGGCTGACTATGTTATGGATTATATTTTAGATTTTGTCATCCAAGCATTACCTTTTCAAGTTTTTTTCATTAAAAAATATGTAGATGACATTTTAATCTGCCTTCCTGGTAATGAGCTTGATACTATTTTGTATTACTTCAATGGCTTTAATGATTATATCCAATTTACTCTTGAAAAAGAAGATTCTAATTGTTCTGTTCCTTTCTTGGACACAAGAATCTTACGTAAAAATAACAAACTTTTAGTTGATTGGTATAGAAAGCCTTTAAGCTCTGGTAGATATCTGAACTATAATTCATACCATAAATTCTCCATGAAAATCAACTTAGTCAAAACCATAAAGAACCGTGTCCTTAAAATCAGTGATAAATCCTTTCATAATAAAAATCTTAAAATTCTTTTCCAATTATTCACTGAAAATAGTTATCCTGAAGTTCTATTAAAAAGACTACTATTTAATACAATGTCAATTCCACTTCCCAACATTAATAATGTTGTCAATAATCCACAAGTACCCGTTAATAATCTTAACTCAATTTGTTATAAATCTTTACCATATATAAAAGACCTTTCTCCTAAATTAGCTCGTATCCTAAAACCAATTCCTAACATCAAAATTGCCTTTAGAACTGCCCTCACAGTCAATGGAATCTTTACTAAATTAAAAGATAAAACACCTTTGTTATCATTAACAGACGTTGTCTATAGCATACCTTGTTCCGTATGCAATAAAGTCTATATTGGACAAACTTCCAGACGTTTAAAAGATCGACTTACATCTCATAAATCTAATTGCAGATTCACCCTGAAAGATGTGCTTTAGGTGAACATGTTATTAATAACGATCATTTAATTAATTATAATGATGTTAAAGTATTGTGTCATGAATCAAACTTAGCCAAAAGGCTTTTTTTAGAAATGGTTTATATCAATAAACACCCCTTTTCAATGAACCGAAGATCAGATATAGGTCATCTAAATGAAATGTTTTCATATTTATTACAACTTGATAACAAAAACGTAGTTGATACTTCATTACTTGATTAATTGTTGCTATGATTCCAATTTTAAAAACAAAAAAATTTTTCTAAATAACATTCAAAAAATAATGTCAAATTTGTCTTCAATATTAACATCAAATAATTTTTATTCAACATAATTTATAATATTAATAATGTGCTAATTTTAATATTTTATATTAATTTAAAACTGTGAATTTAATGTTTTCATTTAATAATTTTGATTCAACAACATCATTAAATTAATAACCTCAACAAATTGTAAGTAAAATACCAGTAATATTATATTATATCTCTATTAAATAACATTATTGTAGCTCCCTGATGATGGCTGTAATACTAGCCGAAAGCTTGGAATAAAGAATCTTAAAAGAGTACTCTTATCATATTTATTTGCTGCATACCCAATATCCAATTTAGATTTAATATATATATATATATATATATATATATATATCATAACATATATATATATATATATATATATATATATATATATATATATAAGAAAAAATGATTTTATACTATCCGGTCAAAAATAATTATAAATCTATATATATATATATATATACAGCAATAAAACACAGATTTCAGATTACTCTTTTATGTATCCAAGCTTTCGATTGCAGTTCGCAATCATCTTCAGGGATCTACAATATTTATTAAATATTATAAAGATGTTATCATATATAAGGAAGGACTTACAAATAGTTGAGGTTGTATCTATTGATGTTCTTCAGTAAACATTTATGGTAGTAAGTACAAAACAGTTGGTATGTATTCAAAAACACTTGGTAAGTATTAACAGTACTATTACAATCCTTGATTATATTTATTATTCTAGAGATGGTGCTCAAATGATCTACCCGTCCCAGGGGGTGCAAAATTATTACAATTCCTTCGTGGATATAAACGGTAAGTAAATTTAAAATAATCAGTACACACAATATCAAAAAAATATTACAGTTTGAATGTGTTGAAACATGTAACTATCCCTTATGTATTATACTATTAGTCCAAAAAACTGCTTATTCAGTGATAAAAAGATGCGGTAGTATTTCTTGATGTTATTCAGTACAAGTGTTTGGCAATTACAATCCAAATTAGAACGTATTCAAAACCATGGAAAATGTCACACATTAAATTTTCGATCTTTAATACTAATTATTTTATTAGAAGTGGTGCTTACGTGGCCTACCGGTTTCAGAGGGTGCTAATATATCCCCGGTCCTTCGTGGAAATTCTCAGTAAGCAGATTTAGACTAAACAGTAACTACAATATCTTCAATATTACAATTTTAAGGTGCCTAAACATGTAACAATCCTTCATGAATTATTAAGTATGATAACTTGGAAAACACAGCTTATTTAAAGGCAAAATGGCAGTAAAATGACAAAAAACAAATTGACAAGACATAGCAGTTTTACAGCGAAATAACCTTGATATCTACAAACGTCATCTAGGTCACTGTTAGTATTGATAATCCAGACCTCGTGGTTGATCATATTAAAAAAGAAGATACTATATGACATTTCTAACATGATGACATTTATCGAACAAGGTCATGTTTGTATACAAAACAATTTTTACTCAATATTGATTTTAAAGAAAGCCACACAATATGAGACATTATCGATCACAATCATTTAAAAAAAAAACACTACGAACATTAGACAACGCGAAAAAACAAAACACACAAGCACAATCGTTTGATGTCTTAAGAACACTGAGATGTAAAGTCAGTGTAAGGTGAGTAAATAGGCGTAAATATCACTTAAGTTATCAATGTCCGATCTTTTATTCATACTTTTGTTTCCTGTTTTAGAAATATGTGTCATTTCTAAGAAGACTCGTTTCGAGAGGTTGCGTTCTCTGTCCAGGATCCGAACATTATTATATTCAATCGTGTGGTTAGTGGACTGGATATGAATACCAAGTGCTGTTCTTTCTGGGTAGAGTCTTGCATCACTCTTGTGGGAGACAACTCGATCCTTTAATTTTCTAGTGGTCTGACCTATATATATTTTGTCACAGGAGCCACAAGGAATAGAATACACTACATCGGATTCAGACAAAAATTCTGTTTTATCTTTTAATTTTGAGAAAACATTGGCAATCGTGCAAGAAGATCTGTTGGCTATTCTCAATCCTGGTATACTTTTAAACAAACTAGTAAGCTTCGGTGTTAAGGAATTTATGTATGGGAGGCTAGCATAGTGTATATCAGTAATATTCCCCTGAGGAAGGTTCGGAGTGTTGTTGGAGATGGTTCTAGATGGCATGTTGAAAAGTAAGTGATGTACCAACTTTGGAGGATAGGAATTATCTATGAACAGCTTAGCCAGGATGCGTAAGTTATTTAATTGATATCTCACATCACAGATATTCAATACTCTTTCTTTCATTTGTTTCAGTAAGTTAATCTTCATGGAGTGCTTGTGGTTTGACCAATAATTAAGATAGCGACCAGAACTCATAGGCTTTCTATACCAGTCGATTGATATTATTCGATGGTCTCTCACAAATCTGGTGTCTAAGAAAGGTACAGAGAAATTTAAATCTTCCAGTTCAAGTGTAAATTGAATGTAATTGTCGTAACTATTAAATGTGACAAGTATGTTATTAGTTTCATTTGCTGGTAATGCTATTATGATATCATCTACGTACTTCTTTATAAAGCCTAGTTTATAAGGTAGGTTCGGTACTATCCTATCCAAAAGGTCATCCATGACATAGTTGGCCAAAATAGGGGAAATCTTGCTGCTCATTGGCATCCCAAAAGTTTGTTGGTAATGTATGTTGTCAAAAGTGAAGACATTATTATTAAAAACAAAGGTTGTAAGTTCTATGAAAGTGTTAAGGCCTATTGAGCAATAATTTTCGATGCGGCTCCATTTTTTTCTTATGGATTGAATGCAAATGTCCAGGTAAACATTACTAAACAACGACTTCACGTCCAGACTAGCTATAACATAATTTTCTGGTAGTACGAAATTATTGAATAAAGATTTCACTTGAAAAGCGTCTTTGATATAGTATTCGTTGTCAATATCATAAGCATTCGTCAGGATATCTGTTAGGAACTTGGTGATGTAACCAGTGGGGGTATTAATTGAAGCTATTATAGGTCTTACCGTTAGAGGGTTCTTGTGTATTTTCGGTAGTCCGTAGAATCGTCCTGGAATAGATTTATAATTCATTAACTGTTTTTTTTGGTTGCTACTCAAATTACCATTTGTTTCAAGCTTTTTTAGCAGCCTTAGCATTCTGTTCTGGATGGATGGAATAGGATCTGTGGTTAATTTCTTGTAAGAAGTATCGTTTTCCAACAGCTCATTACACATAATATTATAATTGCTTCTCTCAAGTACGACAGTTACGTTTCCTTTGTCTGATTTCACTACCATTATGTCTGGGTGGTCTTTGAGGAATTTTCTGGTCTTATCAAGAAGGCTTATAAAGTAGTGATCAGTCATCTTAGAATCATGTATTGCGTTTGTTATGATGTTGGTGTATCTAGCTGTAAGTGATTTCTTCTTTGTATGGTCTTTTTCTAAAGAGATAATAGAGTCAACGTCAGCCAATAGATTTCTTATCATGATATCTTTACCAAGTCGTGGTTCCACACTAAATTTCGGTCCTAAGGAGAGAAAGCTCGAGATGTCAGGTGGGATTGAGACATCTGTAAGGTTTCTTAACCATCTAGTAGGTGTGTTGATTTTCTTAGAGTGTTGATAATTTAATAGTCGGTCGAGTTTATTAATGTTTTTATCTTTGATTCGGTGGAAAGCCTTATTATATGTGATTATTTGGCGGCTGTAATAGTTGTCAAAGAAAGTTTGTTTAGTCATTTCAATGATCTTTGTTTTATAGTCAAGTAGTTCTTTCTCAATTTTAACGATTAATTTTTGGTTTTCACCGATTTCTAAATTTAATAATTTGCGCATTATTTTAGTTTGTTGATTATGAAAGTTATTAATGTTTTGCCTTAGTAGTAGAGCTGTCATTGGCACTGTCGCGTCCAAAATGTGGGAAGGAATTATACCAGTTTTTCTGCATTTAAGAAGGAAACTTCGTCGGTTTACTTCTTTGGCTTTTCTTTGGAAAACGTTTTCCATCTCTTTAATAAAATGACTAAGTCCTGTCCATATATGCTTTTGATCGTGTCGTAATAACCCATGACTCTTCTTAAAACAGAGGATAGTAGTATTTGCTGGTAAGTATCAACATACAATGAAATAACTAGTGGGTGATGCAGCAATAAAACACAGATTTCAGATTACTCTTGGCTGCATCACCCACTAGTTATTTTATTGTATGTTGATACTTACCAGCAAATACTACTATCCTCTGTTTTAAGAAGAGTCATGGGTTATTACGACACGATCAAAAGCATATATGGACAGGACTTAGTCATTTTATTAAAGAGATGGGAAAACGTTTTCCAAAGAAAAGCCAAAGAAGTAAACCGACGAAGTTTCCTTCTTAAATGCAGAAAAACTGGTATAATTCCTTCCCACATTTTGGACGCGACAGTGCCAATGACAGCTCTACTACTAAGGCAAAACATTAATAACTTTCATAATCAACAAACTAAAATAATGCGCAAATTATTAAATTTGGAAATCGGTGAAAACCAAAAATTAATCGTTAAAATTGAGAAAGAACTACTTGACTATAAAACAAAGATCATTGAAATGACTAAACAAACTTTCTTTGACAACTATTACAGCCGCCAAATAATCACATATAATAAGGCTTTTCACCGAATCAAAGATAAAAACATTAATAAACTTGACCGACTATTAAATTATCAACACTCTAAGAAAATCAACACACCTACTAGATGGTTAAGAAACCTTACAGATGTCTCAATCCCACCTGACATCTCGAGCTTTCTCTCCTTAGGACCGAAATTTAGTGTGGAACCACGACTTGGTAAAGATATCATGATAAGAAATCTATTGGCTGACGTTGACTCTATTATCTCTTTAGAAAAAGACCATACAAAGAAGAAATCACTTACAGCTAGATCCACCAACATCATAACAAACGCAATACATGATTCTAAGATGACTGATCACTACTTTATAAGCCTTCTTGATAAGACCAGAAAATTCCTCAAAGACCACCCAGACATAATGGTAGTGAAATCAGACAAAGGAAACGTAACTGTCGTACTTGAGAGAAGCAATTATAATATTATGTGTAATGAGCTGTTGAAAAACGATACTTCTTACAAGAAATTAACCACAGATCCTATTCCATCCATCCATAACAGAATGCTAAGGCTGCTAAAAAAGCTTGAAACAAATGGTAATTTGAGTAGCAACCAAAAAAAACAGTTAATGAATTATAAATCTATTCCAGGACGATTCTACGGACTACCGAAAATACACAAGAACCCTCTAACGGTAAGACCTATAATAGCTTCAATTAATACCCCCACTGGTTACATCACCAAGTTCCTAACAGATATCCTGACGAATGCTTATGATATTGACAACGAATACTATATCAAAGACGCTTTTCAAGTGAAATCTTTATTCAATAATTTCGTACTACCAGAAAATTATGTTATAGCTAGTCTGGACGTGAAGTCGTTGTTTAGTAATGTTTACCTGGACATTTGCATTCAATCCATGAGAAAAAAATAGAGCCGCATCGAAAATTATTGCTCAATAGGCCTTAACACTTTCATAGAACTTACAACCTTTGTTTTTAATAATAATGTCTTCACTTTTGACAACATACATTACCAACAAACTTTTGGGATGCCAATGGGCAGCAAGATTTCCCCTATTTTGGCTAACTATGTCATGGATGACCTTTTGGATAGGATAGTACCGAACCTACCTTATAAACTAGGCTTTATAAAGAAGTACGTAGATGATATCATAATAGCATTACCAGCAAATGAAACTAATAACATACTTGGCACATTTAATAGTTACGACAATTACATTCAATTTACACTTGAACTGGAAGATTCAAATTTCTCTGTACCTTTCTTAGACACCAGATTTGTGAGAGACCATCGAATAATATCAATCGACTGGTATAGAAAGCCTATGAGTTCTGGTCGCTATCTTAATTATTGGTCAAACCACAAGCACTCCATGAAGATTAACTTACTGAAACAAATGAAAGAAAGAGTATTGAATATCTGTGATGTGAGATATTAATTAAATAACTTACGCATCCTGGCTAAGCTGTTCATAGATAATTCCTATCCTCCAAAGTTGGTACATCACTTACTTTTCAACATGCCATCTAGAACCATCTCCAACAACACTCCGAACCTTCCTCAGGGGAATATTACTGATATACACTATGCTAGCCTCCCATACATAAATTCCTTAACACCGAAGCTTACTAGTTTGTTTAAAAGTATACCAGGATTGAGAATAGCCAACAGATCTTCTTGCACGATTGCCAATGTTTTCTCAAAATTAAAAGATAAAACAGAATTTTTGTCTGAATCCGATGTAGTGTATTCTATTCCTTGTGGCTCCTGTGACAAAATATATATAGGTCAGACCACTAGAAAATTAAAGGATCGAGTTGTCTTCCACAAGAGTGATGCAAGACTCTACCCAGAAAGAACAGCACTTGGTATTCATATCCAGTCCACTAACCACACGATCGAATATAATAATGTTCGGATCCTGGACAGAGAACGCAACCTCTCGAAACGAGTCTTCTTAGAAATGACACATATTTCTAAAACAGGAAACAAAAGTATGAATAAAAGATCGGACATTGATAACTTAAGTGATATTTACGCCTATTTACTCACCTTAGACTGACTTTACATCTCAGTGTTCTTAAGACATCAAACGATTGTGCTTGTGGGTTTTGTTTTTTCGCGTTGTCTAATTTTCGTAGTGTTTTTTTTTAAATGATTGTGATCGATAATGTCTCATATTGTGTGGCTTTCTTTAAAATCAATATTGAGTAAAAATTGTTTTGTATACAAACATGACCTTGTTCGATAAATGTCATCATGTTAGAAATGTCATATAGTATCTTCTTTTTTAATATGATCAACCACGAGGTCTGGATTATCAATACTAACAGTGACCTAGATGACGTTTGTAGATATCAAGGTTATTTCGCTGTAAAACTGCTATGTCTTGTCAATTTGTTTTTTGTCATTTTACTGCCATTTTGCCTTTAAATAAGCTGTGTTTTCCAAGTTATTATACTAAATAATTCATGAAGGATTGTTACATGTTTAGGCACCTTAAAATTGTAATATTGAAGATATTGTAGTTACTGTTTAGTCTAAATCTGCTTACTGAGAATTTCCACGAAGGACCGGGGATATATTAGCACCCTCTGAAACCGGTAGGCCACGTAAGCACCACTTCTAATAAAATAATTAGTATTAAACATCGAAAATTTAATGTGTGACATTTTCCATGGTTTTGAATACGTTCTAATTTGGATTGTAATTGCCAAACACTTGTACTGAATAACATCAAGAAATACTACCGCATCTTTTTATCACTGAATAAGCAGTTTTTTGGACTAATAGTATAATACATAAAGGATAGTTACATGTTTCAACACATTCAAACTGTAAAATTTTTTTGATATTGTGTGTACTGATTATTTTAAATTTACTTACCGTTTATATCCACGAAGGAATTGTGATAATTTTGCACCCCCTGGGACGGGTAGATCATTTGAGCACCATCTCTAGAATAATAAATATAATCAAGGATTGTAATAGTACTGTTAATACTTACCAAGTGTTTTTGAATACATACCAACTGTTTTGTACTTACTACCATAAATGTTTACTGAAGAACATCAATAGATACAACCTCAACTATTTGTAAGTCCTTCCTTATATATGATAACATCTTTATAATATTTAATAAATATTGTAGATCCCTGAAGATGATTGCGAACTGCAATCGAAAGCTTGGATACATAAAAGAGTAATCTGAAATCTGTGTTTTATTGCTGCATCACCCACTAGTTATTTCATTGTATGTTGATACTTACCAGCAAATACTACTATCCTCTGTTATATATATATATATATTCCCGTTATCCTGCCTTATATATATATATATATATATATATATATATATATATATATATATATATAAACAAAAGGGGAAAATTATTGGGCATGTACGCAAAAAGGATCAACAAGGCCACGAGTAGGAATGGTAACCGCAGACATGCATGTTTCTGGCTCATTAGCCGTCATCAGTGCGGCATAACCAAGTAGGGTATTGCACTTGGCTAGCAAAAGTGTTGGATACTTGGGAGCAAAGGATGTTGGGGAAACATGTGTAAAGAAACATAAAAACACAAAAACAACGAAAGCTCACACAGGAGTCCTATCGCCATTTTGTGCTTTCGGCCAGCTGTGCCAATGGGTTTTCGGCTAGCAACTAGCGTCGCAACGTTGGCGAAACGGACTCATTGTGTTTGAGTCGTTCTAAGCCCAGGATATGAAATAAACAAAGTGCCAAGAAAACGCGTATTAATATAAACAAAAGGGGAAAATTATTATGTTTCTTTACACATGTTTCCCCAACATCCTTTGCTCCCAAGTATCCAACACTTTTGCTAGCCAAGTGCAATACCCTACTTGGTTATGCCGCACTGATGACGGCTAATGAGCCAGAAACATGCATGTCTGCGGTTACCATTCCTACTCGTGGCCTTATTGATCCTTTTTGCGTACATGCCCAATAATTTTCCCCTTTTGTTTATATTAATACGCGTTTTCTTGGCACTTTGTTTATATATATATATATATATATATATATATATATATATATATATATATGTCAAACGGTGTTTACGGGGACCAAATTTGTAGACTATCGGTGTTTACGGGTACCGATGGTGCTTACGGGGTCGGACCTCATAAGAATTAGATATCTATCGGTGTTTACGAGGACGGTCCTCATAAGATTTAGATGTCTAAAGGTGGTTATGAGGACAGTTGGTGCTTACAGGGACCATTTGTAGAATCTTTTGTAAAACACTCTGGTTAACGGTTAAAATGCTATTTTAAAATTATCTGATTTTTCTTGCCGAATGATAACCTATAATGAACGGGTTATTTACACCACGAATAATTGTTATCTATATATCAAGGGCGTAAAACAGGCGTTTATGGACCGCAACGTGTAAATAAGAGCCCGAGCCGCAGGCGAGAGCTATTAACACGTAAGGTCTATAAACGCTGATTACGCCCGAAATACATACAAACTTTTACGCACGGCCTTTTTAATAATCATCAACCGCGTAGAGCTGAAGGTTGCGGGTTCGAGTCCTGCTGGATGCGCCTTTTTTTTAATTTTTCCCTAATGTCATCTAATATATTCTTGTTTGTATACTTTCTAAAAACTTTCAAGAATTTTAAAAATATAAGGATTATGCTTGGTTTACATTTTTATATTTTTTATCACCACTTATTCCGTTTTTGCTATTTTTACAATTTACTCAAAATTGACGTTAGGACGGCCTAAACTGACTTAAAATTCGTATCCAGCGGGTCGAAAAACATGCCCGTAGATAGGTGCCGCCCGGTGTACAGACAATTTTTTATTTTTTGTGTGCCGGTGTAATTTAATATATCTAGTGTTCCCCCCTGGGGCCCTTATAACAGTCTGTAAACGTCTCAGCATTGAGGTAATTAACCTCTACTGGATATCAAATTGATCCAGTTGGTCCCATAATTCCTGAAGAGCCGCTCCAAGTTGAGCCCAATTGTTTGGACGAGATACTTGTGCTCAAAGACTTCTTCCCATCATATCCCATAGGTATTCTATAGGATTGAGATTGGGATTGCAAGCTGGCCAGTCCATACGGACAATTCCCACCTCCTCTATATATTGGTTGACGATTCTAGCACGGCGAGGACGCGCGTTGTCGTTCATAAAAATAAAATTTGGTCCAATGAAAAGAGCAAAAGGTACCACATGCTGATATCAAATACTTGTTATGTATCTTGCAGCAATCATAAAACCACAATAACTAAATCAATATGGGCTTCTGAACTTATACCAGCCTAAACCATAACGAAGCCCCCCCCCCCGATAACTTATTTTTTCCGCAATATTGCATTGAAAATATCGCTCTCCTTGTCTTGCCCAAATCCTTTCTCGGCCGTCTTGTGACCTCAGACAAAATCTGAACTTATCTGAGAACAATACATTGCTCCAATCTGCATCACTCCAGTTTTGATGTTCTCTTGCAAAGGCAAGGTGAGCTCTGCGATGTTTTGTGGATAGTATAAAAAATAGTATGTAACACTCGAATTACAATGACAGTTTGTAGTACTCGTTCTTTGCGAAACTCACCGCTTCGCGGTTCGTTTCACAAACTGCACTCGTACTACGAAACCTGTCATTGTAACACTTGTATTACAATATACTATTAAATGGGATTTGCTTTTTCGCACTGTTTTTGGCACACCTTTATATAATCAAATATCCTTAGCATTTGCGTTGTCATGGTGTTGCTATGAGAGCATTAAATTTCAACAAAAGTTATTCTGACAGTCTGAATTTTCAAATTTGATTAAGAGTGTTAAATAGATACAGGTAAATAAAAAATAAAAAAATTTAATAAAAAACTATTTTCTAAAGAAAATCAATATAAATTTAGAAAAGTCAGTAGATTCGTTTAATTTTGTTTTTTTTTGCATTATTTAAAATCGATAGAAAACTTTTGTTTAAGACTTAAACCAACGTTCTTTTGCCACTTTAGAATATATTATGAATTGGTAAATAAAAGATTATCTACATAACGAGGCATAAAAAATTGGACATTTGCTGAATTATAAATACTATTTTATTCAGTCTTTTAAAATAAAAAATAAAATTTATTAACTAAATCTTTCCACCGAAATGATATAAGGTCCTCATAAACACCGTTTCTCTTCCAATCTGTTCTTATTATACGATTAAGGTCAGTTTAGATAATAATTTGAACCATTGTTTATTTTAGCAGAACTACAGAAGAAAATTTAAATATACCTACCCAGTCTCGTTGAAATGTAGAAAGCTAAAGAAACAGCAAACGCTATAATTAATTATCAAATCTAAAACCAATTGTTATCGACAAAATTTTGAAATATCAAGCCTTCTAATACTGTGTCTATTAGCTTTAAGTGTATTTTATTGTGTTTCATAATTACTCAGAGAAGAACAACAAAATCTTTTTCTTCATACCTCGGTCGAAAGTACGTTCTTTTGTCCCTAATTGCAGGGAAGAAAGTTTAACATTTACTCCCTGTTTACGGCGGGACGAAAGTTGAATTTGCGGCCCTGCGTGTCATGATGTTTTGTCGTCTTTAACATTTACTCCCTGTTTACGACGGGAGGAAAAATTTCTCATGCGTAGTTACACTTGTAACTAGGGACTGTTTATTCTCGTGTCATTTCTATTTCTATCTATAACCTTAAAAATAATTATCAATGACAAAACTTGACTCTTCGAATGTATTTTATGCCTGTCCCACGACCAGCTGCACTCGCTTCGCTCGTTCCGCAAGTACTTTCGACCGAGGTATGAAGAAAAATACTACACGGGCCAAAAGTTGAAATCTTGGCCGAAAATTCAACTTTCGTCCCTTGTAACGTAATATACTATTTCTTCATCAAGGAACTTTATCATAGCTGGAATACAAAAATACTAAACTATAAAATTATTAGGCCTTTTAACGTTATTTATTCATTTATTTAAAAAGTAACATACACTATATATTTAACATTTATGTTAGTAATGTGTTTATACTCGTATTATCAAGGTCTTTTTACTATAGCGACACTTTTATCTAAATTCAGGATAATATTTGTTGACAAGCAGGTTGACCAACATTTACAGATTATAACATTTTTTTTAATGGGAACGTTATTGTAAATAACATTGTTTATTTCCCGAAATAAAAACTAACATCCAACTTCGAATCACTATAAATTATTATTAAATTAACAACTAAATACATCCGTGCAACAAAAATCGAAAGTTAGAACAAGTGCTAATTCAAAAAGTTGGATGAAACCATATGAAATAACGACCTTGAATTTATTTGTGACGAAGTTCACGATAAAATGTTTATATTATCAAATTGATATAAGGTCCTCATAACCACCCTTTCTCCTCCAATCTGTTCTTATTATACGATTAATGTCAGTTTTGATAATAATTTGAACCATTGTTTATTTTAGAACTGGAAAAAAATCCCGTTGAAATGTAGAAAACCAAAGAAACAGCAAAAGCTAGAATTAATTATTAAATCTAAAAACAATTGTCATCGACAAAATTTTGAAACATCAAACCTTCTATTTGCTTTAAGTGTATTTTATTGTGTTTCATAATTACTCATAGAGTAACAACAAAATCTTTTTCTTCATCAAGGAAATTTGTCATAGCTGGAATACAAAAATACTGAACTATAGAACTATTAGGCCTTTTAACGTTATTTATTCATTTATTTAAAAAGTAACATACACTATATATTTCACATTCATGTTAGTAATGTGTTTATACCCGTATTATCAAGGTCTTTTTTACTACAGTACAGCACTACAGCGGCACTTTTATCAAAATTCAGGATAATATTTGTTGACAAGCAGGTTGACCAACATTTACAGATTATAACTTTTTTTAATGGGAACGTTATTGTAAATAAAATTGTTTATTTCCTGAAATAAAAACTAACATCCAACTTCGAATCACTATAAATTATTAAAAAATCAACCACTAAATAGATCCGTGCAACAAAAATCGTTTTTGTTATCTTTTGTTAAGGTTGGCGGCCTGAATTCACGATAAAATTTAATGAAAGTTAGAACAAGTGCTAATTCGAAAAGTTGGATGAAACCATATGAAATAACGACCTTGAATTTATTCGTGACCAAGTTCAAGATAAAATGTTTATATTATCAATTTGATACAAGGTCCTCATAACCACCCTTTCTCCTCCAATCTGTTCTTATTATACGATTAATGTCAGTTTTGATAATAATTTGAACCATTGTTTATTTTAGAACTAGAAAAAAATCCCGTTGAAATGTAGAAAACCAAAGAAACAGCAAAAGCTAGAATTAATTATTAAATCTAAAAACAATTGTCATCGACAAAATTTTGAAACATCAAACCCTCTAATACTGTGTCTATTTGCTTTAAGTGTATTTTAATGTGTTTCATAATTACTCATAGAGTAACAACAAAATCTTTTTCTTCATCAAGGAAATTTGTCATAGCTGGAATACAAAAATACTGAACTATATAACTATTAGGCCTTTTAACGTTATTTATTCATTTATTTAAAAAGTAACATACACCATATATTTCACATTTATGTTAGTAATGTGTTTATACCCGTATTATCAAGGTCTTTTTTACTACAGTACAGCACTACAGCGGCACTTTTATCAAAATTCAGGATAATATTTGTTGACAAGCAGGTTGACCAACTTTTACAGATTATAACTTTTTTTTAATGGGAACGTTATTGTAAATAACATTGTTTATTTCCTGAAATAAAAACTAACATCCAACTTCGAATCACTATAAATTATTAAAAAATCAACCACTAAATAGATCCGTGCAGCAAAAATCGTTTTTGTTATCTTTTGTTAAGGTTGGCGGCCTGAATTCACGATAAAATTTAATGAAAGTTAGAACAAGTGCTAATTCGAAAAGTTGGATGAAACCATATGAAATAACGACCTTGAAGTTATTCGTGACGAAGTTCACGATAAAATGTTTATATTATCAAATTGATATAAGGTCCTCATAACCACCCTTTCTCCTCCAATCTGTTCTTATTATACGATTAATGTCAGTTTTGATAATAATTTGAACCATTGTTTATTTAAGAACTAGAAAAAAATCCCGTTGAAATGTAGAAAACCAAAGAAACAGCAAAAGCTAGAATTAATTATTAAATCTAAAAACAATTGTCATCGACAAAATTTTGAAACATCAAACCTTCTATTTGCTTTAAGTGTATTTTAATGTGTTTCATAATTACTCATAGAGTAACAACAAAATCTTTTTCTTCATCAAGGAAATTTGTCATAGCTGGAATACAAAAATACTGAACTATAGAACTATTAGGCCTTTTAACGTTATTTATTCATTTATTTAAAAAGTAACATACACTATATATTTCACATTTATGTTATTAATGTGTTTATACCCGTATTATCAAGGTCTTTTTTACTACAGTACAGCACTACAGCGGCACTTTTATCAAAATTCAGGATAATATTTGTTGACAAGCAGGTTGACCAACATTTACAGATTATAACTTTTTTTAATGGGAACGTTATTGTAAATAACATTGTTTATTTCCTGAAATAAAAACTAACATCCAACTTCGAATCACTATAAATTATTAAAAACTCAACCACTAAATAGATCCGTGCAACAAAAATCGTTTTTGTTATCTTTTGTTAAGGTTGGCGGCCTGAATTCACGATAAAATTTAATGAAAGTTAGAACAAGTGCTAATTCGAAAAGTTGGATAAAACCATATGAAATAACGACCTTGAATTTATTCGTGAAGAAGTTCACGATAAAATGTTTATATTATCAAATTGATATAAGGTCCTCATAACCACCCTTTCTCCTCCAATCTGTTCTTATTATACGATTAATGTCGGTTTTGATAATAATTTGAACCATTGTTTATTTTAGAACTAGAAAAAAATCCTGTTGAAATGTAGAAAACCAAAGAAACAGCAAAAGCTAGAATTAATTATTAAATCTAAAAACAATTGTCATCGACAAAATTTTGAAACATCAAACCCTCTAATACTGTGTCTATTTGCTTTAAGTGTATTTTATTGTGTTTCATAATTACTCATAGAGTAACAACAAAATCTTTTTCTTCATCAAAGAAATTTGTCATAGCTGGAATACAAAAATACTGAACTATAGAACTATTAGGCCTTTTAACGTTATTTATTCATTTATTTAAAAAGTAACATACACTATATATTTCACATTTATGTTAGTAATGTGTTTATACCCGTATTATCAAGGTCTTTTTTACAAGAGTACAGCACTACAGCGGCACTTTTATCAAAATTCAGGATAATATTTGTTGACAAGCAGGTTGACCAACATTTACAGATTATAACTTTTTTTAATGGGAACGTTATTGTAAATAACATTGTTTATTTCCTGAAATAAAAACTAACATCCAACTTCGAATCACTATAAATTATTAAAAACTCAACCACTAAATAGATCCGTGCAACAAAAATCGTTTTTGTTATCTTTTGTTAAGGTTGGCGGCCTGAATTCACGATAAAATTTAATGAAAGTTAGAACAAGTGCTAATTCGAAAAGTTGGATGAAACCATATGAAATAACGACCTTGAATTTATTCGTGACGAAGTTCACGATAAAATGTTTATATTATCAAATTGATATAAGGTCCTCATAACCACCCTTTCTCCTCCAATCTGTTCTTATTATACGATTAATGTCAGTTTTGATAATAATTTGAACCATTGTTTATTTTAGAACTAGAAAAAAATCCCGTTGAAATGTAGAAAACCAAAGAAACAGCAAAAGCTAGAATTAATTATTAAATCTAAAAACAATTGTCATCGACAAAATTTTGAAACATCAAACCTTCTATTTGCTTTAAGTGTATTTTAATGTGTTTCATAATTACTCATAGAGTAACAACAAAATCTTTTTCTTCATCAAGGAAATTTGTCATAGCTGGAATACAAAAATACTGAACTATAGAACTATTAGGCCTTTTAACGTTATTTATTCATTTATTTAAAAAGTAACATACACTATATATTTCACATTTATGTTATTAATGTGTTTATACCCGTATTATCAAGGTTTTTTACTACAGTACAGCACTACAGCGGCACTTTTATCAAAATTCAGGATAATATTTGTTGACAAGCAGGTTGACCAACATTTACAGATTATAACTTTTTTTAATGGGAACGTTATTGTAAATAACATTGTTTATTTCCTGAAATAAAAACTAACATCCAACTTCGAATCACTATAAATTATTAAAAACTCAACCACTAAATAGATCCGTGCAACAAAAATCGTTTTTGTTATCTTTTGTTAAGGTTGGCAGCCTGAATTCACGATAAAATTTAATGAAAGTTAGAACAAGTGCTAATTCGAAAAGTTGGATAAAACCATATGAAATAACGACCTTGAATTTATTCGTGAAGAAGTTCACGATAAAATGTTTATATTATCAAATTGATATAAGGTCCTCATAACCACCCTTTCTCCTCCAATCTGTTCTTATTATACGATTAATGTCGGTTTTGATAATAATTTGAACCATTGTTTATTTTAGAACTAGAAAAAAATCCCGTTGAAATGTAGAAAACCAAAGAAACAGCAAAAGCTAGAATTAATTATTAAATCTAAAAACAATTGTCATTGACAAAATTTTGAAACATCAAACCCTCTAATACTGTGTCTATTTGCTTTAAGTGTATTTTATTGTGTTTCATAATTACTCATAGAGTAACAACAAAATCTTTTTCTTCATCAAAGAAATTTGTCATAGCTGGAATACAAAAATACTGAACTATAGAACTATTAGGCCTTTTAACGTTATTTATTCATTTATTTAAAAAGTAACATACACTATATATTTCACATTTATGTTAGTAATGTGTTTATACCCGTATTATCAAGGTCTTTTTTACTACAGTACAGCACTACAGCGGCACTTTTATCAAAATTCAGGATAATATTTGTTGACAAGCAGGTTAACCAACATTTACAGATTATAACTTTTTTTTAATGGGAACGTTATTGTAAATAACATTGTTTATTTCCTGAAATAAAAACTAACATCCAACTTCGAATCACTATAAATTATTAAAAAATCAACCACTAAATAGATCCGTGCAGCAAAAATCGTTTTTGTTATCTTTTGTTAAGGTTGGCGGCCTGAATTCACGATAAAATTTAATGAAAGTTAGAACAAGTGCTAATTCGAAAAGTTGGATGAAACCATATGAAATAACGACCTTGAATTTATTCGTGACGAAGTTCACGATAAAATGTTTATATTATCAAATTGATATAAGGGCCTCATAACCACCCTTTCTCCTCCAATCTGTTCTAATTATACGATTAATGTCAGTTTTGATAATAATTTGAACCATTGTTTATTTTAGAACTAGAAAAAAATCCCGTTGAAATGTAGAAAACAACGAAATCTTTTCCTTCATCAAAGAAATTTGTCATAGCTGGAATACAAAAATACTGAACTATAGAACTATTAGGCCTTTTAACGTTATTTATTCATTTATTTAAAAAGTAACATACACTATATATTTCACATTCATGTTAGTAATGTGTTTATACCCGTATTATCAAGGTCTTTTTTACTACAGTACAGCACTACAGCGGCACTTTTATCAAAATTCAGGATAATATTTGTTGACAAGCAGGTTGACCAACATTTACAGATTATAACTTTTTTTAATGGGAACGTTATTGTAAATAACATTGTTTATTTCCTGAAATAAAAACTAACATCCAACTTCGAATCACTATAAATTATTAAAAACTCAACCACTAAATAGATCCGTGCAACAAAAATCGTTTTTGTTATCTTTTGTTAAGGTTGGCGGCCTGAATTCACGATAAAATTTAATGAAAGTTAGAACAAGTGCTAATTCGAAAAGTTGGATGAAACCATATGAAATAACGACCTTGAATTTATTCGTGACGAAGTTCACGATAAAATGTTTATATTATCAAATTGATATAAGGTCCTCATAACCACCCTTTCTCCTCCAATCTGTTCTTATTATACGATTAATGTCAGTTTTGATAATAATTTGAACCATTGTTTATTTTAGAACTAGAAAAAAATCCCGTTGAAATGTAGAAAACCAAAGAAACAGCAAAAGCTAGAATTAATTATTAAATCTAAAAACAATTGTCATCGACAAAATTTTGAAACATCAAACCCTCTAATACTGTGTCTATTTGCTTTAAGTGTATTTTATTGTGTTTCATAATTACTCATAGAGTAACAACAAAATCTTTTCCTTCATCAAAGAAATTTGTCATAGCTGGAATACAAAAATACTGAACTATAGAACTATTAGGCCTTTTAACGTTATTTATTCATTTATTTAAAAAGTAACATACACTATATATTTCACATTTATGTTAGTAATGTGTTTATACCCGTATTATCAAGGTCTTTTTTACTACAGTACAGCACTACAGCGGCACTTTTATCAAAATTCAGGATAATATTTGTTGACAAGCAGGTTGACCAACATTTACAGATTATAACTTTTTTTTAATGGGAACGTTATTGTAAATAACATTGTTTATTTCCTGAAATAAAAACTAACATCCAACTTCGAATCACTATAAATTATTAAAAAATCAACCACTAAATAGATCCGTGCAGCAAAAATCGTTTTTGTTATCTTTTGTTAAGGTTGGCGGCCTGAATTCACGATAAAATTTAATGAAAGTTAGAACAAGTGCTAATTCGAAAAGTTGGATGAAACCATATGAAATAACGACCTTGAATTTATTCGTGACGAAGTTCACGATAAAATGTTTATATTATCAAATTGATATAAGGTCCTCATAACCACCCTTTCTCCTCCAATCTGTTCTTATTATACGATTAATGTTAGTTTTGATAATAATTTGAACCATTGTTTATTTTAGAACTAGAAAAAAATCCCGTTGAAATGTAGAAAACCAAAGAAACAGCAAAAGCTAGAATTAATTATTAAATCTAAAAACAATTGTCATCGACAAAATTTTGAAACATCAAACCTTCTAATACTGTGTCTATTTGCTTTAAGTGTATTTTATTGTGTTTCATAATTACTCATAGAGTAACAACAAAATCTTTTTTTTCATTAATGAAATTTGTCATAAGTGGAATACAAAAATACTGAACTATAGAATTATTTAATGTTATTTATTCATTTATGTAAATATACATTATATATTTCACGATAGCGACACTTTTATTAAAATTCACGAAAATATTTGAAGCAGGTTGACCAAACTTTAAAAATTTTAACATTTTTTTCTCACATCCAGATAGATAGATATTTTTGGGTTGGCTGTTAGCCTATATCACTGCGACCTTTGCAGATCTATTGTGAACACCCATTATCTGTGGAATAGGATTAGAGCACCTTGTCCAGCTCTGCCCTCTTAATGAGACTTAATAGCCTTGACAGTGGCCACTCCGCATAACTTGGAGCAGCCGGTTTCTCCTCTCCCAGTACTAGATACCGCGTCCTTGCAAGGCCTTCACATTGACATAGGACATGAAATGCGGTTTCCTCTTCCTCTTGGCAGTATCGACAAATGTCTTCATCTGCCAAGTTTAGCTGACTCATGTGTTTTCTGAGCCTACAATGTCCTGTCAAGAGACTGACAATCATTCTGACATCATTTCGCCTTTGTGATAGCAGCTCTGCAGTAAACTTTGCCGAGTATCCCTTTATGAAGAGTTTGGCTTGTCGCTTGCCCGGTGATGTTTCCCACCAATCCTGGGCCTTTTCTAGCCTCCATTTCTCAATGGCTGCCTTTCTGAATGTATTAGCAACTCCGCCGAATGGTTCCGGGCCAATCATTGGAGTGTTAGCTCCTGCACGGGCCAATTCATCAGCCTTCTCATTGCCCCGAAACCCTGAGTGTCCTGGTATCCATGCCAGTGTCAGAGAATTTTGACTAGCGGCATGTGTCAGGGCCCCAACGCAGTCCCACACCAGCTGTGAGCTTATTTGTGCTGCTTGGCTGTCCGAGTATATGACTACGGTTTTACCCGTTATACCCTGACTTACGATCTCCGTTGCACAGTGTTGTATGGCCGTTACTTCAGCCTGAAACACTGTGGCATACGCACCTAGACTTAGTTGGATTTTTATCCTGTGTCCTCTTCTGTATATACCTGACCCTGTGCCTGTCTCAGTCTTTGAGCCATCGGTATACCAAATTGACTCCCCTTGGATTGGGGGGCCATTGTTCCATGAGTCCCTTTCCAGTATTTCTACTCGAAAGTTTCTCACAAAGTTATACCTGGGGACTATCCTGTCCTGAGGCATACTCATTATTTGATCTGCCTTAACCCTATTGTATAACTCTGCTTGCTTTTTGCCTTTTAATAAGGTAATGGGGGCCTGGCCTTGTAGCAGTCTGTGAGCAGTTGCCATAGCCTCGCCCTGAATGTAAATGTGCAATGGTGGTAGGTTGAGTAGAACCTGTAGTGCGTCCGTTGGGGCGGTTCCCATGGCACCTGTAACATTCAGACATGCCTGCCTTTGAATGCTTTCCAGCTGCCTGATCACCCCGGACTGCTGCGTTCTACTCCACCACACCACCGAACCATAGGGTAACATTGGTCTAATGACTTGTGTATACAACCATAGGTTCATTTTGGGGTTCAATCCCCAGTTCTTGCCACACAATTGTCTACACCTACCAAGGGCTATTGTAGCTTTATGTGTGACCTTTTGAATGTGTTGCTTCCATGATAGCCTCTGGTCAAATACCACACCTAGGTATTTGGCCTCTGTGGCCATTGGAACCAGCACGTTATTAAGCGTTATTGGTTGTAAGCCTTGTAACGCTCTTTTATTAGTGAATGGGACAATTGATGCTTTTTGTGGATTGACTGTTAGGCCTTCATCCTTGCACCACTTGTACACTATATTCATTGCGGACTGCATCCGCTCTGAGACTGTACCCAGAAACTTCCCCTGAATGATTATGGCCATATCATCTGCGAAGCCTAGGCAGTGAAGGCCTTCATTGAGGAGTTTTTTTAAGGAGGTCATCCACAAGTGCTGACCACAGCAGAGGTGACAGTACTCCTCCCTGCGGACAGCCCTTTCCCACTGTTGCCTCAATGGACGCCTCACCTAACTTGGACACTACGATCCTATTCGTTAGGTTGGCATACACCCATTGGCATATTAGTGGGGGGACTCCCCTCCTTGAAAGTGCGTCGGTTACTGACTCGGGTCCCACATTACTGAAGGCTCCTTCAATGTCAATAAACGCCGCTAGGGCTACTTCTTTGTCCTCAATTGACTTTGACAATAGCCTGTTCAAGTCATCCAGCGCTAGGTCTGTGGATTTTCCCGGCTGGTATGCATATTGACGATCACTTAATGGGTTCTCCGTTAAGATTTCGTCCCTTATATATCTATCGACCAGTTTTTCCAGCGTTTTTGCTACGAATGACGATAGACTTATTGGTCTGTATGACTTGGTCGATTGGTCCGCCATCCTCCCCACTTTAGGGAGATATAAGACTTCCACCTTTTGCCAAACAGATGGTATAAATCTATAGGCCAAACAAGCCTTAAAGATTTTACACAGTTGTGTTATAATTACATCCAGCCCTTTCTGGAGTAGAGCTGGGTATATTCCATCCATTCCTGGTGTTTTGAATGGACGGAATGTGCTGATAGCCCATCTTATTTTTGCAGGTCTGGTTATTTCGGTAGCTAGCTTCCAGTCATCCCTTGAGGGCCTTACCGGCCTTTGACCGTGGCCTGCGCTATCCGATCCTGCTTCTATAAACCGTGAGCCAGGAAAGTGTGCCAATGTTAGCATTCTCACATCCAACTTCGAGTAAATGGTCTTTTTCAAAATTTTGATTTATTATTTTACTAGCTGACCCTGAGTCTATCGATTTCATACATACAAACATCCTTTTTTATATATATATAAATAGATAAGGATTGCTCGTATAAATATATGTGATATTAACTGCGCCACCTTACGGTCTCGTTTAATGGAAGCAACATCTGGTGGTAACTTATATTAATACGAATACCACATTCATATTAACCATTAAAAATACAGCATTCTACTGATTTTCATGACAATCGGTTGAACAGGGCAGAAGTTGTTACTCTGCAGCGCCACCTGGTGACGAGTGGCATCAATGAGCATATCATACAAACCTTCTCGGTGGAAAAATACATATGGATACCAATTTTCATGACAATCGGTTGAACGGGGCAGAAGTTATCACTCTGCAGCGCCACCTGGTGGCGAGTTACATCAAAGTGCATAGCATATTCGTTTTTTCCGTGCAAAAATACATATACCTACCAATTTTCATAACAATCGGTTGAACGGGGCAGAAGTTGCTACTTTACAGCGCCACCTGGTGGCGAGTGGCATCAATGGGCATAGCATATTCGTTTTCTCCGTGAAAAAATACATATACATACCAATTTTCATGACAATCGGTTGAACGGGGCAGAAGTTGTTACTCTGCTGCGCCATCTGGTGGCAAGTGGCATCAATGGGCATAGCATATTCGTTTTCTCCGTGAAAAAATACAAATATATATATACTATATATATACTATATATTATTTTGATTTAAGTGGCAAAAGTTACTCGATTAAAGAAGTAAATATATACAATTAGGTATGCTACAATGAAGTTATAGACAATATTTAAATATTATCTTGATATCTTTTTATTGCACCTAGTATTGGGTTAAGGTTAAATATAATTATGTTAGTTCGTATTACACTTGAAATAACCAATCAATCATATCGTCCGATTAACCGAATAATAAAATTATACGTTTCAGTAGAAACAAACCTCTCAATTTCTTAGTTTAACATTCATTGTCAAGAATCAAGAGTGAGTTCCATAAGAATACTTTTGTTAGGTAGGTATTTTTTTAAAATTTGTAGTCTACAGTCAAATTTAAACAACATAGTGCTTTTTTTGTAAATAAAGATTTTATTTCTGGCTTTTTAGTGCATGTTTTAGAAGGTTGTTCAATCTTTTTAAAAAAGTTTTTATTAATTTTCTTTTAATTAATAAATAATTCTTCTTATTTATTAATGAATTTTAATCCTTACGTTATTTTCACAATTCTCTTGATATTTAAATGTTTCCTCGTGTAGATAATAATTGAACTTTGATAATTTTCTTATAGTGTAGTGCCATTTATAATAGAGCTATTGTGTTTTACTTTTTGCTTATTCCCAAAAAAAAAATCGGTATTTCGAAAAGTAACATTCAAACTTCCTGTACGCTATTTCCCTAATTAGCTCTCTAAGTTTTGGGTTACATAGTGTAGTAATTTGGGTATAATACATCGAATAAAATTGTATTTTGTATTTCAAAGATGTTTAATAAAAAGAAACTAGATTGTTTGACCTACTAACTCGTACAGAGCCAAGAATTAATAATCACGACGAAAAAGAGTCGATAATTTTACTTACAGTAGAGCACACGGCACATTTTTAATCTGTAACTATTAAACTAAGTATTTTTTATCGATATAGGCACGGTAATAATAGTGTGGTAAAATAAGTCTTAATGCAAAACGATCAGAAAGATTGTTACAAAATACGTAAAGATTCAAGTCCTGTCGCATATGACATTTTTTTAAATATCTTCCTAACGCATTTACTTATTTCTAAATTTTTGATTTAAAAATCTACTATTATTACGTTCTTTATGTGTAGGAAAACCCACAACCAATTAATATTTTTTCTAATTCTTTATTAAATGGATCGATTTGATTCTAAGTATTCGCATAAAATCAGAAACTTGTTGTTTGTAACTGTCGTGAAATAGTATATTGTGAAACAAGTGGGAAAAGTCGGACTTTTCTTACAAGTGTGAAAGTTGTGGCACGAGCCTGAAAGGCGAGTGCCGCAACACACGAGTAAGAAAAGTGCTTTTCCCACGTGTTGCACCCTATACTTTTTCTACTACTGCAACTACAAATACGTTTATGTACTCACCGTCAAATTTAATAATAAAATATTTAGATATTGTTGGATACTTTTAACGAAAACTTACCTTTTCTGATAAGTATATTTTATCGGGAGCCCCGTTTATAAATTTTTGGAGCTCTTCCGCTAATACAATTTTACATTTTTTAGGGATGTATTGTTTCGATTTTTTTTTAAAAGATCGCAATTTTGCATATTTAAAAATATCAATGTTATCTTTTATATTCATTGTACTTCTTAACATCGAGTATTGTAGAAGCCTTTAAAGTTTTAGATAAATGCTCAAAATAAACTATAAGAACGTTTCCAGAAATGGAATTCACCTTACAATTTTTCTTCCAATCCATAAACTTATCGTAAGCTACTTCATATTTCTTTCTGGAAGTTACTGGTAATAAGTCCAGAGTGACATTTGCCGCTTTTTCGATAATTTCTGGCGGGATACTATCATAATCACTTTCATCTAGATTCATAATAACAAATTTAATAAAATTTATAAATTTATATCCTATTTTTTTGTAGCTTAATCAAAAAACAAATTACAATTGATAAAAGCTTTGACGTTTATGACAGAAAACAGAAAACTCAAGAACATAGACTAAAAGCCACCTATGTTATGACTAAAAAAATGTCAATTCTCCATTTAAATGTACATATCGTGGGAAAATGATTAAAGTCGTGGGATAGATTCACTTATCCCACGGCTTTGGAAAAATCTAACATTGTAGCATCGAAAAATGTGAGAATAGAGCTATATTCTATAGCAGTCGTAGAAAAACTTTATTTTTTTTTTATCAGATACTTCAAAATATTTTGATTAATTTCTAATTTTTCCATTTACAAATAGAGACAATTATAACATTTTTTTACAATTATACGTAGTTCTAATCATACAATTTTAAAATTAAAAAATTTGTAAACTGTCTCATTTTAAAGAAAAATTAAATATTCAAAATATATTTTATTTTGTTATTTCATTTATTTATAAAATTATACATATAAGTTTAGTGTTTCATATACATTACCGTGTCTTAATTATTGACTATGTTACCTGTGTCCCCACAAATACCATTGTGTATAAAAACATCTGTATATCATTTGTTTTTAGTTTTTTTTACACAAAACCCAGATGTATACATTTCGATACTCAATGTATACCTATGTATACTTAAAAAATGAGGATTAGATGAGGTCCCCTTAAACACCCTTTGACATAAATATATATATATATATATATATATATATATATATATAAAAAGTGAAATCCAAAATGTCACGGCTGACTAGTTAAAGAACAAAAAAGGTATCACGGGGATGCAGCCTTGGTAAGGGTCTAAAAGTGAGACTCTGGTTTACAACACCAAGCTTTCGAATTATTTATTAATTCTTTTTCAAGGCTACAAAAAGGGTTAAATTTAATACAAAAATTGTAACATTAAAAATCTGAAGTTACTTACAGTAATGTGAATCTATAATGAAATTGATGAAAAACATGCATATTAAATCCATTATATTAACAACATGATGTCTTTAAAGAATAACTATTGATGAAATTTTAATTTTATAACATCAAAAATCCACGAGGATGAACAAAATGATGTAAAGTTTGACGACGTGTTTATCAAAAATTTAAAAAGTAAACTGGAATGGTAAGTTTTTTTTGGACTAGAATAACTATAATATTATTTGAAATTTTTAGTTTACAGGTATGCTATGGCCAACTTAAAAACAGCGGTAAATTGTTTCCGATTTGAATTTTGAAACTTTTAATTCGTGTGTTATTTTAGGTTTGATTGTTATTTGGTTTAATGGGTATTATATAAAGCGGTTTGAACATAATATAAAATATGTCATTATTATTTAATTATTGTACTAATAGTTGGTGTTTTATTATTTTTTAAATTGGGTCTAGTATATAAATGCAAAAACTGTAACCATTCATTGAGAAGATAAAAATGCACAAATCTAGAATTGGAACAGTGAGATACCCGGAAGGGTAGTTGTTTCTATCATTAGTATGGTAATATTTAGTGTTGTAGATCAAACAATTTACATTTAAACCCTTAGACGTATAGTATTAGAGAAACAGAAAAGTACCTACGGAGACATTTGAAACACAATAACAAAACGTGTTTTACAAAACAGATGAATAATTAAAAAATTCTACTTGCGGTCTGTTATCTACTGATAGTAAGTAACAGTATATTTTGTTTAAATCTTGTGTATCTGATTTTTTATTCATTGTGTGTGGTGTTTTGTTGATGTGTACCATTTCTAGGAATTTTCTGTTATTAATATTTCTTTCAGTGTCTAAAACTTTAGCTTCATTGTAATTGATGTGATGTAATTCATCAATCACATGTTCGGCTAATGCACATTACTGTAAGTAACTTCAGATTTTTAATGGTACAATTTTTGTATTAAATTTAACCCTTTTTGTAGCCTTGAAAAAGAATTAATAAATAATTCGAAAGCTTGGTGTTGTAAACCAGAGTCTCACTTTTAGACCCTTACCAAGGCTGCATCCCCGTGATACCTTTTTTGTTATATATATATATATATATATATATATATATATATATGTTATGATGTAGTGTTTCACGGATGGTAGAATGAACAGTAGTGGTGTTCCGGGTTTCAATCCGTTGGTTGTTTGTGTCTTCACGACGTTTCGCCAACATCTCAGCTGGCATTTTCAAGTGATGCTTCCTTTGCGGCTGCTCAACTTGGAATATATATATATATATATATACGAAAGGGGGAAAATTAATGGGCATGTACGCAAAAAGGATCATAGGGTCACGAATAGGGAATGGTAACCGCAGACATGCATGTTTCTGGCTCGTTAGCCAAGTAAGGTATTGCACTTGGCCAGCAAAAGTGTTGAGTACTTGGGAGCAAAGGATGGTAGGGAAACATGTATTAAAAACCAAAAAACACAAACAACGAAACTCACACAAGAGTCCTATCGCCATTTGTGGCTTCGGCCAGCTGTGCCCACATTTCGGGGCTACGAACAGCGTCGCCGCGTTGGCGAAACGGACTCATTGTGTTTGAGCCGTTCCAAGCCCAGGATGTAAAACAAAAAAGGGTGCCAAGTATGCGTACCTATAACAGACGAAAGGGGGAAAATTAATGGGCATGTACGCAAAAAGGATCATAGGGTCACGAATAGGGAATGGTAACCGCAGACATGCATGTTTCTGGCTCGTTAGCCAAGTAAGGTATTGCACTTGGCCAGCAAAAGTGTTGAGTACTTGGGAGCAAAGGATGGTAGGGAAACATGTATTAAAAACCAAAAAACACAAACAACGAAACTCACACAAGAGTCCTATCGCCATTTGTGGCTTCGGCCAGCTGTGCCCACCTTTCGGGGCTACGAACAGCGTCGCCGCGTTGGCGAAACGGACTCATTGTGTTTGAGCCGTTCCAAGCCCAGGATGTAAAACAAAAAAGGGTGCCAAGTATGCGTACCTATAACAGACGAAAGGGGGAAAATTAATGGGCATGTACGCAAAAAGGATCATAGGGTCACGAATAGGGAATGGTAACCGCAGACATGCATGTTTCTGGCTCGTTAGCCAAGTAAGGTATTGCACTTGGCCAGCAAAAGTGTTGAGTACTTGGGAGCAAAGGATGGTAGGGAAACATGTATTAAAAACCAAAAAACACAAACAACGAAACTCACACAAGAGTCCTATCGCCATTTGTGGCTTCGGCCAGCTGTGCCCACATTTCGGGGCTTGGAACGGCTCAAACACAATGAGTCCGTTTCGCCAACGCGGCGACGCTGTTCGTAGCCCCGAAATGTGGGCACAGCTGGCCGAAGCCACAAATGGCGATAGGACTCTTGTGTGAGTTTCGTTGTTTGTGTTTTTTGGTTTTTAATACATGTTTCCCTACCATCCTTTGCTCCCAAGTACTCAACACTTTTGCTGGCCAAGTGCAATACCTTACTTGGCTAACGAGCCAGAAACATGCATGTCTGCGGTTACCATTCCCTATTCGTGACCCTATGATCCTTTTTGCGTACATGCCCATTAATTTTCCCCCTTTCGTCTGTTATAGGTACGCATACTTGGCACCCTTTTTTGTTTTACATCCTGGGCTTGGAACGGCTCAAACACAATGAGTCCGTTTCGCCAACGCGGCGACGCTGTTCGTAGCCCCGAAATGTGGGCACAGCTGGCCGAAGCCACAAATGGCGATAGGACTCTTGTGTGAGTTTCGTTGTTTGTGTTTTTTGGTTTTTAATACATGTTTCCCTACCATCCTTTGCTCCCAAGTACTCAACACTTTTGCTGGCCAAGTGCAATACCTTACTTGGCTAACGAGCCAGAAACATGCATGTCTGCGGTTACCATTCCCTATTCGTGACCCTATGATCCTTTTTGCGTACATGCCCATTAATTTTCCCCCTTTCGTCTGTTATAGGTACGCATACTTGGCACCCTTTTTTGTTTTACATCCTGGGCTTGGAACGGCTCAAACACAATGAGTCCGTTTCGCCAACGCGGCGACGCTGTTCGTAGCCCCGAAATGTGGGCACAGCTGGCCGAAGCCACAAATGGCGATAGGACTCTTGTGTGAGTTTCGTTGTTTGTGTTTTTTGGTTTTTAATACATGTTTCCCTACCATCCTTTGCTCCCAAGTACTCAACACTTTTGCTGGCCAAGTGCAATACCTTACTTGGCTAACGAGCCAGAAACATGCATGTCTGCGGTTACCATTCCCTATTCGTGACCCTATGATCCTTTTTGCGTACATGCCCATTAATTTTCCCCCTTTCGTCTGTTATAGGTACGCATACTTGGCACCCTTTTTTGTTATATATATATATATATATATATATATATATATATATATATATATATATATATATATATATATATATATATATATATATATATATATATATATATATTGATATGGATCTTCCTGCGGGAACACTCTCCAATCAATGAAACTACTGGTCATGGATTCTGCAATTTCTAAATTGTTTGTCGTTACAAAAAAATAACAAAGTTGTTATTTCTGTACCTTGCTATACAGTACAAATACACAAAAATAACTTCCTTTGATCCTCTGCCTTGTGTTTTATCCACTCTTCTTTATAATAGCTCCTTCTTTATGCTGCTATACTTTCTATTTCTTGCCTCTCAGCTCCTCCATTTTATAGTTTTTTCCTCTACTTCTAATTGCTCCTGCCTTTTGATTTAATGATATCTTTTTATTTTAACTTTTTGTTGTTTGTTTATTATTATTATTTTTAATTTAAAATTTAAATTTATTCATATAATTCAATCTATTAATTATTTTTCTCTGATACCTTTTTTTAATTCTAATAACAATTTAATCCATCTCTTAACTACCAAAACAATACAAAAAAAGTAACCCAACGAAAGCATATCAATAAAAAAAAATACTTAATCTAGACCAATTTACAAATAGCAGATCACGTTCCAAAATTCCATTGAAGGAACGTGCGCCACGAAGAAAAATCCATAACAATATAAATTGCTGTCTTAAATATATTGGATAATTTGGCTCTTTATATGACGATGACTTATAGTAAAATATACAATTATCATTATAGCCAGACTGTAAAATACAACAAAGAGATGCTTACACATGTAATTTGCTAAACGAAAGTGTCTTCCTTACTTTATTTTAAAGGTCAAATATAGTAAACCACAAATTGATCTACGAAATAGAGCGTAAAAGACATTTTACTCAAATGTTCGTCTTGAAATACCTTTTAGAGTAAATCTTAGACACATGTCTAAATTTTAAGATAGTATGTGTTTTATTTGTATGATTTTATTGTGAAAATTGCTAAAATAAACTTAGAATTTTTCCTTTTGCTCGTTGTATCAATAAATTACGCTTTCTATTTAAGTGCTTCGATTGTGACTAGAATTTTGAAGAAGTAATATAAATATGGAATCGAATAGCGTAGAACTTTGTCGAATGAAAAAATAATCAAAGATGTACATTTGGTTTACTAATTGAAAAGGAATGAGAACATTTTACTGATAAACATACATATTATGTTTAATTAAATTAATACGAATATTTTGTATACAAAAAAATATAGAAAAAAGAATATGTCTCCTTAAAACCTCACCACTGGTTGGAACTGTATCCTGATGTAATGGGATAGTCGTATCAGATACGAGTAATAGTCAGTCGTAAAATGCCTGTTTCGGAGGTAATACAGGAAGTGAGAAAATTGGAGTGGGTTTTCGCGCAGGATCAGCCTCAATTAAATTTAGGTTTAATACCTAGTTTACGATTTAGGTATTGATAGCTGTTTTGTGCGACAAATATCAAATTGAGTGTAGAACATATATCTGTAGTTGTAATTAGTAATTTCTACAATAGAAAATTGCTAAATCTTATGATTAAGTTCATCCAATTTTCGCTTATTTTGGGAAAATATCGTCATCACTTTGTACTATACATAAAAGAGATTACCTAATTTTTAATAAAAAAAATTATCTACAATAACTTTTTTTTTATTGGGACCCTATTTTGCCTTTTTAAAGCACGCCTGTGCGTGTTTAAATCGAACTTTCAAACACGCGCGTTTTTTAAAGTTACCATGGCAACATAACAAATTCAAAAACGTTCATTGTAAATGACAATTTTTTTATTATTGATTTGACAGGAGTATACTTGTAACGTCAAATAAAATATTACTAACAAATTTAAAACCTTTATTCAAACATTATTTAACAGTAATTTTAATTTTTTAAATGAATATGAATAGTGCAGTTAGTATTGTTTGATATAGTAATTTGTCGATTTTTTAAATCGGAGGAAATGCTATTTAAATTAATACCGCTAACACTCTCTGAACACAATGAGGTTTCACTTCCATTAATGGCACTACCAATAACGTTTGAAACATGATTCTTATTGTTAATGCTCTCTTCAACGTAACCACTCGCTACAGCTGCCGATTTCCATCCTACTTGTCGTTGGATTTGATCTATTGTCATGCCACTATTTGCCATAATGGTAGCGGACGTACGTCGAAATGCATGTCCCGTGTATTTCTCAGGATCATCCAATTTAAGATAACGTGCAATTTGCAACGGACATGATCCAAATGTATTAATACCAACTACTTGATTGGTACATTTCCCTTTATCATATCGTAAGAAAACTCGGTCTGTACTTACATTTTGCGGGCGCAATGATAAATACTGCTTCACCAAACGCACATAACTAATTGCATCATTATCGGCTACAGTAAAACGCCGAGCCTTTATTGTCTTAGACGGTCGGATAGTAATAACCAATACGCTTCCTTCTTCTTTGATATCATGTAAGCGCAAATCGCATAATTCACATCTTCTAGAAGACCCAAAGATGCCGAAAATGGCTACCACCTTCAAAAATAAATACGTTATGTCCGGCGCATCTATGAAAAACTTCCGCAAATCATTTTCTTTGAAAACATACGCCTTCTTGGCTACATCATTCTTGCTAATTGCCTTCATGAATGCGTGCACTTTTACAAATGATTTTATATCAACTCCTTTGTTTAACCTCAACAAACATTGCAATTTCGAATGGATAGCCCACATAGTCGACGCCTTGTATTGCTCCGACATTTTCTGAAGGTAAGCAAGCATAACTCGTTCATTTATATCTGTTACCTTTTGATCTTCCAACCATGTGATAAACTTGGCGTATTCTTTTTCATATGCGTCTTTAGATTTTTGCGGTATCAACCGCGATTCTGCTTTACTATTTAAAAAATCGATATTAGAATTCATTTTTAAGCACTGCGGTGACAACAATTATTCTTTGATGACAGATTGCGATCAATTTTTGATATTCTCATTTCCATAACAACCAAAGGTATATTTATTTCATATCACGAATTCGACCATTTTTAACTCCCATTTTTTTTAGTAATAATACCAGTATTTATGATTTAAAACTGCACCAATAAAAAAAAATAGCGTAAAGTATTCGTGCATAACTAGTCTTAAAAACACTTGCTCTATTTCAAGCACTCCGGCTGCGCCGTCGTGCTTGAAAAATCGCGCGTGTTTTAAAGACCTTTTTATGCACTTATACTTTAATATACTATTTTTCACAGTATATATTTTCAGCAAATTTAGTATATTTTTTCTTTTAACACTTTTAACCTTTATTTTGATTTTAATTAATTGGTATTATTCACCGCAAATTACAATCATCATTTATTAACACGCTTTTATTAATTCTACTCGTGTGATCATATTCGATACGCTGAAAAGTTTGTAAATCGACATATAGGTAGCGTTACTTAAATAAAATCTGTAGAGGGAGCGAGCTAGCGTAGTAGCAGATAAGTTAAATAAGCAAGAAAAAAAGAAGAAGCGTTATTGACAGATAGCTTAAATAACTTTTACCGCGTATTCTATTGTTAATACTACTTCAGAAAAAAATATATTAACATAAAACATATTTAGTTATCTGTTAAAATTAAATTTTATTTTTTATGAGTTACACACATTTGTACAGAACCTGTATGACACAAAAGAATAAAAATATTTTGATTAAAAAAAACCGGTTTTACTGTTTTTCAAATTTTTCAGGCTTACATTCTATATGCATTTGCATGCGAGTAAACCAATTGTCAAAACATTTTTTCCAGTCAGTAGATGGCACTAGCCAAAGTTCGTTTGTCAACGCTTCAACGGTACCATCTGGAGTTGAAAATCGTTGGCCAAGCAATTTATTTTAATCTGAGGAAACGTAAAGAAATCATTTGAACCGTACAGAGGATAAGACATCAATTGCACGTTTTAAGTGGTTAAATAATTCCTTTTTTTGTTACGCCGTATAGAAGCTTGCATCTTCGTGATGCAGAATGCTCTGCATCGCATTTCTAAGTAAACAAATGATTGTGTAATAAACTAAAAGCAACATTTTGATACAAAACAGGCAATCATTTTCTTAGAAACACTTTGACATCTCGTGACTTTTATTAGTTTGCTTCATTTTGAAACACCAAAACGTTGATTGTTGTTTTGTTTTCGGGTCGTATGCAAAAATTCAATTTTCTTTAACACCAACAATGTTATATACAAACTTTTATGTCTTTAGTTGCACCATGTGACTCGAGCTGGTTTTTAATCTTGAGTTAACGCCCACAATAGCCTGTTACAAAAGAATACATTAAAAAAGTCCAAAAAATAATTTTGAATGATTATAAAGGTAGCTTAGTTTTTATAGATTTTACAAGAATATTTAAACAAGCGAATGTGGATGCAAAGTGAATGCCGCGTGTTCCTAATTAATTAAAGGTAACATGTAATATTTAGCGATATTTAATAAAGATGTTTTTTTTTATCGAAGAACTACAGGTTTATTTAAAAAAGAAAAAGTGCTTTATATTAGCACAATGTACCGTTTTCAATAAAAACGATATCAAAATGCAATGAATGTAATTTGCTTTAACCTCCACAGTAATGTTCACATCTGGCCCTTATAAAAATTGTCTGTTTGTAGGTCTCAAAAAAAGACTTGCTGGAAAGAAATGTAGCTATAATGACGAGGTAATTGCCCAAAATTAAAACCTATTATGAAGCTAAAGAGCAATTGTACCCAAAAAATAGAATCGAAAAAACTTTGACCGCTATATATAGTATTGCCCTCGAAGACCACCATATTAAATAATTAAATAAAAAAATGTGATTTACTATGTTTGCATTGGATTTTTTAAGCTTAACTGTTAATAATTTGTAGTTGTAAAATTTTAATTGTTAAATATATAAAATAAAAAAAATTTCAGTGTAGTTGGTTTGAAAGCCATCCCTGGATTGATTGGATATATCAAGGTCCTACAGTATTTGTTCTTCTATCAAATTTGGTGTTCCTTTTGCGTATCATGTGGGTGCTAATAACAAAACTTCGTTCCGCTAACACTCTGGAAACACAGCAATATCACAAAGCTGCAAAAGCCCTTCTGGTCTTGATGCCATTACTCGGAATCACGTATGTTATTACAATATATGCTCCTCCGCCGGATGCCCCCATCAATGTCTTTGAATGTACGAGAGCAGTGTTATTGTCCACACAGGTAAGTGCTACTTACACTAGTTATTTACGTGTCTTTTTATTGTAGATACACCTATGTATTTTATTTTGAAAAGAAATCCATTTTTGTGTGATATAAACCTGTTAACTTGTAAATTTTAAAACGGAAGTTGTTTAATGCTCGATTCAAGGTTCACAATTGCGAACGGCAATCAGTTGGACAGCGAGCATATTATGTTCGTTCGAGCTAAGTGAAAAATTATATAGAGATGTTAAAAAGTAGGTGTTAAAAAATTTAAATGAAAACATTGGGTGCCACTTATTGTTTTTTGCTATGGATAGGAAAGATAAAAAACACAAAAAGAAGATAAAAAAGAAATATATAAAAGAACCCTAATGCTACAAAAATGTATAATAATTATTAAATATAAATTACAAATACTAAATCTAAGACAGCAAGTGATAACCTCATAATGAGGTTTTGCATATAAACACTTTAGCAGTACTAATACCAATAAGAATTAAAACGATTTTTAATCTTAATGATAATGATATTGCATTCCAAAACATTCTAATTTTTGCATGTTGCTGAGGGGTATATTTATTAACCGACTTTAAAAAAGGAGAGGTTTTTAATTTAACCATATTTTGGTATTTAAATTCTGATCTGAAAAATTCTTTTTGTATTGAAAAAAGTAGAGTGTCCGTGTGGTCCCAGGGAAATTTGCGGCTTGGTGATTTCAGACAATTATTTATTTATTTATTTATTTATTTACGGGCAAGCCCATTTAAATTACAATTTAAAAACACTTACATATATATATATATATATATATATATATATATATATATATATATATATATATATATATAAGCCAGGGTAGTTCTTTGCTGGAACTAGTTAGGAAAAACTATTTGGTGAAATTTTTGGGGATAGCAGCAAAAGGTAAAAATTTTTATTTATTGACTAAAATTCATCATCAGGCAATCTACAATAGAATGAGGCAACGTCTTAATTAATTGTCTAAAAAAAAAAACTAAAATGTACTTACAACTATGTGAGGTTGAAAAAATTGTTGGAATGAATATGAATTTTCTGAAGAATGTTAACTACAACAATAACTACTATGCAAAAATGATTTACAACGATGTTTTATATAACACATTTTACAACACTAGGTTAAAATCTATACTATTGATTAATGATTCATCTCGTTTAACATGTGGTTTTAAAGTGTTAGGTTAAGTCTTCCCTTTTCGGGAACTGTCAGTCTTGAGAGATGCCAGTCGTAAAAAGAAGAAGAAGAAAAAGTGGCCTTTTGCTGTTATATATATAAAACAAAAGAGTTAAAAATACAAGTAAGATACAAACTAAAAAATTAATAAGACATAGATGATAAAGATAAATAAAATTATTTATTGAAGCTCGGTATTAAGTAATCGAGTTTTGAATAAATGAAATGGAGTGTTGAATATCTTAAGATTATTATGAATATTGGCTAATCGTAACATTCTTGGAATATAGCTGTTAAAAGTTTGGTTTAAACGATAAAAAGGTATATACAATGTTTGTTGCTGTCTAGTTGGCCGGATTGGGACAAAAAGATTTATTTTTGCTAGAAGTTCAGAACAGCTGCTTCTGCCATTGATGATATTAAAAAGTAAAGTCAGGTCTCTCTGTTTCCTCCTAGTTTCCAAAGGAGCGATTTTCAGATATTGTTTCAAAAAACAATAGTCGCAAGGAACACCCAATTTAAAGGATATGTATCTAAGAAAATTGTGTTGCACATTTTCGATGTGCCTGCTATAAGTTATGTAATGTGGAGACCAGACTGAAGAACAATAATTAAGGTGGGGTCGAACTAATAAACAATAAAGAGCTTTAATTGCAGTTGTGTCAGTGAAATCGTGGGTAAGCCTTTTAGTAAAACCAAGCATTTTCATGAATTTTTAAATAACTGAGGGTATATATAAATAACAAATAAAAATATTAAAGACCCGGGCTCAATAAAAGTAATCTTTATATTTAATTTTATTAGTGACGCGTATATGTTTATTAAAATTTTAGGTAGAGTCAAGAATAACTCCAAGGTCTTTAATTTGGTTAACAGACTCTAAGGTGTGACCATTTAAGTTGTAATCAGAAATAATAGTAGGCACATGAGATCGATAAAAACGCATGACATGGCATTTAATAACATTTAAGTCCATGCCATTTAAGAAACATCAATTGGACAGATTATCAAGGTCAGACTGAAGTAACAGAGCGTCATAAGAGGACTTAATAATTAGGAATATTTTCAAATCATCTGCAAATAATAGTGCTTTGCCGTATGTGTAACAGTAAATGGTGTTATTTATAAATAAGTTAAATAGTAAGGGACCGAGGTGCTACCCTTGAGGAACACCACAAGTAACTTGAATTATGTTAGAATAATAATAATTTGCTCTCACCATTTGAGTCCTGTTCGTAAGATAGCTACTTATCCATTGCAGAAACGTCCCACATACACCATATTTTTCGAGCTTCTCGAGTAAGAGAGTGTGGTTGACTCTACCGAAAACCTTGGAAAAGTCTGTGTACACTGAATTCATCTGGTAGCATTTCCAATGCTTTAGACAGGAAATCAACATAGGTCACCCAATTTAATTCGGCAGATTTACCAGTACAAAAGCCATATTGTTGCTCAGTTATAATGCTAGAGCAGTCATGACTAAGGTAATCTGTAATAATGTTCTCAAACATCTTAGGTATACTACTGAGAATAGATATGGGTCGATAGTTTTTAACATCAGACTTGCTACCCGATTTGTATATTGGGGTCACATAAGAAAGTTTCCAATAATCAGGAAATTGACCCGTATCGATAGATTTATTAAAAATATGGAAGAAAAGATGAGATAATACAAAACTGTAATTTTTAAGTAAAATGGGAGGAATAATGTCAGGACCTGGACCTTTCTTTATGTCAAGATTTGATAATTTCTCATAAATAGTCGAAATTGGAATGTGGTAAGAGGAAACATTTAGCTTCGATTCGATTTTAATATCATTTAGATTTTGAGTAGTGTAGACTGATGAAAAGTTTATGGCAAACAAATATGCTACCTCACTTTCGCAAGAAGCACAAGAATTTTCAAAAAACATACTATTCGGTATGGTGTTATTGGATCTTTTAGCACTTTCAAAAGAATTTAGCATTACTATTAACAGATGTCTCAATAGAATGTATGTAATTTAAATAGCATTCTCTAGACATAAACTTGCATTGCGATCTTAACTGACGGAATATTTCATAATCTTGGGGAGTTCTATTTTACTTATAGATCATTCGTGCAACTTTTTTATCCCCAATCAAACTTCTAAGTTGAGAAGAATATGTCCACCTTTCATCCCGATGTTTTCCTTCACCGTACGTGCATGGTGTTTCTAGGTGTTAGACAATTTACTTAGACTTTCAAAAAGTCGCAGTAATACATGTTGGTATTTTTGGCGATTGAAGTACCTCTTGCACGGTATTGGGAAGGTTTTGAAAATGGTACATTATGAATTTGCGCCCACATCTGACAAAGCCAAGTAGCAACTAAAAATGATAAAATATATATATATTTTTTAAATTGAATGCACTAAAAAGCCTGAAATAAACTATTTATTTCTAAAGAAAAAAATACAACCAACTTGGCATCTGATTTCGATTTCCTTTAAGTCGGCTTGAATGGCAAATTACTCTCTATTTTAATCTCAGCTACTAAATTCAGATTTCAAATCTTCTACAAGGATATTAACCATTGGATCCGACTTCAAGGAAATCAAAATCAGAGCTATCAATTCTGTAAAATACATAGATGAAATAATAGCAGGTAACGCTTTTCCACACGCACAGTTGGTAGGAACTATTTTTTTCTAATGCATAATAACACGCGTTCTTATACAGCTCTGATAGTCAGAGAATACGTAAATAAGGCTAACATTGCCTACATGGAATGGCCAAAGCACTGTCCAGATCTAAGTCCTATCGACCACGTCCGAGATATGCTCGGTAGAGGAATTTGAAACCTGGAACCTGTACCCGAAACTCTATAAGAATTAAAAGTTCGATTAGGTAATACCTGAAATTAATTTTGGCTTCGTATTTTATTATTCTGTTTTATTGAGTTAGGTTTCATTTTAAGATTTAAATTAAATTATTTTAAATTATCAGCGTTTTTTTAAAGATTGTGTATCTCCTAACAATTAAGATACCGAATTAAAACAAAAAATAATTTTTTAAGAAAAGTCTTGACCCTCACATGCTTTTAAAATTTAATACCTTATTAAATGACTCTACAGAGTGTTCCAAACTTAAGCCAAAAAACAATGTTTTGTTTTTCGTCGTATAAAATAAGAGAACTTTTCTTTTTAATAATTTAGCTATAAATTTTTTAAAAAATTATCAAAATAGGCCGGAAACAAATAAAGTTATGAAACTATTAATTTGATCAAAATTTCAAAATGCTTGTTTTTTGTACCGATGAGGGCATTTCAGTTATTTCCAAAGTTAACAGGTAAGAGCTAAAATTTGCAAATGAAATCTTCAAGCATTTGAATAAAAAAATTAGGATCTCATTTTAGATTGCTTACTTTCTGCTAAGTAAGTAAGAAATGCCAAATTTAAATATAACTTTAATGAGTCCTAATTTAGTAAAACAATTAAAATTTACCAAGTGTTTAATTAGAACTTTTTAATTATACTAACGTAAAATTTAATTTAAATTAAAGTTGCCTTTTTTCTTATAAATTACCTCATTTTATAAAAAAATCTTGTAATATTTTGAAACTAAATGCTTTATTGTCAATTAGAAATTAAATTTGGACAAAAATATATAAAATTTACGCTTCAGGCAGTATATATAGTAGTTCGAATTATTTGCATCTATGTTTATATGCCGCTGTTCTTTTAAAAATTCTTATAAATGATATTTAGGTAGATAGTCGGAAAAATTTAGTCAGTCATTTTTTATTTTTTTATTTATTTTTATTTATTTTATTTAACATCACAAATATAATTAGATACAAGTGTTTACAAAATAAAAAAAAAGAAATTAAATATAGGCACCTAGACCACAGGCCTGTATGTGCAGAATAATTATTACATGTCATAAATAAATTCCGGAAATAAGAGTAATATTTTGATATCAGAAACATGGATAGCTAACGAATACATCGAAATTTTACTAGAATTGTAAATTTTTTTTTGGTTTTTTTTTGTTATATAGTGTAAACTCCCAAAGTTACAAACTGTGAAGTAATTTTACAATACTGGGGCTACTTATGTACTAGTAATACAATTTAAACTTAAAAAAAAATAATAATAAAATCTAATAGTTACAATAAATTGAAATATTTAAACTAATGTTTGCCTATATAATCCTTTGACCTTTTTTAAAATGTCTTTAGTGCAGTTATTTGTTTTATGTTATTTGGTAAGAAGTTAAAGATTTTTGGACCAACTGTTGTTGCAAATCTTTGACTGGCATCTTTTTGACAAAAAGGGGTGATTAATAAATTATTATTCGATTTCGCTCGTGTTACATAATCATGATTTGGTGTTTTTCTTAAAGATGGGGTTTAAAAATAAATGTACAGCATACATGAAAATATAAAGCTATGATACTTAAAAATTCCTCATTATATAATAATACTGTAGGAAATAATCTGTTTTTACGTAAAATTATTTTAATAATATAGTTCTGAAAGACTAAAAAGGGCTGTAACGCGTTGCTGCCCAAACCTGCCCATACAATGATGCCATATCTAAGGATCGACTCAATTAATGATTTATACAAAGTGATTAGGACTTTCTTATCTAGAAATTTTCTGAGTTGATAAAATTTATAAATAAACCTTTGTAACTTGGCTCTTAACGAGTTAATTTGTTCTGTTCACCTTAAATTTTTATCTGTAATGATACCCAAATATTTTCTTTTGTCGACACCTGTTATTTCCAAACCTTCGTTTGTTATTTCTATTTTTTCAAACTCTGGTCTGTTAATATCAGTTAATAAAAAGGAAACAAAGTTTTACCAATGTTTAGAGAGAGTTTGCTGTAGTCCAGCCGGTTTTTAACAGTTTCCATTCCATTTTGTACTTTTTCTTTTACTTTCTGCCAAGTATGCCCCTCGAAAAGAATGACAGTATCATCAGCGTACGATATAATAGTTCCATCAGAGGTAACGTTTAATAAACTGTTTAAATAAACAATAAACAGAAGTGGACTCAAGACGGTTCCCTGAGGTACACCCATCTCTATGTATTCTTCGTCGCTCAGAGTGTTCCGAATTTGGGTCATTCGTTTTCTTTGATTTGGATAACTTGTAAATAAATCTAGAACAATGCCTCTTATGCCATACTTCTCAAGTGCATTTAAAAGCGACGTGTGGGGTACTGTAGCGAATGCTTTGGCTAAATCAAGGAATACAGCAATACATCTTTTACCATTATTAAATTATTTTTAAAATGAGAAATCACTTCAAACATGGCTCCATTTGTACTGATATTTGGACGAAAACCGAATTGTTTAGGACTTAATAATTTATTAGTAACTAGAAAATCGTACAGCCTCACTTTAAGACACTTGTCAAATATTTTCCCAAAGGAGTTTATTAAACTGATTGGTCTGTAGTTTTGTATATAGTTTTTATCACCGTTTTTATAAATTGGTGTCACAACAGATATTTTAAAATGATCAGGTACTTTACCTTCTACAAATATTAAATTTATTATATGTACTAATAGCTTTAAGATGTACTGATGACAAGTTTTAACAGTGAACGATGTAATACCATCAATCCCTGGGGCACTAGACATTTTTAATGACTGTATATGTTCTATTATTTCACTCTCATCAACTGGTTTGAGCATCATTGAGTACTTTATTGGTGGATACTTATGTCTGAAATTAGGTGGCGCAGATTGAATGTTTGATCCCATAATATTGCCTACATTAATGAAATAATTATTACAATAATTTACCAATATTTTATCATTTTCAAAGACATTTCCTGTTTCATTTGTGATGAATATGTCATGATTTGTGTTCGTTACATTTTCATTAGTAGCTTTCCTAATAAAATTATATAGCTTTTTCATGTCATTTAAACAATTTGACATTAAATTTGTGTAATAATTTGCTTTTGTGATTTTAATTAAATAGTTAAGCCGATTTGTATAGTTTTTATATATCTTTAATAGTTTCAAATCATTTTTATTTTTGTTAACTTGCTTTTTTAGGTTGTCCCTATGTTTTATAGAATTTATTAGGCCATTTGTAATAATTTATAATAACTGTTGAAAATCCTTACCAGACTCTAAATCATTATTAATTGAACCAATTACAATAAATATTGATGAAAAGAGCGACAGTGAAACAGAACTACATATATAACAGATTAATAACATGTACAAATAATGTTAATATTTAAGTACGTAGGATTTAATTTTTTTGTTATTTAGGTTGTTAAAATTTATTATTATTTAGAATTATTAGAATTAATACAAACATAACATACGACACATAATTAAAGTCTTGTTTTTCTTAGAACAGCAATCCTTTTTAAATAACATAATATACGTAACTACACTAAATATATAATCTGTTACCTGCTTGTTTATTGCCCATTACAAAAGGTTGGACTTAAGTAGTTTATTCTGTGCCATTAACTCCTAACCAAGTTTGTTTAAAATTACTATACCTCATTAAGCTTTCTTATAAAAATTGTAACAGAATATATTCATAACTAAAAAGAATATTTTAAGATATCTCTCATGGGACTTAAAACATATCAAATTCGGAGTCGACCCTGCAACCTTTACCTATTGCAAATAATGTCTTTAATCACTTAAGCCACAGATGCATCAGTAATTAGTTGGCATTTTTATCGTCTTGATGCGATATTTACTCCGTCCTTAATTCTGTGGACTTGGCTCTAGAACTGGTTACATACTAACAATTTCAACTAGTGGAAGTATTTTATTAATAACAGGACTAGTTGGAGCAGCAAACAGTTCATCTGAAAGAAAAAATACAGTAAAATGGTAGATAATGCAGAATGAATTTTTTTTTTAACTCTTCTTAGCACGTCAACTACTTCCTTCCAGCCATTATCTTTGTCTTACTTTAATTTCTCTGAAGTTAAATCATCTTCATTGAGAATCTCAAACAATTCCCTTTCTAGCATTTTTCAATATCTGTCAGTCATGCAATGTACATATTTTGGTAACTTCATTTAGTAAACCTATTTGTAATTTTTTTACATACCATTATTCTATACATACCTTGAATTTGTTAACACACTTAAGAAATAAACTTGGCTTCAAAAACTTCAATTAAACCAACAAGTGCAAGTATATTCAAAACATACCGGACAAGTGTTTAATGAAACCTAAATATGATCTGATTTTGAAATTTGTACTCCAGGCGACTTCTTGCGTGTTCAATAAACATTATGTCACTGCAAGGTACAATATTACCTAGAGCAGGAAAATCCGCTAGCCAAAATATAAATATTCGTACAGCACGACTGAGAGGAACTGAGTACCTAAGTGTCGCATGTAACATAAGTTGAATTCAGACGATGAAAAAGCTGACTTGTACTTGTACTTCTGTGGCTAAAGGAATCAGAGGAATTACCCGCGATATGTCAAGGTTGCAGGTTTGAATCCTGTCAGATGAGACATGTTTCCAATTTCTTCTTAATTTCGTTTGCTTGTATGTTTAATTTTTATATATTTCAAAAATTTTATAAGAGATAATTGACAAAAATTAGTTCACTAAAAATCAATGGTTTCAGTTTTCTAACCTTATAAAAATATAAGACATATTCGTAACTCGTTGTAAATACTTTAACAATTTTTTTTCTTAAAAGCCATGGACACTTTAGAATCATTTTCATCATTCTATAAAATATGACTTATTGAATCCACCCTTTGTGAAAATGAACCCTAGTGACTACATGAACAACAGGGTGCGTTTGTCACTTGGTTAATTGCACCAAAGAGTCTACTGAAGAACTTTATTTAATTAGAAAAGTTCAAGATCTTGATTTGCTAATGTAAATTTTCGACGTAATACAATTTCTGCTTAGGGGTATTGAGAAGAAAATTACAGGAAAGTTGCTACTTGCTGAATGACAGATTTTATCGGAATATTTTTTACCAGAATTAGATGTTTTTATTACAACTTTAGTAAAATATAAATTCCAGTCAACTTATTTAAATAAAAAAGATTTTAGTGAACATTTCATTAATCTTTTCTTGCTTTATTTTGTCTTGTAGACACAGTTGGGTAACTTAAGTGATTTTAACTTTTTTTATGCCTATTCGACAACTCTAACTTGAAAGGTACTGTGAAAATAAAAGCTTTTCAAGTATCAGTTGAACTCAAAAATCTATGAATATACCACGACTTTTTTGTGTAAGAGCATTCAAAGCGCTTGATGTGCTTTTGATATGAAATTAGAAAAAAAAATAGTTTTGAATAAAATTAAATATTAGATTTTTGTGATATTAGTAAATAAGTAAGCATATTATTTTTGAAAGCCCACTGATTTTTTACTATAAATAGAAAATTGTAAAATTTTTAGAATTTTCTTAAATTTTTACGGTTTTATTTAAAATTATCTAATGTTTATCCTGGGTCCAATTATCTACAACCTTGTAATGTATACCGTCTGGTCTGTTTGATACTTTCTCATACATATAAATGAGATTTTCTTTTAGAAAAACTTGGAAGAAACCTGTGACAATCTTCTAGCAACCGAATCTCTATGTAAAAGTAAATTATGCATATCATACTCTTTGATGACAGATATAGAGCACGTTTTCTGAAAACAACTATCTTTGCTATGCTATCGATATGTTTTAGGATGTAACTTATTCAATTTTTTATTTAATTTAGAAATGCTATGTGATATAAGAGAATACTCTTTCTAAATGCAAATATACCCAAAAAATATATATAACTATGTTACGATTTATTGTTAGTGTTGAGTCAGGAAAATTTTCACCTGATTAAAGTTTTAGCTCTCATTATTTTAATTATTTAAACTTAAGTTATTACAATACAACTTGAATAACTGTCAGCAAGCGACACTTTAGAAATTGTTGGGTGTGCGACAACTTATTTATATTTTTATTTTTATTTTGAAGTTAAATAAAATAAAAATCATACCGATAGTATGTGATTAGAAGGATGTATCAGTAAAAATTAAAGGAATTTATTAAAAACATTTGACTTAAATCCAAAAATTTACTTTACTACTTTTTACAAAAATGTGTGATTTTAAATACTTATGAAATTTTTAGAAAATGTTGCCAAAAAAAGACATTTCTTTAGTATTTCTTTTAACAACGTAATTATATAATGATAGATCGTTGATAACTGAACTATATTATTAAGTACCATCGAGGTACTTTATGAGATTGCCTTGAGTGTTCCTTCGTCGTTGGTGGAATTTATTATGTGTTTGGTAATATTTCTTGTCAGATCTAGTTACAGTCATTATGGATAAACAAGTTTATTTTAAACAAAGTAAGAATATAATTGATAATGACAACTCGTACATTACCATAAACAAAGATCCCACAAGTAATATTGAAAAACTTATAATAAACTTATCAGAACCTTGTTTACCAATAATGACATAACTGAAAATGAAAAATAATTTTTATCTAGCTATAATGGTATTCCCAAAATTCTTAAAAGCCCATTGACTGTAAGGCCAATTCTAGCATCACTCGACACCTCTACTGAACCCATTGCTACATTCCTTACTGAGATTTTAACCAAATCCGACGAATTTGATAATAAATATCATATTACAGATTCCTTCCAAATTTAGTAAATTTTTAACAATCTTATAATACCTAATGCTCATGTTATTGCCAGCCTTGATGTAGTCTTATTATTTTATAATATGTATTTGGATATTGCTATTAAAGCCATAGATAGGAAATGGTCTCACATATCTGGCAATTGTGGTTTGTCCAAACAAACATTTTTTGAATTTTTTATTTTTGTTACTTTACGTTTGATGACAGGTTCTATAAGCAAACTTTTGGTACTCCGATGGGTAATATGATATTACCTATTTTGGCGGATTATGTGATGAATAATATTTTGGATTTTGTTATCCTTTTGAGGATTTTTTTATCAAAAAGCATGTCAATATATTTTTTCTTCCTGGTTATGAGCTATACAACATTCCTTACTAATTTAATGGTTTTATATCCAATTTACTCTTGCAAAAGAAGACTCCAACTGTTCTCTTCCATGTTTGGATACCAGAGTCTTGCGTATCAAAAACAAGTTATAAGTTGATGGGCATTATAATTCAGATCATAAGTTCTCTATGAAAATAAATTTAGTGAAAGCTATGAAGAACTGCGTCTTAAAAATCAGTGATAAATCCTTTCATAATAAAAACCTTAAAATTCTTTTCCAATTATTTACTGAAAATAGTTATCCTAAGGTTTTATGAAAGAGACTGCTATTTAAAACAAGGTCAATTCCGCTTCCTAACACTAACAATTCAGTTAACAATCCACAAATGCCCGTCAATAGTCTTAATCCAATTTGGTATAAATCTCTACCATATATGAAAGAACTTTTTCCTAAATGAGCTCGTATCTTTAAACCACTTGCAGACATAAAAATTGCCTTTAGAACTGTCCTTACAATTAATGAAATCTTTACCAAATTGAAAGATAAAACACCCGTGCTTTCATAAACGGATGTTGTCTATAGCATACCTTGTTTGGGTTGAAATTAAGTCTATATGGTGTTTTAGGAGAACATGTTCTCGAGTATAATCATAAATGATTAATTATGGGAATGTCAAAATTTTGTGTCATGAGTCTAACTTAGCCAGAAGAGTTTTTCTGGAAATGGTTATATTAACAAACACCCCCTTTCAATGAACCGTAGATCTTGTAATGGTCACTTAAAAGAAATGTTTTCTTATCTATTACCCCTTGATAACAATAATCTATCGATCATTATTTTTTTTTTATTTAATTACTGTTTTGAACGTGATATGACTTTTTTTAATTATTTTAATTTAATGTCCACTTGAAATATTTTAACGTCTGTAAGTCATACGTAATGTGTTATTTTTCTAAATACCTACATAATATTTTCTTTGTAGTTTACTCCTGATGATGCTGTCAAATAAACAGCGAAATATTGAGTTTTAAGATAATTTAAGATTTTATTTGAACAGACCGCATACCCGAAAAATATACAAACGAGCAGAGCGTTGTAAAAGATGAAAACTCTTTATATATATATATATATATATATATATATATATATATATATATATATATATATATATACAAAGTGTTTTATTAAGCCTTGCTAGCGGTCATATCTCAAAAATAACTGGACCTTGACAGTTTAAGAAAAAATAATGCTATAAAATCGACCATGTGAAAATCTAAGTTCCGCAATTACATGTTTTTAATTTTTCATTTTTTTTAATTGTTGTCTTTAGTTTTTATTCATAGTTTTGATTTTGTTGCTATGGTCGGTGTTGGCCTTTAAACACTCTCAATTTTTTCTTTTTGCAAATTTTGAACTATTTGTAAACTAAGATGTTTACACTATTGACTCAATGAAGTTTAACAATAATTAAAAGCTTCTCTTAATTTTTTTCGTTAAAGATATTGTTTTTGTCTGACAACAAGTAAACTATCTCAAACACTAGATAATGTTTTAAGGGATGAACGAAATACGATAATTGCAATTTTTATAAAACGAATTCATTGAAAATCTTAACGGCAACTAAGTATTCTATTCACCAAAATTCTGGAACGAAAAAAGTTATTGAATTCTGGTTTTTACATTTAATTTACTTTCTTCCTATGATATTAAACATATACAGTATAATTTAAATTTTTAAAGCAAAATTAAAAAAAACTAATAGTCTGACAAATTTCGTTCTCTAGGAAAATTATTAAAAAGTGTAGGACATAAATGAATACATCGATTTAAAATAGCTACTTTCCACTATTAAAACAAGCTTGTGCTCTCCAAAATCGGATTATTTTAGTTACAACGATTTTAAGGATTGTGCTTTTAATAGCTTTCCTTACCCTTATTAATGTCCGTACACCAATGAGACTTAGATAATATTGATACAAAATTCTCTCAGGTTTCCAATAATATGTATTAACAAAATTATACCTTAATGGGGAAATTTTCGGAAAAATTGATTTTCGATTGCGCCCTCTGGTAGTGAATTGCGGAAATCCAAGATTTTCTTATGTTTGCTTTTATAATAATATTTTTTTTCTTAACTTTCTATTCCTAGTAGTTTCTGAGATATATAATATATTTCTTAATGAAATACCCTGTATATTAATATATATGCGCAAGATTTTGTTTCAGTTACAAGTGATGTGCTGGTGCATTTTCTAGATAACATTATATGTTGTCTTAACGTTGCATGATATTTAGCTTCGTCTAACTTAAATTAAATACCCTTGATCACGCAATTATTTGGTGTTTGAAGAGACTTCTTAAATAAATGTTAGATAACAATTAATGGTGATTCCGTTCAAGTAACTGATTTAGTATAAGAATGTCGTTTAATTCAAACTGAAGGCAGACAGTATAATGTAAAAACTCTTTTAAAAGATTTATTTTTTTATAAAATTGTCTTTTAATTAAAGTAATAAATTCTAAGTGAACTAAGATATTAAATGTAATTTTTAATGAAACCTATATAATTTAGGCTTATAACATTATTACTAATTGTAAAAACCATTTTTTTAAACAGTCAAAATAGAAAATAACAATATTTAAATATTATCTTTAATGTTCATGTCAGAAGAATTATTTTTTGGAATGCAATAGCAACAGTTCTTTTATTACAAAAATACGACCTCTGACACGACAGGCGATAGTAAAAATTGCAATTACAATCTACCAAATAGATGTCACATTCTGATGGACATTCACGTGGGAAACGGAATTTATCAATAAAGTTTTCGACAGTTTGTTAACACTTGATGTTTTTGGTGAGATATGTTGGATATCCTTCGTTTATTTTTTGTAATTCAGTCGATTTGTTTTTTATTCTTTTTCTGGTAATTATTTTTATTGATTCTGGGTGTTGTTCCAAACAAAATACTTATAATAAATGTATATCCACAATCAAGAAATTGATCCGAATAATTTTTTTATGGCTCAAGCTGCATTGGCTATATTGGTTATTTATTGGCACTATACAGCACTATATCGGTCTCTGATCAATTCATTGAATCAACAGGGTCCTATAATCAATATCATAACTTATTCTCAGATAACACCACAAATTGTACCGTTCAGAAATTCAGTAGCCTCCAGTAAATTAGCACACTTATGCATATAGGACCAGAGATCAGTGTAATTCTTTATAGAAAAACAAGTATAATTAATAAATCATTACTTCATCATTATTTAATGATAACTGGGTATATGTTAATGTCTAAAAAATCGATTTTAGTTTGGCTTTACTAGACTAGACACTAAAATATTTTACATGACAGTGAGAAAAGAACAAAACTCATAATAACCTTTAGCGCCTGTAAACTTTAAAGTTTTGCGTAAGGATTTTATATATGGTTGGAATGAGAAAAAGATTATCTTTACGTTTTTGTTGTTTATTTATTTTTATTTAAAAAAAAATCACATATGTTTTTTTAATTTAAACAATAGATTGTAAATTTTGAGTGCACATGCTGTGAGGGTCTATTAGGGTCGAAAAAAGGGTCTCATTTAGGGATCGCCTGCTGGGCTCATGTAACAGGTGACTTCAAAGACGCTTTAACCAACGGTTTTATTAGGCTTGACCGATGTGTTTATATATTAAAGTTATATCTAGTGTATAGGTACGGCTAAGAGAAAATGTTTATAAAATAAAAAATAATTATTCGGATTAACAAATTTTAATATTCATTTGATGAATTTTGGTAAAAATAAATACTGGGTTAACAGCAATATTAACGTTAATAAAACTCTTAAGAGTTTCTTTCTAAGCTTTCGAAATATATTTTATTTAATTTTCAAGAAGCAACAATATTTCAATAGAGACAAAATATTAGTAAAAATATATTATTAATTTATAATGTTATTATGTTTACATAAATAAGTGTTAATATTAACAAGTAACTAATACAATTAAAAATTAAAAATTATTATATTTAAAATTGGTGTCTTTCTGCAGATAATTAATTTTGACATTAATAAATAACTATGACATTGGTAGTACCTAATATAATAGAAAACTAAATATTAGACTTTAGTTACAGGTTTGATTGATATAAACAACTTATAGTCGATTCAGATAGATGTGTCATCAAGTGGGCTGGGTACGTGTGAGATCATCTTTAAGTTTATTACTATATTCAATGGAAACAGAACTACAGTTAGGGAATTATATGTCATCGTGATGTGTCAAAAGTTTTATAGTTATATTGAGGTTATTATTTCTGATGTGATCGAAAAAAAGTAAATATTACGCTTGAAAGTACTATCTAGGATCCCTTTAAACTGTGCATATTAATACTTAATCGGTTTAATGAATCAATATAACCCGTAATTTTATGCGAGTAATTATAATTTAAATTTTGGTGATCTTAAACATTGTAACAATGTATTTATCCATGTATAAACAACCAAGGAGTTTTTTATCTCTGTACTAATTAAAGAATCATGAAATTAAAATCTACTATTATTGTGTTTATCTTAAAACCTCTTTGAACAAAAGGAATACTTGGCAAATATTCAGTTTTTTTATCAAAATTCTGGATAGCCACTTATGCAGAAAATCAAAATATAATAGTTATTTATAAAACAGTTCGTGAAGTGTGCTTTTTGCGCACGCACGCGATGTTTAGAGCACGAGCGAAGCGAGTGCTATATATCGCGTAAGTGCTCAAAAAGCAATTTACGCACAGTTTCATACAACATTTTATCTACGATAATCAAATAAAAAATAATTACAAAAAAGCAATTTATTTTCAAGTCATTTACAAGATACTAACAAAACTCATGCTCTCATAGCAACACGATGGCAACGCGAATGCTAAGGATATTTGATTATATGAAGGTGTGTCAAAAACAGTACAAAAAAGTCAATCCCATTTAAAACATTGTTACTTCACGCACACTTTCAATCCTTTACGCACTGCTGTCTATAATGACAGTTTTCACGAACTAAAAATTGATACATAATATGAGGTAGAGTAGATAAAGGTAATTATTTCAATTATGCAATTTAAACTAAACATTATTTTAGTTGGGTTTTTAGCTCTGTATAAATACTAGATTTAAATAATTTAAAGGTTCTACAAACTTACAAATTAAGCTAAATCAAGCAGAATATCACAAATAACTCTTTATTAAAACATTTGATTACAAATGAAGCGAAAAACTTTTTATTTTTACAAATTCTCTTTGAAAGAGCATATTGAACCAGCATGTTATAACTTATACACTATTTTGTTAAGAAAAAGATCCAAAAATATTTTTAATTTTTTCACTAGTTAAATCTGTTTCCTAGTCACTTTCACAAATATCTTCTTCATTTTCAGATTCTGATTCAGATGAATCAGAATTCAAATTTATAATAAAAGGTGGCACACCGTCCACAATTTTTACACCCATCAATTTGTGCCAATTGATTTTAATTTCTTCTTCGGCATGACTTATGAAGTTTTTCCACTTATCTTCTCAGCACTCGTTTTATAAACATACCAACAAATATGGCTTTAGTTATTTACTTACTCCCTATCAACTTTATATGAAATCTGTAATCAGATTTATGTTGAAAAATAACTATTATAAACATCCATTAGCTCACAGCATTAATACTAGAATGGCTGCTAGGAAAGATGTTTGGCTTTATAATCCCAAACATACTACCTGTCAAAACCATATTTATTGTGTAGGACCTAAGGTATTCAATAGCTTACCACATGAGTTTAAAAATAAGCCTTATCATATTATCAAAAATAGAATCAACTGTTGGATCATTGATACAAATTTTTCACTTAATTATCTTTACTAATGGAATGCCATTATACTATAATTTTACTACATTACTTGATTTTTTCTCCTTCTTTTTATAATTTCTCCCCTTAGTATAAATGCTCTAATTTATTGATCAATTAATATTTAACAACCTAATAAAGTAATCTCTTAATATTGTTTTTAAGCGCACACACAGCAAACCAATTGCCATTGTGCGCGAAAGTCTTTTAGTTATTATTTTTGTATGTGTATTTCTTTTTTTCTTTTCTGAATACTCTATTAATGATATTTAAGGTAAAGGATTGCACTGTAATATAATTAAAAAAAAAAAATATTTGAAAATTTCAGAAAGTTTAAGATACATTCTAAAATAAAATCTGAAAAAATAGTTAAATTATCTCAAATTAGAGAAAAAAAAAACTAACACACACATTCAAATACCTATATAGCTATGTACTTACATTTAAAAATTACAAATATTATTTAATTAACAGTAGGTGCCATCTGATGTCCACTTGTGATACCTAGATTTGTATCAAATTTCTGCAGTATTTATTTGTTTTTAAAATTAATTAAAATTACGTGTCATCCAAACTGTTTTCTGTTTTTTAGAGAAGTCAATTTTTGTAAGTAGTTTAAATATCAAGCTAAAGTTAAAAAAAAGAAAATTCGAGTAAATACTTTCCTATACTCGTTTCTCTTCAACTAGAAAACCAGTTTTGTTGGCTTCACATACTTATTTACCTTTTAGTTTATATTTCACTACAACTGCTTTCTGTACTGATATTCATGTAATCATGTTTTGTTAATATATGTTATTATGTTATGTTATCATAGTCTAAAATTTAACAATTATTTACATGTTGTCTCGTTTTGATTGTACTGGAACATCGAACGTTAGGTTGATTGTCAGGGATTTTTTGGGCGTTATTAGGTTGGTTGTTAGGAATTTCGAGTTCGTTACTAGGATGGTTAACAAGGATTTCGGTCTGACAGTCAAATCGGTGTTTAAAATATCCTGCTCCTCTTGGTGCTAAATGTCTATTCGAAACAGTCGTTTCTCTTCCATCAGGCAAATAAACATAGAAGTAGTCGGGGTTAGAGTCTAAAAGTTCAACTTCATCTACCAATGGTTCATATTTATTGGATCAAACTTGTTTTTTCATAAAAACTGGATCTGGTAAGGTTAACCCGGTGGGTAAACACTGCCCATTAGCGGGTTTTCGGTTATGGTTAAATATACGCTCGTGTGGGGTACAATTAGTAGCAGTACAAAGTAGTGACCTAATAGAGTGCATAGCATCGTGAATCACATTCTCCCACTGAGAAATGTTGAGATTTTTAGATCTAACTGCTAATTCAATAAATTTCCAAATAATTACATTTTCTCGTTCTATCTGTCTATTACCTTGAGGGCTGTAGGCGGTCGTTCGACTAGTCGCAATACCTTTAGAGTGCAGAAAGTCTTTCAAATCTTGAGACATAAAAGCGGTTTCCCTATCAGTATGGATAAGACTGGGTAAACCAAAAATAGAAAAAAGATTTACAAAAGCTTTTATCACAGATGCTGCAGAGACATCTGTTGTGGGATAAACAGAAGGAAATCTATAAAATTTATCTATTATAGTTAAAAGATACCTGTTGCGAGACGAAGGTAAAGGTCCTTTGAAATCAAGAGAAAGTCGTTCAAAAGGTTTTGTTGCTTTTATTAGTGTACTCTGATTTTTAAAAAATCGTGGCTTTAATTCACAACAGATTGGACAAGCTGTTGTCATCCTCTTTACGTCATTAACGGAATGGGGTAAATTCTTTGAACGAACCCAATGTACCATTCTAGTAATACCTGGATGACATAGAGACTAATGTAGGGCAAATAGATCGTTTTGATATTTAGCTGTTGCATTGGCACATATATTTGTATTAGCTCTAGAAATGGTATCAGCTACAGTGTTATAGTTTCCAGGCCTGTAAATGATGTTATACTTATAATTTGACAATTCTAAACGCCATCTCAATATTTTTTCGTTTTTAATTTTTCCCGGTTGCTTTTGATTAAACATGAACGAAAGTTACGTTTAGAGTTAAATCAGATTTTATATAAAATTAGGGTTTAGAAGAAATAACATGGTCGTCAATATCACGACCTTGATCAGCCTCATATTTACAAGGAGTCATCCAACAGGTGGCCCACCAGAGGCGATGTTTTTTCTAAAACAACCAATAACTATAAGAAATTTATGCGAAGAAAGCCGAACACCCAGATACAAATGCAGAAGATGCCATCAATTGTCGGAAAAAATTCAACACATAATATCGGGTTGCAGCTTGTGGCAAATACAGATTATCTCCATCGAAATAATCAGGTCGGCAATATTATCGATTAAAGATTAGCCAGACAATTTGGACTTATTAATACATTCACTCCATACTATAAGTATCAACTTCAAACGAAAATGACTACTTTAAACTCTACTACGATAGATAGATAGATATTTTTTGGGTTGGCTGTTAGCCTGTATCACCGCGACTTTTGCAGATCTATTGTAAACACCCATTATCTGTTAAATAGGATTAGGGCACCTTGTCCAGCTCTGCCCTCTTAATGAGACTTAATAGCCTTGACAGTGGCCACTCCGCATAACTTGGAGCAGCCAGTTTCTCCTCTCCAAGTACTAGATACCGCGTCCTTGCAAGGCCTTCACATTGGCATAGGACATGAAATGCGGTTTCCTCTTCCCACTCTACTACGACAGGCCCATTTTATCACCGGCAGACATGTGACGAATAACAGGCCTGATATAGTTGTCGTGGATGAAGGATTTGACTCAGTTCATTTGTTAGACATCGCGATACCAAATAATAACAACATATTAAGTAGGTATAAGGAGAAAGTAAAAGAAAAATATGCAGATCAAGCATTCGAGATCCGACAAATGTGGCATACAAGTAAAGTCGAATTGGTCCCAGTTATATTATAATTAACAGGACTTGTACCAAAGTCGATCTCCAAAAAGTGGTTATTCCAAACACTTGCCGCATCGTTATACAATTTTTACAGGTATGATATTGAAGCCCAACCCCTTTGATACTTGTATCCGGGGTGAGTAAATATTATCTAGTCATTTGACTGATTAGTCTATATTCGAAATTCCATAATAATAATAATAAAAATATGTATATTATGTTAAAATATAGGTTTTTCCTCCAAAGTTTGTATTTTTAGTATCTTAGGTATTGTATACCATTAATAATATGGTTTTACGTGGTTGTTTGCTACCTTGTGGTTAGTGATTTTACATTGAAAATTTAAGAATTCAGATATGTAAGTATGGGAACAAATTTATAAGATATATAATTATGGTATATAGTATGGTATAGTATGGTATATAGTATGGTATGGGGTTAAGAAAACATGACTGGTCCAATACTATTTACATATCGGTCTACGAATGAGAACAAAACCAGTATACGATTGATTAGGCGACGAAACGATCATCCGAGAAATATGTTAACCGAATTGTCTTTTCCTAAACAAAGCAAGGTACTCGGCATGGTGCAAAAACTCTAAAGCCTAGTTCGGACTAAGCTAGGAATTTAGTTAAGTAGCAAGTAATTTAGAGGCTAAATGTGTGCGAACCACAAAAATTTAGTGTCGAATTAGTTCGAACTACTTTTTTTAAGCCTAGTTCGGACTAGTCTAGTAATTAAGTTAAGTAGCGAGTAATTTAGTGGCTTTTACTCGGTACTGCACACAAAAATCGTTCGCACTCGGTTTAGTATACAGTACACAAGTAAAGTTGTTTCCTGACTCCAGTGGAACAACATTTTTGTGTGCACTAATGTGCTAGACTAAATCAACAGGTTCGGATTGGTTTAGCTTGTGAACCAGTAGGCACAGACGCATGGTGGGGGAGCTACTCACCCGATAAAAATAGAGTAGAATGGATTGACACGACTAAATCTTTCACTAAACTACTCGACTAACTTTTTGTGGTTCGCACTCATTTAGCCACTAAATTACTCGCTACTTAACTAAATCACTAGCCTAGACCGGACTAGTTGCTCCAAATGAAGTCATTTGAAAGTATGCATTGTAATTTTTAATTTCTTGCAAGAATTCTTGAGAATTTTGTGATTTTCCTTCTACAAATTCAAGGATTTTCGGTGACAATGGTTTTTATTCTGGTAATATAATTTCACCATTTGAACAGCATGTACTTGGCGATTCCCCTTTGAATGTTTTAGCCTTACAAAATTTGCATACTTTATCCATTCTTCCGATAACTATACTTGGATGCTCATAATAATTTCTAGTGGGATTATAATGTAACGCTTCGTGTTCAAGACTGTATTCTCCCCGACGTTTTTCACGAACAGGATTTACTTGTGCAGTTATTTTGAAAACTTAAGCCTCCATTTGTTTATTTAGTCGAAGATTGGGCATTCTTATTGTATTTTGTATACATCTGCTTGCTCATTTGTTTGCCTTCTTTTTTGTAATCTTTTTCTAGTTCGATCTGTTTCTCTAGAATCATTAAGCTGCTGTTCAGTTCGATTATTGCGACTTCTATGATACTTTTCCAGAAGTAATGTTAAACGTTGTTCTCGTTCTTTCGTAGTTTTATTTCTCAGTGTTTTTTTTTGCTTTTTTGATACAATTCGAGAACGCGAGAATACACATTTACGTTTCGGCATCGTTAATGATATTTTAAATCTTCACTACCTTCTTTACAATGTACCTACTTAAAAAAAAAACAAAACAAGAAACTACACGTTAAAACTTTTGATTCTTTACTTTTAAAAACACTACACACTGTTATTTACGATAACACTATTCACAATATTTTTTTGTTACATAATCCTTGTGAAAAATTGACTAAAGCACATGCTTGACATTTCGGTTCATATAGTCGCAAAGTTTATCCCCACTAACTACTAATTAGGACGCGGTATCTAGTACTGGGAGAGGAGAAATCGGCTGCTCCAAGTTATGCGGTCAAGTGATTACAATAAAATTTAATATTATCTTAAAAAATAGCACACCAAATTAGAAATATAAGTCTCTGCAACTGAAAATTTCTTTTGAAACAACCTAAAACTAATTGGTCAGTTGCTCTAACATTTGGTCAACATTGGTTTGGAAAAAAATAGAAAAAAATATAGAGAATAATATTATGATATTACGGAAACACCGTAAATAATAAGTGGTAACAATTAGTTAAAAATTAAATTTTTAGAATTCCAAAGCTGACCAGATGTTTTCCAAAGCAATATTAAAAGCTTTTCGTGCTAGCAACCAGTAGTTTTATTATCTGCTTAGAATGTACGTTTTCAACCCAATTGGGTTTTAAGAAAACCTGTATTTATGTCGTTGGTAAACAATTATTCTGCAATTATAGTACATTTACCATAATTATTATAGTAACTGACTTATGCAGAATTAAAAAGTATCCACTGGCGATAAAGAAATTTCCCAACTTTAGGTTAGTAGTGAAAAGGGCCGGCTTAAAGAAGTTTATATTTATTTTATTTTGTATTTACTTGACATTACCTATTTATTTTAAGTAAATATCTAAATAATTAGGGAAAAGAAGCAGTACAGAACCTTTCTTAACAAAAAGTTTTTTTCAAGAAATTAATAATAAATAAATTACCATTTTTTAACTTTTTTAGACATAAAACACAAAACTTAAATATAACAAGTCAACAATAATAAATATAACCCTTTTAAAACGATTAATAGTATATTAGTTTACGAGTGGAGTAAATTGCATGGGTAGTACCGAATTCCTAACTATGGTCAGATCATTACGATCGACCCCCAGCTGAGCTACCGGTCTCAGACCCTCTCCGTTAATCCTATGTCCGAATTCCTAACTGCAATATTGTACCAATATTATTTCATTCTGAATTTAATAAATCTAAAATAGCCTTCAAAATTTTAAAAACTAAATGTGTTTTGGAAAATTTTACATTATTTTTTTATACGATTAGATTTGAGTCGTAAAAGTATCGCGCGTTAAAATCTTGACTTGAAAGTTTTTAGTGAAGATAAATTGTATAGTAGAAGATAAACTGTTTGAAGTATTTTTTTTTCTAATTTTGTGTGATTAATAAAATTAAAAAAAGTTCAAAATTGCAATTATATATTTATTTTTGTACTTTTTTTCTAACTTCGTGTAATTAATAAAATTAAAGAAATTTCAAAATTGCAAATATATATTTATTTTCATTAATTTGATAAAATATGTACATACATACATGTCAAAATATATAAAAAAATAGTTAAAATAAATATATACATAAATACAATCCGATTAAGAAATCTAAAGTAGTCGCCAAGATCAGATAGAAGATGTTGAGTTAGGAATTCGGACATAGGATTACCGAATTACTTACTAATCCCCAAATTTTATAACCGCGGTTAGGAATTCGTATAACCCGAATTGCATATTACAGCGAGTGTGTTTGGTCCATGAGCGAGCTTGCGAGCAAAGGGGCTAAAGAAACGAGCTAAATATGCAATTTGTTTCTCGAGTGAAGTACTATGCTTTACCCACAACTTACCAAATGGTTTTGTATAAAACTAAAAATAACAAATATAAAATTTAAATTTTGGCATAAGTTGTCAAAAATATTCGATTTCGCAGACAGTTCTGTCTGAGAAATGTCAAATGTTAGTTTAATTTAATGAAAACTGTAGGTAACCAACATAATAATACAGGTTTCTATTTACTTACTTCACTAGTTTAGTAAATGAAACTATAACACAACTACTCAATAATTTGACACTTATCTACTGACAGAGTTATAGGTTAAAAAATACGCAATTTACTTGTGAGTCGTGGGTAAATATTTTATAACATAGGTATTATGTCAAACGTATGTTACTTTCACTGTCGCCTTCTAAATTGAGGATAATATTTTGTAGGGATATTAGGTGTAGGAAAACATGAATCTCCAGCTTTCATAATATGTGAGACTGCATTTTTCCAACTACGTTGGTTCCAATTATGTTCGATTGGGTTATATACGCAGTAATATGGCGGAAATCTTAAGATCGTAGGATCCATATTTTCAGCATAATTATCAAAAAAGTATTCTTGTTTCAATGAATAACTTTTAAAAATGTTCAATAAATCCTTTTTGGTATAATAAGTAAGTCTGTATTATTATTTTCGTAATACTTGAACTGAAAATTTTATTTAATTGCATACTGTGATATGTTGCATTATCCATAATTATAACACTATTAGTGGGGATGTTGGGTTTTAACTTATCAGAAGTTGTATTCTCATGGAAATCGAGACATAACTCACTGATGTTTTTAGGTGATAGAAATAAGGCATTTGGAACCCATCCATCCACGGATCCAGCATGAAATATTGTTATCCTTTTTTTTTCTATTAGAAGGCGCTTTTATTGTGCAATATTGACAATTAGGAACCCAACTTTTAGATGGTGTATCGTGAGCAAGAACGTATTTAAGAAGGATGCTCCACTTGCTTGGTGGGGGTATGCTTGCCAGATGGAAGCAATGTGGGCAAGGCGAGAGAAGCGACTGGCGCAAACGGCTACTGCGCATTAGCGCTGTCTCTGTTCTTCTCACTGCTCGTTCAAGAGTGAGAAAGTCAGTAGCGTGCTGGTGTTTGGTTTGTTTTAAAATTTTTAATAGAGTTTTGAATAATTTTTTTGCAATTTGTAATGCGGATAAATTTATGCAAAATAAGAATTCTATAAATAATCTCCACGAACTATATACATGAAATTTTTCTGAATTGTAATTGAAGTTTATTGATTCATCAATTTCTAAGTAATTACCTACTTGGAAAATTTTTAATTAATTAAATTGATGCAATTTATTGATTTCTCAACATTCAGAATTCAGATCAATTTGTTTTACAAAAAACGAGTAATTAAGTTTTATGAAAAAGAGTAATTCTACTTTTCAAATTTGAAATTAGAAATATTTAAAAGGAATGCAAATTTGAAATTTTCAATTCATTCAATACAAATTAGTAAATTCAATTTTTGTAACTTTAAATTCAAATTACTAAAATTTAGTTTCAACAATTTATCAAGTAGTTTCATTTTCCACATGTTAAAAGTTTCATGATGGTTGTTTCTTCTCTTTAAGTTCCGTAAAATTATGAAACTTGAATGAATGTCGATATTTCCAACTCCATGAATTTCAAGAATTTTGAACTTTTCTAAAATGTCCAGGTATTTTAAATTTTTACAAGTTTAAAAATTTCTCACCGTTTCAAAAACTTTTGTATACCCAACGTTTATGAAATTGATTTTTTATTTTCTAGTTTTTACTTTTTTTGTCTTAAAAACTTTTCATAGTACTACTGTAGTATTATAAATAAAATACTCACCGGTGTAATCCGAAATAAGCAGCGCGGATTATTTTTCCCGCCTTGCTTGGAACCACAAAATTGAATGCAGCACACATACGGCATCGTTAAACGTAATGAACACTAACAAAAAGTACCTAGTCAATTAAATGTCAACACGATATCACGACTATGGAGGGTAGAGGTAAGGAGAACGATCTTAAATGGGAAATGATTAAAAATGTGTCCACTTTTTAGAGGAACATAACACTTCTCAAACTTGCCACTACAATGGCGCTAAAGTAGATGTAGGGTACAGAATGAATGTAGCAGTTTTTGACAAATTGATTGAAATGTCGTATGATTTCGTAATATAAGTCACAAATTATATAAGTGCTATAAAAAAACGTGGTCAGCGAATTCAGTTGAGTGTATTTTAAATTCGTTTTATACTTTATGATTATCTTATGATTATTTTAAAAATGGTGTCATAATAAAGCAGAAATGTGTCTCTCCTTGTTTATTTATCTATCCTACTCTAAGAAATTATGGCGCTTTTTTTAAAATTTACCCTACTACGATCGTAGCGCCACCCTTATTTACCACATTTTGACGGACACATTCAATACACGGAGACAGTTCTCCTTACCTCTACCCTCCATAATCACGACAAGGCAAATTCAGATCTCACTTTCTCTCATTTTCTAAACACAACGCTTTGACATTTCGATCTGTCTTGACAGTGCACCAAAACAAACCAAACACCAGCACGCTACGCTACTGACTTTCTCATTCTTGAACGAGCAGTGAGAAGAACAGAGACAGCGCTGATGCGCAGTAGCCGTTTGCGCCAGTCGCTTCTCTCGCCTTGCCCACATTGCTTCCGTTTTCATTGCACACGGCAGCTCATAGTATAACATAGGGAGTGGAGCATCCTTCTTAAATACGTTCTTGATCGTGAGTTTCAAACCACGTTTCATCTAAATAAATAGTAAGTATGTTGCCTTGACGACACAGTTTAATTTTGAGTAAATATTCCATTCTCCCTATCATTAAACGAGTGGATTTCATAGGTACCTGTCTTTTATATATTTTTTTGTATTTAAAACCTATAAGTTGCAAACACTTCTAAGCAGTTGTTCTACCGCACTTAATTTCAGTGTTGCCGATATGATGCATGTTTACTAGAATAGCTAGTGCGAGACGTATCAGATCTCTATCTGCACGATCGATCTTCCGAGAAATACTGTTATCCTGTCTTGTTTTTCTTGGTTTAATAAGATAATTTACAATTTTTTTGAATTTGGATAATGGATTTTTAATCATAGTCGCCGTTTCATACAAAGCTTCGTTACTGCCTATGTTTCTTTCGACAAGAGTTTTAAAAACATTGGCAATAAATTGTTTTGCATCAGTAGATAAATGTAATCGTTGGCGGTCTTTAAATTCTAATACTTGAATGCGGTTCATTTACTACTGAAATTGCTCTATTTTCCTCTGGACTTTAAAGACGCCACATTGTTTCATATAATAAAGCTAAATTTGACTTAGATTCAATGACAAGTGTACACAGTCTAAAGTTAAAAAAACACTATAATAATACTAAACAAATTTTCTGTGAAATCCAAACACTTTAGAAACCAATTTAATCAAAAACAGATTTATAAGTGTTAGTTTATCATCGTTGGACTTTCTACAAATTAAAAAACAATTAACGATAAATAACAGCAAATAAATTTCTATAAATTTCAAGTATAATTTGTTAATATGCAATTAAGTTAGACGTTGACTAAAATCTGTTTAATTGTTTCTAAATTTCTGAGTTTTATTTTTAAAAAGTTTTGCTAAAGATGGGCCTGATCCAAAATCAAATTATTTTTTGCAAAACTTATTAATTTCCACGTTTATAAGATAAGTTAATTGCAGTTAGTTTGTTGACATTACGCTTTACTTGCAACTTATAAGCAGCTTGCGTTACTGTGATAATTCCACAACAATAGAGTATTTAAAAGGGATTATTTAATTTTACAGGTGTCAAAATGACTTTAACAATGAGACACGATTTTTGTAAATATACTTTACAGATAATATGTATAGTTGTTTTACCTGCATACTCACAGAATCTGCATTCACTGTCCACTTTGCCCATTTTACTGAGATAATACCTTAGTGTACAGTGTCCTGTAAGAGTTCCTGCGATAAATCTGAGTTTAGGTTTGTGAAGCCCTAAGGTTTCTAAGGCCTTTTCCCAATTACTAACTTTATCTATAAAGCGGCATTTTAAGATACCACAAATCCAAGTTGTTTTGGACGCTCAACGTGGTAGATTGTAAAGCCTTCAAAGCAACTAAACAAATGGATTTCTCTTTAACAAGGTTAATAATATATACTACTTTTTGTACTACAGGAGAAAAAGAAAAATTAGTTAAATTGATTCCAAATTTATATCGTCTACTACGTTTTTTTAATTTCAAGTTGCGCATTTTCTCTTTAATTTTTATTTCACTGACTTTATGAAATTATTATCAATGTATAACCCTTCATTGTGCCCAGTTACGGTTTAAAACGATGGCAAGCCCTCCTCTTCTATTAAATTACTGTATTCTTGACTCAGCTCAACAATTAAGTAATTTAATATTTTAGTAGTTTCTAAATATACTTTAAAATTATGTATAAACTTATCTTTGCAAAAAATAGAACCAAATTTAATTTAATAATATTTCTGACATTTTCGTTATTGTTATTTAAGATGGGACTGAAAAATCGTAGACTGACACATACATGGTATTATTATTAGATACTAATGGCAACTTCGATGACTTTTGATGTCTACCGGGTCTGATCCTAACATTTTTACTTAATGTTTTACGTTGTAATCCTGGGTCAGTTTCCGAACAATCTTTTTAATATATTCTACGACACATTTCGTGTCAGTCTCAAAAATGTTTTGTTTTCTAATTAGAAAATAAGAATTATTTACATTTAGCGGATACAAATGATAATAAACTCCATAGGTATATAGAAATATCTCATAAATACATAAAAATTACAAATTAAACAGAGTAGAATTAATACTTTGGAATTTATAATTTGTTTGCCTTTAAATTGATTTATATTTCAAAAGCTCTTATACCTACAAATTAGTAAACTAATTATTTTAAGACATCTCTTATAAGAATCAATGTTTGAATTGTTGGTTTTACAATTATTATTAAAATCATATTGTATGTGCTTAAATAGGAATTTAGTTAGCAGCAGGAGGAGATCGCAGTGTTTTTTGGGTCTTCTTCAATTTTTTTCTTATTAATATGTATTTCGATTAATTGTTAACAAATTATAGTCTATACTATACAAACTAATTCATGAAACAATGGTCCAGGTACTTAATTATACCTTTTACAATGCATTTTTGATGATGAAAAAAGAAATGTTACCATTAAATTCGTTTCTTAAAAAAGATAATCTTTTAATTTAATTATTTAAGATTCACTTAATCTTAGCTCTTTTTTAAAAAATTTTTAGTTGATTGTTTATGAATTTGTTTTTGGATTTTTTTACCAAGAAAGACTATTTAATCCTAGTCAAAATTATTTCTTTGTCCGTAAAAGTACTAAAACAACTCTGTGTGAGTTAACTAGTTTTAAATATAATTGTGTGGATGCGGGAAATGTCTCCTGTGGGATTTTCGTGGAGCTATCGTGGGCTTTTAACTTCATTGAGTTTGGGATCTTGTTTAGGAAGCTTGAGCACTCTGTAGTCAGAGGTGTTGCAATAAATTGGTTTAGGTTTTATATTACTGGACGTTCTCATCCAAATAATAAGAATCAGAAACTATCCAATATCTGCGCTCAACTGCCTTGGGTGTGCCTAGGGGAGTTCCACAGGGCAGTGTGTGGGTCACTTATTTTATTTTCATTATATATCATTAGTGAATAAGTGCGAAAAACTTCAGGGGGTGATTCTACATGAAAAAATAATGACAGTTTGCTGTATAACTTGTGTCCGCAAGTACTTCGTTTTCGAGATACAGGGTGTTAAATTTTTTCTTTTGAAAGAAAAATGGTACGACACTGAGATATTTGAAACTAAAAATAATTTTGGAAATCCTGGTTTAATTTGTGCCAAAATGTTCCTTTTATATGTTTGTCATAGGGGGCGCCGTATTTATGCAAAAAAATAAAACATCTTAACGCGCATTTTTCATTACAAATTAATAAAGATTATTATTTATCCTCATAATTGTGTCAAAACAGTATTTATATGGTCCTTTAGATATGAAGAAATTTATAGTAACGGAATTGCCACCAATTTCTGCAACTATCTAGTGTAAATCAAAATCTCGTCATACTTGATCCAATGGATTGGACTATGGACTTAGCAAGATGACTTACTTTTATCTCAAAAAAATTTATTACCTACCTCCATTAGATGAACTGGTACCAAACTGTAGGTATGTGTAAGGAGTGCGTAAGACAAACATGCGTTTGTGTAGCGGCCAGAACTGCATTCTGTTCATTTTGTAAATGTACCAATACATGTAAAATAATTTTTAATAATTAAAATAATTTTAATTAACGTATTTTGATAATAAAATATAAATATTGAAAAAAAAACTGCAAATCGACAAAAATCTATAAAAATTCTGAAGATCAGACAAGCGGCTGAAGATACATTTCCATTACTCTTCATACACCCTCCGTTATACGTTAAAAAGATTAAGTGCATATTGTTTATAGCGTTAAAAAGTAATAAAATTATTGCATTTACGTATTGCAACCAGTTTCATCTCATACTTTATGATCTTAAGTGTCGAATAGTCATCACAGAGTTGAAAAATATTAATTATATAAAAATTTATACAAATTTGAAAGATGTCAAAATAGTTATTTATGATATGAGTGTTAAAAGTGAGGTTTTATTTTGTGAGTGAAAACGTTTGTGAAATGAGCGGAGCGAATTGAACAATTTCACGAACAAAATAAAATCACTTTTAACACAAATACCATACAATGTTTTTTGTACAACTTCCCTATTTTGATAATGAAACGAGCGAATTTGCAATGACAATAAACCAAACCGTGTTAAAAGTAAACTAAACCGTGTTAAAAGTAAACTTGTTTACATGGCAACGTGTTAAAAGTATTTTTAACACGCTGCTATGTAAACAATCGTTTTTAACATTGTTTGCTATTATTAAAAGTGTCACTTTTAATGACAGTTGTACAAAAATGCTATTTTTTAAAGTTTAACAATTTTTAATTTGAAAACGCTGCTTCTGATGAAAAAATACATAGGAAGCTTTTTTGCTTAATATCATTTAATGATTATGGTAATATATTTTGTTTTCCGAAAAAACATTTTTTTAATTAGTAACAAATTATTTGTTAATAAAAAATTTCCTAACCAATTCTCGGAAATCCACCCTTGATATTTGTAATCAGGGGTAAAAATACATAAAAAAACTTTGGCTACGAAAACCCTCTGGGCTCCCGGACTATATAAATATAATATAATATAATATATATAATATGATATAAAAATATAAACGATAAAGAAATATAAATTATAGTTTTGTGTTTTATATTGTTCACATATCAACCTCTAAGAGTTTTTTTAAGAATCTTTAATGTATAGTTATTGTATGTATAGATTTATTATTTAGATCCATGAATTGGTAATAGATGGTGTTATAAATTTTTACCATCTAGTTTGCGGAGACACTCGGCCATTTGGATTTATATATTTTACAATTAGAAATGAGAAAAAATAATTGGATTTGTCTTCGTATAGAATTAAATAATAAGTAGTAAAATATAATATCTATTATTAAAACAATCTCAACAAATGTTCTGTGCTAGTATAATAGTATAATATAAAATTTCAAATTTGTGGTGCTTACTCGGCTTTTATTCGAAGTGCTAAGGATCAGAGTAATCAAGATGCACAGAAATAATTTTTTTTTATTTTTTTGGACTAAAAAAAGAGTTTTCAGGTTGTCTAGATCCATAATAATTAGCCACCAAACCTATTATGATGCTAAATTTTCCTAATAAATAATTGTACATACTTTTTTGCAAGGCTACTTTTCAAGGTTTATAATAATATGTTAATAACAAGTTGTTATCCAGCTAATTAGAAAATTACGAATAATTTTTCTGTCTTTAAAAATAGAGATCCATCATTTATAAATAATGTGTAACTTTAGCAAGCTCTTAAAAATTATATTATATAATTGCATATATAGGTGAATTAAAAATATAAAACTGATTTTTTTTTGACGTTTCTTAAAACCAATGAAATGCTTCTTTATTTGTCACAAGGGTAAGTTTCAACCAATTACGTAATTATTATAGTGGGAATAAATCTCTTGTGATTATTGTCGGAAATAATCAATGTAGCTTTTATTTGCCTAGCAACTGTCAGGTACTTGTCAAAATAATTACTTAATTGTGTCAACGCGAAATGGGTGAAAGTCATCGGTTTAGTTTGTGAATCAAAAAATAATCTTGTCAAATATAACTCGAGAGTTCCATAAATTAGAAAATAATTTGACAGATTTTGTTCAAACTTATTGCCATTTGGCAATAGCCACTCGAGCCCTGCGGGCTCTCGTGACTATTGCCTGGCAACAAGTTTTCAAACAATCTGTCAAATTATTTTCAATTTATTCTCACTCTCTTGTTATATTATATATGAAAACTTGGCATGTATATAACCGGGACATTACATGCTCAGGGTCAGGTTGATGTAGTTTATACTGATGTTTTGAAAGGCCTTTGATTAGTTAGACCACTGTATGCTGTTATTTAAACTCAGGGCTGTTGGAATGTCGTCATCCCTTCTTTCACTAGTAGTGTCGTACTTGGAAGACAGACAGCAGTACGCTGAGTCCGGTGGTTTCAGATCATCTAAGTATATTCCTATCTCTGGGGTTCCTTAAGGTTATAACTTGGGTCTTTTGTTATTCTTAATATTTATAAAAAATTATTCTCACAGGTTAAAATAAAAAAAAAAGATAAAAAATTATCGAAAAGTTAAAAATATAGAAAAAATTAAAAAATTAGAAAAAGATACAAAGACCCAGTAAAAATTTAAAAACAACGACAGAATTAACAAAATTACCTCAAAAATTCAAAAATATAACGATCTATCTGATCCTTTTGTATTATGAATAATTTTACCGTTGGTCAGAATTACTTTAGCTTAAAAAGTTAAATCGAAAAGATTATCCATCCTCAAATGTGGTGGTTTATGACATAAACGAAAACTCAAAATCAATCCACATATATAATATATTTGTTCAAAATTACAAAATGTTGGCAACTAGTTTTGGGATATGATTCCCATCATCAGGCCTATAAGTTATAAAAGAGAGTGTTACAAACAAAATATTATGGTAGTTACAATATACAAACCTTAATAATTATAAAAATATATTCTTCAAAAATATGGATAACATCGGTAACTTAGTTAAGAGTCTTCCTGTACTTCAGTGACATTGAATGATGCAAAGAACAAGCAAATTGGGTTAATATGTGGATTAAAAGTTCAAATGAAAAAAACTTCTTAAAGAATTAACATAAAGTTAAGTTTTATATTGAAGGACATAGCAATAGGAGCTGGCCAGCTGTAGAGACAAAAAGATAAAACTAAACTAAAAACGATTACATAAGAACCATGAACTAGGTTTGATAGTAACCTTAGGTAATAACGTGTCAAACGAAATCAAATCATGAAGAAATGGAAATTTATACAACCACTTAGTTGTTGTATGTGGAGACGAAACTTTCCAAAAAACATTTATGATGATAATCAACGATTGATTATAACAAAATCGTAGAGTATTATAAATATACTCACTCTTCACATAAAATGAAGGGGAGAAAAGGAAAATGTAATTTAAAATTGGTAACCTCATTAATTTGATATCCAAATGAAAATGGCGGTATTCATGTAGGACATACATATGTAACGTTGTTGGAGAAACACCAAAGTAGGATCACACAAAATACAGCCTCAGCTGGTTTAAATGTCAATAAATTCATTAGAACTTGGATCTTAACACAAACTTTCAGAAGTAGTAAACGATGATCAAAAATTGGCTGAACACTTTTGCCACGTAACCCACTAAGAAAAATGGTTGAACTTGAACCGGTACTCGGAGGAAATAGCCGGATGACGTTGATGACAAATAGGTGGAAGACAAGAAACATCATAGAATTATAAAGTCACGAAACATAAAGGAAGACTTTACAAATATTATAATATTAATTAATATATGTTTAAGGAAATGCAATTACTAACAAATATAAAATTTTTAAATAAATCAAAGAAAAGAGATTAGATAAAGATATTTACAATCAATGGTTAATTTATATTGATGTGTTATTGAACGATGTCAAATAAAGACAGAGAAAAAGAAGAAATAATTAACCTCAAATGATTGTAAATACCTAAATGATATTAGTAAATATTATTTTACAAATTAATGTATGACATATAACCAATAAGGGAGGATCACAAATTAAAATAAATAAAAGTTTGTTAAAAAGAAAAACATTAAGGTAGGCATCAAAATTAATGTTGTAAGTTGAGAAAGATATAATTCTCTTTGGTAAACAATTGTTCATTTAAGCAAGTAACAGAAGGATCTTTAATAGCTTTCTTTATTTCAAGGAGTTCAAGATAATCCATACGAGGGCCTTTAAGGCAACAATGTAAGAGGGAACCATCATTCAAGGAATATTCATGATTCGTGGTCAGGATATGTGTAGAAAAAGCTGATTGAGTGTTAGAGTTAGAAATAGTTTTACGATTATTTATATGACGGATATGTTCATTGAAACGTTCTAACAATCGTCTACCTGTTTGTCCGATATAAACAACATTACAAGATCTGCAAGGAACTGAACTATTATGGTACTATTTCGTTCAAGATTTTAAATATTTTTAAAAAACATCATATTAACTTAGCCTTTAAAACTAATCATAAATTAGGGTCCATCCTCATAAATACTAAAGATACAGTTCCTTTCCTACAAAAATCTGGTATTTACAAACTTCCTTGCAGATCTTGTAATGCTGTTTATATCGGACAAACAGGTAGACGATTGTTAGAACGTTTCAATGAACATATCCGTCATATAAATAATCGTAAAACTATTTCTAACTCTAACACTCAATCAGCTTTTTCTACACATATCCTGACCACGAATCATGAATATTCCTTGAATGATGGTTCCCTCTTACATTGTTGCCTTAAAGGCCCTCGTATGGATTATCTTGAACTTCTTGAAATAAAGAAAGCTATTAAAGATCCTTCTGTTACTTGCTTAAATGAACAATTGTTTACCAAAGAGAATTATATCTTTCTCAACTTACAACATTTATTTTGCTGCCTACCTTAATGTTTTTCTTTTTAACAAACTTTTATTTATTTTAATTTGTGATCCTCCCTTATTGGTTATATGTCATACATTAATTTGTAAAATAATATTTACTAATATCATTTAGGTATTTACAATCATTTGAGGTTAATTATTTCTTCTTTTTCTCTGTCTTTATTTGACATCGTTCAATAACACATCAATATAAATTAACCATTGAATGTAAATATCTTTATCTAATCTCTTTTCTTTGATTTATTTAAAAATTTTATATTTGTTAGTAATTGCATTTCCTTAAACATATATTAATTAATATTATAATATTTGTAAAGTCTTCCTTTATGTTTCGTGACTTTATAATTCTATGATGTTTCTTGTCTTCCGCCTATTTGTCATCAACGTCATCCGGCTATTTCCTCCGAGTACCGGTTCAAGTTCAACCATTTTTCTTAGTGGGTTACGTGGCAAAAGTGTTCAGCTAATTTTTGATCATCGTTTACTACTTCTGAAAGTTTGTGTTAAGATCCAAGTTCTAATGAATTTATTGACATTTAAACCAGCTGAGGCTGTATTTTGTGTGATCCTACTTTGGTGTTTCTCCAACAACGTTACATATGTCCTACATGAATACCGCCATTTTCATTTGGATATTAAATTAATGAGGTTACCAATTTTAAATTACATTTTCCTTTTCTCCCCTTCATTTTATGTGAAGAGTGAGTATATTTATAATACTCTACGATTTTGTTATAATCAATCGTTGATTATTATCATAAATGTTTTGTGGAAAGTTTCGTCTCCACATACAACAACTAAGTGGTTGTATAAATTTCCATTTCTTCATGATTTGATTTCGTTTGACACGTTATTACCTAAGGTTACTATCAAACCTAGTTCATGGTTCTTATGTAATCGTTTTTAGTTTAGTTTTATCTTTTTGTCTCTACAGCTGGCCAGCTCCTATTGTTTTGTCCTTCAATATAAAACTTAACTTTATGTTAATTCTTTAAGAAGTTTTTTTTATTTGAACTTTTAATCCACATATAAACACAATTTGCTTGTTCTTTGCATTATTCAATGTCACTAAAGTAGAGGAAGACTCTTAACTAAGTTACCGATGTTATCCATATTTTTGAAGAATATATTTTTATAATTATTAAGGTTTGTATATTGTAACTACCATAATATTTTGTTTGTAACACTCTCTTTTATAACTTATAGGCCTGATGATGGGAATCATATCCCAAAACTAGTTGCCAACATTTTGTAATTTTGAACAAATATATTATATATGTGGATTGATTTTGAGTTTTCGTTTATGTTAAAAAGTTAAGTTTAAAACTTTGCTGTGAGCGGTATTACAGTAAAATTATGGACTTTTTCACGTTGTGATTAATAATTTCCGTTTCTTTACGAGTTAGTACCTACGTCAAACAATCCACTGTATTTGTGTATAGCCTCTTTGGAATACAAGGTAATTCAAAATTATTTAAGTTACTAAACTTTAACTAGATTGATATGTTCCAGCTATTTGTTGAAAGAAAAAGAAATATGATTTTAAGACATTTCGTCCGAAGTTTTATATTTGGGATAAAAAATCGTTCCTATAGATAAGATACCGTTACATATGAGTTAATTTAAAGGATTCCGTAGACTTCCGTTTTCAATGTTTTTTTTATTAAAATAATTGTTTTTGAGATAATTAAATTTGTAATTTGGCCAAACGTCCAGATGCCTGTCATCTCGTATAACATTACATAAAAGCGATTGTAACTGTAAAAGATTAAATTGTGCTCTTGCTGAACATGTCATTAAAAATAAACATTCTATGAATTTTCAACAAACTAAAGTTTTATGCACTAATAATAACTATTCCAAAAGAATTTTCAAAGAAATGTTTTACATTAATAAAGAACCTAATACCATGAACAAAAGGACTGATTTAAACAATTTAAGCATAATTTATAACTATCTTTTAAAATTAGAATCTTCCAAATTTTCTTCTATTTCAAATCATACATTATCCCACTAACTTTCTTTATTTTTAAATTTCCCGCTGTAAACAACGGTTGGTACTACAGTTGGTACCACTACTTTTTGGATTTTATTTTTGACAACGATGATAGTAGGCATGTGCTGATTTTTTGTGATCTTAGACGCTTAGACAGATAATGGCGGCCGGCAAATGTGATTTGATTTTAATTAATTACTGTTTTTATTGTTAATATATAGTGACAATGAACATAAGTGTTTTTTATTCAATGTCAAGTGCGACTTTTGTATTTTTAATCTCAAGTTGTAAGTACTTTTGACTTTTTTGTATTGTAATGGTCCTTCAGAATCTTTTTTATAATCTTTTCAGAATGTCTTGATAAAGGGAATAAACATTTCCGAAAGCTCGACCTTTCAACAAAGAGTTTACTTTAACCTTTGCCCGATTTTTGACTGCATCCTCAAGATCATACAACAGTTTTTCTTTAACTAGTCAGTCAAGACTACCCTTCACTCTCGGAATCGGCTCCAACGATTTTCATGAAATTAAGTATATAGGGGGTTTCGGGGGCGATAAATCGATTTAGCTAGGAATAATTTTTAGAAAATTTCACTTTATTCGTGTTTTATCAAAAAAATGAAAAATATGACTCTTTTGACATCTATTGGCGAATAATAATACTTTTATTTTAAAATTGTGAGCAACTAATTGCTTTAACGACACAACAACAGCTAAAGCTACTCCAGCAGATGGCGTCGTTAAGTAACACGAAGTCAATGAGTGTTGGCTTTGAGGTTAGACTAAGAAAATCAATTGTTTATTTATATTATTTATGTCTTAAACGATCTTGGAAAAAAACGCTTATAAACAATCTAACTTCACGAAGCCGCAACTCGACTCAAGAACTACCTAATGATTGAGACCTTAAATTAACTTTCAATAGGCCATGTTTTTATTAAACAGGTGGAAATTTTTTTGTCGAATTCCTTATAATAACCTAAAAATTTATTTTATTTTTAAATTAAATTATACTAATTTTATCATTATTACTAATTCTTATAAATTAAAAACTACATTTAAATAAAAAAATTATAAAATATATAAATCATTAATTTTAAATTAAATTATAACATACTTTTAATTATGAAAATTTCTAATCCTTAATTATTTTAATTATTAATATAAATGCACGTGTTCACTTAAAAATGCCTAAACGATCTTGGAAAAAAACGCTTAGAAACAATCTAACTTCACGAAGCTGCAACTCGTCTCAAGAACACCTAGAAGAGCATCGTTATCAAACTGATCAGGATTTTCAAACTTCTCACAGTGACGACTCATTTCAAGGATACCGTTATGAAAATAATCAGGTTTCTGCTCGCCCCACACGTGCTGCTAAAGTAAGATGCTTGCAAAGTTTGACTGACATTACACGAGCAAAGCTCGGTCATCCAGGTACCAATATTATTTTTTTAGGATTTTTCACTTAAACTGTTACATTTATTATTTTTAAATAATTATAATTTTTATGTTTTAATCAGTAATCCATATTGCGGGTCGGCATTAGTTAGTAAAGTTCATAGGTAAATTGAAAAATCGCGTGCAAGTTGACCCTAAAATAGGTAAAAATCTTTTAAGTGGCGAATTAACACATGACGAGTTAAGAACATACTTTTTATTATAAGCTACAGTATAAAAATAAACTGATTTTAATATTTTGTATTTATTCATTTTTGTTGTACTTTTCGGCTGCATATGATACCTATTTATTTCATTAAGGCTGGGTAGCGGGCATATCTCAGAAACGACTGGACATAAAAAGTTAAGAAAAAAATTATTAATATAAAACCGACCCTGAAAAAATCTTAATTAAAATTTCGCAATTGTTATTTAGTTGTGTTTACTAATAAATTGTTAAGTTTGTCTGCTGTTATCACTTATCCTGAACCTACAAAGGAAAAATTATAACAATTGGTGTCATAAGTGGGATAAGTGAAAGAAGACGTCGAAGTTTATGGCAAACACAAGAACTACTAATCACGACGAGATGGAAGAAATTGGGAAATTGTTGGCAGCTATGGAACTGCGTCTAGGACAGCGCAGTGAGGCTGAAGAACAACGCAGAAAGGAAGAAAAAGAGGCTAAAGAACAACGCAGAAAGAAAGAACGTAAAGCTATGTAACTGCGTTTTGAACAAAGCAGAAAAGAAGAACGAGAAGAGAGAATAGAACGTGAAGCAAATAAAGTGATTAAACAGGAATTAGAGCAAACCAAAGAAGAGCTTCAAGAGCACCTTAAGAAAACCGAGGAAAAGCTACAAGAGCACGTAAAAAAAACAAGGAAGAGCTTCTACAGCAAATTCAAGAAACTAAACAAGCTATTCTTCGACTCGAGGGACAGAATGTAAGAAACTCTGCTCCATCTACGATTGTGACTTCATCTACGATTGTGACTCTATCTACGATTGTGACTCCATCTTACCAGGGTATAATTAAGCCTCCTACCTATAATTGTAAAAGCTCCTGGAACATCTACAGAAGGCTGTTTGAAGCGACTGCAGAAAGTAACGGCTAGAGCAATGAGGAGAAAGCAACAGCTCATATGCTAGCCTTGAGGGGAAAAGCTTCCGAAATATTGCAAATTATACCGATCGAGAAGCAGCGCAACTATGAAGCGGTAGTATCAGCCCTGGAAGTTAGATATAGCAGTCAATGCCTAAAAAAATTTTATCAGAGTCAATTAAACTCAAGAATGCAAGGAACATCCAAGACTCTACAAGAGTATGGGGCTGATGGAAAGACTAGTCAGATTTGCCTATCCAGATGCACCGGAAGAATTTAGTCATCAGCTGTGTGTTTGCAGTTTCATCGATGGAGTGAAAGACACGGACATGCAGCAAGCGTTGAGGCTAGGACGTCACCAAACATTGAAGGATTTTCTTGTTTATGCGCTTGAGATTGAAGCAGCGAAAAATGCCTTCCGCCAGTATCGAAAGGTCCATCATGTAAGGATGACAGCGGAAGAGTATAAAGAAGATCTAAACCAAACCCTAGTAGGCATAAAAAAGTTTTGGAGAAACGCTTGCCAACCAATGACAGGAAGTGGTGGCCAAAATGTTTCAACTGCGGACGAGAAGGTTATCTAAAGCGGGACTGCCCGTCTCGATCAAGATCGAAAGAAGGGCAGAACTGGCGACGTACTACATCCAAACCTGAACAAAGGAATTCGGAAAACTTTGCTCAGCCAATGTAATGGGCCTTTCATCCCAGGCCCCCATTTGTTTAATTTCGACAGCAAGACGCACCGGCAGCAGTCTAGTCGCAGATGTGTTTTTAAATGGCCATCCAATTCAATTCACTGTCGATACAGGTGCTACACGTACGATAATGAGAGGTAACGCTTCTGACCAGCGAAACACCAAGGTTACCTCACGCACCCCCATCCTGAAAATTGCCACTGGAGACCGTATCACTGTATATAGCGAAAGCGAAGTAAAGATCGGTCTAGGAAGCCTGGAGATAGAGGCTAATGTACTAGTGGCTGATATAGTTGACGACTTCATACTTGGACTTGACATCATGGCTGCTCATTGGTTTGTAGTTTATATGCGAAGCAAAGTCTAGAAGGTTGAAAACGAAGAGATTGTTTTAACAGTGGCGAACCAGCCTTTTGGAACTATTGAACTCATAGTAGCAGAAGATTCCAGAATATTTCCAAACACTGAGAGGAACATTGCAGTAGAGGTTTTTGGATCTGGTAGCCTGGAAATTGCTGTGGTAGGGCCATCCGAAAAACTCCTGGATGTATGTGTGGCCAAATGCCTAGTGGGCAGCAGCAACAAAGTAGTTCCAAACTTCCAAATCACTCTCAAGAAGGGGCAGATCATTGGAGTGTGTGAGCCTGTGGTTAAGGTGACAAGGAGCAGGTTATGGACAGTGGCAGTCACTAAGTTTCCGAAAAGCTCATAGAAACTTTTGTAAAATCGTCGGGAAATCGCTCAGAAGAAGAGAGAAGGAAGGCCACGGACTTTATCAAAAAGAAAGGCAGTCTATTTGCAGAAAAGTAAATCACGGGTCCTACAAATCTCGTCCAGCACCAGATCAACACTGATAATGCTACCCCAATTCGACAAGCACCAAGACGGCTCCCCTTTGCCAAGCAAGAAGAAGCCACATCGATCACGAAGGACATGTTACAGGAGGGAATCATCGATGAATCCAATAGTCCCTGGTCATCTCCTGTGGTACTGGTTACGAAGAGAAATGGGTCTACAAGATTCTGCGTAGATTACCGGAAATTGAACGACATTACCAAGAAACACAGCTACCCATTACCCAGAATAGACGACACATTAAACGTATTGGCCAATTGACAATTGTTCTCGACACTAGATTTGAAAAGTGGATATTGGCAGGTAGCGACGCATCCAGACGACAAGGAGAAGACGGCATTTTTAACCGGTAATGGGCTGTATCAGTTCCGAGTAATGCCATTAGGACTTTGCAACGCTCCTGCTACATTCGAACGTCTAATGGAACTGGTTCTTCGAGGACATGGAAGACATGCCTGGTCTACCTCGACGACATAATTGTAATAGGAAAAACGTTTGACGAACATCTATCAAATTTAAAAGACATCTTTAGCTGGCTGAAGAATGCCAATTTGCAGTTGAATCCCAAGAAATGTATCCTCTTCCAACCTGAGGTCAACTTCCTAGGACACGTCGTATCCTCGAAGGAAATTGCAACTGATTCAGACAAAATCAAGGCAGATAGAGAGTGGCCAATACCTAAAGACAAGCATGAAGTAAGAAGTTTCCTTGGAATTTGCAGCTACTTTCGTCCATTCGTAAAGGACTTTGGAAAGATAGCAAGACCCTTGCATTCACTGACTGAAAAGAGGTCACCGTTTGTTTGGTCTCCAGAGCAGGCTTTTATTACCCTAAAGAAACACCTTACTACTGCTCCAGTGCTGGCACATCCAAAGGAAGATGGACTTTTTATCCTGGATACAGATGCTTCTCAGAATGGCCTGGGAGCGGTCTTATCTCAGATACAAGGTGGCGTAGAACTTGTTATTGAATATTTCAGCAAGACGTTAGACCAGACAGAAAGAAATAAATTATTGTGTTACTAGAAAGAAGCTTCTTGCTGTAGTTAAAGACGTGGAACATTACCATTCATTTCTTTATGACAGGAAGTTTTTGATCAGAACCGACCATTCAGCGTTTTTAACTTCAAGACTCCAAAAGGACATATTGCGCAATGGTTGGAGAAATTTTAGACCTACGACTTCGAGATACGTCACCGAGAAGGAAAAAGTCATGGAAACGCTGATAGCCTTTCAAGAAGACCATGCCTGGAGAAGAACTGCAAGTTTTGCGAACACCAGGAAACAAAAGACGGTTGGTCCATACTTGATGACTGATGACGAATGTGCGAATATTACGCAAGAAATTGTTTGACAGATTACGGCTACCCCTGATGATGGACTAACGAAGAACAAAGTAAAAGATGCACAAAGTCAATATCCAGAACTGAAAGTAATCCGAGAATGGTTCAACCAAGGAGCAAGGCCGCAGTGGCAGGAGGTCGCGAAATATGGTCAACCAGTTAAGGGTTATTGGCTACAGTCGGACTCACTGTGTATCCGAGATGACCTAATCACTCAGAAGTAGGAAAGCCCAGATGGAAAACTGGTCCGTTACCAAATAGTTCTTCTAAGAGCATGCGTTCCAGACGTGCTCAAAGAGCTCCATGATAGCCGTTTCGGAGGACACTTTGGAGTGAATAGTACATCGGTCAAAGTACGTAAACGATACTACTGGGTAAACTGCCGCCAAGATGTGGAAGAGTGGTGCAAGCGCTGCGATATGTGTTCCTCGCAGAAGGGTCCTAAAACGAAGCTTAGGGTAAAACTAAAACAAAACCTATCAGAATGTCCATTTGAAAGGATCGCAGTGGACATACTAGAACCACTTCCTGTGACAACATCTGGCAACAAATATTTGATGGTCGTAATGGATTACTTCTCGAAATATTGCTGTACCCAACAAGGAAGCCAAGACTATTGCGGCAGCCCTCCTACAGAATGTGGTTGCACGACATGGAGTACCGCTTGCTATCCACTCAGACCAGGGTCGTAACTTTGAATCAAATGTTTGAAAGAAGATAATGAATCTACTGGGCATTAAAAAAACTAGGACTACTGCACTACATTCTCAGTCGGATGATATGGTTGAAAGACATAACCGAACCATCGGTAATTACTTGTCAATGTTCGTAGCAGAAAATAAAAGACATTTGGATACGCTATTACCTGTCTTTTTGTTGGAATATCGAAATTCTCAACATGTAGCCACCGGTTACACGCCTTTCATCTTACTTACTGGTAGGGAATTGAGACTGCAGATTGACTTAATTTTTGGAAGACTAACGGATAAAGAATCCGAGGAAATGACGCTGTCTGACTACGTTAAAAACCTAAAGAAAAGGCTAAGGGGTGTCCACGAGTTTGCCAGGTCAAAACTGCAGTTGACAAGTGACAGGATGAAGGTCAGATTTGACAAAAACTCGACGCCAATATCCTTTAACGAAGGCGATGCAGTATGGTTATACAAACCACAGAAAAGAAAAGGATATTAGAATAGAATAGAATGGAACTTTATTAACGGCATTACCAATTTAAACATTAGAATACAAGAAGTTCTTTATAATTAATCATTAAGTATAACTAAAATAACAATAATAATAAACAAAACAATGCAGTGATATAAATTATAGAAATACATAAATAAAATTAGCTAAAATCAATTTTCTTAACATTTTATACAATATAATTATTAGGAAGAATTACAGGGGGCAAATTTCTTGAAAATGTATTAAGTGTCATATTAAAAGATGTGCGATTCAAGTAAATATTTACATTAATCATCATTCTACGGAACATAGAAAATGTTATCCGACCGTGTATTTCTGGAAGGAGTGTATATATTAGTAAAAAATATTTCATTCAGTGATAAACAATCAATAAGATTGTTAAATACCTTAAAAACAAATTTAAGGTCAAAATGAATTCTACGCAATTTCAGTGAAAATAAATTAAATAATGTTTCCAGTTCATTATCCGGTAAGTGCAAATTGTTTTTAAATGATAAAAACTTTAGAAATTTGTGTTGTATGTTTTCTAGTTTTTGAATATGAATGTTGTAAAATGGTGACCAAGTTGTACAGCTAAATTCGAGAGCAGATCTTACTAGAGAGCAATATAATAAAATATGAACGTTATTTGATTTGAAATCTGTTGAGTTTAGTTTTACAAATCCTATCATCTGTGATGCCTTATTTGTAACATGATCCACTTGGGGAACGAAAGACAATGATCTATCAAATAAAACTTCTAAATCGCGAATTATATCCAAAGATGGCAATATCTCATTATCTAGTTTATATGAGTAAGTGATAGTATTCTGTGATTTAGTAAAAGTTATTACACTACATTTGGAAATATTTAATAACATATCATTATCCTTCGACCACTTATTCAATTCATTCAATGATAGTTGCAGTTTTTCACAATCCTTGATGGTTTCTATAGTTGTGAATATTTTCAGATCGTCAGCGAATAAGAGGAAATTAACGTCTGGTAATATTTGTTTTAAATCATTGATGAAGCAGTTAAACAACAATGGCCCTAAATGGGACCCTTGAGGTACACCGGAGGTAACGTTAATTTCATCTGAAAAATATCCCTGCATCCGAACGATTTGCCGCCTGTCAACCAAATAGCTTTTCAACCACGTTAAGAGTGGATCCTGGATTCCAAAGGTCATCAGTTTTTCAAGAAGGAGTACATGATTTACGCTATCGAAAGCCTTAGAGAAATCGGTATATACAGCATCTACCTGTGAACCGTTCTCCAAAGCCTCAGACAGGTAATTTGTGTAGATAAAAATGTTTGTCTCAACTGAACGACCCTTAAAGAACCCATGTTGCTCCAATATAAAATTGTTTTTAATTGCAGGAAACAAATGTTCAGCTATAATTAGCTAAAAGAGTTTTGGAATACAAGATAATACGGATATCGGTCTGTAGTTTTTTACATTGGGTCTCTCACCAGACTTAAAGATTGGTGTTACAAAACTAACCTTCCAAAAATCTGGAAATACAGCACAAGACAATGATTTTTTAAAAATGTAAAACAGTGGCCTAGCTAAAATAAAAGGGAAATGCTTTAATAGTACGGCTGGAATACCATCAGGCCCTGGTGAGTAGTTATTTTTTAAAGTGACTAGCTTTAAATACACATCTCCTATAGTAAACGGAACATCAGAAATTATATTATCTGTATTTGGATTATTGAAGTTTAGGCTGAAATACTGGGAAGCTTTATAAACAGATGAGAAATGAGATGCGAAACCATTTGCAATTTCTTCTGCATTAGATAGATTGTTATCATTAAAAAACATGGTCGATGGAATACAATTAGACTGGCGTTTCTGATTGACGTACTTCCAGAAATATTTAGGCTCGGTATTTAATTTATTCTCAATATTTTAAAAAAATTTGGAATGGTCAGAAGAATATAATTTTTTGCATTTATCTCTAAGAGTGGTAAACACATTAAAATCTTCAACCGATCCACTACATTTATATTTTTTGTGTGCTACTTTTTTGTCGAATATTGCTTTTTTCAAGTCTTTTGAGAACCATCTAGGAAATTTACAATCTGAACTGTTATGGTATGGTTTCAATGAAACATATTCGTCAATACCAGAAAGTGCTTGAATCTGAAAACAATTTCCAACTCTGGCATTCCAGGAATTGCTCGAATCTACGAAAATCCGTATTTTTAAAATCGTAGTAATAACTTTCAGATTTTAATGGCGAGGGAACGTCAACCTCGTTTAAAAAGTCTATGGTACAGCTGAATGCTGGATGGTGACGATCAAGAGGCAACAAAGCATCTTCATTATTACAACTTATAAATTTTGAAGAAAACAGAAGGTCTAGGGTGACATTGTTGAAGTTTTTTATACAATTACTTTGAAATAGATTGTAGGAAGCACAACTACAACGACCTTGGGACGGACCTTATCTGGTAAAAAAGAAAATTAACGACCTAGTCTATAGGATCCAACTGTCACCGAGAAGCAAACCGAAAGTCGTTCACATCAAAAGGTTGAGCCCCTATAATGGACGTGACCCTCCGGAATGGAGTATAGAATAAATGTTGTTCGGGGCAAACAACTTTAAGCAGGGGGTAGTGTTACGACTCGAGACGGACCTGGCGTCCAGGAAGTACCGCCAGACGATCGCCAGTTCCCAGAATTTTGGAAGACTCCAGTGTTTTAGATCGATCGAATAATTCGAGAGCGTTCTATTCTACAATAATTGTTTACGTTGTAGCTTTAAAGATAATTCTAGATCTAATTTCAGAGACGCTTCAAAAAAGGATTTTTGTGGGATCTGTGTAGATGTTTTGAGAAAAGAATTAATTAGATATATAAGGATGGCGCTGGACGGAGAAAATAATTGTATTTGTAGTAGCTGGCGATAAAGTGCGAATTGTTACACGAGATATTTTAACGACGCTATTTGGTAATTGTAATTGTACTAAAGTTGTGGAAATTAGTTAAAGAAAATTGTTATTTAGTTGTGTTTACTAATAAATTGTTAAGTTTGTCTGCTGTTATCACTTATCCCGAACCTACGAAGAAAAAGGGCGCAATTTATCATAATAACAGTTTTGATATCATAGAAGAAAAGTAAATTAAATTTGCAACAAAAAATGTAAATAACAAAATTCGATAGAATTTGCAACAAAAAATGTAAATAACAAAATTCGATAGCTTTTTTCATTTTAGCGAAAGGAATAATTTTTTACCGTTCAATTAAATTTTGCTCTGACTTTTAAGGTATTTAATGGATAAAAAATAAAATTATCGTAGTTCGTCTATCCCTTGATAAATTATCTAGTTTATGAGACTAACCCCATACTTGTAGCCAGACAAGGCACTGGTTACAGCGAAAGATGAATTTAATGTTTGTTAAATGTATTGGCTCATGTTATTAAGAATATTTAACAATGATTTAAACATCTAAAGCGTAGTAATAGTCCAAACTATGCAAAAAACGTAATGCGTGTCTAAAGGCCAACGCCAAGCCATAACAACAAAATTAGTATAATAAATAAAAATTTTAAATAAAAATAAAACGGTGAAAAATCAAAAAAGCAAGTGAAAAACTATAAATGTTTAAATTGATGACCATTTTGTAAAATATAAATATTAATCCTTCTTCTGGAACTATAAATAGCGGCTTCGATTTTTTAAATAATGTGCAGGGCACCGATTATTTTCATACCACATAGCTGTTCTCAAATCAAGAAAAAAATCTTCTAAACGATTGGCCAATACATTTTCAAAAACGGTTAGGTAAGATTCACCATTTACATGTCCGTCAAATGGTCCGATGATTTTGTCTCCTAAAATACCGCACCACACATTTAAACTCCATCTGTTTTGGTTATCGACTTAGCACATACAATAAGGATTTGTTGTCAAGCAATAATGTGTATAGTTGATTCAAATAGAAGTGTTATCAAGTGGGCTGGGTACGTGTGAGATCATCTTTAACTTTATTACTAGATTCAATGGAAACAGAACTTTAGTTAGTGAATTATATGTCATCGTGATGTGTCAAAATGTTTATTGTTATATTGAGCACATGTAGCAATCTGATCACAAGCTGGCTAATATTGCGATTCAAATTTCACTAAACGTGGGTACTACCACTACAAATTTGAATTTTCCAGAGACTACTTGATGACACTTCTATTTGAATCAACTATAGTAGTTACATCGGTCCATAGAACTAGAAAGAAAAATCAATTATTTTTATTACACAATAGTCAAGTCGTCAGTCATAATCAGTATCTAATAAAGCTTGATGAAATCTAAGTGATAGGGATTATCTTCATTTCTTACCTGACATCTCCTAAGAGAAGCTGGAATGTTTGTCTTAAACGTCTTGCCATTCGCATAAACACTACTTGTGTAGTGCCTGCGATTGATATAATACATTTAAAAAAAAAGGTAAAACGAAATTCAAAACTAATCAATACTGACAATGTATTTATTAATTAACCTTCAGCTTTACGAAACCGCGGGGTGTGGGTTCGAGTTCCGCTGGATGCGGCTTTTTTTTTTAATTTTTCCTTAATGTCATTTAATATAAAAATTTAAAAATTTTCAAAAATATAAGAATTATTATGCTTGGTTTACATTTATAATTTTTTTTATCACCACTTATTCCGTTTCCGCTATTTTTACAATTTACTCGAATTTGAAGGCAGGACGGCCTAAACTGACTTAAAATTCGTATTCAGTGGGTCAAAAAACGTGCCCGTAAAGGTGGCGCCCGGTGTAGGTACAGTCAATTTTTTATTGTTTGTGTGCCGGTGTTATGCTTAAATAATATGATTTTTAGGATGTAATTAAACCGATTTCGGGCTGTTAGAATAATGTGATACAAACCAACAAAACCCAAAAATCTAAAAATATGTTTTTGGAGAATGTTGTTTCACAAAGCCATCACATTTTTAAATTTTTTAAAATTAAATAGTACAAAATTTTTCTTTTCTCCAACAAAAAAAGCTATCAAATTCTAGCGTTAACATTTTTTGTTGCAAATTTAATTTACTTTCTGCTTATAAAATGTAACTGTAGAAACTCCCACTAAAGAAATTAGATCCCGTTGCTAGGTTAATTGAGTCGTGGCTTCTTTTCTGAGTTTTACCATTCCTTCCCAAACATAAAATTTAATAGCGCCAGAGTACAAACAAGCAAATAACACTCAAACACCAGTTCAAATGATTTATTTAAAAAAGTTATCAGTAATAATAAAAAAAATTAAATTTTAGTTAGTTTGTAAATTAATTTAATCTCTTATCTTTGTTGCTGATTCTTCGGAAAGGATTCTCTTGGACAAATTTCTTCCTGGGATGAACTGTTGCCTTTTTGAACAGAATTGAATAATCTTCGGTTAATTCAGATTGGATGCAAACTGGGATCTAAGTCGAAATTCGGCTTTCTTTTATCAATGTGGTGGACGGCTCGAACTCACCTCCAAATAAAATTTATTATTAGCTCCTACGTAGGTCTCATCACAAATGTGGCAATAACCCTTATAATGAAATTAATAATCAGAATTCCATCCTTTAATGAATTACAATCAAGTAAAATCATTTTCTGTTTGTTTCATATTATTGAGAATAAATTAATTTTAAATACACGTTTGGCGCAAGTGAAACTACTTAAAATCAGATGTTAGTAATCTATATATATATATATATATATATATATATATATATATATATATATATATATATATATACATATATATAAACAAAGTGCCAAGAAAATGCGTATTAATATAAACAAAAGGGGAAAATTATTGGGTATGTACGCAAAAAGGATCAATAAGGCCACGAGTAGGAATGGTAACCGCAGACATGCATGTTTCTGGCTCATTAGCCGTCATCAGTGCGGCATAACCAAGTAGGGTATTGCACTTGGCTAGCAAAAGTGTTGGGTACTTGGGAGCAAAGGATGTTGGGGAAACATGTGTAAATAAACATAAAAACACAAAAACAACGAAAGCTCACACAGGAGTCCTATCGCCATTTTGTGCTTTCGGCCAGCTGTGCCAATGGGTTTTCGGCTAGCAACCAGCGTCGCAACGTTGGCGAAACGGACTCATTGTGTTTGAGTCGTTCTAAGCCCAGGATATGAAATAAACAAAGTGCCAAGAAAATGCGTATTAATATAAACAAAAGGGGAAAATTATTGGGTATGTACGCAAAAAGGATCAATAAGGCCACGAGTAGGAATGGTAACCGCAGACATGCATGTTTCTGGCTCATTAGCCGTCATCAGTGCGGCATAACCAAGTAGGGTATTGCACTTGGCTAGCAAAAGTGTTGGGTACTTGGGAGCAAAGGATGTTGGGGAAACATGTGTAAATAAACATAAAAACACAAAAACAACGAAAGCTCACACAGGAGTCCTATCGCCATTTTGTGCTTTCGGCCAGCTGTGCCAATGGGTTTTCGGCTAGCAACCAGCGTCGCAACGTTGGCGAAACGGACTCATTGTGTTTGAGTCGTTCTAAGCCCAGGATATGAAATAAACAAAGTGCCAAGAAAATGCGTATTAATATAAACAAAAGGGGAAAATTATTGGGTATGTACGCAAAAAGGATCAATAAGGCCACGAGTAGGAATGGTAACCGCAGACATGCATGTTTCTGGCTCATTAGCCGTCATCAGTGCGGCATAACCAAAATGGCGATAGGACTCCTGTGTGAGCTTTCGTTGTTTTTGTGTTTTTATGTTTATTTACACATGTTTCCCCAACATCCTTTGCTCCCAAGTACCCAACACTTTTGCTAGCCAAGTGCAATACCCTACTTGGTTATGCCGCACTGATGACGGCTAATGAGCCAGAAACATGCATGTCTGCGGTTACCATTCCTACTCGTGGCCTTATTGATCCTTTTTGCGTACATACCCAATAATTTTCCCCTTTTGTTTATATTAATACGCATTTTCTTGGCACTTTGTTTATTTCATATCCTGGGCTTAGAACGACTCAAACACAATGAGTCCGTTTCGCCAACGTTGCGACGCTGGTTGCTAGCCGAAAACCCATTGGCACAGCTGGCCGAAAGCACAAAATGGCGATAGGACTCCTGTGTGAGCTTTCGTTGTTTTTGTGTTTTTATGTTTATTTACACATGTTTCCCCAACATCCTTTGCTCCCAAGTACCCAACACTTTTGCTAGCCAAGTGCAATACCCTACTTGGTTATGCCGCACTGATGACGGCTAATGAGCCAGAAACATGCATGTCTGCGGTTACCATTCCTACTCGTGGCCTTATTGATCCTTTTTGCGTACATACCCAATAATTTTCCCCTTTTGTTTATATTAATACGCATTTTCTTGGCACTTTGTTTATTTCATATCCTGGGCTTAGAACGACTCAAACACAATGAGTCCGTTTCGCCAACGTTGCGACGCTGGTTGCTAGCCGAAAACCCATTGGCACAGCTGGCCGAAAGCACAAAATGGCGATAGGACTCCTGTGTGAGCTTTCGTTGTTTTTGTGTTTTTATGTTTATTTACACATGTTTCCCCAACATCCTTTGCTCCCAAGTACCCAACACTTTTGCTAGCCAAGTGCAATACCCTACTTGGTTATGCCGCACTGATGACGGCTAATGAGCCAGAAACATGCATGTCTGCGGTTACCATTCCTACTCGTGGCCTTATTGATCCTTTTTGCGTACATACCCAATAATTTTCCCCTTTTGTATATATATATATATATATATAGGAGATTTCCACGTATATACTTACTCATCACGATATCGCGGGAACCATGGGACTTAGAGACTTGAAATTTGGTAGGAATATTATTTTTGCTATGTAGAGGTCAGCTAAGAACGGATTTTACGAAATTTCACCCACAAGGGGTCTGGCGGGGGTGTCAACAATGAAAAATTCACATTTTCAAACTATAGCTCTTTTAGGTATAAAACTTAGCCAGGATATTCTTTTTAGCATGTTTGAATTTACTAAAAACTAATTTTATGATATTTCCCCCAGAGGGCTGTGCGGGGGCGTTAAAAATTAAAAAAAAAATTATTTTTTCCCACTCATAGCTTTTAGAACTTTGAAACTTGGCCAGAATATTTCTTTTTTAATGTTTGAATTTACTAATAACTAATTTTTATGATTTTCCACCCCCAGAGGGTTGAGCGGGGCCGTTAAATATTTAAAAAATTCGTATCTTTCAATATATATATATATATATATATATATATATATATATATATATATATATATATATATATATATCGTTTACAGAGAGCGTTGGCCCAATAAATTTAATGGCAATTGTTATTTTTCTTTAATCCCCGTACAAAGCCGGGCCGGGCTGCTAGTATTTAATAAAATTACCTCAATTTGAGAAATTTATACGAATAAAATAATTAAATGAAACAAAAAAATTAACTTACTTGTATTGTAGAGGAGAATGTAAGCACGAGGAAAACTGATATGAAGATGTAAAAATCTATCGTAGCAAAAAAAAAGACTCCGATATCAGTCAAAACCTGTATCAAACAAGTTATAATTACGGCGATAACATTAAAATAAATCTTTCTGAATATAGTCTGGTGGATTCCAATACTAAACGATCCATAAACGATCCAATAGATCGTTACAAATATCAAACGTATACCGCATGATAATAATTTTTGGAGCGTAATTAAAAACACTTTTATTATCACCAATTGCGTTCTCTAAGAAAGTTGTAAAGTTAGAGGTATAAATAAAATAACTACTGTGCTCCACCGTACAAGTTTTGTTCTTTATCATCATATAAGTCGTTTAATGGATTTAAAGGATTACGCTTTGAATAGCTTCCCCACTCTTTTAAGTTGGTACACTAATGAGCTTTAGATCAAATTACTGCAGAATTTAAAAAATTATACCGTAACGTGAAAATTTTCGGAAAAATTCAATGTTTTAATATTTGACTTTCGATTGCGTCCTCTCTTGGTAAATTGCAGATCTAAAAAAATAATTTCCAGTATTTTATTATGGTTGATTTTACAATAATATCTTTTTCTTGACTTTCTATGTCCAGTAGTTTCTGAAATATGGCCGCTAGCCAGCCGTAATGAAATACCCTGCATATATTTATAGAAATACTACTGACTGAAAAGACACGTATAAATACCGATTCCAAAAAAATTATGTAAGTACTAAAAGATGGCCAAAGATGGGAATATTTATATATTATAAAATTTTTTAATGGCATATATTTTTTACAAATTTTGAATCAACTTTTTTTTGTGTAGATATATTAATAATAAATAGTTAACATCTATCTATTGCTAACACCAGAGTACCATGATGAATTAATTTAATTTAATTAAAACCAGCTGATTTTGTGATTCAAGATAAATTAATCAATTTGGTATATTTTCGAATATACCATAACCTAACTACATTTAAAATACATTTAAAGAAACATTTATTCAAATACCTAATATCCCTTTACATAATTATTTTAGAGTTTAAATTTTTTAGATATATAGGTTACTTAGGATCTAGAACAAACGGGCGTCGCTGTTCGGGCGCCGCCGATCGGACGTTGCCGTTCGGGCGCCTAACCGTTAGGGTGCCGGGCATTTCGGGCTTTCGCTATTTAAGCTTTCTTTTTAATTATATCCAGTATATAATATACAAAATTATAGAGTTTTTTTCTAAAAGTTATTATTATCTATTTGTGAGAAAATTTTTATTTTACGCAGTCTTGCCAAATAAGCGGACCTTAACGTATACGAGGATAATTGACTTCATGAAAGAAGTTGAGCCAAATTTAAACCCTAAGAAGATTTCTTACCATTTAGAGTTAGCTGCAATTAATGCCTTTAAAAATGAATTTTCAAATACTCAAATCTTGGGATGTTTCTTCCATTTAACCAAAAAACATGAGAAAACATTTGGGACACCTTCGTATAATGATTTCATTCTTGTTAGACTGGTTGAGTTGGGTATTACACAGGATGTTTATTTTTTCATTAAATTATATCTTTTGAACAGAACCCAGTGGGTCAAGGTTGGCATGTCCACATCAGAACACTTTATTGCTACCTCTGGTGTTCCACAGGGAATCAATTTGGGGTCACTGCTCTTTTTATGCTTTATAAACTCACTGCCCGATTGCCTCTCTGGCTTTACTGGGTTACTCTTTGCAGATGATTTTAAGGTTTTCAGGGTTATTGAAACACAAGCAGACTGCAATTTACTTCAGGCTGACATTAACAATATAAGCTAATGGTTTAAAGATAATAAAATGTTTCTCAATGTAAAAAAGTGCTATGTAGTAACATTTACAAGAAAATCCAGTCCAATTGTAAATAAATACAAAATCTGTTATAACACTCTAAATTGTGAAAATTAAATAAATGATTTAGGGGTTTTGTTTCAGTCCAATTTAAAGTTTAAGAGCCATTTCTTATACATAACAAAAAAAGCTGTTAACGCTCTAGGATTTGTGATCAGAAACTCAAAAAACTTTAAAATTTCAACCCTAGTCAAATTATATAATCAAATTATATAATACAATAGTGCGACCCCACCTGGAGTATGCTTCTTAAATATGGATGCCGTTGGAGGCTGTACACATTGATCATATTAAAAGGGTACAAAAAAGATTCCTTAGATACCTTTATGTCGTTAAAAACAATACATACCCATACAAGATCTCGTAAAACTCCATGCTTAAAACCTTTAATTTTAAATCTCTCTTACAAAGAAGAAAACAGCAAGCTATGATTTGTTTATTCTGTATTATAATTAGTATTAAGTACAAAGATGGTCATCTTATAAATTATATTAATTTTAATGTACTAAAGGTTAATTTAAGGAACTTAACCAAACAAAACATATTTTATGTTGATCCCTGTAGTATAGGTCCCATCAACAGAATGATGAATGTTGCCAATGTGGTTTTTACTGAGGTCCTAACATATTTAATATTAATATAAAACACTTATGGCTGTACTTTAGTGCTGTTATTACCTTCTAGGGTTAGGTTTGTGTGTTTATGTATGTGTGTATATGTGTAGGTATATATGTGTATGTATGTATATGTATGTGTATATTAAAACACTTATGGGGGCTTTTTACACAATTTATTTACAAAATTGTTAAGATACACTGAACTCTGCTGGATAACGTCTAACTACTTGACAATACAATGAACACTTGTGAATACTTGAACTTGAACTTGAACTGACGTTAACTTCCCATGCATCCCCTTATATACAACTTTATTTAATCTAGTTAGTGTCCTTAGATCTTTCTAGAATTTTCTAGAAACATTATTTAAAATGGTCAGTTGATTTTTAGAAACTTCTAAAAATCAACTGTCAATAACAATCTTTCAAATCAAGGTCCCTTCCTTTACGTTTATCCCGTTACACTGCCCCCTCCTTAGATTTATTTCTCCTGGAATGTTATTTTCTACATCGGAATCCCGCACACTCCCTGAGCCAGCCAAACCATCTTCTTGGAGTTGCTGCGCATCTTCACTGTGGTTTCCCTGGTAAGGCGCCAAACGATCATGATGGACCACGACGGGTTTCCCTCTGGGAATTTTCACGATCCGATAAATGACATCGTTAATCTTCTTCTTGATGGTGTAAGGACCTTCCCAGTTCTTTTGTAATTTGGGACAAATACCTCGACGCCTCCGGGGGTTATAGAGCCAGACTAAATCTCCAACTTGGTAACTCTTTTCCATTGCCCGTGTGTCATAGTACCTCTTCAGCCGATCACTAGATAATTGTAGTTTTCCACGCACCAGGTTGTGTATATTCTCCATTCGATTCTGAAGATCGGCGACATATTGTTCACGTGCCATTTCTTCACCAGGTTTACAACCAAACACCAAGTCACATGGTAGCCTTATTTCTCTACCGAACAGGACCTTCACAGGCGTTTGGCCAGTTGATTCGTTGATGGCCGATCGAATTGCCATTAGAAATAGTGGAATATGTCGATCCCAATCCCTCTGACAATCTGACACCATTTTTGACAGATAGTTGGTTATAGTTCGGTTCATTCATTCCACCATTCCATCAGACTGAGGGTGCATCGCTGTGGTTCTCGTTTTGTGGATGCCTAATCTTTGGCAAACTTCTTGAAACAGCTTGCTCTCAAAATTTCTTCCTTGGTCTGAATGTAATTCTAGTGGTACCCCAAATCGGCTAACGAATTCGTCAACCAATATATCTGCTAAAGTGGTGGCTTCCTGATTGGGAACTGCATATGCTTCAACCCATTTAGTGAAGTAGTCCATTACAACAAAGATGTACTTGTTTCCTACATCGGTCTGTGAAAGTGGCCCCAATACATCTGCTGCGATTCTTTCAAAAGGACTTCCAACCAGGTATTGCTGCATTTCCGCCTTCGGTTTTCGGTGCGGACCGATACTGGCAGCACATGTAGTGCATTTACGACACCAATCTTTAACATCATTAGTGCAATTTACCCAGTAAAATCTATCTAGGTACTTTTGCAGCGTTTTCGTGATACCCAGATGTCCTCCAGAACTGTCATTATGCATCTGTTTTAAAATTTCCGGTACAGCATTTCTTGGGACCACTATTTGTTTCCTTGTTTCTGTGCCCTCGGAATTTTCTACAAGTCTTTTAACGAGCCCACCGTCCAAAATTAAAGAGCTCCATTGCGACCAGTATGCTTTTAAAGCAGGAGAGGATGAGGATATCTCTCTCCACAATGGACGACGGTCCATTCTCTTCCACTCTCGAATCTTTCTCAGAACGGGATCGTTTTCTTGTTGCTCCTCCAGCATAGAGCTCTCGTCTTCTGGCGCAACCTTAACTAAGGCAAGTTTTTCCTCATTCTGCTCCATACGGGTACAATGGGGGCAAGTATTTCTTATGTGGCCTAGTTCTCGGCAGTTCCAGCACCTCACTGGGCGCCTTCTTTTTGAAGAAAACTTCATTAACCTCTCCACTACCGCTTTGACTTCTCTGACGGCATAAACGCCATGGTCGAAGTTACCAGTGTCGTCCATTAGTCGAGCAGCTGCATGTGAGGCCTCCGTCGCCGTATCGAACTCCAGGGCAATGGTCAAGGCGTTTACAAGAGATCTCGGCCTCGCCAACCGTACAGCCCGTTGCAATTCGGCGTCTCGAAGACCATCGGTAAAGGTTTGGATCGCCAGGCACTCCAGAAAATCTTCCGCTGCATTTGGATACGCAAACCGTACCATTTTTTCCACTTCAGCTTTAAACTCCTGGATAGTTTCTCCATTTTTCTGCTTCCGGCTTTTCAACTGCACTCAGTATACCGGTTGTAGATGACTTTGACCATAACGCATCTCTAGACGATTTACCAATAGCTCAAAATTGTCAACCTCATCCGGTGTCAATACATGCAGGACGTCTAAAGCCTCGCCTCGCAGAGCCATGGTTAGGAAAAATGCCTTCTCTTGGGGTGACCATCCATTCGCTCTGGCCACTGCGTCAAATTGTTTTAGGTAATTTGACCAGGAAGTCATCCCGTCGAAGGTTGGGGGTTTTATCGTCATTCGTACCTGGGCCGCCTCTCCGTTTCCTCGTCGTTCGACGTCTACGTGGCCGGTTTCCCTCCTTTCTGCGTTTCCGTCGCCGTGGTGGATGATTTGGTTTCGACGACAAGCTTCCAGTTCTTGTTGAAGCTTTCTTATTTCGGACTGCATTTGCTGGTTGATCTGGTTTTGCTCGTCTCGCAAGTTGGACACTTGCTGATTTTGTTCGTCTCGCAAGCTGGACACTTGCTGATTTTGTTCGTCACGAAGAGTGTACATTTCGGAGCGCAAATGCGATATTTGCTGGGAGAAGGAACTGGATAATTTTTCTGGTAGGGTAGACATCCGTTGTGACAGCTGGGACATATCTTCGCGCTGGCTCTTCATCTGACTGGAAAGCTCCTCTTGCTGGCTCTTCATCTGACTGGATAGCTCCTCTTGCTGGCTCGTCATTCGTCCTGATAGCTCCTCGTGAAGCCGGGAAAGTTGTTGAGTTTGTTCTTCTTGTAGTCGGGTAATTGCTTTTTGAACCGGGTCTTCGAACTCCGCAGCGTCAGGGTCCAAATCATTATTTACGTAGTATTCACGGAGCCTTCTCAACAATACGGATTTGCTCCCAGTAGTTTCCAACTCTACTTCTTCAAGCTCTCTTCTGAGCTCAGCCACCAATAGTTCATTTATCTTTTTTCCAGGCATTCTTGTATCTTCACCCCACACCTGACACCAATTTGAAACACTTATGAGAGCTTTTTACACAATTTATTTACAAAATTGTTAAGATACACTGAACTCTGCTGGATAACGTCTAACTACTTGACAATACAATGAACTCTTGTGAATACTTGAACTTGAACTTGAACTGACGTTAACTGCCCATGCATCCCCTTATATACAACTTTATTTAATCTAGTTGGTGTCTTTAGATCTTTCTAGAATTTTCTAGAAACATTATTTAAAATGGTCAGTTGATTTTTAGAAACTTCTAAAAATCAACTGTCAATAACAATCTTTTAAATTAAGGTCCCTTCCTTTACGGTTATCCCGTTACAATATGTATGTGTATATGTATATTGTTATGGTCTGAACTAGTTGGTCTTTGTGTAGTATGCAAATATGATTAAGACTAGCTAGATAAAAAAATGACGGTATGAATCTATGGAACTTTTATCAAGTGATGAATATAAAATAATTGAAAAAAAAGGGGTATAAAAGAGGATACCTGGGAGACGTTTGTTGATAATTGATTTTGGTTCAGTCATGAAAATTTTTTTTTGAGATTGGTTGTCAAAATATTGAAACGATATAATTGAATAAAATATATTAGATGAACATTTGTATATTGAAGAATCACAAATAGAGAGTATGTAAATTGGAGATTGAAAAACCATAGATTTATACTGAAATTTGGTTATCAAGAAGAAAATTAATTTTAAGATAAGTATTTCTTTTAGTATAGTGGTATCAGCTGGTATTATTGTTTATAATTGAAATAATTATTAAAGGGTTTGTTTTTGGAAAAAAAGGGCAAAATTATAATAAATTAAGATTGATTGTACTTCGTTGATTAAACGTTTTTTTGTTTTGTTGTTGTATTGTATTGTACTATTGTATTAAATGTTGTATAAAATAGAAAATGAATTTTTAGTAAATGCTAATCTTTGAACCCACCCTGACGAGTCCACCAATATACAGATTGTTATAGCATATCATAACAATATATATATATATATATATATATATATATATATATATATATATATATATATATATTAGTAAAAATGAATATTGGGAGATAACAGCAATACACAGCAATACTTAACGTAAATAAAACTCTTTAAAGTTTCTAATCCAAGCTTTCGTAATAACTTTATTACATTTTCAAGGAGCTACAACATTTAGAGTGACAGAATGCAAGTAGAAATAAATTATAAATATATACTTACAATAACGTACCAACCTCACAGAGATGTAAGTATAAATTTATAATTTATTTCTACTTGCATTCTGTCACTCTAAATGTTGTAGCTCCTTAAAAATGTAAGCTTGGATTAGAAACTTTAAAGAGTTTTATTTACGTTAAGTATTGCTGTTATCTCCCAATATTCATTTTTACTAACATTTATCTTTTCAGCAAATATTACTATTTAATTATATATATATATATATATATATATATATATATATATATATATATATATATATATATATATATATATAAACGAACAGAGCGTTTTGTGACAGTCTAAGAATGTCCAAAGATGATACATAAAGTATCTTGTGCCTTACTGTCAAAAGTAATAATTTCAGTTTTGAACTGAAATGGTGTCGGTTAGAAATTTCTAACACTTTTAAAAGACACCTTGGATGCTGCGATATAAATAGATATAAATATCATTCAACCTATATCAGGGCAAAACCAAACTACAGACACGTGTTTCGCTCTTAGTTTGAGCTCGTCAGTGTAGTACAGGCTATGTCTCTCAAGTCACTAATCAAGAGACATCCCTGCTATAAATTGAACGATATCTATAGATGTCAAATTGCAAAACTGATAAACAGTCGCAAGTGGTTCCATCTTCACTCCAAAAATGGTATTTCAATGGTAGCTTTGCATCTTGTATATAACCTTAGGCAAGGTAAAATGATAAAACGAACAGAGCGTTTTGTGACAGTCTAAGAATGTCCAAAGATGATACATAAAGTATCTAGTGCCTTACTGTCAAAAGTAATAATTTCAGTTTTGAACTGAAATGGTGTCGGTTAGAAATTTCTAACACTTTAAAAGACACCTTGGATGCTGCGATATAAATAGATATAAATATCATTCAACCTATATCAGGGCAAAACCAAACTACAGACACGTGTTTCGCTCTTAGTTTGAGCTCGTCAGTGTAGTACAGGCTATGTCTCTCAAGTCACTAATCAAGAGACATCCCTGCTATAAATTGAACGATATCTATAGATGTCAAATTGCAAAACTGATAAACAGTCGCAAGTGGTTCCATCTTCACTCCAAAAATGGTATTTCAGTGGTAGCTTTGCATCTTGTATATAACCTTAGGCAAGGTAAAATGATAAAACGAACAGAGCGTTTTGTGACAGTCTAAGAATGTCCAAAGATGATACATAAAGTATCTAGTGCCTTACTGTCAAAAGAAATAATTTCAGTTTTGAACTGAAATGGTGTCGGTTAGAAATTTCTAACACTTTAAAAGACACCTTGGATGCTGCGATATAAATAGATATAAATATCATTCAACCTACACCAGGGCAAAACCAAACTACAGACACGTGTTTCGCTCTTAGTTTGAGCTCGTCAGTGTAGTACAGGCTATGTCTCTCAAGTCACTAATCAAGAGACATCCCTGCTATAAATTGAACGATATCTATAGATGTCAAATTGCAAAACTGATAAACAGTCGCAAGTGGTTCCATCTTCACTCCAAAAATGGTATTTCAGTGGTAGCTTTGCATCTTGTATATAACCTTAGGCAAGGTAAAATGATAAAACGAACAGAGCGTTTTGTGACAGTCTAAGAATGTCCAAAGATGATACATAAAGTATCTAGTGCCTTACTGTCAAAAGAAATAATTTCAGTTTTGAACTGAAATGGTGTCGGTTAGAAATTTCTAACACTTTAAAAGACACCTTGGATGCTGCGATATAAATAGATATAAATATCATTCAACCTATACCAGGGCAAAACCAAACTACAGACACGTGTTTCGCTCTTAGTTTGAGCTCGTCAGTGTAGTACAGGCTATGTCTCTCAAGTCACTAATCAAGAGACATCCCTGCTATAAATTGAACGATATCTATAGATATCAAATTGCAAAACTGATAAACAGTCGCAAGTGGTTCCATCTTCACTCCAAAAATGGTATTTCAGTGGTAGCTTTGCATCTTGTATATAACCTTAGGCAAGGTAAAATGATAAAACGAACAGAGCGTTTTGTGACAGTCTAAGAATGTCCAAACATGATACATAAAGTATCTAGTGCCTTACTGTCAAAAGTAATAATTTCAGTTTTGAACTGAAATGGTGTCGGTTAGAAATTTCTAACACTTTAAAAGACACCTTGAATGCTGCGATATAAATAGATATAAATATCATTCAACCTATATCAGGGCAAAACCAAACTACAGACACGTGTTTCGCTCTTAGTTTGAGCTCGTCAGTGTAGTACAGGCTATGTCTCTCAAGTCACTAATCAAGAGACATCCCTGCTATAAATTGAACGATATCTATAGATGTCAAATTGCAAAACTGATAAACAGTCGCAAGTGGTTCCATCTTCACTCCAAAAATGGTATTTCAGTGGTAGCTTTGCATCTTGTATATAACCTTAGGCAAGGTAAAATGATAAAACGAACAGAGCGTTTTGTGACAGTCTAAGAATGTCCAAAGATGATACATAAAGTATCTAGTGCCTTACTGTCAAAAGTAATAATTTCAGTTTTGAACTGAAATGGTGTCGGTTAGAAATTTCTAACACTTTAAAAGACACCTTGGATGCTGCGATATAAATAGATATAAATATCATTCAACCTATATCAGGGCAAAACCAAACTACAGACACGTGTTTCGCTCTTAGTTTGAGCTCGTCAGTGTAGTACAGGCTATGTCTCTCAAGTCACTAATCAAGAGACATCCCTGCTATAAATTGAACGATATCTATAGATGTCAAATTGCAAAACTGATAAACAGTCGCAAGTGGTTCCATGTTTACTCCAAAAATGGTATTTCAGTGGTAGCTTTGCATCTTGTATATAACCTTAGGCAAGGTAAAATGATAAAACGAACAGAGCGTTTTGTGACAGTCTAAGAATGTCCAAAGATGATACATAAAGTATCTAGTGCCTTACTGTCAAAAGTAATAATTTCAGTTTTGAACTGAAATGGTGTCGGTTAGAAATTTCTAACACTTTAAAAGACACCTTGGATGCTGCGATATAAATAGATATAAATATCATTCAACCTATATCAGGGCAAAACCAAACTACAGACACGTGTTTCGCTCTTAGTTTGAGCTCGTCAGTGTAGTACAGGCTATGTCTCTCAAGTCACTAATCAAGAGACATCCCTGCTATAAATTGAACGATATCTATAGATGTCAAATTGCAAAACTGATAAACAGTCGCAAGTGGTTCCATCTTCACTCCAAAAATGGTATTTCAGTGGTAGCTTTGCATCTTGTATATAACCTTAGGCAAGGTAAAATGATAAAACGAACAGAGCGTTTTGTGACAGTCTAAGAATGTCCAAAGATGATACATAAAGTATCTAGTGCCTTACTGTCAAAAGAAATAATTTCAGTTTTGAACTGAAATGGTGTCGGTTAGAAATTTCTAACACTTTAAAAGACACCTTGGATGCTGCGATATAAATAGATATAAATATCATTCAACCTACACCAGGGCAAAACCAAACTACAGACACGTGTTTCGCTCTTAGTTTGAGCTCGTCAGTGTAGTACAGGCTATGTCTCTCAAGTCACTAATCAAGAGACATCCCTGCTATAAATTGAACGATATCTATAGATGTCAAATTGCAAAACTGATAAACAGTCGCAAGTGGTTCCATCTTCACTCCAAAAATGGTATTTCAGTGGTAGCTTTGCATCTTGTATATAACCTTAGGCAAGGTAAAATGATAAAACGAACAGAGCGTTTTGTGACAGTCTAAGAATGTCCAAAGATGATACATAAAGTATCTAGTGCCTTACTGTCAAAAGAAATAATTTCAGTTTTGAACTGAAATGGTGTCGGTTAGAAATTTCTAACACTTTAAAAGACACCTTGGATGCTGCGATATAAATAGATATAAATATCATTCAACCTATACCAGGGCAAAACCAAACTACAGACACGTGTTTCGCTCTTAGTTTGAGCTCGTCAGTGTAGTACAGGCTATGTCTCTCAAGTCACTAATCAAGAGACATCCCTGCTATAAATTGAACGATATCTATAGATATCAAATTGCAAAACTGATAAACAGTCGCAAGTGGTTCCATCTTCACTCCAAAAATGGTATTTCAGTGGTAGCTTTGCATCTTGTATATAACCTTAGGCAAGGTAAAATGATAAAACGAACAGAGCGTTTTGTGACAGTCTAAGAATGTCCAAACATGATACATAAAGTATCTAGTGCCTTACTGTCAAAAGTAATAATTTCAGTTTTGAACTGAAATGGTGTCGGTTAGAAATTTCTAACACTTTAAAAGACACCTTGAATGCTGCGATATAAATAGATATAAATATCATTCAACCTATATCAGGGCAAAACCAAACTACAGACACGTGTTTCGCTCTTAGTTTGAGCTCGTCAGTGTAGTACAGGCTATGTCTCTCAAGTCACTAATCAAGAGACATCCCTGCTATAAATTGAACGATATCTATAGATGTCAAATTGCAAAACTGATAAACAGTCGCAAGTGGTTCCATCTTCACTCCAAAAATGGTATTTCAGTGGTAGCTTTGCATCTTGTATATAACCTTAGGCAAGGTAAAATGATAAAACGAACAGAGCGTTTTGTGACAGTCTAAGAATGTCCAAAGATGATACATAAAGTATCTAGTGCCTTACTGTCAAAAGTAATAATTTCAGTTTTGAACTGAAATGGTGTCGGTTAGAAATTTCTAACACTTTAAAAGACACCTTGGATGCTGCGATATAAATAGATATAAATATCATTCAACCTATATCAGGGCAAAACCAAACTACAGACACGTGTTTCGCTCTTAGTTTGAGCTCGTCAGTGTAGTACAGGCTATGTCTCTCAAGTCACTAATCAAGAGACATCCCTGCTATAAATTGAACGATATCTATAGATGTCAAATTGCAAAACTGATAAACAGTCGCAAGTGGTTCCATGTTTACTCCAAAAATGGTATTTCAGTGGTAGCTTTGCATCTTGTATATAACCTTAGGCAAGGTAAAATGATAAAACGAACAGAGCGTTTTGTGACAGTCTAAGAATGTCCAAAGATGATACATAAAGTATCTAGTGCCTTACTGTCAAAAGTAATAATTTCAGTTTTGAACTGAAATGGTGTCGGTTAGAAATTTCTAACACTTTAAAAGACACCTTGGATGCTGCGATATAAATAGATATAAATATCATTCAACCTATATCAGGGCAAAACCAAACTACAGACACGTGTTTCGCTCTTAGTTTGAGCTCGTCAGTGTAGTACAGGCTATGTCTCTCAATATATATTTTCCTTCTTGTTGTTCTTACTTTTATTTTTACTCTTTGTAGTTAAATTTTTTAAGCTCTCTTGTTTTACACTTTACTTATAATTACCTAGCATTGGTGTTTGTAAAGTATGCAATAAATAAATAATAGAGAGATACAAAAATAAAGATTATTTTGCAATACATGCACGCATCATCACTTCTTTAGCGTTTGTACCTATAGAAGATTTTAATAGCCCCATCAATGTAATATCAACTACATTGCCGTCAGAATTGGAACTGCAATGGTTCGAGAATAGCTATGTGGGACTCCCAAATCATTAAGGCAATGGAAGAACATATCCAAAGTGAAAAATCTCCCAGAAATCTGGTCAGTCCACAATCGCATCCTGACTTATATGCACAGAACATAATCATGCTGAGGCAGCACACAGAAAATTACAAACAGAATTAGCAATGAGTCATCCCACGATTTGAAAGTTAATTAGTAGTCTAAAGAAAATTTAGCGAGGTATAGATGTTATATTTAAACAATTGGTTGCTGGTAATGAACCACAAATGAAACAAAAATATGTCGACGCAGACAAAAGAATAAAAAAGTTAATAGATAATTATTTAAATAGAAATATTGAGTTTTTACGTGGTATTGCCCATAATTATATGTAAAAATGTATCCATTTGTAAAAACTGCAAATTAATAATCCCAAACTAATACCTACAACAAAAAATAACTTGTCTTATTTATTTTTATGTAAAAATAACTGCAGATAACCTTACAGGTAATTTTATTATTAAATCTGATTATTACTGATAGAAATTTCCAAATTCACAAATATTGAACCATTAGTGCACGCCACGCGGACCGCAGGAAAAATTTAACTAAATTTAGACAATCCATTTTTATACGAAAAAATGTTAATAGATCATCCTAGGAAAAAGGGAAAACGATAACTTTTTTAAATTTTAAGTTTGATAACGTAATTGATGCATTTTGACAAAAAAAATCTTAACGGAGAAAGTATAAATTTTAGTAATGTTTTGACAGTAATTTGGATTATTAAGCGACCAACATTGGTGTTTTAAGGACATTAAAATTTGGCGCCCGAACGACATCGCCCGATCGGCGGCGCCAAAACGGCCAGCGCCCGAACGGTTACGCGCCCGAACGGCGGAGCACGACCGGCGGCACCCGTTTGTCCGGGTCCGAGATGACTTAGGATGACATAAGAATGTCAAATATTACAAAATAATTTTTTTTTGTTTGGTATGTAATTTTCGTTAATAATTATTAAGTTCATTCATATAAGAGTAGATCTTATTATACATTCTGGTATATAATATCATTCAACATTGTGATCAATGCTATTTTACTACGTTGACCTCTATAAAAGTTAAGTTAATATGTTTACATATAAGAAAACGTTATCGAACTGAGAAGATAAAAAAATATCATATAGGAAAATTGATATACCTATTGCTATAATATTTTCTATAACGAATATTTTTAAATTAGAGTTAAGTTTACATTTTTATATGAATAATTTAATTTTATATGTTCACGTTTGGCTTTGTCACCATTTCAAGATTTTTTCTATGAATAGAATTTAGTCGTGGAAGAGCAACATGGTAGAGACTCACGTAATACCATTTTCAACACGATACGCTTCATGAATAAAAAGTGAAAAGTTTATGAAAACACGTATACCGATACTAGTTTAAAACATAAAACTATTTTACCAATTATACTAAACTATATATACAATAAAACATTCAACAATAATATTTTTATTCAATAAGAAGATGTGTGTTTAAATTTTGTCCCCAATTAGCACAAAGTAAAAATATATTAAAAATTATTTCATTTACAAAATAGTTTTACATTTTTCACACAAATAATAACCTTTGCCTTATCTTACTATTTAGAAATATACACAATCTATTTGATTTTGTTTGTTTTTAAAACAAGTTATTTAACAGGGGACCAGCCGCGGGTATCAACCGGGCACCAAACCACCCTTTTACCAGTTTTGTCGAAAAGGTTATGTAATCCCATGTATCAATCGGGCAGTAAGACTAATTTAGAATATTATAAATTATAAATAAAAACCAAAGTTTGCTGCACATTTAAACTAACTTACCTCTCAAATATAATCTTAGTTTTAATTACCTCGTCCCAGATACAAAATCATCTTCCTAAAACTCCACTAAGCTGACACTGAACGGTCAGTAAAAATAACTAATCTTTTCATGTGAATTTGTAGCTAAATAGTTGCTAAATTACCGATTTTGTAGGTCATACCGATTCCTCAAAAATTAAGTACTGCTATCATTACAATAAGCTAACCAGAGTTAAATAAAACCACTAATCGGTCGAAATTTGTATGTAAAAAAAGGAAAAGAAAGAAAAAATCGGTTGGACTTAGTAACCGAATAATTTGCACCATATTCCCTGCTGTCTTGACGCGCGTTTTTTTTTACTTTAAATGATTGTGAATTTAGTTGGTTGTTAATAATAGGTTTAGAGACGTTTAAATAGACAGCAACAAGATAGGTTTCTGGCTATAATATAAAGTCAACAAAATCCGCATGACAACACAGCAGGGAGTCTGGTGTCCAGTGGTCGGTCACTAGGTTCAGCTGATTTTCTGTTCCTGTTTCGTTGCTGTTTTTTTGGGTTTCGCTTAAGCTAGTAGCAGCCAGCCACAACATTTAGAACTATTTACATTCAACAAGAAGTGAGTGTCACGACAGCCAGGACTCTGGTCTTCCGTTTTCAGTCACTAGGTTTAGTCGATTTTTTGTTTCTATGTTATTGCTGGCTCTCTGGGCATTATAAAACTAGTAGCAGCCAGCAACCAAATTTACAACTTTGCAAAGACAATAAAAATTGCGTTTCAGAAAAGCAAAGATACTAGTGTCCCGTTTCTGGTCACTTGGTTCAGCCGATATTTTGTTTTTATTTTGTTGCTGGTTCTCTGGACACTGCTAAAGCTGGTAGCAGCCAGAAACAAAATTTACGCCGATCTAAATTCTACTACAAGTGGGTCTAAACACAGCAATGACTCTTATCTCCAGTATTCGAGCTCAAGGTTCAGCATAAGGAAATTTTATTGGTATTTTTCATAATGTAAAAATGGGAATCTGCATTTCTGCATTAGAAAATTGCTTTTGAAAAGTGCATTTCGAACAGGCAATAGATAAAAAAATTACAACTCGGTAAGTTTTGCTGGAAATGGGTTCAATTTCTATACTCGGGGGTATTTGGCGTTACTGAACACAAATATCGTGATGGCGAAACTGTCCGCGGTACCTGATGCATAGTATTTACCTCTTATTCTAGACATGATCAGTGCACACTTTGTATTTGGAGGTGGAGCCGTTAAATACGAATATGATGATGGCGATAGTCTTTGAGACACTTTGTGCCTTGTACGGACCTCGTCTCCAGGAATGTTATGCAAATTCGATACCAAATGAGTGTGCACTCGGTACTGGGGAGTTTTTGAGGTTACTGAAATCGAATATTGTGTTGCGAAAAACGAATCTTCAAGAAATTTGTATTTCAATGTTTTTGATGGCGTTACAAAAAATTAAAAGATCTTCATCGGTAAAATTGAACATACTGTGGATGCGATTACACAGCGTTTGAAAAGGGTAAACTTTCAAGTACAAACTTGGCTTAACGGTGACAACTGCTTAGATTCTACAAACTGGGTTTCGAAAATTAATGATAACAATTTAATTCCTATAAAAATAACGCAGCTTCCTGGCCCACCCTGGCTATTGCAAATGATTTTCTGGAGTTGTAAAACAGATTGCAGTAATTCTTGTGGTTGTAGAAAACACGGGCAAGTGTTTACGGCCTACTTTCTGTACAATAAGTTCTTGGCTTATATTTTATTTATTACATATTTATGATTATTAGCGTAGGGCTAGTGGGGCCTCTTCTAAGTGGTCTTGGAGCTCCACTGGAAGTTGTTGTCCTGCTGCTTGTAGTAGCCTCAGCTGGGGAAGTGGAAGTTTTCTTCGAGGTTTCCTCTGGATGACTCTATGACCTCTGTTCCAAGGGGTCAGAAGAGTATCATGGGCCCGGGTGTTGGGGCCCTGCAGGGTCCTGGTGGCATACCTTTGTTGGAGTTCCTGTAACCGAAAAGGTAAGGGTGTAGTATCCTTGCTATTGAGGTGAATGTAGGTGAGATGTGAGGGGTACCAAGGGGGGAGGTATTGGCATTTGCGTAAAATTCTTCGTTCAGTTGCGGCCAGGCGGTTTGTTTGTTGGGGAGTGAGGGTAATAAATGGTACAGCCTTACAATCGACTATAGGTCGAATATATGTTCTGTTGGTGTGGAGTAAAGTGTTTGGTTTACATCTTCCAATCCGTCCACACAACGCTCCAAGGAGAGAGGCTCGTTTCCTCATTTTATCGAGGGTGCGTTTGACTTCGGATTCCCAGTTGAGGGTGCGCGTAAAGCGTACTCCCAAGTAGTCAATCATGTCCATTACTACGAGTCTCTCACCCCAGAATGTTAGGTTGACATTGTCAAAAGATTGATTTAGTCTACGGCCGTAGGAAGGGTGGCGAAAGATTATGGTTTGGGTTTTTTGTGGATTGATTGATACCCTTCATTTTCTGCACCAGTCTGTATACTTATTCAGTAAACGTTGGGTGTGGGTGTTTAGAGCAGCCGTAGTTTTGGCGGATGTGTATAGAGCTGTGTCGTCAGCATAAAGTTGAATATTTTTTATGTTTGGGACGTCGTGAGATAGAGAAGGGGGAAAAGTATGAAGCCTTGGGGAACTCCTGCTTGTGGCGAAAAAGGGTTGGACGATTCCATTCTGTTTCGTGGGAACGCATGTATTGTCGATAAATTTGCCTTTTTCGGTGGATGAGTGACATGATTTCGGGGGGGAGGGGACGGGCTTGGGTGTTGATTGAAGAGATGGGGACAGCTTGGTCTGTGGCTGTTTGTATGAGAATTTGGATTTGGATTGCAAAGTCATCGATGTTTTGTGGATCTAGGAGGGGGGGAACAGGGGGAAGATTGTTTGAGATGGTGGTTTGAAATTTGATCCAGTCAGCTTTTTAGAAGTTTTTGAATGAAATGAAAGGGGTTCTTGGAGGGGGATCGAAAACATTGAGGTGCTGACTAAAAGGGGAAGATGATCCGAAGTGATGCTGGTACCAATAAAGCAGTGATTCACGATCCATTGTTCGCATGTGTATAATCTTGCATGTCAGTTTTGCACTGGCTGAAAATGTTCTAATACAAAAAAATATAACAAGGTTTAGATATTATCGGCAGAACAAGAAGAAGGGGAAGGAGGCAGTGAAGATAATATGATTTAAAATTAAAATTTTTAATTCATATTCTTATCTTTTATTTTTTTATAAATAAAATTTAAAATTTCTTTTTACTTTTGAATATAACTGGTAATTTCCACACAGCTTTTTAACACATTCAAAAAACCGTGAATAACAAGTTTCGGCTATTTTTGTAACATATTTTTATAAAATTCCAGAAGATGAGACAGATACCTTTCACCTTGGGCACCAGGTACTTCGGAGATTATCGGCACCAGGATATTCGTGTTTAGCGTCCCCAAAAACACCGTAATACCAAGTCTGCACGGATTTTGTAAAGAATTTGCATAAAACTTTAGGAGGAAAGGTAAAGACCATGCACGCTGGGCACCAGATGCCTCGGTCTTGTGATATTCATGTTCAGCGACTTCAAAAACCTCTAAGTACCTACAAAAATTGAACCCATTTCCAGTAATACTTACGGAGTTGTAGTGTTTCCATCTATTGTCTGTTCAAAATGCACTTTTCAAATGTAATTATCTAATGCAGAAATGTAATTTCTCATTTTTACATTATGAAAAATGGCGACAAATTTTCCTGATGCTTAAACAAATCCAATACAAAAAACCGCATTCCGATTCATCTTACTGTACAAATTTCGGAGGTACCAGTGCTTTCCTGGATTAGATATGTATTTCAGTTACTTTTTGGGAAATTATAATGTATGTTATAAATATTGTTTTATTGCTTTCACTACATTATTATAAATATTCTTACATTCATCGCGCTATATATGTTATTTCGGCAATTTTAGAGTTTAACTTTATATGACTTGGCATGAATACTTGGTGTAAGGGGTCAACAAATACACTACCTACGTGAATTCTTCTTAAAAGTTTGCAATTTAAGGCTAGTTTTAATAGCACTCTTTTTCTTCGACCTCACCAAGGTGAAACAGTGCCGCTAACGTTATACGCCAGGTCACGTGATTGGAAGGCGTGGCTAAATGGTCCAAAAATGAGCAGAATGGACCTTAGATTTTCTTATGGAGATTTACATGTAAAAAAGAGCGATTTTTTGCTCGAACTGGCCTAGTTCCTTTACTAGCACATATTTATACTTATGTGAAACATGAGAAAAACATCGTTAATAGAGTTGGTAAACATATACATAAGAAAGTTACCACCATTGCGAGGCAGGTAGTAAACCTTTCATCAAGAAGAAAAGCTCAACAAAATTTGTTTGAGTTACAGAGCAGTGAAATTAGTGGTAAATTTTTAAGATATTAAATATCAAAGGCTAAATATATACAACTTAGAAAAAAAATATTGCCAAAGCTGCCTACCAATTGTAGCCAAAGCATCAACTAAATCGAATGTGTTGAGATAGACTTAAATACCTCAAAAAAATTAAAACTTTAAATGTATTACCCATATATTTTTAAATATAATTGTTTATTTATGTTTAACAAATTTAATTTTTTTATTTATGTTTTCTTGACACTTTATATCTGGACGGTACATTTCAGTTTTGTTGCAAATATTTTACACATATATTTACAATTTACGTGTTTAAACAGTAATTGCCTTATTAACAGATAAAAAATATGAAACATATTTTTATTTATTTAATGTTATCAATATAATTTACATTCACGAACAAAAAAAATTGTAATCAATTTTAACAAATCATATTATAAGGCATGTATTCTAGCTTGGCCCGAGGTAAAACTTATTGGATACAGATCTTATCTGTGCCAAAGATGGTACAGGAAAATACAAAAACTAGGATTGATTAACAAATATAAAAATAATAATTTATTTATTGGTAACTATTTACAAATATATTTTGGTGTCCAATTTTTAAGTCACGTTTCTTATTACTTGGTAACTTCTTCGGACGACCTAGAGCGATCACACCACTGCCATCGACTCCGCAGAGGCCGTCTATTCTTCGAAGATCATCTAGGTGTTTAGAGACTATTTTGCTCACCGCTACTAACACCACCAGCATACCCTCGCATCAACATCACTCCACTTATTTGTTAATTTTTTATTTGTTAATTTGTTGTTTGTTAATACTGCTAAAAACTATGGGACTTGTGGTACAGCCTCTAATTATTAAAAACTCACATAAACACAGAACCAACCTCTATAGAAAAATTAAGTATTGGATGTTTTTTTCTCTTTAAACCAGTTTTCTTTGACAATATTAATTTAAGATTTTCAACTAGGCTTACTCCTTAACTGTTAATAAGTTTTTACTTGAATCTCTTTTAATACCTTAATAAAATTGAAAATATTTGGGCGCGTATTAAAATATTTATTTAGTCGCAAATGGCAAGCCTTACATGAATTAATTGGTTGTATAGTTTAACTTGCAAATTCTTCCTATACCTCTGGTGGAAACTGCGCTTCTTTCGTAAATATATATGTTCAAAGAACTTAATAACCCTTTGATAATCGTAAATTATCATTAAATATTCAGTAAATTCATCAGATACATCTTTTGGTTTAAAAAATAGGATTCCAGTAGCAGATCCCGCGAACTTCGTACTGTCTACCAAACAGTTCTTTCTTATACATATTCAATTTTATATTTTTCCATTTTTACACTGTATTTTTTTTATTTCTGTCGATTCTGTCATATATTTTTAATGGTTTCAAGGGTTGATCTGCTTGTTTATTTTAATTTGTTTTGTTGTTTTTTCCCTCCTTTTTTGATTTTTGATTATTTTCCATTTGACTTTGTTTTCTCGGTTTTTACCCATTTGTAACCATGTTTTTTTCGGTATGCTTCTACAGACTTTTTATTATTCTTTTTATTCGGTTTTTCACATTTTTCTGTTTTTTCTTCTAATTTTTTTTCTTTTTTCTCCCCTCTTTTTTCCTATATTTAATATTTGTATTATTTTATTTACTATTTCCTAATTTTTGCTAATTTTTACTTTTCTAATTAATTTCGATTTTTTGGTTTTTCTCACGTTTTTTCTATTTATTTACATTTTATTTTGTTAGGTTTTTCTTTTTTTAATTTTTCTCTTTACGTTTTTTTTCGTTTTTTTTTTATTTTTATAATTTATCTAGTTTATATTATTTTTGTTGTACCCGTTCGTGCGCGTTTGAAAAAATATTATATAAGTGCTGGAAATCTAATAATTCTTATAAACACAGGGTTATGAAATTTGGTATATAGAATCCTTTTGTCATATATAAGCACACTATTGATTTTGGTTCGTAGCGGATAACCCTTATATAGAAATTCAATGTTACTTTCTTACTTCTTACATCGACGTTGTTTTAATATTAAAAAAGAACTAATTATATTATACATATTGTTATGGAATACAATCACCAAATATATATATATATATATATATATATATATATATATATATATATATATATATATATATATATATATTTGGTGATTGTATTCCATAACAATATGTATATATATATATATATATATATATATATATATATATTGTTGTTGGACTCTTAAGGGTGGGTTCATCGATTAGCATTAACTAAAATTTCATTTTTCATTTTATACAACATTTAATATAACATTTTAACATTCAACACAATAGTATAATACTGAAACACGTATGGGGACTTTTACACAATTTATTTACAAAATTGTTAAGATACACTGAACTCTGCTGGATAACGTCTAACTACTTGACAATACAATGAACTCTTGTGAATACTTGAACTTGAACTGACGTTAACTGCCCATGCATCCCCTTATATACAACTTTATTTAATCTAGTTAGTGTGTTTACATCTTTCTAGAAAATTAAGGTCCCTTCCTTTACGGTTATCCTGTTACACTGCCCCCTCCTTAGATTCATTTCTCCTGGAATGTTATTTCCTACATTGGAATCCCGCACACTCCCTGAGCCAGCCAAACCATCTTCTTGGAGTTGCTGCGCATCTCCACTGTGGTTTCCCTGGTAAGGCGCCAAACGACCATGATGGGCTACGACGGGTTTCCCTCTGGGAATTTTCACGATCCAATAAATGACATCGTTAATCTTCTTCTTGATGGTGTAAGGACCTTCCCAGTTCTTTTGTAATTTGGGACAAATACCTCAACGCCGTCGGGGGTTATAGAGCTAGACTAAATCTCCAACTTAGTAACTCTTTTCCATTGTCCGTGTGTCATAGTACCTCTTCATCCGATCACTAGATAATTGTAGTTTTCCACGCACCAGGTTGTGTATATTCTCCATTCGATTCTGAAGGTCGGCGACATATTGTTCACGTGCCATTTCTTCACCAGGTTTACAACCAAACACCAAGTCACATGGTAGCCTCATTTCTCTACCGAACAGGACCTTCGCAGGCGTTTGGCCAGTTGATTCGTTGATGGCCGATCAAATTGCCAGTAGAAATAGTGGAATATGTCGATCCCAATCACTCTGACAATCTGACACCACTTTTGACAAATAGTTGGTTATAGTTCGGTTCATTCGTTCCACCATTCCATCAGACTAAGGGTGCATCGCTGTGGTTCTCGTTTTGTGGATGCCTAATCTTTGGCAAACTTCTTGAAACAGCTTGCTCTCAAAATTTCTCCCTTGGTCTGAATGTAATTCTAGTGGTACCCCAAATCGGCTTACGAATTCTTCAACCAATATATCTGCTAAAGTGGTGGCTTCCTGATTGGGAACTGCATATGCTTCAACCCATTTAGTGAAGTAGTCCATTACAACAAAGATGTACTTGTTTCTGTTATATATTTTGCTACCTTACATTCATTTAGTCTTACTTATAACTTCCGACCAACAAGCAGTTTCATTCATGTTCGATAATAGACACTCAAGCAAAATTAAAAATGATAACATCATGAGATGGAGACTAGAATTAGCTTGCTACAGCTACGACATCATTTACCGACCTGGAAAGCAAAACACAGTAGCTGATACACTGTCGAGAATTTCAGCAAGTTGTACAACAGACGATTTATTCAAATTACACCAAAACTTATGCCATCCAGGAGTTACCAGAATGTATCATTTTGTTCGCAAAAGAAATCTACCACATTCGTTAGACGATATCAGGAAAATAACATCTGGATGCCCAGTTTGTAACAAAATTAAGCCAAAATTTTACAAAAATTTTAACAGTCACCTAATCAAAGCCACAAAACCACTGGAACGCCTAAATATTGATTTTAAAGGACCTTTACCTTTAAATACTAAAAATAAATATATACTGACAATTATAGATGAATACAGCAGGTTTCCTTTTGCCTTTCCATGTTCTGACGTCACAAGCTCAACTGCTATAAAATGTCTGGAACAACTTTTTACATTGTTTGGAATGCCTGCCTACATTCATTCGGATAATGGATCTTCCTTAATATCCAGAGAATTCAACGAATATCTCCAATCTAGAGGAATATCTCATAGTCGCACCACACCTTATAACCCAGAGGGAAATGGTCAAGTAGAACGATACAATGGAATCATATGGAACACTGTTTGTTTGGCCCTTGAAACAAAAAACTTAGCTGTTGAACAATGGGAGACTGTACTTCCATATGCACTACATTCCATTCGTTCCCTTTTATGTACCGCTATTAACTGTACACCCCATGAGAGATTTTTTGCCTTTCAAAGAAAATCTATAAGCGGAACATCAATACCATCCTGGCTCTCGACACCACAGAAAATCTTAGTTAAAACACAGAATAGAACAAGTAAATATGATCCACTAGTTGATGAAGTGACTCTGATTGAAGCTAATCCTGAATATGCATGGATTAGATATGACGATGGAAAAGAAGCTACCGTTTCTATCAAACATTTAGCACCAAGAGGAGATCCACATTTTATAAGTAATGAAGATCTGAATGATACTCAAGTTACAAATTTGTCAGGAGATTCCACTATAGTAAACAATGATAAAAATATTTGTATACCCTCTGATGAACATGAATCAAATAAAATTGAAAATGAATCAACTGTTAGAAGATCTACCCGAATCCGTTATCCACCAAATCGGCTCCAGTATAATAATTAATGAACATTATTTTACCTGGGGCGAATGTTATATATTTTGCTACCTTACATTCATTTAGTCTTACTTATAACTTATTGATACATGTTGTTTTGTTTATCAGTCACTTTGACTTTAGTTTATTTATATTGTCATTGTACCATGTTAAAGTTTTGCTGATTAAAGCCTATAAACGTAAAGGTATATTCATTACAGTTTCCTACACCGGTCTGTGGAAGTGGCCCCAATACATCTACTGCGATTCTTTCAAAAGGACTTCCAACCAGGTATTGCTACATTTCCGCCTTCGGTTTTCGGTGCGGACCGTTACTGGCAGCATTTACGACACCAATCTTTAACATCATTAGTGCAATTTACCCAGTAAAATCTATCTCTGATCTTTTGCAGCGTTTTCGTGATACCCAGATGTCCTACAGAACTATCATTATGCATCTGTTTTAAAATTTCCGGTACAGCATTTCTTGGGACCACTATTTGTTTCCTTGTTTCTGCCCTCGGAATTTTCTACAAGTCTTTTAACGAGCCCTCCGTCCAAAATTAAAGAGTTCCATTGGGACCAGTATGCTTTTAAAGCAGGAGAGGATGAGAATATCTTTCTTCACAACGGACTACGGGCCATTCTCTTCCACTTCCGAATCTTTCTCAGAACGGGATCTTTTTCTTGTTGCTTCTCCAGCATAGAGCTCTCGTCTTCTGGCACAACCTTAACTAAGGCAAGTTTTTCCTCGTTCTGCTCCATACGGGTACAATGGGGGCAATCAGGTCGACATGGTCTTCTGGAAAGTGCATCAGCATTACGATGTCTTGTTTCAGGTCTGTGCTCGATTTCAACATCATATTCCTGCAGTTTTTCGAGCCATCTTGCTATCTGTCCTTCTGGGTTCCTAAAGCTAAGTAACCACTTTAAACTAGCATGGTCTGTTCTGTTTAGGAATTTTCTGCCATACAAATATTTATAAAAGTGTTCGACGGATTTTACAACTGCTACCAGTTCCCTCCGAGTTACAAAGTAGTTTTTTTTAGCTTTCGATAAAGTTTTGCTGAAGTAACCAACCACTCTTTCCTTACCGTCTTGTAGCTGTGACAAGACGGCTCCAATTCCCACATTGCTGGCGTCGGTGTCCAGACTAAGCTTACCATCAGGAAGTGGATAAGCAAGAACAGGTGCTTGCGTAAGCTGTTTCTTCAATATTTCAAACGCCTCTTGACATTTCTGATCCCAACAGAAGGACTTATCCTGTTCTGTCAAACGTGTCAAGGGTTTGGCGATGTCTCCAAAATTCTTGACATATCGTCGGTAATAGGAACAAAGACCCAAGAAACTCCGGAGCTGATGTTTGTCGATAGGGATTGACCATTCCTGAACGGCTTGTATCTTAGCGGGGTCAACAGCAACGCCATCCTTGCTTACGTTATGCCCTAAATAGTTGACCTGTCTCTGGACCAAGTGGCATTTCTTAACATTCAATGTTAGATTAGCGTTCTGTAATCTTTTAAAAACTTCTTCCAGGTTAGATAAATGTTCCTTAAAGGTCTTACCCATTATGATAATGTCGTCTAGATAAACTAGACAAGTTTCCCATGACAAACCCCGCAGGATGTTCTCCATTAGTCGTTCAAACGTGGCAGGAGCATTACAGAGGCCAAATGAAAGGACCGTAAATTGCCATAACCCTGATCCACTGGTAAAGGCAGTCTTTTCTTTGTCTGCAGGATTCATTTTAACTTGGCAGGGGATAACTGTCCGTCTTAGTGACATCATTTAGCTTTCGATAGTCGACACAAAACCGCATTGATCCGTCTTTCTTTCTCACTAATACCACAGGAGAAGCCCACGGACTACTGGATGGTTCGACTATGCCATTTTGAATCATTTCTTCAAGGGCTCTGTCGGCTTCTTCCTTCTTAACTTGAGGCATCCTTCGGGGTACCTGTCGAATCGGACGTGCATCACCAGTGTCAATTCTATGTTGTACAACATCAGTTCTTCCCAGTTTACTTTTAGAACCAAATACAGGTTTATAACGGTAAAGTAGATCTCTTACCTGTTTCTTTTCTAATTTTGACAAAGAGGGATCTAATTTTGTCATTAATTGTTCAATTCCGTTAGTCTCATCTGTTTCCGTAGCGTTTACCTTGTGAATTATGGCCGTTACTGGTTCTAAACTTCCCATTACCGTGTCCTTTCGGAGAAGAACTGGATGATCGTTCAAGTTGATAACTCCGATAGGTACCTCTTTGGCGGATCTAACAAGAGTCTTACCCACAAGGAGTCCTTTTCCCAATTCATGCTCATGGTTCTTCGGCTCTATCATGGCTGGGGCACCATCTGGCCCCAGTCCATCCAACCGCGCTGTGACGACACATTCGCAGCTCGCCGGAACTTCGATATCATCGATTAGCTTAATCGAGGCATTGTCAACTTGTTTTCGGTGCAGGAATATTTCTTCATTACCAGTACGAAGGATACGTCGGCGAAGATCCAAATGATAACCACAGTGGAGCATAACATCCATGCCCAGAACAACCTCTTTATCAACGTCAGCCACTCTAGCAGAATCTCCGGTAGCGGTTCGCAGTCTCCAACTGGTAGGCCACATCTTCTTTCGCGTAATGATGGATGGTCGAACGATAGTTTTCATAGCTCCAGTGTCTACCAGCATGCTAAAGTTCTTCCCATCAATGAGGCCATCCACATATAAGCTGTCCACGTGATGTCGCAGAGTTGCCAATTTAATGGTGTGAGGGGCTTCGGGAATGTTTGGGGTCGAAGTTGCCCTCCAGGAGTCGACCCGTTTAAAGTTTTCCTGCTGCTGGGGTACTTCAGCAGGAGATTTTTCTTTATGGGGGCAAGTATTTCTTATATGGCCTAGTTCTCCGCAGTTCCAGCATCTCACTGGGCACCTTCTTTTTGGAGATACCTTCATTAACCTCTCTACTACCGCTTCGACGTCGCTAACGGAATGAACGGCATGGTCGTAGTTACCGGTGACTTTCCTTAGTCGAGCAACTCCACGTGAGGCCTCCGTCGCCGCCTTAAACTCCAGGGCAATGGTCAAGGCGTCCACAAGGGTCTTCGGCCGCGCCAACCGTACAGCGCGCTGCAACTCGACGTCTCGAAGACCATCGGTGAAGGTTTGGACTGCCAGGCACTCCAGGAAATCCTCCGCTACATTTGAATACGCCAGTCGTACCATTCTTGCTACTTCCGCCTCAAATTCCTGGATAGTCTCTCCATTTTTCTGCTTTTGGCTCTTTAACTGCATTCGGTACACTGGTTGTAGATGGTTGATCTCCTCTCGCAAGTTGGCCACTTGCTGGTTTTGCTCGTCTCGCAAATTGGTGACTTGTTGATTTTGTTCGTCTCGCAAGCTGGACACTTGCTGATTTTGTTCGTCACGAAGAGTGTACATTTCGGAGCGCAAATGCGATATTTGCTGGGAGAAGGAACTGGATAACTCTTCTGGTAGGGTAGACATCCGTTGTGATAGCTGGGACATATCTTCTCGCTGGCTCTTCATCTGACTGGAAAGCTCCTCTTGTTGGTTTGTCATTCGTTGTGACAGCTGGGACATATCTTCGCGCTGGCTCTTCATCTGACTGGAAAGCTCCTCTTGCTGGCTCGTCATTCGTTGTGACAGCTGGGTCAGTTGTTGTGATTGTTCTTCTTGGAGCCGGGAAAGTTGTTGAGTTTGTTCTTCTTGTAATCGGGAAATTGCTTTTTGAACCGGGTCCTCAAACTCCACAACGTCAGGGTCCATATTATTATCTAGGTAGTATTCACGGAGCCTTTTTAACAATACGGATTTGCTCCCAGTAGTTTCCAACTTCAATTCTTCGAGCTCTCTTCTGAGCTCAGCCACCAATAGTTCATTTATCTTTTTTCCAGGCATTCTTGTATCTTCACCCCACACCTGACACCAATTTGAAACACGTATGGGGACTTTTACACAATTTATTTACAAAATTGTTAAGATACACTGAACTCTGCTGGATAACGTCTAACTACTTGACAATACAATGAACTCTTGTGAATACTTGAACTTGAACTGACGTTAACTGCCCATGCATCCCCTCATATACAACTTTATTTAATCTAGTTAGTGTGTTTAGATCTTACTAGAAAATTAAGGTCCCTTCCTTTACGGTTATCCCGTTACAATACAATACAATAAAATTTGTTCAATCAAAACTTATTACTACTCTTAATTTAAAATAAATTTTGCCCCTTTTCCTAAATCTCTATTATAAATTAATACCATCAGCTGATACTACCTTTATAACAGAAATACTTATCTTAATGTAAATTCTTTTTATAATCTCCAAATCATAATCTCAATCTATGTACTTTATTTTTAATTCCAATTTCCACATTCTAACTCCATATTCTCTTTCTATTTAACTATATTAACGATACTTTCTTCATTATTCCATTATATTCCATTTTTATATTTTTTTTAATTACAATTCATGTGACATCCGTAAAATTTCTTTGACTCAAATGAAATCAATCATCCAACTGACCTCTTTGTATCCTCTCATCCAATTCCAATTACTTTTTATTTATTTATTTATAAATTCTTCTAATTAGATAATTTTCTTTAACTTTATTTATTTTAATTTAAATCCTAATGTTTCTTACTTAATTAATCAAATTCTATCTATCTTTTCAACTTTATATTTTTTTTTTCATGACTTTTTCTAATTTTTAATTCTTGACAATCTAATCAATAATCAATCATCCCCTTAACAACGTAGCAACCCCTTTTATACCTTTTTTTTCAATTATTTTCTATCATTACTTGATAACTTCCATAGATTGACATTATCAAAATTTTATATCTCGTTAGTCTCAAACATATTTACACCATACATAAAAACCAACTAGTTAATCCCATAACAAATCCCCCTAAATTTAAAAAATAAAATTTTCTTTTAAGATACATTTTACTTTTTTTAAAATTTACTTCCAATTCAATTTTTATTTATCTAAATCTAACATTCATTATTCCTATATTTTTTTATTTAATTTTATAACTTTTATTTAGTTTATTTTATTAATTTCTTCCCCCTTTTTCTGATATTTTCCCATTATTTATTTTCCTATTTATTTTTAATTTTAATCTTAATTTTATATTAATCCCATTTTCGTTTAATTAACTTTTTTTTTTTTCTTTTTTTATAATTATACATTATATCCTTCCAAATCTTCTTTAATCTTGTTTTAATCTTATTACATATTTCAAAATAATTTATATCATCATCTTCGTATGTTTTATTCTTAAACTTTTTTTTATTCTCATTGTCATACTTAGATTCAGTTTCATATTTAATTTTATTAATATAATAATATAATTCATTTTTATATTTATTTTCATCAACTTCATATATTTCATTTTCATATTTTATTTCTTCACTTTTATAATATTTATCTTTTTCATTCTTCTTATCCTCTTCATATTCATTATTTAATTTTAATTTCATATTCTTGTTTCATTTTGTTTTTATATGTCTCATATTCTTTATAATATTTATTTTTACTTTTTCCTTCATGTATAATAATGTATTGACAACTAATTTTTTCTTTATATTGACACATAGTTATATTTTTATTAATATTTCTGTCATACATTTCTTTTAATAAATGTGTGTCTTCATTTTTCGGTTTAAACTGTTTATAATCCATCATAACTTTTATCTCAGGACATTGGATTTCATGGTCATTATAACTTATTGATTTGTCATTCATTGTTTTTATATCTTCCGTTTTCATTTTTTGTTTAAATTCATCTTTATTTTTGGTCATCACTTCTTTGAAAATATTTTTTATTTCTTTTTTAATTTCACTTTTTATATTCTTAATATCTAATTTTATGCCTTCTATATTTTCTTTTAAAATCTTTAACTCTTCCTTATCTTCTTTTCTATAATTTTCTTGTTTTCTACTATTTTCATCAAATTTTTCATCCATTTTTCTAATATTTTCATTCATTTTCTTTTCCATTTTTCTACTATTTTCATCCATTTTATTTTCCATTTTATGCAAAAATTTAAACATTCTCTCCATCTCTGTTTCTTGATGTGGTTTTGAACTAGTCGCATCTCCTATCACATCTACATTTACAAACTGAATAGTTGTGTTTTCTTCTCCTTCCGAAGATCCATCATTTTCCCTTATACCAATATTTTCTATTGTTTCATCTACATCTTGTCCTATAGTATACCATCATTACTTTTTGTTTCATGCCTATTTTCACTGTATTCTTGTATTCCATCTTCTCTCCTTCTATTTCTTCTATATGGTCTTGTATCCATTTTATTTAAGTATTTTTAAGTATTTTATTTTTAATTTAAAATGTCAATTTGTTATATTTATCTAATTTATATGTAGATTTTTAAAAAATTTCTTTAACTTTATGGTCTTTATGTATATATAAATATTATTAAGATTCTCACCTAATCCCCTTATTTCTATTATAATTTGTATTATGTTGTATTTCAATGCTTCACTGCTCTAGTCTGCTAATCACACTTTTGTCTATTTCACCCTCTCAATATACTGCTTCCTGCAAACTGGACTACTTTATTTAACTGCTTTACTTGGGCACCACGTTGGCTCGTCAAATTTGTTATGATTTATGTTTTTCTTTGTTTCTTGCCCCACGTTGGGCGCCAATTTTGTTATGGAATACAATCACCAAATATATATATTGTTGTTGGACGCTTCAGGGTGGGTTCATCGTTTAGCATTAACTAAAATTTCATTTTTCATTTTGTACAACATTTAATATAACATTTTAACATTCAACACAATAGTATAATACAATACAATAAAATTTGTTCAATCAAAACTTATAACTACTCTTAATTTAAAATAAATTTTGCTCCTTTTCCTAAATCCCTCTAATAAGTATCTCTATTATAAAATAATACTATCAGCGGATACTACCTTTATAACAGAAATACTTATCTTAATGTAAATTCTTTTTATAATTTACAAATGATAATCTCAATCTATGTACTTTATTTTTAATTCCAATTTCCACATTCTAACTCCATATTCTCTTTCTATTTAACTATATTAACGATACTTTCTCCATTATTCCATTATATTTAATTTTATATTTTTTTAAATTACAATTCATGTGACATCCGTAAAATTTCTTTGACTCAAATGAAATCAATCATCCAACTGACCTCTTTGTATCCTCTCATCCAATTCCAATTACTTTTTATTTATTTATTTATAAATTCTTCTAATTATATAATTTTCTTTAACTTTATTTATTTCAATTTAAATCTTAATGTTTCTTACTTAATTAATCAAATTCTATCTATCTTTTCAACTTTATATTTTTTTTTCATGACTTTTTCTAATTTTTAATTCTTGACAATCTAATCAATAATCAATCATCCCCTTAACAACGTAGCAACCCCTTTTATACCTTTTTTTTTCAAATATTTTCTATCATTACTTGATAACTTCCATAGATTGACATTATCAAAATTTTATATCTCGTTAGTCTTAAACATATTTACACTATATATAAAAACCAACTAGTTAATACCATAACAATATGTACAGATAGAGCATGTTACTAAATTTTGCGATGCCAGTTCTGTCCTAAATGAAAATGTCTGCTTTTAATTTCAAGTTCTAATAATATTGAATGCACAGCAATATGTATTCCATGTACGAAATCCATCAACATATATTTTTTTTTTAATTTAAATTCTAAATTCAAGCATTATTTTACGAAATGTCCAGTTTTTGTAACATTTCCGCAGTAAAAAACACAAGCTGTACACAGAAACGTTGTTATAATTTGAGTTAGGGCTAGTGCATACATACAACTTATATTTGAACAGCTATTTTGTTATGTAGGTATCATATCAATGCACAAATCAATTAACTTTATAAAATCCGAATGTGGAGAAATGCGACGAAATAATACGTGTTCTAAAATTCTCTTTATAATATAAATTTAAATAAATATTATAGAAAGCATAAAAAAGATATACCTTTTATCAAAAAAAATCTTCAAAAATTTTACTATTTTTGTGTGACTGATGAAGTTAGTTCGATTTGACAAGTAAAAAAAGTAATAGTTTTCTTACAATATATTATTATTTGTTATAAATTTAGCTTAATTAATACCTATACGATCCTGGAAAAAAAATCTAAAAACATCTGCAAGAAAATAAAGGTGAAAAAATATGTATTAAAATCATCAAAACAAGGGTTTTCTGGATGAGCGGTATTGTCTGCCAATACCATTTAGTGTGAAAATAAGGTGTTGTGGATATTAACATGCAAGCAAATGATAGAGAGATAAAGTAGAACCTCTTTAATCAAAAACTGATATTTTAGTTAAAAATATCTGGAAAATGACAACATTATCTCATTATACCGCATGGGTCTTAGAAGTCCAACAAAATTGGATATATCATTCAAGGTGACAACAGTCCTAAAATCAGTATTTGAAATGGCGCCACGGCTCTTGTCACGATGACTGGAAATATTACGGACGATATTAAGGAGTTCCTTAAAAGGGTAGAAAAAAGGCATGCGATTTGAAGAGATAAAAAAATCGACTGCATTAATTATGTATGCGCATCTCTCATCAACTGAACTGTTTAGTTGTGTGGAAATTACGAAAAGCACCAACTCGATAAAACTGTTTAGTCGATGCAAAAGTTGTATGTATGCCCTAGCCCTTTATTTAGTTGATTTATATTTTGTGTTTATGCGACCTTCGTACTACAGCAATTTCGATATTAATAGTTAGTTCTTTCTTGCTTTCAATTTAGTAATACCGTTAAGGTTAACAATAACTCATAATTGGTTTTATAATTTATTGTTTATAGTATTTGAATGTTTATAAAACTTAACTTAAATCCAATGAGTTAGAAAGGATTTAATATACAGTCCACGAATTAGTAAGAAACATTGGTCCAAACGAACGGCATTGACTTGGAATTTATAAAGGTTTTGTTGAATTAAACTTGTTTTAATTCCAGAAAATTTGACAGATCTAACTTTAATTGAAAAATATAAGACTGAGTAAAGTTATGGAATATGGTAGATGGATTATTAATGAAATTGTATATATTCCAAATTTTTCGTTAAAAAACGACAACTTGTTTGTTTATGCAAATTTTTAACTAAGACGCACAGTAAATATAAACTTGTTCTACGATTAAAGACGAACAATTTAATTTTGCTAAATGTGTTTATCTTAATTTTTTTGCAATAAATTACGTGCGTGATAGCGACTGCTCGCGCGAAAGCTTGGAGTGCACGCAATCAGCGCAAATACCCGCTCGATCATAATAACTGTATTTAGTATTATTTAATTAACATCCTAAAATTTATAAGCCAGTGTTGTCTCTTTGGTCCATTGTTTCCTCCATTAACCCTCCATATGGCCCAATTGCGAGCTATTTGTACAGTGTCCTGACAAAAGCGTACAATTTTGACAATAAATATAACGTCACAGACTCATTCGGTTTTAACACGTTTATTAATAGATTGAGAACCCCTGATTATTACATTTTGGTTAGTTTTGTTGTAATCTTCTTATTTTTAAACTTACCTGGTGGTATTTACATCCAATGTATTACTTCCTTGTGGAGTAACATCCCTCCTCACTTTTCGATCTTTCTAGATACTTTTTTGACCCTTCTGAAATTTGTGTTATACTCGAATGTGTTTATTTTTGATAACTGTTTTTTTATAAACAATGGTTCGATACTTCAATGGGTTCCAAATTGTCTCCTATTTTATTTAATTTTTTTCCAGATGAACAGATTGAAGTTTCTCTTAAAAAATCTCTTGAAATCCCTTTTGCCATGTAGATGATTTTATTCTTGCTCTTACCCGTAATAAAAGTAAGGAAAAATTAAATATTCTAATGAAAACTTACAGTTCACGGTAGAACTTGAGTCAAATAATAGCATCTCTTTTCTAAACATGAGAGTCCACAGAACGTCTTTTGGGCTAAAGACTCAATGGTATAAAAAACCCATCTTGTTGGATAGATTTATGAATTTTTACTAACTATCCTTTAAGAATAAAAATTAACCTTGTTAGGGCGCTAAACAGTGGGGTCCGTAGGTTTTCTCACCCTGAATAAAGGAAGGAAGATATTAATTTATTATTTATTTATTTATTATTTTTTTACGGGAAGTCCCCATTTCAAAAATACACTATAAAGAAGTATTCTAACCATAACAATTTAACTAATAAAGTTTTCTAGACAATACATAAACAGAATTTGACATATTTAAAAATTTAAAAATAATTTACAATACTTATTATTTATTATTTCACCGAAAAGTTTGCAAGACATAAACATGGCAACAATAAACCTTTGCTTATCTTAAAATAGAGTGCAATAGTTAAAAAGAATAATAGAAAAATCTCTATCTACGATTCCCAACATACTCAGTCAGACATTTTTTGAACCTTGATGAGTTTATGTTCACCAAACAATAGTGCTTGTCAAAATCATTACCAAGATTTTGAATTCTATTTATAGGACAAAATTTACCATAGTTGGTATGATGATGTTTATTGAAAAATAATGGCTTGTCTCTAAGAATTCTATTGCTGCACCGGAAACTTTTTAGCCCTAGAAACTCAGGACAATCAATGCTGTTGTTAAGAAGTCTATAAATAAAATTCAAATCACACCCAGTTCTTTAATCCTCCAGGGAATTAATGTTCATCCTTGATCTTAGTTCCAGCAAAGATGAGCCGCTTAAGTCTAGTCTGTTAGCACAAGTTCTAAGACACTTGTTTTGAATTCTTTTAAGGGTTTGAATGTGATTTAAGTAGTAGAGAGACCATACTATGGAGGAGTAAGATACGAACTAAACCAAGCTACAGAACTCTAAATGCAGAAACAGAAAATTCCCTAGAGCTTTTTTTGTGATAAAGCCGAGGTTGCGGAGAGCTTTATTTGGTGTAAGGTTGATATGGGAATTAAATGACAAAAAACTGTCAAATATCACCCTCAAGTCCCTTATTTGGGCGACTCTTGACAGAGAGTTTGTATCAACAAAATAATCTAATAATACCATATTTTTTAATTTACTGAAGGATATCACAAAACATTTATCTTTATTAAGATATAACCCATTAAAAAAAGACCAATCATAAAGTGAATTCAAGTCGTTCTTGATCTTAAGACAATCAGATAAATTTTAAATTTTAAGGTATAATTTAAGATCATCACCAAATAACAAAAATTCACAAAACTTCAATATTCCGGCAATATCGTTTATAAATAAATTAAAAAGAAGAGGACCCACGTGTGAACCCTGTGGAAGTCCAGATGTGACTAAGATCGGAACCGAAAGTGATCCCTAGATGTAAACATATTGAACTCTCCCACCAAGATAACTACACAACCAGGATAGAAACCACCCAGGGAAACCATAACATCTTAACTAAAAAACAAGTAATGAGTGGATCACCGTATCAAATGACTTCGAGAAATCGGTATAGATGGAGCCTACCTGATAACTACTCTCGAAAGCCCTAACAATGTAGTCCTAATACATTATTAGATTTGTCGAAGTAGATTTACCCTGTCTAAATTCATGTTTTTCATTCATTAAGATATTTCTACAGTGTCAAGTAAGGTATTTGTTTAATAAGAGCTCGAAAAGTTTAGGGATGGCGAATAACATTACAACAGGTCTATAATTTTTTATATTATCTCTGTCAGCACTCTTGAATACAGGAGTTATATAGCTATCACGCCATTTATTAGGAAAAGTTTGTAAAGTTAATGACAAATTAAATAAGGTTTGTAAAGGTTTAGATAAACTGTATATTAAGAAAATATTATCAGAACCATAACTTATTTTATCCTTAAGACTAAGGATGGATTCAAAGACTTCAGCAAGTGAAAACTGAATAAACGGGATATCTACATATTTTTCTGCAGTAAAGTCAAAGTTATTTGGATCAATTGTGTCAGAGCTATAAACACTAGAGAAATGGCTAGCAAACAAGTTGGCTATGTCCTCACTAGATTCAGCAGACAAGCCATCAAAATGCATTAACGTTTGAAATTCCATGACTTTTGTTTAAAGAGCTAACATGATTCCAGATAAGTTTAGAATCAGAATGAATTGAAGTATCAATGTTAGAAATATAAAATCTGTTACACTCGTCTGTTAATAATTTGCATTGTGTTCAAAAATCAGAGAACATAATATAATCAGCTGCTGACTGAGTATGCTTGAACTTGGCATGAGCTGCCTTTTTGGACAAAACAAGAGTTTTCAATTCTGGACAAAACCAACGAGAAAACTTTGCAGGTGTATATGTTTTTTTAGGTACGATATTGCATTTGAGATCACTTCATAAAAGTTATTTCCGGATTTATCAATGTTTAAATTGTCAAAAATACTATTTCAGTTTACCAAAGAAAAGTAATTATTCAAGCCCTGTAAATTTCCGTTTCGGTAATCATAATCGGTTAAACTATAATTTAGTTGCTTACGATTAGTTATACAACATTCTGTTAGAAAAATTCAACCAGGCAGTTTTTAAACAACATGTTTTTCAATGTAAGGAATGATCAACCATCACATAATCCAGATCCTGTTATTCTTCCACCAAGAAGAAAGTTTTCTCATTGCTTCTTATAAATAATCTGACTTGCTGTCAACCAGAAAGCAACTTCTGAAGATGCCAACCGATCGTGTTGGCGAAAGGTCAAGTCAACATGACAATCGACGCCGGCCTAACAGCCCAAAAACCATTGATACATACTAATAGAATTTGTTTTTAATAACACTCACTTTACCTTTAATAAAGAATATTATAGACAATAACATGGCTGCTCCATGGGATCAATTTGTTTACAATTTAAGCACAATTTATTATGGATGAATTGTTGGATTGTTGTCTACCTAAATTGTCTCTTAACATTCCTTTCTAGAAAAAATATGTCAATGACATTATTAGTAGTATCCTTGAAGACTAAAAGTACAGAAGTGGATAAAGTGTTTAATACTTAAAATCAATATCTTAAAAACGCTATAGAAGAAGAAAGTGTGGACAAAGGGGTCCCCTTTTTAGACACTAAAGTTATTAGAGACGACTATAACAAGATAAGTTTGAATTGTTATAGTTCTGGAAGATATATGAATTATTACTCTTACCATCCTTATAAAATGAAAATTAACTTAATAACAGCCTTAAAACCAGAGTTACCAAAATATGTCACCCATTTTTAAAAAATGACAGTTTAACAAAGTTATATAAGCTTTTGGTAGATAACTCAAATCCACCTACATTATTAAAACAACTTATTTGGACTACACCTAACAATGACCGAATTGGGAGCAGAGTTGGAACAATGGAAATTAATAATAATTCACCCACCAAAAGATATGCTAGCATGCCATACATACAAGAAATCACACCTAAAGTGACAAAAATTGTAACAGAACTAGGTAAAAGTGACCCTTGGTAATAAAACAACAAAAACAGTGAACCAACTTTTTTGCAAAACTAAAGACAAGGTGAAGAGCAGTTCGACCAATAAACGAAACCAGTATCACCAAAATCCTATCCCCATTATCCCACCAAGAGAAAGTGAGAGAGAATATATGTTTATTGTCTAAGATAATTTATCTTGTTGACAAACACTATGTTACTTATGTACAACAAGTATAAAGTATAATATCTATTAATACTTATATGCACTACAAATAGTGTAGCAATGTCTTATAAAATAGCAGAAAACTTAAATATGAAATGTAACATATTAAATTAACATATAAATATAACTTATTAAATATATAGTCAAAATACAAATCAGGCCACATCAAGTACAAAATACAAACACCGTTCGAATCATATAAGAGCTTTAGTGATCACAAAAAAACTTTGTCAGATCATAACAAGCTTTGTTAGTGAGCATTGTAAACAACGAAGTCTTGAATGTATTTTATTAAAAATTTTGATACCGTTAAAGAGAAAAGAGTCTTTGAGTAATGAGGTCTTAGGAATAGGCAGTGCTAAATTCCCTGCAAAACGTCCAGATCTGTTATTATTAATGTACAGATGTTTATTCTTATAAATACTGCATGCCGTTTCTAAAATAAAAAGGGAAGTCAGAGTAAGAATATTATATTTTATAAATGGAAGCCGACATGTTTCCCTCCACTTTGCTTGACACAATAGTCGTATACCTCTTTTTTGTAATAGAAATACTCTGGAAAACAGTTCTTGAGTACATGCTCCCCAGAATGGAATACCATATCTAAGGTGAGATTCTATTAAGGCAAAATAAACAGTCTTTGCTTGTCAAAATCCAAGCTAATTTCTGGTAGATTTTATAGCGTAACAACCTGATGCAAGTTTTTCGCATAAAGCATTAACGTGAGTTTTAAATTTAAGATCCATATCTATGTTTAAATCAAGAAATTTTACAGATTGGTGGGATTAAGGTTCTGGACAAATGTTAGACATTAAAGACTTAAAGCAGAGAAGTTTGGTTTTGGAAGTGTTCAAAGTTAAAAAATTTGCAGAGCACCAATTTCTTACGGATTGAAAATCTTTATGCACTATTTGAGCTAAATCACTTAAATTTATAGCTTACGATAGAAGGGTGGTATCATCTGCATATAAAGTGAATTTTGCAGATATGTCAAGGTTAGCTAAATCATTCATGTATAATAAGAAAAAAATGGGTCCCAAAGCCGAGCCTTGTGGAACCCCCCAAGTGATATTCATTAAATTTGAGTCTCGGCCTGTTCTAACAAACTGACTTCTACCTGACAAATATGAATCAATCCAACTGAGAGCCTTATTCTGGATACCGTAATGTTGAAGCTTGCTCAGCAATAAACCATAACTTACACAATCAATAGCCTTTGTTAAGTAGCAAAAAACTGCCGCAACAGCTTCACCTAAATTAATATTATTGTAAGCATCTTCCAAAAAATTAAAAATTGCATCGGATGTACCAGTTCTGCTACGAAAACCATACTGTCTAGGGCTCAGTACATGGTTTGTCTCTAAATATGTTACTAATCGTGCCTTAACTATTTTCTCTATTATTTTTGTCAGTGTAGAAATAAGGGAAGTAGGTGCAATGGGATTATTACATTGGTTTTTAAAAAATTGGGAAATGTGCTGAAAATAGATAAAACATACAGAGCAGAGTCTGGTAAATTTCTAAATATTTTTATCTACTCTACCTCATATTATGTATCAATTTTTAGTTCGTGAAAACTGTCATTATAAACAGCAGTGCGTGAAGGATTGAAAGTGTGCGTGAAGTAACAATGTATTTTAAATGGGATTAACTTTTTCGCACTGTTTTTGACACACCTTCATAGAATCAAATATCCTTAGCATTCGCGTTGCCATGGTGTTGCTATGAGAGCACTAGTTCTGTTAGTATCTTGTAAATGAATTGAAAATAAATTGCTTTCTTGTAATTATTTTTTATTTGATTATCGTAGATAAAATATTGTATGAAACGGTGCGTGAAGTGCTTTTTGTGCACTTACGCGATATATAGCACTCGCTTCGCTCGTGCTCTAAACATCGCGTGCGTGCGCAAAAAGCATACTTTACGAACTGTTTCATAAATAACTATTATAGACATACCATCATATCCTGAAGAATTTGTGTTTTTTATTAATTTAAATATTCCCTTCAATTCTAAATAATTTGTTTTATTTATGATAAACGGACACTTATTTTTTATGGGCTTAAGATACGTTAAAGAATTTTGTTTAGATTGCAACTTTGTTGACAAAGATTCAGCTGCATTACAGTAGAATTCATTAAGTTCATTTGGATCCGGTGGTGTTTGGATATTGCCAGATTTCTGTTTACCCCTTAGTTCGTTTATTATACACCAAGTTTCCCTAGATACATTTCTAGAGTTTTCTAATCTTTGTTTATAATATATATCCTTCGCGTTTTTAATAACACCTCTATAAATTTTTGTATATTGATTATAATACTTTATAAACCAATCATCTTGGTAATATTTTCTGATTGGGTGGAGGGATCTTATTGTTTTGCAGGAATTTTTAATGCCATTTGTGATCCAATGTTTTCTACTTTTTATTTTAATTTTTTGTTTCGGCAAGGACATATCAAAAAAGTTACATAAAGTATCATTAAATGATTCAAATGAATGAGATAAATTCGATAGGATAGAATACCAGTCAAAACTTCTGCATCTTGCACTAAATTTCGAGTAGATTTAGAGTACAGACGATCAATTTTAAATTTATTATTATTACCTTTAATAAAGTTATCAATTTTCAAAGATGCAATTACAGCACTATGATCTGACAGATTTGCATCTTGTACAATACATTGGACATAATTTTCCTTGTAAGTAGAGCAGAAATAATCTATTAGGGTTTTAGAATACTTTGAAATACGTGTTGGTTTCGTAACATGCATTTTTAAATTGAAACAAGTAAGCAAATTTCGTAAGTTTTTGACATTATTACACAGAGGATCCTGAAAGTTAATATTAAGATCTCCTGTCAGAATAATTTGACTCGAATGGGAAATTCTAGATAACAACTTCTCCAGCTTATCTAAAAATACTGGAGTTCTACTGTTTGGAGATCTATAGATGCAAATTATATAAATATTCAATTTTGCTATAAGTGACACTGTATATTCAAACTGTTTTTTTTAAGTAGATTATCGAACTTAATTGCCTCAAATCTCAGTTCATGCAAAAGTGTATTGTGGACTAGAATAGCTGTACCACCGGCCATGTATATAGTTATTTCTACAAAAAATGGAAGACACAGAATAATCTGGAATATACAAATATTCATTTTCTTCTAACCAATGCTCAGTGAATACTAACATCCTGGGAAAATTATTATGTTCTAATAATAAAAACAAATCATCAATCTTATTTCGAACAGACTGGATATTCAGTAGAAAAAAAGTTAAACAAACTAGAAGTCGGATTTAAATTGTTTACTTTTAAGTTTGCTTTTATGCTTGCTGTTAATGAAGATTCTTGTCTTTCGTGGTCCGAAGAGCAGTGGCTGATCTTTCCTTGTTTTACCAGCCAGAGCAAAGCGACGTGCCAACTCCATGCACCCTTATACTGTTTAATGCCCGACATCGAGAATGGATCGATTCGATCGTTCCTTCATCCCCAGGGTCCCCATATTGTGGAACTCCTTACCTCCCCACGTCTTCCCCACTCGCTCTAACTTGCAGGCCTTTAAGTCCCAAATTAATGAATTGTCTCCTTTGCATGATGATTTAAAATCAAACGTTATTTACAAAATAAATTGCAATAATAATTGTGCAATATATATTGGGTAAACCTCTAGACTTCTTAAAGATAGAATCACCTCCCACAAAAGTGATTTAAGGTTAAATAAAGAATCTTGTGCAGTAGTTAGTCCTCATATTGATACTGGTTACTCTTTTAATTTCAACAACTCAAAAGTTTTAGCCTGTGAAAAAAATTATTACAAAGAAAAATTCTTAGAAATGGTACACATCAACAATGAACCATTAGCAATGAATAAAAGATCTGATATAAAAAACCTTAGCATCATATATTTAAACATCTTAAATTACTATTTTAGCGAAAATTTAAAATATATAATAGATTTATCTAATACGATGTAAATATTTTCAAAATCTCTGAATAGTAAAAGACATGGTCAAGGTTAACCCATCTCTACATAAAAAGAACGAACAAGCAGATAATATGGTTAAAAAAGTTTTGATAATAAATTTGTTAAAGTACCTAAAATGTCGTTGAAATAACTAAATAATTTTTAATTTTTAAAAAACAAAATTGGTGTTTCTTAGCAATGATTTTTTGTGCAAAGTTTTGTAAGGAATAATCTCACTTATTGTAAGTAGTTAAATTATTATTAGGCCAAATAAACATATTTCGAAAGCTTTCAAGAATAAAGAGAGTTTCGCTACCCGATATCCACAAAACAATATATATATGTATATATATATATATATATATATATATATATATATATATATATATATATATATATATATATATATAAACGAACAGAGCGTTTGTGACAGTCTTATATAACAAGATGTAAGAGATGATACAAACGTATCTAGTGCCGTGCTGTCAATAATAAATCCAGTTTTAAACTGGATTGGTGTTTGTTTAGATTTTCTAACTCAAGACACCGGTAGATGCTGCGAAATAGGAGTATAAGGATATTAATCAGCCCATGTCTCTTCATTAGTAACTGAAGAGACATAACCTATACTACACTGATGAGCTCAAAAAAAGAGCGAAACACGTGTCTGCAGTTGGTTTTGCCCCTTTATGGGCTGATTAATATCCTTATATTATACTCCTATTTCGCAACATCTACCGGTGTCTTGAGTTAGAAAATCTAAACAAACACCAATCCAGTTTCAAATTGGATTTATTATTGACAGCACGGCTCTAGATACGTTTGTATCATCTCTTACATCTTGGTATATATATTCTATATTTTTTTTTTTTTATATAAATAGGACGAAATTAGGGAAACAGAAAAAAATTTTTTTGATGTGTTTTGATTTTGATTTTGATGGATAATTAAAATTTGTCATTTTGTGAAATGTAATTTAAATAATGTTAATATAAACGTTTATAATAATTAATATTGGTATAATTTGAATTGAATCGAGAAGAAGGAACCCAGACCCAATAGCATTAATAAAAAGAAATAGAACCATCATAAATTTTGTCGTACCAACGTGGGGCAAGAAAAGCAGTCCATCATAAAATTTGGCGCCCAACGTGGGGCCATCTCGACTACAAGATCCACTACTAGATTCATTGCCAGTGCCGACTCCAAGGTCCACTACAAGAATCGACTCCTAGATCCACTACAAGGTCCGATTACAAGAATCCACTACAAGACCGACTACAAGCCCAATTACAAGACCGACTACAAGATCCACTACTAGATTCATTGCCAGACCCGACTACAAGAATCCACTGCGAGATCCACTACAAGACTCGACTACAAGAATCCATTGCGAGATCCACTACAAGACCGACTACAAGAATCCACTGCGAGATCCACGACAAGACCCACTACGAGAAAACCCGGAAACTGGAAGAATAAGAGAAGACAAGAACTTTGACAGGACTGACAGAAAGGTGAGATATTTGATTTACATAATAGAGCAGTGATTTGTGGGGAGAATTTAATTAAAAATTAAACATTAATTTTAAAATTAAAATTATTTAAAAATCAACCTATAAATTAAATAAATATAACAAATTAACATTTTAAATACTTAAAAATACTTAAATAAAATGGATACAAGACAAAATAGAAGAAATAGAAGGAGAGAGGATGAAGTACAAGAATACAGGGAAAATAGGCATGAAACACAAAGTAATGATGGTATAAGACAGGATGTAGATGAAATAATAGAAAATATTGGTATAACAGAAAATGATGGATTTTCAAAAGGAGACGAAAACACAACTATTCAAGTTGTACAAGGAGATGTAATAGGAGATGCGACTAGTTCAAAACCTCATCAAGAAACAGAGATGGAAAGAATGTTTAAATTTTTGGAAAAAATGGAAAAAAAATGGATGAAAAATTTGATGAAAATAGTAGAAAACAAGAAGAGTATAGAAAAGAAGATAAGGAAGAGTTAAAGATTTTAAAAGAAAATACAGAAGGCATTAAATTAGATATTAATAATATGAAAGTAGATATTATAAATGAAATGAAAAATATTTTTAAAGAAGAAAATAGAAAAATACAAAAAGAAGTAGACCAATTGAAACATGGAATTAAGGAGGTAAATTATGATACAAATATAAATGAAAATAGAAATAAACCTACGGGAAAATATGAAGAATTTATTTATCATGTAGACAATGTACAAGAAGAAAAAAATAAAAATAATGATTATGAAGGATATGTTACTCATGAAGAAAAAATGAAAAAGGAATATGAAAATATAAGATTAAAATTAAATGATGAATATAACTATAATAAGAAGAATGATAAAGATAATTATTACAAAAATAAAGAAGCAAAATATGAAATGGAAATATATGAAGTTGATGAAACTAAATATAAAAATAAAACTGAAATTAATTATGATAATGAGAATAAAAGGAAATTTAAGAAGAAAACGTACGAAGATGAGGATATAAATTATTTTGAAATAGATAACATTAATAGAAGATTAAGGAAGATTTGGATAAGCATTGTATATAATTATAAAAAAAAAAGAAAAAATTTTAAATAGTTGAATAAAAGTAAATAAGATTAAAATAAAATTAAAATTAAGATTAAAATAAAAATATGGAAGAAAATAAATAAAACAAAAATTTAAAGTAAATTTAAAAAATATGTCTTGGGAGAAAATTTTATTTTTTTTAATTGTGGGGATTTGTTATGGTATCACTGTGTCTATTGTGTAAATGAAATATCTTACTGTATAGTATGACGACATAGACCAGTGACTATATTTTTTTTTGATATAAATAGGACGAAATTAGGGAAACAGAAAAAATTTTTTTTGATGTGTTTTGATTTTGATTTTGATGGATAATTGAAATTTGTCATTTTGTGAAATGTAATTTGAATAATGTTAATATAAACGTTTATAATAATTAATATTGGTATAATTTAAATTGAATCAAGAAGAAGGAACCCAGACCCAATAGCATTAATAAAAAGAAATAGAACCATCATAAATTTTGTCGTACCAACGTGGGGCAAGAAAAGCACTCCATCATAATATATATATATATATATATATATATTTGCCACAAAATAGTTATAGAAAATATTTAAAGGTAGTTGGTATTTTTTAAACTAATTTTTTATCAAGCTGGAACCTTTAAATTCATAGAAAAGATACATCAGCTATCCTTATATTTGTATGAAAAGTTTAGTTGGAATTGGGCAACCAAAAATTCAATAAAAATCAATTATTAAAAAATTACTCATGTGGCCAGTACGCCAGCAGGGGGTAGGGCATAATGGCCACAGATATAAAAATGTGGTATATAACTTGATAAAACGCAGGGTCTGTTAGACCCATGCTCACGGGTTAAGGGTTAAAAAAGTGTTAATTTAATAAACAAAAGTTAAGCTTAAATTAAGTTACAAAAAAATTTAATAATTATAAAAGAAAATTATAACGGTATATCGGTAGATTACTTCCTAAATCGGTAGATCTACCGAAGAGTCGGTAGAGTTGGCATCGCTGCTCACAAGTTTTCACAAAACTACACAAAACACGTCGGCAAATCGGAGCCAAATGTGGTACAAAGAACTTCAAAGGAGGCGGGCGAAGTGACCCAACATTTTTGTCCATATATGGTAACGATACTTTTCTTTTAAGGCAAATGCATATTTTTTAATTTATTAACACCCTGTATATCAGATTCCAGATATTATAACGGCTAACGTATTAGTTTGATAAGCAGGATATTTAAAAAAGAATAATTTTTCTTCGTAAAATTAATATTTTTTTTATCTCGTAAACTCCATCTGTGGAATACTGTATATTTGTAGGCGTGTATAATAGTATATTACGTAACAAGAGTGGTAAGTAGGACATTACGTACGAGTGGAAAAGTTACGCACGAAGCCGCGTAGCGGCTAGTGCGTAATTACACGAGTACGTAATACCTCTTACCACTCGAGTTACGTACTATGCTTTATCTACGACTCAATATTTTAATTTCTATTCTAAATATTTGATATCTCTAAAAAATATATGACGTACTGTTATCTACTCCTTTGACAGTAAATGTCATTTATTCTCATTGTCACCATGCAGGGTAAGTAAGCTATAACGCACAGTTGTGCGTAATGAAACGTCATTCCAACATGACATTTTATTACGCACGACTGTGCGTTATAGCTTACTTACCCTGCATGGTGACAATGAGTATAAATAACATTTACTGTCAAAGGAGTAGATAAAATATAAAATAAATGACATCCCACATTGTAGTATGGAAATAGAAACTTCCTGTAATTTTCTACATATTTCCTAAGCCAAAGTCAGTCCCATCTTAACAGCTTATGTGATGGACGATATATTATATATTGTCATCCCCGTCCTATCCTTTAATGTAGTCTTCATAAGGAAATCTGTGGACGATAATTATATTCTTAACGTTACCTTAAGTTAAGATAGATGATATTTTGTATGTTTTTAATAGCTATCGTTCACGCATGAAGTAAAAGACAGCGGTTTTTTTATCTTTTATATTGCAGTTATATAGTTAAGATAAAACTAATTAAACAGATGATTTTCCCAGTTCATTTAAGAAAACATTGTATGTTACGTCATCATGTCGTCCAGATACTTTGGATCATAAAAAATTACGGTTATAAAAACCAAGTAACAATGCTAATGTTAGCAATTATAGTACTACATATTAATACGGTTATTAATGCATGGGTTGTTTATTTTGTATCATTACCTTATATTAAAGAACCTACACTCAGATTAACAAACATCTTTAAGGAGTTATCCTAGTGTCTTTTTATATATTTTTTTTTTCGATAGCTTAAACCACGAATAATAACTTATAAAAGTTTTAAGGCCTAACTTCGCATAAATTTCAAGTAGTAAGGGTGCAAACACAGCTACTTGCGCATGAAAGAAGCGCTCGATGGACAATCGCGTAGGTATGTAACATATAGCACGTGTAATGTGTATATGTGAGACTAGTTATACATAAATGAGAGCGATCGCGTTTTTGTACTGAAGATTTGTCTAAAAAAGAATTATTAAACATACGTAAAGGAGGCAATACACAAAATAGTAATGAAAGTTACAATTCATTTTGAAACTTTGCTCTAATACACCTCCATAATGGAGCAAAAAATGTTTAACGTGCTAATTATTCTTTTACTGTTTCATTTTTTAATAAGGGTTATAAAAGTGTTTTTAGAAGGCTACGAATAATGTGAGTGACTATTGATCTCTTGCACATGCATATAATGCGAACAGAGATAAAGACAGGATGTATGAACCGAACAGGCGGAAGTATTGATGCAACAAAAGAGGCTCGCTTAGCAAGAAAAAAAGCTTTTAGTGAGCAGAAAGCTGTTGTTACAAAAGAGAGAGGTGAATTGTATGGACCAGGGATAGCTGACTAGCAATATTAGTGGAAAAATATAACTTTATAGTAAATCAATTAATTATTTTAACTTTAACGCATGCATTTTTCTCGTAGTTTTGAATTTGTTGCAGCTCTAACTCAAAAAAAACATCCGATCCACTAAAAATTTTGACAGCATCTTTTAGACACATTTATGTTTACAATTAACTAACCTTTGCTTGATAAGATTGTAATTGTTAATTTGATGATTTTTGAAGATAAGCTTTTTGGAACTATGTTCCTTACGGCAGGCTTGAATAAGATAGGGATTTTGCGGCGTGACCGAACTGAAAAAAATGTAATAGTAAAAAACCGTAACGCTTGTAATAGTGCCACTATATCTAGTAGGCAGGTTACCGCTAGTCTCCACACAACGCTAGCCTCTACTCAGAGCTCAATATACAATAGACATAATGTTGACAGTTATGATATAATATTTAACTGTCACCGAAACTTTCTTGAAAGTGTTTACAAAAAATATAATATTTATAATGAATCAGGCAAAAGATGATCTTCTCATTACAGAATCTCCTAACCAAAGGTAAGTTTAATAATATGCATAATGTAAACAATATAGAAATCTATATGTCAACTTTTGTGATGTCCTATAAATTAATGAAAATCATTGGTTTTTAAATGTAAAATGTGTAAATTATGTTGTTATATTTTATTTAATTGGATTATCTACACCTGTTACTAATGTTAATCTCAAAATTTATAATAAATTATTAATATTAATGTAATCAAAATTTATGCAGTAAATACATAAAAATAATTTGTTATAGCATATGATAACTCTTCACGATTGGATATCGTTGGAGGATCGAATACGCGGGATGGTATTTTTTTTTAGTTTTTTTCTAGTGTTAAACCAAAAACTATAAATATTATTTTAATTTTAAATAAAATTAATTCAATTATCTTATTCCGATCATTATCATTATAAAAATTATATCTTTAGAGAATTTATTAATATATAAGCTGACCAGACGAAAAGTACAAATTATGAAAATATGTACAACCAAAAGAAATGTAATTATTATTCTATAACGTAGTATAATCCAAGGCTTGGAGAAGATAGGGATTTTGCTGTGCGACCGAACTGAAAAAAAAAGTAATAGTAAAACCTTAACAAAAAGTCTATGGAATAAACCGTTAAATGAGACGTGCGCAGGCGCTACAGTCGTATACACAAGCGAGTGGTGTCGATTCTACATTAGCCGAAGGAACTTAGTTCCTACCTGGTGTCCCACGACACCATTATAACTTGTTTAGCTAATTTTTTAATAGTTTGTCATTTTTTTATATGTTTTAAAATCCCTACTTGCTTGTATAGGAAATATATACTTTTTAATTAATTTCAAAATTTTCAAAAATCCTATGAGAGATATCTCAAATACTCTTTTACTAAAGAATTCATGGTTGGGTTTTCCTAACCGAATAAAAAAGGGCACAAAAAGTTAGCACTTCAAAAACCGCATCATGTCCTACAAAAGTGACGTTAGATTACATCCAGATCGTTGTTTCTTATCATTACATGAAAAGAATAAAAAAAAACTACAATACAATATAAGGTATTGACCAGAGAGGAGAAAAAATAAAAAAATACTGTTTCTGAATATAAGATTTATTGAACAGTTTTACTTACGGTCATATAAATTTCAATACTTTTTTGTAATATTGCAAAAAATATTGGAAAGAATAAGTTTTTTAAATATAAAATTAATGAAATAAAATCACATCTACTTAAAAATCTGCACTTTAATTCATTTATTATTGCAACATGTTTTAACTCAAACCGTTCTCTTCAGGCAAATGGTGTTTAAGTCTATTGTCAAGCGTATAGTTAATTATAGTTAAAGTTAATTTTTGCTTTTTTACAAGCAACTAATAAATACAAAATAGTAGTTGCCATATGTAATCTGAAACAAAACACACAGACAATGTGACTCTTATATTAAACACTACATAGTATTTATAAACCTATAATACTTAGAATTAATTAATTCTTGGCAACGTGGCTTTTGTTTGCTTTCTTTAGGGAGAAAGTCGAATTATCCTAAAGATTCGCAATTTTCATTGGTTGCTTGTCTAGTTACTGATTACGATTTGTTCATAATAAGTGTAATTCCAGTCAACGGGGACTGAAATAAACCATTTTAATCTATTACCTGTTTAATGTTGAAATAGATTGGTTGTCTGGCACGTGGCTCTCATTAGTCTTGTTAGTTTTTTTATGGCTCTCCAGTATTATATTTTGATTTGTTCTTGAAATTTTATTTGGTGAAAATCTTTTTTGTATTTGAGACCTTTTGAAAATATTCTAGAAGGTATTTAAAATACAAATCTAATTTAGTTTTTAAATAATTATTTTGATATAGATTCTGTAAAAACAGAAATTTCATCTATAAAGTGAAGTAGAGAACAAGGAAGTTACTAGCAATAAATATCGTATGTGGATGTCACCCTTTGCTTAAATAATTTTTCAAAATATGTTTAAACTATTGATGTTGAAAAATAATGGCTCAAATTATGATCTCATAGAGGGGATCCACATATTAACATAAATTTCTAAGCCATTGATAAAGAAGGTGGTATCTAGGAAAGAGTGTAATCCAACAATCTCTTACCAAACTAAATGAATATTCGTAGAAAAATTTATGAATTTTATTCTAGAAATGTTGTACCGTCTTTTTAAATGATTGAACAAGAAGTTATGGCAGTTACCGGTTAACCACATAAATTAACCAATACCTTGAGAAAATTTTGCAGTTGTTAGGATTAAATAACGAACCTTAAATAAAACACAATCGATTATGGAAGGAAAAATTATTGTCTATCTTGATGAAAATTGGTACGACACTCACGACATTTTAAAGAAAGGATGGAGTGACCAATCTTTTAGATGCTCCGTAAAAAGCACCACCAAACAGAGGAAAACGCGTGATATTTTTATATACCGAAAATAAGAATGGTTTTGTGCCAAATTGTTTGCTGCTTTTAGCCAAAAATATTTCAAGTTTTTAGCAGATTATCATAAAGACATGACATCTACATTATTTGAAAAATGGTTTGGAGAGCAACTGTTACCAAATATAACTACTTAAAATTCAATCATAGTGATGGGCAATGCTCCTTACCATTCACGAGAGACTGCAGCAATTCCGAAAGCTAAATCTCGAAAAAATGTTATTTTTTCGTACCTAGATAGCGTAGAGGTAGCTTATTCTTCAGCATCTTTAAAAAATGATTTGCTTCTTATATTAAAATCTTTAAATGTTAAATCAAGTTATGTTGTCGATAATAGGTATGGCTGAGCAATATGGACATAATGTTTTTCGTTTACCACCTAATTATTGTGTATTTAACCCAATCAAGTTGATTTGGAGCAACATTAAAAGAGAAGTTAGAAAAAAAAAGTGACCCTAACTTTATCAGAAAGTCTGATTGACACTAAAAGGGAAGTTGTTGCAAATATTTTGCATGAATTATGGTATAATTGCGTTGGATATGTTCATAAAATTAAAATAATTATACTTCCAGTTTATTAATGTGTTATAGATTCAAATTACATATCTAGTGAGGATAAAAATTTTAAAGTACATTAGTTTTTTTTCTATGATTTAGAATCATTCCAACATGACGTTTCATTACGCACAAAGAATGAAATTGTTTAAAGCGCCAGCGTTGGAAGACCAAACCACACTATATAATCACAAAATCGTCTTACTTTTCCATTATTAAGTATTTTATTAAACATTTCAAAAGAAAGGTTCTAAAAAATGTAGAAGAATAATTTTAACAACTTACCAATTTCTAAATTTTTTTCTTAACAATTACTTGGCACACCTAAATTTTAAATTTTGGGGTACCATGCTAGACATAATTGATATCTACAACCAGTTAATTTTGAAAAGTGTAAAATTTTCGAAATGGTTCTATGAATTTCATATTCAAAGTCGACTTCTACATTTTTTGGGTTAAAAGATAAGTTTAGTTCTTTGCATTTATCGCTAACAAATTAAAACAATTTTAAATATGTATTACTATTTTTTTCAGGAAAAAGGCAAATATGACCGGAACATAATATCCGTTTTTAAACGCATGGATAGTAAATAGTAAAAATACTTTGTACTTTACTAAAATGTCTAATCTATATAAATGGTATCACAGAAACACAAAGAATTTAGTTTTGTAAAGAAAAAATAATTTTTTTTTCTTATTTAAAAAGCAAAGAAAATTTTCGTCTTTAATAATAGTTTTCAGATCTAAATTAACAAACGCGTTGAAAACCTGATCCCTATTCTTTGGTAATGCTGGTAAATTATCTCGCCGTGCTTCGAACTTGTTTCCTCTCATACGTAATAGATCATCACTTCCAATGTCTAAAGCCCAAGCATTGTTCCCAATTATAAAAAATCTTACAGTTAATAATAATTTAATATATTGAATATTTACTACTAAGAGTTAATTCTTTATAAATTAGTTTCGATGGTCTGTCTGTATGGTATACGGGTGAAATTATTAATCTAATAAAAAAAGCATAACTGCATATGCACTTTAAAAGAACAAACAATATTGCCAACTATCAGGAATTCAGCAGACTTAGAACATTAATTAAACAAAAAATTTATGTAGCATATTTACACTATCTGGAAAATGTAAAAACCTGGTTAGTAAATGAACCTAAATCATTTTGGTCCATTGTCCATCAAAAAAATAATAGTACAAGAATCCCTGTAAGTGCATATCGTCAGAAATAAATTAGCAATAAAATATGCCGTCTGGAACATGTCTGTATCTTGATTGGTGTCTGAAATATGAAGTGGGTGAAGTAGCTTAAGTGTTAATCCACTCTTCCTCGCATAGGAGTGGTACAATAAAATCAAATTTTGCGTAATAAATTAGCAAATAAATGGCAATAAAATATGGTAATATACCGGATATAGACATGTAAAGTGGTTTACTTTGATTAATAGACGTACGAATTTCACGATATAAAATAAATGGGATCAATTTAATTACGCCTATGAATCAGTGTAAGATGTTATAATAAGCTGCAGAACAGCAATATATTTTTTTAAAATACCTTAAAATTTATTTGTAGAATCATAATACATATTAATAGAACTCCAAATGTAGTCAGGACGATCGAACATAAAAGTAAAAAGAACTAATACTAAAGGTGATAAAAGATATTGGATAAAAAGTTCAGACAAATTTGATTTCCCATGATAATGTTATTTGGACTTGAAATAGCGACCTTTTGTCATCGATTTTATAAGAGGATAATAGTTTTTTTTTTTAATATATCTAAAGAAATAACTTTTTTTTTTGGAAATTAGTAAGAATAGTTTTTTATTTAGAATTTAATTTTGAATAAGCTTAACAACTAATTTGTGATTTTTTTTATTAATAAATTAAAAGTCATTACAAGCATTTAAATCTGATAACTAAATTTTGATGATTAAAAATTATTATTGGTTTTGTATAGGTGGTAAAATAAATTTTCGACCTGAATAATATAGCTCACATTGTTCCAACTTTATTTAGGCATGTGTGTAGATTATTTTTGAATTAAGTTTATTACTGTTCTTGTCAAGTTTAGTGATATATGTATTCTTAGGGCTCACTATTGCTTTAAGGATGCATCGTAGAAATTTGATTGCATTGAATATGCAATAATATAGAAAAAGTCGTAATACTTTTTGAATTGTTTGAAAGTTTTCTTAAAGTATACAAACAAGAATATATTAAATGACATTAAGGAGAAATTAAAAAAATGTCGCATCCAGCGACACTCGAACTCGCAACCTATAGCTCTACGCGCTGAAGCTCGAACATTTAAGCTCTGGATGCCTAGTCACCAAATCGCTTATCGATCGTTAAATTCTACTCCTATCACATGTGACTCTTACTCATAGCATGATGTTAATAAGATAGAGACTTTGTCAAATCGACAATTGAAATATCAAACTCTCAGTCATTGTTTTTGTGCCCTGTATTCGGTTAGGAGACCAGAACCATGGATTATTTAGTAAACGATTATTTGAGATATCTCTCATATTATTTTTTTAAAGTTTTGAAAAATTTTAAAGTTTTTAGAAAGTATATAAACAAGAGTATATTAAATGACATTAAGGAGAAATTAAAAAAATGTCGCATCCAGCGAGACCCGAACTCGTAACCTTCAGCTCTACGCGTTGACGTTTTAACAACATATATTGTTTATATACTTTCTAAAAACTTTCAAACATTTATAAAATTTTCAAAAATCCCATAGGAAATATTTTAAATAATCGTTTACTAAATAATCCATGGTTCCGTTGTCCTAACCAAATAAAAATATAAGACAAAGCACAAAAAAATGCCTTAGAGTTTGATGTGTCAATTGTCGATTTGACAAAGTCTCTCTCTGATTAACGTCATGATGTATGTGCTTAGGGAGAAAATGAGTAAGTGTCACATGTGGCAGGAGTAGAATTTAATGACCGATAAGCGATTTAATGGCTAAGCATTCACGGCTTAGTTGTTAGGTTAGAATGTCAGCGCGTAGAGCTAAATGCTACGAGTTTGAGTCTCGCTGGATGCGACTTTTTTTCAATTTGCCCCTAATGTCATTTAATATATTCTTGTTTTTATACTTTCTAAAAACTTTTAAAAATTTCAAAAATCCCATAAGAGATATCTCAAATAATCGTTCAATGAAGTCGTAATGCTGTTTTTTAGCTATATTATCACAGACTAAAAACTGGCAGTTCTCACTAATTAAAGTTGCTGACTTTTCTTTCTTTCAAAAATTATCCATTTTTTCAATTTTTCCCTACTGTCCTTTAATAAGTTTATGCTTGGATACTTTGAGTACCTTTTTTTTATAGTAAAGTTTGCTTTCGATTCGGCAGAGCTTCAAGAAACTTTTTGACTCCATGGTATGAGGGACAATTAAAAATTGCATTGTTGCAGGTAAAAAACGCACTTTCTAAAGTGCATCTTAAAGTGTTAAAAAAAGAAAGATTACAACTCGGAATATTTAAACGGAAATGCGTATTTTTTTTTAATTCAGGAGTTTCTAAGATCGTTGAACAGAAATATAGCATCGGCGATCCTGTACGAGGTACCTTATGCCCAGTAGGTACGTCTTCTCCCGGAGTTTTATGAAGGTTCTTTATAAAATTCGTTTATTCACAAAATAGAACGGTTTTTAACCCTACAAAACAGTTGAAAAGTAGACAATTGTTAACCAGGGTGCAAAGTAGAAACTTTTCATCCGTAACCATTGGTAACGCGCCTCCATAGATAAAGATCATTAAAATATGAAAACCGTTTTCCATCTTCTCCTCAAATTTTATGGAAATTATTTATAAAATCCCGGGGTTTTTGAAATAGATGTACAAAAATATCATATCGGCGATCATGTACGAAGTACCTGGTGCCCTTTATAAAATTGAACAAGCAGTAACCATAATAGTAAGATTTGCAGGTAACTATTTTTTTTTCCATTAAACAAATTAATTTTTTATAAAAAATAAATTTCCGAACAACAAAATATTCATAAATGTAATTTTTTAAGAATTTATTTTATTTAGTATCTTCATCTGCTTCTTTCTCTATCTCGCTGTAGTAGTTGGTCGTATCTTCTATGGAATCATATACTTCGTTGTTGTGTAATTAAAGCAATCACAATTTTTCGCGCAATGGTGCAGTTCATGTCATGTTTCCTGCATTCACATAAATTTTCATAGTCGGTTTTTAGTTTTTTTATTATAAAGAATATTTTATAAACGCGAGAATACGATGAATATAACAAAAGGTTAACCGAATTTTATAAAGAATTTCCATAACACTCGAGGAGAAACCGGGCACCAGGTACCTCGTATAGGATCGCCGATGTGGTATTTGTGTTTAGCGACCTTAAAACCTCAGGGATAATAAATTTAAAAAAAAACATAAGAAACACGAATATATTAAATACATATTATAAAAAAAGTGTTCGTCGAGCTTTGTTAAACTGGATATAAAGTAAGATCTCTTATAAAGATTATAAAAAATAGATGTCCTGGAATTAATCCTTGTGTAACTCCACTTTTTACAATTCTTTTTGACCAATTCTTACACGAAATCTTCTATTTGTAAGGGTCGTTAATCCAGGGCGAAAGTTTTTCACGAACACCATATAACTCAAACTTGTACCGGAGTCTCATAAGCGGTATCAGATCGAAATATTGTAAAAAGTTTAAATATATCATGGTTATTGGTTATTGGACAGAAAGGGACCAGTCGTTAACGCAAAGGAAACATTTGTAGTTGCGTACCTTACAAATCCATGTTATTCTGGTGGTCTCACATTTTGTTTGGTAAGGAATTTTGACAAAGCATCGTTACTTTTCATAAGTTTTGTTTAAGGGTATAAAGGGTAAGCTCATTGGACGATAGTTTAAAGAATCCATCTTCTCACCCTTTTATTCATAAGTATTACACTATTGGATGGGATATTTTAAGTCACTTCTTATGAAAACCAATACTAAACTAATTTTGAATCGGTATTTTGCTGATGGTTAAGCTACGAATCTGCAGTGTCTCTTCGGTTTTTTATAGATTGAATGTGATTATTTAATTTTTCCCATACAATTAAAATCTACGGTTTAGTTAGAGTATTTAACCTGTGAAAAAATCACTTTGCCAGAGCCTGACTACAGGTTGCAATACCAAATCTACATGGCTTTGACGTGTTATAGTTTGTCGAATGAAAATTAAAGGAGTTCATTTACCAATAATAAAACTGTCCTGAAACATTACAGTACCTTCTTTGTATTTCGGGATAGGTTTGGCAAATTGTCACCATTTTATCCATAACGATTACACTATTGGGTGGTATATTTTAAAGCAGTTGTTGTGTGAACCATTACTTAATTAACGTGAGATAGTATCTTAAAGGTGGTCAAGCAACGGATCTCCAGTGTCTCTTCGTTTTTTCCTAGATTGGAAGGAATTATTTATTATTTCCTATACAGTTAAAATTTGGGATTTAATTAAAGTATTTAACTCGTAAAGTCACAATGTTTTAAACATTTAAATTATTTTTTATTATATTTTTTTGAATGTCAAGGGAATTCTATGGTCAATTCGATTGTATTTATTGGCTTTTAACTTTCCGACAACTCGATGTTTTACATGGAAATATAACGTACCATATTTATATATATATATATATATACTGATTTAATAAAATACAACCCATCAAATCCACATTTAACTAAATTGTTCCTTTCATAGCATTCGACATCCAGAGTGAAATTTCATTTTATTTCTGGTTTATATACGTTAAAATTATTGTATGGGGATTAAGTAATTGGATTTCATTGTATTTATGGATCTTATTTAAATCAAATGAAATAATCCTTAATGTATTAAATTAATATTATTTTTGTAAAATTTCTGGTTTTTTAAAATTTACAATATAAAAATAAACCAATTTTAATATCAGATATTTTTATTCGATTTTGTTATTTCTGTCGGCTGCTTGAAATATGTTATATTATTATAAAGAAGATATCAAAAAATACCGATTCCAAAACATTATTTTATTACTAAAAGAATAACATCAACTCTTCACAACATTTTTAGACTACTTACCTGCATCTTTTTATTTAAAGATAACAATATAATTTTCTTTAATCCTTTACTTCCTGGTTTTATGATTTAAAATAAATTACTCAGTTTTTTGTATTTATCATAATACTAAAGCATTAGGTATTCATATTATCTTTCATTACTGATTTTGTTCAAAAGATATTGTTCGTTCATTCTTTTATCCCACTTATCTATAAAAGTTTGAATTTCAAAGGGACCGCAAATATCTTTTGTTAAACTCCGGGTGTTTATTCGACCGCCAAATTAACCATTCGGTTAAATCAGGATTATTATCGGTATCGCATTTACCTCGCCATCAATATTAAGAATAGTTGTTATTTTATTTATTTTTCAAATAATTTTTCTTTTATAATTTAATAACTTTTAACTTAAATTTACATCCATATAGTCGAATGTTTAAGTTGGCTCTCAGAAAATCGTTAAGTAATACATATTTATTTAACAACCATCGCTATTTAAAATTGAATTCACAACGGGTAGGTAAATGTTTAGTTAATGATGGAAAGTATTATAGCAAACAAAACTGCAAACTTGCTTTGTCTCCAGGCTCGAACCAGGTCATAATGACCGGCATCATAACCATTTCTTTTCATGCAATGTCACTTAAACATATAATACATAAAATTATCAGCCTTATAAACAAATTTATAGATGTGATTTATTTGTGGTAAATGACTCAGCTAACAATCTGAACAACAGTATAAATAGTACTATTGAAAATAAACAGGTTAAATTATCACTAATCAATCCCCATTACCCGATTTTTTCAATATAAGAAATAATACAGGTTGCTGGAAAACTTTTAAAAGCAAAAATGAAAGAATGTGTATTTTTTGGTAAAATTAGTTTTTTAGTCAATTGATATATATATATATATATATATATATATATATATATATATATATATATATATATATATATATATATATATATATATATATATATATATATATATATATACGAATAATGGTACTAGTGGCTGGTTCAATATAACGTGAAGTCAATTGTGGAGTTGCAGTCAACGTTATGGCCAAGGTAAGTAAAGAAAACTCTTTGATTTCAGTCAAGCTTTCGAATTGATTTAATTCTTCTTCAGGACATCTGTGGTGAAGAACAATTTTTTTATAATAAAAAAATATAGTTACATATGTAATAACTTACTAATCGTGAGGTTATAAAAGAAGCGACGAATTCCGTTTGACAACATTACACTAATAAAATATTTTAAAATTAAGGTACATCACTATTAAAATACATAAAAATATATACATTTACACCATAAAACTTATTATTTTGTTATTTTTAGTATGGAGGTTTGTCTGTAAATGATTGAATTTTAATGTGTCTTCAGTTTCTTTTTTTATATATGTGTGGTTTTTATATATGGTTTTTATTTTAACACAGTAGGAGAGCAAAACATTTTAGTGATTTATTTATTTAGATTTTATTATTATATCAACTAAAATTCTGTAGTCATGAAATGCGGGATTTTAATTTCAAAAATTTTATTGTTAAATTTTATGAAAGTTGTTGGTTCTTGTGTTTTTATTTTTATTTATTTTGGTGTTATATTATTCTTTATGTTTGTAATTATGTTTTAATTTATTAATAGTTTATTTATATTTAAGTTTATATATTAAAATTTTATTTATATTTATTTTTGAAACGACAGAATGTAACAATAAATATTACTCAGCCCTTCTATATCAGATTTTCTATTAATACAAGTTTCCTTTTTGTTAATGTGTGTCATTACTAAGAATAATCGTTTCTTAAGGTTCCTTTCCCTTTCTAAAATTTTTGTTTCTTCAAATTTAAAACTATGACCATTTTTAATTGCATGTTCAGTTAGTGCGCATGCTTTATATTTATTATTTTTAATGTCACTTTTATGCGAGATGTTCCTGCTGTGTACAGTTCGGCATGTTTCCCCAATATACACCCTTTCACAATCCGAGCAAGTGATTTCATATACTACATTTGAACTTTCTAAAGTACTAAGCGGATCTTTGGTTCGGGTGTATAATCTAGAAATGGTTTTGATATTTTTAGTTCCTATTTTGAAATTTTCATAATTTTTGAATAGTTTTAAAAGTTTAGGAGTGAGTTGTGGGATATAAGGTAAAGAACCAAAAATTGGCTGTAAAGTTTCATTAGACAAGACACCTCTCTCAATGTCAAATGTTTGTTGTTGATTGAAATTATTACTGTCACTTATTTTTGCAATGCACGTGGTACTAAAAATTAATTTATGTAATAATCCCAAAGGGTATGAATTATTTAACAGTAATCCTTTTAATTTAAGTAAACCTTGGCTTTTAAAGTTTGGGTGTGATAGTTTTAAAACTCTATCTTTTAATCCCAGAATTAGGTTAATCTTAGTTCTTATATATATATATATATATATATATATATATATATATATATATATATATATATATATATATAACGAACAGAGCGTTTTGTGACGGTCTAAGAATGTCCAAAGATGATACATAACGTATCTAGTGCCTTACTGTCAAAAGTAATAATTTCAGTTTTGAACTGAAATGGTGTCGGTTGGAAATTTCTAACACTTTAAAAGACACCTTGGATGCTGCGATATAAATAGATATAAATATCATTCAACCTATATCAGGGCAAAACCAAACTACAGACACGTGTTTCGCTCTTAGTTTGAGCTCATCAGTGTAGTACAGGCTATGTCTCTCAAGTCACTAATCAAGAGACATCCCTGCTATAAATTGAACGATATCTATAGATGTCAAATTGCAAAACTGATAAACAGTCGCAAGTGGTTCCATCTTCACTCCAAAAATGGTATTTCAGTGGTAGCTTTGCATCTTGTATATAACCTTAGGCAAGGTAAAATGATAAAACGAACAGAGCGTTTTGTGACAGTCTAAGAATGTCCAAAGATGATACATAACGTATCGAGTGCCTTACTGTCAAAAGTAATAATTTCAGTTTTGAACTGAAATGGTGTCGGTTAGAAATTTCTAACACTTTAAAAGACACCTTGGATGCTGCGATATAAAGAGATATAAATATCATTCAACCTATATCAGGGCAAAACCAAACTACAGACACGTGTTTCGCTCTTAGTTTGAGCTCATCAATGTAGTACAGACTATGTCTCTCAAGTCACTAATCAAGAGACATCCCTGCTATAAATTGAACGATATCTATAGATGTCAAATTGCAAAACTGATAAACAGTCGCAAGTGGTTCCATCTTCACTCCAAAAATGGTATTTTAGTGGTAGCTTTGCATCTTATATATAACCTTAGGCAAGGTAAAATAATAAAACGAACAGAGCGTTTTGTGACAGTCTAAGAATGTCCAAAGATGATACATAACGTATCTAGTGCCTTACTGCCAAAAGTAATAATTTCAGTTTTGAACTGAAATGGTGTCGGTTAGAAATTTCTAAGACTTTAAAAGACACCTTGGATGCTGCGATATAAATAGATATAAATATCATTCAACCTATATCAGGGCAAAACCAAACTACAGACACGTGTTTCGCTTTTAGTTTGAGCTCATCAGTGTAGTACAGGCTATGTCTCTCAAGTCACTAATCAAGAGACATCCCTGCTATAAATTGAACGATATCTATAGATGTCAAATTGCAAAACTGATAAACAGTCGCAAGTGGTTCCATCTTCACTCCAAAAATGGTATTTCAGTGGTAGCTTTGCATCTTGTATATAACCTTAGGCAAGGTAAAATGATAAAACGAACAGAGCGTTTTGTGACAGTCTAAGAATGTCCAAAGATGATACATAACGTGTCTAGTGCCTTACTGTCAAAAGTAATAATTTCAGTTTTGAACTGAAATGGTGTCGGTTAGAAATTTCTAACACTTTAAAAGACACCTTGGATGCTGCGATATAAATAGATATAAATATCATTCAACCTATATCAGGGCAAAACCAAACTACTAATTTTTAATATATTGGGGATTGCAGTCAATAATTAAGAAAAACTCTTATATAATTTCCAAGCTTTCGAAATTTATATAATTTCTTTTTCAAGGAATCTACATATAATCAAAATGGAATATAATGGGAAACAGAAAAAATATAAATGTATATATATATATATATATATATATATATATATATATATATATATATGTAATTCGTAGAGTTTGGGGACAGTATCGGATACCTAACGGTGAGTTTGAGGACCTTTGTCAACTTTGGGGACCGTCCTCAAACTTTTTTTTTGGGAATTGGTTAATTTAAGGACATGTCCTCAAACTTATATGCCTATTGACTATTGATGAGTTTGAGGACGTTTCTAAAAACATACATTTTTATTACAAAAATAAATAATAATCTCGTACTAGATATTTTAAATGTTTTGTTTTACAATTTTTTATTGTTTTTTTCTTTTTAAGTTTCATAAAAAATAGGAGTTAACAATAATTTTACTTTCCCAGTTATTATTCCGTTGTTATCAGAAAAACATATATGGTATATTTAAAAATATTATTATTATTAACCATTGTTATAAAACTAATGTTTTCCATCGATAGGGAAAACATTTCAACCGTGAAGACAAATATGAATTTAATAATGGTGTTCAGATTTTGCTACATACATAAGGAAAAACAACCAAAGTCGTAACGTCATGAACGTTTAAAATTCTTAAACAAAATTTAAAGAAATAAAACAAAAAGTTATATATTTATAAAACCGAAAATAAAAAAATAATGATTAAAACACTAAAACTCACGAACCATTTCAAAAATAAAAAAGGAATTTAAAAAAAATGTAAAATTGTTATTTTTATTGACAGCATTTATTTAGCTCGCCTCTCTGACTGTTTTGATCAAAATTGTAAATCGAATAAAGTTAGCGACTTGAAATTTTACATTTGGCTATATGTTTGTTAACACTGTAATTTGAAAAAATAAAAAAAGTGTGTGTGTCAGCTTCGACACGCGACTGGAGTTTACCCCTTAATAACGATCACCATGGTATTTTTGTGTTTTTATAACTTTTATGTAAATAATAGTGCCTAAAAAATATACAACACTGTTTACACTAATTTAACCACCTTATTAGTAAAACCAAGAGATGGCGATACAAATTTATTAAATAGTTATTAGTCGTATTTTTAAAAATTTAATAGTCGTCAAGTCCAACAATTACGTACATAATTGACTTATCAAGTTTATTCTTATTGTATTTTTATTATAAATATCACAGGATGTGAAAATTTTTGAATTTTAACATAAAATCGAAATATTGCCGTATTTACAAAAACTATTTATTAAAATATATTGATATGCTTATAATTCGTATTCCGTTTAAAATTAATACAGAATGTAATAAAAATTTTCAAAATGATTGAATTTTTAAAAATTTTCAAAATTTTCAAAAATTTTCAAAATTTTAAAAAATTACCATAATTTCAAAATTCTGAAAATTTTGAAAATTCTGAAAATTTTAAAAATTTTGGAAAGTGCTTTCTCTATGCGTTCAGTATAAGATGTTTGCGAAAAACATAGAGAGAGAGAGAAATTTCTGTTTCACTGCGCCTGCGTGTAACACTTTTCTCAACGTAACGCGTAACGCATAACGCTTTCACTCGATTTTACTACCCATATTTTTTTCATACCAGGCGCCTTATATATTGTTTCTTAAGGAGTAAACTTCAAAAATTGAACGATTGTATCACGTTGTTCATGTTTGTAATAGGTAATAATTCAACTTTTTTATATCTCTTAAGATTAACACAACAGAACAAAAAAATAAAAATCGTCGGCAGCATACGACATATTATAAAGGTGATTTTTACCCCCATAAAGGTGGCTGACCCAAAGTGGAGAAGTTTATCGAAATTTATATTAAAATTAGGTGCTTTTTTGGTGCTATTTAGGTGCGCAAAACACAAATTAGGTGCACTAACCGTTTTTGAAATATTTACGAAAAACCATGGGACCGCCAGCCTTTAACAACCTAGCTGACCCATAATAAAAAACAACGAAAAACTAGGATTGAATAATCTTTAAATTAAGTGCTAATTAAGTGCTTTTTAAAACACGAAACATAAAATAAAAAATTTAAAAATTAAACGTATTAAAATTGAATATATTGATTGTGTATGGCAAAATGTCACATTTCTTCTTGCACTTTGAACCAAAATGGACATCGGTAGTTTAAAAACAGTTAGAAATCGGTAAAATTTTCTTGTCCCGTTATTTTTTAATGGATAATTCGGACGGTCACCACTAAAAATTTTTTTTATTTTTTTTTACTCGGACCGCTGAGCTGAGACTTGCAACCGGTCAGTTATAAAAAAATGTTAACTATGTTAAGTACAACTTAATTTGATGTACAAAAAGTGTTGAAAATAAATATTTTTTAATAGAAAAATTGATAATTTTTGAAAATTGTTACTAGTTGAAATTACAAGCAATTAGAGATGATTGTTGAAAATCATGATAGTTTTCCATCTCTACTCTAAAATAAGCAAGGCAAAATAGGTTAGTTCAACATTTGTTGAGTCCTTTGTTTTACTACTTTAATTTTTCTCTTAGATAAAACATTTCTAGCAAAAATTTAAATAAAAAAAATAATTACCTATTGAGACGGTTTTTACTTGTTCGAATTTTTTAGTTGAAATGTCTTGGAGTAGAAAAGTAATGGTATAAATAATTTTTGAGTAATTCAGATAGGTACGCTTCATTTTGAGTAGAGATAAAAAACCGCAGAGAAGTTTTGAGTCGAGATAAAAGTCAAAATAAAAAAAATTGTTAGTGGTGACCGTCCGAATTATCCATTAAAAAAATAACGGGACAAGAAAATTTTACCAATATCTAACTGTTTTTAAACTGCTGATGTCCATTTTGGTTCAAAGTGCAAGAAGAAATGTGACATTTTGCCATACACAATCAATATATTCAATTTTAATACGTTTAATTTTTAAATTTTTTATTTTATGTTTCGTGTTTTAAAAAGCACTTAATTAGCACGTAATTTAAAGATTATTTAATCCTAGCTTTTTGTTTTTTTTTTTTATTATGGGTCAGCTAGGTTGTTAAAGGCTGGCGGTCCCATGGTTTTTCGTAAATATTTCAAAAACGGTTAGTGTACCTAATTTTTGTTTTGCGCACCTAAATAGCACCTAAAAAGCACCTAATTTTGATATAAATTTCGATAAATTTCTCCACTTTGGGTTAGCCACCTTTATGGGGGTGTGATTTTTGACATTTTTGACATTTGAAACAAGAAATTATTAAAATGACAATAGGGAGAAATTGAAAACATGTCACATCCAGTGGGACTCGAACCCACTACTACAGCCTTATACGCAGGCATGCTTTAACCATTTAAGCTATTGGATGCTTAAGTACAGTGGGTTGCCAAATTATTAGGGACAGTAAATTTTTTTTCCAATTTCTTACTTTACGTGCACTTAAATGCGGTCTGAAGAGTGCAAGCTATCAGGAATTTATGTTTTTAACGTTTGTCATGTTTATGATTGAAATTATAAGTGGTTCTGGGGTGATAAGTGGTATATTTTTTATTTTAAAGATATTTTAATGACAATGACAAGAGAGACACAAAGTGCTATAGCTGCGAAACAGTGAAAGACGAGTTCGAGTATTTTAAATCAAGTTCTTTAAATAATTGTGATAAAAAAATATATAAAATGTAAGTATAATGTAGTGTTTATATTTGTGTTAAAAAATAAGTATTTTTGATATTTTCGGATTTCAATATGAGTCGTGGGTGCGATTTGACTTCGAGAAAAAAATCAGAAGAAACAATTTTACTCCAGCACATAAACCATTTCCAAAGGAAGAAAGCTGAATTTGCTGGAGTGGCCAAGTCAGCGGTTAACAAAATTTGAAAAAAACTAGTGTGGCAGTCAGTGGACTGCCGGCAGAAGTTATACTTCTATGCACGCGCATGGATTCATAAATTTGTATGCGAATGATTTAGCAAAATCATTATATGATATTCGTGGTAAGCGACCCCAAAAACCTCCTAGTACCATGTGCACACACTTTTTGTATCGAATTTGCATAAAATTCCTGGAGACGAGGTCCGTCTTAAGCACCAGGTGTTTTGAACACCATCGCCATTATTATAATCGTATTTAGCGACTTAAAAAAAACACCGAGTACCAAGTGTGCACTGATTTCGTACAGAATTTACATAAAACCCCAGGAGAAGAGGTAAATACCCTAGACACCAAGTGCCGCGAAGACTTTCGGAATCGTGATATTCGTGTTCAGCCACTCCAAAAACCCCGAGTATATAAATTAAACCCATTTTCAGCAATACTTACCGAGTTGTAAGTTTTCTTTCTATTGTCTGTTCGGAATGTACTTTTCGAATGCAGAAATGCTATTTCCTATTTTTACATTATAAAAAATAGCGACAAATTTCGTGATACTCAAACGAATTCAGTGCAATAAAAGTATTCCGATCCATCTTACGTTAAAAAATTCGGAGGTTTTAGTGCTTTATTTCCTCGACTATTCGTAAAAACTCTGTTTATGTAGCCATCAACCTTAAAAGCATAGAGAGCAGAATATACTGCAACCATGTGATGGTATTTTAGACTACAATACAATACTCATTACTGAATATTATAATTAATATTATTAATATAAAATACTAAACTTTATGTTAACTTACGCGACAGAATTATAAAATAATCTGTCAAATAATCATGTGGTTCGTCACTATGATATTCATACATTAGTTCAGACTGTTTTTTGTATATCTATCCCTTTTCAATGTACTGAATGTTGAAACGGTATACAAAGGACTTATAGTTATGACTCATAACATGTGGTAAATATTTCATCTTTGTTTTTACCGACCAATATACCTTATAAGTGTGTCTGTCTCTCACTTACATACACCATTACATATGTAATTATTTTTCCCATTTAACTGTACACAAATCTTTTCCACCGAGTGTATGAATAGAAGTATAACTTGAAAAAATTACTAAAAAATCAGCCACTTTTACCAAAACGTAAAGGCCATAGCGGAAGAAAACACCGCGATCTGATAGGATCATTCGCGATATTTGCCTAGAAAATAGAAAAAAAGTGCTAGACATTTAACCCAGTTAGTGCAAGAATCAGGAATACAAGTGTCCAAAAGAACTGTATAGCAGAGATTAGCAGAAGAAGGCTTGATAGGTCATTGTCCCGTCAAAAAACCTCGCTTAATTGAAGCGATGAAGAAAAAGCGTCTAGCCTGGGCTAAAGAACACCGCCAGAAGACTGTTGAGGACTGGAATAAGGTCAGTTTTAAGATCAATTGCAACTTCATAATGTTTAAAATAATAATTTATTTAAAAACAATAAAGAATTTTTTTATTTTAGGTATGTTTCTCTGACGAGTCATCATTTGAGACTTTGGCCGACAAGAGCAGCTTTGTCAGACGTCGCCCAGGGGTAAAATACCACCCTGACTGTATCGTGGAAAGGGTAAAACACCCTGTTAAAATAATGGTATGGTCTGTTATAACTGTCAAAGGGGTTGGACGCCTCTACATTCTCCAGGGTACCATGAAACAGGACCAGTACCGACAAGTTTTACAAACTCGCAAGCACAAATTATTTTTTATATAATTCACTGACAATTCATAACATCTGCTGCGTAGCGCGTACCTTATTATTTTTTCTTAACTTTTATTCGATCTATGTTTACATACAATAATTATAGTTGTATGTTAAGAAAGCTAGCTTTTCCTCTTCTATCATTCTGGGCGTGCTGCATATAGTTTTTTATTTTTCTCTTTGTTACCTCTAGTACTAAATTCTTTCCATAAGTAATTATAATTAATAACATTAACACAAAGTTTAAAAATATTATTTTCGATTTTTTATAAAATATACAACTAAAATAAAATATTATTTAATGTCTTTAAATTTAATATTACATTAGCCCCACTGATTATATCTCATTTAAAATTGATTACAAAAAATATGTATATAATTTTTTACTATACGTTAATAAATAGAAGGAGAAAAGTTGTGCCCTCAGGTATGAAGGGGGCTATTCATATCTTTTCAGTATCAATGGAAATACCCATGGAAATGTACAATAATGCTTTAATAAAATTTTTGTTTAGGTTCAATTGTAAAATTTATTGTTAGCAGTATATTAGCGGATTACTTCATCAGGTACAAAAACTAATTCAAATTAATAATCCGATATTGAAATAAACAGTGTGTAACGGCCGGAGGTTATCTTAATCCCTTACTCACTATACCTTGAAAACGAAGCTATTGTATTTGAATTAAGCAATGAAATTATTTTTAGAAATAACACTTCTAAAATCATAGGAGTAAAAATTAAATAAATTTCAAAAACTGTGATTTATTTTTATCTCATTCAAATAACATTCAAATATGTATCTTTAAATATATTTTGTGTATCTCACAATATTTTTCATAAAACCTAAAGAACGTAATAAACCGAAATCACAAAAAAATTGGTTTAATTGATTTAAAAAAAATGCATATACCAAAACTTTTTCTATTTAGAGTAAAATTTACTCTAAAGTGGATTTTAATATAAAATATTTGAAAATGGTTTTATTATTATAACATACATGATCTTTCCTAACAATAGCAAACTCGATTTGGAAGCTTTTCATAGTACCTAAATAGTTAAACATATGAATAATTCTAATGGTTCTTTCACCCAAGTGAACCATTTCTATACAAAATTAAAGGTTTACTGTATCATAATGAGACTGAATCTTAAATCAAAACTAGTTAAATAAATAAATATTCCTAATAATATATTTACAATATTTTATTATATTTTAATATTATTATTATTGCTTCTTAAAACTTTCACATAGTCAACTGTAGCATTTTAAAATAACAAATAAAACAAAATTGACTTCTCCAAAAAATCTATAATTGTCTGCTTATAAATTTCAGTCTCAACGTATTTATACATAGGTACGCCCTAAACATAGGCGCCCAAATATACTGTTTTACAATTAATGATTTCACACATTTCTTATTACTCAAAAAATTTAAAACTTCATTTGATAGAAATATTGTATTTATTTGTGTAATATATTTTTAATTTGTAGTGTAAAAACGATCATTATATTTTCTTGAATAAAATAAATAAATAATGGAAATTTTGACAACAACTATTATTAATAAAGAGATATTTAAATAAATGGTATATCTGTTTCATAGTAAAGAGTTTAACTGTAACGCTTTGCATTTTAAAATAACTAGTAAGTAACGGCAACGCGTTGTTTATTTGTTAAAGTAACTAGTAACGTTACACCGTTACTTTCTAATATTATTTGTAAAAATTACTTTTTGTATTTAGGTACTTAAATTTGTTATAATTATAGCGTTTGTTATATTCACTCCGAAGACTAAAATAATTATAATCTTTTTTATTTTTCTGTTAAAGCTATGTGCTAAACTTATTTATCTACTCCTATTAAATTATATCTTAACTGTTCGACTGCATTTGAGCTAATAATAGTATCCATAAACCAACAGCGTAAGTTATAACAGTTAGTTATTATAACTCACGCTGTTTCCTAGTATGATTCGGTATGTAAATAGACCTTTTCATCATATGACGTGCGCAGGCGCAGCCGCCATATTGAAATAGCGGTAATTCAAAAAATTCGTACTGTTTTCATCAACAATGGCTGGTCAAAAAATATTATCTCTACAAACAAATAAATTACTGGAAAGAACCATCTACGGTGCTTCCATTATTTATAACTCAGTTGAAGCTCATAACTGTGGACAATTAAAAATATGGTTAAAATGTCATAGGCATCCGTAAAAAGAGAAAAAAAGTGAACTGATTGAGAGGTTAGCCATCAACATTTGTTTACTAGCTGCAAACTTATCAACGAAATTAATACTTACAATTTTATTTTGATTAATAATGTTAAATTATTTGTAATAATTAAAAATATATTTTGAATATTACCTACTTATTGGAGTCATTTACAAAATTTATAATTAATATTTTGATGCTATACATGCAATTTTTAATCAGATAAATGTAAATGTTGAGTAGTTTTTATAATACATGAAATGTTTTTGCGATATTCCAAAGAAGGCTTTTGTAAATTTATAAAATAGTATGTATTGGTTTTGAATGATTTGTACCGTGTATCACTTTTACATAGGTACTTACTCCATAACAACAACGTTTTGTTGTTCCTTTTCGTACAGACGACATAATTATAATGGATCATAAATAATTTTTTCCAGTTGTTTTGAGTTACTACAATATTTGATTTCCACTTTCTTTAAAAGTTAATTGACTTTAATTAATATTTTAACTTTTTTTTCACGGGTTGCGGCACTTTAGTATAGTTGTTTACAAAAAACAGTACGAAAAAGATGGCGGACGCTAAACGCATGCGCACAAAAAAAAATTGTGATGAAAAGTTCTATTGTGTGCAGTTATGGAAAAGTCCATTATTGTTATTAAGGGGAGTACTGCCACTGTCACTTCACATTTTCAAATTTCGTTTAGTAAAAATATGAATTCAGATAGTGAAGGTGAATTGTTATGTGCACCTCCAGAATTAAGACAAATAACTAATGCTACACTACAGAACTTATTACCAGAAAAGTCGCAAAACAAATATAAACTTGTTTACCAAAATTTTCAAGATTGGTGTAGCACTAAGAACGTTAACTCAGTTACAGAAAATGTAGGTACTTTTAGCATATTTTAATGAATTTGGTAATAAATATAATAAAGCATCGTCTCTGTGGACCTTTAACTCTATATTAAAAAGCACACTCGACATAAATTATGGTATAAAAATAGGGAATTATTTAAAATTAAACGCGTTTCTGAAACGTCAATCATAGAAACATGTAGCAAAAAAGGCAACAACATTTACGCCAGGACAATTTAATAATTTCATAAACGAGGCTCCTGATGAGAAGTTTCTATCGACAGTTCTATAACCCCTTAACCAGCTAGTACATCTACAACATGTATGCAACAAATACAAAATGAAACCATCTTCTTCTTATGTACCATGTCCTTTCAGGACGTTGGTTACTAACAAGGCTAGTCGAAACCATCACATTGCATAATTCAGTCCCACAAATTCAGTTTACAGGTTGTTCAAACTTTACAATTAATTTTATTAATAAACAAAATAAGTAACTAATTACAACTAAATCGTTTCTGTTATTTTTATAAATATTTAGATTTGTAAATAAAGTTGTTTCTTTGTACTTGTATCTTAGTATTTATTAATATAATGGTAGATAAAGTATAGTATTTAACTTGCGATAATGATCATAACTCACTGGATGAATAACAAACTTTATCTGCGTGAGTTTGACCTACATTATCGCTCGTTACATAATATACTATTAATCAGTGTGTTCCCTTATTTGTATGGTTAAGCCATCTCGTTTATAATATTTTCTAGATCAGTTGTAAAGTGTTATTATTACATACATAGTCTTTAATAATTTGTTTTACAATAATGTGTCTCAGTATAAACATTTCATAAAGCCGCTTTTAAAGGGGTGACTGTGACAAAAATATTTGTCAAATAACAGTTACCTTTGCCTTTTATTAGAACGAGTGATTAACTCGATTTTTGTAAGAAACTAATGTTTATTGTTTATCATAAAATCCTACATGACTTTAAATTAAATGTATATTCAAATACAGCAAAAAAAATGCTTATAAAAATTAGTCCTCAAATTTTACGTTTCTCAAAAATAATAGTCTTCAAACTTTACAGTATATAACCAATTCTTTAAAAAACAGTATTTTTATAAAAAAATATTTTTTTTATGATAACAATATAAATGTACACTGATGTATACAAAAATATTTTGATTTAAAAAATGTCCCCAAATTTTACGTTTTGCAAACATATATATATATATATATATATATATGAATAATGGTATAGTGACTGGTTCAATATAACGTGAAGTCAATAGTGGAGTTGCAGTCAATGTTATGGCCAATGTAAATGAAGAAAACTCTTTTATTTTTGTCAAGCTTTCGAATTTATTTAATTCTTTTTCAGGACATCTATAGTGAAGAAAAAATTTTTTATATAATAAAAATTTTTTTTATAATGTTTTATATGTGATAACTTACTAATACGTGAGGTTATGAAAAAAGCTGCGAATTCTGTTTGATAAAATTAAAGTAAATCATATTATTAAAATACATAAAAACATATACGTTTAAAACTTATTATTTGTTTGACTTTTAATATGTCTTCAATTTCTTTTTTATATATGTATGTTTTTTTATGTATCTATGGTATTTTTAACACAGTAGGAAAGCAAAACATTGTAATGATTAATTTATTTAGATTTTATTATTATATCAAGTAACTTACTATATTCGTGAAATACAGAACTTTAATTTCAAAAATTTTTTATAAAAAAATTTTTTTTATTAAATGTTAAATTTAATGAAAGTTGTTATTTTTTATGTTTTTATTTTTGTTTATTTTAATATTATATTAATCTTTATGTTGGTAATTCTGTTTTAATTCATTAAAAGTTTTTTTATATTTATAAGTTAAATGTATATGTTAAATTTCTTTATATTTATTTTTGAAATGATAGAATGTAACAATAAATATTACTCAGCCCTTCTATATCTGATTTTCTATTAATACATGTTTGCCTTTTATCAATGTGTGTCATTTCTAAGAATAATCTTTTTTTATGGTTCCTTTCTCTTTCTAAAATTTTTGTTTCTTCAAATTTAAAATTATGATTATTTTTGACTGCATGTTCTGTTAGTGCACAAGCATTAATTTTATTATTTCTAATATCACTTTTATGAGAGATGTTCCTGCTGTGTACAGTTCTGCATGTTTCTCCTATATAAACTCTTTCACAATTAGAGCAAGTGATTTCATATACTACATTTGAATTTTCAAAATTATTAAGTGGATCTTTAGTTTGGGTGTATAATCTAGAAATCGTTTTGATATTTTTAGTGCCTATTTTGAAATTTTCATAATTTTTGAATAGTTTTAAAAGTTTAGGAGTGAGTTGAGGGATATAAGGTAAAGAACCAAAAATTGGCTGTAAATTTTCATTTGACAAGACACTATTTTCAATGTCAAATGTTTGTTGTTGATTGAAATTATTATTGTTATTTATTCTAGTAATGTACGTGGTACTAAAAATTAATTTATTTAATAATCCCAAAGGGTATGAATTATTTAACAGTATTTCTTTTAATTTAAGTAAACCTTGGTTTTTAAAATTTGGGTGTGATAATTTTAGAACTCTGTTTTTTAGTCCTAGAATTAGGTTAATCTTGGTTTTATGAGGGTGTTCAGAATAAAAATTAATAAACCTGTTACTGCAGTAACAGGTTTATTAATTTTTATTCTGAACACCCTCATAAAACCAAGATTAACCTAATTCTAGGACTAAAAAACAGAGTTCTAAAATTATCACACCCAAATTTTAAAAACCAAGGTTTACTTAAATTAAAAGAAATACTGTTAAATAATTCATACCCTTTGGGATTATTAAATAAATTAATTTTTAGTACCACGTACATTACTAGAATAAATAACAATAATAATTTCAATCAACAACAAACATTTGACATTGAAAATAGTGTCTTGTCAAATGAAAATTTACAGCCAATTTTTGGTTCTTTACCTTATATCCCTCAACTCACTCCTAAACTTTTAAAACTATTCAAAAATTATGAAAATTTCAAAATAGGCACTAAAAATATCAAAACGATTTCTAGATTATACACCCAAACTAAAGATCCACTTAATAATTTTGAAAATTCAAATGTAGTATATGAAATCACTTGCTCTAATTGTGAAAGAGTTTATATAGGAGAAACATGCAGAACTGTACACAGCAGGAACATCTCTCATAAAAGTGATATTAGAAATAATAAAATTAATGCTTGTGCACTAACAGAACATGCAGTCAAAAATAATCATAATTTTAAATTTGAAGAAACAAAAATTTTAGAAAGAGAAAGGAACCATAAAAAAAGATTATTCTTAGAAATGACACACATTGATAAAAGGCAAACATGTATTAATAGAAAATCAGATATAGAAGGGCTGAGTAATATTTATTGTTACATTCTATCATTTCAAAAATAAATATAAAGAAATTTAACATATACATTTAACTTATAAATATAAAAAAACTTTTAATGAATTAAAACAGAATTACCAACATAAAGATTAATATAATATTAAAATAAACAAAAATAAAAACATAAAAAATAACAACTTTCATTAAATTTAACATTTAATAAAAAAAATTTTTTTATAAAAAATTTTTGAAATTAAAGTTCTGTATTTCACGAATATAGTAAGTTACTTGATATAATAATAAAATCTAAATAAATTAATCATTACAATGTTTTGCTTTCCTACTGTGTTAAAAATACCATAGATACATAAAAAAACATACATATATAAAAAAGAAATTGAAGACATATTAAAAGTCAAACAAATAATAAGTTTTAAACGTATATGTTTTTATGTATTTTAATAATATGATTTACTTTAATTTTATCAAACAGAATTCGCAGCTTTTTTCATAACCTCACGTATTAGTAAGTTATCACATATAAAACATTATAAAAAAAATTTTTATTATATAAAAAATTTTTTCTTCACTATAGATGTCCTGAAAAAGAATTAAATAAATTCGAAAGCTTGACAAAAATAAAAGAGTTTTCTTCATTTACATTGGCCATAACATTGACTGCAACTCCACTATTGACTTCACGTTATATATATATATATATATATATATATTATTTTAATTCATTAAATATTTATTGGAACATAAAATACAACGTTTTTTCTATTCAAGCTTCTTTAGCCCGAACAGACTTATCCCAATAATCCTCCAATAATTTTATACCATCTCTGTAATCATCATCCGAAAGCTCTGCAAACTATTGTTTCACAGCTGCAATGACTTCTTTGTTCTACAAATAAATTGTTTCAAGTTTCTACAAAGGTAATAGTCAGAGGGGGCCAGTAAGTAATTCGTACCTTAATTCGATTAGTTTAGCCATCGTCCATAAACTTCTGTAAACACGTGCATTATCTTGATGAAAAATAATTGTTTTCTTCTTTAAACTGGCTCTTTTTATCCCAACTGATTCAAAAGGTTGCAATAATTCTCAGATCGTTCTAGCTTCACCTGTTTTGGAGCTCAAGAATAAGCTTGAGTGCACTGTAAACATTGTTGTTTCTGTTTAGGATCCTAATGGTAGATCCAAGTCTCATCCATAGTTATAAAACGACGCACAAAATCGGTTTAATTTTGCTCAAAATGCTCCAATTTAAGCTGATAAATTTGTTTTTAAATCAGTTTTTGTTGAATTGTTATCGAATGTGGCACTAACTTTCCGAACAGCTTTTTCATATGTTATTTTTAGTGTAAAGTATAGAGTACTTCTTCATCTAAGATGCCTATGCTATCATGGTACAGTAAAACTTGTCTACAATGGCCACCTAAAAAAACCGAAATCTTGGCCGTTATAGGAAGGTGTCCGTAATAGGCAGGTAACCATCATTATTTGATGGAAAAAAGTGAGTAATGTACGTGAGTAGTCCGCGATTTGTTGTACCTAAGTGAATATTCCCAAATTGCAAATAAAAAAAAAATCAAATTTTTAAAAATCTTAAAATTTGAATTTAAATTATAACATGCTAACAATTTTTTTATTGTTAAATTCTTCTAATATTTTCCGTTTTGTCCATTAAAATCCGCGCTTTGCATATTTTATTAGTGCAACGAAACGATGCCCCGTTGATTATATCTCTATGTTTTCGAAAAGTATAATTTTTCACCAAAATTAAGTTTCCCCCACGTTCGCCTTCCAGAGAAAGATTATACCAGCCCTTTTGTTGACCTTTTTACCTGTCTTACTTGGGGCGCAATTGAGGGCAGATGTATATTGCTGCGGCTTAATCCCTGTAATTACTGGGTTCACAGGTAGTACCTTTATCAGTATGAAGATTGCAGCGGACACCAAAAATGGAAATTCCAGGTACCTGGTAATTACAGGGATAATTGACCTGCTTTCTGTCAACTATAAATCTGTGATTTTCATGAATTTAGTCAAATTACTGAAAGTTAGTTGAACGATAAATTTGTAAAAATGAAAGAAATTAAAATTATTGAAAGTGAGCATGGCAGAAAGTTGCTTTTAATTGAAAGTTTTAAATACTATAAGAAAGAAGTATTAAAGTCTTCTTTAGAAGAAAAATGGACATGTACTGTTCGGGGTTGTAATGCAAAAGTATACATCATTTTTACGGAATCAGTCCCATCAATCACCAGCGAAGATGGAGTACATACTCATGATGTGGACAAAAGAAAACTCCAAAAGCAATTGCTTCGAGCAACTTGCAAAAGAAAAGCTGATGAAGAACTATTCACAGCTCTTGCAAAATTGTGCCGTTACATGTTGGCTAAAATACCCAAAGAAGAGAGTGATTTGTTACAAACATCTGACATTGTAATCGTGAAACGTTCCATTTACGATGTTCGACGAAAAAAATTCCCTGTTCTGCCCAAATCTGCAGAAGATGTTTATCTTAGAGTAAAAGAGGGAAACTATACAACTAATTATGGGAAGAACTTTGTTATTGTCAATGACATCGTAAATAATGTGATAGTGTTCAGTTGTGCAACAAACTTAAAATTTTTGTGCAAATGTGAATCGGTTTTCATGGACGGCACGTTTTCGTATTGTACGCAGTTCTTTAAACAGTTATTTACACTTCATGGTTATAGAAACGGACATTATGTTCCTTTAGTGTTTTGTATTTTGCAGAACAAAAATGCAAATTCATACGAATTATGCTTACACAAAATCATTTACGAATGTAAAAAAATAACCTGACATTTAAGCCTTCTAAAATTGTAATCGATTTCGAGCAATCGATTCATTGCGCTGTTGGCAATGTGTAGCCAGAGGCGATCATCATAGGATGCCGCTTTCATCTCAGCCAGTCCTGGTGGCGAAAAATTCAAAATGTGGGATTAGCTACAGAGTTCAAAAGTGCGACGGATATAGGTAAATTTTTAAAATACACATTCGGACTACAATACCTATAACCCTCTGAAGTGGGTGATGCTCTAGTTTTCGACCTAGAAGAAATTCAACCATTACATGATGAACGCGTTAAACGCTTCGTTAATTATTTGGTGGATACATATATTGCTGAAGATTCTACGTTTCCACCTGATATATGGGCATCACCGACAAGTGACATATGCAGGACAACAAACGCTTGCGAATCGTTTTATTCGCATTTTAATAAATCGTTTAACTCGGCTCATCGAAATTTCTACGTATTTATACAAACACTACTCGAGTACCAAACCGAATCATACATAAAAATAAGAAGCTCAAATTCACACAAATTTTTGCATATAAAAACAAAAATATTGATAGATTTACTTTCCTGAAACAAATATGTAATTATTTTGGTAATTTTCCATGAAAACCATTATATGTAATTGTGTATAGTAATAAACGTAGTGTACTGCATTCAATTTGTTTCATTTCATTCTTACTTCGATTATGTGAAATAAAGTTATTAAGTATTTGTGTAGGTATAAACCGCTGCAATCTTCATACCATCTGCAACCCTACCTGCCTCACACCCGCTGCAATATACATAGGTCTATCAGGTGTACTGAACTCGTATTATTAGTGAAATTAAAGGCATTGATGCTTCAACTTCATTTATTGAATTCGAATTTAAATCAATTTTTAACAATAAAAGAAAACTTAAAATAATCATGTTGCTGGTGTCAGCAATAAAATAGCACACCTCATTTTAAAGTGTGGAAAGGAAGTGTAATGAACTGTTCGTTCGTTCAACTATCAAAATTGCAACTAAGTATTATTACCAATTAATAAAATAAGAAAATGAAATATGTAATATGAAATATTACTATAATAAAATAATATATTTAATGTTTATTCACTACACCTCCCTTGCTGAGTAAAAAAAAAATTTATTACAATAACAATTTTTTTTTTTTTAACTTAAAAGTAAAATGTTAAACTGGATATTTTAATTGTCAAATGCTAATATTTATTCTATATAGATTTTTATTCTGTTTTTATGGACTTCAACAGCTTTATTTCCTATACTTAAATCTACATTAGAATCCTTAACATCTATGACCTCATACGGTCCCTTAAATAGAGGCTCATATTTACTAGTACTACCCATATTTTTAATTAAAACCTTATCGCCTATATTAACATTAACCTTATTTAAATTTTTATCTCATTTTTCTTTTCGATTCAACTTTGATGCCAGCAAATTATTTCTCGCGTCATTCCATGCGACTTGCAATCGATACTTTAATTCAATCGGATAATCATCAAAGTTGTATACAGGATCAGTTTGATTTAAAAAGTTTGACGGTATTCTACTTTGTTTTCCAAAAACTAATTCATACGGTGTATAAGATGTTTCGAAATGGACGGAATTGTTATACGCAAAACACCAAAAAGGAATCCACGAACTCCAATTATTAATATGACTTGAAGAATAGATGCGCAAGTAAGCACCTAAATTTTTGTGAGAATTTTCTAATGCACCCAAGGTTTCGTGATGGTATGCCGTAGAGTTAAGTTTTTTGATATTTATACAGACATGAACTCTGAACACTGATCGGTTAATATTTGCTCTGGAATACCAAATCGAAGAACAAAATTTTGGACAAAAGCTTTAGCAACTGTAACTGTCTCTTTGTTTTTAATAGGATATGCCTCGACGAATTTCGTTAAATCGCACTGCAACGTTAAAATGTATCGATTATTATCATTGTCTTGATCTAAGGGGCCCACCAAGTCAAGAAATATTTTTTGAAAAGTCGATGTTGCAGTACTTGTAATTGTTAACGGTTGTTTTATATTTTTAGAATATTTATAGCGTTGACATGCATCACAACGCTTAATAAATTCTTCTACATGCTTTCGAAGTCCTGGCCAAGAATATGACTTTCTGATGTTATTGTACGTACGTTTAATGCCTGCATGGCCTCCCGTTGGAAGCATGTGATAGTCCTTAATTATTAATTGTTGTGTTTCTTTGTTGTTAATATTTTGAGTACCCTTTATTATATTTAATTTAATACCTAACTTTCTTATACTGTCGGAAACTTTTAAAAATTTATTAACTACTGAAGCGCATTTTTCATTTTTAATTATGACTAATTCCGGAATTTTCTCATTGTCACAAATTTCTTTCAGGGCTCTCAATGCTGTGCCTAAGCCAGTCACTGATAGAGTTTCCTGGTTTACATAAATAATTTTCGATTCTTTATCAAATATAGTAGCTACTGTTACGCCTTCGTTATATATTTTATGTGTTCCCTGACTAATTTTATCATTAAAATATTTATTATTAACAAATCGTAATTCGACACATTCTGATGGGGATTTTAAAAATTCCACAACTCCTGGGTGATCAAGCCTTTCGTTAGAAGGAACATTAGAATCCTTCACAGAATTGTCGTTGTTTTCCATTTTCTTTTTACGCGCTCTTGTTATTACATTAACAGTTTTAGTGTTATTTGAACAAATTGACTTTAAGTCATCTGAACTTATAGTTACCCTAGATAAAGCATCAGCTACTACGTTTTCTCGACCCTTAACGTATTCTATTATAAAATCGTATTCTTCTAATGTTAGCCTAAATTTGGTAAGTCTACTTGAGGGGTTGGTCATACTAAACAAATATACTAATGGGCTATGGTCAGTTTGTACTAAAAATTTTTTAGCAAATAAGTAAGGTCTGCCCAACAAATAGCTAATAATTCCTTTTCTATGGTACAGTAATTTTTTTCGGCTTTATTTAACTGTCTACTCGCAAAAGCTACAGGTTTATCGTCGCTATTTGATAAAACTGCTCCTACTGCCACGTTAGAAGCATCTGTTTTTAAAATAAATCTATTTTCATCGGAAAAATCAGGATAAGCTAATATTGGAGGGTTAAGAAGTGCACTTTTTAAAGTTTCAAACGCTTTTCCACATTCCGTAGTCCATTGGAAAACTACTCCTTTCTTACTTAATCGATTTAGTGGTGCAGCAATATGTGAAATTTTTTTTATAAATTTTCTGTAGTAATTCGCGAACGCTACGAAACGTTTAGTTTCGTTTGAATCTTTTGGCACTGGATAGGATTGAACTACTTTAATTTTTTCCGGATCTGCGAAAATACCCTTTGTTGAAATTACGTGACCCAGATATAATATTTCTTTTTTCAAAAATTCGCATTTTATTGGATTCAATTTTAAATTAACTTTTCGTAAACGATGTAAAACTTTTACTAAATTTTGATTATGTACTGTTAAGTTGTTTCCGAAAACTAGAAGATCATCCAGATAAATAAAACAATTTTCATAATTTAAACCCGCCATTGCTATTGTCATTGCTCTCGAAAAAGCACTCGGGCTAATTTTTAGACCCATCGGTAGTCTAGTCATTTGAAATTGTCCCCTGTCTGTAGTAAACGCTGTACAAGGTCGCGATTCCTGTTCCAGCTCCACCTGGTAATAACCTTGAGACAAATCTAAATGAGAAAAATAGACTGCGCCCGATAAGGAATCTAAAATTTCATCTATGCACGGCAAAGGAAATTTATCATCGATAATTTGTTTATTTAATTGTTGGTAGTCGATAACAACACTATAACGTTTTTGACCGTTGACGGGATGTTTCTCTACCAATAATAATGGGCTGGAAAATGCTGACTTAGCCGGTTCGATTATACCGTTCTCTAATAACTTATCTACTTGCTTATGGATTTCTGATTTTTGGGCATGAGGTAATCGATATGGTTTAACATAAACTGGATTTGCATCATTTTGTAGTTTAATTTTATGTTTATAGATATTTGTTACAGTGAAAGGTTCATTATCTAAATAAAAAACATCAGCATATTTTGCGCATATTTTTTGAATACTCGTTTTTTCTTCTTTATTTAACCCTTTAATATCTATTAATTTTAATAATTTATCAACCCGATCTACTGAAAAGGGGATATTTCCAAATTGATGTATGTCAAAATCCGATATATTCTGGAGCGTTGGTTTAAAATTCTTTAACTTAATCTCCCTATCATTAGTATTTAATATTCTAACTGGTACTTTACTACCGCTTGGTCTTGTTATAATTCCTGCTACGAAAACACCTTGTGAAATCTCTTCTGGAACTACCAAACTATCATATTTACTTCCAACTTGAAAATATTGAATAACTTCACAACGAGGAGGAATTATTGTATTATTACTTTGTTCAGACTCTAATGGTATAGCTAATTTTTTATTGTTTACATAAAAATAACAAATAAATTGTTCATAATCTAAAACAGCCTGATGTTTAATAAAGAAATCTGATCCGAGTACCCCGTTTATATTACTCTCAAAATCATTTACTACCTGGAACTTATGACCTATCCTAACATTATCATATTCTAATAAAATATTTGCTGACCCAATGGTAACTGTTGATCCTGTAATGCCTTTAATTGTTATCTTGTTTGAAGTGTCGATGAACTGACTTTTGTTTATACTAGACGAAAAAATTACACTAATAGATGCACCGCTATCTAATAAAAATATTAAATTTTTATTTCCATATTTTAAGTTTATATAATTTAGTCCATTTATATCAAATACCGTGTGAATATTTTTAAAATCATTATTAGGGACGAAAAAAAACGTCTTCGTTAGTTTCCGAGACTTGTTTATTATTATTTATTAGGAAATTTCGCTGTACTCGTCCTTCATTCCCATATCTATTAAAATTATTTCTGCTACTTCTAGTACCTCGATGGCCCCCTCTATTTTAAAACCTAGAATTCTGATTCCCATAAGAATTATTAAAAAACGTTTGATTTGCGGAAAAATTCGGTCTATTTGGAGCATAATTGCGTGATCCTCTACTGCGAGTAAAATTCCGTAATCCTCGGCCTCGTGATCGGTTATCGCTATTGAAAGATCTAAAATTTGTTTTACCCCGCATGCTAAAAATTTGAGGGTTTGAATTTCTCGTTATTTCTTCATCTTTAGCTCCCCGTATCGCGTCGTTTAATGATGTATAATTTCGTGCTTTTATTATTGTTCTTAAATCGTGATTCCGTAAACCATTTGAAAATGAATTTATTGCTAATTTTTCATTTGGTGCCTTTAACACGTTTGCCACGTTCTCGTCACCATCAGCTTGCGCCAATGTTAGATTAACCATTATCTCTTCGATTGATTTTCCAAAGTCATCGATTGATTTATTATTTTGCTTTAGAGTGTGCAATTCTAAAGATAACGAAGCTGCAGATTGTTTTGTTAATAAATGGTTTTTAATGCCCCTAATTAACTCTGCGTTAGAATTATAATTTTGTTTTAATTTTAATTTTGCACTTTGTGATAACCGCGTTTTTAAAACATATTTAACTAGAAAATCTTTTCCGTCGTTATCTAACATGCTATCATATAATTCGATGGCATCAATTAGTTGTTTGACCGAGTCTTCAGTATTATTAATTGTAGGAATTAAACTTGAAGCTACTTTTAAATCAAATTTTTCCCCCATATTGACTAAATTTTCTTTATTTGTCAATTTTTTCCTTTCCTCTAAAATTACTTTCAATTCAATAATTATATCCTCAATATACCCTACAGTTTCCTTAACAGAATTAATTGTTTCTACCTTATGACTACTTAAATTAAATACATTTCTTAATTCCTTAAAATATGTTATTAATTTCGTTAGTTCAGAATTATATTGTTTATAAACTTCTACATTGGTACGCCTTTGTTGATTGTCTTTCTTTAACTTAACTTTTAATGCCTTTAGTGTTTCATATAAATTATTAAAACTATCTATACTACTCATTTGAAACATAAAATAAAAACTTATAGCTACATATACCTTGTCCCATTTTAATTGTCGTTATTAGCACTATTCACTTTTCACTATTATTTCTTTAACTTTTTTAACTTTCACTACACTAATTCTTGACTTCTTGTTATTTCACGCTGTATCTTCTTTTCAAAATATTTCTTACATCTTCTGATCAAAAAATAAATTACTACCGCTACAAATCCAACGAATGCAATAATTCCCAACAACTCTGCTGTAGAAAATGAATCACCCCCTTTATACTAGGGCTGTTTGTAAGACCACCACTGTTGCCCGCCTGAGCAATAATTACCTCTTCTTTTGATGCTTGTTGTCCCATTTTGTTGATTGTTTGTTTTTTACTACTTGCACAAACAATATTAAAACATTTGTCGCATCCTGGCAGGATCGCCATGTACTGAACTCGTATTATTAGTGAAATTAAAGGCATTGATGCTTCAACTTCATTTATTGAATTCGAATTTAAATCAATTTTTAACAATAAAAGAAAACTTAAAATAATCATGTTGCTGGTGTCAGCAATAAAATAGCACACCTCATTTTAAAGTGTGGAAAGGAAGTGTAATGAACTGTTCGTTCGTTCAACTATCAAAATTGCAACTAAGTATTATTACCAATTAATAAAATAAGAAAATGAAATATGTAATATGAAATATTGGACGGAGGTAAATTGCGAACCAAAAGCTCAGGCCCTCTAATCCGGCAGGTATTTTGCGAACCAAACCGAAGGGTTGTTGCTAATGACGGAGGTAAATTGCGAACCAAAAGCTCAATGACATAGGTAAATTGCGTAATACTACAGTAACAAAAAAACGGAAGTAGTTTCAAATTATTTATTGCAACAATATGAAATACATTTTATAAAATTGATTCTATCGATATGATTGGACTTATAACTAGAACATAGTTCTTCCATTTTTTTCAGTTTCATTTTAGCTTGCCTATCTTTAAAATGTTTTGCTGTACCCAAACTTTGAATTTTTACGTAAGTATCTATTTGAAATTCCTTTAGTTTCTCAACAAATATATATATCGATGGATGACTATCATAAAAAGAAGAATTAAAACGGGAGTGGAAAGACTCGCAAGCGTTAGTAGTATGTGCGAGAGAAGGTTTATTCTCAGCCCAAAAACTAGGCGGAAATGTGGCATCAATATTTATGTATGTTTCCACTAAATAATCCGTGTATTTCTCTAAAGCAGCATGTTGAGGTTTAGTGGACATTAAATCAAACACGAAGCAGTCCTCAACGTCTTCCGGATCAAGGTAGGCAAGCCCAAATGTATGTTTCAACCATCTGCCCACTTCAGATTTATTTTTATATTCTGAAGTTAGACCAAGTGATTGAATTTTTCTATACCACGCCTAATGCAGATGAAACCTACAGCCTTTTACTACTATATCTTTCCAGACAGTGACAATTGCATTATGAATTGCCTTGTCAAAATCAACAAAAACTATTTTTGGATGAAATATGAGTTCATACTTTTCAAACATGTTTGATTTTAACAAAAAAAACAGACTAGTATAAGTTTTTGTTGTTTTGTCAGGCAATAAGCAATACAACAGAGGGATATAGTGTCCATTTTTTAAACCATGTACAGTGAACAGTTGTAAATAAAACTTAGTACAATACGAAAAAGTTCCGTCCATATATATATATCACTCATCGCGGCCAATGCACGAACATTTGTCTCACAAACAAACACAATTATCTTAGTCTTTAAACAGTTTATAAAAACAAAGCAATCTCCTTTGCTGGTTCTGGGAGCTGACGTACTCACTATTTCCTGCACTTCCTGTATGTTTGATGGAAGTCGACTTGGCATAATCTTTCGACGACTATTGTATATATTTTTTCTAATGTAGGTGACATCTTCGGTTGTTATTGTCGTTGGCAAGTTTTCTGTCAATGTCCTTCGGATAATTTTTGACGGTTTTTCTGTTATATCCTCAACAGCTTTCCGTTTGCAATAGTTTGACACTATTTGCCTATTGAACTTTCGTTCATCTACCTCATGAGTATGATCCGTAGCACTTCTAGACACCGTAAGCTCTGGACCCATGGTAAACACTTTAGCACGACAATTTTTTTTTGTACATTTCCAAAATACCTCTCCATTTTTTAAAACTTTGACTTTCGAAAAAGTAAATTTTTCGTAAAGCAACACATCACTGCCGCGTAAATTCGTTATTATTGAAGCCATTCTGCTATGAGAAACTGATGTACATATACTGGTTAATTCCTGAATTACACCCTTTAAGGAAACTTTCTCTCACTCGTTAGGTCATTATAAGGTGATTAGGATTTCTTTGCTTATTGGGTAATTACACTGAGGCGATAAGGATATTTCTGTCAACACAAATTTTTGGTTCGCAAAGTACCTGTGAGATTACAGGACCCTTTTACTACTCCAGGTACATAAAGATTTTTGGTTCGCAAAATACCTACGCACGAAATATTACTATAATAAAATAATATATTTAATGTTTATTCACTACACAGGTATCCGCTGCAATCTACAATCGCCGGCAATCGATGCACTTCTTTTTCAGGTAAAATTCGAAAAGGCAGATTATCCTAAGTTTTATTGCGGGTTTGGGCGCAATTGATAATTTGCCATTCGGTTATCCCGTTACATTATTTTTATGGACCATGCAATAATAGCTAGTAAATTTATCCCTTATCATAATGTTATAGAGTAAGATGATAGGGGTGTAACTTATGACAGTTACCATTCTGTAATGCAGGTAATTGTCATTTTCACTGGACTGGGTACTTCTGAGTTAAGAGCTGTCCAAAAAAATACTTTAATGTACTTTTACTCTGAGCGTCGCCATGCATTTAAGAACGTTTCTTTACTATTATAAATAAATAAATAAATATAACTTTATTTCAGATTTAAGAAATACATTTTAAAAAATATAAAAAATTAATTTTAAAAGCGCCAAAAAGGCGCGATTTCGTTCATGCTTTTCTTCGAAAAAAAAAAACATGGCGTGATTTTTAAACCAAACCTAGAAACTTAAGACTTAATTAAAATAAAGTTAAGTTAGCATACTAATAATACAGTAATAAATGTATAAAAAATATTTAAACAAATGTCGAAAATGAGGGGGTAGCACCGCGGCGACAACAAGTCAAACTTGAGCATAAACATTACCAAGCATGACATAAAAGGAGACAACAAACAAAAATGAAAGAAAAGCCACCCAGATTAACCCATGACATTATTTGGACAAGAACTAATATCACAAGACGAACACATATCATAATCATAAATTGCTTAAAAAAAGACGATAACATTTTTTAAAGGTATTAGCAGATATGATTTAAAGATGTTTGGTACAGAATTATAGATTAACACAATTTGGTAAAAAAAGATTTTTTAAATATTAACGGAGATAAAACACTTAAGAACAGAAGTAACTGCTCTAAAATATAAAACGGATCAGCTAAAACATAACAAGGATAATAAAATCAAATAAATAAAACCGAATTAACGAATATTCTTTAACTTATAAAGAGAACTTATACGAGCTTTATGAACTACGTTTAAAAAATATAATTTTTAGTGTTACTAAATCGGGTAATAACATAAATGACGTTAACAGACTATTTAAAAAAATATATTCATGGAGCGTATACTTGTTCAGAGTTGGCAAAAGAATAAATTTGGTAGTAGAAGCTAGAAGCATTAAAGTACATCTGCCTAGTAAGTAATTAAGACATACAAACGGTGGTTAAGAGGGAACAAAATATTACTATTAAATCGCCCTAGAAACTATTCTAAATCATCACCTTATTCCATATTTTTACCAGCACGGTCAAGGTATGCACATCAAACTAAATAAGGAACGAGAAAATTTACAAGTCCTGTCTTAGGAAATTTAAATTTAAAGTGAAACTTGGTTAAACAATTAATTTTTGGATACAGAACTCAATCTGTATGGAAATAACAATATATTTATTGGAAAGACCGATCTTATTTTACAAGTTTAGCTTTACCGGCAGACGGCACTCTTATTGCTATTAGAAATTCTATCTCAAATAGAATTATACAATCATCCTCAGATATTAAACAACAGTGTATAGCTTAAGACTTAATCGAACACCCTCTCATTATTGGTGTGATATACACACAACCAAACTTATCTGATACCACTAAGGAATTTTGAAAAATAGAAATTAGAAAACGTTCATTGGGAATTAAAACTAAGTTTATTTTAAGAATAAAAATAATATCAATTTTCACAATAATAGGACAAATAACAAAAAGTTAAGTTTCATGGTGTATGGTCAACTAGCTTGAAAGAATTGTTTATTAAACTCGCTCAGCGAAAAGTTTATTTTGGAACGGTTTAAAGTGGCTAATAAATAGTTCTACTACTGGAAGTGAATAAAAACAATAAAAGCTATTCATAGTGCTATAAAGATTGAGCAATCTTAGTATTGGATTTAGATTTATACAAAAAATTATTATCTGCAAGCAAAATATTTAAGCATTAAAATATAGTACATACATATAAAGAAAACAACTTATAAATAACAACGATTTGCATTAATAATTTAAAGGTATCCATAAACTAAAACTCTGTCTCTGAATTAAAACTAATTATTATTGCAACACAAGTTACTAAGTTTAAAAATTGAAGTTCTAGTACACAAAGTTAATAATCGAGAAAAAGAAAACGAACTAGTAAAAATATAATATAACAACAAGAGAGAAACTTTAGAAAAAACAACATCATACTATTTGGTTTAGAAAGAAAAGAAGATAAATTAAATTATAATGAAGTAAGACATCCACTTAATAACTTACTAAGTCTTTCTTTATCCGAGTCTGATTTTAAGAATATATTTAAACTTGGAAATTCGAAGACAAGTTCGATAAAAATAGAGTTTCTTTCTTATCTAAAAAAACAGCAAATATTTAAAAACATAAAAAATCTTAAAGGAACAAAAATCTTCATCGTCCAACGATTTAACCAAAACAGAATTGTCGGGAAGCAAAATTAAAAAAAAAAAACATTTGTACCTAGCCAAACAGAACAACAAAGTAAATTGCTACATCAAGAAAGGAAGACTCCACGTTAATGGAAAAATTTTGATGCAATAGATAAGCACTCCTACCACAGTGACCCCGGAACACCAATTCCGACATCCGACATCAACGAAAAAGGATAAAAGTGAAAAAAACAAAAAGAAAATCGAAATACCTACAACGTCAAAATTCAAACCTATCTACAAGGAATCCAATAAAGAAGTCAGTAAAAAAAATTGGAATCAAATGACCAATATGGAATTAGAAATAATTCACAAACCGGTACAAAAAATAAACTCTTCTAAACTTTGTATATATCTTCGTATCTCTCATTCTTTTCTAAATATTATGTAATCATTAAATTAAGTTAGTTTAATTTACTTGTTCATTATATCAGTTTATGTAATTTGGGCATAGTTTTTTTCGTATTTTTTTTAATATTACTGTTTTATTTAATGTGTTTTTTTATTATATTATGGATTCTGCGGAATTAAGTATATTAGATCAAATAGAAAGTGAAGAATCTAAAGCCTTAAAAAAATTTAATCAAAGGTATAATTTTCAACTCTATACTGATTATTGTTCGGGCTTAGTTTTAAGAAAGTCGGTACTCAAAATTATCCATTAACATATGCAGTGCTCAAAAGAATTTTGGTGAAACAAGACAAATAAATAATATTAACAATTATACAATTTCAGGCTTTCAGACATTTTTTTTAATTACAGCAACAACAATCAAAATGATGGAGTTCTCATTTTTATCAAAGATTACATCAACTTTAATATTGAAAATATTATCTTACCTCAAAGGAAGGTCACAATTTCTAATATTAGATTTAAATTAAAGAATGTGGATTACTCTGTTATCAAATATTATAGAGCTCCATCTATTGATGACAACTTGTTTCTGTTAGATCTCGAGTCTTTTCTAGGTAAATCAAAGGGTGCTAATATTAAAACTTTTTTAGGTGACATAATTTTTTATATATTTAATCCTACGAAAGCTGCTGACAATAACTACCTTTTAAGATTATCCTATTTCGGCTTTAAATCGTACATTAATTCTAACACTAGAGTGACTTCTGATAGCAATACATGCATATTTATATCATATCATTATAAGAAAAAATTTGGAAATAAATTATAATCTTGTAATTGATGCTTTTGATATAAATACTAATGTCCCAGATCATTTTCCAATATATTAAAATATTTATTTCCCTTATTAATAACACCAACTTTAAGAAAAATGTTGAAAACAAAACTATAAAAACTCTATACTCTATTTAAAAACTAGGAGGAGCGATTTAAATTTAAGTTGGCAACACTCGCGTTTGTTTATTGGTTAATATAACAATTTGCCACTTACATTTATAGGTTATGTTTTAAAAGTGTGAAATATTTATAGTGGTGACTTTTGTTAATTGATTTCTTTTTTTAATATAATTATTGTAAGTTTACTTTGTGACCATCTTAGACCATATAAAAAGTGACCATATTATTATCAATATTATTTAAATAAAAGAAATGTATTTAAATTTGCCGCCTTCTAAATTTTCTAGTAACTGTTTTGGCTGTAAGTCTGGCTTTTCAAATCACTCCTCCTAGTTTTTAAATAGAGTATAGACGAAATTAAACTTCAATATAAGATTCAAAAAATTAAATGGAATAATTTGATGTTTGAAGAAAACCCAGAAGTAGCTTATCAAAAATTCATTAACTTCTTTTTGAATGTATATAATGAATGTCTTGCAACAAAAATTGTTTCTATTACCAATTATAAAAAATTAAACCATGCGTTACTGGTAGCATCATACAATCTATAAAACACAGAGACCGATTAAAAAACAAGTTATAAACAACAAAAATACTAAGAATTTATTACAAGAATATAAAACGTATAGAAATAAATTAAACAAAATTATTCAGACCACAAAATGTAACTATTATAAAAACCAAATCAATAAGAATTTTAATTATATTGAAACACTTATAGGGACTTTTACACAATTTATTTACAAAATTGTTAAGATACACAGAACTCTGCTGGATAACGTCTAAACTACTTGACAATACAATGAACTCTTGTGAATATTTGAACTTGAACTGCCGTTAACTGCCCATACATCCCCTTATATACAACAAATGAACTTTCTGGAATTTTCTAGAAACATTATTTAATCTAGTCAGTGTGTTTAGAACTTTCTAGAATTTTCTAGAAACATTACTTAATCTAGTTAGTGTGTTTAGAAGTTTCTAGAATAACAGTCTTTCAAATTAAGGTTCTTTCTTTTACGGTTATTCCGTTACAATATTATAAAAATCTATGAGATAATATCTGATGCAAGTAACGAAAATTATAATAAAACTAAAGATAATATAAATATTCTTGATGAAAATAATAATCCCTTTACCAATTATAAAGAATTAGGTTATTTTTGTAACAACTTCTTTGTAAACATAGGGCTGAAAATGCATGAAAAAATAAAACAACCTACTTCAGATTTCAATATAAACTACACTAATTTATTAAACTCTAAGGCTTTAAAACCAACTACAAATAATGAAGTTATTATGCACATTAATGGTTTAAAAAATAATATAGTTCTCTAGGAATAGATTCCAGCACAAATAATAAAAAAAATCATATTTATTTTTTATATCCTCTGTTTCACATTATTAATCAAATTTTCATTACAGGTAAAGATCCACCTTAATTTAAAACAACAGTAGTTTCACCTAGATTTAAAAAACGTAATATAAATAATATTAAAAACTACCAACCAATAAGTATAATAACTTTGTCAAAATTTTTGAGAAGAGCTTGGAAGTTAACACTTCATAAAGGGACACTCGGCGAAGTTTACTGCAGAGCTGCTATCACAAAGGCGAAACGATGTCAGAATGATTGTCAGTCTCTTGACAGGACATTGTAGTCTCAAGAAACACATGAGTCAGTTGAACTTAGCAGATAAAGACATCTATCCATACTGCCAAGAGGAGGAGGAAACCACATTTCATATCCTATGCCAATGCGTAGGCCTTGCAAGGACGCGGTATCTAGTACTGGGAGAGGAGAAACCGGCTGCTACAAGTTATGCGGAGTGGCCACTGTCAAAGCTATTAAGTGTCATTAACCCTGCGTAGGTCGCGCTCGATCTCTCAGATGTATGACGCATGTGTTTTCAAATTGTATCTGTAATTCCCCGAATTTTGAACTGTGCTTCCTGCTATCTTGCTATATGTGTTTCTTCTATGCATTCATGTGGCTAACGTTAGTAGGCCTTTGCAGTGTGACGTGTAAACAGCTGATTTCTAACCTCTTGTTGTATTTACATCTGACAGATACTGCGCGACCTTTTGTGTGACACTATTTGACGTCTAAAAATATGGATTCAAAGAGATTATATGATCTTACAAACCCTGATGATGTTGAATATTTGACACAGTTTGCGTTTCAAGATAATGAAGAACTCATAAACAATGAAATTCTGGACGAAAGTGATTGTGATGAAGATGATTTAATTGAAACTGAAATTCTTCATTCGGACATTGAAAGTGGTAGTGAAGTTGAGTTCAATGAAGACTGCTATGCAGGATACTATGTAGGGAAAGACAATACAAAATGGGGAAAACACGTACCCACGAAAGCCAAAAAAAGAATGCCGCATAACATCCTTAGAAAAATACCTGGAGTAATTGGGTCCGCCAAAGGTATAAAAACTGTTCTCGATTCCTGGAAGTGCTTTTTTTCTGACGAAATGATAGATCTCATAGTGAATTCTACTAATCTGAGTATACAGACCATACAACCGAATTATAGTCGTGAAAGAGATATAAAATTGACTGATTCAATTGAAATGAAAGCTTTTTTTGGTCTTCTGTACCTAGCAGGTATTTTGAGAAGTGGCAGACAGTCTTTAGAAGATTTATGGTCAACAGACGGCATGGGTGTTGAATTGTTCAGAACAACTATGTCTCTTAGAAGATTCAAACTTTTGTACAGATGTTGTAGATTCGACGATAAACGTACAAGAGTTGAAAGAAAAAAAATTGACAAATTGGCTCCCATTCGAGATTTGTTCGACCTTTTTGTGAACAACTGCAAAGCATGTTATTCCGTCGGCCAAAATGTTACGATAGATGAAAAACTTGAGGGTTTTAGAGGAAGATGTTCTTTCAGACAGTACATTCCCTCGAAACCCAATAAATATGGAATAAAAATATTTGCCCTAGTAGATTCCAAATTATTTTATACCGTCAACCTAGAAGTGTATGTCGGTAAGCAACCTGAGGGACCCTTTGAAGTTAGTAATACACCTACTGACTTGGTACAGCGTCTTGCTGAACCTATCTACGACACCGGAAGAAATATCACTGGAGACAATTGGTTTACCAACCTAGACCTCGTGGAAAAACTACAGAATAAAAAGCTTTCATATGTTGGCACTATAAGAAAAAATAAAAGGCAGATTCCACCAATCTTTTTAAACGTCAAAGAAAGAGTACTACATTCATCTATGTTTGGATTCAGTAAAACAGCCACTTTGGTATCGTATGTGCCAAAAAAAGGCAAAAATGTATTACTCTTATCATCGCTGCATTTTGACGATAATATTGATCTAGGCACAGGAAATCAATATAAACCTGAAATAATCACATATTATAATGCCACAAAATCAGGAGTTGATACTGTAGATCAGCTATGTGCCACATATAACTGTGCACGAAATACAAGAAGATGGCCAATGGTCATCTTCTTTTCTATGATGAATATTGCGCAGCCATCAACGGAATGATAGTTTTTGCTGATAATAAAAATGCCTTTGCAAATAGGAGGGAATATCTAAAGATGTTAGTTCAGAGTTTAGTTGCAGAACATCTTGGACGTAGGGGACAAATAAAAAGTCTTCCAACAAATCTACAACAGGCACTCAACAAGTATAATCCTGTTTCAGAAAAAAAGCATTCTCCACAAAAAGTAGATAACATCAGAAAAACCTGCAGACCGTGCTATTCAAAAAGTAAAACAAGAAGGCTGACAAAGTACAGATGCCGCAAATGTGAAGATTATTTTTGTCTGGAACATGCCACAATGCTCTGTCAAAAATGTTTCGATGAGGACACTAATCAAAGTTCAAATTCTGACTGAAACGTTTATTTTTGATTTTTGTTATGTTTTTCAATTTTAGCATTATTTATCACATGTTATGTTAAACGAATATGGTGTTCTACCTGAAATCATGTTTTTATTTTATTATAAGGTTAATGTTTGCTTTTATGTTTATATAAGAATTTATAAATTTAGGTTGACTGTTTCTAATTCAATAAAAGTATCTCATATTTGTTTTTGTTTTTATTAATACGACAGTAGTTCGATAGAATATCAATTTTAAGTTTATACATCTGTGAGATACCGCGCGACCCCCTATGATCCACAACAACACGCGACCTACGCAGGGTTAAGAGGGCAGGGCTGGACAAGGTTCTCTAATCCTATTCTTGAGATAATGGGTGGTCACAATAGATCTGCAAAGGTCGCAGTGATACAGGCTAACAGCCAACCCAATAAACATCTAATCTAATCCTGTTTGTAAAATTGTAAATCGCTTTCCTTCGGATTTCACATGCAATGAATTATTACTTTTGAAATCAGATATCTGTATCTTCTTACGAATCTGATTACTTCATTGCGCTTTATTATTTTCACAAATTTCCGAAGGAAAGCAATTTTGCTAATTTTGAAATGACACTTTTCGCCCAATCATTTTTTAACATTTATATCCCATTGAATTTATAAGTCTTAATAAAGTTGTAAGCTCACCATTAAAATCTCAGTTTTGTTTCGGGTCAGTCAAAAGTTTATCTAAAGTAAAATATTTGGTTTTAGAATTGTACATCCAAGTTGTTTTTTTTTTAAATAAAGTTAATAAATATATCTGCTTCCCCTTTCTTTCTTGTATCCGCCGCTTCTTTAACATTAACTAAATCTTCTTTTAAGATGTGTCGTATACAATTAACACCCACCTTAAAAAAACGAAATATTTAAAAAATGTATTAAAAAAATAAAAGGTTATTTTGATGGGACATGGATCAATAAATAAAACAATAATTTATTCATCCATGTCCTATTTAATTATATTTTTTTTATAAAAAGGATCATTACCACTTTATTAATTAAAGAAAATATTTTATGCTTAAAACATTTTTAATTCTCGATTATGTTATATAATAATAGTAGTAAAAATTAAATAAAATAGAATATGATATACAGTGAGGTCCAAAAGTAACGGATACATTAATTTTCTTCGTTAATAAGCGTGTAAAAAAAAATCCTGAAACACGTCGATTTTTAAATTTAAAATGACACTTTATCACGCTAAAAACCCATCCCCCACTTCAAACCCCTTCCCAAGGGGTGGGAGCACCCCATTTTTTTAAAGGGCATGAGGGGTCATGTGATACCTCGTTTAAAAGAGCATTTAATTGCCTATTCAGCCATGTAAAAATTTTTAGATTTCATTTCTTTATTTTCAAGAAAATTTGATTTACAATTTTGGAATGTGTTACTTAAAATGTATTGAAACGTGTCTTATTGATATACCAAGCATGCCTACTAGATTATTTTATTATTAGGAAATTTAACTGTAACTACCTATTACAGTACTAAATATTGAATTTTCTTGAAAATAAACAAATTAAATTCAATTTAAAATTTTGGAATGTGTTACTTAAAATGTACTTAAAACGTGTCCTATTGATATACCAAGCATGCCCACTAGATTATTTTATTATTAGGAAATTAAACTGTAACTACCTATTGCAGTATTAAATATTGAATTTTCTTGAAAACAAAAAATTTAAATCTAAAAATTTTTACATTGCCGAATAGGCAATTAAATGCTCTTTCAAACGAGGTATCACATGACCCCCCATGCCATTTAAAAAAATGGGGTGCTCTCACCCCTTGGGAAGGGGTTTGAAGTGGGGGGTGGTTTTTTAGCGTCATAAAGTGTCACTTTAAATTTAAAAATTAAAGTGTTTCAGGATTTTTCTTTTACACGCTTATTAACGGAAAAAATAAATGTATCCGTTACTTTTGGACCTCACTGTATATATAGAGAAATAGAAAAAAATTACGCAAACAATATATTAAATTTACACTCACACAAAAATAATTATTTTTACCTGACGTATCTTAAGTCCATTAAATTATTTAAAATATATCTGTTATTTATAATCCAATTTTTTATATCTTTCTTGTATCTAGAAAAAATGTTTATATTTTTGATACTAGTTGTAATAATTTGTATAGTCTTGCTGCATAATATTGATGGGAGCGCTGGCCTATAGTTTTGTTGCTGGTTGTAAGATATACATTTTGCCCCCGTGTACCATTATTGGGAAATAAATTTTATTTGGAATAATCTTCTATGAAACACAATTAGTACTAACATTAAAAACCTCAGAGATCTTTTAAAAATATCCATTTTCTGAAAGTTTCTCGTCCTTTTTAAACATATAGTAGCAAGTCTGTATACATTTTTTTATAATAATAATAATATATTTATTCATTACACGCATAAATATACATATTTTACAAAAGAGTAATAATTAAAATACAATTAATAAAACACATGATAAGTAAATATAAAAAATAACATAATATAATAAAATTTAAATTAAAAGATTTATTATAATATTTAGTAAGTGTTCCCACCTAAGACCTGAAAGGTTGAGCGTAGATTTATTAATATTAGTGGGTGGTAAAATTTTGGGTAGATTTTTTTTATATGATTGTATATTAGTTTTAAGTTAATAATCAATTATTTTTCTTACATCCTCGTGTTTAATAGTTTTAACATATTTTTTGTAAATAATTTTAATCATGCTTAAGGAATTGATTTTTTTATATATATTTTATACATATCAGGAAGAAAATTAAATAAGCGTGCCAATGGTTTTCTTAGCAACACTAGTTACAATGAAATTTCGTACTTTATTTCGGGTGCAAAATCGATATTCAACAATATGTAAATTAGGACGATTTTTATATAAGTACAAAACGAGACTATAGATATAAAGCTGGCGTAAAGTCATTACATTTGCATTTTTAAAAAGGAGTAATGTGTCAAATCTTAGTGGCTTAAAGAGCATTATTTTTAATATTTTTTTCTGTAATGTTTCAATTTGTTCGAGATGTGCAGGTACTGCAGCTCCCCTACATAAAATAGCATACCTAAGACGAGACTCAACAAGGCTATAATAGAAAGTTTTAAGTTGTAATATATTAACAATTTGTCTAATATATTTAAATTTGTATAATAATATCCTTAGAGTTTTTGCCATATCATTAAAGTGAGATTTCCATCGTAAATGGGAATTTATTTTTACCCCAAGGTATTTAATTTCGTTTTTTAAGTATATTTTAATAGTATTTGTATTTAACTTAACGACAATGTTTTCATATGTTGGCATTTTTTTTATAATTTGTAAAAAGGAACTATAAAAGTTTTTTCATAATTATTAGTTAATGCCTTGTGATTAATATTATTAAATAGTTTTAGTAGTTCCTTTTCAATTTTAATTTTAAGTTTATCTCAGCTATCTGCTGTGTAGATTACAGCCGTATCATCAGCAAAGCTGATTAATTTACCGGATGACTTCGATGTAAGGACATCATCAATATATATGCTAAATAATATTGGTCCAAGAACGGTTCCTTGCGGTACACCAAAACAAACACTTTTTTCTGTGCTTACCTCTTCTCCTATTTTGACCATTTGTTTTCTGTTAGACAAATACCTTTTTAGCAAATTATAGGGTAACCCACGAATTCCTATATCCATTAGATTTTTTAGTACCTGCTTATGGTTAACTGTATCAAATGCCTTTGCCAAATCCAAGAAGACAACAGCAGTGGGTTCACTTTTGTCAAGTGAGCTATATATAGAGCTTATAACAGACTGTAGGGCATCATTCGTCGATAACCCTTTCTGGAATCCGAATTGACATTTAGTGCTTGTGCTTGACCATAAAAAAAAATTTCTTTATAAAGTTTATTAGACGTACCTACTTTTACAGCTTTTTCCATAATTTTAGAAAGTGAAGATGTTAGAGATATCGGTCTGTAATTAGAGATGTCTTCTCTTTTGCCTTTTTTAAATAAAGTTATGACTATCGCTTCCTTGAATTTTGATGGATATATACCAGTAGTAAACGCAAGATTTATTAAGTCTGCGATGTGTCTACACAGTTGTTTCTTTAGATTTTGTAATATTTCAGCCCGTATGTTATCAGGCCCTGGTGCTTTGTTTGGTTTCAAGGAAGATATTAAAATACTTATGGGGACTTTTACACAATTTATTTACAAAATTGTTAAGATACACAGAACTCTGCTCGATAACGTCTAAACTACTTGACAATACAATGAACTCTTGTGAATATTTGAACATGAACTGCCGTTAACTCTCCATACATCCCCTCATATATGAACATTCTGGAAAATTCTTGCTTACGTTATGTCCTAAATAGTTGACCTGTCTCTGGAACAAGTGGCATTTCTCAACATTCAATGTTAGATTAGCGTTTTGTAATCTTTTAAAGACTTCTTCCAGGTTAGATAAATGTTCCTTAAAGGTCTTGCCCATTATGATGATGTCGTCTAGATAAACTAGACAAGTTTCCCATGACAAACCCCGGAGAATGTTCTCCATTAGCCGTTCAAACGTCGCAGGAGCATTACAGAGGCCAAACGGAAAGACCGTGAATTGCTATAACCCATCCACTGGCAAAGGCAGTCTTTTCTTTGTCTGCAGGATTCATTTTAACCTGCCAGTATCCGCTTTTAAGGTCCAAGGTAGAGAACAAAGTAGAAACTGCCAAAGCGCCGAGGGCATCATCAATGCTTGGCAGAGGATAACTGTCCTTCTTAGTGACATCATTAAGCTTCCGATAGTCGACACAAAACCGCATTGATCCGCCTTTCTTTCTCACTAATACCACAGGAGAAGCCCACGGACTACTGGATGGTTCAACTATGCCATTTTGAATCATTTCTTTAAGGGCTCTATCTGCTTCTTCCTTCTTAACTTGAGGCATCCTTCGGGGTACCTGTCGAATCGGACGTGCTGATACGAATAAAATTTCGTTTAATAATTTACTGTGGCTAGCTTCCAATATTATAAATCGGAGAGTAGGGTGTGGTTTTAGTATATCAATTTTTATTAACTATTTGATACTTGAATTTGGTTTTGTACAAAGAAATGGTGTGTTACAGAATTTGTTTCCCCTTTAGATCTAAAAGGTGTACAGTTAGTACTTTCTTAAAAAAAGTAAAACTTATAGATTCTAATAGTGTGGATCTTCTGTTTGGTTCGCTGGAGGGGATATTAAGAAAGATCTTACTTAAGTAAATGGTGATATTCCAACCGAGAAGGTGGGGTTTGATCTATCCAAACTGTTAAAGTACTGTTTCTACGACAGAAAAGATCAATAGGGGTCCCAATAGGTAGAGGTAACTTTGGATAATCAAAAATAACTATTCAGGAACATAAAACAAAAAAAAGGCCTAAAATAAGAAATACCACCGATATCACATTGGCAATGTTTTGTGTGCCTTTTAAAACTTACCCGGATGGTGGGGCCTTGTTTTTGAAACAAGTGTTAAATCCACAATACTTGTGTTTCTTTTCCAACTCAATTGGAGAAATGTTAGTCACTTGTTACTTAAGCTTTTTAAATTATTCTGGCACAAATCCGAAATATCGTGCAATTATACCACCGCGTGGTTTAATCAAAAGCCAAAATTCAAAAAGACAGATGGAAAAGTTTGACACAAAAATGTGACAAATTGTAAGTTTAAAAGTCTACACAATATATTTGGGCCTAAGTCTTAACGGGCTGAATATTTCATAAGGTTTAGAGGAAAAAATTGTTAAAACTTGAAGAATAATAGAATTAAAATTAAAAATTAATCGCTGCCACTTCAGAGTCAAATCTGAACCGTAACACACCCCTCTTTCCCAAACAAAGTTTTTATTTTACAAAGAAAAACTTTTCTCCAATATCTAATCATGGATCTTAAAACATCACTTATCAAGACTCGTGAAGACCAGAGAAATAAACTAATCCTAAATCTAAAACTATAAAAGAAAGACAACATGGAGAATACTCTCTACTCTACTCGATATCGGGTGGTTTCGACTTAAGATCCTTGATGTGCCAGTTACCAATGTTAGCCCCAGTTTTATCTTGTAATTCGTATGTCCAGGGAGAAACGACCTTTTTGACATAATAGGGTCCAGTAAATTTAGGAGCTAACTTAGATGTAAAATGTTTGGATGCATCGGATATAACGAAGTTGCGTTTCCATACAATGTCTCCTACATTTAACTTATCGTCCCTGCGTCGAAGATTGTAGATTTTCTGACTACTGGAATAAGCTTTTTGTAAGCGTTGTGTTACTTCTTTAAAAAGCTCTTCCAATGCTTTAGTGGGTATCTGTATATCAAGCGATCTATCAATGGTAATAGGATCAGCTGGAGGAGGTCTTGTAGATCCTGATATATTCAGTTCTCGACCGAACATGATTAGGTTTGGGGTTACCCCCGTTACCTCATGTCGAGCCGATCTTACTGCCCAGGCAAATTTTGGTAAGAATTTGTCCCACAACCGTTGGTTATTTTTAACATATGAAGACAACATAGTCTTCAGCACTCGATGGATTCTTTCTACTGGGTTGGCCTGTGGATGGTAATTTGCAACATAACAATGTTCTATTTTAAAATTTTCCATTAAGCTTTTAAACGTGTCACTCTTAAATTGAGGGCCATTATCTGTAAGAATTTTACTTGGAGCTCCAAATAATAATATAACCTGCTCCTCTAATAATTTTACAATGGTGGAGGCCAACATTTTCCTCATGGGGAAAAATAAAGAAAATTTGCTAAAACAATCACTCACTGATAAGATGTAGGAGTTTCCTTGTGAACTTCTAGGAAGGGGTCCGACAATGTCGACGCTTAAGAGTTGCCAAGGTTTTGTGAGAGTTGGAGTTTTGCTTAGCATTAATCCTGCGGGTTTTTGTTGTGAAGGTTTGGTCTCCATGCATGTTATACAATTATTAATGTAACGGGCTACATCTGCTCGCATTTGAGGCCAATAATATCTAGTGGAAATTCGTCTTAAAGTTTTATATATACCCAGATGTCCACATAAAGGTGGATCATGATTTTCCTTAATCAGTAACGGACGTGTTTCTTTTGGTATAACCTTTAGCCATTCTTCATGGGGTTCATGTAAGTCTGGATAGCAAAGATTAGCTCTCTTATACAATGTGTTACCTTCAATTCGCCATAGAGGATACTTAGAGGGTTTGGCTTCAACACATTGCATCATGCGTCGGTACCATTTATCTTTAGTGGTATCTGACGTTGATGAAATAACTACTGCGTCAATGTTTGGGACAGTTCGCGAAAGGGTATCAGGAACGATATGATCTTTTCCCTTTCGGTGTTCAATTTCAAAGTCATACTGTTGTAAGCGGACAGCCCAGCGAGCTATTCGCCCAACAGGATCCTTGATATTATATAACCATTTTAGGCTATAATGGTCCGTTATCACAGTAAATTTAGAACCTTCAATGTAAGGCCTTAATTTTTCAATCGCAAACAATACCGACAGGCACTCCTTCTCTGTTGTTGTAAACTGTCTTTCAGATTTTGTAAGTGACCTACTTAAATAACAAATTACTTTTTCCCCGTCCTCTTGGTGCTGACTCAAGACAGCTCCTAAGCCAAAGTCAGAGGCATCTGTCTGAACTACAAACGGTAGCTCAAAGTTTGGGCAACTTAAAATCGGGGCAGATATCAGGTGTTCTTTTATTACGTCCAAAGCTGACTGGCTTTTGTTATCTCACACAAATTTGACATTCTTTTTGAGGAGAGAGGTTAATGGAGACGTGAGAGTAGAAAAGTTTGGTATGAACCTCCGGTACCAAGAAGCTAGTCCTACTATTCGTCTAACTTCTGAAATATTCTTAGGAGGAGGGATTTGAAGAATCGCCTCAACTTTCCCAGGATCCACCAACAATCCTTTAGCATTAACTATGTAACCTAGATATTTCAGTTCCGGCTTACAGAAACAACACTTGTTTTTATTTAGGGTCAAACCAGCCTCTCGAATACGTTTTAAAACTTCTTTTAATACTTGGATATGTTTATCAAAAGAGTCTGTACATATGACCACATCGTCCAGGTACACAAATACAAACTGTTCCAAGTCTACCCCTATGACGCGATCTATAAATCTTTGCCAGGTGGCAGGGGCATTATGTAGGCCAAACGGCATTCGCTTAAATTGGAAGAGACCTCTCGTTGGTACAACGAAAGCTGTTAATGGTCTAGAATTTTCTGCGACTGGAATTTGCCAGTATGCACTTTTTATATCAAGGGTGGTTAAATATTTGACGTCTCTTAATTTATCCAACGTCGAACTAACAAACGGAAGGGGGTATGCGTCACGTAAGCTAACCTCATTAAGTTTCTTATAATTGACACAGAAACGATATTTCCCATCTGGTTTTTTAACTAGGACTATAGGTGAGGCCCACGGACTATTGCTTGGCTCTACGATACCATCCTTCAACATTTGATCTAAATCTGCATTCACCTGTTTTTGTGAGGTAGGGCTAAGAGGGTAATGACGGTGTTTAATAGGTAGTGAGTCAGTTCTGATGATATGTTCTACCATAGTTGTACATCCTATTTTATCCCCCATATTTTGAAAAGTATCATCCACCAATTTATTTAACACATCCCGCTGATGTGGCAACAGATGTTCCGAATCCTGAAGAGCACAAACTTTAATTTCTGGAAGCTTCTCCGGGCGAAAACACCACTCGCCTGCATGAAGGTCTGGCACAATTCCCATGTGATGCCAAAAATCTATTCCTAGAATCAGCTGGTGGGGTAATGATGGTACGACTGACACATCAAGAATTCTAACCCTGTCTTTAAGTTTAATAGGTATTGTTACCACGCCCACAATTTCACAACTGGTCCCGTTTGCTACAGTACACGATTTTTGACTACTAGACTTCAATTCACATATCGACCCTAATATATCCCACCCTGCAGAACCTACAACGGAAGTTGTACAACCACTATCTAAAAGGCCAAGAAATTCCTGCCCTAGGATTTCAACTCGCAAATAAGGTCGATTGTCCCCCTTGGCATGAGCGATAACATAGTCAACTAGTACCTTATTAGCAAAATGAGTCGGGTTGGTTCGAGTAGAGAGCAGTTCCCGACTTACATCTGCTTCCTTTTTCCATTTTTTTGACAACACTTTGTTGAAATAACCCCTGCTTTCCCACACTTATAACAAAACATCTTTCTTGGTTTTGGACACTTTCTAAACCTATGACCAATCTCTAAACAATTCCAACATTGGGCTGCCGTAGCTGTTGTTTTTCCACTCTCAGCCGAGGTAACTGATTCTTTCACCTTTCCCAACGTATCAACCGCTGAAACCTGAGGACTAGAACAACTCGAAGGTTGCTTATGATAAGCGAGTTCTGGTTCCAACAAATTACGATAATTCGTTGGTGGTGGACAAAACTTTTGAACTCTAACAGCTGTTTCTTCAACTGCACGGCTCACCTGAATTAGCTCCGCAATCGATAAAGTAGATCTAAGGGCTATCTGAGTCTGAATATACGGCAACAAATTACGTCGAATATATTTAACTCGGGTCTCCTCTTTTGGTTTACTATTACCCAATTTATTAAACAGATTCTCCATAGCGGAGACGTAAGTAACCACTTTTTCCTTAGAACCTTGGGTCCTTCTACGAATTTCTTCCCAAAGATCAAATTCGTACTCATATGGTTGAAAATCCTCCTTTAGGCGTATCACTAGATGAACCCAAGAAGTAAAAACCTGGGTTCGGTACCACATCAATGCATCTTTAGTAAAAAGTTCGGGCGCAGATCTAAGAAGCTGATCCTTAGAAACTCTCCGAGAACAACGTATCTCGTCGATGCGTTCTAGAAAATTAGTCACACTCGAATCACCATCAAATTTTACATTCCATCTATGAATATCAACGTAATGTGAACGCTGGGGTTCGTTCCCACCAATATTTCCAGGAAAAACTTGATCATCGAAATTAAGATCTCGTAATCTCGAGCCATGGTTGTACATAGAGTCTGGTACGTTTGCTTGTCTAGAGAAAGATATTGGTTGGAAATAGGATCCATTTGATTGCATATTTTATCCCGCTACATCACCTAACAAATCTGATTCCGGTCTTAATAGTTCTGAAGTACGTCGTTTCCAAGAGATGTCCTCCGATGGTTGACTACCAAACTCTCTCGGAGCAATAACAGGTTGAATTTCTCTGACTAGACACCCATCTATATTCTGCTCGTACTACTGATCCCTCAATCTGTTTCCTAAATCTCTCCTAAAGAAATCTATATTAGTTCTCTCTGTAGTAAATTGTCCTAGAGGATTAGGGTCGCTCGGAATATCTGTGAAGTTGACTGTTCTTTCCAATGGTACAGAATAGTCAGGTGGAGTAGATTGAGTCCTATTCGACATACCTCGTGGTACTCCCCTAGTTGACTCTGTCTTAAGCTCAAAAACAGTACCCCCTTGACTGACAATTTCCGGAATTAATGGTACTGGATCATCAAGAATAGAACGTTTTCCTGGTCAATGACGTTATTGAAACCCTGAGGAAAATCATCGCAACGCTTATCTTCAACTATCCTCAAATAATACGAACCTAAATCCAACAATCTTTGTCTTTCTGCCTCCAATTCGTCATCCCCTACAGGAATTCTTCTAAGCCTCATATTGACATGATATAACCGTGAGGAAATTCTCTTATACTCATTTTCTCTACTCCTACTATTGAAGTTAGAAATGCAAGTATTTAGTTCTTCCAATTTATCCCTACAGATATCGTACTCCGTCACTGGATTCAATGTGCCTACAATTGAACTAGAAAACTCATCTCCTGTCCTCAATGACTTACTAAAGGATGGCTCTGTTTTCTGCCACAGTCTTTTGCACCTGTAGGCCTCGAATACCAACCTCATAAGCTATCTCATCTGCCAAGAGCCTGTATAAATCCATGTTACAAGAAAATATAATCAGATACCAATATGTAAGAAAATTCAAACGAACAATCTGAACCTATCAGAACAACAAAATAGAATAAGAAAGAAATGACAACTAATAAATGTCAACCCGAAATAATTCGGACTGAAGTATTCGATGTAGTCAATATAAGCAAAGCACTATATAAAAATGTGAAGGTATATTTTATTTTTAAGCACCTATGTGCGTGCAATTTATTAAATATATAAGCAATAATACCTATTCCTTGTGAATCGAAATAATTATTCAAATAATAATTATTCAAATCTGGAATAGCCGAATATTTCAAATAAATTATATTTTTTTTTAAGAATTACCCAAAGTTTACCAAATGTGTTTACCTACCACCTATATAAATTTCCCTTTAATCACCCTGTGTAGAAAGAAAGGAAATAATGAATTTAGTTACTATAAGTTTCCATTCAATTTATCTGATATCTAATATTGAAAATTAGTCAAAATTAAGCTAAAATAAGGATCAAAACGATGGCCCCACGTTGGGCGCCAAATTGATACGAATAAAATTTCGTTTAATAATTTACTGTGGCTAGCTTCAAATATTATAAATCGGAGAGTAGGGTGTGGTTTTAGTATATCAATTTTTATTAACTATTTGATACTTGAATTTGGTTTTGTAGAAAGAAATGGTGTGTTACAGAATTTGTTTCCCCTTTAGATCTAAAAGGTGTACAGTTAGTACTTTCTTAAAAAAAGTAAAACTTATAGATTCTAATAGTGTGGATCTTCTGTTTGGTTCGCTGGAGGGGATATTAAGAAAGATCTTACTTAAGTAAATGCTGATATTCCAACCGAGAAGGTGGGGTTTGATCTATCCAAACTGTTAAAGTACTGTTTCTACGACGGAAAAGATCAATAGGGGTCCCAATAGGTAGAGGTAACTTTGGATAATCAAAAATAACTATTCAGGAACATAAAACAAAAAAAAGGCCTAAAATAAGAAATAGCACCGATATCATATTGGCAATATTTTGTGTGCCTTTTAAAACTTACCCGGATGGTGGGGCCTTGTTTTTGAAACAAGTGTTAAATCCACAATACTTGTGTTTCTTTTCCAACTCAATTGGAGAAATGTTAGTCACTTGTTACTTAAGCTTTTTAAATTATTCTGGCACAAATCCGAAATATCGTGCAATTATACCACCGCGTGGTTTAATCAAAAGCCAAAATTCAAAAAGACAGATGGAAAAGTTTGACACAAAAATGTGACAAATTGTAAGTTTGAAAGTCTACACAATATATTTGGGCCTAAGTCTTAACGGGCTGAATATTTCATAAGGTTTAGAGGAAAACATTGTTAAAACTTGAAGAATAATAGAATTAAAATTAAAAACTTATCGCTGCCACTTCAGAGTCAAATCTGAACCGTAACAGTGCATCACCAGTGTCAATTTTATGTTGGACAACATCAGTTCTACCAAGTTTACTTTTAGAACCAAATAAAGGTTTATAACGATAAAGTAGATCTCTTACCTGTTTCTTCTCTAATTTTGACAAAGAGTAATCTAATTTTGTCATTAATTGTTCGATTCCGTTGGTCTCATCTGTTTCTATTGCGTTTACCTTGTGAATTACGGCCGTTACCGGTTCTAAAGTTCCCACTTCCGTGTCCTTTCGGAGAAGAACTAGATGATCATTCAAGTTGATGACTCGGATGGGTACTTCTTTGGCGGATCTAACAAGAGTCTTACCCACAAGGAGTCCTTTTCCCAATTCATGGTCATGATTCTTTGGCTCTATCATGGCTGGGACTCCATCTGGCTCCAGTCCATCCAACCGCGTAGTTATGACACATTCGCAGCTTGCCGGAAACTTGATATCATCGATTAGCTTAATCGAGGCATTGTCAACTTGTTTTCGATGCAGGAATATTTCATCATTACCAGTACAAAGGATACGTCGGCGAAGATCCAAATGGAAACCACAGTGGAGCATAACATGCATGCCCAGAACAACATCTTTATCAACGTCAGCCACCACCACCGAGTGAACAAGAGAGGTTGAACCAAACTGTAGCGTCACCTGTATCTCACTGTAGACTCTAGCAGATTCTCCGGTAGCGGTACGCAGTCTCCAACTGGTAGGCCACATCTTCTTCCGCATAATGGTGAATGGTCGGACAATAGTTTTCGTAGCTCCAGTGTCTACCAGCATGCTAAAGTTTTTCCCATCAATGAGGCCATCTACATATAAGCTGTCCATGTGGTGTCGCAGAGTTGCCAATTTAATGGTGTGAGGGGCTTCGGGAATGTTTGGGGTCGATGTCGCCCTCCATGAGTCGACTTGTTCTAGTTTTCCTGTTGCTGGGGTACTTCAGCAGGAGATTTTTCTTTTTGAGGACAAGTATTTCTTATATGGCCTAGTTCTCCGCAGTTCCAGCATCTCACTGGGCGCCTTCTTTTTGGAGATAACTTCATTAACCTCTCGACTACCGCCTCGACGTCGGTAACGGAATGAACGACATGGTCGCAGTTACCGGTAACTTCCCTTAACCGAGCAACTCCACGTGAGGCCTCCGTCGCCGCATGAAACTCCAGGGCAATGGTCAAAGCGTCCACAAGAGTCTTCGGCCATGGATAGTCTCTCCATTTTTCTGCTTTCGGCTCTTTAACTGCATTCGGTACACCGGTTGTAGATGAGTTTGACCATAACGCATCTCTAGACGGTTGACCATTAACTCGAAGTTGTCAGCTTCATCCGGTGTCAATGATTGCAAGACGTCTAAAGCCTCGCCTCGCAGAGCTACGGTTAGGGACAATGCCTTCTCCTGGGATGACCATCCATTCGCTCTGGCCGCTGCGTCGAATTGTTTTAGGTAATTTGGCAAGGAAGTCTTCCCGTCGAAATTCGGGGGTTTCATTGTCGTTAGTACCTGGGTCGTCTCCTCGCTTCTTCGTCGTTCGACGTCTACGTGGCAGGTTTCCATCCTTTCTGCATCTCCGACGCCGTGGTGGATGGTTTGGTTTTGTAGACAAGCTTCCAGTTCTCGTTTAAGCTTTTCTATCTCGGACTGCATTTGCTGGTTGATCTCGTTTAGCAAGTTGGCCACTTGCTGATTTTGCTCGTCTCGCAGGTTAGCCGCATGCTGATTCTGCTCGTCTCGCAAGCTGGCCACTTGCTGATTTGGCTTGTCCCGGAGATGTGATATTTGCTGGGAAAACGAACTGGATAACTCTTCTGATAGGGTAGATATCCGTTGTGACAGCTGGGACATATCTTCGCGCTGGCTCTTCATCTGACTGGACAGCTCCTCTTGCTGGCTCATCATTTGTCCTGGTAGCTCCTCTTGCAGCCGGGAAAGTTTTCGAGTTTGTTCTTCTTGTTGGCTCGTCATTCGTTATAATAGCTGGAACATATCTTCGCGCTGGCTCTTCATCTGACTGGATAGCTCCTCTTGTTGGTTCGTTATTCTTTGTGATAGCTGGGAAAGTTGTTGCGATAGTTCAGAATTTGCTTTTTGAACTGGGTCTTCAAACTCCACAGCGTCAGGGTCCAAATTATTATTTACGTAGTATTCACGGAGCGTTCTCAACAATACGGATTTGCTTCCAGTAATTTCCAACTCTAATTCTTCAAGCTCTCTTCTGAGCTCTGCCACCAATAGTTCATTTATCTTCTTTCCAGGCATTCTTGTATCTTCACCCCACACCTGACACCAATTTAAAACACTTATGGGGACTTTTACACAATTTATTTACAAAATTGTTAAGATACACAGAACTCTGCTGGATAACGTCTAAACTACTTGACAATACAATGAACTCTTGTGAATATTTGAACTTGAACTGCCGTTAACTCCCCATCTTATATACAACAAATGAACATTCTGGAAAATTCTAGAAACATTATTTAATCTAGTCAGTGTGTTTAGAAGTTTCTAGAATAACCAAAAAACAATCTTTCAAATTAAGGTCCTTTCCTTAACGGTTATCCCGTTACAATATTAAAAGTTTTACCTCATTTTCAGATACTGGCTCTAGAAAGAGATTATGGCGGTTTTTTAATCGTTTAGGTGGTAAGGTGCAGGGTGTTTCGATATTTTGTGCTAAAGTCTCTCCTATATTAACATAATACTTATTAAATTTATCTGCTATTTTTTTATGTGAACTAGTTTTATCTCTCGAAGTTGTTATTATCTCAGTTATATTTTCCTATAATATTTTATTACCATTATTATTTTTCAAGCTTCACAGATATTGTGAATTGTTGGCACTTTTTGTTATTTCAGAAAGATAATATGCACGTTTTGCTTTTTTAATGAGAGTATTAACTTGTTGGCGATATATTAGGTACGATTGCTTTTATACCTCATCTGTTGATTTTTTTTTATATTGTTTGTACAATTTGTTTTTTGTATATATTGACTTAATCAAACCGGCTGTGATCCAAGGTTGTCTTTTTGTCTCATTTTTTTTCAATTTTACAATCGTTTTATGTTTATTTACATAATGAGTAATAATCTCTATTAATTTTTTAATTTTTTGATCGACATCATTTATGTTATTATAATCATACCAATTATATATTTGTAAATTATTCTGTAGGTTGTTATAATTAATACATATTTTAGATTTTTCCTTTGATCTGTTATCTATAGAGCTGTCTATATAGCTATAGCTACCACACACACATTTCTTTTCGGCCTATTAAATTTTTTAATGTAACTAACCATTATATTTATGCTATTTGTTGTAAAGATTGACAGCTTGTGACTTGCAGTGACTTAGTAACCTTCAAACACCAACAAGACATAAACAAATACCAACGTGAATAAATAAAAAACAGCCTATTAGTTATAGTCGATTTAGATACAAGTGTCATCAAGTAGGCTGTGGAGAATTTAAATTTGTAGTGGCAACATCTGCGTTTACTGAAATTTGAATTGCAATATTAGCCAGCTTGTGTGCTGAACGCGATCTGTCTATTTGCCTGTCACGTCTAAATATTTTGCTTTGTCTTTTGGTCTTGTATTATAATTATTGCAATTTTGCATTGGTTTATTTGTTGTTCTTGTTCATATATCAAAAAAGTTCTTTTCAGAGCTAACTTATACAAACAGTTACAGTTTTAACGTAAGTATAAATAATTAATCGTTTGATCATACATGTTTTCATAAATACGTTGTTTTAAGGTTATTTATATATTTGAATAATGAATCCACAAACCAATCTAACACAGAGTAAATCTGAAGCAATTTGCCAATTTTATCATAAATTTTTTAAAGATTCCGACGAAGTTAATGCTAGTTTAACAAGAAAAGCGTCCGTTTTCCAAGTAGTTTTTTTTCTATCATTACTTTTTCTATGAAAAATATTTCAGGTTTCTACTCGCACAGTACAACGTGTTTTAAATCGAAAACGCTTAGGAAAACCATTGCAAAATAAAATATAAGCAACTGTTGACGATGTTGTATATGGTTTTAAGGAACTGTTAAATAGTTTAATTTTTTCAAAAATAAAAAAAAAAACGAAAATTTTACCATCCAAACTATATTTGAAGATGTAAAAGAAAATTTGGATTTCCCTTATTCTAAAACTACATTATTTCATGTAATTAAATCTTTTGTACTCAGATTCAAGAAAGTTGATAGAAAAAAAGTTCTGATAGATAGGCCTCAAATCATTACTGCTAGAATTAAGTTTTCTGGGAATATTTGCATTATCTAAAAGAATATGAAAAGGGAAATTTGATGTTCGTTTATTTGGATGAAACTTTGGTGTATGGACTTTGGTGTATCGAAATAGAAATTAAATCCGTCAATAGTGTCAATAGTCTACATTAAAACGCGGTTACTCTCTATTTTTAAAAATGAAGGAAAACGATATACAATAGTAAATTCTGGGTGTCAATGCAGGTTTCTGATTAGTTGTGATTTAATTTTAGACAGTACAATAAATGATAGAGATTTTCACAAAACTATGAATGGAGATATTTTAAAAAAATGTTTAACTTAGCAACTTATTCCTGCATTGCAATCTTTAAAGAGTAAATGCTTTTTGGTCATGGATATTGCTCTGTATCATTTAATGAAGGTACAAAAACCACAAAGTTTATCTAGGAAAAGGAAGGGTTAATTCGCTGGATGATTTGTCATAATTTACCTTTTGATAGCAATAGTACCAAATTGCAACTCTGGGAAAGTTTAAAACCTCGATTGGAACAGATTAATGTAAAATATAAAATAGACGAGATACTCAAAGCAGAGGGCCACGAAGTTTTAAGATTACCACCATATAATTGTCAATACAAACCAATCGAATTACGCAGATTGTAAAGATTGTAAAATGTTTTATAACAAACACATTTCTGCTCAGTTAATATCTAAAGATAGACTGATGTCCATATGGAAAGCAGCAATTAACCAGTGCTCAGAAGATAAGTGAAAAAACTTTATGTAGAAAAAATTAGAATCGATTGGCAGAAATTGTTATTAGTTATAACATGCTGGTTCAATAGGCTCTTTTAAAGGGAGTTTGTAATAATAAAAGTTTTTAGCTGCATTTGTAATCAAATGTTTTAATAAAGAATTATTTTAATATTTTGCCTGATTTAGCTTAATTTGTAAGTTTGTAGAACCTTTAAATTATTCGAATCTAGTATTTACAAACCTAAATAAAATATTATTAGTTTAATTTGCGTAATTGAATTAATTACCTCTTTAGTTTGACTTTTTGTATCCAGAATTATGAAGAAAAAACTAAATATTTACTTAAGTATTCCTTTTCTTCAAACAGGTTTCAAGATAAACTCAATAATAGTAGATTTTAATTTCATAATTATTTAATTAGCACAGTAAAACTTATTCTAGTTATAAAAGATCATCCGTGGTTGTTTATACATGGATAAATACATTGTTAGTGTTTTAGATCACCGAATTTTAACTATAAAACTTTTGACACATCTCGATGACATATAATTCCTTAAGGCTGCTCGCAAACACGACCACTTGTGGTCGACACCGGTGGCCGCCACTAGCTGCGGACTGAAACTTTCATGGCATAAATATGGACCCGGCGCACACACGGCTTCCGAAGTGGTTCATCCAAGCGACGACCTGCGGTAGCCGTCGACTCTCGCTGCTAGTGGTCGGTGGCGGCCACTTTTTCCCCGCGTAAACACAGACACTTCTTTGAGCCACTTCAGTTGATTGCGTTCATAGGTGTAGTTAGTAAATGGACGTTGCAAGAACACACACACTGAATTAAAGATTTAGTGGGTAGTCCAATGATTTAAAGGAATAATAATATTTCTTTCAAAAATCTACATCTCATTACAAAAATACAAAAAAATGTAATCTTGAAGTTGCAATTCTTTGAAAAAATTATAAAATTCATTTCGCTCTCAAGTTCTTAATATGGGATGCACCCAAAAACGTCAAATTCTTTGCAAAGTACATCGTCTGCGTCTTTGTCTTAATATTGACAAAATAACCAACATATCCATTGTGTCAAACTAGAGTGACTTTATTAAAACAATTTCTAGAGACTGAAGCCAGAAAATTTGCTTGTCCCAGCCACTGGTAGCGGCACAAAGCGTTTTGTCGCGACCACCAGTGGCAGCCACTAAAACGCCGTATAGAGCTGCTAGTTGCGGCCACCAGTGTCGACCACAAGTGGTCGTGTTTGCGAGCAGCCTAACTGAACTTCTTTTTCCATTGAATCTAGTAATAAAGTTAAAGATAATCTCACACGTACCCAGCCCACTTGATGACACTTCTATCTAAATTATATATATATATATATATATATATATATATATATATATATATATATATATATATATATATATATATATATATATATATATATATATATATACGAATAATGGTATAGTGACTGGTTCAATATAACGTGAAGTCAATCGTGGAGTTGCAGTCAACGTTTGGCCAAGGTAAGTAAAGAAAACTCTTTGATTTCAGTCAAGCTTTCGAATTTATTTAATTCTTCTTCAGGACATCTGTGGTGAAGAACAATTTTTATAAAATAAAGAAATATTGTTACAAATGTGATGACTTACTAATCGTGAGGTTATAAGAAAAGCGACGAATTCCGTTTGACAACATTACACTAATAAAACATTTTAAAATTCAGGTACATCACTATTAAAATACATAAAAATATATACATTTACACCATAAAACTTATTATTTTGTTATTTTTAGCATGGAGGTTTGTCTGTAAATGATTGAATTTTAATGTGTCTTCAATTTCCTTTTTTATTTGTGTGTTTTTTATATATGGTTTTTATTTTAACACAGTTGGAGAGCAAAACATTTTGATGATTTATTTATTTAGATTTTATTATTATATCAAGTAAAATTCTGTAGTCATGAAATGCGGGATTTTAATTTCAAAAATTTATTTGTTAAATTTTATGAACGTTGTTGTGTTTTTATTTTTATTTATTTTAGTGTTATATTAATCTTTATGTTTGTAATCATGTTTTAATTTATTAATAGTTTGTTTATCTTTATATTTATATATTAAAATTTTTTTTATTTATAATTATTTTTGAAACGACAGAATGTAACAATAAATATTACTCAGCCCTTCTATATCCGATTTTCTATTAATACATGTTTCCCTTCTGTCAATGTGTGTCATTTCTAAGAATAATCGTTTCTTAAGGTTCCTTTCCCTTTCTAAAATTTTTGTTTCTTCAAATTTAAAACTATGACCATTTTTAATTGCATGTTCAGTTAGTGCGCATGCTTTATATTTATTATTTTTAATGTCACTTTTATGCGAGATGTTCCTGCTGTGTACAGTTCGGCATGTTTCCCCAATATACACCCTTTTACAATCCGAGCAAGTGATTTCATATACTACATTTGAACTTTCTAAATTACTAAGCGGATCTTTGGTTCGGGTGTATAATCTAGAAATGGTTTTGATATTTTTCGTGCCTATTTTGAAATTGTCATAATTTTTGAATAGTTTTAAAAGTTTGGGAGTGAGTTGTGGGATATAAGGTAAAGAACCAAAAATTGGCTGTGAATTTTCATTAGACAAGACACCTCTCTCAATGTCAAATGTTTGTTGTTGATTGAAATTATTGTTTTCACTTATTCTTGCAATGCACGTGGTACTAAAAATTAATTTATTTAATAATCCCAAAGGGTATGAATTATTTAACAGTATTCCTTTTAATTTAAGTAAACCTTGGTTTTTAAATTTTGGGTGTGATAGTTTTAAAACCCTGTCTTTTGATCCCAGAATTAGGTTAATCTTAGTTCTTGGAGGGTGTTCAGAATAAAAATTAATAAACCTGTTGCTGCATATTGGTTTACGGTACCATTCAGTTTGTAGGATGTTGTTTTGTGTGCGATGGACGATTAAATCTAGGAAAGGTAACCTGTTATTAATTTCTTTTTTCACTGTAAATTGCAGTTGTTTACATTGGTTATTAAAAATTTTTAGGACAAAATCAACTTTATTAAATGGTATCGCAAGTATTAAATCATCAACAAAACGTTTGACAAAAGGAATTTTGAATGGTATTTGATTAATACTTCTCTCTACCAAGTCATCCAGTACAAAGTTACAAAGAATCGGGGACAAAGTACTACCCATTGGTGTGCCTAATATTTGTTTGAAAAATTTGTTATTAAATTTACAGATATTGGTGTCAAAAATGAACGTTAAAATTTTTTTAAAATTAGTTAAGCTTAATTTGCAATTAGGTTCAATGTTAATCCACTGTTTTTCAATGCAATTTATTATTAGTTCAGTTGGCATATTCGTGTACATGGAGACAACGTTTTGCTCTCCAACTGTGTTAAAATAAAAACCATATATAAAAAACACACAAATAAAAAAGGAAATTGAAGACACATTAAAATTCAATCATTTACAGACAAACCTCCATGCTAAAAATAACAAAATAATAAGTTTTATGGTGTAAATGTATATATTTTTATGTATTTTAATAGTGATGTACCTGAATTTTAAAATGTTTTATTAGTGTAATGTTGTCAAACGGAATTCGTCGCTTTTCTTATAACCTCACGATTAGTAAGTCATCACATTTGTAACAATATTTCTTTATTTTATAAAAATTGTTCTTCACCACAGATGTCCTGAAGAAGAATTAAATAAATTCGAAAGCTTGACTGAAATCAAAGAGTTTTCTTTACTTACCTTGGCCAAACGTTGACTGCAACTCCACGATTGACTTCACGTTATATATATATATATATATATATATATATATATATACATACCGTAGAATTGTAATAATCACAGAACTTTAATTCAGTCAGTTGTAGCTTTTAAAAATTAAATATAAAAAAAAGATTTCAACAAAACGCTTTATAATTTACTAGATATTTTTAAACGTGGAATCATGTATATCAATACCCATCTTGACTAACAAAATTTGCAATCTGACTAATGCCCGTATTTATAGTCCGATCTCAAGACACTGTCGATGCTTGAGATCGACTTCGCGCCATATTCGTCTTTTATAAACCAACCTTGAGCACGAGCCCGTACTTGAGATCGTGAAATCAGCTACGTCGTCTCAAGGTTGGTCTCGACCTACCTTGAGCAGGGGTTCATAACCTAACTTTGCTATTTGTATTGACGTTTAAGACCCGATTTTTTTGTTGTGATATTTTTGTGATTGAAATAGAAATGTATGAGGAGATTGAGGAATTTTTGGAATACATTGATATTATTGAAGAAGAAAATCGGCATGAACATAACATACGAAAGCGATATATACGTGATGTGGAAAATCCATTGGAATTTTTTAACGAAAATGAATTTCGAAATCGCTATCGATTCCATAAAGACACTGTTTCAGATAGGATTCTACCTTTAGTCATTACAGGCCTACAGAAAGAAGACAATCGTGGTTTACCCATACCTCCAATTTTGCAAGTATTGACTTGTTTACGATTTTATGCTACTTGTAATTTTCAGGTTGTATCTGGTGATTTGCGTGGTATTAGCCAATCGACAATTAGCATCATTATTAAGAAGGTATCAGTATTGATAGCTGAACGTTTGGGTGATTTTGTAAGATTTCCCAATACAGCACAAGGCTTTAGGAGAAATATAACAGATTTTTATGGGGTCGCTAATTTTCCAAATGTTTCTGGATGTATTGATTGCACTCACATAAAAATCTCTAACCCTGGTGGAAATAATGGGGAAGTATATCGAAATAGAAAGGGTTTTTTTTCATTAAATGTGCAGGTTGTTTCAGGTCCAAGAAGAGAAATCATGGATATTGTTGTTCGTCACCCAGGTTCAAGCCATGATAGTCTGATATTTGATCGCAGTTCTGTAAGAGTTAGAATGGAAAGGGGTGACATTCCAGGTTTACTAATTGGAGACAGTGGATATGCATGTAGGCACTACCTACTTACCCCTGTATTACAACCAGGTATTTATTTTTGTGTGCTACATAGGAGTCAATTTGTTATTCGTTGATATACATTGTAGGTACTGATCCAGAAATCCAATACAACACTGCACATATAAGAACAAGAAATGTTGTCGAAAGGTTATTCGGAACTTGGAAAAGACGGTTTCCATGTCTTCAACGAGGTCTTCAAACCAAATTGAATACATCTGTAGCAATTATATGTGCAACAGCTGTACTGTATAATATAGGTTTGCATGAAAATGAAGATGATTTTGACAACGTTATTGATATCCTACCAATACATGGAAATGTACCGAATTTTGAACGAGGATTAAACTTTCGAAGACATTTCATTCAACATCATTTTGGAAGATAATATAGTGTCCATTTTTTTACTATTTTGTTACCTGTTACTTTTGTTCTGATTTCTTGAAATTATATTGTTATTTTATTTTATAATAAATAAGGGTTTTACTCTCATTATGCTCAGACAACTTGGAAAGAGTATGTCTTTACTGAACACAAGGAGTTTCCCTTTTATTTTATTGAATATTTTTTTTTATTTGAAATCCCATCCCTCATAACAATAATTCATATTTTGTTGAAAATAAGAATGGATAATGCAAAAAAAAATACACCTGTAAAATAATGTAATCTATTTATTTCCAAAAAAATTTAAATTCGAAGCATTCATATCTATAAAATAAAAATTAAATATTAATCACTGTTGGGGTCAACTAGTACATAATAAATAAAAATATCCTACACATATGTACAAAAAAATATACCACCACATACATTTATTAATTTTTAACAGAAAACCAGTAACAATGGAAAATATTCTAAGCTTAATTTAAAGCAAAAAGCAACTTGAAAAAATATAGTGCCATAACCAAAATGGGAAACTACCTATTTAACAAAATAAACACAATTTAAATACTACAACCATACCTAGGATAGGCATACTTAACATTTTAAAAGATAAAAAGTATCTTCATATCTATAAAATAAAAATTTAATGTTATTCTTTGGCAAGTGCACTGTCAGGTCAAATAGTACATAATAAATAAAAATATCTACACATACCTACATAAAAAAGATGCCACCACCTAAATTTGTTAATTTATAACAGAAAACCAGCAAAAATGGAAAGTTTTCCTAGCTTAATTCAAAACAAAGAAATTTAATAAAATGAAGTGCCATAACCAAAATGGAAAACTACCAATTATACCTATTTAACAAAATGAACTCAATTTAAAAACTACCCCCATACATAGGCGTAATTAACATTTTGAAAATAAAAAGGATCTTAAAATTAGCAAATAAAGAAAGCAAGTACCTTAACCTAAGTAAAACAAGTAAAACAAAAAACTACCAACTACACACATGTAACTATATACAAAAATAATTATTAAAAGTCTTCAGAGAGCATCTGAAAAAAATAACTAATTATAACTTATTTATCAAAGTAAAAGCATAATATACTTATACGATATAATAAAGACTAACCCTTTTCCTAAACTGCTTTAACTTCAATGAAGCTAATTCAGCTTCATCGGAAGCTCTCTGTCGATCAAACTCAGCTGCCTGCTTTTGAAGTTCTGCCCTTAGCAGATCTTCTTCAACAATTTTCTTCTTAAGAATGTGCAGTTCTTGCTGCTGTTGGGTTGCCTCCACAAGCTTTTTCTCCCGTAACTTATTTTCAGTTAAAACTGATGTCCTTTTAGGAGTGCCAACTGAAACTGTTATAACTGCTATAAACAATTAAAAGTGCATTTAATATTACTTACTTCTTGGTTGCACTTTGGTTTTGGCTTGTTCAGGGGCAGCAGACGCAGCAGTTGACACAGGACAAGTATTAACTGAAACTAATATTAAATGTACAAACAAGGTTACTGGAAATTGACAATCAGTACTTACATATTGACTTCTTATCGTTTAATTTACTTGTGGAAGGAAGTAAATGAGAGTCAGGGATATCTTCAAAAGCTGGCAGCTGAAGTTGTACCTCGGCATAATCTGCAGTTTCCTCTGATTTATTTTTGGCCTCAGTTTGTTCTGCAATAAATTATAGGTACTATGAAGCAAGTATTTTGTCAAATTAAATACACTTACGTTCTTCGAACACATGTACGCTGTCCCAAGGACAGTCGACGCTTACATCCAAATGCGGAGCAGCAAATTCAACAAAGTCCAGCACTACGTCAGACTTTGGTTTATCTATAGGTCCACCACCGGTAGCAAGCATGCTATAACGTAGTGCTGTTGTATCTTTACGTTTCCTATGGAAAAATTAATATTAGTAACAATTCATAACGCATATGAAACATTATACATTATACCTTTGTTTTAAGTTAGTCCACAACTTTCTTAGCTGCCATGCATTTCGTATGTTGTTTACTTCAGGCTGAGAGTTGTATGTATTTGTTATACACTCCCAGGCCTTCTTTTTCTCCACCACTGAAGTACCGTCCGTCCTTTTATTTTCGATAATATTTTCTTTTTCTTTTACAAGCTGGGCCAAAAGTATTTTTTCTTTGCAAGAATAAACTGCAGATTTACCATTCATCTACAAATGTAAACAAGCACTTGTAATTTATTATTCAAATTACTATTAGCTATTCTAAACAGAAATAATGATTTGATACATACCTTAAATTGATTTATTACTTTTGAATTAAATTAAACTTTGATCAACAGGTTATCTTCTATGAATACAACGAGGTTTTATATTCAAAGAATGTAACACAATACAAAATTGTATCACTTGTCACAAATCTTCTTTTTCTTTTCATGTTTTCTGTCAGATTTGCTCAGAATCTTCTTTTTTTTTCGATCTCAACTATCAAAAATTCCGTTATCCCTAACATCGCGTGCTTGAGGTTGACCTCCTACGAGAATAGCCGAAGTACCATCTATAAAACACAACGCGATCTTGAGATCCAACTCGCTGTAAGACCGTCTTGGCCGAGCACGACCTTAAGCATGAGCTGAGATTCGTTTATAAATACGGGCATAAGATAAACTAGTGGAGTGGTGGAGACAAAGCGGAATAAATCTAAATGTTAATAAATGTCATGCAATTACCTTCACGTCAACTCTACCATTAACAACTCTAAATTCTATAAAAGATCTTACTGTTACCTTTTAAAGTAGTAGGTATAATCTTTATATTTTGTATAACTGAAATAGTTTCCAATTTATTTAAATTGCTAGGTTTTAAGTTGTTATACTGCATTCTGGTCAGACCACACCATTAATATGCGTCATGTGTTTGGCCCCTCATTATAATGTTTATATTAATAAAATTGAAAAGGTTTAACATAAGTTTTTAAAATTTAACGCAAATAAATTGTACTTAACTGATTATATTTACGAGTCTCTTTAATCCAGCCTTGAAATAGATTCTTTACACTTTCGTCGCAATAACGAAGATATTGTTTTTCTATATAACTTGATGGTCACATATACTGCTATGCAGTTTAAAGCAACTTTGGTCTACATATACCTCCGAGATCCACACGTTTAGTGAGAATCTTTGAGGAAGGTATTCATAAAACAAACTATGGATCTCGTTCTTTTTGCTCCAGAGGTATAAAACTATCAAACACTATCGGAAAATGCGTGGATTTCTTTGTGGATATTGAATTATTAAAAAAAAAAATTAAGATTATTACTGACTCCTTAATCCAATTTGTTTGTTAAAAGGTTTTTCAATAATATTTACATTTTTTTGTTATTCTGCTATTATCTGTTATTGTATTTTTGATCCATATTTTTATTATTATGCTTGTAATTTTACGTGTTTGTGTGGCTTTATTATTTTTCTAATAAATAAATATTGATTTCTTAGTTTTTTATTATATTTGATGAAATTCTATGAATAAGTGTAATAATTACAAAAGCAATGGTACAAAAATTCAAAACAATGTATTATCCAATAAAATGTTGTAGAGTTATACCTAGTTTATTTAGAAAAGTTTCGAATCAGATACTAACTTTATCGGAGACAAAAAATCCAAAATGTTTATCAGAGTTTTTTACAGTTTAAGATAATTCTTCTGCGATATTATATTATAGAACACATCTTCAAAAAGCGTAAATTGTTTAAACATGGTTTAAAAAGTTTAAATTTTATTGGATGTTTATAAGGTATGTGGAAAAATATGTAAATTTTGATTTATGAATATTTTAATAGACATGTGGTTCTTTGTTGTGCTTTTTCTAATACAAAATGTTTTATTTATATCTTTTTCTTAGATACATTACCTACTTTCTTACCTTAATAACTAGAAGTTTTTTGTGTGCGGATGGAATAATTCATTAATTGGGAAGGTATATTCTGATTTTAACACCAACGCAATCTTAAGACGGTAGCATAAAGTAAACAAGGCATGTTACTTAGTTCAATTAGTTACCGAAGGGAGTCAACATGCTAATACATCAATCTCTAATTTGATTTTGTTTAATTAAATTGTTCTATTTTTAGCCCAATAGCACCAATCTAAATTATTTATTCTTATAATTTATATAAGTAGGTGTGGTGTGTAAATCTGGCCAAATTAAAAGTAATAATAATTTTATATTAAATCTTATATCATTATTATAAATTGTTTTAAATTAAAAACTAAATAGACCAGCGGTTTATACCTAAAACAGGTTTACATAATAGTATTAAAAATTAATGCATTTTGTTCTTCAGCATGTGAAGCCATCGATAGGTAGGTACTATATACTTTCTAGGGCCACGTTTAAAATCTTGAGCCAAATGGATTAAATTCATTATTACGGCTTCTCTACGTATTTATAGAAAATCTCCAAAATCGTTAAATTTAAATTATAATTTGACATATTTTAACGTAAAATGTCACCCCCACCTTTTACTCCCTTGAAATGACATATACATTCCCCAATTTTTTAATGGGGAGTATGGACTTGTGATATATTGTTTGATATTTTCCAATCAAAAATGTAATTGCTTTTAAGTTTGTTGCAACAATTAGGAAAAATGAATTAAAATCATGTGGTTACCGAAATTTGATAAAATATACTCAAAAACTAAAATGTAATACAAAACGTTTTGAAATGTAGAACACTAAAAAGAACTATCAATGTCAAAATGGTCAAGATGGTCAAAATGTTCACAACGAACGTCTTGGCAACATAAGTCTTCTAACAGTATTTAACATATCAGGCGTCACTGACCTAATCGCAAACGGTATTCTTTCTTTTAGACCATTTAAATCCAAAAGTTTTGTTTTTCACATATTGCTCTTAACATATCTTTATAAAAAGTAATCTAATATTGAAAGATGAGTTGATCCTGCTGGCCACCCAATCAATCGTCGGCTCCCTATCCCCCGATTATATCGAGATATTGCCAGATATTATTTTGGTAATGGCGTGGTGTTCCATTCTGCTGAAATTATATCTTAATTACTGGAACTTATGGGTTTCCTGGATAAGGATATAAATTTGCCAAATTTGGAATGACATCATTTTAAAGTGGTGCCAAATAATTATCGCCATTTAAGTTGCACTAATTGTAAAAGGGACCAAAGATATGGTTTCCTACTATCCCTGCCCAAACATTAACCTGTTAAAGGTTTTGCGTGTGTTTTTCTATCATCCAGTGAGGATTTTTCGTTGCCTAGTAGCGGAAGTTTTGCCGATTAGCATAACGTTTAAAAGAAAAAGTAAACTAATCAGAAAACATAACGTCTTTTAATTAAATATAACTTTATCCAACACATCCATCATTTCCTCACAAAAGTAAGTTCTTCTATTAAAATCGTCTTATGAGTAAGAATCATTTGATAGGGATGTATTTTATTTTCTTTTGATATGTTTATTTATGAATGTGGTGAATGCCTGTCTACTTGATGTGTGTGATCCAATATGATTGCATTACCCATTACATTGGCAACTCCTTTTTTTATCTGTCTCACATGACCAAACTCGCAAAACTGCTTCTGTTCTTTGCTTATTGTTCCCTGGAATATGGGCGCTAAATTAAAAAAATGTCTGTTGTGTCCGGATTTTAACTCCTTCACCAATCATTTGTAAAACTGTTATTTTATGTATTTTTTTTAATTCATCCATTTTTCAGACTTGGATTTTAACGAATAATGCCAGGAAAATTATTTACCATTTTTTTATGGATACCATCAAAAAGCACATTGCTATGGTTTTTGCTTATTATTTCTTATCATCAATATCTTAACGGAAAGTATGGTTTAAGTATACGGTAATAAGTTTTAAGTGTATCTCATCGAATTTGATTTTAATATTTATTTTATCTTAATTGTTGCAATAAACTAAAAGCAATAACAATTTTAAAAACATAATGAACCTTTTAACCAATATATCACAATCCTATATAAGGAAGGGCTGAAGGTAGTGTTGCCATTTTTACGTTAAGGAATGTTAAATTATCATTAAAATTTAAGTGATTTTGGATACTTTAGATTTTGTCCTCGTAGTATAGATCTAAATACAAATGTACCAAGAACATCTATTAGGGCAAAAGAGACAATTTATTAACTTGGGATTTAAAGGCCTGAAAGTTTGGACGAGTGGGAAAGACGTGGGAAGGTACGGATTATATCAATCTGGAGACCCTGGGGATAAAGGAACAATCGAATTGATCCGTTCTCGATGTTTGGCACTGAACAGTATAAGGGTGCATGGAGTTGGCACGTCGCGTTGCTCTGGCTGGTCTGGCAAGTGGAGGCATTATAGAGCGGAGTTCTTCTGAGCAAAATCCGTTTATGTATCGGTAAAACAAGGAAAGATCAGCCACTGCTCTTCGGTGAGATAATGGGGCTAGGTTTTTAGTGATACTGGTGTCTTCTATTAGTCGAACTGCCCTTCTCTGTATTGCATCAAGAACTCCGAGCCTTAAAGGAGCCACCGAACCACATACATGCGAGCAGTATTCAAGATTAGGCTGGGCTTTGTAAAGAGTAGCTAAGTTGGATGGAAAAAAAGATTTCCGTGCTCTAAACAGAAAGCCTAATTTCTTTCCTGCTGCAGTTGCTTCGGATGCAATAGGTTCGTTCCAGAGTAAGTCCTGGGAGATCGTTATACCAACCAGCGCAATGGAGTCGCCCGCTACCAGTGTCTAATCGTTGATTGTAATGGATGAGTCGCATGTTTGCCTCTTGTTGGATAGGCAACATGTCTTTGTCTTGGAAGCGTTGAAATTAACAAGATTCTTTCTTCCCCACTCGTCTACAATTCTCAAATCTTGATTGAGAGAAGCCGCTGTGGATCTTCTGTCCTCTTCCAGAATATCTAGAGGTATGGGACGGTTGTGCGCTTTGCTACAGTGTAGGTTGCTATCATCTGCAAAACCATGTATCGGGTTATTAGTGGCTTCCAGCAGATCATTAATTTGTAATAAGAATAAAGTATAGAATAGATCTCGTGATTGACGTATTTCTCCATAGGTTTGCTAGATAGAAGGGCTATGGGTCTGTAGTTAGAAGGCAGGGTTTTACAGCCTTTCTTCGGGATTGGTTGTACTCTAGCAGTTTTCCAGGATTCTAGAAAAATACAAGTATTATATGATAGTTGAAATAGCTTTTAAGAGTAAAGCAGGTATTTTATCAAGGCCGCTTGCTTTGTTGGTATTTAGAGTAGTAAGGACTCTCTGCACACGCCTAACCCTTAATATGATATTTTTCATTGTGGGGAGCCCGTGGAATAAAAGGTAGTTTCATGTTGTCCGGTGGGTTAATTGTCGAGATCAAAGAGAATATTTTGCAAAGAGTTCTGCATTTTCTGGGGAGGACGTAACTATTGAGAAATACGTACAGTAACCGTAATAATGAATTTATTCCATTTTGCTTTAACACACTCTGTGTAGTACAGAAAATAAAAACAAACTACCGTGTGGGCCACAGAAAACAGTCCACCTCGATATTGGGTCGTATTTATTAGATTTTAAAAAAATGTGAAAAAAAGGTGATTTTTGATCTAAGGGGTACACATTTTTACGATACATGTATTTGACAATTGTCAACCCCCTCCCTTCCACTTTATCAACCCCTTATTTTTAAATAGGGTATATATACCATTTACGGCACATCGTTAGCAAGGTATTTAGATGAAGTATTCAGACATAACGATTGTTTACGATTTTTTTTCTATATTTGTACTGTCTTTTCAAAAAAAGTCTTAATTTATTCATAACACCTTTTAAAAATGAATCGTAACGCCTATGGTTTTGCTGTTATGTCATTTTTTTGTCACATTAAAAATAAATTTAAGCAAAACCAGTTTGTTTAACATTGTTCTAGTTAAATACATTTTTTCTACAACCGTGCGTAAAGTATTATCTTTACGCACGGTTTAAGGTTCGTAAAGTTTAACTTTTTTTCACTAGTGAAAAAAAAAGTTTTTTTTTAACTAGTAAAAAAAAGTAAAATAAGCACCGTCTTTTATAAGATTATGCAAAGATTTTTAAGTGTGTTATTGGCCGAGAACGTAAGGTGTCTGGCTTCTACCCAGCTGACTCGGGTTCAATTCCGGGTTAGGAAACTTTTTTTTTTTTATTATTTAATTGTGTAAATTTGTGTAAATATATTTAATTGTTAAATTATTGCAGTTTAATACATACAAAACTAGATATTATATTCAGTAATTTTTAATCTGATTTTTAATATGACAGAAATATCAGTTCATGAATAAGGGTACCTAAGTATTTTTATTTAAATATACGTAGGGTCTGACTGATTGACATTTCAATTAATTTATAATTCAAGCATTTCGCGTTTCTATGTACCGGTATTATAGGTAAGATTAATTTAGAAAATAAATATTTTGTTATCTAAAATATGTTTTAAATATAATATTTTTTTTGCAGTAGTGCGTAAAAAAAAATCAGTCCTATACTTGTATTTCTTGTAAAGAAATTCGGTTGTAGAAAAAATATTGTATGCAACTCGTGCGTAAATGTTCCTTTTTTGACTCATGTGATTGTCGCATTCGCCTGCGGCTCATGCGACAACATTCACATTCGTCAAAAAAGGTCACTTTACGCACTAGTTGCATAAATAACTATTTTTTTTTTTAATAGTTCCAAAATGGTTTAATCTATTGCAGAACGAGTTGAGATTATTTCCATATTTTTTAAAAATAGGAGGTGTGCAAGAAAAACAGCAGATTTATTTAATCGACTTCATGAAGACAAGCACGTGCATCATTTATGCGTCTCAGAGACGTTTATGTTCTTTGGATAAATCTTCCTTTTTTGTAAATGGTAACGTAAATCGGCAAAATTGTCATTACTGGGCTGACGAAAATCCTAGAGTATTCCACAAAACACATACCCAACATCCTCTTAAATTAAACGTGAGGGCAGGAATTTATGGGGATCGTATTATTGGGTTACTTTTTTGTCACAAAATTTAAACGGAGAAACAGCATATCTCGAATTATAAGAAGACACTATTGATTCCGCTCTCACAGATATAATCGAAAATGATAATAGGTACTCAGAAGATGAAATCTTTTTTCAACAAGACTTCCACACTACTGCAGTGCTGTTAGGCGATATCTTAAAGAACGATTTCCTAGGCAATGGATTGGAAGGAGAGGCTGTATTAAATGGTCTGCAAGATCCCCCCCATTTAACACGCCTGGATTTCTTTTTGTGGGGTTATTTAAAGAGCAAAAATTATAAAATCGAACCTGTTTCGTTCGAAGAACTAAGACGACGAATAGTACATGAATGCTGTCTAATAACCCCTGAAATGCTTTAAAACGTTAGACGTAATTTTGTACAGCAACTCTACAATTGTATGGAAGTCGGCGGAGATCATTTTCAACATGTTATTAATTAAATATCAATTTGAGCAAATTGTTTAATGTATTATTTATTTAATTAATTTTTGTTACACTACAATGAAATAATTGTTACCCAATACCTAAAGGTATAAATGGGATCTCGACTAAATAAAGTAAAAAAAAACTGAAAAACTCGTTTCTATAAAAAGTTTACCCAAAAAATAAAAATTAAATTAAAGTAAAAAAACTATAAAAAACACGCTTTTGTATAAAAAAACTAAATATATATATATATATATATATATATATATATATATATATATATATATATATATATATATATTAGTGTGTTTCAAAAAAAGGCGATAATTTATTTTTTTCGATTGCATCTGAAATTCTTGTTATATATGCTATAAAAAAAATTCTGTAAAAATTTGAGCTCTTAATATCAACTTAAAGAACTCCATCATCGAATTTGAAGATTTACCATTGATTTAACATGTAAAAATGATTTTTTAACCTTCATTTGTCCGGAAAACTATGTAGAACATTATTTTTTGGAAAAACGATCACTGATCCTTCTTCAGTATTAAATTCTGTAAAAAAAGCTCTTGGAGTCCAGTCTCTAACGTCAACCCTCTCGATTTTATTTGCGTTAGAAAAATTAGATTTTTTGAAATTTCGATTTTTTCCATTTAATGTTCAAATTTTGATCTCAAACCACAAAGTTTGAGAAAATGTTAGTAGATCCACAAATCTGTACCAAGAAAATTTTTTGTATCACGTTTGGCTCCAAAATTTTGAGGTTCGCAATATCTATTTTAATGATTATTCGCTATAATAATAAATTTCACAACAAATTTTAAAATGACGTTAGAGACTGGACTCCAAGAGCTTTTTTTACAGAATTTAATACTGAAGAAGGATCAGTGATCGTTTTTCCAAAAAATAATGTTCTACATAGTTTGCAGGACAAATGAAGGTTAAAAAATCATTTTTCCATGTTAAATCAATGGTAAATCTTCAAATTCGATGATGGAGTTCTTCAAGTTAATATTAAGAGCTCAAACTTTTACAGAATTTTTTTTATAGCATATATAACAAGAATTTCACATGCAATCGAAAAAAATAAATTATCGCATTTTTTTTAAACACCCTAATATATATATATATATATATATATATATATATATATATATATATATATACAAAAGGGGAAAATTATTGGGCATGTACGCAAAAAGGATCAATAAGGCCACGAGTAGGAATGGTAACCGCAGACATGCATGTTTCTGGCTCATTAGCCGTCATCAGTGCGGCATAACCAAGTAGGGTATTGCACTTGGCTAGCAAAAGTGTTGGGTACTTGGGAGCAAAGGATGTTGGGGAAACATGTGTAAAGAAACATAAAAACACAAAAACAACGAAAGCTCACACAGGAGTCCTATCGCCATTTTGTGCTTTCGGCCAGCTGTGCCAATGGGTTTTCGGCTAGCAACCAGCGTCGCAACGTTGGCGAAACGGACTCATTGTGTTTGAGTCGTTCTAAGCCCAGGATATGAAATAAACAAAGTACTGATGACGGCTAATGAGCCAGAAACATGCATGTCTGCGGTTACCATTCCTACTCGTGGCCTTATTGATCCTTTTTGCGTACATGCCCAATAATTTTCCCCTTTTGTTTATATTAATACGCATTTTCTTGGCACTTTGTTTATATATATATATATATATATATATATATATATATATATATATATATATATATATATATATATATATATATAATTAAATAGTAATATTTGCTGAAAAGTTAATTATTAGTAAAAGTGGATATTGGGTAAACAGCAATACTTAACGTTAAATAAAACTCTTTAGAGTATTTAATCCAAGCTTTCGTAATTACTTTATTACATTATCAAGGAGCTACAAAATTAAGAGTGACAGAATGCAAGTAGAAATAAATTATAAATTTATACTTACATCTCTTTGAGGTTATAACGTTGTTGCTCTAAAAGATTTTAACATGAGTAAATAATAAATTATAAAATTAAAATGATGTTTTTTTTATAAGTATTATCAAATTGATGTTTCTCACAAGATATGACATTAATGATTAAATAGTCATGTAACTATGATATCAAAAGTAATAAATTAGAGAACTAACTATAAGGTAATGTAAGTATAAATTTATAATTTATTTCTACTTGCATTCTCACTCTTAATTTTGTAGCTCCTTGATAATGTAATAAAGTAATTACGAAAGCTTGGATTAAATACTCTAAAGAGTTTTATTTAACGTTAAGTATTGCTGTTTACCCAATATCCACTTTTACTAATTATATATATATATATATATATATATATATATATATATATATATATTCAAAGATGATACATAACGTATCTAATGCCATACTGTCAAAAGTAATAATTTCAGTTTTGAACTGAAATGGTGTCGGTTAGAAATTTCTAACACTTTAAAAGACACCTTGAATGCTGCGATATAAATAGATATAAATATCATTCAACCTATATCAGGGCAAAACCAAACTACAGACACGTGTTTCGCTCTTATTTTGAGCTCGTCAGTGTAGTACAGGCTATGTCTCTCAAGTCACTAATCAAGAGACATCCCTGCTATAAATTGAACGATATCTATAGATGTCAAATTGCGAAACTGATAAACAGTCGCAAGTGGTTCCATCTTCACTCCAAAAATGGTATTTCAGTGGTAGCTTTGCATCCTGTACATAACCTTAGGCAAGGTAAAATGATAAAACGAACAGAGCGTTTTGTGACAGTCTAAAAATGTTCAAAGATGATACATAACGTATCTAATGCCATACTGTCAAAAGTAATAATTTCAGTTTTGAACTGAAATGGTGTCGGTTAGAAATTTCTAACACTTTAAAAGACGCCTTGAATGCTGCGATATAAATAGATATAAATATCATTCAACCTATATCAGGGCAAAACCAAACTACAGACACGTGTTTCGCTCTTATTTTGAGCTCGTCAGTGTAGTACAGGCTATGTCTCTCAAGTCACTAATCAAGAGACATCCCTGCTATAAATTGAACGATATCTATAGATGTCAAATTGCGAAACTGATAAACAGTCGCAAGTGGTTCCATCTTCACTCCAAAAATGGTATTTCAGTGGTAGCTTTGCATCCTGTACATAACCTTAGGCAAGGTAAAATGATAAAACGAACAGAGCGTTTTGTGACAGTCTAAAAATGTTCAAAGATGATACATAACGTATCTAATGCCATACTGTCAAAAGTAATAATTTCAGTTTTGAACTGAAATGGTGTCGGTTAGAAATTTCTAACACTTTAAAAGACACCTTGAATGCTGCGATATAAATAGATATAAATATCATTCAACCTATATCAGGGCAAAACCAAACTACAGACACGTGTTTCGCTCTTATTTTGAGCTCGTCAGTGTAGTACAGGCTATGTCTCTCAAGTCACTAATCAAGAGACATCCCTGCTATAAATTGAACGATATCTATAGATGTCAAATTGCGAAACTGATAAACAGTCGCAAGTGGTTCCATCTTCACTCCAAAAATGGTATTTCAGTGGTAGCTTTGCATCCTGTACATAACCTTAGGCAAGGTAAAATGATAAAACGAATAGAGCGTTTTGTGACAGTCTAAAAATGTTCAAAGATGATACATAACGTATCTAATGCCATACTGTCAAAAGTAATAATTTCAGTTTTGAACTGAAATGGTGTCGGTTAGAAATTTCTAACACTTTAAAAGACACCTTGAATGCTGCGATATAAATAGATATAAATATCATTCAACCTATATCAGGGCAAAACCAAACTACAGACACGTGTTTCGCTCTTATTTTGAGCTCGTCAGTGTAGTACAGGCTATGTCTCTCAAGTCACTAATCAAGAGACATCCCTGCTATAAATTGAACGATATCTATAGATGTCAAATTGCGAAACTGATAAACAGTCGCAAGTGGTTCCATCTTCACTCCAAAAATGGTATTTCAGTGGTAGCTTTGCATCCTGTACATAACCTTAGGCAAGGTAAAATGATAAAACGAACATTTTTAGACTGTCACAAAACGCTCTGTTCGTTTTATATATATATATATATATATATATTTTTTTTTAATTTAAATTAAACAAAAATAGTAAGGCAATATACAAGACCGTGAGTAACCTTTTAATAATCTAATTGCAGTATGTAACTCAATAAATGCACCTTCCATTTTGTACGACAGTGATATATTCTTGTTTTTGAGACAGAATCTTAAAAATTTAATTGGTGCAATTAAAAAATGAACCCCCAATAGAACGACAGTTCTCGGCGTGCGAAAAAGCGCCCATTTCGTAACCTACAAAGTTTACAATGTAGTAAAATCGTTAAAATAAAGTCTAGTGAAATGTGAAATGCGATCATGAAATAATTATTATACGTGAAATTTACTGGGAAATGAAAATGTTAATAGTATATTAAACAACACATTTCATATGGCGCTCTGTTATGGCACGAGTCCAAATTTAAAAAACGAATCGCGTAGCAATGAGTTTTTTTAAGGACGAATGTCATAACAGCCATATGAAATAAGTTGTTTATAATGCTTTTTATATTTTGCTATTTTATTGTTTTTTTTAAATAAATTTAAATTTTGTATTTTATTTTAGTTCTTTTTAAATGAATTGGTAGCACTGTTGCTTAATTGTAGGAATTTGACAGATTTGAAATTTGATTTTATAAAATAACTAGCTGTCCCGGCGAACTTCGTACCGCCTAACAATAAATAGTTTTTTTCTCATTTCCTTTTTTCCAATTTTTACATTTTTTCTCGTTTTTTTTTATTAATATCCCTGTTCTTTATTTTGTTTTTGTCGATTTTATCATATTTTGTTGTCTGTATCTAAGTGTTTACTTTCTTTTCTTTGTATTTTGTAATTTTTCCGGTTTTGTCATTGTTTTCGGTTATTTGTTATTTTACTTTACGTTTGTCTCCCTATTTTGATTTTCTATTTTTCTTATTTTTTCTTTTTTTTAACTTGTTATCATTTTCGACAATTTTATAAGCATTTTAAACAATTTTTGAAGATAATCACTATTTTTTTGCAATGTTTTAAAATTTCTGTTTTTAACAATTTTTAATATTTTTTTTAGATTGTCCCAATATTCTTACAATTTTTCACGTTTTTAAAATTTATTTATTACGGTCAATATTTTTTAAGATTGTCATAAATTTCATACAGTTTTTAACAATTTTTACATTTTTTTTTATGATTTCCGACATTTTTTAACCACTTTCAAGAATTTTTTTGAAATTTTTTTTTTAAGGATTACTTTATGATTTTGGACATTTTTTCACCATTTTCAATAATTTTTTAAGATTGTCAACAGTTTTTTTACGATTTTCAAGATTTTCATGCAAAATAGTACACAGCGCAATGAAAAGGGAAAGATTCTCTCGCAGAAAACTGAAAAGTCCATTTGATTATGTTGTATTTATGTGTCACATGAACAAAATTCGAGCATCAAAGAAATTTAAATTTAAACATAGTCTAAAATAGATAGATAGATAGATAGATAGATAGATAGATAGATAGATAGATAGATAGATAGATAGATAGATAGTTTATTTGATCATGTTATGTACAAAACATTTATGACAAGTCAAAAAAAAGTGTATAAATGAAACTAATCATTAAATCTGTAAAACTATTTACATTAAAACTAAGTTTTAATATGACGAAACACTGATAAAACCGGGATATACGAATTCCTAACCGAGGTCATAAAATTTGGGGATTAGTAAGTAATTCGGTAATCCTATGTCCGAATTCCTAACTCAACATCTTCTACCTGATCTTGGCGACTACTTTAGATTTCTTAATCGGATTGTATTTATGTATATATTTATTTTAACTATTTTTTTATATATTGTGACATGTATGTATGTACATATTTTATCAAATTAATGAAAATAAATATATATTTGCAATTTTGAAATTTCTTTATTTTTATTAATCACACAAAGTTAGACAAAAATTACAAAAATAAATATATAATTGCAATTTTGAACTTTTTTTAATTTTATCAATCACACAAAATTAGAAAAAAAATACTTCAAACAGTTTACCTTCTACCTTACAGTTTATCTTCACTTTTACGACTCAAATCTAATCGTATAAAAAAAAATGTAAAATTTTCCAAAACACATTTCGTTTTTAAAATTTTGAAGACTATTTTAGATTTATTAAATTCAGAATGCAATAATATACAATATTGCAGTTAGGAATTCGGACATAGGATTAACGGAGAGGGTCTGAGACCGGTAGCTCAGCTGGGGGTCGATCGTAATGATCTGACCATAGTTAGGAATTCGGTACTACCCGATAAAACTTTGTAAAAATAGTTATAATAATAGTAATATATAGTAATACTTAAAATAACATTTATATGACATTTAAAGGCAAATTTTAAAATAATAGAAACTTTGACTACATTTCAGAGATCGTTTTAAGATATTCCAGATTTGAATAGAAGCAGCGATCCAATAAGATATTCTTAATACGACTTTTAAATCCATTATAGTTTAATTCCTTAGTTGCTACTGGAAGCGCATTGTATAGTTTAAAATTCAGAGAATTACGGTTTGTCAACTCCAATCTCACCCTTGGTGCTCTCAAATAAGAGGCGCTTCTGGTAGGGTAGTCATGGAAGTCACCTCCAACCAAATAACGCTCTTTGTTTTTGTGTATTTCTAGCAGGGTGTAATAAATAAAAATTGATGGTAGAGGCATAATTTTAAATGTTTTAAATAAAGGTTGGCAATGCTCGTTAAATTCAGCTCCTGCCAGGACCCTTATGGCCTTTTTTGCATTCTAAATGCTTTGATTGAATGTGTCGATTGACCCCAAACAAGAACTCCATATGTCAAGTGGCTATGAAAAAGTGAGTAATATGTCATAAGTAGAACATTATGGCTTAAAACGCGTTTTAACTGTCTTAATAAAAAGAGTTGGGTTGAAAGTTTGTTACAAAGTTGACTGATATGTGATTCCCAGTTTAACCTATCATCAGTAGCAATACCCAATAGTTTAATTGTATTGTGAGATGTATTGTTTCGGTTTGAGGAAATGATCATTTTTTGAGTTTTATCTTTATTTAATTTTAATTTATTTATAGAGAACCAGTTCTCTGCAACACTTTCTATCTTAGCTGATTGTTCTAATAAATTGTTTATATTCTTATCGCCTAGTATCAAGGTGGAATCATCTGCAAAACAAACACATATACCTGGCAGTAGTGATTGAAAAATATCATTAATGTAAACAATAAATAGTATAGGACCCAGAATAGACCCTTGGGGTATGCCATGTTGAATTTTGTTCTGGTCACTAAGATGCCCATTACTGCATCTAGCTTGTTTTCGATCAACCAAGTATGATTTAAAAAAATTTAATGGAGTACCTCGAATTCCGTAGTACAGAAGCTTTTCTAAGAGGATATCATGATTAACACAATCAAATGCCTTGGTGAGATCCAATAGTGATACTGCAGTTAATTGACCTTTTTCTAAGTTCGAGACAATATTTAATACCACCTCAGAAACAGCCTGAGTTGTTGATCTCTTGGCTCTGAAACCATATTGGTGGTCATGCAGGATTGAGTACCTGCTCAGGAAAGACATTAAGCGCTCTTTAACGACACTTTCAATAATTTTACCGAATATTGGTATGATAGATATGGGACGGTAGTTATCAGTCAAATTGGGATCCCCTTTTTTAAGTATAGGAATAACTTTACTCACTTTAAATATATCCGGAAACACCCCTTCTGAGAAACAGAGGTTAATTAAATTTGTCAATGGAACAATTACATAAGGGATAGTTTCTTTTATTACATGACTATTAAGGTTGTATATATCCAAACAATTAGTTTTTTTTAATCTATTTATTGTGTTTGCAACGTCTACTTCAGAAACTGGATTTAAGAAAAAGGAGTCTCTAGGTCGAGGAAGGTTTGCTAAGAAATCTATTGCAACCTTGTCACAAGACGGCAAATTTTTTATAATGTTTTCTGCAACACCTGTAAAGAAGTTATTAAATTCATCAGAGGAAATATTCTTGGTTACAGGGTTATTTGCTGACGAATTATTTCGTTCATAATTTACCAGTTTCCAGGTGTCCCTTTGTTTATTTACAGATATTTCGATAAAATTATCATAAGAATTCCTCTTTGCCTGAGCTATGGTTAACTGATAATGCCGTTTAAAGTCCCTATATGCCTTTTGGTCGGTGGGACGTTTGGTAGCTAAGCTAATAGTTTGAAATATTTGCAAAGTATCTCGCATCATTCTTAATTGATTATTAAAGAAATTAACTGGTCGCTTTTTGTGATTTCTAATTCTTTTTATTGGAAAGTGATAGGATACAAGTGAACTATAAGTATCATTAATGCAATTTGCTATTTCCTTTACACTTTTATTAGAACCTAACTGCCAATTAGTTTGGTTAAGAGAGTTTTTAAGTCCTACCAAACCTTTATCTGTTATAGATCTTACACTAATAAAATCAAGTTTTTTTGCGAATAATTTGAAATAAGTAAATATTGACCAGAGTGGTCGCCGATGTAGGGTTTAGTAATACCAGCTCGACATAAAGATTCCTTTAGATTTGTAAAAATATTGTCAATACAGCTTGATGTAGAAGGAAAAACCCTAGTGGGATCAGTAACTTTAGGTTTTAAGCCAAATGAATTAAGCAAGTTGAGCCAGGTTTCAGAGATATAATTACCTTTCATCAAATCAATGTTGAAGTCACCTGCTAGAATGACATTTTCGTATTTTCTGGTTATTGCTGTCAGGAGCGCCTCTACTTTCTCAAAGAATAGATCTAATTCCTTTGATAAAGAAGACCTGTATGTAGTTATAAGTGCTGTTTTTAACTTGGTAATTTCGACTCCGCAAAACTCTGAATGTTGCTCAGTACAGAATTCATTTAATGATATGGGTTTACATTCTATAATGGTTCGTGCGAAAATTGCGACTCCTCCATGTGTCATATTTTCTCTACAAAAAAAATTAATTAAATTAAAATTATTTATATTAACTATTTTTAAACACTCTTGGGTAAGCCAATGTTCACTTATGCAAATGATGTCTTGAGACTCCTTCTCCATATAAAGCTGTAATTCTTCAATCTTGTTTTATAAACACTGAACATTCAAGTGAAATATTTTCAAGCTGCCTTCATGAGGATTGGTTTGGTTATTGCCTTCTTGAGGATTGTTTTGTTTGGTGCTTTGATTGTTTCTGATTGTTTCTAAATTTTTCATATTTGAGTTTGTTATACAAAATTCTCTGCTCTGGAATCAAGATATGAGTGGTACTTTTTAAAATTAAATCTTTTAAAAGCAACATTTTTAGGCCAGGAAGTAGATTTGTAGATTTCCTCTTTGTGGACCCAGTCAATTCCAAACATAAAACATTTATTGTAAGAGGTAAATTGTACAACTTCACCGTCCTCTATTGAAAACTCGTAGAACTCTTTAAGTATAAAACCTTAAATTCGCACTGAAAAAAAAATACGCTTATTAATAAAGATAGAAATTATCCTATCTTTTAAGTTAGAACAAATAACGCATATCTACAAAATTTCATTGAAATCGGTTCAGTCATTTAGGAGTCCATCGCGGACAAACAACGTGACACGTAATTTATATATATTAAGAGATTAATATTTAATTTAATATTGATAATAGTGATTTAAAAAAATGAATACTCCTCCAAAAATTAGAAAAAGTGCTGAAGAGGCATCTACTAATTTGTTACCTACTAAATCTAAAGAAGCATATTTGAGTGAATTCTCAAAATTTTCTACATGGTGCAACTTCAATGAAATACATAATATATCAGAAAATGTCCTTCTGGTTTATTTTCAAGAATTGGCAAGTACATAAAGTACAAAAAAATCATCTACATTGTGGACAATTTATTCAATGTTGAAGTCAACACTCAATATTAATAAAAATATTGATATACCTATCCAGATTCGCTAGATTACAAGCTTTATTAAAAGGGCACTCTGATGGGTATCAACCAAAAAAGTCTCTTATTTTAGATTTTGATCAAATAAATAAATTTTGAGAAATGGCTGATGATACCATATTGTTAGCTATGAAAGTTAGTACTGATTTTATCGTTTTATATTTCCTATTTTACTTAAATTCATTTTTACCTTAGGTTGTATTAATAATTGGGTTTAATGGAGCATGCCGAAGGGAAGAAATTACTAATATATTAACCGATAATATTGAATTTAAAACCGATCAAATAATCATTACTATTCCAAAAACTAAAACCAATGTTCCACGAGTTTTCGTAATAACTGAGGAACGTTGGATAGGTTTAATAAATAAATACAGAATTTTGAGGCCTAATGATATCACTCACAACCGTTCCTTTTTAACCTATCGTAATGGCCGCTGCATAAGAAGCCCAATGGAATTAATACAATTGGGAAGATGCCACAAATAATTGCCAAATTTTTAAAATTGGAAAACCCCCAGAACTACACTGGACACTGTTTTCGGAGATCATCAGTCACCCACCTAGCTAACCAGGGTGGTGACTTAATCACAATTAAACGTCATGGGGGATGGCGATCTAGTGCAGTGGCAGAAGGCTACATAGAAACTTCAATGAGCAAAAGAATTGAAGTTTCCAAACTGCTGAACACTGAGAAAGTAACAGTAACAGGACATGATTCAAGTACTGTCACTGTAAACTATCACAGTCACTCTGTTTAGAAATCTGTACTTTTTGAAGTTATAATCCTATTTGTTTCTCAATAATTTAAGCATAATTCAGTTTTGACAGTTATAATTTGTATTAGAATATAAGATATAATTAAGTAAAGGTTTCTGTGTTGTTTTACTATTCATTTTAGCATATTTTTCTTATATTTCAATCATTACTTGCAGCTAACAACTGTCGTATGGAAATCGTCTAAAAATAAGTGGATAACGTATTAATAAAAATAATGATAGTAGTAATACAATTACTTACAATATGAAGAATTACCAATAATATTATGTAATTTTTTATCAATATTCAGATTAACAAACCCCGTGAAAAAACTTTTCCTTGTTTGTTACGAGGTTACCTCCGTGATGTTTATTTATTTGACGTATCATACTATCCAATCCTACCAACCGCATACAGGAAAAGTTTCCAAAGTTGAGTGCTTTAATGAAACATTATAGTACTCATTTGGGTGTCATAATGAAAAATATTATAGGTGCGAAATATAAAAAACTTATTAATGAAAAACTTTTATTATTTCAGGGTTTTACTGTGGCTTTATTCTACTGTTTCCTAAACACTGAAGTTCAAAACACTGTTCGGCATCATATAGAAAACTGGAAAACCAGGAGGTCTTTGGGTCCCCGAAGTCTCCGTTCTGGAAGTAGAAGTAAAGATTGGTCACCACGATCTCGAACTGAAAGCATACGGTAACATCTTACAACTTTTATTTAAATATTTTTTAAATAGTTTTTTTTTCATTTATTATATTGATGCAAGTTTTGTATATAAATACAATTTATAAAATAATGTCAAAATGTTAGATTTATTTAGATATACGATATCAATTTTTTGTAATTCAGTTACGAAATATCATAATTTTGACACTCATTCTAGATACAAAATTTTGTTCATTTTGTCACTTGTATTCATTTTGTCACTAGTTTTCATTTTGTCACTCATTTTATCAAAGAGTGACAAAATGAAATCTCATTTTGTTACTCTTTGAGAAATGTAATGGTTATCTCCAAAGAAACAAACAAGGATGGCTTTGATACTATCTAGCAGAAATAGGCCGACGTTAAATAATAACCAAATAAAATAAATTCAAAATAAAAAATGAAGCTGCATTACAAAAAATCTTGTATAATAAACACGATGCAAAACACCGTGTTTTTTTCAGACGATGTGTTGGATCACTCGCTACGTTCGTTATCCAAACTTCACATCTAGTGCAAAAAACACGTTCATTTTGCCACTAGTTATATAAATAGCTATTATACAACTAAGAAAAATTTTTGTGTTGGATTTTAATTTAACTAATTCTGAATGACAAATTAAGTTGTAACTTATTTTAAAAGCAATTGAAGAACTTTCTAAATTATATTCATATATTCATGTTGACCTATTTACTGACCACAGACATTTTCACAATGGAGTGCTCTCGTAATAATGTCCCCATGGCACCGAATAATCTGAATTCTATTAATGTTTGTGACACATGGACACTGCTGTAGTAGTTGCGAAATTTATACTGAAAATACTAGCAGAATTTTACGGTTGCAATTAAACCGTGTTACCTATTTATTTTAAACCTTATTATTATTTGACTAAATGTAACGTAAATGTTTTTTATTTAACTAAGTTTATTAGAGGTTCTAAAAGTTAGTTAAATGAGTTTAGACGTAGAAAATTTAATATTATTAAGTTTATTTTGTAAAATTGGTAAGATCAATAAAAAAATATTTTATTACAGAATATTTATGGCAAAATAAAAGACTAAAAATAATAAAAATGATTTTTATGTATTGAAACAATCCTACAAACTATCAACATGAACGCAAATGTTTAAGAGAAATGTGTATGGTACTGAGATTCCTTTCAAGTAATTGCTATTATTCAAAAAAGAAAGAACCTAGAAAATAAATGGAAGGTTTTTCCTTATTTAAATAGAATATTCTCCGAGCCATTTGCACAAGTTTAATATAAACTGAATTTTATAAAGTGGATGTGTTCACGATTCATCTCAAAAGCATTCGAAAGGTTCCGTCTAAAGTGCATTAGAGCCCTAAGCTTGCATAATTCAAAAGAAAATAAGTGATAAAACGTAATTTATATTTTACGAAGCACACGTTAATATGTGTCGAATGTAATGGTGACAAAATTTTCCTACACGTAGATGTAGATGGTGTATTAAAGTAGGTAAAAGTAATTTATTACAATCTCAAACATCTGGTACTTGAAAAAGATTCTTGAAACTACTTTAGTGTTATTTATTTTGTATCATGTTTTTAACGATTATTTACAAAGATAAATTAATAGTAGGTACTGCCTATAATACGAATTTAATTCTTTTTTCTACAGATTACCCACTTGACACAAAAGATGATCTATACCTATAACATGAGGGTAGGTATCATTTTAAGGTTCAATTGAAGGCGATTTATTTTTCACATATAAGAGATTATGTAATTTGCATGAATGTTTAAATGTGTACTTATAACAAATGTAACAATTTTGGATCGATTTTATTTATTCAAACAGTGAACTTTTTATTTCATTCAATTAAATCACATATAAGGTAAGATCGATTCAGGAAGGTTTCTATATAATTAGGGTTATTTCAGACACAGTTGCGAATCATATCTATTAACTTAATATACCTTCAAATTACTTTAACCTTTGTACGATTTGAAAAAAATATATTGATCGAAGCTTTTAATTTGCGGTAAATTACACGCAAAAAAATATAATCCTGTCTTAACTCTCCACTTACTATTGAAAGCTTAAAAGAGAAATGGTTTGTGCTCTGGGCCGTCCTGAAGATTTAATTACTGTGGTTAATGGTAAAAATGAAAGTGCCGCCTAAAACCTCATAAATACTTGGTGTTTAAAGAAAATACTTTTAGGCAATCCTCAAAAACGACACTCGTTTCATTCACCAACAAAAAGAAATGAATTATTTAACCTTCTCTTATGACTGGAGTGCCACTTTTAAGAGGTAAAATATGTCGGAGTTATCTTTGACTTACGTGAAATCCACACCTTGCAAATACAACCTGTAGAGCTTAAAGGGGTATGTTGACCTTCCGCAGGCATTTTGGGAAAACATAATGTCCTAAAATGACCTACTAGTCATATGTAACAATTGTTAGATCCCGAATCATCTATAGTGCGCTGGTTTGATGGAACAAAACAACGCATCAAAAAATAATAATAGAGTTGCAAATGCTGCAAAAACTTACTAGTATAAGAACCACTGGCGTAATCAGTGTCTTAGTGTTGCTTTGGAGGTAACTCTAGACATTCCCTGCTTGCATTTACTTGTAAAGAGGATTGCCCAGGAAATTGTTTATACGTTAACACCGACTAAGTTCTTAAAACTTAGGAATCTTACATAAAATCTTGGGATTCTAAGGGTCGGAGTAACCCAAACCATGAAAATGCCTGCTGATATCATGTCTCCAAAACGAAAATTCGAACTTACACTAAATATTAGTATTGCTGAGTGTCAGTTACCACAACATAAAACTTGCAGAAGGACCGCTCACTAATTATACTGATTAGTCTCAAACACCAGAAAAAGTAGGTATAGGGGTTACAGGTCCTAACGTTAGGCTCACACTATTCCTGTGAAATACTCCTACAATCGTCCAAACGAAAGTTTTAGCAATATACTTCTCTGCTGAGGAATATATTTAAAACCGCTTGAGTCCAAAATAGCCTGGAACAGCAAACAGTCCCTTAAACAACTGGCAAAACACAACAAAGTAATTTTGCTGTGGGTAACATGGAATAAAGGGATTCTCGAAAACGAGATTGCTGATACCGCATTACACATTAAGTTTGTAAATGGGCAAATAAACTTAGTGCAGTTTACTAAAAAAGCACTCCAGTTTATGTTTAAATCACATGTACTGGACATTGTGCTGTGTCTTAACTAGCCTGTAAACTCTGTGAAATACTGATTATCCTAACGATATGATAACCCATATACTAATCGTTAACTTCATACTTAATATAACGCTTTTTAACCTTTTCAAATACCACCATATTCATATAGTCAATTGTAATAATATATAATTACCAAAATCAAGGGTGATGTTGAATTTTTACTAGTACTGATCTGTATAAAACTGAAATCAATTTTATCTTAAAGTAACAAAAACCTGAAAGTAAAGGTTAAATTAAACTCAAATTTCAATGTCTATATCAGTATTCTAATCGCTTAACATACCAGTATGAAAAAAACCTTACATATTGTTTATTTGTTTTTTCGTAGATTGTACAGTCAACCCAACAATATTTATCACAAAAGGGAATCATGTACTTCAGAAATTACTACTACAACAATAGTGACTGTCAATGGAGGTGGAGCTCGTCCAACAAATGGAACTCCGAAAGCAAGGAGCCCGTTTTTACATCCACCAAGACCCAGTTACGGTGGAAATGTATAAAATTTTAAAAAATCTACTAAATGTTAAATGTGTAACAATTATCTATTATAAAGATTGCATGGACTGCTCAGTATAAGAATGTTTAGATATTTCTAAAATAGATGCACTATATAAATAGGTAATTCGAATACATTTTAAGTTTTTCAATTTAGACAGCTTTTTTTAATAATTGTGGATATATTTTTCTAAAACTTTTCAACTAACAGAAATTTGAAAAAGAGAAAGGCATAGGCCTGTAGATACTGGAGTTTGAAATTTGATTTAATTTAAAAGTTAGACATAATGTGAAAATCATTTTCTCATGAATGCTTTTCCTTTAAGGATTTTTTTCTTAAATTTTACATGTAATAAATTTTACAACACATTACTTGAATGAATTATACATAAGTTTAAAACTATTAAACTCGACGCCGTTTATATGTAATTTGATATTATTTTCGTTACATCTTACATAAAATCTTATAGGGACACAAATCGAAAATCTATAATTTACGACGAGATTTTATGAAAGAGTATACATAAAGAAACACAATGTAAGACGGTAAAAAACTTTGAACCATGTTGGGTTTTAACTTGTTGACAAGTCACTGAATTTAAAATATTAGTTTAAGACACTAACATAGTATCCGACAAAAAATCGATAGTGTTTGTAAAGAATATCCACACGGAAGTTTAATCGTAATTCATTCCAGGGCCAGATTTGGAGATTTGGAGAACCTGGATCAATGAAGGAATGGACGCCCTTAATTATTATTTTCCTAATAAAAGAACATATTTCTTTCCTTCAAGTCCTTTAAAAAATTGTTGCAAATAAATAAAATTATTTTAAAAAGATCGTAGTAACTTGCCAAAGACAATTAAAATTTATTAAAAACGTAATAACCGCGTAAATAAATAGAACTTGACGAAAAAAAATTGGTGATGATTTCTCTGAATAGAGGTAAATTACTAAAACACTTTCAATACTAAGTACAGTTAGCTTCAATAGACAGTTTTGCCTTATTGTCGTCGAATGTCTATTAATATATTTGATTTTTCAAACAAGCGAATGAAGAGTGAAGAAATTTTAACTTTCAAGAGTGTAATACTAGAACAGCTCCGTAGATTAGTCCTTTTGTGTAAGTCTATTTAATATACAAATTAAATCAATTTATTACTAAGGTTAGGGTCTAAATCTTCTTTGTTAATGTTTATATTTTTTTTTGCAGCAGCATACAAATTTCCATCTCCATTAGTTGATTAAGAAATTCAAATCTCGAACGAAGAGCTTCTTTTTCATACAATTTTAAATGAGAGAAACACAAATTAAAAAGAATTACTAAGACTTCAAACTTTATATTTCTCGATTGATGAATAATATGTGTTTGCATGTAATCGAGCAAGATCTAATTTTACACATTTATTTGGTGCGTGATTGTGTATATTCGTCAGTATTTCATATTTGTTTATTAAAATCGTCTATTTATATTGTTTTAAAAAACTGCAAATACGACTAGTTGACGAGTTAATTGATTTTAGAATAAGTGCTTCAAGTAAGTTATCCATTTGATCCCGGTTTACTGCCACCTGAAACCACCCAGCTTTTCAATATGGCAAACATATTATCAATGAAGTTTTTTTGTCCAAATTTTGGCTCGCTTAACCCGTATCCGCCACCTTCTTTTAATCCATCCAACTGTTAGCTTTTTCGGATTTAGGCTCCTCAATGGTATACGTGGTAAAAATGGCGGGTGTAACTACTTTTGATGACTATTGTTTGTCAAAATTTTGGCCCTCTTTCGACTCGGAAATTTTTTATCCATATTAACGACAATTTCCCATAACAATTGGAAACTTTTACCCCCTATAGCTACCCCCTTTATTCACTAAGGTGTTCACCCAAACGGGAACGTAAATACCTGTATTGATTGAACATGCTGCAAAGGACAAATGACATATTACGTCTCTAGCTCTCCCAAAATGTAATGGTATATTTGTACGTTATATTACTATTTACTATTAAAAGACATGGTTGGAGTTCAAAATATGCTGTGGCCTTTGTAGCTGCAGCTTAACAAAACTAATAATTGTTGCTAAGATTTTTTAAAATTCATGACTATTTCTATTTTTAACTTTTTAGGTAGAATTCGGAATTAATAATTTGTTGTTTGTATCCTTTTGCATTTGCCAATCATTTTTACACCAAGATTCTCAATCAAATTAAAAATTAATAGTATAACGTTAAAGTTGTCTCTTATAGCATCGCCTGCTCTTTCTTAAATCCGGCCGTGATCCATTTACTACGCAAAAAAGAGTTTTGACATTTTTGTATCGATTCTAAAAATATTCATAAGTAGTAAATTATTCTGTTTATAAAGAAATATACTTTTACAATGTTTTAACAGTGCAGGATAGTATATCTTTTAATTAAACATAACAGTTTTAGGCATGAGATTTATCATCAATATGTTATTATTTTAAAAACTGAATTTTAACTAAATGCCCACTGCAAATCAATACGATTTTGTGCATGAATAAATTAAATTATATAACTTTGCGGTGCATATTTAGCAAACCGAGAAAATGCATTTATGAATATTTATGAATGGACCGTGTGTGGATAGTTTGAATAGACTTAAATTTGTACAAGATATACACAGTCATAAATAATTGACTTCTCAGAAATGATTTTAATCAAATTATTGCTTAAAAAATCGGATGTTTAAATAACACACTTTTTTTTGTGAAATTCAATTTTATTATTTTATTTAATATAGTTGCCTTCGTGAGTGAACTGATTATAGCGGTCATAACATATTTAAATACGTATTTACTTCTTTAGTTGGGGAACTTTTGCCACTAAAAACAAACTAATAAAAAATATAAATCAATATTTTAAAAATGATTCTTGCTTATTAATCTTGATGGATATGTCAAATTTGTCAAGGGTCCTTTTTTAAAACTAAAAAGCCTAACAAAAATTCTAATGTATACTTCTTAATTTTTATTATCTTTGAAAACGACAACCGATCTGCTTGTCGAAAGCTAAGAATCATTTTTAAAAAAATTATTTTCATTTCTGTTAGGCAAGTTCAGTTTTAAACAACGACCATTGACAAATTTGACATATCCATCAAGATCAATAAGCAAGGGTCATTTTTAAAATATTGATTTATATTTTTTATTAGTTTGTTTTTAGTGGCAAAAGTTCCCCAACTAAAGAAGTAAATAGATGTTATTATGCCACAAAGAAGCTACAAAAAATATTTAAATATATTTGAATACCATTGTATCATACAATATCTCTTTAGCCTCAAAAGAGGCCTTAGCTAGGGAGATTACTTTCATTAGTGCAACCAATTTTTTGAGACCTGAGAACAAACAAAAATTACTGAAAAACTGATCAGGAGAATATGGGCAGTGTGGAAGCAATTCGTAGCTTAATTTTTTTTTATTTTTTAAATGGGTTTGTTTGCGATTATGCTCCAACAAAATTGTTGATGGTCTAGCTCTTTTCGAGGTAATTGATTGATTATCCACTAAGTTCGGAAAATTCTTTAATTCTTAATTTTACGAAAAAAAAATAGTTTTGTCTGGTCTAAAACGTAAAATGTAATCACAAAGTAAAGAAATTTCTCAGTCATGTACAAGGTATGAATTTTATGCAAATAATTTAATTTTTGAGAAAATATGTATTGTTATCAAGAAATGTTTTTAATGTAAAGCAATTTGTAATATATCAAAAAAATAATAACCTTAAGTTTCCGAACGTCTGTGTTGTAACATTTTGATGATGTTTCAAAATACAAAATTTCCACAGCTAATCAAATTATTATTTTTGTTAAAGTATTGTTTAATTTGCAATTATTAACAATGAAATTAATTGTGGATTGTGACATAGACGTAACAGAGAAAACACAGAAAACGAAATGAAACAAGAGGAAGGTAAAGGGGTGGATGTTGAGAAAAGAATAGTATGAGAGTAAGTGTAAGAAAAAAGATAAGTATGAAAGATTATGTGGAATAGCAGTTAAAGAGAATTGTTAAAAAAATCATTACGGAAAGGTGAACCAGAGAATAAGGAATTACAAAAAGTAGTTAAAGCAAAAGAAAGTGACGAAGAGAAAGTGGATTCATCAGGAAGTGCAAGTAATAAGGGAGAATATGAGGTAGCAAAGAAGAATGCGCAAAGAGCAGTGGCAAAAGTGAAATCTGAGGCAATGGAAAAGCTCTTTGAGAAATTTGAAAGTAATAAAGGAGAAGCAGAATTATAAGAGATTGGTAAAGAAGAATATAAAGTTTCAAAAGATATAACTGCAATCCGACCAATTAAGAACAAAGAAGAGTTTTACAAACGTATAAGTGTAGAAAAGGAATAAGGACGGAATATTACGAGAATTTGCTAAAAGAGGAAAATGAAAGAGATATATTTGTAAATGTTAATGCAAATTTTGTAATTGTGACAGACGTTACTAGGCAGAAAAAATAGTGCATTAAAGAAGATGAAGAATGGAAAGGCAGTGGGAGCGGATGGGATACCAGCAAAAGTATATATATATATATATATATATATATATATATATATATATATATATATATATATATCCTTAATTTTATTTATAAATATTATAGTATTAATAAATAAGTACCTTCAGACCAAATAATAATTCTAATAATAATAAAAGAAATAGAAATTATAATAAATATAAAAATCTATTTTTATGTTATACAATTGAATTTTGTAAATTAATAAAATATATATTTAGAAGACAAAATTTAAAAATGTATTCTTTTAAAATGACCTACATAGAGATAATGTGATAATTGATTGAACCTTTGATTGGATTAACGAAAATATAATAAAATTCGTTTATATATACTTGGTCTCCTATAAATAGTAAAATTTTTATGAGTAATATATTTATTTTTGAAGTACAAAGTTTCTATAGGCGTGTTAGAGGTTTTTAATAAAGAAAAATCTTACGCGTTTGCTCAGCGACATGCTAATATATTTTATTTCATCCTGTCCAGTAAATACACTTCCCTATAATCAATTTGGCGCCGGTAAGTAAAACATTACGGTATCAGGTACTGTAATGTGTTGCCTAGCAACGCTGCTCTGATTGCTTAGGGGAAGACAATTACTTATAATTTTTGACATTTAAAAATGCTATAATGACTATGAAGTAAAAATAAAATAATTAATTACTTACTTTTACATCCATATTTAAAAAGAATTCAATGTTATTCAATTTTATATTAACAATTAATTCTTAATAATAAAAAAATTATTTGACAGTGACAGATGACTTTTAAGGTAATTTGACCTAACTAATCAAGTTACGCACTATTTTTAGTCAAGTTACGAACTACTGTTAAATTTTTTATGAATTTATTAATTTATAAAAACAGGATGAAATAAAATATAATACGATACATAGTCGTTAGGTGTTATTACAGTACTCGTTTTTATTTCCGGACTTGGCTCCTACGTCGCCTCGTCCGTAAACTAACTCGTACTGTAATAAGTCACCTACCCACCTTGTAACGTTTAATACTATTATGTGGTATCTTTGTATGTGTGCGTTGAACACTTCTTGGATAGAACAGATTTTGTGCAATCCCGTTAGGGACATGCTATATTGATGTCTGTAGCTCGGTGTGTCGATAAATGTGAAAATCAGTTTAATGTTAATATTTTTTATTCGAAAATTATAAATTTTTTATGTTTAACTTAACAGTTATTTAAGCCAGCAAATACACTTTTAAGTTTAAACTTCTGTCAGCAGTCCTTTTGACTGCGCCCGATTTGTTTTTTTTATAATCATAATATACGATATGAGAAATTAGCGCTAGTTTAGAAATTCTAATTTTTTTTATGTTTTCAATGGTAGCATGTAAAAATAAAAACAATTCTCATCAATGAATTGTGGGATGAAATTATCAAATTATTTCTATTATTGTAAATTAATTAACAAAATATATTTTCTACTGTATAAATTAAGTGTATATATACCTAAAAGTTGTATAGTAAAAAAATAAAATTGTAATTTTTAAAATATTATGAAATTTTTAATGGATGTTTTTTTTTTATTTATCAGAACATATATTCATATAATATGTAATTAAACGTATTAAATCTTAACAGCGTGTAATTATAAAATATCTATTCTTGATCGTTTTTTAAAATGTTATAAAGATATTATGTGTGAACTAATCGTAAGTAGATTATCATAATCAAATTGGCAATGGTGTGTCAGATTTTTATTTAACAGTAGAGCCCTAAATATGTATTATAATCCGTCATTTTATAATTTTATTTAAACAGAATTGTAATATTAATATATCAGGTAACCAAATAAATTCGAGCGATTTTTAATAGAATAAGGTATTTTTTATAAAAAAAATATAAAAAGACCCTATTTATTTGTCGATGTAATTATTATTACACTCAATGAATTTTTGCCAACCAATTTTTGTATGCTCGTATTGTAGAACTCCCTAGATTTGGAGTCAACTGCATTTATTACACAATTTTGTCTGTGCCTCATATAGCTGTCAAGAGACAAAAAAGGTAATAATTACTTGGCAAAATGTCGGGAGAATATGGCGTGTGTGGTAACGTTTCCCTGCCGAATTCAGATTTTTTTTCTCGGGTCACTCTTATGGTATTAGGCTTGGCATTATCCTACAAGAATAATAATTTCTTCCGATTGATCAAACAAGGCTGTTTCTGGTTAAGTGCTGATTGTACTTATAGCTGCTGACAATACAAGTCAGCATTTATGGTTTGACTCCCTTCCAGAAATTTATAATGAACAATTTCATTCGATGTCCATCAAACACACAATAAAACCTTGTTTGGGTGCAAGGAAGCCTTGGGCGTGTGCGGTACGAATCAGTATGCGACAACCAAGGATATGAATGCTTAGAACTAGTATACAACATTCATTTTTCGTCGCAGGTTAATGGCCGATTAAGAAATGTGTCATTATCGTTGCGTGAAATGTTTGCTGAACAATTGGTAACACGACTAAATTTGTTATAATTTGTGAATACAGGGGAAACCCATTTGCTTAACTACCACGTTTTTACTAGCTAATTAAGATGTAAACGAATAGTTTTAGGGCACAGAACATTTCTGCAAGTTCATGGCCGTTGTCCTGGAATTTGCGTCCAAAACCTGCCGAAGATCCTAGTTGTTCATGATTTTATGTCTCCCTGAGCGCAATTTATGATGTTCGATTATTAAAGGCATCACCTCCGATGTGGTACCTATTTTTCGAGCCACTGTTGCAGCTCTTGTACCAATTTTGTACTCATACAGTAAACAACTTCGAATTACTGTTTTATTCGTCGCCATTTTTAATTAAATTCAAGGATTCTTACTAAAGTGGCAGCAGGTAAGAAACAATTGATGTCTATCAACATCATTAACAATATCCATTACAATGTGCAGTATACAGAAACTGCTCGAGCTGATTTGTTTACCTAATACTTACAATTTATTGTCAAGGACATCATTGCCACAAGTTTAAAAGTTGAAAGTCAGTGATAGTGGAGGCAAAATGGATGTATAACTTTAGCCAATTGTAGTAAAACTTAAAAATATTTATTTTATCTTATTACAATTGTTTTATATTTATAAATGTCTTTTAAATGTCTGAATGTATATTATTCTTTATTTCTAAATGTTTAAATGTATGTTATTCTTGATGTGGAAAATTATATGTATTTTAATTACTGGAAAAAAATGTTTCATATATGAAATTAATATTTAAACGATTTTAAAACAAAATTTAATATAATCTATGATTTAACTGTTGCTTATTTCTGTTAAAAATACTGAAATTGTATTAAAAAATATATATATTATTCTGGTTTCATATTTTAATCTTTTCTAACCATTTATTTGTCCTGTAATTATGGTATATACATAAAATTCCTTGGATATTTAAGCAAATTAGCAAATAAGTACACACAAAAAATGAGTAATTTTGAGAAATATAAGATTTTGGTTTAATATTAAAAGTGAATGGAGAGCAAGAGATAATATCAACATTTAGAAGATTATACACGTTGTTAATTGTTTACAGACATCAGTTTAATGAGGAATTTTTATATTAATTTTTACAAAAAAGGTAATTTTTATAAGTAAGAATAGAGAGTTGACTTAAAATATCAGAATCAATATTAAACTATTTATCACTATAAAAATAAATGTCACATCATCTAGCATTCGCCGGTTTTCAAGACTAACAAGTTTAAGTTACAATTATTAAATCAATTCGTGCAAATATTTATGATTTATAATTTGACCTAATTTTCTTTGTATATTTGCAAGTGAAATTAAATTTAAATTTGAATTAAATTTTGTTGGATTCCAAATAATTGAAGAATAGTTTGTAACAATCTATCTGATCGTTTTGTATTATGAATAATTTTACAAGACTATTGTTACCGTGCCTATATCGGTGAGATTTACTTTGTATAAAAGTTGTTTTCATATCTACTGACACGACACTCTAACGAATTCGTCACGATATTGCAAGCCCATTGCACTTACAGGTATACTCTTTCCAAAGTCAATGTAAAATCCTTTGGTCTTTGTCGGAATTTTAAATTCCGTTGTGTACCATGCCAACCATTGACGTGAAATTAAGGAAATTTTTAATAATTTTTGTTTTAATTTTCAAAAGAAAAACGGTTGTTGTATATTTGTATATTTTGTATCAATTTGAAAATTGTCAAATAACAACTTAATTCTTTCAAATTAAAACTTGTTAATTTTAGTTTCTAATAAGAACATTTGACTCATTATTCAAATCGCACATAATTAATAATATTTTTATAACAATTATCTGCAAATACTACTTATTTTGTCAGACAATCTTAAAAGATAGTCTGTCCAGCAAGGACCACGAGGAGGTATAAGCCTTTCTTGCCTCTGGAAAGGAAAGGGTTGGGTATGTTAGTAAGAATCTAAAATTAGTTTTCTTTTTAAAAACAAGTTTTCAAGATACATCACGATAGTTTTAAAGGAAATTGGTTAGAATGACTAACAAGAATTGTCAGAGTCTTCTGAAATAGAATCGGTCCCAGGTTGAATAACTAATGGGACTATTAGCGGTACCACAGGATATTCCTTTTCTATTTTTATAACATGAGCTTCGCAATTTTGCCATACATCGCTATTAACGCCACTAATTACCTCTCAAATATTATCAAGGACAATTGCGCTTAAGGTTGTTGACTAATTATATTTTAGTAAACGTTTTTTTACAGTACTCGAAACCATTTCGATTGGATTAAAAATACAGTGGTATGGAGGTAAACGCAAAAGGGTATGACCGTGTCTGCTACAAATGGTGTCAATGACGTATTCAATTTTAAAATTTTGACTTTTAATCATTCTTAAATCCTTCTTTACTGGAACCTTTTTAGGAACAATGATATTTTTGATTGCCATAGATCTTAAAATTTGATTCTTTTTCGTGTTATTATTAGGTATTTTGTTTAATATGCGGAAACGATACGACGCATTGTCCATAACAATTACCGAATTCGGCGATATGTTAGGCAAGAGCTGTTCGACAAACCACTTTTCAAATAAATCGGCTGTCATATCTTCGTGATAGTCGGCAGAAGACTTTGTTATATTTTTGGCCGACAATAGCAAAACATAAGTAACAAAACCATCTTTGCTTCTGGCATGAAGAATAATAACACGCTGTTCTCTTGTTCTCCCCTAAGAGACATGTATTGTTTAGTTCTACGAATTCCTAATAGATCACAGTTTAAGTTAATGGAAGTAACTCTATACACCTTTGACATGTAGGTTAGATAAACACTCGGTAGATAATACTGTATTTTGATTTCTAGATTATTCAACCCAATAGATAGTGTTGAAGTTCGATCATAAATAAATAAATAAACGAAAAACTAAAAGAAGATGGGTAATTAAAAACAGAAAAAATGTGGAAAAAATAAAGTCAAAAACTACCTTTCCAAATCAAATAATATAACGTTACCGTAAGGTGTCGCAGTTATTATCTCATATATTTAAACGAGAAATTCTTACCAAATTAAGTACTATGAAGCCCACCGTAAGGTAGTGCAGCGCATATCTAATATAAAAAATCAATGAAAACAAAAAAAGCAAAATGGTTAAAATTCCAAAAAACGAAAAATGGAAAAAAAGACACGGCGCTACTGTTTACTGTAATCGAAACAAGTCTATTATGCCCGGTATTCACCTCATGTCGCATTTTGCGTCTTTGATGATTTGTTTGTGTATGACCGCCTCTTCGGCATTTCTTTACGTCTATATCTAAAGAGCCGGCAAAAAAGTTGAAAAAAAAACTCAATGTTAGCAGTGACTATAATGTGAGTATTATAACGAAAGGGTCATTTTATTTTTAATTACATATGCAAATAAAATCAACAAAACCAATACTTACTTAAGATTAATTTTTTATTAAAGTCAACATATAAAAAATAAAAAATAACCTGTGTTACTCTAAAGCTTTTTAGATTTATTTTATTAAATAGGGACCCCTAATATACATATAAAATAAAAAAATTATAATAACAGTTGGTTAAGAATTATTCTAAAATTTGTAAATATTAATACATTATTAATAAGTAAATATGATTTTTTATATATGTGTACAACACAATAAAATTATTGAATTACAACATTAAAGAAATTTTTACGTAGGTACTTAACAAACATATAATGTGAAAATAAAAAAAGACACCACTAGCAATACTAGCATTGGATAACTTTATCCAAAAGGTATAAATTTTTTGATTTTTATTTTGAAGACTTTAAGAGATTGTAAATTTTTAACATCCATGTGTAAGCTGTTATAGTCTAAAAAAATCTTGACACACAATGAAAAACATTGTACTTTTATATATATTAATATTTTTTATGTTATGTGAATGAATATCTTGGTTAAAAGTAACATATTGATGCAAATAATCCGGAGCCATCTGATTTACAATTTTATAAACCAAAATCATAAAAAAGTGAAATAACCTGTCATATACTGAAAAAAAAAAACCATTTAAGCGAACATAACAGATTTTTTATAGGAGTATATCAATTATAATTCTTAAGATTATTCGCATTGCACGGTTTTACAGTTTTTGGAGCATGTTCAGTTTATTAAGGTTGAATAAGTATAAAATAGATGCACCATAATCAAAATGAGGTTGAATAATGGTAATGTAAATAGTGATTCTTCTATTAACCGAAACGTTTTGAGCAATTCTACTAAAAAAATAAAGTTTTTTTAATATTTTTAAGTAAATGTAATTAATGTGATCTTCAAACGTCAAAAAGTTATCTGAGTAAAATCCCAAGTACTTTACTATTGTTACAATTTCTATTCTTTCACTATTAATGGATGAATTTATATTAATTGTATTTAAGGAATTATATTTGCTTTTAGTGGTGAATCTCATAGCGTGGATTTTTGAAATATTTAGTTTTAATTTATAAATGGCTAAATATTTACTCAGAGTTTTTAAGAAATCATTCATTTTTTGAAGGGCTTTTTCTAAATTTATGTCATTGCATGCAATAAAAGTATCATCTGCAAAAAGTTTAATAAAATCGCATTTAATGAATAACTCTATCATTACTACATAAAATAAATAGCAGTGGACCAAGCACACTGCCTTGCGGAACTCCCGTATCATTGCTCATTAGAGAATATATATGTTTGATCACCATAACAAACTTGTTGTTTTTGGTTTCACCAAACCAATCAAGTATCTTGCTCCCTATTCCATAATGTTTTAATTTATTTAATAGTATTTTTCTGTCAATAGTCTTAAAAGCTCTTCGATAGTCAACAAAAATACCAACAGTATACTTGTTTGAATTCAAATAATTTTTAAGAAAACATAACGTATGCTGTAAAGTCAACTCACAAAAAAATCCTTTGCGAAAACCAGATTGATTATTAAATAAAATAATGATATGTTTTGATTATTAAATAAAATAGGATTGTTACTGATATGTTTTTATATAATTGATCATATACTGCTACTTCAATAAGTTTTTCTATTGGAGGTAAAATATTAATAGGGCGAAATTTATCTGCTTTGATTGTATAGTTAACTTTTTAAATAGAAATAATTGTACTAGTTTTTAAAATTTGAGGAATTCTACCAGTGCTTAAAGATGTCTTAATCAAATTTAATATTACATGTCCAATAGCCTTAAAAATTATCTTTCTTATTCTACAGTTGATTGTTTTATATAATAAAAAAATATTTTCAAGATAATTTACCATGTTTTTCAAACTATTGTTAAGAGCCGTTCCTGACCTATGCGAAAGTGAATTCTCAGAAGCTTCGATGATTGGAGTATGCTGCGGAAGATCCGAATAATTCAAATAGCTCTGGAATGTTCGATTTGTTCGATTCTAGAAATGTAACGTTACCGACGTTCTAGAAGGAATAAATTTGGTATATAAAGGACCGTTTTGGACGGAGGAAAAAAACAGTTGTTATAGTATTAGTTGGCGATAAATAGCGATTAAGTAGTGGTAATTTTAATAGTAGGCGATAGGCTGCGATTGTAAAAATAATTGTACTCGTAATTCCTAGCGACAAATTGGCGATTGTTGTACGACATATTTTAAAGACGTTATTCAGTAATTGTGGCCGTAGTAAAGTTGTGTAAATTAGTTTAAGAAATTGTTATATATTTGTGTTTACCAATAAACTGTTAAGTTTGTCTGCTGTATATCACTTATCTCGAATCCACGAAGGAAAAATGATAACACTAAGTATTGAAAGATATCATTTCAAACTTTTTCTATGTAAGTTACAGTTAACATTATACCAAGAATCTCTATTATCAATACTTCGAATAGAGCTCTTAACACTATTAAGTATAATCGAATAGTTGTTAATACTGGTTTGTCCATTCAATTGGCGAAAATCTTTGTGGAGGCGTTCTTCTTGGTGGTGGTTCTGATAGGAGCTGCAATGGTTTATTGCAGGCGAAGACAGCGGAACATTAACCTATTGCTGTTCAAAAGATTGCTGGTTTAAAACACGTCGTGTTTTTATAGTTGTTACAGTTGCTATTAGCAAATTTATCATTTCTGTTTCACTCATGTCTCGTATGTAAGGCACAATTGACAGTAATATTTCTTGGTCGGATCGAGGGTCATGTGGATGGAAAGCATTTCTTGAATATAACAATTTATTACACTGTTTGTCTTTTTTTAACTCTGCTAGGATTTCACGCTCTTTAAAATCCAATTGTCATTTTCACTGACAACGTGACTAGTTTACGGTATAGACAGCGTTTGCGATGTTGAATTTTGCGAAGTTTTTTTTGTGCGATTAAAAAAAGCACGGGTGAGGTATTCGAATCGCTGTGACAGGCGGACGTGTCTGTTTGTTGCTCTTCAAATTTATCAAATTAAGCGAAAAGAAAATGCATAAAAATTTGTTAAAGTTAACTAATACTCATGTTTATTATCTACTTTTATAGTTGAAGTGAAAATTGTTTTTTTGTTTAAATTTGTATTATTTTTTTTCTTTATGGTGTGTAATCTCGTCGGTACAGTTTATACATGGGTGGGTACAATTTCTTTTATCTCAGTGCTGAATATGGTAAAATTGCAATTATTGAGTGTACATTATGTGAACAAATAAAACAACATCTAAGAAAAATAAGTATCCATGCTATCAATGTGATTGTTGCAGAAGTTTAATTTGTTTGGACTGTTCTAAGCTGTCGGCGTCGGAGATACGTTGTTCACCTACCTTTATCCAGTCAATTATTAAAGTTTATATGCATGAAATGTAGAAATTATGATTTAGTGGATATTTTTAATAACCACATAAAAGATAAAGAGCAAATAATTAACGATAAAGAAGAAATTATCAATTTGTTAAAAACCAAAATTAAAGATATGGAATGTAAAATAAATTGTAACGATAACACAGAAACACCGCGTCATCGTGTGTATTCCCACCATCCGTTGGAGATGCGCAGCCAAGACACGACACATCGTCCAAATTCGCGCAGACACATTCAGTGAGTGGGAGCGCCGTCAACTGATATAAAAGGGCGATACCGTCGCTGTAGAAGGCAGTTCGACTGAGAGTACTGATCTTGGAAGAACTCCAACCTGGGCTCTGGGTATTGACCAGTAGCCACCGACCTTCCCTGCCTTTGCAGCCGAGTATTGATCGGCTGTACCGTCCCGATCCTTGGGTATTGACCAAGGATTATCCTACCCGGCAACTGAGTATTGATCAGTTGCACCGTTCCGATCCTTGGGTATTGACCAAGGGTTGTCCTACCCCGCAACCGAGTATTGATCAGCTGCACCGTTCCGATCCTTGGGTATTGACCAAGGGTTGTCCTACCCCGTAACCGAGTACTGATCGGTTGCACCGTCCCGATCCTTGGGTATTGACCAAGGGTTGTCCTACCCCGCAATCGAGTATTGATCGGTTGTAACCTACCCCAACTATCCGATACTGACCGTGATCTATAATTAATTTATTTATTTACAGGGAGATCCATCCGAGGGCCAAAGGGGTCGCAGATCCGTTTTATTTCTTTTCTTGTAGAATTAATATTTTATTTTTATTTTTTATTGTATATAGTTTATTAGAGAAATAAATCTTTATTTAAATCGAAACCGAATTTTACTGAGTCTGGTGTCTGAAAGAGCTACCCGTTACAAATTGGCGCCCGAGCAAAAAGAAAAAAGATGCCGCTTAACCCAGACACCGACTCAGTAAGCGGTGCCACGACAGGTACGTCGTGGATTTACCGACTAAGTAAAGAAGAGCTGCAAAACGAAGCCATAAAAGTCGGCTTAGACAACAAAGGAACCGTCGATGAACTGAGATTAAGGCTAAGGGAGTTCTTCAAGGATCGCGGAGAACAAACCGGAACGATCCCAAAATCTAAACCACGCAAAGAATCAGAATCCGACGAACTGCCTCAGGCGATTTCTCTCCTAAGGAGGGAAATACATAATTTATCACTGCCTAAGCAATCGTCGCAGGCAGAGTCGCTAAACCAAATACGGAAATGGAATGCACGTTTCGATAAGAGACACACCGACGCAGTAGGGTTTATGGAAAAGATAGACGAGCTTAGCACAGCCTATGAAATACCGAAACAAGATTTGCTTAAGGCATTGCCGGAAATGTTAGGGGACAATGCGTTGTTATGGTACCGAAACAATATCAAGTCTTGGAAAACGTGGACAGATTTTAACGAAGATTTTAAAAGAACTTTCTACCCAAGAGGATATTTGTTACAATTAGAGGAACAAATTAGGAACAGGAAGCAGAAACAAAATGAACCGGCAGAAAATTACATAACGGATATTAGAACACTGATGAAACGGGAAGGTTCATTAAATGAAAACCAAGAACTAGAACGAATATTCAAAAATATGCTACCCGACTACAAGTTGTATATCAGGCGGCGAGACTTTGAAAATTTAAGGGAGCTGCAAGACTTGGCCCAAGAATTTGAAGCCGTAGAGGAAGAAAAGAGACGAGATACCCGAAACCTTTCCAGAAACCTAGAATTCACCACACCGGAAAAATATGACGCTAAAACAATATGTTTTAGATGTAAGAAGCCTGGACATACTCGGAGAAATTGCAGGAATCCGTGGAAAAAATTCTGTTTGTGTTGTGGCAAGGATGGCGTTTATAGCACCGAATGCTGCATAAGGCGCCTGGGAAACGAGTAACAGACTGGAGAAATAAGGAGTCGTCCCGGTCTGTAAATCAAATTTCGACTCCATGTACCCTCGCCACTACAAATCCCAGAACGAGAGACATCCGACATTTTGTATCACTAAAAATTGGAAACCGGACTTTTAAAGCATTAATTGATACAGGCACTATTAAAAATTATGCCGGAGGAAAAATTGCAGACGCATTCCAGCAACATCTAGAAAACTACACAGGCAGGACTAAATTAGCAAATGGTTCCTTTACGGCAATAAATAAGAAGTTAACCATCAAATGTGAAATCTACGATCAACAAGCAATGGAAACATTTTTAATAATGCCTGGTTTAACGGAAGACGCTATAATAGGAGTTGAATTCCTGACGAAACATTCTATCGAACTAAAATTCGGCAAAGAAACGATAGGACAAGAAAACCAGCGTCACGAAGAAGAATGCAACACGTTAAAGGACACAACCGAGAGTAATACATTAGAACAATTTTTAAAAAGAGAGCTAAGAAAATCCGAAAACGTAAAAGGACCGACACACCTAATAAAACATGAGATAAAATTGACGAAAAACTGCAGCCCGGTTAAACAACCGTACAGACGCCACAATCCCGCGATGCTAGAAATTATCAACCAAGAAGTAGACAAGATGTTAAATGAAGGAACCATAGAACCCTCTACGAGTGGTTGGAGCTCACCAATTGTACTGGTGAAGCAAAAAGATAACTCATACCGATTCTGTATCGACTTTCGAAAAGTCAATGAGCTATCAGCAAAAGATGCTTATCCGCTACCTAGAATATCTGAAATTCTAGATAGACTTAAAGAAGCTTACTTTATTTCTACTCTCGATTTGAAACAGGGTTACTTCCAGATACCTTTAGAAGAATCAAGCCGCCCAATAACTGCTTTTAGCGTACCCGGAAAAGGCCATTACCAATTTAAAACTACCCCATTTGGACTGCACTCCGCCGGAGCAACTTTTCAACGTCTTTTAGACAAGGTAACTCCTCCCGAAATAGAGTTTGCATTCGCATACTTAGACGACATCGTTGTTATATCAAAAACACATGAAGAACACCTGAAACACTTGCAAGAAGTGTTCCGAAGGATACGAGAAGCAAACTTGCAGCTGAATTTTGACAAATGTACATTTTGTCAGCCGGAGCTAAGATATTTGGGGCATATCGTCGGTAGAGAAGGTATAAAGACCGACCCGGAGAAAACAAGCGCGATTACTGAGCTCGCAGCGCCGAAAAATGTACGACAGCTCCGCCGCTTTCTAGGAATTACTTCATGGTATCGTCGGTTTATGGAAAACTATTCCACGATAGCAGGGCCGTTTAACATGCTTTTGAAGAAGAATGTAAGGTGGAAATGGACCGATAAGCAAGAAGCTGCATTTAAGCAACTTAAAACAAAGCTGACTTTAGCACCTGTATTAACTTGTCCTGATTTTACCAAGACATTTTACCTGCAAACAGACGCATCAAACTGCGGCCTGGGAGTTGCTTTAACTCAAAAAGAAGACGGTCAGGATAAGGTTATCGCATATGCTAGTCGCACTCTTACACCCGCCGAAACAAGATACTCCACAACTGAAAAGGAATGTTTGTCAATAGTATACGGCATAAAACAAATGAGGCCATATATCGAAGGATACAAGTTTAAAATAATTTCGGATCACCAATCCTTAAAATGGCTGAAAAACCTCAAAAATCCTTCAGGCCGTTTAGCCAGATGGAGTTTAGAACTGCAACAATACGACTTCGAGATTATATACAGAAAAGGCGTCCTCAACAAAGTAGCGGACGCATTATCTCGACAACCGCAAGAAACAAGTAGCGACGAACCCGAACTAGAGCTGTTAGCATCAGCATTAGAAACCTGTGCATGGTACGATAAACTGTACGAAGAGGTACTTAGACAACCGGATAGATTTCCTGATTTCCAAATAACCAATGGAAGGCTTTACAAGCATATTTGGAGTAGCCGAAATTTAGCGGATCCGGAATTCAACAACCCTTGAAAGTTATGCGTACCAGGATATGGAAGAGAAGAAATATTGTTAGAAAATCATGATAGAAACACAGCGGGTCATTTAGGAATTGCTAAGACCATTTGTCGAATAGCACAAAAATACTATTGGCCAAAGATGTTTAAGCAAATAGCCGACTACGTCAGGAAATGTACAAAATGTCTCCAGTATAAACCGTCACAAATGCAACCAGCAGGAAAGATGCAACCGTCCACTGTGGAAAAGCCTTGGCATACTGTCTCGATAGATTTAATGGGACCATTTCCAAGATCTACAGCAGGAAACATCTTCTTGATAGTTATTCAAGACCGTTTTACAAAGTGGGTCGTAGCCCAACCGATAAAGAAGGCAACTACAAAACCAATCATAGATGTTCTTCGCTCGAAAATATTTATGCAGTTTGGCATTCCTAAAAAAATTATCTCGGATAACGGTACACAATTTACAAGCAATAGTTTTAAAAGCTTCCTAAACTCCTATGGCGTAAACCACGTACTCACTCCACCCTACTCGCCGCAATGTAATCCAGTGGAGCGCACCAACAAAGTGCTAAAAACCATGATAGCTACATATGTAGAAGATAACCATAAAGAGTGGGACAAGTTCATTCCAGAATTCTGTTACGCCATAAACTCGTCACGACACGATACAACAGGATTTTCTCCGGCCCTTCTCAACTTCGGACGAGAATTAGATTCAGCAGACGGAACACCATTCCAGAATACGAAGGAATATGCAGATAACTTGGATAAATTGGAGTCGTTAAGAGAATTGGCAAGGGTGCATACGGAACATGCTGTCGAAGAACAAAGAAAACATTACGATCTGAGACGAAGAGACTGGCGGCCTCACCCAGGAGATCAAGTCATGAAAAAGGAACATCATATATCCTCGGCTGCCGATGCTTTCGCTAGCAAGCTGGCACCGAAATACTCAGGACCATACACCGTAACAGCAGTAGTGTCACCTGTAATAGTAAAGATAAAACTTCTGGGCAGAGACAACCGAAAGCAGATAACGGCGCATGTCAAAGACCTGAAACCATGCGAAGTGGGAGACATCTTAGACTAATAACTATCCCCGCCTTAGAGAAAATCGTATAAAACGAGGATCGTTTTAAAGCAGAAACCAGTCGCAAATCGAAATGGAAGATATCCTAGAGATACCACTCGAGATGTCCCCACTCGGAACACCAGTGAGAACAGACAGACCACCCGTCACACCTGGTAAGGAGGTCGAGAGGATCATGAAAAAATTTCAGACGCTATTTGGCACACCATCTCCACCTAAAAGGCGACAACGTCGCGACGATACGCCGGTAGGAGCCGAGGCAGCAGCAATGACGACTCCAGGAGAAGCGCAGCCAGGGAGGATGTCTGACCTCAGCCAGATAGTACCAAAAGAGCTAGTCGCCAAAGGCACAAAGAAATATCGGATAACGTGCAACAATGGCCGTAAGATAAAGATAAGGACCAGCGGAATTACACCACTGTAGATGTTTTTAGGGTAAGTCATCATTTGCAAAAAAATGTATGCTACATTTTTTTTTGAAAGAAAGGGGGGTGTAACGATAACACAGAAACACCGCGTCATCGTGTGTATTCCCACCATCCGTTGGAGATGCGCAGCCAAGACACGACACATGGTCCAAATTCGCGCAGACACATTCAGTGAGTGGGAGCGCCGTCAACTGATATAAAAGGGCGATACCGTCGCTGTAGAAGGCAGTTCGACTGAGAGTACTGATCTTGGAAGAACTCCAACCTGGGCTCTGGGTATTGACCAGTAGCCACCGACCTTCCCTGCCTTTGCAGCCGAGTATTGATCGGCTGTACCGTCCCGATCCTTGGGTATTGACCAAGGATTATCCTACCCGGCAACTGAGTATTGATCAGTTGCACCGTTCCGATCCTTGGGTATTGACCAAGGGTTGTCCTACCCCGCAACCGAGTATTGATCGGCTGCACCGTTCCGATCCTTGGGTATTGACCAAGGGTTGTCCTACCCCGTAACCGAGTACTGATCGGTTGCACCGTCCCGATCCTTGGGTATTGACCAAGGGTTGTCCTACCCCGCAATCGAGTATTGATCGGTTGTAACCTACCCCAACTATCCGATACTGACCGTGATCTATAATTAATTTATTTATTTACAGGGAGATCCATCCGAGGGCCAAAGGGGTCGCAGATCCGTTTTATTTCTTTTCTTGTAGAATTAATATTTTATTTTTATTTTTTATTGTATATAGTTTATTAGAGAAATAAATCTTTATTTAAATCGAAACCGAATTTTACTGAGTCTGGTGTCTGAAAGAGCTACCCGTTACAAAATGAGCAACCTAATTTAAATATACTCCCGTCTCTATCATATGCAGAAATTTAAAAGAAAATCAAACTGTTAAAAATAATGTTCTTAAAATTATAATTAAGCCAAAAGTTTGTTAAGGTCATAAAAAGACGCAAGGAGATCTTGAAAAAATATAAACTTAAATAATTTAAAAATAGGTGTACAAACTTTTACAACTACAAACTCTGGTTCTGTCATCATTAAATGTTTAAACAAAAATAAAACAGAAATTCTAGAAGATAATAATATATGAAGACTAAACTTGGAGATAAATATGATGTGGAAATCAGTAAAATGAGGCAACCTAGAATAAAAATTGGTAATTTCAAGCAGACCATGAATGAAAACCAAATAGAAAAATGCATTGCTGAATAAAATAATCTAAATGGGGCAGTTAAAGTAATTTATATTCGAAATACCGAATATGGTTCAAGATCAATCTTTCAACTAAATTATAAATGAAGGGAAAACTTGTATCGGATGGGAAAGATGTAAGGTGTATGAAGATTAAGATATACCCAGGTGCTATAACTGCCAGTGTTACTATCATTGTAAATTAAGTTGTACAAGTGCTGTAGTTTGTTCTCTATGTGGCGATAAACACTCAATGGATAATTGTCCGAAAACTAAGGTTTGTTGTAAAAATTGTGTAATTTCAAATATGAGATATAAAATTAATTACCACACGGGTCACCACTTTAATCTGGATTATGCTTATTCTAAATGCTTAAAAAAAACTTAAACTTCAGGTAAAAAGGTCATAGCTAGATGGTCTAGACAAAACCACAATAGTTTTATTTTAGTCATTTTAAAGTTTAATCCGTCATTGTAAAAATAAAAAAGGGGATGCATAAAATAGAATTTTTAAGTTGATCTATAAATGACCTTTAGTTACATGACCATTTTTTAATACGAAGCTTTTCAATTCTAAGAATTTAATAATGTAATCTTATCATTTTTAATAGTTTTATATTCTACTTTATTTTTATATAAAATTTATAATTCACTTCTATTTTAGCTTCCAACTTTTAAAGTTCATATTGTTTTTGTATTTTAATTAAATAAAATATTTTTATTTTTAAAAAACGTTTCTTTTGCAAACGATTTATAATTTTCTTTTTTTTTGAAGTGTTGGAGATCAATACAAACTTAGTATATTAGTTATATTTTGGTTATTGTTTTACTATGTACTTTGTTACCGCTAGTTACATATACAGAGAGCTGTTGGTTATATATAATTGTCACGATGAAAAATAAAAATCATTGAAACGCAATTTTTTAGTTTTGTAACAAATTACGATATAGTTATACTATATCAGATATTCTATCAAAGAGACCCTTCGTAAAGTAAATTATAGGTATAATTTGACCTTGATACCAGTTTAATATTGATCTCAATGTCAGTCACATCTAAGAGAAATTTTTCGTTTTTTTCTATCTGCAGGTCAATAATATACGGATTTTGACCTAAAACTGTGTTTTAGGTATACAAAGACCCATTTTCACAACATTGTACAAAATATGACAAATAAAAAGAACCAAGAAAAAAAAGGTATGTATATAAAAAGTAAAAAATAACAGCTTATTACATAATAAAATAAAAAAAAGCAACTAAGCGTTATAATTTGTACTAAATAGACAACGTTTTAACTGTGGTTTTAACTGACTCGCATTGCAAGAGAATGTGTCAATGTTTCAACATTACAGCCATTTTATTCAAAGGAAAATTTTTCAGCAGATGCGTACGGGCAAATTCTACTATTTATTCTACTTATTCGAGGAATAAATTTTTAGCGTATCCATTTTATTTTGAATTATTTTACTCAAGAACATTTACGATGTACTACAGTTGTCAGTTTTTATGTTAACACAACTTTACTTTTCAATACATGATGCCAAATTAGTTTTACAACGGTCTTTTGTTTAGTACCTTACCCTTTCATAACTATTTTCTCACTTGTATGTCTTTCCTTATTCTCTGTTGGTAATGCTGAACACCTTTAAATTACAACAACATTCTCACTAAAGTAAGTTTTCTATTAACCTCTTAATGCTATACATATGCTTCTTACATCATTGTAGCATGAACCCTAAAAAGTTTAACGTAATATTGGATTTATTAAAAATCTAAAAAGTACACTTTGCCTCATTGGCTGAATACCCACACCCCAAATTAAAGGGTCTGGAGGAAGAAAGTGCTAACCCTCACTACCCTGCCCTCACTATTGTACCAATTCAAATTTATCTTTGAAATAGGTTTGAAATAGTGCTATCTACATGCTAACAAAATAAATTAAGCTATTTGCCGTAAGATATTGCTAGAGTACTACGAACATTTTTTTAATATGACCCTCGAAACGATCATCAGTATAAGCAAAATAGTGCTAAGCCGAACTTAAGATGGAGAATGTGTCTCGTAACTCTGCCACGTATTTTAATGAATTTAAAACAAAATCAAATTTTGAAAAATAAAGAAATTGAACTAAAGGAAATACAACTCCAGCTGAGTTCGGTAGTGGTCTCTCTACTGGCAAATTAGTGCCCAGCTCAGCCGTAGAGGTAAGTAAACAAATATTAGTGAGTAGCGCCACCGATTTAGACGGTCAAAATCGGAAACCCCTGTTGTTCCAGGCACTACTTTACCCACTGGAGATAATTAAATAAAATTTGAATATTTATCAGTGTAATGGATGTATTCAAATATTTAATATATTTTAAAATTGTTTAATTATTTTATAAAATTAATAACGTTTTGATGAATTGGCATTAGCAAATAAGCAAGTAAGTTCAATACACTTTCCTTCCGGGTTTTACCAATAGTTAGGAATAAATAAGCTATTCAGCAATTCCTTAGGTGATTGTACTTTTTATATTTTATTGTACATATAATATATTTAATTAGAGAGTTATTAAAAAGAGTTCGAACTGAAAGGTAGTTTTATTAAGGACAACAGTCCTAGGTAGTTTTAGCAAAAAGAACCTAAAGATGCGAGTTTAATACATGGCGATCCTGCCAGTTGTGGCAAATTACTAAGTAAAAGAAAATATATTATAAAAAAAAAATGGGCCAGAACCAGGCAAAAGAAGAAGTGATTATAGCTCAGGCCGGTAACAGTGGTGGTCTTACGAATAATCCAAAAGTTACTCAGGAAGATGGTCTCTCCACAGCAGAGTTGATTGGTATCGTAGCATTTGCGATGGCTGTTTTCTTTTTTATGGGTTATCTGGTTAAGAGAGTCCGAAGATACTTGGACAAGAAAATCCGACTAGAAATCAGGAGAAGTCAAGAATTAGTTTAGTGTAGTGTCGTGAAGGACCGGATGCTGTAGTGCGTAAAGTGAAAATGACGTGTTATTAAGGTATTCGTAGTTTTAATTTTTTTTTTAATTATAAATGAGTAATATAGATGCATTTAATGAGTTATATGACGGCATTAAGATTTTTAAGAGAAACTTAGCTAAAGACAATCAACAAAGACGAAACTCTTTAGAAATCATTAAGCAACAAACATTAGAGTTAGATAAATTTAAGAGTTACCTAACAAATTTAAAGAAAACATTTAATTTATCTTCTCATAAACCCGAAGTAGTTAATGAGGTAAAAGAAATTATAGTTGCGGTAGAAAAAAATGTTTTAGAAATAAGTAATATATTAAGGGATAGATTAAACAATAGAGAGTTTAAAGATAGTGATAGTAAATGTGTAAATATGGGTGAAAAGTTTGATTTGAAAACGGCTTCTTCTCTTATCCCTGTAATTAATGATAGCGAGGATTCGGTAAAGCAATTAATTGATGCCATAGAATTATACGATAGTGTTTTAGATGACAGTGGAAAAGATTTTCTAATTAAATACGTTTTAAAAACTAGATTAACACAAACTGCTAAATTAAGATTAAACCCCACCTATGACTCCACTGCGAATTTAATTAAAGATATAAAAAATAATTTATTAACTAAACAATCGGCTGCTTCCCTATCTTTAAATTTACATACCATAAAACAAAAAGATAAATCTATCGATGATTACGCGAAATCAATTGAAGATTTAATGGTTAATTTGACATTGGCACAGGCTGACGGCAATGATGCTGCAGCAAAGGTCTTAAAAAGTACCAATGAAAAGCTTGCAATTAACGCATTTGTAAATGGTTTGAAAAATCATGACCTAAGAACCATAATGAAAGCGCGTAACTACTCTTCATTAAATGAGGCAATACGAGGAGCCAAAGACGAGGAGGTAACAAAAAATGCTTCCCCTCAAATTTTCAGTATGCAGGGCAAATCGAAATTCACGCCCAACGGGTCATATCGAGGTCGATTTAGACATAATAATAATTATAATCATAATAATAGATCAACTTATAATCGCCCAACACCAAATTTTCATCAAAGTAATTTTAGAAATTCAAATACCCCGAGATATCAAAATCAACGGAGATCTCAAAATAGACGTAATAATTACACGCGAAATAACCGAAATCAACCTCGTACCTTTTTCATGAATAATGCCCAAGAAAATACGGAAACTGCAACCAACAATAATTTTTTTCGTCCCTCAAACCAATAAAAACAATAATGTCGTCCTAAATATAAACGGGTTAAATTACGTACGGTTAAAATACGGAAATAATAATTTAAAATTTTTGCTAGATTCCGGTGCCTCCATAAGCGTTATTTTTTCCTCTAGTATTGGCCAAAATCAAACAATTGATGATAGACATAAAATACAAATTAAAGGTATATCGGGTTGCACTAGCACGTTCGGAGTAACAAATATCTCATTACAGTATAATAATATTAGGATAGGTCATAGTTTTCACGTAATTAAGAGTTTTGAAAGTAATATTAGCGGCATACTTGGCTCAGATTTCTTTATCAAACACAATGCAGTTTTAGATTACGAAAAGTTCATGTTTTATTTTTATGTAAATAATAAACGTTTAAGTATTCCACTAATATCGGAACAAAATAACTATACAATTATTCCACCTCGTTGTGAAATTATTAAATATTTTGAAGTTAATGTACAAAATGACAGCCTAATTATCCCAGAAGAAATATCAGAAGGTGTTTTTGTTGCGGGAATTATTGCAAGACCTACTTATAATCAAATTCCAGTTAAAATTCTAAATATTAACGAAAGAGAAATTAAGCTAAAGAACTTTAAACCAAAATTGGAAAACGTTTCAAATTTTAATATTCACAAATTTAACGATATTAATTGTTCAGTAGAAAGAGTAGAAACGGTATTGAATTTAATAAATGTAGAAGGTCTAAATGAAGAGGAAAAAATATCTATTCACAAAATATGTGCTAAATACGCCGATATATTTCATTTAGAAAACGATCCATTTACGGTTACCAACGTCTATAAACAAAGCATTCACTTAACAAATAATGAAAATCCAGTTTATATAAAACCCTACAGATTGCCACATGCCCAAAAATCCGAAATACACAAACAAATAGATAAATTATTGAACGATGGTATAATTGAGCCAGCTAGTTCCCCATTCTCTAGTCCTCTCCTCTTAGTAGAGAAAAAATCTATTAATGGGCAAAAACGCTATAGGATTGTGATTGATTATAGACAACTAAATAAACAAATTATTGATGATAAATTTCCTTTACCATGTATAGACGAAATCTTAGATTCTCTTTCTGGGGCAGTTTATTTTTCACATCTAGATTTGTCTCAGGGCTACTATCAGGTAGAATTAGATCAGTCGTCGCGACCTTGTACAGCTTTTACGACTGATAGAGGTCAATTTCAAATGACGAGATTACCAATGGGTTTAAAAATCAGCCCTAGTGCTTTTTCTAGAGCAATGACTATAGCGATGTCCGGTTTAAATTACGAAAGATGCTTCGTTTACTTAGATGATCTAATAGTCTTTGGAAATAATTTAACTGTTCATAATCAAAATTTAATAAAAGTATTTAATAGGTTACGTCAAGTTAATTTAAAATTAAACCCTCAAAAATGCGAATTTTTAAAGAAAGAACTACTATATTTAGGTCATGTAATTTCAAATAAAGGTATTTTACCAGATCCCGAAAAGATTAGCGTCATTAAGTCATATCCATTACCTAAAGATTCAAACGAAACCAAACGGTTTGTGGCGTTTGCTAACTATTATCGTAAATTCATAAGAAATTTTGCAGACATTGCGGCACCTCTAAATCGCTTAAGCAAGAAAGGAGTAGTTTTTGAATGGACTCCCGAGTGTGAGAAAGCATTTCAAACGCTAAAGCAAGTTTTAACCCAGCCGCCTATACTTGTATATCCAGATTTTTCTGACAAAAACACATTTATTGTAAAAACAGATGCATCATCACAAGCGTTAGGAGCTGTACTAACAAATAACGATAATCGACCTATTGCTTTTGCAAGTCGACAGCTCAACAAAGCAGAAAAAAATTATTGCACAATAGAGAAAGAGTTGTTAGCTATCTGCTGGGCAGTAAAAAAGTTTAGACCGTACCTGTTTTGCAGAAATTCTGTAATACAATCCGATCATAAACCCTTACTGTACCTTTTTGGAATGTCGAATCCCTCTAGCCGGTTAACAAAATTCAGACTGATATTGGAAGAGTATGATTTTACTATAGAATACGTAAAAGGCGAGGAAAACGTACTAGCAGATGCTCTGTCGCGGGTCAAAATTACTTCAGATGAACTAAAGCAACTTTGTACACCTAAAACCGAAAGCATAAATGTAGTGACAAGATCCTCAAAAGCAAAGAGTGATGCTTCTGTAAGAGAATTCAATACTCCTAATAACGAAAGGCTTGATCACCCTGGAGTAGTGGAATTATTGAAGGCTCCAGCAGAATGCGTCGAATTGCGTTTTGTTACGGATAGTTATTTTAATAAGTTAGTCAATATGAAAACAAAAATATATTATGAAAATTATGGGAACACTATATTTGATAAAAAGTCAAATATTATATATGTAAATCAGGCAACTTTAACAAAGTCTGGCCTAGGCACAACTTTGGAAGCCCTGAAAAAAATTTGTCAAAGTGAAAAAATTCCGGAATTGGTGATAATTAAGAATAGAAAATGCGCATCTATCATAAAAGATTTTTTTAAAGTTCCCAATAATATTAAAAATTCAGGTATAAAAATATCAGTAATTCAGAGTGCTCAAAATATAACGGATAAAGAAATGCAACAGCTTATTATTAATGATTACCATATGCTTCCCACGGGGGGTCATGCGGGTATTAACCGAACTTATAATAATATAAGAAAATTATATTTTTGGCCAAAACTCAAACAAGATATTGAAAGTTTTATTAAACGCTGCGATTCTTGCCAAAGATACAAATATTCTAAGAACACTAAGCAACCATTAACCATCACAAATACAGCTACGTCAGCTTTTCAAAAGGTTTTCCTTGACTTGGTAGGACCTCTAGATCAAGACATTGAAAACAACCGATACATACTGACATTACAATGTGACTTAACAAAATTTGTTGAAGCATACCCAATAGAAAATAAAGAAACGGTCTCGGTGGCTAGGGCATTTGTAGAAAATTTTATACTTCGTTTTGGTATTCCGAATGAAATTTTAACAGATCTCGGTACCGAATTCATATCTGCTACATTTCAGGAAGTTTGCAAATTACTAAAAATTAAAAAGTTAAACTCTACAGCCTACCATCATGAAACCTTAGGAGCCATAGAAAACTCTCACAAAAACCTAGGCGCGTATTTGCGTATCTATGCCTTAGATCATAGTAATAATTGGAGTTCATGGGTGCCGTTTTGGTGTTTTGCATACAACAATACAGTTCACAGTGAAACTCGTTACTCTCCATTTGAATTAGTGTTCGGCAAAATTAGTAGAATTCCATCAAGTATAGCAAATCAGATAGATCCACTATATAATTTTAATGATTACCCACTTGAATTAAAATATCGTTTGCAAGTAGCGTGGAATGACGCGAAAAATAATTTGTTGGCATCAAAATTGCATCGTAAAGAATTATGGGATAAAAACACAAATACTATTAACGTTAAAGTAGGAGATAAGGTACTTATTAAAAATAATGGTAAAGTTAAGAAACATGATCCACTTTTCGTAGGGCCATATAATGTAATAGAAAATAAGGACTCTAATGTAATTGTAAAAATAGGTAACAAACCGGTAGAAGTGCATAAAAATAGGATAAAAATTTATCATTCATAATGTTATGTTTACTCTTAGTAATTTTATTTTGTAATGTAATATCATTGTGTTTTATTATAGTCTTACAATTAGTATAAAAAAAAAAAAACTTAGTAAAAAGCACAAATAAACAAAAAATAAATAATTAATAAAATTTTTATTTTTTTTTGCCAAGGGGAAAGGTGTAATGGATGTATTCAAATATTTAATATATTTTAAAATTGTTTAATTATTTTATAAAATTAATAACGTTTTGATGAATTGGCATTAGCAAATAAGCAAGTAAGTTCAATACACTTTCCTTCCGGGTTTTACCAATAGTTAGGAATAAATAAGCTATTCAGCAATTCCTTAGGTGATTGTACTTTTTATATTTTATTGTACATATAATATATTTAATTAGAGAGTTATTAAAAAGAGTTCGAACTGAAAGGTAGTTTTATTAAGGACAACAGTCCTAGGTAGTTTTAGCAAAAAGAACCTAAAGATGCGAGTTTAATACATCAGTTCCAACTGAACTACACAATTACAGAAAATAACGTTAAGTGAGCTAAATAAAACTAAAATATTAACTAGACCCTTCTTTAATAAAAGTAACCAACTACAAAACTGTCAAGCCTCGTACTCGACAACGCTATTGATATTTATATAAATACAAAAAAATATATGAATTATATTAATAGAGAATTTTATCCCAAAATATGTGTGATCACACGCAATATAAAAAAAAAGGTATAAGAAAAATAACTCTTAACTAACTACTTAATCTAATTTAGCTTATCTGTTAAACTAATAAGTTTCTGCAGTCCTTTGCTTGTCTAATACTTGGGTCGGTACCAAAATCAAGCCTTCTCCAAAACCAATAGGCTTACACCAAACACAAAAACGTATGCTCGAACCAAGTATCAGGCCTGCTCACAGAAGAAGCCTGTATCTAGGACTTATGCCTGTATCTAGGACTTATGCCTGTATCTAGGACCCTAAAATCGTAATATAAAATCAACGATAGCTTAAACAGATTTTAATGACTCCTTGAATTAGTTTGACTTAATAACTTTAATACAACTTGAATACATTAACTTGAATTTATACTACAATGAAAGAACAAAGTGAATTTATATGAATAATACAACATTTAGCAATTGACTTCTCTGAATTTACATTTAATAAGCAAAACTAATGATTGAAATGTACTCAACGAACCTAAATTTGACTTGCTAGTCACAACAAAACTATAACAATTAAATTAAATCAAAATTAACGTAAAATTAATTAATAATAGTAAAAAAAAATAAGCAAAAAGGAGTCTAGTTTCACATTAATAACCTGCATACGACACAAAGAAATACATATGCAAAATCAAGATTTTCAAATTAAAATTTGCGGTTATATGGCGTTATTAATCTAGTAAAATATAAATACGTGACTCACCTATCAAAATAGGGATATTCTACTTCGTTACTCGTGACACCTTAACTGGTAGTCGGGTAAAACAATTTCCTCGTCGCTAACTGCAATAATGGGGCAAATTCCGACCACGATTGCTATCTAAGTGGTTCTAAATTACCAGTCTTCCCTACTGTCTGCTTTATAAGGAACAAAAGGACCATAAGAATCGAATAATTACATGGATAAAGAAACGTGTACTCACCAACAAAAGAGTTTACTAAATATCCGGACACAATGCCGTATTTTCCACCGAATTCACCAAAATTCAGAAAAATCTCTTCCTTAATATTCGATGGAAACAAAAGAATCTTAATTTCATAAATCCAACCTGAGTTGACCCCGATGAACAGGGATGCAAATTAAAACCTCAAAAATCTTCTGGTTAACACGTGTTCACTTCGAAAGCTCTAGGTGAAAAGACAGAATTACACCAAATATCATCCTTCACTCGATTTGACACACTTCAGAGAGAAATAGATGGCCTCTACTACTATACGGACAATAACCATAGCTTTCAGCCAACAACTTACGAACAAACAGAGGTCATTTGATATGACTAATCTTATTATTTATATAGATGTCAACAAAAATCCCAACATTACCTAACTTCCCCATTTAATTTCGATTTTAATAATAAAATTATAAGTATGACGGTACACTGGCTACAGTACCGCTATATCTAAGTTATCAACGACAAGAAGAGAATGAGTCAGATGACTACTGGCCATGATTTCAAAACAATAACAAGAATAATAAATTACTTACAAAACCTATATTAGCAACAACTAAAAATAATTTATGGCCGAAAATAATAAACAACAGTTGGCGATTAACTATAATCGAACTTAAATCAACCGGTTCTGCCTCGACAAATCCTACAATATTTACGAATTATAAGGTAAGAATTTAGCTGTTACTAAGGTAAATTTTAACCCGTGACAACACTCTAAAAAGAACTTTCAGAAAGTTTTGAGTCCGAACCTTTTCCAGACAGTAGTAGTAAATTTATACCAAGAGGGGTAAGTGTTTATTTGATTGTATATAATGCAAAAACAGTGATATTGTTAATATTTGGTTTAGCATTGTCTTCTTGCATAACCTACATCTAATTAGTAACAAGTGGTATAGCACTTTATTGCTTTTTAAGTTGAACTATCTTACCTATTTTTGTGAATTATACAGTTATTTTAAACTTTCAAAATTTATTATTTATTACATTTTATATTTTCAGGAAATAGAGAGTAACACCGAATTTGAGAATAAACCTTATAATGAAGAACCAACTCTACTAAGTAGAGAAGTAGAAATTACACCGGCAAAAATTCCGGCCAAAAGAAAAAGATAATCTCATGTCAAGAATCGAGTAAACAATGTTATAGAGAGGCGCCAAAATTTGGCAAAACAGTATGTTAATAAAAAATAAATGTGGTTATTTGACCTTCTGTTGGACCTATGTGTAACTGTCGACTTAAGTGTTACGAAAAAATACAACAAGGGATATTCCATGGATTTTGATAAGCAAAATGTTTACTTGTTTGGTTACATAAAATCCGTTGGTATTAAAAGAAGATAAGTGAACAAAAAATACTCCTAAACAATGTTATAAACAACATTCTTGCGTATACTATTGAAACACGTATGGGGGCTTTTTACACAATTTATTTACAAAATTGTTAAGATACACTGAACTCTGCTGGATAACGTCTAACTACTTGACAATACAATGAACTCTTGTGAACACTCGACTTGAACTGACGTTAACTGCCCATGCATCCCCTTATATACAACATTATTTAATCTAGTCAGTTGATTTTTTTACAAACTTCTAAAAATCAACTGTCAACAACAATCTTTCAAATTAAGGTCCCTTCCTTTACGGTTATCCCGTTACACTGCCCCCTCCTTAGATTCATTCCTCCTGGAATGTTATTTCCTACATCGGAATCCCGCACACTCCCTGAGCCAGCCAAACCATCTTCTTGAAGTTGCTGCGCATCTCCACTGTGGTTTCCCTGATAAGGCGCCAAACGATCATGATGGACCACGACGGGTTTCCCTCTGGGAATTTTCACGATCCGATAAATGACATCGTTAATCTTCTTCTTGATGGTGTAAGGACCTTCCCAGTTCTTTTGTAATTTGGGACAAATACCTCGACGCCGTCGGGGGTTATAGAGCCAGACTAAATCTCCAACTTGGTAACTCTTTTTAATTGTCCGTGTGTCATAGTACCTCTTCATCCGATCACTAGATAATTGTAGTTTTCCACGCACCAGGTTGTGTATATTCGATTCTGAAGGTCGGCGACATATTGTTCACGTGCCATTTCTTTACCAGGTTTACAACCAAACACCAAGTCACATGGTACCCTCATTTCTCTACCGAACAGGACCTTCGCAGGCGTTTGGCCAGTTGATTCGTTGATGGCCGATCGAATTGCCATTAGAAATAGTGAAATATGTCGATCCCAATCCCTCTGACAATCTGACACTACTTTTGACAGATAGTTGGTTATAGTCCGATTCATTCGTTTCAGCATTCCATCAGACTGAGGGTGCATCGCTGTGGTTCTCGTTTTGTGGATGCCTAATCTTTGGCAAACTTCTTGAAACAGCTTGCTCTCAAAATTTCTTCCTTGGTCTGAATGTAATTCTAATGGTACCCCAAATCGGCTTACAAATTCTTCAACCAATATATCTGCTAAAGTGGTAGCTTCCTGATTGGGAACTGCATATGCTTCAACCCATTTAGTGAAGTAGTCCATTACAACAAAGATGTACTTGTTTCCTACATCGGTCTGTGGAAGTGGCCCCAATACATCTACTGCGATTCTTTCAAAAGGACTTCCAACCAGGTATTGCTGCATTTCCGCCTTCGGTTTTCGGTGCGGACCGTTACTGGCAGCACATGTAGTGCATTTACGACACCACTCTTTAACATCATTAGTGCAATTTACCCAGTAAAATCTATCTCGGATCTTTTGCAGCGTTTTCGTGATACCCAGATGTCCTCCAGAACTATTATTATGCATCTGTTTTAAAATTTCCGGTACAGCATTTCTTGGGACCACTATTTGTTTCCTTGTTTCTGTGCCCTCGGAATTTTCTACAAGTCTTTTAACGAGCCCTTCGTCCAAAATTAAAGAGTTCCATTGGGACCAGTATGCTTTTAAAGCAGGGGAGGATGAGGATATCTCTCTCCACAACGGACGACGGTCCATTCTCTTCCACTCCCTAATCTTGCTCAGAACGGGATCGTTTTCTTGTTGCTCCTCCAGCATAGAGCTCTCGTCTTCTGGCACAACCTTAACTAAGGCAAGTTTTTCCTCGTTCTGCTCCATACGGGTACAATGGGGGCAATCAGGTCGACATGGTCTTCTGGAAAGTGCATCAGCATTACGATGTCTGGTTCCATGTCTGTGCTCGATTTCAACATCATATTCCTGCAGTTTTTCGAGCCATCTTGCTATCTGTCCTTCTGGGTTCCTAAAGCTAAGTAGCCACTTTAAACTAGCATGGTCTGTTCTGATCAGGAATTTTCTGCCATACAGATATTTATAAAAGTGTTCGACGGATTTTACATTTGCTAACAGTTCCCTCCGAGTTACACAGTAGTTCTTTTCAGCTTTTGATAAAGTTTTGCTGAAGTAACCAACCACTCTTTCCTTACCGTCTTGTAGCTGTGACAAGACGGCTCCAATTCCCACATTGCTGGCGTCGGTGTCCAGAATAAGCTTACCATCAGGAAGTGGATAAGCAAGAACAGGTGCTGACGTAAGCTGTTTCTTCAATATTTCAAGCTTCCTTATTTCGGACTGCATTTGCTGGTTGATCTGGTTTTGCTCGTCTTGCATGTTGGTCACTTGCTGATTCATGTTGTCCACTTGCTGATTCAAGTTGTCCACTTGCTGATTCAAGTTGGCAACTTGCTGATTTTGCTCGTCACGAAGATGTGATATTTGCTGGGAGAAGGAACTGGATAACTCTTCTGGTAGGGTAGACATCCGTTGTGATAGCTGGGATACCTCTTCGCGCTGGCTTCTTATCTGACTGGATAGCTCCTCTTGTTGGTTCGTCATTCGTTGGGACAGCTGGGACATATCTTCGCGCTGGCTGCTTATCTGACTGGACAACTGGGACAGTTGTTGAGCTTGTTCTTCTTGCAGCCGGGAAAGTTGTTGAGTTTGTTCTTCTTGTTGGCTCGTCATTCGTCCTGATAGCTCCTCTTGCAGCCGGGAAAGTTGTTGAGTTAGTTCAGAATTTAATTTTTGAACTGGGTCTTCGAACTCCACAGCGTCAGGGTCCAAATTATTATTTAGGTAGTATTCACGGAGCCTTCTCAACAATACGGATTTGCTCCCAGTAGTTTCCAACTCTAATTCTTCGAGCTCTCTTCTGAGCTCAGCAACCAATAGTTCATTTATCTTTTTTCTAGGCATTCTTATATCTTCACCCCACACCTGACACCAATTTGCGCTGACACGTATGGGGGCTTTTTACACAATTTATTAACAAAATTGTTAAGATACACTGAACTCTGCTGGATAACGTCTAACTACTTGACAATACAATAAACTCTTGTGAACACTTGACTTGAACTGACGTTAACTGCCCATGCATCCCCTTATATACAACATTATTTAATCTAGTCAGTTGATTTTTTTACAAACTTCTAAAAATCAACTGTCAACAACAATCTTTCAAATTAAGGTCCCTTCCTTTACGGTTATCCCGTTACACTATAAAAGAGGTCTGGATATAAAAATTTGCAAAAAACATTTATGTCTGTACATAGATTGCAAGAGATTCGAGGTAGAATCTGTAATATATTAAAGATGATAAAAAATGGACCAAGTCCAAAATTTTATAGAAGGGAAAAACATAATACCCGTCCCAATAATGTAGCCAATCTTTTAGTAGAAGGAGTACGCCGTCAGATTAGTTCCATTCCAAAATACCAGTCACACTATAGTAGGGAACAAAATCCTGATAAAGTTTATCTTGAGTTGACGATTGTAAAGTGGTAATAGAAATCTTATTAAAGTTTTTGTGAGGCAAACAATATAGACCCTGTTCCAAAAGATAGGTATCACAGAATATTTTGTGAAGAGTATAATATTGGTTTTCAGCTACCAAAATTAGGCACATGTAAAACATGTGATGAAGTGCATATGACATATATATATATATATATATATATATATATATATATATATAACTTGCTATGAATTTGTTTATAAGTATATATGCTATAATTAAATTTTTACTATTGAATTTAAACTTTTTATAAGGAATTTCAATTAAGGTAAATGAATTTTATATATGATTTTAGATATTTAGAAATTAATATGTGATTTCAATTATGATTTATATATATCCCGCAATACTCTTAACTCAGGGCAGAGTTCAATATTTAAAAAAAAATTAATTATTAAATTTAATTATAACTTTGTCTTCAATATAAATTTTTACTTTTAATTCTTATGAACCAAATGACGCGCTAATTATTGATTTTCACTCTGCAACTCATAACCTTAAATTTCGATTCTTAAAAATTTTAATTTTAATGTTTTAATGTTGTTAGTAAATTATGTGTAAAGTTTATATGAAATTCTTGAATGGAAATGAGAAATTCTGAATATAATAAAATCTTGGGATATGCAAAATTATCTTAAAATTGAAGTGAAAATGAGTTTAGTTTATACAATGAAAGAAATAACACACAGTTTATTAAATATTGTTCCAAAATACCGTATTAATGCTGCTAATTCTGTGATATAAGTTTTCTACTATCCATGAACTGCTACAACCATTTAAATGATGAACTTCCTTTAATTCTTGGGAAAAACTGCTGTATTTCAAACTGGTAAGTAATTAATTCAATACTTCTCTTCTCAACTATAGAATTTCTCTTCTTTATAACGATGTATATTCTTCCCGATACATATGTCTTTTCGTCTCAACTTTTCAATCTTTTAAAATTACTTTTTTATAATCTTTCTTTCTTACCAAACACGTAGTATTACTTCTTATTAACTTGAATAATATTATTATCTTGTTCTAATCTCTTTTTACTTAATATTTTATAAAAAAACTCAAATTTTTACTGGATAACATTTATTAACATCTGTTCTCTTCAAAGGATCAAGGGAAAGAGAGCGTCTCCAAAATCAACAAATTAACAATTAAATGTCCTTAACAACCTAAATCATATACCATTTTTTCTTTAAACAAACTTGATTACATGCAAATAAAACAAATTATACCTACTAGATTACTTATCCTAATTTTAACAATTTCTATCATGATCATGCATACTATACCTTATTTAAAAACTAGGAGGAGCGATTTGAATTTAAGTTGGCAACACTCGCGTTTGTTTATTGGTTAATTTGGAGGCAAGTTTACACTATAAAAATTTGCCACTTACATTTATCAAGTAATTTGTGACATTTATAGGTTATGTTTTCAAAGTGTGAAATATTTATAATGGTGACTTTTGTTAATTGATTTCTTTTTTAATATAATTATTGTAAGTTTACTTTGTGACCATCTTAGACCATATATAAAGTGTCCATAAACATTTATTTTCAATTTTATTTAAATGAAAGAAATGTATTTAAATTTGCCGCCTTGTAAATTTTCTAGTAACTTATTTGGCTGTAAGTCTGGCTTTTCAAATCACTCCTCCTAGTTTTTAAATGAAGTATAGATTTATTACACTAATTTACAAATTTCTATTATGCTCATGCGTACTAGATTTCTAACACTAAATAACCAATTCTTATTTCTACTATGAACTAATATAAATTTAATTTTTAGAATTTCTCATTTTCTTATAAATTTGACAAATAACAAATGTGAATATTATGGATGTGAAAATTTATATACAGTCTTTTAAAAGTAAGTATTTCATTATTTATTCAATTAATTAAATTCTTTTAAAACAAATGTATCTTTAATATTTAATTTTTTATTTATCTTTCTTATTTTATTTAAAAGTGAGTATTTAATACTTTATTCAACTAATTAAATTATTTTAAAACAAATGTATCTTTAATATTTAATTTCTTATTTATCTTTCTTATTTATCTTTCTTATTTTATTTTTCTTTTTTTTTAGGAATGAAGAGAATAATTTTTAATATACTGAAAAAATGAAAACTAAATCATGCAAATTCCAATGCTTTGTGCTACTCCCTGGGATCAAGAATATCTTTTTTAATCATTGTTTTATTTAATTTATCATATTATATATATCATAAAATCATATACTCAATATATATATATATATATATATATATATATATATATATATATATATATATATATATATATATATATATATTGAGATGATATGAGGTAGTATGCTATAATTAAAAAAAAAATTAAATAAATTATTATAAAGTAATTAAACGAGGACAATACAATACAATAGTATAAGTTTGTTCAAATTTTGTTAATATTTAAGTTTTTGGTTTTCTTTCTTCTTTCCTAAAAAAGAGAAAATAAATATAAGTAAATAGAATATCAAATGTGAGTTTTAAAACATATCTATTTATAAAAAAAATAGCATATAGTTGTTTGTTTTAGTTTAAATTTAAATGATTTTTTTTTTGAAACAAAATAAGAAAATTAAATATTTGAAAAAAAAAAAAAAGGATTTTATATAAATTTATAATGATACATATTGTTGTTTTATAATTATTTAAATTAAGCAATCATATTTAAATAGAATAAGAAAGTTGTGTGTAAAAATATCAATACTAAAGACATAAATTTTAAATTAAGAATAATTTAAATCATGTATTAAATTAGAACTTACTTACGTTTACAATAATCAATATTGGAATTTTAAAGCATCATATTTGTTTTTATAGAATTGATTATGATGAAAATGAAAAATCCTAAAATAGAAAAGTATTTTAGATTATAGTTTAATAAATATGTGAGTTTAAGTTCATTTCAAAGGTAACAGGATTTTGAATATAAATAATTGTTTAAATCTGTATTAGAAATCGAGTATTCTGATTTGTAATTTATGTTAAAAAATTATCAAATAGGTAAAAGACACTAGATAGATAGGTAGTCGAAGTTTGTTGAATTTTTCAATTGTTCAGTGGTTGTTGATTTTGTAATCGCTCTCTTGTTTTTTGGAGATTGAAGAGAAAAGACGTATTAAATTTTGCTCTGCTTTAAAAATTGAGTTTTTATTAAAAAAGATAGAAATAATCGAGTAAAATTGATATAAAAGTATAGCGAATATAAAGAAGCAGTAATTGAGCATATATGGTAAGCAGAAAATCTGATTTAGATAGAAAATAAAGTCCAGAAATATCAGAGTGGAGCTGTAGATTGTATGAGACACTTTATAAGTAAATTTAGAAGAGAATTGTAGCAGATAATACGTTAAAGTAATAGAATTCACTTACCTTTAGAGCAGTATATAGAGTTAGCTGATTATCCAGCGATTTTTGATGACATTTTTAATAGTTATGGAGATAATCATATTTAAATCCAGGTTTGAAGTCATCTAAATGTTTAAGAAGTTCTACGAGAAACTGGTATAAGTTCTTTCTTTATTAACAATAAAAAACTTTTGTGTTTTATTATAAATATTGTACGAATATTTTCACTATTTCACTAATCACTATTTCCTTAGTATATAAGTTTATTTCTGTTGTTTCAAGTTGTAATAATTATCAGATTTTTCATTTTCATTTTGTTTAATAAGCCAATTGTTTAACCATTCGTTTAATTTTCAATTGCTTGTTAAAAAAAAGTTAGGTTATAAATTTTCTTCTCTTTCTAAATTCTCAACGAAATTATGTCATTTGGTATATAAGAGTAGTAAATTTTTATATTTATCCAATAGTATATAATTTATTTAAACTTGCATTGAATTCTGCCCATGAGAAAAGAGTCATTGTCGGGTAAATAAATAAATTAATATAATCTAAATTCATAAAATTAAAATCATAAAAACTAATTTGCCTATATAAAAATTTTAAATAAAATTCAACGTTCAAAATTTATAAACTACAAGGCAAATTTTATTTATTCCATAATAACTTATATATTATAATTCTTAGCAAGTTATATATGTTATAATATATATATGTATATATATATATATATATATATATATATATATATATATGAATAATGGTATAGTGACTGGTTCAATATAACGTGAAGTCAATAGTGGAGTTGCAGTCAATGTTATGGCCAATGTAAATAAAGAAAACTCTTTAATTTTTGTCAAGCTTTCGAATTTATTTAATTCTTTTTCAGGACATCTATAGTGAAGAAAAAATTTTTTATATAATAAATTTTTTTTATAATGTTTTATATGTGATAACTTACTAATACGTGAGGTTATGAAAGAAGCTGCGAATTCTGTTTGATAAAATTAAAGTAAATCATACTATTAAAATACATAAAAACATATACGTTTAAAACTTATTATTTGATTGACTTTTAATATGTCTTTAATTTCTTTTTTATATATGTATGTTTTTTTATGTATCTATGGTATTTATTTTAACACAGTAGGAAAGCAAAACATTGTAATGATTAACTTATTTAGATTTTATTATTATATCAAGTAACTTACTATATTCGTGACATACAGAACTTTAATTTCAAAAATTTTTATAAAAAATTTTTTTATATGTTAAATTTAATGAAAGTTGTTATTTTTTATGTTTTTATTGTTGTTTATTTTAATATTATATTAATCTTTATATTTGTAATCCTGTTTTAATTTATAAATTTTTTTTTTTTTATATATTTATAAGTTAAATTTATATGTTAAATTTATTTATATTAATTTTTGAAATGATAGAATGTAACAATAAATATTACTTAGCCCTTCTATATCTGATTTTCTATAATTACATGTTTGCCTTTTATCAATGTGTGTCATTTCTAAGAATAATCTTTTTTTATGGTTCCTTTCTCTTTCTAAAATTTTTGTTTCTTCAAATTTAAAACTATGATTATTTTTGATTGCATGTTCTGTTAGTGCACAAGCATTAAATTTATTATTTCTAATATCACTTTTATGAGAGATGTTTCTGCTGTGTACAGTTCTGCATGTTTCTCCTATATAAACTCTTTCACAATTAGAGCAAGTGATTTCATATACTACATTTGAATTTTCAAAATTACTGAGTGGATCTTTAGTTTGGGTGTATAGTCTAGAAATCGTTTTGATATTTTTAGTGCCTATTTTGAAATTTTCATAATTTTTGAATAGTTTTAAAAGTTTAGGAGTGAGTTGAGGGATATAAGGTAAAGAACCAAAAATTGGCTGTAAATTTTCATTTGACAAGACACTATTTTCAATGTCAAATGCTTGTTGTTGATTGAAATTATTATTGTTATTTATTCTAGTAATGCACGTGGTACTAAAAATTAATTTATTTAATAATCCCAAAGGGTATGAATTATTTAACAGTATTTTTTTTTATTTAAGTAAACCTTGGTTTTTAAAACTTGGGTGTGATAATTTTAGAACTCTGTTTTTTAGTCCTATAATTAGGTTAATCTTGGTTTTATGAGGGTGTTGAGAATAAAAATTAATAAACCTGTTACTGCATATTGGTTTACGGTACCATTCTGTTTGTAAGATGTTATTTTGTGTGCGATGGACGATTAAATCTAGGAAAGGTAAACTGTTATTAATTTCTTTTTCTACTGTGAATTGTAGTTGTTTACATTGGTTATTAAAAATTTTTAGTACAAGATCAACTTTATTAAATGGTATCGCAAGTATTAAATCATCAACAAAACGTTTGATAAAAGGAATTCTGAATGGTATTTGATTAATATTTCTTTCTACCAAGTCATCCAGTACAAAATTACAAAGAATTGGGGACAAAGTACTACCCATTGGTGTGCCTAATATTTGTTTGAAAAAGTTGTTATTACAGATATTACTTGATATAATAATAAAATCTAAATAAATTAATCATTACAATGTTTTGCTTTCCTACTGTGTTAAAATAAATACCATAGATACATAAAAAAAACATACATATATAAAAAAGAAATTGAAGACATATTAAAAGTCAATCAAATAATAAGTTTTAAACGTATATGTTTTTATGTATTTTAATAGTATGATTTACTTTAATTTTATCAAACAGAATTCGCAGCTTCTTTCATAACCTCACGTATTAGTAAGTTATCACATATAAAACATTATAAAAAAAAATTTATTATATAAAAAATTTTTTCTTCACTATAGATGTCCTGAAAAAGAATTAAATAAATTCGAAAGCTTGACAAAAATAAAAGAGTTTTCTTTATTTACATTGGCCATAACATTGACTGCAACTCCACTATTGACTTCACGTTATATTGAACCAGTCACTATATCATTATTCATATATATATATATATATATATATATATATATATATATATATATATATATACGAACGGAGCGTTATGACAGTCTTATAATAAAAAGATGAAAAATGATACAAGTATCTGGCGTAATGCTGTCAATCTCCAGGTAGATACCTAGATTTGTGCATGGTTAGAATTCCTAACTCAAATGCAAATAATGCTGCGACGCAGATATAAATATCAACCAGTCTATACAAGGGCAAAACCAACTGCAGACATGTTTCGGTCTTGTTAGACCTCATCAGTACAGTATAGGCTTGTCGCTTCAGTCACTAATGAAGAGACATTCTTGGTATAGAATGGCAGGTATTTAATGTCAAAGGTCGCGAAAGTAAGAAAAATTCGCAAGTGCGCCATCTCTACTCCAAAAATAGCACCGTTGTGGTCGCTTTGCATTTAATAAATAAACCTATAAGCAAGGTGAACCTTTGGCCCAACACAAAAGTGATAACGTTAAAAAACCTACAATAACACCTTTAGGTCAGCATGTAAAGTCCACTTTTCACTCTGTAAATTATTACAGTGTTAAGATCCTAGAAAATGTTCCAAACCAATTCAAAAGAAACTTCGTGGAGATGTGCTTCATTAATAGTTGCAAAAATCCCATTAACTTTAATTAAGATGGAGATGGACTTAGTTCGATATATACGTTTTTACTATGTCAAGATCTAACAAAACCTAAGAAGGCCAGCAACAGCATTTGATTCGATTTGATTTAAATTTGATTTGTTTAACAATTTGTTTATTTACATTTAACATAACCTAGTATTAACGAGTTAAGTTATAATGGGTGTCAGTCATTTGTCATATACAGAATTAGAAATAAAAAGGTTCTTTGTTTCAACTCAATCTAATCTTTTTGCCCGCTGTTACGGTTTAAAAAATATTAGGTGTAATCATTTTAAAAAAGTATATTTTGATGTTTTTAATAATTTTATTTATTTTACACTTATTTTGTTTTATGTATGTGAATACTTTTTAAGGAGATTTTAGAACACATTTGAATGTAAGTTTTACCGCTCAATTTATATAAGTACTGATTCTGTAAATCTCAATGGGCGCCGATAAAGATGACAAAGATCATTGCAAATTTCGCTTACTTTATGGCACTTTACATCATTTGCTGATTCCTCTACCTTTTAACGCTTTCCTAAACGTTATTCCTACAACATTGTATATATACATGCGTCGTTAATTTTCCCCTTTTGTTTGTCATAAATACGCATACTTGGCACCCTTTGTGTTATATATATATATATATATATATATATATATATATATATATATATATATATATATATATATATATATATGCTCCCAAGTACCCAACACTTTTGCTAGCCAAGTGCAATACTCTTCTTGGTTATGCCGCACTGATGACGGCTAATGAGCCAGAAACATGCATGTCTGCGGTTACCATTCCTACTTGTAACCATGATCCTTGTTGCGTTGCATTCCCGTTATCCTCCCTTTTTTAATATATATAAATATATATATACAACGAACGGAGCGTCATGACAGTATCAAAATAAACAGAAAAAAAAAAGATACAAAGTATCTTGCGTAATGCTGTCAAAACTTTGTGCGTGGTTAGAATTTCCTAACTCAAATGCACATTGATGCTGCAACGTGGATATAAATATCAACTAGTCTATACAGGGGCAAAACCAACTACAGACATGTTTCGATCTTGTTAGATCTCATCAGTGCAGTATAGGTTGTCTCTCCAGTCACTAATGACCGGGGATGTCTCTTCATTAGTGACTGAAGAGACAACCTATACTGCACTGATGAGATCTAATAAATGCCTGCGTTATACCACTAGTTACCACTAGTTACCAGAACTTCATACGATAATTGATCTTCAATTTTGACTTGACTTTCTCAGATAAAAAGTCACAAATGAAAGACAGCAATAGATCTCTCACATCAAACTGCTTTAATTTATAAAGAAGACGTTCATATGGGACTCTATCGAAAGCCTTCTTCAAATCAAGGTAAATTATGTCAACAGGATTTCCTTTATCTTTTTCGGACGTCCAGATAATGGTACATTGCAGAAGGTTGGAGAATGACGACAGTGGAAACCGTGTTGCTTTGGACGAAGAATGCTGTGGTTGATGAAAAAGTCAGTAAGCTCTTCAGTATTGATTCTTTCCATGCATTTACAGGCTAAACAAGTTAAGCTAATTTCTCTATAGTTAACTGGATTTAATTTATTGCCGATTAAATCAAAATGTAAATATTAAATATGTTTTCGGTATTAGGTTGAATAGGGTGTAGATATGTAGTATTCTGCCGAAAAAGCCTCCGAATAGACAGAATACCGAATAGTCACCGAATATTTGTTGCATGCCTACTAGCTACCAATAAAAGCTTTGCTTCCATCGGAATTAACCGAATTCCAACGTTTTTAAATGTATGCTGATATGAGTTTTTAAAACAGTCGAAAAACCTACCAAATCTTTTTACTTTCTACGAATCTCTCGCTAAATCAGGATAAATTAGCTGTATAAAGTTTTAAATAAACTATTAATCATTGTGATAGTATCTCTTATTTAAAAGTCGTGTTAGTTACACTATTTACAACTCAAGAACGGGTTAACCGATTTGGCTGAAAATGGATGGAAAGGTAGCTTTTATTGCGTTAACCGCCTTTTTTTAATATTTTAATACAAATTATGTTTTTATTATGTAGTTCAATAAATTTCTAATAGATAGCGTTAATTTGTTTGGATATCTACGAAACATTGTGCTGTTTTTCAATTTCTTACTAAAAAGAAAAAAGGGAAACTAAAGTAACATAAAAAAAACAACAAAAAATTGCGGAAAAAGAACTAAGAAAATACTTACTTAATAACGCCACCGTATAAACGAACAACTCTTAGTTAAGTATTATGACGCCACTGTAATGTGGCGCAGTTTATATTTAATATATTTAAACCTGCAATTCTTACTTAATAAAGTACCATAACGCTAGTTATATCTCATATATTTAAAGGAGCCATTTTTTCTGAACTAAGTACTATGACGTCACCGTAAGGTGGCGCAGTTAGTACCCAATATATTTAAATAAGCAATTCTTATCTAACTAAATACTATAAAGGCACCAAATTAAGTATTATGACGCAAATGATATCTTATAAATTTACACCAGCAATTCTGTATTAAGTACTGTGACGCAACCATAAGGTTATATCTCATATATTTAGAAGAGCAAAACTCGGATCGATAAATTACAAAGTACTATAAATGACAAAATAAAAAAACGAAAACAAATAATACAAAAAAAATCGTAAAATTTGAAAAAATGGTAAAAGAAAATAAGTAAAAAATAACAGTGTAGGCGAGATTAAGTTCGCCGGTTTTATAAATAGGTATATTAGAAACCCAGTAAAGTGTCGTCAATCTTTAAATTTCGGTATATTCCTATTTCCTTAGACATGACTTGTGTATACATACGAATGAAATCTTAATCATTTTTTTAAACTATTATTTTCCTAAACAAAAATTAACCTTCCTTATTATCAGCAAAATTATTATCGAGTCAAAAACGACTATTACATACTTATTTTATCAATTTGATTAAATTATTTTTTTGCTTTCTAAATTAATTTCTCACGTATCTCACTAGGTCTTAATGCACTTGTAGTTAAATGTTAGTAGGGTTGCCTAACAATCCTAATAATTATTATTAGGTTTATGTTGGTATGAGTGTACGGAAGGTCACTTTTGACATTGTAAAGAAGAATGAATGTAAGTGTTGATGGTATTACATATCAGTCCATATTTGTTAATTTTTAAATCTTATAATATTGTTTACATCGTTTGTTATTTGGTGGTAATAAACTTCCTTTTGCCCGAACATTTATTTATTTAACCTAACAAAAGGTAATGGGCCCAGATTTCGTGTGCTAAAGAAAGATATACGATTATAACCAAAAAGCCACCGGTGACCACATTTGAGTATTGTTGCAACAAGTGTTTTCATTGGATTTGCAACCATGGCATATAAACAAGAAGAGACCAACAACTTTGGAATTGTTCCTTTCAATGGCACAAATTTCGACAATTGGAAATTTCGGATGGAATCCGCTCTAAAAGCTGCAGAGGTACATGATGTATTAAATCCAATTGCTGCCGCTTCTAAAAATGAATCCTGGTTAAGAAGGAACAATAAAGCAAGAAATTTGATCGTACAAAATGTAAGTGATACGCATTTAGAACATATTAAAGATATTGACGACGCAGCAGACATGATGAAGAAACTGGAAATTAAGGTACATGCTCAAAATTTTACTTACTTAAAGAATTAGTTAGTCTAAAATATAATAATAGAGATAATTTACAAGAACATTTTACTAAATATGATAAGATAGCTCGTGAATTAAAGAGCTTAGGGGCCGGTTTTCAAGAATCGGATATAGCATGTTTCCTACTATTATCAATGCCAATTGAATATGAAAGTGTTGTAACAGCGATAAGAAATATTTCCGATGACAATTTGGAGCTATCAACAGTCAAAAATAAACTATTGGAGTTTAAACCATCAAAAGGAGGAGTTGCTAAAGTTGAAGCTGCGTTTATGAGCAACAAGCCTAAAAAATGTCAACGTTGTGGAAATTTGGGCAATTTAAAAGATGTATGTGGAGTGAGATGCTTTATCGGCAAGAAGCTCGGCCATCGAGCTGCCAGTTGTAAGATCAAACAAGAAAAAGTCCAAGGAGCAAGTTATTCCCAAAATTCAAATATTAATCGTGCTGAAGATAAAGTTGCATTTATGACATCATTATATAATGATTCTAGTATATGGTGGTATGTTGACTCAGGTGCCACCCATCATTATGTAAACGATGAGATTATTCTGGAAAATGTTAGAAGATTTGATGAACCGAAACCTATACAATTAGCTGAAATTGGGAAGACAATGAATTCTATATGTTGTGGTGATCTCAGACTCCTTTCGTCAGTTGATAACAAAGCTGTTCCAATCACACTCAATGAGGTCTACTGTGTACCAGGTTTAAGGGCCAATTTATTGTCAGTATCTGCAGTTGAAAAAGCTGGATTTGAAATCACATGCTGTAATGGTATAATTTGGATAAAAAGAAACGGAAAGACTTACGCAAAAGGTGAAAGGTCAGGTAATTTATATAAGTTAAATTTTGATGTTGTAAAGTATGCTAATTTGACTGTAAAAAAATAATTTTAAATTATGGCATAAACGTTATGGTCATTTGAATAGTAACTGTTTGATTGAAATGAGTAAAAGTAATATAGTAAATGGCTTAAATTTTGAAAAAAGTGTAAGAGACACAAAATGTGAAATATGTGTAACTGCAAAACAAAAGTGTTTGCCATATTATTCAAAAACAATTAAATCTAGTAGAGTTTTGGAATTAATACATAGTGACGTATGTGGACCAATTACACCTATTTCACATAATGATAATAAATATTTTTTAACCTTTAATGATGATTTTTCTAGATTTGTTATGGTTTATGTAATTAAAAGTAAAGATGAGGTTTTTGAATGTTTCAAAAATTATGAGGCAAAAGTATATGAATATATACTCAAAGGTAATGTAACTATTTAATAAACTTATAAGTATTTTAAACTATTGTAAATTGTTAAATAATAGATATTTATATCCTCTTAACAACCAGATCATATGTCTATGTTAATGTATCTTAAAACATAACCTTAAGCTATCAATAATATGTCAAATTAAAATTAAGATTTTTAATTTGAAAAATACCTACATAAGAAGGTTTTTTGCTTAAAATCATTCAAGGATTACGGTAATATTTCTTGTTTTGCGAATTTTTTTTTATAAAATCTCGCAACAATATTTCTCAACTCCGCGATGACTATTTGATACTTAAGATTATAAAGTATGAGATGAAACCGGTTGCAATACGAAAATACAATCTTTTTGTTACTTTTTAAGGCTATAAACAATATGCATTTAATCTGTTGTACCGTACGACGCAGGGTGTATGAAGGATATACTGAATCCTATCTGAAACAATCACTAGAAATGATTTTCCTAATTTTACATCCCAACTAAAATCAACTGATCAAGTGAAGAAAAAGAATATTAAAGTACCCATGTTAGTGACATCCAGAGATTTATATCATTAGCCAATGAGCGAAATTATCCATATCAATCATTGTGGCAATATGACTTATCGTATGATAATGCTTTATTTAATGAAAATGATTTCATGAAAAAAAAAACAACAAAAGTCTTTTAACTTGAAAATTGGGAAAAATTCTTCACTCTCATTTAGAGGAAACATTAAATACTGATGAAACTCATTTGTTAAATAATTTATGTTATGTTATCATCACGTACAATATCATGGAAAGAAATGTAGACATTTGAAGATGGTGCCAAAAATTTTATAAATTTGATACAGTGGATGGCAGCATTTTAAAATATATCTAGAATAGGTCTAACATTTGACTCATATTTTAAAAAATCCCTAAAGACATCAGAGCATCAAAGATGCTATATAATAAAATTATTTTTAACACTCCAATACCGAAACAAGAAGAAAAATTTTGGAGTGGTTCAGAAAACAAATTATTGTTGCGAGATTTTATAACAAAAATTTCGCAAAACAAGAAATATTCTCGTAATCCTTGAATGATTTTAAGCAAAAAACCTTTTTATGTATTTTCCAAATTAAAAATTCTTAATCATTTGAAAAATAGCATTTTTGACATTTTTCAAATTTGCATAACTTTTTATATAATTAATATTTTTTAAGTCCGCGATGACTATTCGACACTTAAGATTATAAAGTATGAGATAAAATCGGTTGCAATACGAAAATGCAATAATTTTATTACTTTTTAACGCTATAAACAATATGCATACCCTTCATACGTCGTACGTTACAGGAGATTAAATGCATATTGTTTATAGCCTTAAACAGTAACAAAAAGATTGTATTTTCGTATTGCAACCAGTTTCATCTTATACTTTATGATCTTAAGTGTCAAATAGTCATCGCAGAGTTGAAGAATATTAATTATATAAAAAGTTATGCAAATTTGAAAAATGTCAAAAAAGCTATTTTTCGAATGTTTAACAATTTTTAATTTGAAAACAGTGCGTTTAATAAAAAAATACATAGAAAGCTTTTTTACTTAAAATCAATCAAGGATTACGGTTATATTTTTTGTTTTGCGGAAAAACAATTTTTTTATTAGTAACAAATTATTTGTTAATAACAAATTTCCTAACCATTTCTCGGGACTCCACCCTTGATATTTGCAATCAAGGGGTTAGAATACATAGAAAAAACTTTGGTGGAGCCTTGTCTCTTTAACGGCTACGAAAACCCTCTGGGCTCCCGAACTATAGATAGATACTATACAATTGTTTAGTTTATAGGATAATAACCACGAACTATTTATCTTATGTGCTGTGTAGTAAAAGACCGTACATTCATAGATGTTGGGTTGTATGTGTCAATTTAAGTTGTTGACTATTCGATCGGGAATAAAATATCATTAAAATTTCCAAATAATCATGGAATGTGAGACAATAGATATATTTTGTAATTATAATAAGGGGTAAAGTGAATTGTGTTAAATCCTCAAGAAGAAAAAATGTCAAGGTAAGTTAGTAAAAGTTTATTCGATCCATAGTAAATTTGGATGTCCACTCCCCGAATGCTACTATTGTCTTTTTGTTTAAGCAGTAATATCTTGAAATCTAACAATTTTTTAAAAATATAATTTATTTGTAACAGAAAATTTGATTCTCTTTTAAAAGACACCAAATTAGTTTGTCACGGGTTAAATTCTTGCAAGTGATAAATATTTAATTTGTAAACATAAGCGTCTTCCTACCTTGAAATTTCCCATTATTAAAGATTTACTTGGGTCGGGAACCGGTTGATCTGGTTCGGTATAGATAATCGCCAGCTATTATTTATTATTCTGGCCATAAATTATTCCTGATATCGCTGGAATTATTTTTAGAAGTATATTTATTACAATTCCGTTTATGAATCCTTGGGGTTATGTTATTATTTTCACCCGGCCGAGTTACTATTTCTCTTCTTTTGTCGATAACTCGAAGTATAGTGTTCTACAGTCAGTGTTCTGTTATATTTCTATCTTGCTTAATAAAATTGAAAATGAACGAGGAATTAGGTAATGTTGAGATTTTTATTGATATCTTGATAAATTATAAGATTAGTCGTATCTAACGACCACTGTTTGTTCGCAAATTGGTAGCTGAAGATCCTACGGTTATTGTCCCTATAGTAGTAGAGGCCACCTCTTATTTCGACGTGTGTCAAATTTCGTGAAGGTGATATGAAAGAATCGGCTCTTTCTTTTACCAGCCTTTGTCTTGAAAACGTGGCAGTGAGAAGATTCTCTGGGTTTAAGTTGTAATCTCTGTTCATCAGAGACAATTGGATTTACGAAATTAAACCTCAGTTTTTCATAACGAATAGTATTGGAGTGAGATTTTTTGGTATTTTGGTGGATTCGTTGGAAAAATTCCTCGTGAAGGGATATTTAGGAAATCTTCTGTGGTAGCCCTTAGAGCAGTAGGAAAATTTTAGTAATTTTAAACCGTTCAGACGGTAAATTGTGGTAGAATTCCGATTGGTGCAATTAGCAACGAGAATACTGTTCCACCCGTTTACTGCCAGGGGTGTCACGAGTTTAAAGGAATAAAACAACCCTATCTTAATAGGGTCGTAGTTACGGGTTTAAGTCCTAGTTATAGGCTGAAATCCTAGATACAGCGCTAGATACAGGCTTTAATTTTGGGTGCAGACCTGATACTTAGTTCGAGCTTAAGTTATTGTGGTTGGTGCAAGCCTATTGGTTTTGGAACAGGCTTGGTTTTTGGAACCGACCTAAGTATTAGAGACGCCGAGGATTAACAGATAAGCCTAATTAGATTTAAGTCGCAACTATAGTAGTTAAGAAAAAAATCTATTTTTCTTGTCTTTTTTTTTTGTATTGAGTGTGATCACACATATTGGTTAAAATTCTCTTTTAATATTATTCATATATTCTTTTTTTTATATAAATATCAAGAGCGTTGTCAAGCACGAGGCTTGACAGTTTTGTAATTCTTAATATTTTTATTAAAGAAGGGTCTAGTTGAGATTTTGTTTTATTTAGCTCACTTTATCGTCGCTTTCTTTTATTGTGTAATTCAATTAGAGCTGTTTAATATTCAAAATTTATTTAATTATCTCCAGTGGGTGAAGTAGTGCCTGGAACATCAGGGGTTTCCGATTTAAACCGTACAAATCGGTGGCGCACTCACTTTATTTTGGTACTTACCCTCTACGGCTAAGCTAGGCACAATTTGCCAGTAGAGAAACCACTACCGATTTTAGCTGGAGTTGGATTTAAATTGGAATAAATTGATTAACCTTTTCATTAATTTTTCAAAATTTGATTTTGTTTTTAATTTCATTAAAATACGTGGCAAGTTTTTTCCAATTATGCTGACATTTGTTACGTATTTTTTAAACAAAAAATTAGAAAAAATGTAGTATTCCAAATATTGAAAAAAAACGCCAAAATCATAAAAAAAATTATAAATTAAAAAAAAAACAATAAAAATTTTTATAAAATTAATTAATCATAATTATAATAATTTTGAAAAAAATGAAAATTTTCCAACCGATTCTGCAAAAAAGAAGAAATTAGGAAAATATTTTAAAAACAATCAAAACTAAAAGATATTAAAAAAATAACACAAACTCTAATTTCATAATGTAACGAATTAAAAAAATATATGAAACATTTGAAATGACACGATTTGTTTAAATCAATTAAGAAATAAACAGTTGTAAAAACAGTATGAGGAAATGTTTTTTTTGAAATTATACTTCTATTCATGCACTCGATTTGTGTGGGGTTAAATAGAAAAATCATTATATATGTAATGGTGTGAGTAAGAGAGAGACAGACACACTTATAAGGTATATTGGTCGGTAAAAACAAAGATAAGACATTTACCACATGTTTAGTCATAACTATAAGTCCTTTAAATACCGTTTAAACATTCAGTACATTAAAAAGAACAAAAAACAGTCTGAGCTAATGTTTTGAATATCATAGTGACGTATAACATTGTGTTTGACAACTTATTTTATAATTCTGTCACGTAAGTTAATATATTAAGATTAGTATTTTATATTAATAATATTAATAATAATATTCAGTAATGAGTACTGTATTGTAGTCTACAGTACCTACCATCACAATGTTTTCAGTATATCCAGCACTATGGTTTTGAGATTTTTGGCTACATAAACGAATAGGAAATAAATCACTAAATCAGTAAAACATCCGAAATTTGTAACGTAAGATGGATTGGAATGCGGTTTTTTGCATTGGATTTGTTAGAGTATTAGGAAATTTGTCGCTATTTTTCATAATGTAAAAATGGGAAATTGCATTTTTCATTCGAAAAGCGAACAGACAATATATAGAAAAATTACAACTCGGTAAGTATTGCTAAAAATGGGTTCAATTTATGTACTCGGGGTTTTTGGGGTCGCTGAACACGAATATCATAATGCCGAAATTTTCTGCGGCACTTGGTGCCCAGGGTGCATGGTATTTACCTCTTCTCCTGGGGTTTTATGCAAATTCTATACAAAGTCAGTGCGCACTTGGTACCCGGGGTTTTTTTTGGGTCGCTGAATACGAATATAATGATGGCGATGGTCTCCAAAACACCTGGTACAAATGCAAATTGGATACAAAATGAATGTGCACTCGGTATTAGGAGGTTTTTGAGGTCGCTGAACAAGAATATGATATTCCTGTTTAGTGACCTCATAATGATTTTGCTTAATCCTTTGCATACAAATTTATGAATCCGGAAGCGTGCATAGAAGTATAACTTCTGCCGGCAGTCCCACTGACTGCCTCATCCGTTTTTTTGTTTTGTCGTTTTCATCATGTTGCGGTGACGTCATAGTACTTAATTTAGTAAGTATTTTCTTAGTTTTCTTTTTTTCTGCATATATGTTATAAATGGTTAAAGAGTCTTTGAAGTAATCCCTTAACTGGAAACAGCGGGCCGTCCATAAATCCGAACCTTTTCTCGACTTTCACAGTAGGCGGTGATATGCACCCATGATTTTACTATCTATTGTTTAAATTTCAAAAATATATGCGTTTAATTTATTATAAATAAAAATTTTGAAGTTTACAGATAAGACACCAAAATACTCTACATTACATTGAGAAAAGACCAACACTCAAAATAACATAAAATACCTCTAGCGCCTGTAAACTTCAAAATTTTGTGTATTATATATGGTTGAAAACAGAAGAAAATTTTCTTTATGTTTCAGGTATTAATTTATTTTATTTTAAAAAGATTTTTTTGTTTCTCTATATGTTTTAAATTTAAACAATAGATTGTAAAATCATGAGTGCATATAACCCCCTACTATTAGGGTCGAGAAAAGGTTGGGATTTTTGGACGGCTCGCTGTTACCATTTAACTTTAAACCTAATATATATTAGATATGTATATATATTGAAACACTTATGGGGACTTTTACACAATTTATTTACAAAATTGTTAAGATGCACTGAACTCTGCTGGATAACGTCTAAACTGCTTGACAATACAATAAACTCTGACTGGACAACTGGGACAGTTGTTGCGTCTGTTCCTCTTGCTGGTTCGTCATTCGTCCTGATAGCTCCTCTTGCAGCCGGGAAAGTTGTTGAGTTAGTTCAGAATTTGCTTTTTGAACTGGGTCTTCGAACTCCACAGCGTCAGGGTCCAAATTATTATTTAGGTAGTATTCACGGAGCCTTCTCAACAATACGGATTTTTTCCAACTCTAATTCTTCGAGCTCTCTTCTGAGCTCAGCCACCAATAGTTCATTTATCTTTTTTCGAGGCATTCTTGTATCTTCACCCCACACCTGACACCAATTTGAAACACTTATGAGGACTTTTACACAATTTATTTACAAAATTGTTAAGATATACTGAACTCTGCTGGATAACGTCTAAACTGCTTGACAATACAATGAACTCTTGTGAATATTTGAACTTGAACTGACGTTAACTGCCATACATCCCTTTATATACAACATTATTTAATCTAGTCAGTGTGTGTAGAACTTTCTAGAATTTTCTAGAAACATTATTTAATCTAGTAAGTCTGTTTAGAAGTTTCTAGAATAACAATCTTTCAAATTACGGTCCTTTTTTTTTACGGTTATTCCGTTACACTATATATATATATATATATATATATATATATATATATATATATATATATATATATATATATATGAACAGTAGTGGTGTTCCGGGTTTCAATCCGTTGGTTGTTTGTGTCTTCACGACGTTTCGCCAACATCTCAGCTGGCATTTTCAAGTGATGCTTCCTTTGCGGCTGCTCAAGTTGAGCAGCCGCAAAGGAAGCATCACTTGAAAATGCCAGCTGAGATGTTGGCGAAACGTCGTGAAGACACAAACAACCAACGGATTGAAACCCGGAACACCACTACTGTTCATTCTACCATCCGTGAAACACTACATCATAACATATATATATATATATGTATATATATATATACGAATAATGGTATAGTGACTGGTTCAATATAACGTGAAGTCAATCGTGGAGTTGCAGTCAACGTTTGGCCAAGGTAAGTAAAGAAAACTCTTTGATTTCAGTCAAGCTTTCGAATTTATTTAATTCTTCTTCAGGACATTAATCGTGAGGTTATAAGAGAAGCGACGAATTCCGTTTGACAACATTACACTAATAAAAAATTTTAAAATTCAGGTACATCACTATTAAAATACATAAAAATATATACATTTACACCATAAAACTTATTATTTTGTTATTTTTAGTATAGAGGTTTGTCTGTAAAATTTTACAGACAAACCTCCATACTAAAAATAACAAAATAATAAGTTTTATGGTGTAAATGTATATATTTTTATGTATATATATATATATATATATATATATATATATATATATATATATATATAAGGATCAAAATTCTTGGAGATGCAGTCAAGTTAGGCTTTTATAAGAAAACTCTTTGAAGTATGTGTCTAGCTTTCGAATTTATTTAATTCATTATCAAGACTTTCTACAAGATAAAAAATATTGTTAAATACAAATATTTTTTATAAAAATGAAAATTTAAACTTACTCTTCTTGAGGTTAACATTTTCTTAGCAATTTCTATTTTATATGAACACATTTATAGTTTATATTAAAATGACAGTTGTTAAAATTTAAATTTCAAAATTTCTAAGGTACTACAAAATCTACATCACAGTAAGTACACTTTATGTAACAAAAAAATATATATATATATATATATATTTTAATAGAAAATAATGTATACTCAATTTAGTTAAGTTTAATTTTTATATTTATCGTTGGTATTTGTTTAGATTATTTTCAATTTATAGTAGCGGTAAATATGGTTGTTTGATATAAGAAAAGGTGTACAAATAATATGTTCTATTTTTATTTATTTTTTTGTTTAAAATTATTAATTGATTTTTTATAAATAGTTATTATTATGAGATAGGATGTAGCTACTATAAATTGAAAATAATCTAAACAAATACCAACGATAAATATAAAAATTAAACTTAACTAAATTGAGTATACATTATTTTCTATTAAAATATATATATATATATATATTTTTTTGTTACATAAAGTGTACTTACTGTGATGTAGATTTTGTAGTACCTTAGAAATTTTGAAATTTAAATTTTAACAACTGTCATTTTAATATAAACTATAAATGTGTTCATATAAAATAGAAATTGCTAAGAAAATGTTAACCTCAAGAAGAGTAAGTTTAAATTTTCATTTTTATAAAAAATATTTGTATTTAACAATATTTTTTATCTTGTAGAAAGTCTTGATAATGAATTAAATAAATTCGAAAGCTAGACACATACTTCAAAGAGTTTTCTTATAAAAGCCTAACTTGACTGCATCTCCAAGAATTTTGATCCTTAGATTTAAACAGTCACTAATACCTTTACGTATATATATATATATATATATATATATATATATATATATATATATATAAATAATTTATTTACCATTAAATTATAAATATACCGATACCACGTAGTTACCTATTATATAAATTATTTAAGGTGCATCACATATAGATACATAAAATATTATTAAACTATTATCAAGAAAATTCAACTATTGTTGTGATTTTTTTTTGATAATTTTGTGAAATATATTCTTGGTAGTATAAATCTTTATTTCTACATTTTTACAAAAAGGTACATGGATTGTGTACAGTTGTAAAATAAATAATATTAATAATTACAATCGTTTTGGTTGGTACAGGAGTAGCTATAAACATTTTTGATCTTAAATAAATAAATAAATATACAAACAAATAAATGAACATACAAAGAAATAGATAAAATCGTTAACAAAAATATCACAGATAGATAGTAAAATATAACCAATGGGTGTATGGTCACGATTTATCACAGATAGACATAGATCACAAACACACGCTTAAAACTTTAAAACTATCACTGGGTCACAGCACAGGTTGTTGTTTGAGCCTCTTCAGGAGGATGTTGGTGGTGGATACTGCTACGCTGCGCTGTAGCTCGCCTTGTTCTTCAATATCCCAAGGTCGCGCTTGGAAACTCCCAAACCCCTTGTTAACATATAGAAGAACTTTGTTTGCTCATCGGTTTTTTATAGTTCCCCGTAGCAACCCACTATGAACACACCTAGCTTTACAGGGCACCGGTATGTTGCTCCCAATTCGGCAACCAGATTAATGTCTCTGGTGAGATTGGGCAATTCAATTTCGGTGATGTGTGTAACGGGTAGCTCTTTCAGACACCAGACTCAGTAAAATTCGGTTTCGATTTAAATAAAAAATTTATTTCTCTAATAAGTTATATACAATAAAAATAAAAAATAAAATATTGATTCTATAAGAAAAGAAATAAAACGGATCTGCGACCCCTTTGGCCCTCGGATGGATATCCCTGTAAATAAATAAATTAATTATAGATCACGGTCAGTATTGGATAGTTGGGGTAGGTTCCAACCGATCAATACTCGGTTGCGGGGTAGGACAACCCTTGGTCAATACCCAAGGATCGAAACGGTGTAACCGATCAATACTCGGTTACGGGGTAGGACAACCCTTGGTCAATACCCAAGGATCGGAATGGTGCAACTGATCAATACTCAGTTGCGGGGCAGGATAATCCTTGGTCAATACCCAAGGATCGGAACGGTGCAACTGATCAATACTTAGTTGCGGGGCAATACAATCCTTGGTCAATACCCAAGGATCGGGACGGTACAGCCGATCAATACTCGGCTGCGAAGGCAGGGAAGGTCGGTGGCTACTGGTCAATACCCAGAGCCCAGGTTGGAGTTCTTCCAAGATCAGTACTCTCAGTCGAACTGCCTTCTCCAGCGACGATATCGCCCTTTTATATCAGTTGACGGCGCTCCCACTCACTGAATGTGTCTGCGCGAGTTTGGACGATGTGTCGTATCTTGGCTGCGCATCTCGAACGGATGGTGGGAATACAAACGATGACGCGGTGTTTCTGTGTTATCGTTACACCCCCCTTTCTTTCAAAAAAAAAATGTAGCATACATTTTTTTGCAAATGATGACTTAAGGTCTTGGTTTTATATGATTTTCTCTGGGAAGGTGATCGTTATTAGTCTAAGGTGTCTTCCACTTCACATGGTTTCAGGTCTTTAACATGCGCCGTTATCTGCTTTCGGTTGTCTCTGCCCAGAAGTTTTAATTTTACTATTACTGGTGACACTACTGCTGTTACAGTGTATGGTCCTGAGTATTTCGGTGCCAGCTTACTAGTGAAAGCATCGGTAGCCGAGGATATATGATGTTCCTTTTTCATGACTTGATCTCCTGGGTGAGGTCGCCAGTCTCTTCGTCTCAGATCGTAATGTTTTCTTTGTTCTTCGACAGCATGTTCCGTATGCACCCTTGCCAATTCTCGTAACGACTCCAATTTACCCAAGTTATCTGCATATTCCTTCGTATTCTGGAATTGTGTTCCGTCTGCTGAATCTAATTCCCGTCCGAAGTTGAGGAGGGCCGGAGAAAATCCTGTTGAATCGTGTCGTGACGAGTTTATGGCGTAACAGAATTCTGGAATAAACTTGTCCCACTCTTTATGGTTATCTTCCACATATGTAGCTATCATGGTTTTTAGCACTTTGTTGGTGCGCTCCACTGGATTACATTGCGGCGAGTAGGGTGGGGTTAGTACGTGGTTTACGCCATAGGAGTTTAGGAAGCTTTTAAAACTATTACCTGTAAATTGTGTCCCGTTATCCGAGATAATCTTTTTAGGAATGCCAAACTGCATAAATATTTTCGAGCGAAGAACATCTATGATTGGTTTTGTAGTTGCCTTCTTTATCGGTTGGGCTACGACCCACTTTGTAAAACGGTCTTGAATAACTATCAAGAAGATGTTTCCTGCTGTAGATCTTGGAAATGGTCCCATTAAATCTATCGAGACAGTATGCCAAGGCTTTTCCACAGTGGACGGTTGCATCTTTCCTGCTGGTTGCATTTGTGACGGTTTATACTGGAGACATTTTGTACATTTCCTGACGTAGTCGGCTATTTGCTTAAACATCTTTGGCCAATAGTATTTTTGTGCTATTCGACAAATGGTCTTAGCAATTCCTAAATGACCCGCTGTGTTTCTATCATGATTTTCTAACAATATTTCTTCTCTTCCATATCCTGGTACGCATAACTTTCAAGGGTTGTTGAATTCCGGATCCGCTAAATTTCGGCTACTCCAAATATGCTTGTAAAGCCTTCCATTGGTTATTTGGAAATCAGGAAATCTATCCGGTTGTCTAAGTACCTCTTCGTACAGTTTATCGTACCATGCACAGGTTTCTAATGCTGATGCTAACAGCTCTAGTTCGGGTTCGTCGCTACTTGTTTCTTGCGGTTGTCGAGATAGTGCGTCCGCTACTTTGTTGAGGACCCCTTTTCTGTATATAATCTCTAAGTCGTATTGTTGTAGTTCTAAACTCCATCTGGCTAAACGGCCTGAAGGATTTTGAGGTTTTTCAGCCATTTTAAGGATTGGTGATCCGAAATTACTTTAAACTTGTATCCTTCGATATATGGCCTCATTTGTTTTATGCCGTATACTATTGACAAACATTCCTTTTCGGTTGTGGAGTATCTTGTTTCGGCGGGTGTAAGAGTACGACTAGCGTATGCGATAACCTTATCCTGACCGTCTTCTTTTTGAGTTAAAGCAACTCCCAGGCCGCAGTTTGATGCATCTGTGTGCAGGTAGAATGTCTTGGTAAAATCAGGACAAGCTAATACAGGTGCTGAAGTCAGTTTTGTTTTAAGTTGCTTAAATGCAGCTTCTTGCTTATCGGTCCATTTCCACCTTACATTCTTCTTCAAAAGCATGTTTAACGGCCCTGCTATCGTGGAATAGTTTTCCATAAACCGACGATACCATGAAGTAATTCCTAGAAAACGGTGGAGCTGTCGTACATTTTTCGGCGCTGCGAGCTCAGTAATCGCGCTTGTTTTCTCCGGGTCGGTCTTTATACCTTCTCTACCGACGATATGCCCCAAATATCTTAGCTCCGGCTGACAAAATGTACATTTGTCAAAATTCAGCTGCAAGTTTGCTTCTCGTATCCTTCGGAACACTTCTTGCAAGTGTTTCAGATGTCCTTCATGTGTTTTTGATGTCGTCTAAGTATGCGAATGCAAACTCTACTTCGGGAGGAATTACCTTGTCTAAAAGACGTTGAAAAGTTGTTCCGGCGGAGTGCAGTCCAAATGGGGTAGTTTTAAATTGGTGATGGCCTTTTCCGGGTACGCTAAAAGCAGTTATTGGGCGGCTTGATTCTTCTAAAGGTATCTGGAAGTAACCCTGTTTCAAATCGAGAGTAGAAATAAAGTTAGCTTCTTTAAGTCTATCTAGAATTTCAGATATTCTAGGTAGCGGACAAGCATCTTTTGCTGATAGCTCATTGACTTTTCGAAAGTCAATACAGAATCGGTATGAGTTATCTTTTTTCTTCACCAGTACAATTGGTGAGCTCCAACCACTCGTAGAGGGTTCTATGGTTCCTTCATTTAACATCTTGTATACTTCTTGGTTGATAATTTCTAGCATCGCGGGATTGTGGCGTCTGTACGGTTGTTTAACTGGGCTGCAGTTTTTCGTCAATTTTATCTCATGTTTTATTAGGTGTGTCGGTCCTTTTACGTTTTCGGATTTTCTCAGCTCTCTTTTTAAAAATTGTTCTAATGTATTACTCTCGGTGGTGTCCTTTAACGTGTTGCATTCTTCTTCGTGACGCTGGTTTTCTTGTCCTATCGTTTCTTTGCCGAATTTTAGTTCGATAGAATGTTTCGTCAGGAATTCAACTCCTATTATAGCGTCTTCCGTTAAACCAGGCATTAGGTATTAAAAATGTTTCCATTGCTTGTTGATCGTAGATCTCACATTTGATGGTTAACTTCTTATTTATCGCCGTAAAGGAACCTTTTGCTAATTTAGTCCTGCCTGTGTAGTTTTCTAGATGTTGCTGGAATGCGTTTGCAATTTTTTCTCCGGCATAATTTTTAATAGTGCCTGTATGAATTAATGCTTTAAAAGTCCGGTTTCCAATTTTTAGTGATACAAAATGTCGGATGTCTCTCGTCGTGGGATTTGTAGTGGCGAGGGTACATGGGGTCGAAATTTGATTTACAGACCGGGACGACTCCTTATTTCTCCAGTCTGTTACTCGTTTCCCTGGCGCCTTATGCAGCATTCGGTGCTATAAACGCCATCCTTGCCACAACGCGAACAGAATTTTTTCCACGGATTCCTGCAATTTTTCCGAGTATGTCCAGGCTTCTTACATCTAAAACATATTGTTTTAGCGTCATATTTTTCCGGTGTGGTGAATTCTAGGTTTCTGGAAAGGTTTCGGGTATCTCGTCTCTTTTCTTCCTCTAAAGCTTCAAATTTTTGGACTAATTCTTGTAGCTCCCTTAAGTTTTCAAAGTCTCGCCGCCTGATATACAATTTGTAATCGGGTAACATATTTTTGAATATTCGTTCTAGTTCTTGATTTTCATTTAATGAACCTTCCCGTCTAATTAGTGTTCTAATATCCGTTATGTAGTTTTCTGCTAGTTCATTTGGCTTTTGTTTCCTGTTTCTAATTTGTTCCTCTAATTGTAACGAATATTCTCTTGGGTAGAAACTTCTTTTAAAATCTTCGCTAAAATCTGTCCACGTTTTCCAAGACTTGATATTGTTTCGGTACCATAACAATGCATTGTCCCCTAACATTTCCGGCAATGCCTTAAGCAAATCTTGTTTCGGTATTTTATAAGCTGTGCTAAGCTCGTCTATCTTTTCCATAAACCCTACTGCGTCGGTGTGTCTCTTATCGAAATGTGCATTCCATTTCCGTATTTGGTTTAGCGACTCTGCCTGCGACGATTGCTTAGGCAATGTTAAATTATGTATTTCCCTCCTTAGAAGAGAAATTGCCTGAGGCAGTTCGTCGGATTCTGATTCCTTGCGTGGTTTAGTTTTTGGGATCGTTCCGGTTTGTTCTCCGCGATCCTTGAAAAAATCCCTTAGCCTTAATCTCAGTTCATCGACGGTTCCTTTGTTATCTAAGCCGACATTTATGGCTTCGTTTTGCAGCTCTTCTTTACTTAGTCGGTAAATCCACGACGTACCTGTCGTGGCACCGCTTACTGAGTCGGTGTCTGGATTAAGCGGCATCTGTCTACCTTTTTTTTTTCTTTTTGCTCGAGCGCCAATTTGTAACGGGTAGCTCTTTCAGACACCAGACTCAGTAAAATTCGGTTTCGATTTAAATAAAAAATTTATTTCTCTAATAAGTTATATACAATAAAAATAAAAAATAAAATAAAATATTGATTCTATAAGAAAAGAAATAAAACGGATCTGCGACCCCTTTGGCCCTCGGATGGATCTCCCTGTAAATAAATAAATTAATTATAGATCACGGTCAGTATCGGATAGTTGGGGTAGGTTCCAACCGATCAATACTCGGTTGCGGGGTAGGACAACCCTTGGTCAATACCCAAGGATCGGAACGGTGTAACCGATCAATACTCGGTTACGGGGTAGGACAACCCTTGGTCAATACCCAAGGATCGGAACGGTGCAACTGATCAATACTCAGTTGCGGGGCAGGATAATCCTTGGTCAATACCCAAGGATCGGAACGGTGCAACTGATCAATACTTAGTTGCGGAGCAATACAATCCTTGGTCAATACCCAAGGATCGGGACGGTACAGCCGATCAATACTCGGCAGGGCGAAGGCAGGGAAGGTCGGTGGCTACTGGTCAATACCCAGAGCCCAGGTTGGAGTTCTTCCAAGATCAGTACTCTCAGTCGAACTTTTATATCAGTTGGCGGCGCTCCCACTCACTGAATGTGTCTGCGCGAGTTTGGACGATGTGTCGTATCTTGGCTGCGCATCTCGAACGGATGGTGGAAATACAAACGATGACGCGATGTTTCTGTGTTATCGTGTTGCGTCGAATTAATTTCGTACCTGGCCCGTTTTAGGCGTTCCTGATTTCGCCAGTTCTGGAGATGCGATACTGCCACCTCTATAACGTAGACTTCATCTGGGTTTGATAATTTGACCACTATATCCGGTTTATTGTGGTAGATATTTTTCTCAAGTAGGATTTTCTGGCCCGCTTGAATCTTGATGTCTCTTTCGTTGCTAGTGAAATCTATGTTACAGTTGGCTTTTCCGAATTGGAGGCGTCTGGTGTGGAGTTTTGGAGCATGGAGGCTTTTTAATAAAGTTTTTAAAGTCCAATGCACGACGTAATCATGGTAATCATGACGCGTGATGTAGACATCAGTGGGACAGGCTGCAGCAACGTGGTAGGCTGTCTCAGTTTTAGCACATCCTTTCCTGCAGTTGCGCTGGATAGGGTGCACCCCAAGCCCGTGCAACTGCTCTTCGGCTGCACTTGTAAGCATTCCTCTACGCCATGGGTCTAGGTTTGGCGCGTTGTGTGCTGGGAAGCTGATTTTTGTAGGTTCTTTTAGAACAACCTTCCCGTAGTGCATGTTCTTCGACCAATCCTGCTGCAAATTTTGTTGGAATTTTTTATTTATGTTCCTTGCAGTTTGTTGACAGCATTTTTTAATATTGGTCTCATCCAATATGGATACGTTGTATTTTTCAAGGACATATTCCATATCGCTGATTGGATTTCTCCATCCTGCGGCCTTGAGTGACTCGTATCTGATACGACAGTTACCCATATCAGGGTGCTTTAACAGGTATATGCCCTTTTTCACATAGGTTGTCTCCGTCTCGTGCTCTATCGATCGAACTCCAAGTCCACCAAGTTTATTGGAGAGGTATACCCCCGCGTTGGATGATGTTTTGCCTTTATGATTGTATTCCACTAGCATCTTTCTGATTATTGCGTCTAAATCTCGGCAACGTTTAAGGGTGGATGCTCGTTTCTCGTCGGAGTATATGTTTCCGGTCACGTAAACCACTGCAGGGATCACCGTGTTATTAATAAGGGTTGTCTTTTGCGATGTTGTAAGTTTAGACTTTAAGATCTTTTCTAGAGTCTCGACCATTTTTCCCTCTACCATGTCGTAGTTGATAATGGTGTCTCGTTCCAACTGCTCCAGTCCAAGGTATTTGTAGCCCTCTTTTATTTTTGGCAAAAACGGAGCGTGGTCATCTGGTTCATTCTCATCGTCTGCGTTCCTGGAGTAAGTGCCGCACTTTGCCAGGTTTAACTCAAGCCCTATCTCCGCTGCTGACTGAGCTAGTTTTTCAGTGATTAACTGTATTCCCTACTCAGACGGGGCATGGCACTTAAAATCGTCCATGAACGTTAGGATGGTGTGTTTACCTTTCGTTTCCCTGTTTATGTCTGGGTCTTTTTGGACTTTTCGCATAACACACGCCGAAACCAGCATAAATAGGAGAGGACTAATAGAGTCTCCCTGCAGTAGACCTCTTCGTACGGGGATTGGTGTTGTGACGTCTTTGTTGTTAACCTTGATTCGGAGAGACCATAATTTAATTGCTGATTTTAGTGCCTTCTTACATGATGTGTGCAGAGGTAAGCAGTCGACCAGCCTCTTCAGACATCTGTGGTACACTAAGTCATAGGCTTTTTGGCAGTCGTACCAGGCCCAGTAGTTGTACGTCCTCCGAAGTTTAGCAATTGAGGAAATGCTTTTATCCAGCATTAGACCATGCATGGTTCCCCACACACCCTCTCTTGCCAGTTGTTCGGTTGGTACAGCCCACGGTGGTAGAGCTTTCTTTAGCAGGTTCGCTATAATCACTGTTGCGATTTTGTAGTCGGTGTTTAACACTGATATTGGCCTATAATTTTTTGAGTCTTTCGGGTCTCCCTTTTTATATATTAGAGTAACTGTTGCTCGTACGCCTGCCTCTGTCCAAGTGTCTTCACCTCTAAGTATCTTTACTGCATGTTTGGTGAGGTACTCTCTGGCTGCTGGTAGCGTCTTGTAAAGGAAAATTGGGATAGTATCCTCACCCGGCCCCTTCCAAGGGGCTGCTTTTTGTACGGCTTCTTGCAATTCTTTGGTTATTATATCGGCATCGGCTGTATCTTGAAGTTTCAATTGCTTTGAGTGGTTCTTCATCTTTTGTAGCCATTTATTGAGGGTTAGTGTGGCGGTGTTGTGTCCCTCTTTCTCATAAAGGTCTTTACAGAATTGCTCCGCTTTGGACATTTCAAGGTTGACATTTTGCTTTTTCTTCTCAATGACTTCCAGGGATGGTCGTTGGTAGAATCGACGTCGTGTGCTAAGTTCCTCATCCCGCTGTTGTTGGTCGAGTAATCTTTTCTCCAGTGATGTATTCCGTTCTTTAGTGGAGCTTATATACTGTGCTGGAGTCATTTTTAGCTTCTTGAATATCTCCACCTCCCGCATTAGTCTCCTACTGGTAACTTGGCCACTCTGGATCTCCATGGCGTTTTTTATATGTCTGTCCAGTTTTTGTATTTTTAATTTGGTGAACACATGTTTTGGTTTCAGGTGTTTCTTCCCCATTACCGTCTTTCTCAACAGTACACCGGCCACATAAATGGCGTTCTTTATGTTCTTTCGTTTCTGTGCCTTTGTGTGGGAGGTTGCGTCGATTTCCCCTATGCGTTGTAATAGTAGTGAGTTGATTCTTTGGATGTTTCTGTTGGAGGGATTTATACTAAATCTTTTTATCCTCACCTTTTTGTCACCAACACATCGGATCATTTTCCGGAACTGGTCACGGAGCTTATTTAGTTCTTGGTCGTCACCAGGGTTGTTAATTACGGGGGAAGGGTGAGGTGGTAACGTTACCCCATCTTCCTTCGTTTTAACTTCCTCGATATTTATGTGTGGTGGTGTCGCTTGGGGGGTCATGGAATTGGTAGGGTTTTTATTCGTCGTTGTTTCTTTTGGTTCGTCTTCTATTGGGTTAGCGTCAGGTTCTGCATCGGATGTTGTAGTAGATGAGGAGGAGGAGGATAGTTTTCTCATATAATACACATCGGGGCACGTCACTCGCAGCTTTGTAGCGTGTGCTTTAACAGTTCGTCCTGGGAATTTCCCCATAATAGCTTTAATCCTCGCTGTCGACTGTTCTTCCTCTCTGCTCCTATATGATTTAATCAACCTCTTTGTCTCTTCCGTCGTCCATTTCTTTGCCGTTGGGACTTTGTTCGAATTTTCGCCCCGATCGCCCCCATCTTCCGCCGAGAGTGTGTGTTTTAATTCGAGGTACTTGATCTACCGATCAATTGATTTTGAATCGCGACAAGGTCTTCCCGAATAAGGATACCGTTCTTTCGGTTTATCTCGGCACTTAAAAAGTCTAGTTCTTTTTTCTTCCATGTTGACATGGTTCACAATAATAATAATAAAAAAAAAACGATCTTACCATGAAAAATACGTTGCTTTCTTTAGTTTTAAGGGTGTTTTCTACACGCACAAAAAATAATAAACGATGGTATGTTTAATTTTTGGTCTTTATTGTTGGCGGGCTACTCCCAAAAACTAAAATAGTCGCACCAACGAACTACCCGATTGTAAAAATTGTTTATATATAAAAAAACACTTTCCGGGCGGTTAAATGTTACTACCGCGTTACATCCGGGGAAAATCACTATAAAACAAAATTTCTAACGATTTTACCGGACCTAAGCAAAACATGTCTACTCGCTTTGCAAGTCCTCGGTAGTATATTTCTTTATTGTAGTATATATCATACATAGTTTCACATAGTTATGATATTACATGTTATAAATAACTGTATACTGAGCTGAGTATTTATACAAAACAACGAATAAAATAAACTAAACAAATTAAACAAATGACTAATAATTTATTAAGTAGGTTTGACTAGGTCAGGTTTTTGGTATGGCTCTTCGCGTTTGACTATGCCAGGTGTTTGGTGTGGTTCATCAAGATTCTGGCCGTCTGGGTGACCACGCTGAATGTCGCTTTCCTCACCATGTTCTGCACGTCATATCTGGTGGCTCCCAACTCCAGTAATAGCTTAATGAAGTTGTTGTGCTCTTTGGTTGTCAGTACCTCTCCATAGCATCCGATGAGGAAGAGGCCCAATTCCACCTTACACCTGTGCTTGTGACACAGAACATCTACTAAGTTGGTGTCTCGGTTGATGGTGTTAAAATTTAGGTGGTTGATGTCTTCAACCGAGTTCTTGGCGTACTTCGTCCTCTTGATACCTTCTTGTGTGGTGTAGTTTTGGAGATGGGGTACTGACACTTCAAACAGGTAGGTCTTATGGTTCGGGATCTGGACCATTACGTCAGGCTTGTTGTGGTGGAGTGGACGTTCTGTGAGAATGCTTTGCCCCGCTCTTATTTTGATCAATCTGCCCGTTTGTAGCTGATATTCTGCGTTTAGGACAGCCTTTCCAAAGTGCAGCGAACTTTGCACTTCTTGGGGTGCCCGCGTGATCTGAAGTATCAACTTCAGTAGCCAGTACACCACTTGATCGTGGCGGATGTTGTAGTTTGTGGCTGCACACGACGTAACTACATGATAGGCAGTTTCATTAGTCTGGCATCCTCTTCTGCAACTCTGCTCTCCCGTCGTCTCCTTGGCTCTCAGTTGGAATAGCTGTTCTTCGGCTGCGGCATTAATGAGCGATAGTTTGGAAGAGTCCATCCGGTAATGGTCTGCTGCGGGAAAGTGAATGGTGGGTTGGTGTTTAATGACCAGTTTGGGATAGGCCATGGCTTTCCACCAGTCACTCTTGCGTGTTTCGTAGTCCCTCTCCCGAATCGTCTTACATAGTTGATATGATGTTTTCTTGCGATCGCACTGCGGCGTAGGTCTTTCTAAGTTGTATTTCTCTGCCACATACTCGAACTCTCCGATTGGAGTCCTCCATCCTGATCTTTGGAGCTTCTCATAGACGTGTAAGGTCTCCTGCAGCTCTGGGTGCGTTAGTAGGTATAGGTATTTCCTAACGAAGTGAATTTCAGTTTCGGTTTCAATGGTCTTGAACCCTAGTCCTCCGACTTCTTCAGGTAAGTAGGCCCGCTGGTTGGAAGTAGGCCTGTTCTTTATGTTTTCTGCTACCATCAGGCCTCGGATTTTGGTGTCGAGGTTCCTGCACTTTTTTAGAGAACTTTGAATACTGCAGTTAGGAAGCATATTGCCTATGACGTATGTGGCTGCGGGTATCACGCTGGAGTTGTATGCTGTTCTCTTTTGCCTAGTGGTTAGCTGGGACCGCAGAATTTCACCGGCTTTGTCCACTATCTTCTTCTCGATCGTCTCGAAGTTCTCGTCCACGTCTCTCTCTGTTTGGATTAAGCCTAGGTATTTGTAGCCACGTTTGATGCTTGGGATTAGGTGGTTGTCGTCCTCGTGGTCTGCGGTTACCTTTGATGTGAAATGTCCGCACTTCCCTAGGTTTAGTTCTAGTCCAATCTGTCGGGCGCTCTCCTGCAGTTTTCCGGAGATGGCATCTATTGCAGCTTTGGTTGGGGCGTGGCACTTGATGTCATCCATGTATAAAATGACTTCAGCTCTACCTCTGGACAGCCTACTAATTTTTGGATCTGTTTTAATGGTTCTTACTAGGCCTGCTGTTGCCAGGACGAATAGGAGGGGGCTTAACGAGTCGCCTTGGTAGACTCCCTTCTTCACAGGTATCTTGTATTTGCTACCTTGGGGGGCGGTCAGGCAAGCGTTCCATCGTCCCATGGCGTTTTTTAGCGCTGTCTTCATCGCTAGTGGTATTGGTAGGGCTGCGATTAGTTTTTTCAGCTTTTGGTGGTTGATCGAATCGTATGCCTTTCTAAAATCGTACCACGCTGAATGGTGTTCTCTTCTGTTTAGTCGTGCTTCTTGTGTTGTGGCTTTGTCTATCAGCATGCCATGAACCGTTCCCCATACTCCTGTTCTGCTCATTTGCTCTTTAGGTATTGCATCGGGACGCAATCTGCTTAAGATTATTGAGTGTACAACTTTCGTCATGATTTTATAATCGACGTTGAGCAAGGATATGGGACGGTAGTTGGCCGGGTCTTCAAAATCGCCGGTTTTATGTATTAGCACCAGGTTAGCTTGTACATCTTCACTCGTCAGTTGGTATTCTCCTGATAAGACTCTCTTTACATGATTTTTTAGGTAGTCTTGTGCGGCTGGAAAAATTTTATATAATGCAGCCGGCACTCTGTCGTCGCCTGGCGCTTTCCAGGGTGATGTGTATTTTAGAGCTTCTCTTGTCAGATTGCCGATATCTTGATCTTCGTGGTTACCCTCTGCTGCGATACTGATTTCCTTTAGCCATTCTTCAAACCATGCAGATTCTATTTCCATAGAGGGCTGGTACAGCTCCTTATAGAAGTCTGCTGCTTTGTCCCATTTTAATGCATCGTTGGGTCTTTCTGGTTTCCGAATTGACTTTAGTGAGGGTTTTTCTTGGAATTTAATACGGGTGCTCAGTTTGAGGTGTTCTTCTCTTTGGCTTTCCAGCTCGGTTTCCAATATCTGTAATCTATCATTGTTCGTTGTTATATATTGGGCCGGTGTCATTCTTAAATCTTTGATCTGCTTTATCAGGTCTTTGGATTTGTTAACTGATTTGTTGGATTGAATCAGTTTGGTTTTTTCTATATTTCTTTGTATGTCTTTCACCTTCTCTTCGGTTCTTTTGTACAAAGGTGTAGCTTTCTTTTTTCCCATAGAGCCGACCACTATTTTTCTTAGTGTAAACCCTGCTGCTAGTATTGCTTGTTTTGCAGCTTTATGTCTTTTTGCTGGCCCTTTTATGGTCTTTGCTATCTTTTCTAACTCTTCCGTTAGTAGTATATTCTTTATTGTAATATTTAAACATACATGGTAGTTATACATTTGCATGCTAATACATTTGTCAACATTTGTATTACCTTTTTTACTTTTACTTTACATAGCTAGTTGTTATTGTTAAATACAAGAATAAATAATAAATATTCGCTTAACTAATATCACAGTTTTATTTTTATTTGCACTTGTTTGTATCACAGTCGTTGTTTGACTATTACTAATGCCTAATGTGGTTTACGATTATACGTGATGTTTGTGTCATTACGCTGTACGCTGCCTTCCTCAACGTCATTTGGACATCATTCTTGGTGGCGCCGAGTTCTTGCAGGAGTTTCTCTAGTTGGTGGTATTCCTTCGTCTGCAGGACTTCCCCATAGCATCCGATCAGCAGTATACCCAGTTCTACCTTACATCTATGGATGTGTGTCAGGATATCTACTAAGTTGGTGTCTCTGTGGATGGTTTTATAGTTCTCGTGGCTGATCGTTTCGACTGAGTTTTTGGCATATTTGGTGCGCTTGATTCCCTCCTGCACTAGGTAGTTCTGCAGGTGTGGTATGGAGACTTCGAATAAGTACGTTTTCCTGTTGCTATCGTCCTCACCTATGAGCTGTATCATTATGTCGGGCTTGTTATGGTGCATTGGTCTGTCTGTCAATATGCTCTGTCCAGCTCTTATTCTTATCTTTTGGCCTCTTCGATGTTCGTATTCGGCATTGAGCACCGCTTTGCCAAAGTGTAGCTGCTTAAGGACGTCTTCTGGGGCTTTGGTTACCATGAGTATGAGTTTTAGAAGCCAGTATACTACATGGTCATGTCTGATGTTGTAGTTGGTGTTTTGACATGAAGTAACGACGTGGTAGGTCGTTTCAGCAGTTGGGCACCCCTTGCGACAGTTCTGACCCTCATTTGAAGTCTTGGTGTTGAGCTGGAAAATTTGTTCTTCTGCTGCGGCGTTTAGCAGGGATAGTTTGGAGGAGTCCGTTCGATAGTGTGATGCTGCAGGGAATGTGATAACATCTCGGTGTTTAAGCACTAGTTTGGGGTAGTACATGTGCTTTGCCCATTCTTGTAGCCTGCTTTCACGGTCTTGCTCTTTTATCATTTTAACAAGGTGTTGCGTTGTCTTTCTTCTGTCTTCCAGTGGAGATGGATCTGGTAAGTTGTACTTCTTCGCTACGTAGTTGTACTCTCCTATGGGTGTTCTCCATCCGGCACCGTGTAATTTTTCGTAGGAGGCTCTGGTCTCTGCAAGTTCAGGATGGGTTAATAAATAAATATATTTTCTTACGTATTGAGCTTCCGTCTCTGTGGCGATGGATCTGAAGTCAAGTCCTCCAACATCTTCGGGCAGGTAGAGTCGTTGGTTGGAGGTTGGGCGGCTTTTGATGTTTTCCGCTACCATTAGGCTTCTGATCTTCCCATCCAAGTCTCTACACTTCTTCAAGGACCCCTCGATTCTAGCATTCGGTAGCATGTTCCCCAGAACGTATGTGGCTGCCGGTATCACCGTTGAGTTGTAGGCAGTTTTCTTTTGATGCGTGGTGAGCTTGGATGCCATTATTTCCGCAGCCTTTTCTACGATCTTGTTTTCAATGTCATCTATGTTCTGGTCAGTGTCTCGTTCGGTTTGGATCAATCCCAGGTACTTGTATCCCTTTTTGATGGTTGGGATCAGGTCTTCGTCATCGTCGTGGTCTTCTGAAGTCTTTTTGGAGTAGTAGCCGCACTTTTTCAAGTTTAGTTCCAGGCCCAATTGGTTAGCGTACTCTTGGATTCTGTTTGTAATGGCGTCGATACTCTTTTTATTGGGAGCGTGGCATTTGATGTCGTCCATGTATAATATTATCTCTACCCTTCCTCTAGAGTACCTGTTTATGTCTGGATCCTCTAAGATGTTCTTCGGTATACCCGCAGTGGCCAATACAAAGAGGAGGGGGCTCAACGAGTCGCCTTGGTAAACACCTCGTTTTATAGGTATTAGATAACGTTTACCGTCTGGGGCTGACAGGCTGGCATTCCATCTTCCTATCATGTTTTTGAGCACTCTCTTTAATTGTAGTTCTACTGGGAGGGCTTCGATGAGTTTTCGTAGTTTGTTGTGATTCAGCGAGTCGTATGCTTTCCTGAAATCATACCAAGCTGAATGATGTTCTCGACGGTTAAGTCTAGCTATCTGGGTCGTGGCTTTGTCGATAAGCATGCCATGCACAGTTCCCCATACTTTCCTCCGTGCCATTTGTTGTGGGGGGATGGTCTTCTCGTGGATCTTTCTCAGTATTATATTATTGATTACTTTCGTGGTAATTTTGTAGTCAACGTTCAGGAGTGATATAGGCCTGTAGTTCGCGGGGTCCTCCTGGTCTCCTGATTTGTGTATCAATATGAGGTTAGCCTGCACGTCCTCGTTGGTTAGTTGGTACTGGCCTGTTACAACTCTTCTTACGTGGTCTTGTAGGTACTGATTAGCGGCTGGGAGGACCTTGTAAAGGACAGCTGGTACTCGATCGTCACCCGGTGCCTTCCAGGGAGCTGTGTGACGTAAGGCCTCGGTTGTTAGGCAGTTGATGTCTTGCTCTTCATGTGGCACCTCTGCTGGAATACTTAGTTGCCTTAGCCACTCCTCGAACCACGGGGACTCTAATTCTACCGAGGGCTGATATAGTTCTCTGTAGAAGTCCGCCGTTTTCTCCCAGTTTAGAGCATCGTTGGGTTTTTGTGGTTCTTGGATAGATTTAAGGGAGGGTTTAGCTTGGAATTTAGCCCGGATGGTGAACTTTTGATGTTCTTCTTTTTGTCTTTCCAGTTCAGATTCTAGAATCTGGAGTCTGTCCTTATTCGCCGTTATGTATTGGCTCGGAGTCATTCGTAGTCGCTTCATCTCTTGTATGTGGTCTTTGGATTTGGCTGCGTTGCTGGCCTGGGTCATTCTGGACATCTCTATACTTCTTTTCACCTTTTCCACCTTCTCCTCAGCTCTTTGATAGAAGTGTGTTGGCTTCTTTTTACCCATCGAGCCTGCCGTTAGCTTTCTAATTGTGAACCCTGCTGCTAATATTGCATGTTTTGCCGCTTTATGCCGTTTTGCTGGCCCTTTTATGGTGTTTGCTATCTTTTTAAGCTCTCCGGCTAATATCTCGTCGATATGGTCCACGTTGCTTTTATGGTTTTTACTAATGTGGAACTTGAGCAACTTTTTTGGGCCATTCTTTGAGTAGGTGAGTCTAAGAGCTTTATTGAATAGATTCTTTAAATGAGGTTCACTTACTGTGTTGTTGTTATCTAATATCGTTCGTTCGGTTTCGCCGATAGGCTCTGGCAGTGCGATGGGTTCATTCTCTGTTGTTGTAGCCTGATTTGTGGCTTCAATGGGCTCGGTGAACACTGTTTCCGGGCTGTCGGGTCGTTCGTGTGTATCTGTTGTTGGTTCTAGTGGTAGTGGTGTTGGTGGTGGTGTGCTTGTTGTTTCCTCCGGTTGATTCGTGTGTGTTTCGGTCATGGAGGTGTGACCCGTTTCGGTGTGTTTCTTATTGTATAACGTTGGGCAATCTTCACGGAGTTTTGTTAAGATTGCTTTTATCGTTCGGCCCGGGAATTCATGCATTATTGCCTGAACACGTTCTTTTTTTGTTTTAAGATGTAAAACTGATCTGTACCTTGATTTTAACCTCTCGATTTCTTCAGCAGTCCAAGCTACGAATTTTTGGGGTAGTTGTTTGCCACCTGCTTTTACTTCTAGGTATTTTTTCTTTATGCCGGCGCGTGGTCTCGTAGGTAGTTCTTCCTGCAATTTGTCAAGTATGGCGGCGGTCAGCTGATCGGTTTCGCGCATGTGGCGTTTCAGCACTTCGATCTCGTCTTGTTTCCAGGACGCCATGTTGTTTTAACCTCGATTTTATCGTCAAGGTGTTTTGGGTAATACACTTATTGCACAACTCTGGATCGTTTCTACTGCACTTAATTAAAATGTTTAACGAGTTGGTTCACTCCGCTCACTTCTTGTTTACTTCTATAAGCTAATTTATTCGATGCAAACAAACAATCGGAGCTTGGCCGACACGACCAGTCGCTTCGATTGCTAACAGCGGAATTAGTAGTATAGTGGTCAGTATCCCCGCCTGTCACGCGGGAGACCGGGGTTCGATTCCCCGCCGTGGAGATATTTTTTTTTATGTTTTTAAATTTCATAAAAATTTACATAACAAAAACAATTATAAAAAAAACAAAAAATTTAAAAATATTGAACCAATAAAATAAAAAATCCAAAAACACCAATTTTGAGAAAACATTTAAAAAAAATATATTAAAAAAAAAAACAAAATTCACAAATTTTTAGAAACTTGAAAGTTTTAAATAATCAAATACTAATGAAAAACATTTAAGGAAATAAAAAACCTTATTTAAAAAAACAAAAATAGAATTTTACAAAAATTTAAAACATCAATAGGTACTGTTACAAACATGAAAAACCAAAATTCTAAAATACCTTCTTAAAGCTAAAAAGAATTAAAAGATTATTAGAAACTAATTGTACTCGCAACGTCGTTCGCGTGGCGTTTGATTGTAGTATAAAAATTTCTTACCCCACCATTTCTTACCCCACCCCATTTAATGAATGGGAGAGAAATTTTTGTACACCAGATGTTAAGTTGAAAGAAGACAAATACATCTGTGAAAACCGCATTCGAATCGGATCAGTAGTTTTCATGTGATGCGCGCACAAATATACAGACAGACAGACAAAAAAATCTTACCACATTTTTGAGTTCTATTTCGATGTACCCGCGACGTCGTTCGCATGGCGTGTTGATTTTTGTATAAAAATTTCTTTCCTCACCCCGTTAAAGGGGTGGGGGGGGGGAGAAAGTTTTATACACCAGATGTTAAGTTGAAAGAAGACAAATACGTCTTGGAAAACCGCATTCGAATAGGATCAGTAGTTTTCATGTGATGAGCGCACAAACATATACATTCCTACAGTTTTATTATATGTATATAGATACATGCCCGTTAATATATATATATATATATATATATATATATATATATATATATATATATATATCCAAAGATGATACATAAAGTATCTAGTGCCTTACTGTCAAAAGTAATAATTTCAGTTTTGAACTGAAATGGTGTCGGTTAGAAATTTCTAACACTTTAAAAGACACCTTGGATGCTGCGATATAAATAGATATAAATATCATTCAACCTATATCAGGGCAAAACCAAACTACAGACACGTGTTTCGCTCTTAGTTTGAGCTCGTCAGTATAGTACAGGCTATGTCTCTCAAGTCACTAATCAAGAGACATCCCTGCTATAAATTGAACGATATCCATAGATGTCAAATTGCAAAACTGATAAACAAAACGCTCTGTTCGTTTATATATATATATATATATATATATATATATATATATATATATATATATATATATATATATATATAATATATGAAAAAGAATTATTTGCTGACTAATTAAATGTAGTGATAAAAATTATTAGGTCTGCAGCAGATTAAAAGAACAAGTGTACTCTTTTAAATTCTTTATTCCTAGCTTTCGGCTGTGGTTACAGCCATCGTCAGGGAAGCTACAAAACATTATAGTCAAATATAATAAGATTTAACATAATAAATTTACTTACAACTTTTTGAGGTTTTTGTTATAAGGATGTTGAATAAAATTATTACAAATGTAAAAAATACATAAATATCACAACACATATACATTAAATTAATTAATTTACAAGTTATTATTATTATTTGATATCGAAAATTAAAAGGTAAAAATTTTTATTGACATTGACGCATATGAATTATTTAAAAATTGATATAAAGTATGTTATAAAAATAGGGTGAATAAGTTGAATGTCTGTAATTAATCTGTCAATACTATTTATTATCAGTTTACCAAAACTATAGTAACAACCAAATACATAAAAAAGCAAAGAATTTATATAATAAAATTTTGATTAAAAATTTTAAAAATATATTGTTAAATTTTGTTATTTTATTAATATTGTATAAATATGTATAAATTAACTTTAATTGTCAAAAGAATAACCTTAAATAAGAATTTATACGGTTATCTATAGATAACAGATAGGCAAACATTTCATTTAAATGACGAATATCAGATCTATGATTCATTGATTGAGAAAATTTATTAACGAACACCATCTCAATAAATAGCCTTCTGGTCATGTTCCTTTCGCGACAAAGTATACTGACATTGTCATAATCGATACGATGATCTTTTGTTAAAACCTGTAAACCCAGGGCACTCCTTTCTGGATACAATCTACAGTCAGATTGGTCTCTTCGCCTCGTCGTCACAGTCGTCATAGTCTTCTCTTGTTTAATTTTATATTACATACGATAATTGTAAGCATGGAGACTACACATGATTGTAAGTATCAGTATAAATCTATGAAAAGTTTGATATCATTAATTTCAATGAAAGTAGATATTGACTTACAAAATAATTGTTTTGTCAATGTCTATGATGCTTTATATTTAAAATATTTTATGTATTAAATTTTTTTAGAACATAACGATTACTTTATTTTATTACGGTCGGTATTTTAACTTCTATATCGAGCAAAGTCATATATTAAAAGCGACATCTGTAAATTAATGTACAGACCCAAAAGAAATTCTGACGTGAAAACTGAGTCCGATAAGCTATAAACTTTGCCTACAAAGTATTTTTAAATTAAATTTGTTAAATAGTTTAATATAGATAGAGCGATGGTATTATTTTATATGAATAAAATCATAAAGGTTTTAATTTCTAAAAAGTTCTAAATATTTTAACTTCTATATCGAGCGAAGCTTTCGTACATTAAGAGCGACATCTGTATAAGAAAGTGCAGTTACTAGCGAAATTCTCACGTAAAAACTGGAAAATCGATGAGTTATAAACGCTGAATCCTGTATTCAAAGTAACTTTAAAGACTAACTAGTAGCATTGTATAAAGTCTTTATACAATGCTAGTAGGATAATCTTACCATTGTAATCTTACGAAGCTTTCATTGGATTGGAAAGGATACCACATGTAGATGGAGGCACAATAAATGGATGCAGAATTTCTTTACGTTGATAAATGTAGATGGAGGCACCGTAAATGGATGGACTTTGCTTACGTCGATAGAGTCGAATATTGCTGATACACTAGTTGACCTTGAACGTTCATATTATTTCCAGTGTCTCATCACATCACCCCAACCCCATCGAATTTTATTGTTACTTGTCTGTTTATTGTTTTTCGAGCAGTAATACTCCGGCAGCTACAATGTTTTTTTTAAGTATTTTTTCTCGCAGAACCCGAATCTGAAACCTGTTTTTCCGAAAAATGATCTGGTAAAGTGTTATCAACAATTTAATTGTTTAACTAGAAAACTAAGTGAGATACGACATTTTTTTATACACTTTTTTGATTCTTATAAAAAAAACAAAACAAAAATAGCTTTAAAAAATTTAAATCTAAATGTAGTAAAAAATACTGCAAAACATCACTCCTAATGTTTTTGATCGCAGATTGTTGATCAAAACTCGGCTTCTAACAAAGCTATTATATTTCACGACCTCTCATTTCACGACCACATTATTAGCTTGAAATTGAAATAATATAAATGTCTCTAACATTGTTTTTAATAAACTTATATGTGCTTAAACGCCAAATATTTACATAAAAATCTTAAAGTAATTTGCCTATGGCAACTTTTCATTAGGTCGGGATTAAAAAGTCTCTAATTTTTATTTTGGATTGTACGATTGAAGGAATATATTTTAAGGTTTGTTAAATATATCTTAATCACATAAATACTTATTCGCGCGAGCAAAGCACGACGCGAGCGCTTTTATTCGAGTAAAGTTGTAGGCTGCTAAGCTCCTATTTTTTTTTTAAGTATCGATGAGCAAAATTTTTTATTTTACTAAATCTAAATAAAAATTAAAAATTTATCATTTTTTGCTCCCATTTTCATGTATAATTTGGAAACTATTGCTACTGGAGAAAAAATTTTAAGAAGTTAAAAGTTTCGTTATTTAATTTTACACAAATTGAAAATTTAATTTTTATTGTTAGAAAAATAGCAAAATTAAGTTTATCCTGCAATCAAGCCTACTGGAAAAAATCGCAAATTTTTAAATTCATACTATGCCCTAAACAAGGTTCTTAGATAGTCGCCAATTATTTACATATAAAGGAAATCAAACTTTTAAACGCTTTTTGTAAAATTAAAATTGGTACATTAGGAGTGCCTAGTTTTTTTTTAAAACTTTTAAAATTTTTTTAGGCCTATAACCAATTTGAATAACTTTACGAGCCTTAAACATATTCATTTTAAAATTAATAAACTTAAAGAACATAAAAGATATTAAAATAAAAAGATACATCCGGCTTCCGGGTTGCCGAGATATCGAATGTCAAACTTGGCATAAATTTGTGAAGGGCTTGTTTTTAAACAAATACCCTCGTCATGTCAAGTACTTTTAATATAAAAAGTTTTACCTAATGCGCTGTAAGGCAGCATTTATAAAAAAAGACAAAAAAATCCGTTTTTGCGTAAAATGTCTCTTGGAGTGCATAGGAAATGGTGGTGGGGAAAATTCACTCAAAATATGAATCGGCAAGTTTAAAATCATAGCCGGTTCTAAAAATTGATTATGTTCCTGATAACAAATTTTGCTCTTCCTTTTTTACATGGATGTCTCGGACGACAACGATTATATCATATTTTTAAATAAAAATTTTAACTGTAATTTAGGAAATTCGTTGTGCTTTAAATAATAACATTTTTTAACTGTCCATGCTGCCACCAACACAATCTGAAGCTAAGCAACACTCGCTTTGTATAAATTTTCAAGTAGCCTGGAAATAAACTGAATGCCACTGAGTAAGGTTGGAAACTGACTCAAAATGGTCTTAAGCGAATACAAACTGAGTAGGTAGTACTGCCTGACTCATTTTTGAAAAAAAATAATTGTAAATGTAAAAAATATTGTACAAAAACATGCAGTTTTATCAAACACGGAATCAAAAAATTTTCTGACTATTATCCTTACTGCAACGGTCAGACATGTAAAAATATTGAGCAAAGAAAAATATTGGAAGAGAAATGGAGTCGATTGATTCCTTAGATTTTCTAGAGACACTAGGTGAAGCTACAGATGAAGGAGACAAAATATTAAATTTACAGCTCGAGGATGAAGATATTAAAATCAAAAAATAAAATTTTGACGAAGAAATAAGCCCTGCAGATTCTTGTCCTTTTAGAAAAAAAAAATATTAAAAAATATAATTAAGATTGAGTCAAAATAACGTTTTTTTTTATATAAAAAAAAAAAGATTTGTTCACCATTCTTTTAAAAATATATTATATTAACAGTTTATAAATGCATATTTGTTTAATAGAAGTTACAATTTACTGCTGTGTATAGATTGAAAGCTAAAAAAATACATAAAGAAAAAGTGCAATTACTTGTTTATTACAAATTTCTCAATTAGCAAATAAAAGTGATGTTTAAAGATATGATATGTGATATCCTTGTAGTCCGAAACATAGATTAAAAAAAAAAGAGCAAAATTGGTAAACAGGAAGCCGAGATAAAACAACTTTTAGCGCGCGCTATAATTTAGGACATACCGAATCACATTTCGAGTGAATTTTCCCCAGCACCTCCCATCCACTCCAAGCGACATTTTACGCGAAAACGGTTTTTTTGTCTTTTTTATCTTGTCATAAAACGCATTAGGTATAACTTTAAATAGAAAAGTACTTGACAACTCGAGGGTATTCGTTTAAAAACGACTCCTCTTATAGTTGTGCCAACTTTGACCTTTAATATCTCAGCAACCAGGAAGCCGAATGAATCTTTTTTTTTAATAGAAGCGTCCTTTTATGTTTTAAGTGTATAAATTTTGGAATTAATATATTTAAATTTCATTAAGTTATTCAAATTGTTTATAAACCTAAAAAATTTGAAAAAGTTTAAAAAACTCTCTAGGCTTTCCTATTGGACCAATTTTAATCTGACCAAAAGCGTTAAGGAGCCTTCCTTTATATGTAAAAAAATTGGCGAGTATCTGAGAGCCTCATTTAGAGCCTAGTATGAATTTTTACATCGTAGTATTTCTTTTATAGTACATTAAAATTTTATTACTTAAAACATTAATTATTCACATATACATATTTTAAGACGTTATCAAAATCGATGTCAACACAAACAGCTACAAAAAACACAGAATTGTCCATATTACAGAACAAGTAATTTACGAAAAATGTTATTATACTTTTTGTTATAGCTACTTGTTCAAGATAGTAATTTTAAATTTTAATCTATCATAATTTTTAGGAGGAGTAAAATAAAAGCATATTTGCAAGTTTTTTTATACAGCTGCTTTTGCATCATGCATATATACATGTTTTGTCTACCCTAAAATTATATATTTCTTTTAATATATTAACCTCTTACTACAATCCTCGGTTTCTTATTTAATTTCGATGTTTTTAAAAGCGTTTATATAGTTTGGTTCAAAGTTAATTTTTGCCGACAAAAGATTTCCTTTGGCGGCATTTGTTCTAGGCATTCTTTGGCGGCATGAAGTGTGTATGCTAAAAAGGAAAAATTAATTGAACGAAACTAACATATATCCTTAACTTTTAACATTTTAAAAATATTGACACAGGTCATTCCCCCAAGAGTTAAAACCCATTTTAAGTACACCAATGACTTATAATATTTTTAAAAACTATTTAACTACTGTACAACAAATTTTATTTAAATATAAATAACTATTTCATTTCTTTTTTTAATAAAATACGAGTCTAGTGTTCTTATACAAAAAATTTTGATACAATCTGATTAATAGTTTATGTTAACAATTTTTTTAAATTTAAACATTTGAAAATATATTTAGTTTATTAAACAAAATTTTAGTTCTATTTAAATTCATCGTTTTGGTTTGCTCAAACGCCTTTTAACTGAGCAATGGTTATCTATACTAATATTATAAAGTGGAAAGGTTTGTTTGTTTGTTTGTTTGTTTGAAATAAATAGACTCCGAAACTACTGGACCGATTTCAAAAATTCTTTCACCGTTGGCAAGCTACACTATTCCCGAGTGACATAGGCTATGTTTCATGTAAAAAAAATGGCCCTTTTAGTAAGCCAGGCGCATCAGTAGGTTTATATTAATTGAATATATTAAAAGTATACGTTTCAGAAAAAAATGTTTTAGATAAAAGTTGTAGGTCTCTTTAAGACAAACAAAAAAGTTCCTTAATATTTTTTTGTACAGGATGAAGTAAAAAAGTTACGAATTTTTTTCCATTTTGATTTGATGTCACGCCCAAACAGCCGTGCCGATTTGGCCCATTAACGAACTCGACCGAGATTTTGGGACGATTGATTTTTGTACCAAATTTCATTTTGATCCGTTAAGAAATGCGACCGCTATCGTGTCCACAGGTTTCGTTATATCGGATCTATACATACATACATATCATAATCGCCACAGATATCACAAATTTAGCATGTGCAATGGGGCGAGGCTACTTATAAAGGAATTAAAGAACAATTCAGTTGTAGCAACCAATATAACTGAACCACCAGCTGGTTAACTAGCTCATACACTGAGGATACCGATGATCCCAACTGATCTATCAAATCTATTTAAACCGCTTCAATTTTCTATCAAAACATCTTTCGCTTTTACTAATAATAAGTCTCAAGGTCAAACCTTCCAAATAGTAGGGATCGGTTTTCCTCATGCCCAACCGCCTAAGGCGGGTCGGAGCACCTGAAAATCAATTTATTTTGCTGCCAAAAAATAAAACAACATGTAATATTGTTTATAGGGAAGCGTTGACCCAATAAATATAATGGCTTTTGTTATTTTTCTTTAATCCCCGTGCTAGTTTCAATATAAAAAATTAAAAAACATTTTTTGTGGTCTGATCATTTAATTTTTATTATTAAAAAATTAAAAGCCTGTTGCTCTTTACTTACATTGTATGGTTAAAATGTAGACAATTAAAAAATAAATCATCTAAAAAAATATAAAACGCCTGGCGGAAATTCGATCCACACACCACTGTGTGCGTACGGAACACGCTGCCGATATTCAACAAAGCTATTCGTCGAATTATCAGCGATTGCTCTGCTAGTAGGAAATAATGTCACAGAGGGCGTATCGTGCAAAATCAGTAGATGTCAGATTTTATCATTAGTCTTTATACAATGGTTCAGTTAAACTAATGTAATATAGATATAGTGATGATATTACTTTACGTGAATAAAATCATAGGGGCTTTAATTGTATATTAAAAAAGTTCTAGAAATCTTCTATATGAAGGAAAGTTGAAGTATCTTAACAGCGACATCTGTAAATTAAAGTACAGACCCGATAGAAATTCTTACGTGAAAACTAGAAAAGTTATAAACGCTGCATGCAAACGTGTAATATAGATAGAGCAATGGTATTATTTTATACGAATCAAATCATAGAGGCTTTAATTATATATGGAAAAAGTTTCAAATATTTTAACCTCTATATCAAGTAAAGTTGTCGTATATCAGCAATTATTATTATTATATCTTCCAATTTCCAATTTATAAATAAATACGTAATACGTAATACGTAATGCATAAGTTAAAAAATATAAAAATTTTAAAACTAGTAATATAAAATATGAAATAATTAGTAATATAAACCAGTAAACGCCTAAGTGAATGAACACTTGCATTGCGCTGGTTAGTTATTTAATTTAATTTCATTAATACAATATATAATTCTATTATCAGTATACGTGAGAATACTTCAAAATAACTATTCGATTAACAGACAAGTTTATCCCTCCCCTACTGTATTATTTTAAAAAACTCATAATAATGTTTAAAAATAATTTTTTTATTAAGCTTAGAATTTTTTTTTAGGTTTGTGACATTTCTTGTACTATGAGATAAAAGGTTATAGGTTTTTGGCAATATACCAAGAATTTACTTTAAACAATTTTGCGGAAATTAAATAGTCAACCCGGTTAATTACCATTAGATTAGACAACTCTGTATATCCAACTGGTATAGTCATATGTGATTGGCGCGCCGGACGATGATGTTTAGCAAAAGATGTCGAATTGTCTGGACACAAGAAGCGCAGTTATAAATAAATTTACAAGTTAATTGCTCTAACGCTAAAGATTTTCTACGCTGTATATATGGATAAATTTTTAATTGGAGTCAAAGGGAAACTAAACGAGGACGTACCTTGTCCTTCAAATAATTTACAAGGAAATAGTTCTAAAACCCAAAACTATGACCAAGGTAACCTAAATTTGGGTTTGCTAACATTGAAATTAATGTAGAAGAAAAACGCAATGCGTTATTTGTTTAAAAGTAGGTATTAGGTGCTGATAGATTAAAACCTAATAAATTTAATACGCACCTAAAAACATTGCACAAGAAATTTATAAGAAAAACGCGTGAATTTTTCAAGGAAAAACTCAGATGATTAAAAAAAACGAAGACAATTTTTAGAGAACGCTCCCAGGGAGCGAAAAAGTTTTGTTGTGTTGAAATGTATCAAAAACATTTGTAATAGGTATATTGTAACAGTTACTTTGTCTGTCACTATTACCAACCTAATTACTGTTCTGTGTTCTGTCAATAAAGTCAGTTCATGCTGAATATTCAAACTGTTAGGTGTGTTTCTTTTTCTTCCCGTAATTATAACAGGTTATGGCCCAGACCGTAAACCACGTGTAAGTAAAGTAGTGAATATTAACGTAGCAGATATGAACAGTTCAAATCTTTTAGTGTTAGAAAGATTATCTAAATGCATCAAAGAAGTAGTTACAGATAATGACGCCAAGGCCAAATCGAAAATTATACTAATGATCGACTCATCACTATATGTACACATAAAAGACGCGAAGACTACACCAGAAGTATGGTCAAAATTAAAAAATCTTTTCGATGAATCTGGTTACGCAAGAAAAATAAGTCTTTTACGATCATTGATTTCAACTCGCTTGGAAGATTGTAATTCTATGGGAGACTACGTTAATCAAATAGTGGACACAGCACATAAATTAAAAGGAACCGGTTTTAACATAGACGAATAGTGGATTGGATCGTTACTTTTAGCAGGATTATCTGAAAAATTTGCGCCGATGATAATGGCAATTGAGCATAGCGGCATTCCTATCACAACCGACGCCATTAAAACCAAGTTGATGGACATGGAACATGATTTTAGCAGTAACAGCGCAAGTCACAGCGGAGGTGCGTTCGATAGTACCTAAATCATATTCAAGTTGGCAGAAGAATCGGAACAGAGCAAATACGGGTGACAATGGTACGAGTGGTACAACTGGCACGTCAAATGTCAATGATGTCAAAAGTATAAAATGTCATTGATGTAAACAATTCGGCCATTACCGAAATAAATGTCCTGAAAAGTTTAAAAGACAGAACAACGATCATAACGCTTTCAATGTAGTAAGTATTTCTAAATGGTTCATTTAACAAAAACGATTGGTATATAGATTCTGGAGCCAGCATTCATCTTACAAGTAATTCAGACTTGATAAGGAATAAAAACTTAGGTGAAATACTAGAAGAAATAATGGTAGCTGATGAAACAAAATAACCTGTAACATGAGAAGGTGATGTTAATATTAAAACGATCGTTGGTAGAAACCATTTTGATATTTCCGTAAAAAATGTTTTCTGTGTACCTGAATTAACAACAAACTTACTGACTGTAAGTCAACTTATTAAAAGTGGAAATGTTGTAGAATTTGGAGCTGAAGTCTGCAAAATATTTAATAAAAATCAAGAATTGATTGCTACAGCAAATTTAATTGATGGTCTGTATAAATTAAATACTGTCGAAAACAATCAAACCTTTTTAAATAGTTCTTTAGCAGTTACAAAAATTAGTGCTGACATTTGGCATACAAGGCTTGGACATATAAATGGGACATATTTAAAAAGAATGAAAGATGTTATGGTTGATGGTATGGATTATACAGGAGAAGTGGGAGACAAATGTAAAGTATGCTGTGAAGGAAAACAAAGCAGACTACTATTTAAGCACGAAGGTAAGCGAGCAAATAGTATTTTGGAGGTAATACATGCAGATGTATGTGGTCCCATGGAGGTCAAATCCATAGATGGCTCAAAATATTTTTTAATACTAGTGGATGATTTTAGTAGAATGAGTTTTGTCTATTTCTTAAAATCAAAATCTGAAGTTTTTAATAAATTTAAAATTTTTAAGAATTTGGTAGAAAATCAAACAGATTTAAAAATTAATATGTTGAGAACTGACAACGGAGGTAAGTTTTGCAGCAAAGAATTTGAAGAGTTTCTAAAAAACAATGGTATTATACATCAAAAAACAAATCCTTACACACCGGAGCAAAAGGGAATGTCAGAAAGATTAAACAGATCAATAGTTAAAAAGGCAAAATGTTTATTGTTTGATTCGAATATGAATAAGAAATTCTGGGCAGAAGCTGTAAACACGGCTGTTTATTTAAGAAACAGATCTGCAGTATCAGGATTAGAAAAAACACCATATGAAATGTGGCACAACAAAAAACCTAATATATCTCATTTCAGAGTCTTTGGCAGTCAAGTCATGGTACACGTTCCAAAAGAACAAAGGCTTAAATGGGACAAAAAGGCCAAACCCCACATATTGGTTGGATACGGATAAAATATAAAAGGTTACCGAGTTTACAACCCCATTGACAATAAAATTTCAACTAGCCGAGATGTAGTAATCATGGAAAATATTAAAAATCCAGTATTTAATGATGAAAATATAACAATCTCTGTGGAAGAATTGGAAGATCAAACAGATGAAATTAAAAACCCAGATATTAACAATGATGATGAAACTTCAGAACAGGTGGTAGAAAATCAATCTGTTAGAAGATCAGAAAGAATTAAATTGTCAAAAAGTTACCCTGACTATGTTACCTATATATGCTCTGACAACATTAACCTAGATGCCGACCCAATTACAGTTGAAGAAGCTCTGTCGAGGCCAGATGGGGAGTTGTGGCAGCAAGCTATGGAAGAGGAGCTACAATCATTCGAAGATAATGAAGCATGGGAAGTTGTGGATGTTCCAAGTGAAGGTAGTATAGTGAAGTGTAAGTGGGTTTTTAAAAGAAAAATTGATTGCGGTAATAAAGTGCGATATCGTGCGCGATTAGTGGCCAAGGGTTTTACCCAGCAATATGGCTTAGATTATAATGAGACTTTTTCACCTGTTGTGAGACATTCGTCTTTAAGATTATTAATTGCATTGTCTGTAGAATCAGATTTAAATATAACACATTTAGATGTTAAAACTGCCTTTTTAAATGGTTCACTAACTGAAGTAGTATACATGGAAAAACCTGTAGGATTTAATGAAACTAATTCAAAAGGAAAAGTGTTAAAACTTAAAAAGGCAATTTACGGGTTAAAACAGTCATCGCGAGTTTGGAATGAAAAAGTTGATGATTTATTATGTCATTTTGGTTATAAAAGATCATTGCATGAGCCTTGTTTGTACATTAAAATGCTAAATGGTAAATTGACAGTTGTAACAATATATGTAGATGATTTCTTTATTTTTTTAAATGACGTTACTGAAACTAACGATATAAAAAAACAGCTTAGTTTAAATTTTAAGATAAAAGATCTAGGTCAAGTTAAGCGATGTTTAGGAATGAATGTGACAATTGATAAGGTGAACAATACAATATGTCTAGATCAAAATCAATACATAGATCATTTATTAGAAACATTTTGTATATTAAATTGTAAGGGGATTGCTACGCCCATGGAAGTTAACTTAAAATTAAATAAAGCTGAACATATTGAAATTGATGTACCTTATCAACAATTAGTTGGTAGTTTAATGTATTTAGCTATATTAACTAGGCCTGACATTGCGTTTCAAATAAGTTTCTTGAGTCAGTTTAACAATTGTTACTCTACGGAGCATTGGAACTGCTTAAAAAGATTACTTAGTTATTTAAAGAGTACAAAAAATTATGGATTGAAATTTATAAAGGGAAATACAAAATTAGAAGGCTTTGTTGATGCCGATTGGGGCAATAATGTAATAGATAGAAAGTCATATTCAGGATTATGTTTCAAGTTAGCTAATTCTGTAGTTTCCTGGGAAAGTAGAAAGCAAAATACGGTTGCATTAAGTAGCACGGAGGCAGAATATATGGCACTCACAGAGGCTTCGAAAGAAGCAGTATATTTTAGAAACTTATTATTTGAATTAACTGATGTGTTTAATTGTATCAATCTATATAATGATAATCAAAGTGCCCATAAACTTGCCTTAAATCCAGTTATGCACAAAAGAACGAAACATATAGATGTAAGATATCACTTCATAAGGGAAATTTGTAAAAATAAAATTGTAAAAATAATTTTCTTAGATTCTAACAATATGCCAGCTGATATGCTAACTAAAAGTTTGTGTAAGAATAAACATTATAATTTTTTAGATATGTTAGGAATTACAAATGTGAATTCGAATTTTTGATAAGTGGGAGTGTTGAAATGTATCAAAAACATTTGTAATAGGTATATTGTAACAGTTACTTTGTCTGTCACTATTACCAACCTAATTACTGTTCTGTGTTCTGTCAATAAAGTCAGTTCATGCCAAATATTCAAACTGTTAGGCATATATGCTGTTAGGTGTGTTTCTTTTTCTTCCCGTAATTATAACATGTTGGTATCATACAAAGTGGCTTACAAAGTAGCTAAATGTAAGAAACCACAAACTATAGCAGAACAACGTATTCTACCCGCTAACAAAGACATTGTAGAAGATTTTTCCGTGAAATCAATGATTGTTTCACAGATAGACTGAGCTATTTCTTTTTCAATTTACTACGCCCCCTTATACCATCTTAACATGCCCCAGAGTTTGAGACCGCTGTCGTATATAAAGGGCGACATCTGTATATTAAAGTACAAACCCGAAAGAAATTCTTACGCGAAAACTGAGAAATCGATAAGTTGTAAACGCTGCATGAAAACTGTATTTATAGTTAATGTGTTAAACTAGTGTAATATAGATAGAGAAATGATATAATTTAAAAAATATATGTTGAATATTTTTTTCACGTTACACATCCTTCTGTTATTTAAATCCGATAATAGAAAATTTTCGATATTTTTGATCTAATTTTTATATGATTTCTGGTATTTTATGTAAAGGCTATACATAAGTTGTTTATTTTAGTTATATATGGACCGCACAAAAGGCATTTTTATTTAATTACTTTCTAGATAAAAAGTAAAATTTAAAATCAAAAACAGATAATTTTTTATGTTTACACACATACCGATCTTAATGATTATACTAAACTATGTTTCATTTTTCACTTGTAAATATTTAGTCTTTTTTGTTAATTATACACTGTGGCTGAAATATTTCTTAACTAGCAATTTTGCTTTTTAAAGTCCTTATTTCAACATTTAGCTGTGTATGATGAGAAATATGTTTTATTGAGAAAGTACCTATATGAAATTGAAGTAAATAGTATTGGTGGCGGGTAATTTCTTTTATTTAATTTTTAAACAGCATTCAGTTAGTAACCATCTAACGATAATAAGTCTTGGTAATTCGACAGGAAGTCTAAGGATGCGATCGGAAAGCAAAAATATAGCGTTACCTGCAAGCAATGACCATAAATTTATCGGATATGTCTGTATTAGACCCGTGCTGATATAGAACTCCCTATCTGTTCCTTTTATGAAGGGTAACAAATATCTCAGTTCTTATTGGAAAACTTTTTACCACAATTCACGCAAACAAAATTTTCCGGACGGACTGATATATATCTAGTTTCCAGGGTCGGGTCGGCTCTGTGAACCGTGTAATGAGGGAAACTATATAAAGCTAGTATTGATTTTTTAGTTCAAGAAAATTTTATAATATCCTCTATTTATAAATTTGTAAAAATTTTAATGTAATAATAGAATCATATCCATTAATAAAAACTAGTAAATATGGTAAGAATATTTTATTTCAATTACTATTTATACTACACTAGCTGACCCGGTGAACTTTGTATCGCAAACAAATAATGTTTTTTTTATATTTTCCGTTTTTTACGATTTTTAAGAATTTTTCACGATTTTTAACATCAGTAGGAATGCGCATAATAATTTTCATAAAAAACGGAGTAAAGTTTAAATATCATCCATACAAAGTTTCACTCCCTTATTTGCACCATCAGGTGGTGAATTCTAATAAACCCTGAAACACGTGTTCAATGAAATATTTTTAAGTCTGAATTTCAATTTTTGTAAAAATTTGTTTGTGTGTGCGTCTATACCTCAGTTAGTGGTAACTTCTCCTATTATATACATATATAGATTACCCTTAAAAAAAACCTAATACTTAAATGTTAATCAAAACGGACTAATTAGAATAAAGTACCGAATTAGCTAAAATTTTGTATACACGTTTAGTTTGGATAACAATGCACGTCGAAATTCAATATGGTGGACGTTATTCTAAATCCAATGTTGCGGAACATCCAATATGGCGAAAAAGTTATTATTTATGCACTTCTGCAATATGGATATTAAATATAAGCTCCTGCTCAAAATAACTAGAGCAATAATGAGACATCACTCTAAATCCAATATCCATTTTTGAAATTTTTGATTCTTTCGCTAAGAATAAAAATTCAGGTTAAAAAAAATTGATTTTCTTAAGCCTGTACCTTTAATTGATCAACTTTAAATTGTGTAATTTGGCGAAATGGGCATCATCAACATTGGTCTGCGACCTGTCTAGAAGATGGACAATTCCAAAATCAAACCGGGAACTGTGCCTCGTCAGACACAAGTAAGTTACAAGCTGCAATAAGTGGTGCATTATTTCCTCCCAAGTCAAGGTGAACACTGAGTGGCTTTGGGTTGTAATATGATGTCGTAAACGTACCATTTTTTAGCACCTGGGCGAACCTGTTGTATATTAGCTCTTACTCTTTTAAACGGGGCTCCGGGAGGGTCGACGAATTTTTCTTCGGTACTCGTGGTAACAAAATGAGAAAAACAGAAACACAAAAAAAGGCTCTGGAAAAATAAATTAAAACGGCAAGAAAAACTTGCTAACAAAGACAATCACACGGAACACTTAAGACTCAATAAGCGGAACACCAACCCAACGACAGTTAAAACTTGATAAAATAAACAACGCATGCGACGGTTAACCGGTATTACAGGAAAAACACGATTCACGAATTGAAAAGATGAGATGAACAGACTGAGAAACCTAGCCAGTGGTAACTTAAACGTAGCAAATTAGTTATAAGCAAAAATTTCACCGTCATCTTATTATACACATTGGTAATAGTTTATTTGCACAAGTAAATCGCGCAAGAAGCTTTTATTAAGAGGATTTTTTTTCTTTTTCGAGCGGAAATTCAAGATTTAGAACGTAAAAAATTACGAATATGATCACTAATTTCATCAAAACTAACCATCATAATAATATACGGAGTCCTTCGTCTCAGATCCAAAGAAAAACGAGAATTTTTATTTTACACACGAGTTATCAGACATCTGGACTATTAGAGTGGATTGGTATAGAAAAAGTTCTTTTTTCGGTAGATACATTCCGTTCAACTCGTACCATCCCTTAGATCAAAAAATTAGTACAGTCCTGGCATTAAAGAATCGTATCATGCGCATTGGTCAAACCTCGTTTGTCAATAAAAATTTGGACTCACTTAGGAACATCCTGCTATCTAACCAATACCCCAAGAAACTGGTGGACAAACTTCTATTTGGTAATCCTCCTGACGTAAAACCAAATAGTAACACGGAGGAAGTGGAACCAGATAAGGTTTATATAAAATTACCATATATAAAAGTCCTTACACCACAAATTGCTGGGGTTTTCAAAAAACATAATATAATAGTGGCTAATTAAGCGCCAAGAAAAATTGGACAGTTTTTCTTTTAATAATTAAAGGACCCTTCTCGTATGCTAATAAAAAGTGGGGTAGTGTATGAACTGAATTGTGGTTAAGTCGTTACCTTTCTTCACTTTGTAACGCTCAAAATTAACCCTGGAAACAATGGCTGTTCTGGATGCGTTACTAGATTATAACTTCCTTTCGTGGAATGATATCACTGGTTGCTTTCAAATATTTATTAACTGACTTATTCAGATGAACAACAAATATAACAAATAACAAAAGAGTAAAGTATTACTATGATTAAATGTATTTATTTGTATGAAAAATATGGCGTCTTTAATCTGTACCACGTTATCGTCTGGCTAAAATTAACACTAAAAGCCTCTAGCAAATTTATATGTTGTATTTATCGGCTATCAAACTATAATTGCGACGAACTACTAGACTATCTATCACAAAAGATCGACTACCTTAATAGTGAGTACCCTTCTGTAGAGATAATTGTGCTTGGGGACTTAAATGTCCAACAAAACGGACAGAGAAGGCAGGCTAACTGAAGAGCTTGCAATTAGCCATGGGCTGTCCCTACTAATCGACAAGCCCACTTACTTTCCCAGAGCTGCTAATCACAGTTCTAATACTCTGGATCTTTTTCTGACTACTCACCCTGAGCAATATAATGTAAATGTTCTGTCTCCCCTAGGTAACTCTGATCATGCTGTAGTAGAAGTCAAATGTCCAATCGAACCTCACCCATTCGAGGCACCACCCAAGAGAATTTTTTGGAATTTAAAAAAAGCCGATTGGGAAGGCCTTCGAGATTACTTTGCAGTTTTTTCCTGGAATCCAGTCTGCTTTATTAACAAAGATCCATCGGCAGTTTGCAACAGTATAACTGAAATCATTTAGTGTGCCATGGAAGCTTACATTCCTCACTTTACCAAACGCTTAAAAGCCAAACAGAAGCCATGGTTTAATAAAGATTGCGATGTAGCTCGGAAAGCTAAGATCAAGTCCCACAAATTATTTATACAAAATCCATCAGAAGAAACAAAACAGGATGATATGAACGCTAGAAACAGATACAACACCACTATTTCCAATTCCAAAAGGCTCTTTGACGCTCGAATGAGAGAGAAAGTAATGTCAAACTCCAATGGAAGCCGGTCTTTTTGGACTCTCGCCAAACATATTAACAACAATTTCACAAATAGTTCGTTCCCTCCACTCACATCAGATGACGGCTCAATAGTTACGTCCTCCACAGAAAAGGCAAAACTCTTTGCCAAAATATTCTCTTCGAACTCGTCACTTAACCCACCGGACAACATAGAGCTACCTTCTATTCCACGGGCTCCCCCCACAATGAAAAATATCGTATTTAGGGTTAAGCGTGTGCAGAGAGTCCTTGCTACTCTAAATACCAACAAAGCAAGCGGCCTTGATGAAATACCTGCTTTACTCTTAAAATGTTGTGCTCCTGAACTAGCGCCAGTTTTCACTAAGCCATTTCAACTATCATATGATACTGGTATTTTTCCAGAATCCTGGAAAACTGCTCGAGTACAACCAGTCCCCAAGAAAGGCAGTAAAACCCAGCCTTCTAACTACAGACCTATAGCTCTTCTATCTGTTATTAGCAAAACTATGGAGATATGCTTCAATCACGAGATCCTGAGCAACCTTGAGGCACACAACCTTTTAAGTGACAGGCAATATGGTTTTCGCTTTTAGATTATTTTAAGTAGTTATTGCCAATAATTAAACACATATAGCATAATATAAAAATATTAATCAATGCTGGTTTTAGCTGAAAAGCTAGTGAGAGCAGAAATCTCATTCGAAACAGATTCATTAGGAATACTGTTAAACTCCACTTCTTCACCTTCAGTACAAATAGTTTCTACTGGCCATTTTTTATGACTTGGTGCGTACAAAATTAACATAGCACAAATGTATATGTTCCACATTCCATATACACCTGTGTGTAGTACAGAAGATAATTCTAGATCCATCGTTTCGTCCCATTTATTTTGTCCTTCATCAATTTGTGAAAGAATAAAAGATATTATAGTAACAGCTGCACAAACTACTGTGGCCAACATTAAAAAATTAAACCTATAAATAATCCCTTCATAATGCAAACGTCTAGCTTGAGACATACTTGGTAAAACTGATCGTTTAATACTAATATTTTTAAATACGTTCCAAATCATATAACATAAGAACATTCTTCCAACCTCTACAAGATCAACGCTGAAGTTCCACAAGGATCGGCTCTAGCTCCTACTCTATTCTTATTACATATTCATGATCTTCTAGAAGACACTAATAACCCGATACATGGTTTTGCAGATGATAGCAACCTACACCGTAGCAAAGCGCACAACCTTCCCATACCTCTAGATATTCTGGAAGAGGACAGAAGATCCACAATGGCTCTCAATCAAGAGTTGAGAATTGTAGACAAGTGGGGAAGAAAGAATCTTGTTAATTTCAACGCTTCCAAGACAAAGACATATTGCCTGTCCAACAAGAGGCAAACATGCGACTCATCCATTACAATCAACGATCAGACACTGGTAGCGGGCGACTCCATTACGCTGGTTGGTATAACGATCTCCCAGAACTTACTATGGAACGAACATATTGCATCCATAGCAACTGCAACAGGAAAGAAATTAGGCTTTCTGTTTAGAGCACGGAAATATTTTTCTCCATCCAACTTAGCTACTCTTTAGAAATCCCAAATACGGCCTAATCTTGAATACTGCTCGCATGTATGGGGTTCGGCGGCTCCGTCAAGGCTCGGAGTTCTTGATGCAATACAGAGAAGGGCAGTTCGACTAATAAACGACACCAGTACCACCAAAAACCTAGCCCCATTATTCCACCGAAGAGCAGTGATCTTTCCTTGTTTTACCGATAGCTTAGCAGAACTCCGCTCTATAATGCCTCCACTTGCCAGACCAGTCAGAGCAACGCGACGTGCCAACTTCATTCAACTTTATACTGTTCAGTGCCCGACATCGAGAACGGATCGATTCGATCGTTCCTTCATCCCCAGGGTCTCCAAATTGTGGAACTCCTTACCTCCCCACGTCTTCCCCACTCGTCCTAACTTGCAGGCCTTTAAATCCCAAATTAATAAATTGTCTCTTCTGCCCCAATAGATGTTCTCGGTACATTTGTATTTAGGTCTATACCTACGAGGCCATCCTTAATAAAAAAATCTAAGCTTGAATCGTCGTTAGAGAATGCCGCGCACCATCCCTTTCAACCGTAAGGGCGCGCGCAGATCACATTACTGCATTGTGCATCTTAGACATGGGCGTAACAAGCGGCACTAGTCGAAGCACATAAAAATGTTAAAAAAAAAATATATAAAATTGTCAGTATGGAACAAACATACCGCCGGCCTTGAAAGTATACGGGAGGTAGCTTTCAAATCAAAATCACATGACTATTATAAGAAAATAAAATGATAAAGAACAATGCATAAAATTGTAACAAAAAAAAAGTATTTTAACAGTCAGAGATAGGAAAAGGACAAACTTTCACAATAGACCGCTTAAGCACTTCGCTAGAAGTATGGACACTAACGACGCGCACTACACCGTCCTTGCCAGGATGCAGCTGAGTTACTCGACCACTAGGCCATTGGTATGGAGGGATATTGTCTTCCTTTAGAAGCACCATGCTTCCAAGCAGATTGGAGGTGTCCTTTGTAAAGCGCTACTTTGAACGCTGCTGCAAATTGTGAAGATACTCATTCTTCCAGCGGGACCAGAAATGTTGCAACATTTGCTGTAGCAGTTGATATCGGGAAAGTCGATTGGTTGGCTCATTCTTAAGATCAAGTTCTGGTATCATATTAAGAGGATGTCCCACCAGAAAATGGTCAGGAGTTAAAGGTTCTAAGTCATTAGTATCGTTGCTTAATGGGGAAATAGGTCGGGAGTTAAGTACACCTTTAATATGTATTAATAATGTATAAAACTCTTCATATGTTAATGGGTTCTCTGCATTGATAATACGAGATAAATGATATTTAATAGATTTTACCGCACCTTCCCAGATTCCACCAAAATGGAGGGATCTGGCAGGAATAAAATGCCACTTGACCTTATTTTCCTTGCAGAAATGTAGAATAGATTCATTTTAAAGAATAATAGAAACATTTTGTAATTCAGTGTTAGCACGGACTAAATTAGAACCATTGTCGGAATACAGATCAGTGCACAAACGGCGACGAGCAATAAATCTTCTTAACATACTAAGGAAGCATTTTGAACTTAGTTCGCTGGCTAGTTCGATATTGATTGCCTTTGTGGCTAAGCATACAAATACGCATACATATGCTTTAGTAAACCGTCTGTTGCGGAACGTGGTCTCCTTTAGCAGAAATGAGCCTGCGTAGTCTACGCCGGCTCTGATAAATGGATGGGAAACTTAAAACTCTAGAGGATGGTAAGTCACCTATAAGGTTAGTAATAGGACTAGGTTGCTGTTAATGTGTGTCAGAAATTCTTGCAATTTATTCTGCCCATGGCTCCATATTACAACTGTGTCATCTACATATCTATACAAAACCTTTGGCTTATATGGGGCACTGTCCAAAGCCAGTTGTTCGAACTTTTCCATAAAGAAATTTGCTATTACCGGGCTGAGAGGGCTTCCCATTGCTACTCCTTCGATCTGTTCGTGAATCTTGTTGTCCCATGAAAAATAAGTGGTGGCGAGGCAATGTTTAAACAAATTAGAGATGTTCTCTGGAAATTTATCATATATATGTTCCATTGCATCGCCCACTTTTGTAAAGAGAGATACTACATCAAAACTTGCTAATATATCATTCTCTTCAAGAACTAAGTCTTTAATTTTTGAAATAAAATGGGTGGAATCTTTGACATACGAATCAGTAAGTCCGATGTATGGTTGTAGGAGTAATTAGAGGTGTTTAGCTAAATCATATGTCGGTGAACCAATGGCGCTTACAATGGGACGCAGCGGAATGTTGGCTTTGTGTATCTTTGGCAAACCATAGAGCCTTGGTATAGCAGCTTCACTTTTACAAATTAATTTCTTTGTCTGTTCTTCTATACTTAAGTTCTTCCCTAAGGTCTTTGTTGTTCTTATTACGCGTTGTGTTGGATCATTGCGTAACTCCTTGTAACTGCTAGGATCCAGTAAATCATTTATCTTTTCCTTATAATCTGCGGTATTTATTACGACAGTGGCATTTCCCTTGTCCGCTGGTAACACCAGTATACTCTCATCCTTGTTTAGATCTTGAATTGCCCTTAACTCCCTAGGCTTTAGGTTGACTTGACGTTTCGCCAACACGAGCGGTTGGCATCTTCAGAAGTTGCTTTCTGGTTGACAGTCTGCGAACTACTGTACTCTGCGTGAACGGAGCCCGTATTTATACGTCGGGGCGGAAGTGGGCGGGGCCTCAGTTGCTTTCGATTCCAATCGGTTTTGGTCGGTGTTGTTCGTTAAGGGTAGAGTTTTCGCACCCTTAATTATGGGGACCCATGTTTTGTTGATCTTGACTGCTTCCTCTTTTTTATTAAAGTTGTTCGGGTGCTTCTCTATCTCTATGGCTTCTCTATAGAGTCTGGAATGGTATGCTGATGTAGTAGCGAGGACTTGGGTCTCCTCAAACTTAATCCGATGGTCCATAGGGGTATGTTCCGCTCTGGCGGATTTGTCCGTCTGCCCCAGACGACAGTTGGCCTTGTGCTCTTTAATCCTGGTGTTGATCGAGCGTTTGGTAGTTCCTATGTACACGCTTCCACATGTGCACGGAATGCGGTAATTTCCCGAAGCCGACAGTCGATCTCTTCTGTCTTTTGCCGATCGAAGACATTCTTTGATTTTTCTCGTTGGTTTGAAAATAGTTTTCACATTTTTCTTTCTTAGCAATCGACCAATTCTGTCTGTCACTCCCGGAATAAAAGGCAGAAATGCTTTTGCCACTGGTTCGATTTGCTCATTTTCCTTGGGTCTACGATTTGTTGGTCCAATCGATCTTTTGATTTCCCGTTCTGAATAACCGTTGGCCCTTAAAGCATCATGAATATGAGTTAGCTCTGCGTTTAGTGCCTCGGGTTCGCAATTCTTTTTGCCCTTTCTGCTAAGGTTTTGATGACTCCATATTTCTGACATGGGTGGTGGTTGGAATTCCAACAAATCGTAGATCCTATTAATGATTCAAATGTCTCCTTAAAGTTTATCCATATTGACCATTAAATTCAGGAAGAGGAATAGGAGGAAGTAAAGACTGGAGTACTGAAATGGACTAGAAGTTATTGACTCTGTATTTATAGTACTTGGTGCCAGCATTACCTTTGCTGTAGCTGCCAACGAATAGTACTTGGTTTCAAAATCTTCCCTTTCTTCTTCCTGGTTATCTAACTCAGGAAGCTCGAAAGCCAAGCAATTTTGTTCTATGCTGCCTTTGTATTTTTTCAAATTTAACCGGAATGTTTTTAATAGTATCATCTCTTACATCTTGTTATATAAGACTGTCATAAACGCTCTGCTCGTTTTATGTTTTAACCTTGCCTAAGGTTACTTTTAAGATGCAAAGCGACAGTCGTAGTACCATTTTTGGAGTGAAGATGGTGCCACTTGCGAATGGTTTCTACTTTCGCAAGTTCACATCTATAAGGATTTGATCGATTCATACAGGGGATGTCTCTTCATTAGTGACTGAAGAGACATAACCTATACTACACTGATGAGCTCTAAAAAGAGCGAAACACGGTGTCTGTAGTTGGTATTGCCCTTGTATGAGCTGATTAATATCCTTATACTTATGTCGCAGCATCTAACGGTGTCTTGAGTCAGAAAATATAACCAAACTCCAATCCAGTTTAAAACTAGATTTATTATTGACAGCACGGCACTAGATACGTTTTGTATCATCTCTTACATCTTATATATATATATATATATAATCCCAGGAAGTCTTTGCTGATTGTTAGATAATAAAATGATGAAGATATTGGGTTTTGCAGCAATACGAAAAGTGTACTCTTATAAGTTTTTTATTGCCAAGCTTTCGATTATGAATATAATCATCTTCAGGGCGCCACAATACTTTATGTTATACTATGGACTAATAATTTTTTACAAATATATTAACTTTCAATTTTATTATAAAATTTAATAACGGTTTTAATTCGGTTTTATGTTAAATACTCTTAATGGACCTACGATCTTGTTTCGTATAAATTTCAAAACCTAATTTCGGTTTCAGAGGACAGTTCTAAGTCAAAACCCACAGTGACAGAAATACATCCAGTCATTTCTGAATTAATTGCTAAATCATATTAATTTTTAAAAAGGCTTAGTGGTGCAGTTTTTTGATATTTCTAAAAAAAAGTTTGTCGTTGTTGTAATTTTTTTTCAAAATCTACTACATTTATATAATATTAAATTAACATCTTTTCGAAATAATCTCAACAAGTTGTAAGTAACAAATTATATTTATATATTTTTTAGTCCATATTATAACATAAAGTATTGTAGCGCCCTGAAGATGATTATAATCATAATCGAAGGCTTGGCAATAAAAAACTTATAAGAGTACACTTTTCGTATTGCTGCAAAACCCAATATCTTCATCATTTTATTATTACAGTGAGGTCCAAAAGTAACGAATAAATTCATTTTCTCCGTTAATAAGCGCGTAAAAGAAAAATCCTGAAACACGTCAATTTTTAAATTTAAAAATTTATGATGCTAAGAAACCACCCCCTACTTCAATCCCCTTCCCAAGGCGTGAGAGCACCCCATCAATACGACACGTTTCAATACACTTTATGTAACACATTCCAAATTGTAAATCGAATTTTCTTGACAATAAAAAAATTGAAATTTAAAATTTTTTACATTAATGAATAGGCAATTAAATGCTCTTTCAAACGAGGTGTCACATAACCCCTCATGCCATTTAAAAAAATGGGGTGCTCTCACCCCTTGGGAAGGGGTTTGAAGTAAGGGGTGGTTTTTTAGCGTCATAAAGTGTCATTTTAAATTTGACGTGTTTCGGGATTTTTCTTTTACACGCTTATTAACGGAGAAAATGAATTTATTCGTTACTTTTGGACCTCACTGTGTATCTATGTAAGAATACAAAGATTGAAATTTTCGGGTATGCGGTCTGTTCAAATAAAATCTTAAATTATCTTAAAAACTCAATATTTCGCTGTTTATTTGACAGCATCATCAGGAGTATACTACAAAGAAAATCTTATGTACTAAGAAAAATAACCACATTAAAAAGGATGACTTACAGAAGTTAGATTTTCTTTGTAGTTTACTCCTGATGAGAAACAGCGAAATATTGAGTTTTTACGATAATTTAAGATTTTATTTGAACAGACCGCATACCCGAAAATTTCAATCTTTGTATTCTTATAATTGTTCGGTCGAAAATACTACTTTATATATATATATATATATATATATATATATATATATATATAAAGTTTAGGTATTTTGACTGTAGATGTTATAAACGAAGGTAAATCGTGGGGTGGCAGTTAAGTTTATAGGCTTGAGAAAAACTCTTTGACTTTGTTGTCAAGCTTTTGAATTTAATCAATTCATTTTCAAGACATGTTTACAAAAATAAACAACAATTAGTTATTTAAAATTTAGAAAAAATTGTTTAAAACTTACCTGTCGTGAGGTTAAATAAAAGAAACTTTAACAAACATTACCCTTAAAAATAAGTTTAAAACACATTATAAATTTTGAAAATTATGCAAATTATAAATTATAACAGTTTCCTTAAAATAAGTTGTTTAAAACTAAATGTTTTGGGGGATACAATTTGATAGCTGGTTACCATATTATTTCAAATGTATCCCCTACTTTGCTACTCTACTTATGTGTGGGATAATATGTTACATAAATATTGTTTAGATTTTGCAGATCTGATTTCCTGTTAATACAGATTTCAGTTCTTCTAATATTCTCTTATATTCATTCTGTTCTCTTTCTAGAATTTGTGTGCTTGCGAAGTCAAATTGGTGTTTGTTTTTTATCGCATGTTCTGCTACGGCACATGATTTTATTTTGTTGGTGTTAATATCACTTTTGTGTGAAATATTTCTGCTATGTACAGTTCGAGATATTTCCCCTATGTATACTTGGTTGCAATTGAGACAGGGGATTTTATACAGTACGTTCGAACTTTCTTCTACTGTTAGTGGATCTTTTGGTTTAGTGTACAGTTTGGAAATAGTTTTTATGTTCTTTGTAGCTATTTTAGAATTTTTGATGTTATTAAATAGTTTTATCAGTTTTGTTGTTAGAGACGGAATATATGGAAGTGATCTAAAAGTGGGAAAAACTGAAATGTTGGTTGTATTAATTGGAGAAATGATATTATTTTGTGACGTAACTCGGTTGTTTGTTCTCATTAATGAAGTTGATATCGTACCAAATATTAATTTATTTAGTAGGCCTATTAAGTATGAGTTTTCTATTAAAATTGTTTTTAGCATGTTTAGCCCTTTTTCTTTGTATTTTGGATGTGAAATTTTTGTTATTCTGTTTTTAAGTTCTAGAATTAGATTAATTTTCATTTTAGGTGGATGTTCAGAATAGTAGTTTATAAACCTATTGCTGCTAATTGGTTTTCGATACCATTCTGTTAGAATTATATTATCTTCCGTTCTATGGAGTCTCATGTCCAGAAATAGAAGTGTGTTGTTTTTCTCTTTTTTAGAGTAAATTGTAGTTGGTCACATTGACTATTAAAAATTTTTTAGTACGTCATCAAATTTAATTTCCGGTACTGCTAATATTAAGTCATTCGCAAACCTTTTTACGAATGGTATTTCAAATGGAACGGTTTTTAAACTTTTTTCAATTAAATCATCCAGAGCATAATTGCATAGAATAGGAGATAAGCTGCTGCCCATTGGGGTGCCTAGTATTTGTTTGTATTGTCTTTTGTTAAATTGACAAAATTATATTGCTGTCAAAAATGAATTATAAGATTTTTAGCATTTGAATTTGTTCCAATGGTTTTTTATGCTTTTTATAATCAAGTCTGTCGGGATGTTTGTATATAGTGAGACTACGTTAAAGCTGACTAGTATGTAGTTTTCTGGTAATTTTCAGTAATTTATAAATTCACTAAAAGCAAAGGAATCTTGAATTATAAAGTGGTTGTTCGAATCGTATGCTGTTGCTATTCTCAAGCTATAAACTTGACTGCCACCCCACGATTTACCTTCGTTTATATATATATATATATATATATATATATATATATATATATATATATATATATAAACAAAGTGCCAAGAAAACATGCATGTCTGCGGTTACCATTCCTACTTTTAACCATGATCCTTGTTGCGTTGCATTCCCGTTATCCTCCCTTTATACATATATATATATATATATACATCCAGCTATCATTAGTGCGTCATTGAATAGGCGAATCCCTATCAATATTGCGTCCGATGCAAAGCTGCGTCCGTATACGGACGCAGCTTTACAAACTGTGTATTTCTTGCCTATCTACACATAAAACGGATATTGTTTCAATGAAATTAAACGGTCAATAACTTGTACATCCTAAATTTTTATAATAAGTTGTGCATATGGCAACCCCGGAGTGGCTACATGAATTTGATGGGGACGCATCAATGATAGATTACTCGTTAAATGTATATTTTTGTATTGTGGCTTTTTACCAGTAGAGGCGCTGCCGTTATATACGATCTTATCCCTTTTTGTCGGTGCGCTATATGAATTTTACAAAGAACGTAGGCAACGTTGCAAAGGCCGCTGCATTTTATTCGATGTGAAACGATTGTGAATTTTATTTTATAGTATACCCTATTTTCTGCATAAAAGTACTTAAGTATGTCTAATCGTTCAAAAAAAATATTAAGCCTGGTTGTTATGTATTAATTTAGGATTATAAATTATTATAGTATTAATATAAAGTAAGTATTAAAATAAAATATTGTTATTTCTTATTGCCTAAATATCTTTTTAAAGGTAAGATTTATTATCCGTCCAGCTACAAGTAAATTTTAATATGTTATAGACAGGTCTCTGAGAAAAATTCGTTTATAGATTTTAGTTTGAAATAAGTATATCACTTTATTGTGATATTTTTTTGGTTTCAACACCAATCAAATAATCAAAATAATACTTAAAAGGTAATTGCTTATTTGATTATATTTACACTTCAAGTTCTGTTACCATATTAATGCAAATTGCTTTTATTATGGTTTAGAAAATGCTTTGTAGTTCGAATCTTACTACTTTCGTATATTTTTTTTGATTAATTAATTTATTTATTTAGTTATTTATTTATTGATTTATTTATTTACCTACTTATTTATTTATTTATCTATTTTTTTACTTGTTTACTAACTTATGACTACTTTAAAATAAAATACTCTCTTTATCGTTATAAGAGATTGTTTGTATAATATTTGTAAGAAATTTATTAAAGATAAATTTATATTTTATACAAGGAGAAAGAGAGAGAGAGAGAGAGAGAGAGAGACTTAATTATAAATAAATTCATTCTTTCAAGAATACGCAACTTTAGAAACAAATTCTAAAACAGGTTGATTTTTATTTTTTAATTATAATGTTCATATATATTTACCATGCCATCCTGGGCGTGATGACATAATCTAAGAATGGAAGTTCTCTTATAGCTCATTTTAAAGGTTAATAAAAAAAATATAGTAAAATAAAACATTAACACATTAATTATTTATACAGGGTGGCAAAACAAATTTCATCTTAAATTACATGTTACAATCCAACAAAATGTTTATTTAACAAATAGATTAAATTAAACTTCTTAGCAGTAATTAATCCGACAACTAGATTATTCTTAAAAATTTCTGAAGTTACATTATATGTCCACTCTAATTCTGTTTCTATATCTTTAAAAGTTTGTAGTCTGTTAATGAGAACTTTTTTGATTTTAAGTAATTCCATACAAAAATGTCAAGTCAATCTTGGGCACCACTCTTTTGTTCTCAAATTATCATCATTGTTATTTGGAAAATTTTCATTTTAAATTATTTATTTAATTTGTAAAAAAACTCTTTTTATGTGTTTATTTGAATTATAAAAATGTATCATTATTTTTATACTTTAAAACATAATAAAAAAATTGATATTAAGTTGTTTTTTTTTTCAATAAAAAAAAGTATAGATGAAAATTGGAAATTATAGTTAATATCTAAATAAATATACTCAGTGACACTAGAAGTGTTACACCCAGAAGAAATAATTTCTTAATCTTAATTTTTTGGCAACATGGTAGATTTACATCGAGAATAAAACGTTAACATATTCAAGAATTTTCAATATCGTATAACAAAAAAAAAATTGGTGACCCAGTAACTGCATACACTCATGTACACGTCTAGGCATTGACAAAATGAGATGATCAATGTCTGCTTGTGGCATCTTGTTCCATGCAACTTGAATTTCATGGTTTAACTCTGCCAGAGTTTGTGGAGAATGGTGTTAATGGGACAGTCTTCTTCCCATCATAATCCACACATGTTCGATGGGATTTAAATCTGGTGAACGAGGTGGGTACGGCAAAAAATTAACGCCAGCTTCTTGGAGAAAGTTCATAGTTCGACGAGCAATATGGGGACGCGCGTTATCTTGCTAAAAAAGGGCGGGGCTACGGCCGTCTAGATAAGGAAGTAAAGTGGTTTTTAAGACATTATCAACATAACGTAAAGCTGTCATACTGCCTCAAATGAACACAAGTGGTGATCGGCTACCATAGGCAATAGCCCTCCAAATCATTACTCCAACTGTCCTGTGTACATGTCATCCAAGAACAAACCCGGTATCTCGTCGCTCTCCAGGGTTGCGTCTAACCCTTCTACGGTCATCGTGCATGCCTAAACAAAATAGCGATTCATAGCTGAATGCTACATTATGCCATTCTTCCACCCATTGCTGCCGTTCTGTGCACCCATTCAAACGTTGATGGCAGTGGTCCTGTGTCAAATGTAGCACTAGTCGTAGGCGGTATGAAAACAGTCCAAAGGCTCAAATGCGACGGTATAGTGTACACACAGTAACAGGTCTACCTTCCTATCCAAACCATTTATCAGCGATTTGACGTGTAGTAGCAAAAGGATCTTGCAGAGCAAGTAGTCTGAAGTGGCTATCTTGACGCTCTGTGGTACGCCTTGGTTGGCCAGTTGGTCTTCTTCGTGCTCCTCTACCTTCGTTTGACCACACACGACACACACGCATTACCGTCATTCCCGTACAATTAACACGAAGGGCAATTTGGCGATACGACAAACCCATATCTTTATAGACAACAATTCTACCCCTGTCAAAATCATTAACATGTTGGTAATTTTGATGTCCTCGAACTCGAGGAACTGAACTGAAGAACAGTAATTAAAAATTTCTTTACCAACCGGTCTTCATGAATCGTTTTTTTTTTAATTTAAGATAAAATTTTATTGTTACAAAAACTACTGAAGATAAAACATTGACATTGTTATCATAGCATTCTTTAAATATAGTCATTCTGTTGTCAAAAAATTAGGATCAAGAAATGATTCCTTCTGGGTGTAACACTTCTAATGTCACTGAGTATAGTAAGTAATTTTTTTAATACTAAAAACCTCATTAATAAACATATAGTGGGTATTTTAAACCACACTAAAAACATAAATTGCAATGAAGAAAATAAAGAACATTTTAATGTTTTATCTTTTGATTAATACCAATACCAACATCACATGACACTCATTTGACAAATTATTTAGTTTTATTAAAATACTTTCTTGTAAAAACAACTTATAGCAAAGAGAAAGATTAAATGTTCCATAGAACATATAGTTTGTATTTCACTGCAAATTGTTTATCTGTTTCTTTGTTATTTATTAATTTTGTATTTTTACATTTTTATTCTTTCTAAAAAGGCATTGGTAGAGATAAAACAGATATTTACCAAATCAAATTTAGTCACTATATAGTTAAAACCATATTAAATTTACCTAATAATTACACATTATATTAAATGGCAACACTGTAGGACGCAGAAATGATGGTTACTTCAATATAATTTTTACAAATCGTATATAACGGACGCAATAATGATAGAATATTATATGGACGCAGAAATGATAGAGAAACATATAAATAATGAAATTTTATTTTATGATTAACAAAAAATTAAAAGTGGTTATCTGACATTACTAAACCTGTTGATAAGTATAATTAACTTCAATTATTGATATATCTAAGAATTCTGATGGACGCAATATGACTGGTTTTTTGATGGACGCAGTAATGATATAGTGATGTAAATATATATATATATATATATATATATATATATATATATATATATATATATATATATATATATATATATATATATATATATATATAAGGGCGGATAACGGGAATGCAACGCAACAAGGATCATGGTTACAAGTACCTAATAATATTAAAATATTTTCTGTTTCTACCTTTAAAATTAAATTGAAGAAACTAATTAGCCATCAAATTGATCTCACGTAACTAACCAGTTAAAGTTAATTGTAATGTATAATGAGCACAGTTTGATCCTTTTATGTTCCTACAATAAAAATAACTGCTAAGCAGTTAAAATTTAAAATTATCATTTAATATCTACACATGATAGTCTAATAAAATGATTATTCTGGGTAATTAGTTTTTCAGTTTTGAAATACAAATTTAAATATTTTCTTTTAAGAAGGTTGGGCGATTGCGAGTTGAGGCATTGGGGCTGCACTGGGCTGACGGAGGATCGAGCTAACCAATCGCGGTTGGTCAGGTTGAGCAAGCCCTTTTGTTCTTGGTTAGATTTTTTAATAAAATTGTGTAATTTATCTCTTTGTAAAAACATAATAATTTGGACAACAAAAGATTTATATATATATATATATATATATATATATATATATATATATATATATAAACAAAGTGCCAAGAAAACGCGTATTAATATAAACAAAAGGGGAAAATTATTGGGCATGTACGCAAAAAGGATCAATAAGGCCACAAGTAGGAATGGTAACCGCAGACATGCATGTTTCTGGCTCATTATATATTTACATCACTATATCATTACTGCGTCCATCAAAAAACCAGTCATATTGCGTCCATCAGAATTCTTAGATATATCAATAATTGAAGTTAATTATACTTATCAACAGGTTTAGTAATGTCAGATAACCACTTTTAATTTTTTGTCTGCGGTTACCATTCCTACTCGTGGCCTTATTGATCCTTTTTGCGTACATGCCCAATAATTTTCCCTTTTTTTATATATATATATATATATATATATATATATATATATGAACAGTAGTGGTGTTCCGGGTTTCAATCCGTTGGTTGTTTGTGTCTTTACGACGTTTCGCCAACATCTCAGCTGGCATTCCAAGTTTAGCAGCCGCAAAGGAAGCATCACTTGAAAATGCCAGCTGAGATGTTGGCGAAACGTCGTGAAGACACAAACAACCAACGGATTGAAACCCGGAACACCACTACTGTTCATTCTACCATCCGTGAAACACTACATCATAACATATATATATATATATATATATATTGATATTGTATTTGTTTTTGTTTAGATTATAGGATATATGTTGTTAAGAGATTATTGATTGAGATGTCAAAGAATTGTAATTTTAAAAAAGTCATTAGAAAAATAAAAAGTTAACAAAAATACATAATATAATAATATAACAAGATTTAAAATTGAAATAAAAAGAATATAAGTAAAATATAATAAGAAGAGTCTATAAATAAATAAAAAGTAATTGGAATTGGATGAGAGGATACAGAAAGGTCAGAGTTGGAAAATTGTAGGAAGAGGAAGGTATAGAGAAAAAGCTGAGCAGCAGAAAGGTAATGGATAAATAGAAAGGCAGCAGCAAGAAGGAATTGGAAAGTAGTTGGAAGAGGAAGATATAGAGAAAGAGTGGAACAACGGAAGTAGAAAGATTTAAAAGAAGATAAATTATTTTTTATTTATAATTTTTGTATTTTAGGACAATCAATGTAAAAAACTTTGGAATCCACGACCGATAATTTTATTGAAAGAGGGTGTTCCGGAAGGAGGATCCATTTCAATTGGCGCCCAACGTGGGGCTGCTTCGGCACTGAGGGTAAGAGATTTTTCTTTACTATTCGGTGTCAAGCTTGCTTTATTAAAAAACAAAGGTGTGTGATTCGGAGTGAAAGATTAGATAAATTATAAATTACAGATAGAATGTTAGAGCAAGGGGATAATATTGATAATCAGGAGAGTCAGGATGGACAGGATAGTCAGGGAAGTCAGGGTAATCAGGTTAGTCAGTATAATCAGAGTAGTCAGGGTATTCAGGATAATCAGGATAATCAGGGTAATCAGGATAGTAAAATAGGGGATAGAAGGGATTCATCATGGGAACAAATGATGGAAATGTTAAAAAATATGAACAAAAATATTGAATTAAATAACAAAAACAATGAAGCAATGAACAAGAATATGGATTCTATGAAAAAAGAAATAAAACAAGCTATTAAAGAAGAAATAAACAATAATATGGATTCTATGAAAAAAGAAATGAAAGAAATGAACAAGAATATGGATGTAATGAAAAAAGATATGAACAAATATATTAAAGCAATAAATTTAAATATGGATGCTATGAACAAGAATATGGATTCTATAAAAATAGAAATAAAAGAAGAATTCAAAAATGAGATGAGGAACCAAATGGAAACAAACAAACAAAAATTGGAAGAAACAAAGAAAGAAATAGGAACTGAAATAATAGCGAGAATAACGGAAATAGAGGAGTTACAAGAAGTAAAAATTAAAACAGTTATTAACAAGGAATGTAAAGATGAAATAAAAGAATGTAAAGATGAAATCAAAGAAATCAATACTAATACAAATAAAAAATTAAATGACTTAGAGATAATTATACAACAAGAGAATATGGAAAAGAAAAATGTAATAGAATAAATGCAAAATACAACAAAGAAGATATATGAGATGGAAGAAAAAGTAGAAGAAATAAAGATAGTACAAGAAAAAGAACATAAAATGTTATTAGAAGAAATGGAAAAAAGAAATATAAATAAAAATCAAAATAATATGGGTATAAGTAAAATTGAACATAAATTTAATGGGAATATTAATAAAACTCATCCAAAAATTTTCATAAGAATAGTGAAAAATAAGTTAAAATGGTGTGAAGATCATGAAGAAATAAGAAAATACCTGCGTGAGATGTTAGATGGGCAGGCATTGATATGTTTTGCCAGTAAAGATGAAATATTTGTGTTTAAAAAATTTAAGAAGATGTTTTTGAGTTATTTCTAGGGGAATTTTGTTTAATCTAAATTTAGGAAAAAGTTATATACAGGGAAATATCAAGAAAGGGGAAAACAATTTAAATTTATAAAAAGTTTGTATCGAGGGAAATATCAAGAAAGGGGAAAGCAATTTAAATTTATAAAAAGTTTGTATCGAGGGAACTATCAGGAAAGGGGAAAGAAATTTAAATTTATTAAAAGTTTGTATCGTGGGAAATATCAGGAAAGGGGGAAGGTATTTAAATTTAGAAAGAAGTTATATATAGGGAAATATCAGGAAAGGGTTAAGGTTACAAAATTTATAAAAATTATATGTAGGAAAATATTAGGAAAGGGGAGTCTATAAAAATTATATGTATAGGGAAATTCCAAAAGCGGGGGAACAAATCTAAAACTTTAAAAAAAATATATTTTGATAAATGTTAAGAAGGGGCAATGAATTTTATAAAAAAATAGTAAAATAGAAATGAAAAATTGAATAAAGAAAAATGTAAAAGTAGATATAATGATAGGGGATTCACATGTATTAGTTAAAATTAAAATATTCTAAATTAAAAGCTTGACAACTGATGGTGAAGAAAAATTTCCTACTGAAAGGAAATTGGATTTGGCAAGGTGAAGTGATTCACCAAGTCAAATCAAATTTGGGGGAAATTGATATGGATTTTTCTTCAATGGTGCACGTTCTTTTAATGAAGTGTTGGAACGTGGTCATGATTTTTAAATCGGTTGTCTTGATTAAGTATTTTTTTTATATTGTATTTGTTTTTGTTTAGATTATAGGATATATGTTGTTAAGAGATTATTGATTGAGATGTCAAAGAATTGTAATTTTAAAAAAACCATTAGAAAAATAAAAAGTTAACAAAAATACATAGAATTTGATTAAAATAGTAAAATATAACGAGATTTAAAATTTAAATAAAAAGAATATAAGTAAAATATAATAAGAAGAGTCTATAAATAAATAAAAAGTAATTGGAATTGGATGAGAGGATACAGAAAGGTCAGAGTTGGACAATTGTAGGAAGAGGAATGTATAGAGAAAAAGCTGAGCAGCAGAAAGGTAATGGATAAATAGAAAGGCAGCAGCAAGAAGGAATTGGAAAGTAGTTGGAAGAGGAAGATATAGAGAAAGAGTGGAACAACGGAAGTAGAAAGATTTAAAAGAAGATAAATTATTTTTTATTTATAATTTTTGTATTTTAGGACAATCAATTTAAAAAATTTTGGAATCCACGGCCGATAATTTTATTGAAAGAGGGTGTTCCGGAAGGAGGATCCATTTCAATATATATGTAGTATAGTAAATGGTATTTTTTACTGTTGATTTAATAATCGAAAGTAAATCGTGGGGTGGCAGTCGTCAAATTTTTTGATTCTTTTTGTTAAGCTTTTGAAATTATTTTAGTTTTTTTATACATTTTATACATACAGTTAACAATAAGATTGAACACATTTATTTATATATTTTTTAAAAACTAGATAGATTTTTTTCTATATATATATATATATATATATATATATATATATATATATATATATTTATATATATAAAGCCATTACTGTCCACGAAATGTTATTAAAAAAAACTTGGTTGAAAACTAAGATAACAAGCGTTTCTTTGAATATTTTCGACCTTTGAGTAATGAATGAAAAATGTGTCAGTTCGCATTTAAGACTGATGAAGAAAGTTTTTGGAAAATTGCAAAAGCGATTTCAGAAACAATATATCATCTTAAAAATGAGAATTCGATAGTTTACTTTTAAAATATTTTTTCTTTGAACTTTTCTTTATTACCGTAAAAGTGATTGAGTTCTATTACTTTAAATTGTTTTTTTTTATTTTTAAAATAAAATTGATGTGTATATTCAATTTAAAAAATGAATTTTAGGTTCGTACAATAGAAATGCAAAAATAGATAATAATTACATCATCTTTAACAATTCCAAATTTATGTTCTAATTAAAATTTAGTTAAAGAAAACGTAGCAACTTTTATTATGAAGTTTTTATCCACGTAAATTATCTCTATTATTTCCCTTATGAGTGCACGCTAATGTTCCATGGAGACACGGCTCGTGCACCAGGTGCTTATACTCCAACCCATTACCGTCTGATACATGACTGGAGTACTTACAACTTCTAATTAGGTTTGCCCGAAAATATTTGATTTTCACAGTGAATGTTTTGGGGAAAACTCTGTCCAATTACGTAAAAATTGTTTAATCGGCTTCAGACAGGAATTCTCAAATCAAAGCTAAAAAGTGTTTGAAACACAGGACTAAACCAGATGCAAGTTAATTTCGAAGAGAGTTGTTTGGATTTATCTCATGTTTTTTTTTATAAAAGGGTTAATTTTCATTTTGCTTTACATACCTAATTTTTAGTTATTTTCATAACTCAATATTTGTTTGAAATTTTAATTCAATTTAAATTTAAATTCGCAAAAATAATGGTAAATATAATCAAAACGCCATTATATGTATAAATAATAATGATATTATTGTTTGCCTTTTTAAAAAAAAAAGGTGATATATTAAAAACTTTTGATCCTTACATTCAATTTACGAGTGAAACTGAAAATAAGTTTGAAGCAGTGCCTTTTATAAATCTGAACATAATACATCTAATAATACAATTTTGTAGATATGTGTAGAAACCCTTGTTGTTCCGGTGGATATCTTAATTTTAATTCTTATCATAAATGTCATAAACGTTATCTCTACAACCTATACTCTAGTATACATGTTCAAAAACGTAAAAAAAATAAAATTAAGGTCCTAAAAATATGAGCGATAGCTCATTGAATTCGGAATCACCTCTAGAAAAATAATTTTAAAGGATTTTTGTGCAGGTAATAAATTGCAATTGTTATTAACAAAATAAGATGAAAAAAAAATGATCTTTATGTTTTTATTAATAACTCGAAAAATATTAATAATAAAGCAATTTTGAAAAAAGCTCGTTAAAGAGGAGGAAATTTCAGAAAAAAAAGTCCCTACTCCTGGAATTCTATCTCCATGATCTATAATTTTAATTTGACGTTAAAATTAGGGCTCCGCGCAGCTTTTACGGCATTGGCGCGCCGCCCTAAACGGGGTTTATCAGATAAAATATTTTTTTTATGACATAAAATGTTATTTTACAAATTTGAATAAATTCTAGTATTTTCCTAACACTTAAAAGAATCTAACCCAGTTGGAAAAACATTTTATCATTATTTTTCAAAAAGTTATTCAATTGTTAACTAACAATTTTTTCCTAATACCTTTGTTGGCATAAACAATTTCCTAAAAATTTGAAACTTTGTGAAGCCCTTTTCATATGAATACTTCACAAGATCCTGCGATAAATGTTCATAAAAGTTTATTAAAATGTTAATTATGATTTTTCATAACTATTGCAAAATGAAATATCTAAAAAAAAGTTGATAATTCTTTTTAAATTTTTATTTAGTCATGCCTGTTTTAATATTAAACAATGGCAGTAATTAACATAGGTTTTTAACTACTTGATTGCAGTTTCCTGCTAATCAATTGTCATTTCAGTAAAACGTTTATCAAATAGATGTCAAAGATAATAATAGTATACCTAATACTATTATGACGTTTTACAGAGTCTTTGAAAATCAAAGAACATATAGACCGTTTACTAAGAACCAACAACTACTTCCCTGGCTATATGCCACGACGGACATTGAATTACAGTTCAAAGTTAAACGGGGTTAGTATATCTGCAAGATAGAACTAACCATTTTATAGTTTGCAATTCGAAACCGGTCTACAAGTGATATCCTTTCAAAACATGGTAACAGGCATATTTTCTATTAGTATTGTTATTGATAACTATTTAAATTATAAATTATATTAAACTTACCTGCTGTCTGTGTCGAATTTTTTTTTAATGTTTACCTATATATTATTTCGGTAATTAATCGTGTTCTTTCTTTTATTTTTCCATAATTCTGTTTTATCGAATTTTAACTATCGTCTGTGCCTTGAATTTCTACTTGTATTTATATCATTACTTAATTGTTGAATTATTTCGTTGAATTATTTTGTTGAATTATTTCGTTGAATTAGAGTATTTGTTGTTTATAAACAAATATTATTGACATGAATTAATCTTCGTTTATGTTTCGTTTCTGGCCTGTTACTTAAAGTTCGCACAGATAGCTTATTAGCACAATGATTAATCCCATTTGCTGAATGGTAAAAGACTTTTCTTCTACGCATGTTTCCATATGACAATTTGGGGCACGCTGTCAGATTTCATTTTTTTTTTATTAAGGATGTCCTCATAGGTATAGATCTAAATACAAATGTACCAAGAACATCTATTGGGGCAGAAAAGGTATATTATTAATTTGGGATTTAAAGGCCTGCAAGTAAGGACGAGTGGGGAAGACGTGGGGAGGTAAGGAGTTCCACAATCTGGAGACCCTGGGGATGAAGGAACGATCGAATCGACCCGTTCTCGATGTCGGGCACTCAACAGTATAAGGGTGCATAGAGTTGGCACGTCGCGTTGCTCTGGCTGGTCTGGCAAGTGGAGGCATTATAGAGCGGAGTTCTTCTGAGCAAAATCCGTTTATGTATCGGTAAAACAAGGAAAGATCAGCCACTGCTTTTCGGTGGTATAATGAGGCTAGGTTTTTGGTGATACTGGTGTCGTTTATTAGTCGAACTGCCCTTCTCTGTATTGCATCAAGAACTCCGAGCCTTGACGGCGCCGCCGAACCCCATACATGCGAGCAGTATTTAGGATTAGGCCGTATTTGGGCTTTGTAAAGAGTAGCCAAGTTGGATGGAGAAAAATATTTCCGTGCTCTAAACAGAAAGCCTAATTTCTTTCCTGCTGCAGTTGCTATGGATGTAATATGATCGTTCCAGAGTAAGTCCTGGGAGATCGTTATACCAACCAGCGTAATGGAGTCGCCCGCTACCAGTGTCTGATCGTTGATTGTAATGGATAAGTCGCATGTTTGCCTCTTGTTGGATAGGCAACATGTCTTTGTCTTGGAAGCGTTAAAATTAACAAGATTCTTTCTTCCCCACTCGTCTACAATTCTTAAATCTTGATTGAGAGAAGCCGTTGTGGATCTTCTGTTCTCTTCCAGAATATCTAGAGGTATGGGATGGTTGTGCGCTTTGCTACAGTGTAGGTTGCTATCATCTGCAAAACCATGTATCGGGTTATTGGTGGCTTCTAGTAGATCATTCATTTTCACAGTAACCTGCTTCCGTGTAAGTAATCATCGACCATGGAAAAAACCTCGTGGTTTTGGTTTCAATGGAAGCTCATCTTTCTCATTTAATTGTGGGTTTTCAGACCAAACCTCTAATTTTCGACTGGGCCATTAAATCATTCTGCGTTTTGGCTGTATTTTTGGGTAATTGAGTGTCCAGTGGAAAAATAACATAGTGGGATTTGTAGAGAGATTTTCTGAGTCGATTTAGAAAAAGCACGTTATAAAGACGGCTTTTGGGGCAAAATCAACGTCCCAGGTTACTAGAACAACGCATGGTTGTAGTTTTTTTACCCTATTGCATCTTATAGGTGAGTTGATTTTTAATTTCCGTTCCGTTCAACGCTATTAGTTTAATCCGTGGATTTATATTTTTTTAATAACGCCATACAATTTATAGTTATTAAATTCATGTTGTTCTTATTTTTCTTAAATGTTTCTACGTATAAAAACTAGACACCTTTTTTTGAGCTTCTTTATTTGTAATATTTATCATATTTAATTTACTAAATCTGTATTTGTTTGTTTAAATTAATGTAATTTAATATAGTAACAATTTTCATTGCAAAATCTATTATTTTCTTTTATATATTGTTAGTCTAAATTTATAAATGAATGTAAATGTTTTGTGAACCTTTAGCAATTGGGTATTAACATTTTTTTAATCAGTGGTATTGTAGCTATTCGAGTCAGTTTTTACCTAATTTATTTCCTTGATCAATTGTTGTCATATCCTTGCGTCTTAGTAATTTATTGTATAATATTTTAGGGTTTTTTGGTACCGCACCGGCATTTATTTGTATTTATTTGTACCGGCGTTTTAGTACCCAAACAGCACAAAGGCATCTCTAAGATGTCTAAACAACGTCTGACATGGATGTTTAAGACAATTTTTGGATGTCCTATGACGCCTGCCAGACATTTTAAAGACGTCTTAAAGACGTCGAATGTTAAAAAAGGTAACGTCTAAAAGACGTCTTTTTCAGACCTCGTCAAGATATCTTTTTCGGACCTCTTTAAGACGTACATTGATTATTTTGAAATTTTATAAATAAAAAAAAAAGATCTTGCGCAAACTAAACTTTATTAAATTATTAAAAAAAAACAAAAATTTAAAATAAACTTAAAATAATAACAATCATTATAACGTTTTATTTAGCCGTTCCCTTGCCATTCTTCTGTCTGAAACTCTTCTTAGCCAGGTTTGTATAGATGTTTCAATTATTTTTATATTGTCGAAACCTGCTAACTCTGCTGAACCTGTCCAACAAAACTAGATTAGATATACATTCTATTAAATCGCTTACAATGTAATGCAAAATTTCTGAAAATTATTAAAATATTTATGTTTTTGTTATTTTTATCTTCCATTGATTTCTTCCTCCAAAATTCATGTTTTAACTGTTTCTGCATACTTCCGTTCGTTAATTATTTAGAAAAGCTATTATTTAAAAGTTAAAATAAAATTTTTTATACTTACGAATAATAACCCTTGCTAGGTTGGTATCTTTAAATGGACAATAATTTTTCCTTCCTAGCCAACTATATTTTAGTGCCTGCTCGTTTGTTAATGAAGAACTTTCATTGGATATATTTTCATGTTCACTATCAAAATGTAACAACTGTGATGATACACCACTACATCCAGGTTTATTAGAACCTGTTACTATTTCATTGCATTGTTTTGCAGATTTAGAAGGAGTTTCAGTATCATCATCACTATCACTAATAAAATCATCTTTATTTTTATCAATTGCCCTTTTAGCTCTCATATAATATTTTGATAGATTGCGTTTCATACCTTTAATTAAAATTTAGAAATAATCAAATTAAAAAAACAACTTACCTATATCTTTAAAAACATGTAAATTTGGTAACAAACTTTGTTAATTATTGTTAACAGCTACTGTATTGTCTTTTTTAAAAAACGAAATCAATAGTATATAAATCAGTTAATAATTATAAAACCACAAACACACCACAATACTAAATTCAAACAAAGCAAATCAAAACCACCTCGGCACCAACACATTGAAAAGTAAAGTAAGGTTATGTTTTACTTTTACGTTTACGGTATGAACCGAACAAAGGCACGCGGCACGCGACAGCTTTGTTTGGCTTGGTTGGTAAGCGCGCGCGCAAGCTGATTCGGAGTTAGCCGGGTACCTGCGGTGAGTCTTTTTAAAAATTTAAATTTTTTGTATTTTATAGTAAAGTTATTTTTTATATTTTTAAAATTTCACGCCCCTTTAAAAAATTTATTTGTTTATATTTATATATGTTATTCGAATAAAATAAATTTCAAATTAATATAAATAATTATTTCTGTATCTATTTAAAAAAATTAATTAAATTTGCATAATTAATTTGTTTCGTATCGGTAAATTTTAAATTGATATTAAAAATAATAATAATATTATCATAAGAGTAAGGTCCCATAAAGATTTAAAAAATACGTCTTTAAGATATCTTTGTGTAACGTCTAAGAGACGTCTGTATTAGACGTCTTTATTATAACTTTTATGAGTCTTTAGGCGTCAAGACTTAAAATTAACCTAAATTGGATGTCTTTAAGACATCTTGTGCTGTCTGGGTAGGTACCGAAGTTTTTAGTACCGGCATTTCCTTGTTTTTGGTTCTGGCATTAATTTTGGTAGTAAACAGCATTTGAATTACCGGAGTCTGGAACCGGTCTGAAGTTTTTTTTGAAGCCTATTGTCATTGGTGATTGGAAGCCACCACTGCCAGAACAGATAAGCAAAAGATTTACTAAATTGTATCTTGTATTTTTTTACTATTAGTTTATGTTAATTTAGTAATTCGCAACTGTGATCACACCTATACCGCTCATTTATTATTATTATTTTTTTATAATTAAGGCACCAGTGTATATTTGTAACAGCTCTAAATTGTATTTCTTTTATTTGGGTCTACAACATAATTTTTTTTTATATTAAAGAAGGGTCTAGTTTACGAAACTGATTTGTTTAATTTAGCTTACTAGATCTTATTCTGTCGGATTGTGGAAGGGTTGTTAGTGCCTATTACATCTAGGGGTTTCCGGTGGTGAAGCTCACTTGTTTATCATCCCTCTACGGCTGAGCTCGGGCATAATTTGCCAGTAGAGTGACCACTAACAAACCTTGCGCACTTTGTTTAATTGTTGAAATTAGATTTTTCTTAAATAGTCCGTAACCTTTTGTTAAGTGAAGTAAAAAAAAAACGTAGCAACAGGATGGTAGATCCAAGTCTTATCCATATTTATAAAACGACGCACAAAATCGGGTTTGTTTTCTTAAAACGCTTCAAATTAAACTGGGAAATTTTTTAATTCAGGTTTTGTTAAATTCTTACCGAATGTGGCACAAATTTTCTGAACAGCTTTTTCTTAGATAATTCTTTGTCTAAAATGTGGAGTACTCCTTTATCTGAGATGGCTATGGTACTTCTCAGTTATTTCAGGCCTAGTCAATCTTGGATCTTTACAAACATTACCTATCATAGACTTGCTCAATAATTGCTGTTGTTGCACTTTTTTGGTGTTGTTTAGTTTTTAGAGGTTCAACTTCGACGCTTAAACGACGCCGTTTAAACTCTAAAACCCATTGATGCACAATTGAAAATACCATTTTGGTATAAATTTCTGTTGTTGATAAATCTTCCAAAACAAAGAATTTTATCACTGCACGATCATCAATTATTTTCTTGAAACAAAATAAGTTAACTTCAAATGGCTTGTAAACAAAGAATGAATTGACAAGTTCAAATAATATTATTGGTGTTTTCAAAGGTGACCGGAAAAATGCCTACATGAAAAATGCCCACAGGTAAAATGCCCACAAGAAAAATGCCCACAGGAAAAATGCCCACAGGACAAATGCCCACATGGAAAAAAGCCCACACGGAAAAAAGCCCACACGGAAAAATGCCCGCACGGAAAAATGCCCACAGGGAGAAATGCCCACACGTAAAAATGCCCACAAGAAAGATATAAAATAACATATTTCATTATTTTATAAATAGCGTTATTAAGAAATATACACAAAATGGATAAGAATTACCAACTTTTGCATGCCAGGTGTACAGTTGATAAAACAAAATGGGAACTTTATCAAAAGTGCCGTCTCCATAAATTGTATTTTTCTTTAAATCTACTAGCAATTCCCTATCACCAAGCACCAAAATTCTATCTGGATCATCAACACCGCTGTCGAAAAGAATTAAATCAGTGTATTTAGCAGGTATGTTAAAATGTATATTGGTTGAGATAGGTATATGGTCAATTTGTTTTTGATTTTGAAGACTACGTACTTATAATATTTAAACATTTCTTATGAATACCTTCATATTTACTCTGGATTAAGATTAAGATCAAAAAGTATTTAAACCTTTATTATCTGGTAGGTAGGTATTCAATGTATTGAATGTTATTATAATCATAGTTACCATTTATGAAAATAAACAAAACGGTTTCAAGTTTCCTGAGTTATGGGAATGGGAATCCTGACATGTACAAACATTATTAAATTTGTTTTTGTAACCTTATTATACTTGATAAGACAAAATGCGAAAACAGTATAAATTATAAAATAATTTAGTATGAATCTAAATAATAAATTCTTAAATTTAAATATGATTTTATAATATTAATTTAAAAACTTTTGGAACGAAGTTCCCTTTCGGGCGTTACGAACAGTTACGACTGACGCTAGGAGCTAGCCAAAAAAAATTCATACCAAAATTTGTCACGACACGACACGACATACTCATGTTGTCTCTCTCTCTTTCTCATAGATAGATATACCTATCTTTATTTAAATAGGAAACCCTTATATAATAAATACTAATAAAAGTACAATTAAAAAGACACTAATTTAAATTAAAAGAAAATACTGTAGAAAAAATAACTACCTATAATAGTATTATATTTTATTTTATCCTGTTTTTATAAATCAATAAATTCATAAACATTTCAAAAATAGTTCTTAACTTGACTAGTTAGGTACCTACGTCAAATTACGTTATCTGTCAGTTACTGTCAAATATTTTAATTTTAAAATTTTGTATTAAATTTTTAATTCCTGTTTTAAATTAAATTGAAATAAAAAAGTAATTCTAGGTAGATGTATATCCTCCAATCCTCTGGTATTGTATAAATGGACACTTTTGTTAAAAGAAACGAACTGTTGAAAATAATGGATTTACTATTTTTTTTTTCTATTTTGCTTTGAACAGTGTAGTAGTGTCGCGACTTTGTTAAGTTTATACAGGTTTTTTGTAGATAATAAATATTAAAATAATAGAAAATAAAAACAATAATGTATCCTGACAGTGTTTCTGCACAAGTTCCGGATATTGCTGGTAGATTTAGGTAAGTAGAGATTTTATACAGACGATAATAAATGCTTAAGTATGTACAAACTCTCTGTTGTGTTTACAAATTACAATTCCTTCACTAATTAATCGAAAGGAACTTCGTTCCATCCGGGTGTCCCTTGACACCTTTCACTTTTTTTTTGATAAAATATTGCTTTTCTAAACTTGTTTAATACACTATTATTTCTTTATTACGGGCAATTTTCCGTGTGGGCATTTTTCCATGTGGGCAATTTTCCTTGTGGGCATTTTTCCGTGTGGGTATTTTTCTGTGTGGGCATTTTTCCGTGTGGGCATTTTTCCTGTGGGCATTTTTCCCGTGGGTAGTTTTCCTTTGGGAATTTTTCCTGTGGGTACTTTTCCTGTGGGCATTTTTCCTAGAACCGTGAAGATGAAATATTAAAATAGCATATAAATTTTGATTCGTCTACTGGCCTTTAAAACTTTATAGCCAACCCTTAATTTTAGATTATCCACACCATTTCTTAAATAAATTATATATATATATATATATATATATATATATATATATATATATATATATATATATATATATATACGTAAAGGTATTAGTGACTGTTTAAATCTAAGGATCAAAATTCTTGGAGATGCAGTCAAGTTAGGCTTTTATAAGAAAACTCTTTGAAGTATGTGTCTTTTTTAACACCTAAATTATTAAAATTATTTAAAAATATAGATAATTCTAAAATAGCAACAAAAAGTGTAAAAACAATATCAAAATTATATACTAAAACAAAGGATCCTTTAACAACAAATGAAAACTCTAATGTAGTTTATTTAATTCCTTGCTCTAATTGTGATAAAGTCTATATTGGTGAGACATCCCGTACTATATACAGTAGGAACATATCACATAGAAGTGACATAAACACAAATAAATTTAAATCTTGTGCTTTAGCGGATCATGCAATAACCCTCAAACATAGTTTCCAATTTTCTGAAACAAAAATATTAGAAAAAGAAAAAAACTATCATAAACGTTTATTTTTAGAAATGACAAACATACAAAAAACTGAAAATTGTATAAATAGAAAATCAGATATAGAAAAATTAAGTAATATTTATTGCTACATCCTATCTCATAATAATAACTATTTATAAAAAATCAATTAATAATTTTAAACAAAAAAATAAATAAAAATAGAACATATTATTTATACACCTTTTCTTATATCAAACAACCATATTTACCACCACTATAAATTGAAAATAATCGAATCACTACGAACGATAAATATAAAAATTAAACTTAACTAAATTGAGTATACATTATTTTCTATTAAAATATATATATTTTTTTTTTGTTACATAAAGTGTACTTACTGTGATGTAGATTTTGTAGTACCTTAGAAATTTTGAAATATAAATTTTAACAACTGTCATTTTAATATAAACTATAAATGTGTTCATATAAAATAGAAATTGCTAAGAAAATGTTAACCTCAAGAAGAGTAAGTTTAAATTTTCATTTTTATAAAAAATATTTGTATTTAACAATATTTTTTATCTTGTAGAAAGTCTTGATAATGAATTAAATAAATTCGAAAGCTAGACACATACTTCAAAGAGTTTTCTTATAAAAGCCTAACTTGACTGCATCTCCAAGAATTTTGATCCTTATATATATATATATACAGGGTGTTTCTAAATTGATGCGAAATATTTCACAGGGTGATTTTTCAGCAAAAATTAAGGGGGGTCTTTCATATAAATTTTTGTTCAAAATCGCTCTCCCTCCAAGTTACAGCCCCTTAAAGTTGGGGGAAAACCATTGTTTTTATTTAATATCTCCACTATGGAAGAATTTAGAAAAATGAAATTTGGCAGATAATTGATGCTAATAAAATGGCATCTTTTGACAATTTTTGTAACCCTGCAATGTTTATACAAGGGGGTGAAAAAATCAACCCTTATGATATTTTGCCTCAGAACTTTTTAATTCGTCTACATTTTCATACTTTAAAAAATGATTTAAGAAGACGAACTTAAACTGCAACTTTTTTATGTCTTGACTATTTCTCGTAAAATTATTAGTTTGATCACAAAAAAATAAAATAGGTTACAATTCGATATTACTTATTCCTTTTTCACATAAATCCAGAAGCGTTATTGTGAGTAAGCAGGTGTCAAATAATGTCATAATTGGCAGATAATTATTGCTAATAAATTGACATTTTTTGACGGTTTTTGTAGCCCCGCAGTGTTTATACGAGGGGGTGAAAAAATACTAGCCTACTTTATTTTTTTTAACAAACGATAACCCCTCTGGATGTATGTACACAAGGAATGAGTAATATTTTATTTTTTTATGGTCAAAGAAACAACTTACTGAGAAATAGTTAAAACGTAAAAAAGTTGCAGTTTAAGTCCGCCTTCTTAAATCAATTTTTTAACTAGGAAAATCTGAGGCAAAATATTATAAGGGATGATTTTTTCACCCCCTCGTATAAACATTGCGGGGCTACAAAAACCGTCAAAAAATGTCATTTTATTAGCAATAATTATCTGCCAATTATGACATTAATTGACATCTACTTACTCTGTTTTTAACAAACAATAACGCTTCTGGATTTATGTGAAAAAGGAATAAGTAATATCGAATTGTATACTATTTTATTTTTTTGTGATCAAACTAACAATTTTACGAGAAATAGTCAAAACATAAAAAAGTTGCAGTTTAAGTCCGTCTTCTTAAATCAATTTTTTAAGTAGGAAAATGTGGACACATTAAAAAGTTCTGTGGCAAAATATCATAAGGGTTGATTTTTTCACCCCATTGTATAAACAATGCGGGGTTACAAAAATTGTCAAAAGATGCGATTTTATTAGCATCAATTATCTGCCAAATTTCATTCTTCTAAATTCTTCCATAGTGGAGATATTAAATAAAAACCATTGTTTTCTCCCAACTTTAAGGGGCTGTAACTTGGAGGGAGAGCGATTTTGAACAAAAATTTATAGCAAAGACCCCCCTTAATTTTCGCTAAAAAATCACCCTGTGAAATATTTCGCATCAATTTAGAAACACCCTGTATATATATATATAAGAATAAACTATTTGGTGATATGTTTGGGGATAGCAGCAAAAGGTAAAAAAGTAAACTCTATGTAGTTACGCTAGCTTTCGGAAATTTTATTGACTTAAATCCATCATCAGGCAATCTACAATAGAATGAGGTAATGGCTTATTCAATTATCTAAAAAACTGAGGGTTATTTGCAACTATGTGAGGTTGAAAAAATTGTTGGTATGATTATGAATTTTCTGAAGTATGTTTAGGAATACAATAACTACTTTGCAATTATGATTTACACTAATGTTATTTACAACACATTATTCTACACTAGGTTAAAAATCTATACTATTGATTAACGATCCATCTCGTTTAACATGTGGTTTCAAAATGATAGGTTAAGTCTTCCTTTTCCGGCTGTCAACTATCAGTCTTGACAGATGCCAGTCGTAAAAAGAAAAAGAGGAAATAGTGGCCTTTTGCTGTTACCTAGCCACCAAACCAAAAACCGAAATTAATATTGACGTCACCAACAACCAAAATTTCAAAAGAGGAATTAAGGATGGATATATGTTCTCCATTTTAATCTACCACTACTTTCGTTTTAATAAAGTCAATAACTGAGTATTAAAACTTCTTTTTATCAAAAGGTTGTCTATATACGTTATACGAGGTATTCTTATTCAGTACCACCTATGAGTATTTTACTTCTGATATCAAGGTTCATTCGTTATCATGATCTATAATTTTCTTAGTTTTATCTAGATTTAAGAAATAAGAGTAAATGTTACTAAGGTTCTTGATATCAGATCTTTTATTAATACACTCATCTTCATGTGATATCCAGGCCATCTCCAGAAAGAGTCTTTTACTGTGATTACTCTCCTTGTCTAACACTACAGCTGAATCATAATTTATTATGTGATCTAAGTTGAATACATGTTCAGCCAAGGAGCATCTTTCTGGATACCGTCTGGCATCACTTTTATGTGATATTATACGACCATTTAGAGTCCTTGACGTTTCTCCCACATACACTTTATTGCAATTTCTGCATAAAATTTTATATACTATTTCTGACATAGATTTTTTCGGAGTTTTGTCTTTTACTTTGCTAAAAATGGATTCTATTTTTAACATTGTTCTGTTAGCTATATTAATGTTCAAAATGGGTTTTAATATTCTGGTTACTTTAGGTGTCAGGTCTCTTATGTAAGGTAGACTTACATATGTGATTCGAATTGTTGTATTAAAAAGTATGTTATTAACTAATTTTGTAGGATATGAGTTGTCTATAAATAGATTTTTTAAAATGTGTAGGTTTTTGTTGTGGAAACTCTTATCAGATATCTTTAAAACCCTTGTTTTCATTTGTTTAATTAAATTTATTTTCATTTGATGTTTATGATAAGAATGGTAATTTAGATAGCGCCTAGAGTGACATGGCTTCCTATACCAATCTATCTTAACGACGTTGTCAGTTTGTCTGATAAACCTAGTGTCCAAGAACGGTACAGATTTGTCTTGGTCTTCGGTTTCAATAGTAAATTGTATATAAGGGTCATAGCTATTAAAGATAAAAAGAAGTTCCTCACAACTATCATGAGGGATTGACAAAATCATATCATCTACATATTTTTTTAAAAAAGGTATATCAAATGGTATTACTGGTACAACTATGTCAAGTAGAAAATCCATCTCATAAGCTGCTAATATATATATATATATATATATATATCCAAAGATGATACATAAAGTATCTAATGCCATACTGTCAATAGTAATAATTTCAGTTTTGAACTGAAATGGTGTCGGTTAGAAATTTCTAACACTTTAAAAGACACCTTGGATGCTGCCATATAAATAGATATAAATATCATTCAACCTATATCAGGGCAAAACCAAACTACAGACACGTGTTTCGCTCTTGTTTGAGCTCGTCAGTGTAGTACAGGCTATGTCTCTCAAGTCACTAATCAAGAGACATCCCTGCTATAAATTGAACGATATCTATAGATGTCAATTGCGAAACTGATAAACAGTCGCAAGTGGTTCCATCTTCACTCCAAAAATGGTACTTCAGTGGTAGCTTTGCATCTTGTATATAACCTTAGGCAAGGTAAAATGATAAAACGATGTCCAAAGATGATATTTATATCTGGGCTAGAACGACTCAAACACAATGAGTCCGTTTTGCCAACGTGGCGACGCTGGTTGCTAGCCGAAAACCCATTGGCACAGCTGGCCGTAAGCACAAAATGGCGATAGGACTCCTGTGTGAGCGTTCGTTCTTTTTGTGTTTCTTGACACATGTTTCCCCAACATCCTTTGCTCCCAAGTACGCAACACTTTTGCTAGCCAAGTGCAATACTCTTCTTGGTTATGCCGCACTGATGACGGCTAATGAGCCAGAAACATGCATGTCTGCGGTTACCATTCCTACTTGTAACCATGATCCTTGTTGCGTTGATTCCCGTTATCCACCTTTATTTTTATATTAGTACGCGTTTTCTTGGCACTTTGTTTATATATATATATATATATATATATATATATATATATATATCGTTTTTAGACAGTTGTTCGTTATATATTTTATCCAACTGTTTTTTTGTTTTTTTAGTGGTTTAATCTAATCTGAAAATTTTAAATTTTAAAACAAAGTGAATTGTTCTCCTTTGATTTTCGGTGGGATTGTGTTTTTTTTAACATAATTTGTGTGGATGTATAATTTGCAAATTAAAATTTTGCAGCATTCGATTTTAAATCAAGGAAGTACAACAAAGCTGTTTTAACATTTTATATAAAAACAATTTTTTGTATGTGAACAACAAATTATCGGCAAAAGAAATAAATCTTTTTAATTTAATTTTAAAACCAGTGTCGGGACGTAGGTACTGCTTTTTAATAGAAAAGAAAATGGCATAATTAATATGTCTCTACCTTGTAATAAATGCCAACAAGATATACAAGATACAGATGACGTTGTCTTCTGTGACTATTGTCGTTTGCCTTTTCACGCTATCAAACCTTGCACAATAATGTTTGCTACAGAACAACGTACTACACAAAACAGAAAGTGGTAATTTTTTTCTGCGACGAATGTATAGAAATCTTTTTACAAACTCCAGTTTTTATAAAAAAAATGCTGACTCTAGAACAGAACTTCTTAAATTAAGGGATATAATACAATATCTTAAGACTCAACTAAAATCACATGCTTCGGAGAAGGTCAATACAGGTGTGCTCTATGAGAGAAACAGTGACCTGGAAGGATTAAAGGCATTCAAAACATTTATAAATTATGGACTTAAATGTAAGCAGGGTTATTAAAAAACTAGCCGAAAGAGATATTCAAAAGAAAAATGTTATGATATTTGGATTACCAGAGAACGGTGATTTAGAAATTAATAAGTCAAAAGTGTGCGAAATTATCTCGCTGCTTAATCCATCACAACAATCAGTTAACTTTAAACTTGTCAGAACAGGTCGCATAACAACTCTGATACACAAAGACCTATAAAAGTATTTTTTTATTCATTTGTTGATGCTTTCAGAATTCTTAGTAACAATAAAAAACTGAAGAGCGTGAAATGATATAAAAGTGTCATATCTTCCGATAAAACGCCATTTCAAATGCAACAATATAAAATGCTCAGAGAGGAATTGGCATCCTGAATGTCAAATGGTGAAAAAGACCTAATAATTAAGTAAATTAATGGCGAACCTGCTATCACAAAAAACCAATAACCTTGTCGAATTGTTCTGCTATTACCAGAATACACGTGGACTTAAAACCAAAACGCATAAATTTTCCACATGTACAACCACTACAGACTATCACCTTGTCGTTATCACTGAAACTTGGATTCAAATAACGAACTCTGAACTATTTTGTAATAGATACTTAGCCTTTAGGAACGATAGGGATTTAGTAGCGAGCTCAGTATCCCGTGGTGGAGGAGTGCTATTGGCGGTAATGAATGATTGTGGGGCGACTGATCTGGACCTGTCCCAGGATCGTACTTTGTTTGCAAATATTGATATTGTTGGTTGTACGATTACTTTTAAGCATAAGACACTATTTGCATTTGTTTTTATATTCCACCCTCTGTTAATTCACAGCACTTCTTTTGTCTGCTATAATTTTTAGAATTATTGCAATTTCTTTATGGTAACAATATACTAATTCTGGGAGACTATAGTTTGCCAAACTTTGTAAATTCTAATTTAAACAATAAAAACACACAATTAAATAATTTAACTTTGTTATACAATTTTATAAACATTTTTTATTTAAAACAATGTAATAATCTAAATCGTTACCTAGACCTTGTTTTGGTTAATCTTGATAGCCATGTGGATCATGAAGATATAAAGATTAAGGAAAAAAGGTTAGGCTCCAAAAAGTTCAAAATGACTAGCAACAACTTTTACCTGGATTAATTTAAAAACCCAAGAAGGGTGATAAAATTTCGAAAGCTTACAATAACTACAAGAAATATACTAAAAACTCAATCAAAATCAATCCATCTGTCTTCTGGTCTTATATCTACAATAAATAAGGTACTTCCAGAATTCCTGAAATTATGAAATTCAATAACGTCGAAGTTGACACTTCCCAAAACATCATAAATGTATTTGCTGAATTCTTTCTCGAAATATTCTATTTGCAAACAAGTTCCGTCAATTTTTATCTCTGTTCCCTCCTTTACCAAATCAGAGGTCTATACTGCATTAAGAAACTTAAAACCTAAATTTTTTTTCAATGGTGGTTGCCTTAACTTGATGGAAATCCATTTAAACGTAATGAAACACTTAAAAAGGTTTAAATTTCCACTTTATTAACGAAATTGCATGACGCACGTTTCGACACACAGTGTCTTTGTCAAATGCTGTGGTACAACTATTTTAAATGACACAAAACAATTATGTAAAATGTAAAAAGGATGGTTAATAATATGCCAAAATTTTATTTTAGGGTGAATTTAGGTGAAAAGGTTTAATAATGGGAAATTTCCAAAATCTGTTTGTTCATTTAATAGCAATTGTGTTACTTTTCTTTTATTTATTTCCATTATTTCTAAAGGGTTTAATTTTTTAGATTTATTTTCGGAATGTAATATTTTAAAATTATCATCAAATGTGTGTATGTTTTCTATGAGGTGATTTGCATAGTGTGAGTCACTCTTTCTATATAAAAAACTTCTCTTATGTTCTTTTATACGTGTATCGAAAGATCTTCCTGTTTGTCCTACGTACATTTTGTTGCATGAACCACAAGTTAGAAGATAAACACCTGATTTATTTATAGACAAACTTGTTTTTAAAAAAACATTTAATAAAACCATTAAAATGATTTATCCAATATCTAAAAATAAACAAGAAAAATTTAAAACTCTCACGTATACAGGAAAAATTACCAGAAAAATATCTAGACACTTCAAAAGAAATAATTACAATATAGCATATAAAACAAATTACACTTTGGGTAAATTTATAAAAAATAATAAAGCTAAAACTAACTTCAAAAATAAATCAGGTGTTTATCTTCTAAATTGTGGTTCATGCAACAAAATGTACGTAGGACAAACAGGAAGATCTATCGATACACGTATAAAAGAACATAAGAGAAGTTTTTCATATAGAAAGAGTGACTCACACTATGCAAATCACCTCATAGAAAACATACACACATTTGATGATAATTTTAAAATATTACATTCCGAAAATAAATCTAAAAAATTAAACCTTTTAGAAATAATGGAAATAAATAAAAGAAAAGTAACACAATTGCTATTAAATGAACAAACAGATTTTGGAAATTCCCCATTATTAAACCTTTTCACCTAAATTCACCCTAAAATAAAATTTTGGCATATTATTAACCATCCTTTTTACATTTTACATAATTGTTTTGTGTCATTTAAAATAGTTGTACCACAGCATTTGACAAAGACACTGTGTGTCGAAACGTGCGTCATGCAATTTCGTTAATAAAGTGGAAATTTAAACCTTTTTAAGTGTTTCATTACGTTTAAAACCTAAACTAACCAGTGGCGATAACAAAATTTCCAGTTTCCTTTTCAGAGATTGTGCTTCTGTTCTGGTCATACCACTTAAAATTATTTTCAATCTAGCTCTATCATTACAGTCCTTCCCAGACGTGTTGAAGATTTACAAGATATTTCCCATTATGAAAGAAGGCAATAAAAACAACATCGCAATTTTTCTAAGGCCTTTGAAATCTGTCTGTATAATGGAACTGCTCCGTGAGTTAAAAATATTATCTCAAACTCTCAACACGGTTTTATTGCCAGACGCTTAACTACAACTAATATCACTTGTTTTACCCTATATATTAGTGACGCCTTAGAAAACCGACTTCAATTAGACACAGTGTTAACTGATTTCTCAAAGGCTCTTGATAAACTAAACCATCATCTCCTTATCAAGAAACTTGAAGCTGTGGGACTGGACAGTCAATTGCTGATGCTTATGAAGTCCTATCTTTACAATCGCATACTATAAGTAGAGTTTTGTGGATTTCAATCTTTTAACATTGGAGCTGGCGCACCACAGAGAAGTATAGTAGTGGGGCAAAGACAGCACGGCACCACAGGTTCCAAATTTCGCCGCTAGATGTCGCCACAGGTGGCGCTGTTGGTTGAAATCTGTGCTAAATGGTTCAGAACTTGGCTAAAGCCCGCCAAATTTGAATTTTTAAATCTAGACGGGGCGCTAGCAGTCAACTGTCAATAGTTTTAATAATAATAATAATTATAATAAATAGCTTTATTGTCTAACAGGTATATCCTATTTATAAGACAATGCATGAATATTTGAGTAATATAATAATAGACTTAAAATCAAGACTTAGATGCTAAAAAAAGATAAATTAAAAAATTATAAGTATACATATTATTAAAATTAAAATAAATGCTTCTGAAGAAAATTGCAAAATCCAGACAAAGATATATGGAAAATATCAACTGAGTTGCTTAACTTATTAAACTCCAGACACATGGAATATACTGGTGATTTTAAGATTACGTTTGTATCCGCAGAAGGGAGATAAAAAAGCGCTTTTGACCGTGTACTTCTAAGTGGTATAAAAAAAGGTAATTGTGATAGGAGCTCTGGACAGTCAATCTTACTGTTGATTAACTTGGACAAGAATATCATGCATATATGTGTTCTTCTACTCTAAAGTAATGGCAAGTTGAATCTTCCGATAAGTTCGGTATGATTATAGCCTCTGGAAGGGTATACGCCAGTTTGCTTGAATGAAATAAACTTGGCAAATTTTCTCTGAACACTCTCTACCTTAGCATTTTGTACATTATAATATGGATTCCAAATCATACAACCATATTCCAGTTTGGATCTGACATAGGATAAATATAAAAGCTTCAATGTGTGAACATTTTTAAATTGACTGCAGGAACGAAAAATAAAGCCTAATATTTTAGTTGCTTGACTAGTAACACTTGCAACGTGTGAGCTAAATGACAGTTTAGAGTCAAAGAGTATTCCTAGATCTTTTATGTGGTCTCCTCTGGATATAATTTGGTTTTGAATTGCATAGTCAAACATTATATAACTTTGTTTTAAAATAAAAGTGACTACTTTGCATTTATTTATGTTTAGGGGTAGTTTGTTTCTGAGACACTACGAATTTGTCGCTTCTAAATCACGTTGGAGATGTTCACAGTCTTCTAGGCTATTAATAATTTTAAGGATTTTAAAATCATCTGCAAATACAAGACCTTTACTATTTATATATATAATGATGTCGTTTATAAATAAGGAAAACAACAAAGGTGATAGGTTGCTTCCATGGGGAGACCCACTTAAAGCTATAAAATTAGCCGATTTGAAACCATTTACCTCCACATAAAGATTTCTAGAATTGAGATAAGATGAGATAAAATTACATAAATTGCAATTGAAACCAATTATTTCTAATTTGCTGATTAGGATGTTATGATCTAGCCGGTCGAAAGCTTTCGAAAAGTCTGTATATACCACATCCACTTGTTTATGGTTGTCTAAAGCTGTTGCTGTAAACTGGGTAAAGCAAGAAAGATTAATTATAGTACTGCGAGAACTGAAAAATCCATTTTGATTGGGATTAATAATATGTTTCACTTGAGGAAAGATCTTTTCATATACAGACATCTCAAATACCTTTGCAAATCCTGATACCTGACATATGGGTCTATAATTTTCTACTAAAAGTGGGTCTCCTTTCTTTAATATAGGTGTAACTTTGGAATTTTTCCAAACGTCTGGAAAAACGGCTGATTTCAATGATAAATTAAATATATATAATAGTGGTTTAATAAAAACATTAGCACAATCTTTTATAATGTAGGACGGTATCTGATCAGGCCCTTGATTTGGACGGGGTTTCAACTTTCTTAGTGAATTTAGAATATCACGTTCAGAAAGCGAACTAACAGATATATTATTATACCATTATTTTGATTTGAATCAGGTAAATCAAATTCATTCGAAGGTGTAAAAACTGATTGAAAAAATTGAGCAAACAAATTTACGGCGGATTGAGGATTATTTATCGGTATATCATTTACTATAAGGGTATTTATTTCATTGAATCCAGTCCTTTTTGTTCGAACAAAAGACCAAAACTGTTTTGGCTGGGAAGCAATATTATTTTCGGTTGAGCGAAGATAAATGTTATAGTCATTTTTTATTTGTTCCTTTATAAGTCTTCTCATGTCTTTAAATTCAGCTAGTAAAAGGCTGTTGTTACTCTTCTTAAGTTTAAGAAAAATGCGATGTTTTCTCTTAACATTTCTTATAATCTCCGAATTAAACCATACTGGATACTGTTTTTTCCGATAAATCATAAGAGGAACATGCTTGTCGATTATGGAATATAAAATGTTATAGAAAACATCACATGCCTCATTTACACAACTAATATTATCCAGAGCGGACCAATCAGTATTTAGAAGTTCGTTGTATAACGCAACAAAATTACATTTTTTGCAGTTGTATTTTTTACTGTTAGTATTGATAGAAGTGTTGCATGACGGAATGTTAAGATCAATATTAAAAGTAAGTGCAGGGTGATGGCGATCTTCCTTAACCATAGGTAAACATTCTTGTTCTATAGAACATTTCATATTAGATACTACAAAGTCAAGAATATGGTTATTACAGTTTGGAATAACATTGTATTGCTTCAGATTCAATAAGTTGCAAAGTACATTAAATGCTAGAGCAGTGTTGTTTAAAAGATTCAACTCACTTAGGTTATTGAACGCTTCAGGCATGTTAAAATCACCAGTTATAATTAAGTTGCTGTTGAACAGAAAATGAAGGGATTCAAATAATTCAAAGAAAGTTAAATAATTAGCAACCAATGTGCTTGGAGGTATGTAAACTACAAAAATGTAAAAGTTTTTAAACTCTAAATTTACTTTACATCCCAAAATGTCAATTTTTGGTAAAACATTAAACATATCTAAATTTAGCGGAATTGTGTTAAGTGATTTTTTAACTGCTAACAAAACACCGCCTCCAGTGGCGTGGCCGGTCAGTAAGAGATTTCTGTCCTTGCGAAAAATGTTATAATTTTCTTCAAAAAGTTCAGAACTTGATACATCTTCTTGAATCCACGTTTCAGTTACTGCTATGAACGAATATTCCAAAGCTGAGACAGAAGTAACAAATTCGTGGCACTTTGTGTTTAGTCCATTAACGTTTTGATAATAAAATAAGTGTTTGGAAGGCCTGTTAGACAATCTATTTATAAATCCGAATTACGACGGTTTTTGTGACTTTTGATACTAGCGAGTATATTGTGTAACGTTTCTTCTGAATCGATTTTTATTGATTTGGAATCAGCGTCGTGCCATAAAAAGATGTTAGTATCTTTTCGAACATAACCTCACTTTTTCAAGAGGCAGAACACCTATCGTTAGCGCTGGAGCCCTGGCGCTCTGACAATTCTTCTTTTTTCAAATGGCCTTTGACGTTTGGCACAAGCAGCCAATTCTTCTTTTTTCGAGTGGCCTTTTACGTTTGGCACAAGCAGCCAGTTCTTCTTTTCGTGATATTTTTAAATTTTTCGCGCTTCGCTGTCATCGTACCAACTTTACATGCTACCAACTTTACAGTGCTACCAACTTTCGCGTTAAATACAATTTAATTAAAAAAATTCTTTACAGAATCGAACCCGGGTCCCCCGTATAATAAAGAAATACGTTAACCACTACACCATCGCAGCATTTAATAAAATGTGACAAACAATAGTAGAAATAATCACAATTTACAAAAAAAAAAATTTATAGTAGAAAGTTTTTTTTACTAATTTATAGGTTATATTACTATTATATAAATTATTTTGTTACTTTTACATGTAAGAACCAAAAAAAAGAAAAAAACTTCTCTCTCGCGAGATTGATCCCATTACGATAACCCAACATTCCCAAAAGAATTGTCACAATCAGCCGCTTATCCAAATAGGCCACGCCAAACTTATATGAAGTCTTTTAAACTGATAATATGTATACATATTTAATTTAATAACAATTCAGTATAAATTTCGAAATCTATGTATATACATAAACACACTTGAAACATGCATTGTCATTCAGTTCTTAGCTATCCTGAAAATTTCGGAGCTCTAGGTAGTCGGGAAATAGGTTTAAATTCGATTACCAAATTCCACGAAATGACAAAGAGACAAAGATCACGGCGAAAATATAAAAACTTTCTAATAAAAAATAATAAACAAGTTTTATCGCAATAAAGATAACAGACAGAAATATTTTAAATCAGTTAATTCCAAAAGAATTTAATGGGTGACGTATTTTTTAACGGGGTAAGGGTGTAGGGTAAGATGAAGCGTCAAAAAGTCCTTATTGATAGTGCGAAAAGGACATTATAGCTATATCTCGTGAATGGTTTAATAAATTTCGTCGTGTGACATATCGTTGTAAAACGAATGCTGAACGGGGTAAGATATAGCGTCAAAAACTCCGTATTGATGACGCTAAAAGGGCATTATTGCTATATATCGTGAATTGCTTAACGAATTTCGTCGTGTGACATATTGTTGTAAAGAAAATGCTAAACTGGGTAACATAAAGCGACAAAAAGTCCATATTGATGACGCCAAAAGGGCATTATTGCTATATCTCGTGAATAGCTTAACGAATTTTATAGTGTGACATATCGTTGTAAAGAAACTGCTGAACGGGGTAAGATAAAGCAACAAAAAGTCCGTATTAATATTACCAAAAGGGCATTAACGTTGTATCTCGTAAACAACCAGACGGATTTCGACGTATAACGTATCATTGTAAAGGGGTTGCTGTATAGGGTAAGATAAAACGTTAAAAAGTCCGTATTAATATTGCCAAAAGAGCATTATCGCTATATCACCTAAATGGCTTCACAAATTTCGTCGTGTGACGTATGGTTGTAATGGGGTTGCGGTATAGAGTAAAATGTAGCATCAAAAAGTCTGTATTGATTTTGCCAAAAGAGCATTAGCGTTGTATCTCTTTTATAATTACCTAAGATCATGTTAGCTGCGCCAACTTCAGACTACGGTAAGGACGGGATCTGCATTACCAACAGACAGCGTTAACTTCATATCCAACTGTCACACATCCTCGAATTATAATAAACAATCAATCCACCAATTAATAAAAGAAGAAAAAGACGTTGTTTAGCTAAGCTGACAGGATTTACCTCAAATCAATTGAAATATTTAAGATCAAAGCCAATAAGTAGTATAAAATCAAAGTTATTAAAAGACATTTCTGAACAAAAAGTAGCAGAAAGGCTGAGCAACATGGAACCAGAGTTATCAAAAATTTCGAAACAAAAAGTAGAAAATCTAATAAAACCAGAGTTATCAAAAATTTCTGAACAAAAAATAAGAACCCAAACAAATTTAGAACTATCAAACGAATTATGGCCTAAACACTATGCTCAGAATGAGCCAAATATATAAGTCGTTCATTTAAGAAGTTTGTACAACAATAGAGGTTCGCAAGAGGAAACTACCAAGATCAATGAAGAATTAGAAAATTTAGGAATTATTAAGAAATAGGTTGTGTAAAAAATATGGTTAAAACTAGAAAATGTAAACGATGTTTTGAGCAATAAAAACGATGTTTTGTTCAACGTTTAATGAATAAAAATTATGATACGTTGAAATACGCTAACTTAATGTTTTTTTAACGCATTATAAACGTAAAAATTCATATAAAAGCCTATAAGAATACATTTAAAATTTGTGTAAAAATATAGCTAAAACTAGAATAACGAATAGAAATTTGGATACGTTGAAATGCTTAAAACTAACGTTTTTTGACTTATACGAAAAGTAAAAAATCACATTAAAACCTATATGAACACATGTAAAATTTGTGATAAAATATAGTTTCTACTGAAATAAAAATGATAACCACAAAACGAAAACGACGTTTTGCTCAACGTTTAACGAATAGAAATTATGATACGCTGAAATACGTAAACTTAACGTTTATTTAACGCATTACGATTGTCAAAATTTATATAAGAACCCATAAAAATACATGTAAAATATGTGAAAAAATATAGTTAATACTAGAATAAAAGTGATAACCATAAAACGATGTGTATAGCAACGAAAACGACGTTTTGTTCAACGTTTAACGAATAGAAATTATGATACGTTGAAATGCGTAAACTTAACGTTTTTTGACACATTAGAAACGTAAAAATTCACATAAAACCTACAAGAATACATGTTAAAATTGTGTAAAAAATAAAGCTAAAACTAGAATAAAAATGTAAACAATGTTTTGAGGAACGAAAACGACGTTTTGTTTATCCTTTAACGTATAGAAATTATAATACGTTGAAATGTGTAAATTTAACGTTTTTTAACGCATTATAATCATACGTTGTAGCGAAAAATTTTTTGGTAAAAATTGTTGTAGAATGCTCCAGTGGTAATGTTTGTTTTTAAAACGATTCTTTTGTACTTTAACAATTTTACTATTGCTTTGAATATAATCTTCTTTAGGCAGCACATATGTAAGAGAATGGACTTGTTTGTCGATTTTTATGTGATTACAGTTTTAGTTATTGAAACTCTGATTAGAAATAACATTTTATTTTGAACCACAATAACCAACAAAGTAAAAATTGGTAATAATTTTCTCAGACCGCGTAGACCAAAACAGGAAATTTAATAAAAATTGATATCATCTTTCTCAGACCGCGTAAACCAAAACAAGAAATGTATCAAAAATATTCTCATACCACAATAATAATTTGGGTACTATAAAAAACAAAACTCACTCAAATGAATTTAATTGTGAAGTCAACCTTAATAGAACAACAACAACATTCTTCCGAAAATAGTAAACCAGTGCTCATCGTCTGCTACAATAAAGGTAATTATTTTCTGTTTTATATAAAAATATTTATGCTAATTTGAATATATATCATAGATGGATCTATCAAAATTAAATGCTGTGTCTTTACTCTAAAAAACAACAAACCTGTCCGAAAGCTGTCTGATCTGGAAAAAAACAAGCCATATAAGGTGCTGGACGCAAAAATAGCAAATACTAAATTTGGGCATTCAGTCTTACTCGATTTAGAGGAAGCAGTGATATTTCTACCCCAACGGGTGACAACAGTTTACGAACCAATAATAGCAGAGTTTAAAACTGAAAAATACAACGTTGTTTTCCAAGGGTTCATCGGAACAGGCAAAACCAACCCTACTACGATTTTTGAAATTACAGAAAACTAATTGTTAGTTTTTATTTCTTAATAATTATGGGTTACATAGGGCTGATGCTATACTGCAAAAAAATTGTCTTAGGCATAGAGGGTGTTAATTAACAGTTTTTCGCATAGGAAAACAAATAAATTATTAGTTTTCATAAAGTAATTAGAGATTGGGACTTTAAGAAATTTACAAACAAATTTGTGACATTTAAAATCGTTTAAAGTAAAATGATTCGATCTATGTTCTTTTTTAATCAAGTAATAGCATTTCTGTTATCGTTAATTTAATGCATTAAAACCTTAATTTGTGATTCACACTTTAGCATGGGGTCATCGTAATATAATGCTCGACTAATGTTACTCGTCGTTAAGAAAAATAAAACAGTTCTTGAATGTTTAACTATGTGTACAATAAATTTTTTATCTGAATCTATAGTGTTTTAAGAGAAAAGAAGGAAAACTAGTATTTTTCTTTAACGAAGCGTGTATTGTAAATTATAAATTGTTAGTTGAGCGCTTTCGGCCTAAACACTGGCCATTATCAGAGCTAAAACTAAATTAGACAAATCACAATTTTGTAAAAAACAACAAATTGGTAACTTACGTCCTAATGTTAATCAATACCCCAGAGGAGAAAATGAAAAAAAGACTGTACAGTTATCCAAAAATAACCATTCCGTAGGAGAAGCTACTGCCATGGGGTAGCCGATAAAACAACATCAAACATATATAAAAAGTTGAAACTTCTGGGCTCTTTGAAGAAGAGAAAGGAAGGGAAATAAAAATGAAGATTAAAAACAGTCGTCGTAAAAGCTGCAAGAAAAATTTTTTAAATTTAATGAATGAAAAGTTAGAAGCCAAAAAATTTTTCTTGCAGCTTCTACGACGACTGTTTTTAATCTTACTCGCAAAATTGAAAAATATTGTTGCGAGATTTTATAACAAAAATTTCGCAAAACAAGAGATATTACCGTAATCCTTGAATGATTTTAAGCAAAAAACCTTCTTATGTATTTTTCAAATTAAAAATCCTTAATCATTTGAAAAACTCTGCGATGACTATTCGACACTTAAGATCATAAAGTATGGGATGAAATCGGGTGCAAAATGAAAATGCAATAATTTTATTACTTTTTAACGCTATAAACAATATTCATACCCTTCATACGTCGTACGTTACAGGAGATTAAATGCATATTGGTTATAGCGTTAAAAAGTAACAAAAAGATTGTATTTTCGTATTGCAACCGGTTTCATCTTAAACTTTATGATTTTAAGTGTTAAATAGTCATCGCAGAGTTGAAGAATATTAATTATATAAAAAGTTATGCAAATTTGAAAAATGTAAAAAATGCTATTTTTCGAATGTTTAACAATTTTTTATTTCAAAACATTGCGTCTGATGAAAAAATACCTAAGAAGCGTTTTTATTTAAAATCGATCATAGATGACGGTAATATTTTTTGTTTTGCGGAAAAACAATTATTTTATTAGTAACAAATGTCCTAACCATTTTTTGGGAAACCACCCTTGATATTTGTAATCAGGGGGTCAAAATACACAGAAAAAACTTTGGTGGAGCCTTGTCTCTTTGACGGCTACGAAAACCCTCTGGGCTCCCGGACTATATATGAACTAAAACGATATGCTAAACGTCTAAAAATCCCAAATTTAAGAGGTGTATTTATGCGAGACACATTGCCTAAAACTGGTCCTGCTCAACGCGAATGCGCAATCCTAAATTTGGATATAAGCAAAAATCATGGAACTCATTGGGTGGCGTATCCAAAGATAAACAATAACGTGGAATATTTTGACTCATTTGGTAAGTTGAAACCACCGAAAGAACTTGTGGATTATTTGGGATCTGCTGCAAAACTTGTTTACAACCACGATCCTTAAATGACTTTTAATCAAATCAATTGCGGCCATCTTTGTTTAGAATTTTTATACGATGGAGGCTGTTTTGGCGTACATTAATCGTGAAAAGAACCTGTTTGACTTTACTGAACAGGAATTGGCTAGTTTTCCTATATGTTATCTGAAAAGGTACGCAAAACCTTGTGAATTATTACAAGTTTTGTGCAAGTTGCCGCTTGAATATAGATTGGATTTTGAATTGCGAACCTGCCTGCCCTGCTTTGTTCATCATAATCGTCCTGAGTGTAACACCTATGTTGATGGACCTGCGCAATCACAAGGAAATTCTCATATATGTAAACTAGGTTTAGAAAAATGTAATGAGCTTGTGAACAATTATTTAAATAAATGTTAAAGATGTACAATTCTATTTCTTCATCCAACCTCCAACAGTTATGTTGTTAACGCTAGAGAGTCGTGATCATCAATTTGTTTGGACACCTCCAACTTCACTAAGGTTAGATCCAACAAAACAATACAAATTGGCGTTTTTGTTTTTGTTTTCGTACAACAGTATTCCGAATGTACAGAATGGCAGTAATGCTTTTTACTATTACCTACGAAAATAACGATCATTCAAAATTGCAGAAAATAACGTTAAATACAGGTTGCTATGAAATCTCTGATATTGAGGAAGCAGTACGGGCTCTAATTGATGTACCATCAAATGCAAAGATTGAAGATGTTTTTTCATTGAAACCAAACAATAACACGCTTAAATGCGAAATATTTAGTAGTTATCACGCAATAAGCTTCAAGCACGAAGACAGTATAGGCAGAATGTTGGGTTTCTCAAAGAGGATTTTGGAACCGAACGTAAGACATAGCTCGGATCTACCAGTTGAAATTGTTAAAGTACGAACGATTCGTTTTAAAACAAACATTACCACCGGAGCCTTCTACAACAACAGACCTACTCACACAATTCACGAGTTTGGTATTAGTGTTGATCCGGGTTACGCAATCGATGAAATTTCGAAAAATATTACATATCTACCAGTGATTGATCTACCAGAAATTACAAACATTACTGTGTTGGCGTTAGATCAAAATTCCAGACCTGTCAATTTTCAAGGTAAAAGAAGTATATTGGGTTTGTAGTTTAAGGAATGGGATTAATTTTTAATTATAAAGCTAGTTCCTCAACACAACAGCCTGTAGTATTGAACAAATCGTTAAACTGTTCGGTACAGCTGAGCAAGAAAAACATTTTATTTCTTAAATCGCTTGGTTTTCAAATTATTAATAACGGAACGTATACGAACAATTTAAGATCCAATGTTTGATCTCTATCGAGAACCGACTCAGGATGAATCGATTAGAAAATCCGAATACCGATCTTACACACCGTTCATCAAATCGTTTAGCTGTAGCGACATTGTAGAATTTAGTGTAAATCAGGTGGACTCATTCTTTGCAATGCATGATACGTTGTTGGCAATTAAAGAAAAATTGGATATAACTGGTGATGGCGATGTTAGTTTGACACCAAACTTTGGAGCATTTCTATTCGACTCGTGTACGTATAGCGAAAGTTCAAGAGAGAAAAAACCGTTCGAGATCCTGGAATTATTAGCACTGTAAGAGGTTTAATATGTTACAATGAAGAAGATTCTCGTCACCTTGCCATTGCCGGTTGGAATTATCCCACAAATCCCATTCTCAATACTGCTGATAAATCATTTAGTTTACTGATGCCGCTTAAACATATCTTCAACATTTTCAATGATTACCCAATGGTAACTTGTGGGCGACAAACGATTCGATTCATTCGAGCTCGTAATGATCTCGATAGCGTTATTGTAACAGAGAAAACGTCTGCCAGTAACGTAACTACTTCTACAACCGTACAGATTATGATTCATTATGATAGCTGAAAGTTAAACATATTTATCCAAATGATTTCGTTAAAGAACAGTTGATGCGATCAATTCAAAGCGATCGTCCAATCGTAATTCCGTTTAGAAAATGGGAACTACATGAGCTACCATCTTTGACCACAGGAGCAAAACAAGAAATTTGGGCTGTTAAAACGACGTCTGCAATAGAGAAACCTCGATATGTTATTGTATTTTTCCAAACTGATAAGAGAAATCTGAAAACTGCAGATCCATCTTTATTTGATCACGTAAATCTACAAGGTCTCAGACTCGCATTGAATGAAGAATATTTTCCCAATGAATCGATGCAACTTGATTTTGAAAAAAAAAACTTTGCGCTTGCTCATTACAACCACAGCGAATTCAATTCCAGTTACAACAGAGTATCAACGAAACGACCATTAATGGATTTTCTAGCATTCCGAAATCGTGCTTTGTTTTTTATCGATTGTTCTAAGCAAGAAAAATCGATGAAATCATCGACTGTTGATGTATGACTACAAATTGATGCCGACAAAGGATTTCCCAAAAATACTTAAGCATATTGTATCATAATTCACGATTGTTTATTGGAGCATTATCCTTTAACGGAAGTAGTTAAAAATTGATATAAACTACTTACTATTTAGTATTTGCTCAGCTTTCAAAGAAGTTTCATCATCATCATGAGAATTGCAGAAGTCGACATCCAAGGGTTTATTATCGATGAAGTTTTTTATCCAAAAGAAGTCGCTATACAGATTGGTGGTATAAAATCGAATTTTTTATTTAAACCACCTATACCATTTCTCGAGTTGACTGCTAAAGACAAGAAAACTACGCGGTATCTGGAATTTTTTTGCATGGAATACGATACGATTCTGGAGATGTAGATTATTCCGATGTTAATGGAATTTTGGAGAAACACCTACTTGGCAACGTTGATTTAATTTATGTTAGGGGAAATCAAAAAATTGACTTTTTAAAAGCAAAATGCGAAGAACTTGGATTTTATCCATTAATTTATGATGTTGCAAATTATGATGGGACACCCTGTGCAACGAAAAATTTTGTAGGTGTATATTCAGGATGTCCTCACCACGCCAACGGTAAATTTATGTGTGCATATAATAATATTCTTACTTTGTATAATTGGTTGTATTATACTGTATTACCTAAATAAAGCTATAAAAAAAATTAAGGTTTTTTATTGAAACACCTTTTAAAAGTTTACAGATATTTATTATTGTATTAATACATTTCATCGATTTATTCTTCTTTTCGTTTCTTTCGCCAAAATTTTCATGATTAACAAGCAAACTCCGGCTAACGTTGCCCATGTTATTTGAACTAATTGAGACATTTGCTTTTTCATCGGGTCCTCCATAGTAATTTTCAGTTGTTGCATTGGGATTTGAAGATTTGATTAACATTCCCCCACTCCTTCTGAGTTATCTTTAAAGATTAATTTTAGCTTGTAGTTGAGAGGTGATGCCGTTAAATTTAAAGCAAACACCGGCGATTTTCCATCATAGACCGTTAACAGACTCATCATTTGCCATATATTGCACTCTTGTTTTGTTCCGTTTGTGTCTAAACACACACCAATATGTGCAACGTTTTGCGGAACTTTAACGTAAAGCATGTTATTTAATATTACTGTTAAAAGAACAAAATTTGCTTTTAGCAAGGCCATGGTTTTATTCGTCTTGTGGGCGTTGATGGTGTTGGTAAATATTTTTCAAAAACTTTGTCCCACAAACTTAAATTTTCAAGTTTTTTTAACACTTTTTTTGGTCTTCGTGGACAGAAATTTGTTGGTTTAATTCTCTTATGTTTTTACAAAACTCTTCAAGTTTTTGACTGTATTCTCTTAAAGTCATTCTAAAACTAAATATTTCCCGTAATATGTTTTATTTTTAATAGCGAAAGCAAAGTCCGTTATCACTCTAATCCATCAGTCGACTACGTCACACATCGCGATCCAACTAGTGCACCAAGGTCAAGCGCTTTTAATATTTAATTCAAAAAATATTTCTGAGTCTGTTATCTTTATTGCGATAAGACCTGTTTATTATTTTTTTTACTATTGTTTGTCACATTTTATTAAATCCTGCGATGGTGTAGTGGTTAACGTATTTGTTTATCATACGGGGGTACCCGGGCTTGATTTTTTAAAGAATTTTTTTAATTAAATTGTATTTAACGCGAAAGTCGGTAGCATTGTAAAGTTGGTAGCATGTAAAGTTGGTACGATGACAGCGAAGCGCGAAAAATTTAAAAATATAACGAAAAGAAGAACTGGCTGCTTGTGCCGAACGTAAAAGGCTACTCAAAAAAAGAAGAATTGGCTGCTTGTGCCAAACGTCAAAGGCCATTCGAAAAAAGAAGAATTGTCAGAGCGCCAGGGCTCCAGCGCTAACGATAGGTGTTCTGCCTCTTGAAAAAGTAAGGTTATGTTCGAAAAGTATTGACAGTTGACTGCTAGCGCCCCCTCTAGATTCAAAAATTCAAATTTGGCGCGCTTTAGCCAAGTTCCGAACCATTTAGCACAGATTTCAACCAACAGCGCCACCTGTGGCGACATCTGGCGGCGAAATTTTGAAGCTGTGGTGCCGTGCTGTCTTTGCCCCCACTACTAAGTATTTTTATCCCTCTTCTTTTTTCATTATTTATCAATGATATAGGTAGTACTATTTAGCGTTTAATGCTTCTCTACGAGGACGAACTTTAACTTTACCGTATTATCGACTCGATGACTGCTATATTTTTCAAACTGATCCAAGCACTTTGTCTACATAGTGTTCCCAAAATGCACTACCTCTCAACATCAATAAATGTAAGTACACTTTTGTGTATAATATTGATAACCATCCACTGCAATTATCAACGACATCAAGGATTTAGATACATACTGTGATTCCCCGCTTAACTTTTTCATACATATTATAAAACCACTTCTAAAGTTAAACAAATAACGGGTTTAATTTTTCGTACCTTTAGAAAAATTGATACAATGCTAACTCTCTTTAATTCTTATATAAAATCCTGACTAGAATATGGTTCTCTTGTTTGGTCTCCTTATTACAATATACATAAAAATCAAATAAAATAATGTCAGAGGCTCTTCATGAAATACGTGGCATTCAGGATTGATGGAAAATATCCCCCACAGGGTTGCGACAACCGTTTGCTACTGGGTAGATTTCAGTTCCTATCTACTAAAAATAGCAGAATTATGCATTCCCGTATATTCATTAACAGACATATTTATAACCTTATAGATTGATTAGACTTACTACAGAGACTTCCATTTTATATTCCACGTATTAATAGTATAACAGAAAATTGCTTTTATTTACCCAGTGTTAGAACGAATGATGGAATAAAATTTCCAATCTACAATGCCTGTAGCAACTTTTTTTTGTACAGAGGTAGATGTTTTTATTATTGTAACCCTGCAGCAATTCAAAAAAACTATAAAATCTGTTCTTTTTATAAACCAATGTATATTGATTGATTAATTGTTAATGTATTTTTTTATATAGATATGTTATATATTTTAACACTGCTGTTTCTCTGTATTGTGTTGATAAGCAGTCGGAATTTTGTACTGCTTCATTTAAAGATAAAAAATATAACACATAATGTTATATTAAATTGTTATCGATCGCCTTCTGGAGATTTAAGTATATTTTTAAATAACCTCGAGAGTATTTTGAACTATTTATATAAACCGAACTTATATTTTGTAATTTGTGGAGATTTTAATGTTGACACTAGAAGTGTGAGTAATGACCATGTCAATTTATTAAATATTTTATCAACTTTTAATATTAACATTAATCTTGTTAAGTGGCCAACTAGAGTCAGAGATACCAGCCTTACAACATTAGATAATATTTTTATAAATTTCTCAAACTTTGGTTTATCATGTGTATTTGACAACACTGTATCTGACCACAGAACTGTTTTGGTGGAACTTCACTTTGAAACTAATGAATTACCGTGCTATGTTCAAAAAAGACAATTTAGTGAGAATGCGATAAATCACTTTATTTTTAACCTTCTAAACAAAAACTGGAATCAGGTTTATGGTATTTTAGACACAAATGTAGCATTTCAAGTTTTTATAAGTATATTTAACTACCATTTTAATAATAACTTCCCGTTGATAAGGAAAAAAATTAAAACAACTAAAAATAAATGGATTTCTGACGAAGTTCGGAAATCGAGTTTTGAATTACGAAATTTACATTCGTTATCACGGGCAGTCCCAATTCTACGAGATTTTTATCAAAAACAAAAGAAAAAACATCGAAAACTCTTAGCACAAACAAGAAAAACTCATTACCAAAGACTTATTACTTCGTCCGACAACCCCACGAAAAGTGCGTGGAAAATTGTAAATGATTTGTCAAAAAATACAAATAACAATGATACTGCTTATATTATTAAGTCTGCAGATAATAATATAATTAATGATCCACAAGAGGTAGCATGCACTTTTAACACATTTTTTTAAAATGCACCCATTGATATTCTTTCAAAAATTCCAGGCAATAATATACATATAAATGTGGATGAAGGTAGTCAGCAATTAACAGAAAATGAAAATTGCTTTCTATTATGCCCATTTACTGAGCGCGAACTTTATGAACTCCTACAAAGTAAACTTAAAAACAAATCCTCCGCTGGTTTTAATGAGATCCCTGCATTTATAGTGAAAAGGATTTTGATTTTTTTAATCAATCCTATAACTTACCTTATCAATTTATTCTTCTGTAACGGTGATTTTCCTAACTACATCAAAATAGGTAAAATAATTTCCTTTTTTAAAAAAGGTGATCCAAAATTAATTAGTAATTATAGACCTAAAACGATTCCTAGTATATTTTCAAATATAGTTTTTCCAGGTTAGGGCGCACCAATTGTCCGTGGCGTGTTCGCCGATGTCTAATTTGAATTCAGTGCCCCAAGAAACCTCACGTAACGATTGTCGGTTTGTCTTTTTCCATTGTGTTTGAAAAAACTTTGGTGATGACGTCCAGAGCCAGGTGAGGGCGCACCAGGTGGCCGTGGGGTGTTCGCCGGTGCCATATTTGACTTTAGCGCCCCAAGAAACCCCCAGTAACGATTGTCGGTTCCTATTTTTCAGTTGTGTCTGGAAAAACCTCGGGGATGACTTTCAAATCCAGGTTAGGGCGCACCAGGTGTTCGGTGGGTCGTTTTCCACATAACATCCGGATTCAGCGCACACAAAATGCCCCCATAATGATTTTCAGTTCGTTTTTGTCGCTATTTCCAGGAAAATTCTTGAAGATGACATCAGCACTAAGGTTAGAGCGAACCAGGTGTCCGTGGTGTGTTCGCTGGAGCCATATTTGAATCCAGCGACCCAAAAAACCACGTGGTCTCGATTTTCACTCCTTCCTCGCATGAAGTTCGGGATAGTCCCCCGGAGATGACGTTCGACTGTGTCAACCATGAAGTATTATTTCAGAAACTACAACGGGTGTCAAGGGAATTCACTACAATGGATTATGTCATTTCTGAAGAATCGACAGCAATATGTGAGTCTTCAGATGCGGATCGAGAATTGTTTAACCAGTTGTAGATCTAATATGGTTACTACAAATATAGGTGTTTCTCAAGGATCTATCTTAGGACCAACTCTGTTTGTAGTCTACATTAACGACATAATACAAGTGGACCCCTCTGTAAAGTTTACTTTGTACGCGGATAATATATCAATTATTATATCTAATACAAGTAGGTATAACGACGATTTGGCCACCCCCCACCACTACCACTTTTGCTAGTCAGCTTTCCCATTAGAAACAAAACCGGACATCGAAAATAGAAAATTGTTAATGAGGTAGACAACCAAGGTTGCAGGCGGTTCTTTAATAGCCATCAGGCGACAATTTCCCTAATCAGAAAATACTATACGTACTTAACTCAATAGGTGACAGCTCGTTTTGTAGGCGAGTCTTACCGACACCCTGAGTTTACAGTACTTCTCCCACAGTGTGGTACCTGTCGTATTTCTGTGCGGAAAAAGTCGACCACCCCTTTTATACCCGAAGGAACCTCGGATATCTTTTTAGCAAATAATTAAACATTCAAATAACTACAATTATTATATAGAAAGTTTCACCTAACGTTCCTTTGCTGTTAGTTGGTAAATACTAAGTTTAAACATCAATTGTAACATCTTATAACACCCGCAACTAGAACTAGAACTTATAGAGTTCTAAAATAGATAACCAATCCTAAAAAGCAAAAATATATATTAACATAGAACAAAACTTGTAAACCAAAAAAAATAAAAATAACATTCAAAAGTAACCAAAAATAATATGTTTTGAAACGAAAGGAATAAAAATTACTGATTAGGGTATTTTAATTAGTTGTCTATTAAAGGTTAGGACTTTTTCACAATTATTTTATATTGAATTTATGGTCTGTTTAGTTCGGGTTTCCCCTATGCAGCGAACACCAACGAGCAGGTACAGACCTCGTTCGCCAGGGAAAAGTTATGTTAGTTAGGGAGAGACAGTTAGTAATAAGTTAAGAATAATTTCAACTCACTCATTTTATTCAGTTTTTTAATTACAGAGTGTACCTAATTAACAAGTGACCTTTTGGTTTGTTTAAAAAATAAATTATGAATCAGTGGACATTTTTTAGTGATCTGTATATCTTTGGAAATTAATCAAGATAGTTCATTTATTCGCCATTTTAAGGTTTCCACTAGGCAGCACGAACATTAACCTAGAAATTAATCAAGACAGTTCATTAATTAGCCATTATAATAAGGTATAGAGTACAAATATTAACCTGAAATTGATTAGGCAATCCAACGATGTGTCAAAATATAAATTCAATATGGCGGCGGGGGTCAAACAACTAAAATTGTCCTTTTTAAACACTAAAAAACACCTTTAAACACCACAAAATAAAAAGCAAATCGTTTTATAACTATAACACTCCTCAGCTTTCTGAAGATGAATAGCTACTGAATCCAATGTTTGACTTTCGTGGCAATTCAACGATGTGTCAAAATAAATTTAATATGGCGGCGGGGGTCAAACAACTAAAATATCACGTGGTTTGGATTGCCTAATTGAATCAAAACAGTTCATTATCATTGGAAACTTTTAACCTGTTTTAATTTTTTATATCCGAAAGGTAACGACGTGTGGTCTTTTAGAAATTTCCTTTTGGTTGAATTTGGTCGATAAATCTTTTTAACGTTTACAGTTAATAATTCGTGATCCTGAGTACAGTGTATTCGTTTATTAACAATATGCACAGGTGCGCGATTTTCAAGGACCATTTCTTTTATTCGTTCAAAATTAACAACCTTAGAGGTGGTATAATTTAATGAAATACCTTTAACTTTGCATACTATATTTTCTTTACCCGTAGAAGGAGAGAAAAATCTATAAGCATAATTTTTGGGACCTCCCGAAACGAACTCTTTTATATATCCACCATCCAATTCGTCAGTTAGCTCACCCAAAAAATTACCTAAAGGTGGTTCATATTCACCTTCTTTAAGGGTAAAAAGGCACGAGTCAGTATCTAAATATTTCACCCTTTGTCCTAGGGGTTGTAAAAGCTCATTATATAATTTTAGTCTTGCATGAGCAGTGGTAAACGCTGCAACAGGTACTGAAACTGTAGGTAATATATCGTAAACCTCTTCTTTGAATTCCCAGTTAACTATCAATGTCTCATCGTTCACCGGAAGTATGGTATTAACGCTTATTGAAGGGTTGGTTAACCTAGAATATAATTCATATGACTGATTAACGATTGAAGTTTTAGGTTTATTTTCGCGCATACCTAGATATCCCCAAAAACTTGTGATAACGTTTTTACCCAAGAGTCTTTTACCGGGATTCTTTTCAATCTTCATAGGGGAAAGCGCTACACCTTCTCTTTCAAAGTAGTCACTTATATATTGTTGTTTCTTCTGCTCCGTATCGCAACCTACAGGCCAACCACTCGCTTCTTGTTTAAGACCAAGAAACTTGCTGATATACTTATTAAAAAGGCCGCCGGTTTTTGTTTGGGTGTTGTATTTAGATTTTTTTTCATAATCCCAAATTTCATATATTTCCAAAATTGTGTACCCCATTTCTATAGCCTTTTCAACTTCTAGACTGACCCACGTACCATTTAAAGCTCTCTCGTCTATTGAGTGTGAACACTCTTCGGCTATACTTTCTTCGGTACAGCTTCTGCAAAGCGTAAACATTAACTTGTTGGTTATACGTGCCGGAAGAACGGGGTGAAACAGATTTGTGGGCGGTAAGATTTTGCATTTTACAAATCCAAAAGTACCCTCGAATTTGCATTCGGACCCCACGTAGATTTTGGGATGTCCTTCAGGATACTCTGCATACTTATTCACATATGGATAAAGCGACGTAAAGTCTACGTATTTAATCATTTCACCTTCTTGACACTTGTAGTATTCGACAATGTTTTCTGTTCGACCACCCATAAATGCGTCTCTCGGGTTTAGCGGAATGTAATTAAGGAGAGGGTGGTTCTCCGTATATTTTTTAATTTCATCCGTCACACCGCATTCCCACATTTCAATAACGTCATAACCTAGATTTCTCAGTCTTTCTATCTTCGCTATAGTTCTTTCATAACGGTTTTCCAAACTGTCTGATGGATCGTCATGAAGAGGTTGATTTCTATTAATGATAAAACATTTAAGACAGCCATGGTAGTAACACCCTTGAAATTCAAATATTTGGTTGGTTTCTTCACAGAACCCGTCAACTTTTAATGCAGATACAATAACTTCAGATGCTCTAGCAGCATGCTGTATCATTATTCTCCTTTGATGTTCTTCCCAAATTAACCATTGTATAGCTATTTTAGATTGATTATCCCTCCATCTATACCCTTTTTTCGGGATTATTCCTATCGTGTCCGGCTTAAGAAAGTTACGCCTGTAGATTTTATTGCACGCAGACGGTAGAGTGCTTGCTTCCGTGAAAGGGCAAACATTACCTTCTTTTAACATTAGCTCTCTGAATTTAAGACAGGCTCCAGCTAGAATTTGTACATCGGAGATACAGTATTCAATTATCTCTTTCTGAAAATCGAACACATAATTTTCGGCAGTTTTCTGATTATACCAACAAATTAACTGTTCTCTATCTTCATTATTAAAGTTATCAGGATCATAAAACTCTAAAGCAGGTATCGATCCTAGATAATTCTCGTTTTCTGTACGGTTAAATAGGTGAGGAAAATAACCTTTCTTTAACTCGACCAGACCAAAAGCTTTTGGGAGTTTACTTAGAGCCATCGGGAAATAATTTAAAGAATCCAAAAATTTTACATTTCCCACACTCATTAAAACCAATCTCGTTCCTCGCATTATTAATTCCGGCTTCAGATCAGTTTTCATCAAAATATGGTTCAAAACAAACTGATGATCGAAACCGCCACCATTGTGAGCAATAACCACTACTTTTTCAAATTTTTTTCTAATTGTGAGAACGTGTTGTATAAATGGGGATATAACGTCTGTGGATCTTAGTATTTGTAGGCGCACACCACATTTTTTACAAATTACGGCTTTAGTAGTTAAACATACGTCGCAACATTGTTTAAATACACACAAATTTGGTTCCTGTTGAACGACCCCATCAGACACAATCTTTTCTTGACGCGAGTTATAGCTACGCCACTGGCAGACCCATACAGTAAGAAGATGCAACATCCGCAACAGATATCAGAAGTTGCAAACTCAGCCTTTTCAAGTTATCACAAACAGACTTTACATTTTATATTTTTATTCAATATAAATTCATTCTGACATAATCTATACTAAAGAAAAGACCTATATTATATTATATTATATTTTATACTTGTAAAATAATAAAAATTATTTTTAAAAAGCCTTTTTCGAAAACACAACATTTAAGTGGCGCAGTCAGTAGGATTTTTCGTAGAAAATCCATCGTGGAAATTCGTGAGTTTTAACTCTTTAACGGAAAATCGTACCAAATAATTTCGAACAAGTGATTCGAACTTTTAAAAATTAAAAGGTGTTTCAAACTTTTCAACTATCCATTGTGTTGGTGATCTGAATTCTACCGAAGATATTCAATCGACGAAAAAGGAAAATAGATGTGGTAAGTGATATTTATTTTTGTTCATGTCAGAATCCTCTTCTCCTATTGAATCCATTAGTGAAAACAATAACGACGAAGAGTTAGATATTTTAAGTTCTTTTGCAAATTTAAACGTTAGCGAAAATTTAAGTAATATTTCTAATATTGTAATTACATCTGAAAATAATTTAATCATGACTCAACCTAATACAAATCAACGAACACCCGTTCTTGACATTAAAAATTTAAGTATAATTCCTCAATTTAATGGAGATATAACAAAATTACATAGATTTATTGAAGCTAGTGAAACAATTTTAAATCATTATTGGAATAGAGATGAGGCAAAACCATTTACTTCTGAATGGTATTTTAAGTAAATTAAATGGTAGGGCTGGAGAAATTATAGCCATATCAGGCCACAACGATTGGGCCAGAATAAAAAATACTTTAATACAAAATTTCGGGGATCAAAGAGACGAAAATTGTCTTAATCAAGATTTAGTAAATCTTATGCAAAAATCAAACGAATCACCGTATCAATTTCATGAAAAGGTAATTCATTTGTTAAACACGATTTGTAATTATATAGATTTGCATCATGTTGGACAAGAACGCGAATATAAACGTGAATTTTTTACTAAACAAGCTTTAAAAACATTTTTAGCTGGTTTAAGAGAACCCTTAGGGCCTATAATTAGAGCTATGAGACCCCAATCTTTAGAACAAGCAGTACAATATATTAGAGAAGAAGATAATATTAAATATTATCAAAAAGAAAATAGTCATGCTAATGTCCATACAAGCCAACCAAAAAAATTGAATTCTAATTTCCAACAACCCCAAAGATCAAATTTTAATTTCCAACAACCCCAAAGATCAAACTTTAACTTCCAACAACCCCAAAGATCAAACTTTAATTATCAACAACCCCAAAGACCGAATTTCAATTTTCAACAATCTCAAAGACCAAACTTTGATTTTCAACAATCTTATACTAACACACAACCCCAAAATAACTACCAATTTCAGAGAGGACCCATAAGTATGCAAAGATATCAACGTCCTCCAACTCAAAGACTTCCTACACATAACCAAGCCTTTGGAAAACCCCCTACAAACGTTTGGAAACCGAATAAAAATTCTGTTCAACCCAAACCTACACCTATGAGTGTTACGACAACACCACAATTTAGAATTAATCATTCTCAAAATAATAACCAAAAACCGAATTTTACATCTGAAGAATTATTTAATACTGAACATGAAACCTATGAAGAACAAGAATTTTTCGACGATACAGAACAAGTTCTTGACGAACAAGATTATGAATATGACAATGACGATCAAAACCAAAATTTTCAGGAAACACAAAACCCCAACGAAAAGACATAATCGAAGTTAATATTTCAACTAATAAAAAAGAACTTCCATACATAGAAATTTCAAATCCGAAATTAAAACTATTAATCGACACAGGTTCCACCAAATCATTTTTAAACCCTAAATTAGCAAAACTTTATTATAAAAATAATATAAATTATGAACCATTTATTGTTTCCGGTGTTTTTCAATCCTCCAAGCATAACTTCTGTGCTGAAATTCCTGTCTTTTCTGAATTTAATCAAAATGATCGTATGAAATTTTACTTATTTGACTTTCATAAACAATTTGACGGACTTATTGGTCTTGACAATCTAAAAATACTTAAAGCCAGTTTAGACTTTAAGAACTCGAAATTAAATACTCCATATGCCAGTATATCGATTAAATACCATGAATCAAACATTTCTTCAATATTCAAACAAAAAATAGACCCTTTGTCATGCGTTTTAACTAAAATTCCAGTTTCTCAAAATTCAGGCGATATTTTAATTCCTAAAAAAATTATTCAAAATTGTGAAATACCCAGTACGATCTCTAAATCTTACAATGGATTTGCTTTTGTAGAAATTTATAATCGTACCAATAACGAAATTATTCTCACCCTGGACTCTAAAATTGAAACAATACCCCTCAATGATAATCAATACGAACTATATCATGCCGAAATATTACCTTTTGACAATGACAGAAAACCCGACATAGAACAATTAATTCGTACATCACACATGAACGACGAAGAAAAACATAACATCCTAAAAATCTGTAAAAAATATTCTAGTCTATTTCATAGTGATGGTCAACCCCTGACTTTCACAAATCAAGTAAAACATTCAATAAAAACTAAAGATGAGTTACCCGTTTACAGTAAATCGTATAGATATCCATTTATTCATAAACCAGAAGTGGAACAACAAATTAAATCAATGTTGGATCAAGAAATTATTAGACCCAGTAATTCACCGTGGTCATCCCCTATTTGGGTTGTACCCAAGAAAGCAGATAGCTCTGGTAAGAAAAAGTGGAGAATTGTAGTAGACTACCGCAAGCTCAACGAAAAAACCATCGATGATCGTTACCCCTTGCCTAATATAACGGATATTCTAGACAAGCTAGGTAAATGTAACTATTTCAGTACCCTCGATCTAGCAAGCGGCTTTCATCAAATTGAGATGCACCCAGATGACATCCCTAAGACCGCATTTAATGTAGAAAATGGGCATTATGAATATGTTCGTATGCCTTTTGGTCTTAAAAACGCCCCTGCAACCTTTCAAAGGGTTATGGACGACGTTTTACGAGGACTCCAAAATGTAATTTGTCTTGTATACCTCGACGACATAATAATTTTTTCGACTTCTCTTCAAGAACACATGGTAAATTTAGATAAAGTTTTTAAACGTTTAAAAGAAAGCAATTTTAAAATACAGTTAGATAAATGTGAATTTTTAAAAAAGGAAACCGCCTATTTAGGACACATTGTAACAAACGAAGGTGTAAAGCCTAACCCAGACAAAATCATTGCAATTAAAAATTATCCAATTCCAAAAACTACCCGCGAAATTAAAGGCTTTCTCGGTTTATTAGGCTATTACAGACGATTTATCAAAGACTTTGCACGTATTACAAAACCATTGACATTATGTTTGAAAAAAGACGCTAAAATTGAACATACTCCAGAATTTATTAAATGTTTTGAAAATTGCAAAGACCTTCTTACCAACGAACCGATATTACAATATCCGGACTTTACAAAAGACTTTATACTAACAACTGACGCTAGCAACGTAGCTATTGGTGGAGTACTTTCACAACTTTCCAATGGATGTGATAAGCCTGTTGCTTATACATCAAGAACTCTAAACCAATCTGAACAAAATTACAGCACGATAGAAAAAGAACTTCTCGCAATAGTGCATTGTACAAAATATTTTAGACCTTATTTATTTGGTAGAAAGTTCAAAATTATTACCGACCATAAACCTTTACAATGGCTTATGTCATTAAAAGAACCTAACTCACGTCTTGTGAGGTGGCGTCTAAAATTACAAGAATTTGACTATACCATCGAATATAAAAAAGGTAAACTTAATACCAATGCAGATGCACTATTTTGCATAGAAATTCACTGTAATGAATTTTTTGAACACATGATGAAATTTAACGAAAGTTTTTCAAATAATGCAGACAGAAACAATATTGACACCGAATCTGTAGCCGTAAACGTTGATGAAAACGAGATCAACGAAAATATAATTGATGAAGATAATGGAAACGAAACCGTCATTAACGAGGATAATGGAAACGAAACCATCATTAACGAGGATAATGAAAATGAAAATAATGACGAAGGACATACTGTGCATTCTAGTATCGAAGATCCAATATTAGGTATGCCAATTTCAGAAAAATCTTTAAATTCGTTCGATCATCAAGTAATAATAGATTTTGTTTTACATTCTGCAGTTAGACCTAAAATAGAAAATATTTTCCCTAACAAAAAACGACTTCACGTACAAATTTCAAAAAACAATATTGCTGACGATACAATACGCATATTCAAAAACTATATTGATCCAAAATTCACACACGCCATATATTTCAAAAACGATACATTCCTCCCTCAAATACTCGAAATATTAAGAAAAACCTTTAAAAATTCAGCCTATAAACTAGTAAAATGTAACTTTTTACTAAAAGATGTAATCGATAGAGATCGACAACATGCACTGATAAGAAATTATCATGAAGGCAAAACAAACCACCGAGGCATATTAGAAACAGAGACCAGACTTAAACGCACATATTATTGGCCTAAAATGAAAAATGACTTGACAGAATTTATTAACCGTTGTGACATTTGTCAAATGAATAAATACGACCGTAATCCCCCAAATCAAAAATTAGCAATCACAGCTACCCCTTCAAAACCTTTTGAAATCATTTTTGCTGACACATTCGCCAGCCAAGGTCAAAAATACCTTACAATAATAGACACATTTTCAAAATATGGTCAGGCTTATCCCCTTTCAGGACTCTCAGGATTAGAAGTAGTTAAAGCCTTTATTACGTTCATGACACATCATGGACTACCAACATTAGTAACCATGGACAATGGTACAGAACTAAAAAATTCCGTAGTTCAAGAATTTTTCGACATGCATAAAGTAAAAGTTCATTACGTTACAGTTAATAGTACGCAATCTAAAGGACCAATAGAGAGATTTCATTCCACACTCATAGAACATCTGCGAATAATCAGAGAAAAGAATAATGGCAAAATCGACATTTTAAACCAAATGCCTTATGCGATACTAGGTTACAACAACACTATACACTCTGTAACTAAACAAAAACCTATAGACATAATTAATGGCCATATTAACACCAAAGACCCATTCGACATTGACATTAATCAAAAATTAATAAATAATTATGTACAAAAACATCGCGACAAAACGAAAGAGATCTACAAAGAATTAAATAAAAAATTAATTGAACAAAAGGAAAAAACTATTAATTACCATAATAAAGACCGACAAGAACCACTTGAGTATGTAAAAGACTCCGACGCTTACAGGAAAAACACGACACTTGTAAGAAATAAACTTAATAGAAAATTCACTAAAGTTAACGTAATTGACAACCAAACCTTAAAAATTCAAACTCCTAATCGACTCTTACATAAACAATCCTTAAGACGACCAAAAAATAATACAAAACAATTTTTACAGGCACCTAACGACGATCCTGTTCCTGGTTGTTTGACTAGCCGATCTCCAGAAGATCAGTCTAACCAACCTTAAAAATAATCCTGGTATCCTTCCTTACAAATTAGGCACCGCCAAAGTAAAATCCAGTATACACACATTCCTACACTATATTGACTTAGAACCTATTAAAAATGAATTTGACATTATAAAAACATCCTATGAAAATGCTACTGACGCAATTCAACGAGGATTAAGTCATCCTTACTATAAAGAACTTGAAAATTTCGATCGCGCTCTTCTTTTCCAAATTAAAATTACGGAACAAAAACTTCAGTCACTATTACCTGCTCATAGAACTAAAAGAGGACTCATAGATGGACTAGGGACCATAATTAAATGTATCACAGGAAATCTTGATTCCAACGATGCAAAACGTTATGACCAAGTTTTGTCTGAGTTACAAAATAATCAAAAAGAAATAGTAGTAGCATTAAATAGACAAATTTCAATATCAAAAACCATTGTAGGAAATTTCAATCATACTGTATCTTTAATAAAAAGTAATCAGGAAGTAATAACTTCAGGATTAAATTCCATCCGAACAGATTTAAATAAATTTATTTTTGAGTTTGAAGATTTTCTTGTAACTAGAAATATTTTAGACCAAATAAGTTTAAGCATAAATATAATTTTGCAATTATTATCAGAAATAGAAAACGCTGTCATATTTGCTAGACTAGGTATGTTACATACGAGTATTATAAAAACAAACGAAATGAAATCCATATTAGATCAAGTTATAAAATACCACTCAGAAAGTGAACTCATCTATCCCATTTCAAAAATAAACGAATATTACAATATTTTAGAAACCGAAGCATTTTATTCGGACTCGAAAATTGTTTTCATTATTCACTTTCCAATAGTTTACCCACAAGAATTCTCCTATTTCCATTTATATTCAATCCCTACTACCAACCTAACCACAATTATTCCACCTAATACTTATCTGATAATGGATGAAAATATGTATCAATACTCAATTCCTTGCGAAGATCTAAAACCAAACTTCTTCTGTATTGAAAATCAACTGAAGACCAGAGAATATAAAGACTGCATATTCCAACTGCTCCAGATCCAATCCAACCCTAGCGAATGCCGGGAAACACCTGTCCGAATCACAGAAAATTTCATCCAACAAATTGATGACTCCAACTATATTGCCATACTAGTACGACCAACGAAAATTAAGACCAATTGCGGGACTACCGACTTCCAAACCATAATTGGAAATTATCTCATCACACTTCCATATCAATGCCAATTTAGCACCGAAAATCAGACGTTCGTAAATCAAAAATTAGTATCCGACAGCCAACCATTGTTGCTTCCAAACATTACAATTCCACAGGCTCCTGAGAAAGACGAAATATCAGAAATCCACCTCAAAAACATACAACTTGACAAAATCCATGAAATCCAAAGGACACAGGAGGGAATAAAACCACTCATCCTGAATCAATCAACAAGGACTCCAATCAATCATTGGAACATAATTACAATAATCATAATAATTATCATTTTTACATTTCTTATATTCAGGTTCCTAAAAAATTTACCATTTACTAAGAAAAAATCCAAAGACGAAACAGTCGAGATGTCCAGCATTTTAACTAGAGAAGAATCAGTTCAAGAAATCCCATTTACCCAACCGATGCCGTTTTTCAACCCTACGAAAAACGCCACGAACTAGCGGTGGAGGAGTTATAGCTACGCCACTGGCAGACCCATACAGTAAGAAGATGCAACATCCGCAACAGATATCAGAAGTTGCAAACTCAGCCTTTTCAAGTTATCACAAACAGACTTTACATTTTATATTTTTATTCAATATAAATTCATTCTGACATAATCTATACTAAAGAAAAGACCTATATTATATTATATTATATTATATTTTATACTTGTAAAATAATAAAAATTATTTTTAAAAAGCCTTTTTCGAAAACACAACATTTAAGTCGCGTCTCTAGATCATAGAACACAAAGAGAGTATTACTGGTTTTTGGAGATCGATTGTCTGGTTGCATATAACACAAATGACCAGGAGGTTGATGTTTATTGCATATTTTACAGAATATTTCTCCACAGTAATGCTCTCTTCCTTTTTTAATTGTTTTCAAACACTCTTTACACCTTTTCAGCAAAGTGCAAACTTTCGACAAGTGTGCTTGATAGCAATCCTCACCGTAAAAGTAGCGGTTACAATCGTCACATAGTTTCTTCATACTTTTTTTTGGGCATGCAGGTGATCGCATGCAAGCAAAACAACTTCCTCTACAACGGTGTGCATTTTTGTGATCATATGGTACATTACAGTCTTCACAATAATAACCGCTACAAAATGCCGCAGTTAGCGACGTAATCACATTATAATGACCCTCATGATAAATTAAATTTAATGAGGGACCATCAATTTGTCCAAAGAATATAGTATCTCGACCTTTGCTTCCATATGAATACACTTTGATTTTATAATCTTTTAAATAATCTTGAAACTTTTGTAGTTCAGGGATACCAGCACCCTCGTTAGGTATGGTAACACCTGAAGATGTCAACAGCTGGTGAGCTCTTTGCTCCTGGATTTTTCCTGTGTCTTTTCTTATTTTGTTGTACTCAGGATCTTTTTCTTTGTAACTTATAGCTACGACGAGTGCGCGTGGAAGACAGAGATTATCTTTGTTATTAATAGTAACTATCCCTTTTCTCTGACCACACTCCTCCTCGAAATTGTTGTAGTTGACTACTCTTTTTCCTTTACCTGCCGGAGTCTTGACCGTAGTAACACCTAGACAAAATGTTTCAGTATTCAACCCGCAACTGTTTGATTGGTAAATCGACAAGATTTTTCCCCATATTTCATTGTAGGTTACATGGTCAGCACGTTTAAACGCTAACCAACCTGATCCTCTCGAAAAATCCTTTGAACAAAAGCTAAAACCAACCTGATCACTACCTCTTATTCCTTTCGTACCTTTTTTGATTATTCCTTCTATTGCTTCTTTAACCCATCCAACAGGTTCTTCATCTTTGGGTATTGGTTTAATTTTAAATTCTAGAGTTCGTCCTTGGAGACCGAATTTACGGATTTTTTTTAAATGGTCTTTAATTATAAAAAACTTCTCCATTTTAATAATGCAATAAAAAAATGAACACAAAACAAGTCAAAGTTTTCAAAAATTTAACTCACCAATTATTTTTTTTGAAGACGCACGTCTGATCACTAAGACTCACTAGTTCAGAATGAATCGCGAAGACTTTGTTTTTAATTTTATAAATTCGGAAGGGGGCGTGGCTTAAAATCTCCAAGAAAGGGATTTTCTTTAAGAAAAAAAAATATAAGCTAACTAGAGATTAATACCAAAAATAAGCAAGTGGAAAACAATTTCCGAAAAGTTTAAGTAGAAATTTAAAATCAGAATGTACCAAAATTACAGGGGAAAAAATATAAAATTAATTTTTAATCGTAGTAAAAACCGAAAACTCGAACACTGGATTTCAATAACTAAGTAAGTAAAAATTGTAGTTATATTTTATTTTGAGAGTTCGATAACACCCAAAACAATTATGTTGCTCTTACTCACGTCTGATCACTAAGACTGACTAGTTCAGAATGAATCGCGAAGACTTTGTTTTTAATTTTATAAATTCGGAAGGGGGTTGGCTTAAAATTCTCAAAGAAAAAAAAATGGAAAAGTAGTTTAAATATGATTAATTTAAAACAACTGTCCCCAATTTTCAAAAAATTTACGAAAACACGGTTGATATCTAAATTCGGAATATACTAAAATTACACAGCAAAATATAAAATTAATTTTTAACATATTAAAGAAGGAACACAGGATCTCAAAAATCGTCGTTATACTTTTATTTTTGGGAGGCCAGTGGTTCTTTAATAGCCGACAGGCAACAATTTCCTCTGATCATACTCATAAGAACATACTGAAAACGCTATACGTACTTAACTCAATAGGTGACAACTCGTTTTGTAAGCGAGAATTACAGACACCCTAAGTTTATAGTACTTCTCCCTTCGTAAAGGTAACTGACGCGTATCAGTGCAGGAAAAAGTTGACCACCATTTATACCCGAAGGAACCTCCGATATCTTCTTACTAAATAATTTATAACCTTTGAAGGTCCCTCGAAATTCACAGGCACTACTCAGGAGGCTCGAGGTATGTAAGTAAGATATCTAGACATTGATGATAAGAAACGTCAGCAGCTCCTTATTAATACTTCACAAGAGGCCATAGGTGGTTCTTTAATAGCCGACAGGCGACAATTTTCCCTGATCATGTTTTATTTTAAACATACAAAAATACTATACGTACTTAACTCATTAGGTGACAACTCGTTTTGTAAGCGAGAATTACAGACACCCTGAGTTTACAGTACTTCTCCCACAGTGTGGTACCTGTCGTATTTCTGTGCGGAAAAAAGTCGACCACCCTTTTTATACCCGAAGGAACCTCCGATATCTTCTTACTAAATAATTTATAACCTTTAAAGGTCCCTCGAAATTCATAGGCACTACTCAGGAGGCTCGAGGTAAGTAAGTAAGATATACGTAACATTTATCCAAAAAAGTGTACTTTTGTTTAATTTTTATTTAAATCAATACCTTAAACACTTAACATTGTTAAAAAATAAATATTTTTTTTTGTTTCAATTCGCAAATAGCTCTAATGACCAGTAATATTTCTACTCTTCAAACCTTTATACAACATAAATATCAAAAATCACAACAGAAGGTCTAACACTTAAAATTACTAATAACTAATAAATACTTTGAATTTTTGAAATATATTTAAGATCCATAATACAAAGTCCAAAAAAAAAGTAATACATTTTAATTCTTTCATATTGAAAAAAAAAACAAATTAATCAAAATTATTCAACTTACCAAAGTGAAAGAGCTCTGAACACCGCAACATAATACCACATACTAAAATAAAATTTTTATTTTATAGTTTAAATATAATTCTTCACAATTCAAGTCTGGACAAGTTAAAAGTGACGTCACCTTAATTAGATTTTCGCCTACACCGGAAACTCTTATCAACTAATTTTATTGAAAAACACGTATTTTTAAAACGTTATCATATCAAAAGTTATATAATTATCGGTGACATATAATAAATTATATTCACTATATTAAAAATAAAATAAAAAATACGAGTTATATTTATTTGAACTTGTGTAAAAAAAATGAACTAGGGAAGAGATATTTTGAAGTAAATTATTGTAAAATGAGGTACATATCTAAAATTGCAATATTTAGATAAGCCTCTGATTTATGTGGAAAAGGAATTTGCTTTCTCATCAACTTTGTGAATATATACCGGTGGTATCGAAAGTAAGTGTCTCTTGTAGATTATTGTTATAATTTTATCTTATTATTCTGAATGATGCAATACTTTTTAAAATTACGCAATATTACATGTCAGCAGTTTAAAATACTCTTATTAGATGAAAAAACTTAGTGGTTTTCGGTAATGGAACTCCCTCCCTCCTCCCTCCACCACAATTTTATTATATCTATTCGCGTGTTAGTCAACAGGTGCAGAGACAAGTTCGAACAAGTCTGAACAAGTCGAACCGATGGGTTGGATTAGAAAATATTAATGCGGTATATTAAACTTTAAAAAAAAAAAATAGCAAATTTTGAGGAGTTTGTTAGTAAAAATGTTATTTTATCGAGACAAAATTTATGAACGTTACAGTACCAAAATGTGAAACGTCAAAACGTCAAAATAGCGTTAAAATTTGTCGTTTCAACGTATTAAAAAATTGATAAAAAAAAAATTTCGATTTACATGTATTTCTTATGGAAAAACATCATTTCAAAGTGACAAAAAAGCGTCAGTTTTCGCTATTTTACCATTACTAAATTCATGACCGTCAAAGTGTCAAAAAATAGACGTCAACACGACGAATTTGAACGTTATTTTAATCGTTTCAACGCACAGAAATACGACAGGTACCACACTGTGGGAGAAGTACTGTAAACTCAGGGTGTCTGTAATTCTCGCTTACAAAACGAGTTGTCACCTAATGAGTTCAGTACGTATAGTATTTTTGTATGTTTAAAATAAAACATGATCAGGGAAAATTGTCGCCTGTCGGCTATTAAAGAACCACCTATGGCCTCTTGTGAAGTATTAATATGGAGCTGCTGACGTTTCTTATCATCAATGTCTAGATATCTTACTTACATACCTCGAGCCTCCTGAGTAGTGCCTGTGAATTTCGAGGGACCTGCAAAGGTTATAAATTATTTAGTAAGAAGATATCGGAGGTTCCTTCGGGTATAAATGGTGGTCAACTTTTTCCTGCACTGATACGCGTCAGTTACCTTTAGGAAGGGAGAAGTACTATAAACTTAGGGTGTCTGTAATTCTCGCTTACAAAACGAGTTGTCACCTATTGAGTTAAGTACGTATAGCGTTTTCAGTATGTTCTTATGAGTATGATCAGAGGAAATTGTTGCCTGTCGGCTATTAAAGAACCACTGGCCTCCCAAAAATAAAAGTATAACGACGATTTTTGAGATCCTGTGTTCCTTCTTTAATATGTTAAAAATTAATTTTATATTTTGCTGTGTAATTTTAGTATATTCCGAATTTAGATATCAACCGTGTTTTCGTAAATTTTTTGAAAATTGGGGACAGTTGTTTTAAATTAATCATATTTAAACTACTTTTCCATTTTTTTTTTCTTTGAGAATTTTAAGCCAACCCCCTTCCGAATTTATAAAATTAAAAACAAAGTCTTCGCGATTCATTCTGAACTAGTCAGTGTTAGTGATCAGACGTGAGTAAGAGCAACATAATTGTTTTGGGTGTTATCGAACTCTCAAAATAAAATATAACTACAATTTTTACTTACTTAGTTATTGAAATCCAGTGTTCGAGTTTTCGGTTTTTACTACGATTAAAAATTAATTTTATATTTTTTCCCCTGTAATTTTGGTACATTCTGATTTTAAATTTCTACTTAAACTTTTCGGAAATTGTTTTCCACTTGCTTATTTTTGGTATTAATCTCTAGTTAGCTTATATTTTTTTTTCTTAAAGAAAATCCCTTTCTTGGAGATTTTAAGCCACGCCCCCTTCCGAATTTATAAAATTAAAAACAAAGTCTTCGCGATTCATTCTGAACTAGTGAGTCTTAGTGATCAGACGTGCGTCTTCAAAAAAAATAATTGGTGAGTTAAATTTTTGAAAACTTTGACTTGTTTTGTGTTCATTTTTTTATTGCATTATTAAAATGGAGAAGTTTTTTATAATTAAAGACCATTTAAAAAAAATCCGTAAATTCGGTCTCCAAGGACGAACTCTAGAATTTAAAATTAAATCAATACCCAAAGATGAAGAACCTGTTGGATGGGTTAAAGAAGCAATAGAAGGAATAATCAAAAAAGGTACGGAAGGAATAAGAGGTAATGATCAGGTTGGTTTTAGCTTTTGTTCAAAGGATTTTTCGAGAGGATCGAGTTGGTTAGCGTTTAAACGTGCTGACCATGTAACCTACAATGAAATATGGGGAAAAATCTCGTCGATTTACCAATCAAACAGTTGCGGGTTGAATACTGAAACATTTTGTCTAGGTGTTACTACGGTCAAGACTCCGGCAGGTAAAGGAAAAAGAGTAGTCAACTACAACGATTTCGAGGAGGAGTGTGGTCAGAGAAAAGGGATAGTTACTATTAATAACAAAGATAATCTCTGTCTTCCACGCGCACTCGTCGTAGCTATAAGTTACAAAGAAAAAGATCCTGAGTACAACAAAATAAGAAAAGACACAGGAAAAATCCAGGAGCAAAGAGCTCACCAGCTGTTGACATCTTCAGGTGTTACCATACCTAACGAGGGTGCTGGTATCCCTGAACTACAAAAGTTTCAAGATTATTTAAAAGATTATAAAATCAAAGTGTATTCATATGGAAGCAAAGGTCGAGATACTATATTCGTTGGACAAATTGATGGTCCCTCATTAAATTTAATTTATCATGAGGGTCATTATAATGTGATTACGTCGCTAACTGCGGCATTTTGTAGCGGTTATTATTGTGAAGACTGTAATGTACCATATGATCACAAAAATGCACACCGTTGTAGAGGAAGTTGTTTTGCTTGCATGCGATCACCTGCATGCCCAAAAAAAAGTATAAAGAAACTATGTGACGATTGTAACCGCTACTTTTACGGTGAGGATTGCTATCAAGCACACTTGTCGAAAGTTTGCACTTTGCTGAAAAGGTGTGAAGAGTGTTTGAAAACAATTAAAAAAGGAAGAGAGCATTACTGTGGAGAAATATTCTGTAAAATATGCAATAAACATCAACCTCCTGGTCATTTGTGTTATATGCAACCAGACAATCGATCTCCAAAAACCAGTAATACTCTCTTTGTGTTCTATGATCTAGAGACGCGTCAAGAAAAGATTGTGTCTGATGGGGTCGTTCAACAGGAACCAAATTTGTGTGTATTTAAACAATGTTGCGACGTATGTTTAACTACTAAAGCCGTAATTTGTAAAAAATGTGGTGTGCGCCTACAAATACTAAGATCCACAGACGTTATATCCCCATTTATACAACACGTTCTCACAATTAGAAAAAAATTTGAAAAAGTAGTGGTTATTGCTCACAATGGTGGCGGTTTCGATCATCAGTTTGTTTTGAACCATATTTTGATGAAAACTGATCTGAAGCCGGAATTAATAATGCGAGGAACGAGATTGGTTTTAATGAGTGTGGGAAATGTAAAATTTTTGGATTCTTTAAATTATTCCCCGATGGCTCTAAGTAAACTCCCAAAAGCTTTTGGTCTGGTCGAGTTAAAGAAAGGTTATTTTCCTCACCTATTTAACCGTACAGAAAACGAGAATTATCTAGGATCGATACCTGCTTTAGAGTTTTATGATCCTGATAACTTTAATAATGAAGATAGAGAACAGTTAATTTGTTGGTATAATCAGAAAACTGCCGAAAATTATGTGTTCGATTTTCAGAAAGAGATAATTGAATACTGTATCTCCGATGTACAAATTCTAGCTGGAGCCTGTCTTAAATTCAGAGAGCTAATGTTAAAAGAAGGTAATGTTTGCCCTTTCACGGAAGCAAGCACTCTACCGTCTGCGTGCAATAAAATCTACAGGCGTAACTTTCTTAAACCGGACACGATAGGAATAATCCCGAAAAAAGGGTATAGATGGAGGGATAATCAATCTAAAATAGCTATACAATGGTTAATTTGGGAAGAACATCAAAGGGGAATAATGATACAGCATGCTGCTAGAGCATCTGAAGTTATTGTATCTGGATTAAAAGTTGACGGGTTCTGTGAAGAAACCAACCAAATATTTGAATTTCAAGGGTGTTACTACCATGGCTGTCTTAAATGTTTTATCATTAATAGAAATCAACCTCTTCATGACGATCCATCAGACAGTTTGGAAAACCGTTATGAAAGAACTATAGCGAAGATAGAAAGACTGAGAAATCTAGGTTATGACGTTATTGAAATGTGGGAATGCGGTGTGACGGATGAAATTAAAAAATATACGGAGAACCACCCTCTCCTTAATTACATTCCGCTAAACCCGAGAGACGCATTTATGGGTGGTCGAACAGAAAACATTGTCGAATACTACAAGTGTCAAGAAGGTGAAATGATTAAATACGTAGACTTTACGTCGCTTTATCCATATGTGAATAAGTATGCAGAGTATCCTGAAGGACATCCCAAAATCTACGTGGGGTCCGAATGCAAATTCGAGGGTACTTTTGGATTTGTAAAATGCAAAATCTTACCGCCCACAAATCTGTTTCACCCCGTTCTTCCGGCACGTATAAACAACAAATTAATGTTTACGCTTTGCAGAAGCTGTACCAAAGAAAGTATAGCCGAAGAGTGTTCACACTCAATAGACGAGAGAGCCTTAAATGGTACGTGGGTCAGTCTAGAAGTTGAAAAGGCTATAGAAATGGGGTACACAATTTTGGAAATATATGAAATTTGGGATTATGAAAAAAAATCTAAATACAACACCCAAACAAAAACCGGCGGCCTTTTTAATGAGTATATCAGCAAGTTTCTTGGTCTTAAACAAGAAGCGAGTGGTTGGCCTGTAGGTTGCGATACGGAGCAGAAGAAACAACAATATATAAGTGACTACTTTGAAAGAGAAGGTGTAGCGCTTTCCCCTATGAAGATTGAAAAGAATCCCGGTAAAAGACTCTTGGGTAAAAACGTTATCACAAGTTTTTGGGGATATCTAGGTATGCGCGAAAATAAACCTAAAACTTCAATCGTTAATCAGTCATATGAATTATATTCTTTGTTAACCAACCCTTCAATAAGCGTTAATACCATACTTCCGGTGAACGATGAGACATTGATAGTTAACTGGGAATTCAAAGAAGAGGTTTACGATATATTACCTACAGTTTCAGTACCTGTTGCAGCGTTTACCACTGCTCATGCAAGACTAAAATTATATAATGAGCTTTTACAACCCCTAGGACAAAGGGTGAAATATTTAGATACTGACTCGTGCCTTTTTACCCTTAAAGAAGGTGAATATGAACCACCTTTAGGTAATTTTTTGGGTGAGCTAACTGACGAATTGGATGGTGGATATATAAAAGAGTTCGTTTCGGGAGGTCCCAAAAATTATGCTTATAGATTTTTCTCTCCTTCTACGGGTAAAGAAAATATAGTATGCAAAGTTAAAGGTATTTCATTAAATTATACCACCTCTAAGGTTGTTAATTTTGAACGAATAAAAGAAATGGTCCTTGAAAATCGCGCACCTGTGCATATTGTTAATAAACGAATACACTGTACTCAGGATCACGAATTATTAACTGTAAACGTTAAAAAGATTTATCGACCAAATTCAACCAAAAGGAAATTTCTAAAAGACCACACGTCGTTACCTTTCGGATATAAAAAATTAAAACAGGTTAAAAGTTTCCAATGATAATGAACTGTTTTGATTCAATTAGGCAATCCAAACCACGTGATATTTTAGTTGTTTGACCCCCGCCGCCATATTGAATTTATTTTGACACATCGTTGAATTGCCACGAAAGTCAAACATTGGATTCAGTAGCTATTCATCTTCAGAAAGCTGAGGAGTGTTATAGTTATAAAACGATTTGCTTTTTATTTTGTGGTGTTTAAAGGTGTTTTTTAGTGTTTAAAAAGGACAATTTTAGTTGTTTGACCCCCGCCGCCATATTGAATTTATATTTTGACACATCGTTGGATTGCCTAATTCAATTTCAGGTTAATATTTGTACTCTATACCTTATTATAATGGCTAATTAATGAACTGTCTTGATTAATTTCTAGGTTAATGTTCGTGCTGCCTAGTGGAAACCTTAAAATGGCGAATAAATGAACTATCTTGATTAATTTCCAAAGATATACAGATCACTAAAAAATGTCCACTGATTCATAATTTATTTTTTAAACAAACCAAAAGGTCACTTGTTAATTAGGTACACTCTGTAATTAAAAAACTGAATAAAATGAGTGAGTTGAAATTATTCTTAACTTATTACTAACTGTCTCTCCCTAACTAACATAACTTTTCCCTGGCGAACGAGGTCTGTACCTGCTCGTTGGTGTTCGCTGCATAGGCGAAACCCGAACTAAACAGACCATAAATTCAATATAAAATAATTTTGAAAAAGTCCTAACCTTTAATAGACAACTAATTAAAATACCCTAATCAGTAATTTTTATTCCTTTCGTTTCAAAACATATTATTTTTGGTTACTTTTGAATGTTATTTTTATTTTTTTTGGTTTACAAGTTTTGTTCTATGTTAATATATATTTTTGCTTTTTAGGATTGGTTATCTATTTTAGAACTCTATAAATTCTAGTTCTAGTTGCGGGTGTTATAAGATGTTACAATTGATGTTTAAACTTAGTATTTACCAACTAACAGCAAAGGAACGTTAGGTGAAACTTTCTATATAATAATTGTAGTTATTTGAATGTTTAATTATTTGCTAAAAAGATATCCGAGGTTCCTTCGGGTATAAAAGGGGTGGTCGACTTTTTCCGCACAGAAATACGACAGGTACCACACTGTGGGAGAAGTACTGTAAACTCAGGGTGTCGGTAAGACTCGCCTACAAAACGAGCTGTCACCTATTGAGTTAAGTACGTATAGTATTTTCTGATTAGGGAAATTGTCGCCTGATGGCTATTAAAGAACCGCCTGCAACCTTGGTTGTCTACCTCATTAACAATTTTCTATTTTCGATGTCCGGTTTTGTTTCTAATGGGAAAGCTGACTAGCAAAAGTGGTAGTGGTGGGGGGTGGCCAAATCGTCGTTATACCTACTAATACATCTAGTGAAATCCTTCAACATCAATGTAATGATTTCCTTTCGTCGTTATATACCTGGTTTTGCAATAACTCTTTACATCTCAATGCTGGGAAAACGCAGGTAATACATTTTCGTAATAGACAGAAACAGCTGGAAAGCTGTCAGATAATTTTTGACAATAAGAAAATAGCTACAGTGTCTTCTGTTAAGTTTTTGGGTTTACTAATTGATGAACATCTTGATTGGAAGATGCATTGTGGATCTGTTGTTTCGAAGTTAACTTCCGTTAACTATCTAATACGAAATTTAAAATATGTTTTAAGAGAAAATCAGATAATTATGATATACCATGCACTTGTTGAATCCAGACTAAGGTACGACTTATGTTTCTGGGGTACCTCTAGTTGTGCTGATGAAGTTTTTGTTGCACAAAAGAAAATATTCCGTTGTATTGCTGGTGTCTCACGTATCACTAGTTGTAGAGAGTATTTTAAAAAATATAAAATTTTAAGATTAGTATGTTTATATATTTTTGAAATATGTGCGTTTGTTTTTAAAAATTTGAATGATTTTAAAACGGGTGCTGACATTCATAGTATTAAAACTAGGTGCTGTAATAACCTCTATGTACCATTTTCTAAAGGGAACATTATGTACAAATCTCCCAGGGTATTTGGGCTAAAGTTATTTAATCATTTGCCCTTAGTTATAAAGTCGGCTAATTCGATACATATTTTTACAGATAAACTTAAGGAATTTTTATATGAGAGCGCATTTTATTCAATCAAAGAATTTCTGAGAACGTAGATGTCTCTTAACTGTAATTAGTGTTTTTTTTTTTTAGTTTTAAGTGTACTTGTTTATTTTAGTTAATCTGTTTAATTTTTAGTTATTACTTGTAACTCTTTGACTAATTCTATACAAACCATGTTTGTCAAAAAGAAAATAAAGTATTATTATATATATATATATATATATATATATATATATATATATATATATATATAATTAAATAGTAATATTTGCTGACAAATTAATTATTAGTAGAAGTGGTTATTGTTTAAACAGCAATACTTAACGTTAAATAAAACTCTTTAGAGTATTTTTTAATCCAAGCTTTCGTAATTACTTTATTACATTATCAAGGAGCTACAAAATTAAGAGTGACAGAATATATATATATAAACAAAGTGCCAAGAAAATGCGTATTAATATAAACAAAAGGGGAAAATTATTGGGCATGTACGAAAAAGGATCAATAAGGCCACGAGTAGGAATGGTAACCGCAGACATGCATGTTTCTGTTTTTGTTAGCCAAGTGCAATACCCTACTTGGTTATGCCGCACCGATGACGGCTAATGAGCCAGAAACATGCATGTCTGCGGTTACCATTCCTACTCGTGGCCTTATTGATCCTTTTTGCGTACATGCCCAATAATTTTCCCCTTTTGTTTATATATATATATATATATATATAACAAAATAACGAGGATATTGGGTTTTTTGCAGCAATACGAAAAGTGTACTCTTATAAGTAATTTAATGCCAAGCTTTCGATTATGATTATAATCATCTTCAGGGCGCTACAATATTTTATGTTATAATATGGACTAAAAAATTATTTTTTACTTACAACTTGTTGAGATTACTTCGCAATTGATAGTAATTGATAGCAATTGATGTACATATGTAATAATTATTGAAAAAACAAGCTTTTTAAAAATTATTAAAAAAGAAACTGAAACACTAGAGCTTTTTTAAAAAACGATGATACACGCGATTACATTAATTAAAACATGACTGGATGTATTTGTGTCATATTGGCTTTTGATTTAGAAAAATCCTATGGAAACGAAATTAGGTCTTGAAAAAAGATCATAGGAAACAATCAATAAGTATATGAAAACTTATTATAGTATTTAAATATAAAGTTGTATTAAAAATGTTATTAAATTTTTTAATAAATTGAAAGTAGATATATAAAATTAATTAAAAAATTATTAAATTATTATTATAAATTTTATTTTAGTTATTTAATTTTTTGGTAGTTTTAAATTATTATTTAGATGGTTAATTTTCAAGTATATGTAAAAAATCAACACTACGTTTTTCCAAAAACAATAGGTAAGAAAACATTTCGTTTAAATGCCTTATATCAGTTCTATGATTCATAGAATGTGGTGGTGGTGTCTTATTGATATGTGTCATTTCCAAAAAGAGTCTTCTGGACACATATCAATAAGACACCACATTCTATGAATCATAGAACTGATATAAGGCATTTAAACGAAATGTTTTCTTACCTATTGTTTTTGGAAAAACGTAGTGTTGATTTTTTACATATACTTGAAAATTAACCATCTAAATAATAATTTAAAACTACCAAAAAATTAAATAACTAAAATAAAATTTATAATAATAATTTAATAATTTTTTAATTAATTTTATATATCTACTTTCAATTTATTAAAAAATTTAATAACATTTTTAATACAACTTTATATTTAAATACTATAATAAGTTTTCATATACTTATTGATTGTTTCCTATGATCTTTTTTCAAGACCTAATTTCGTTTCCATAGGATTTTTCTAAATCAAAAGCCAATATGACACAAATACATCCAGTCATGTTTTAATTAATGTAATCGCGTGTATCATCGTTTTTTAAAAAAGCTCTAGTGTTTCAGTTTCTTTTTTAATAATTTTTAAAAAGCTTGTTTTTTCAATAATTATTACATATGTACATCAATTGCTATCAATTACTATCAATTGCGAAGTAATCTCAACAAGTTGTAAGTAAAAAATAATTTTTTAGTCCATATTATAACATAAAATATTGTAGCGCCCTGAAGATGATTATAATCATAATCGAAAGCTTGGCATTAAATTACTTATAAGAGTACACTTTTCGTATTGCTGCAAAAAACCCAATATCCTCGTTATTTTGTTACATAAGAGTCAGCAAAGAATTTTTAAAAGTATATATATATATATATATATATATATATATATATATATATATATATATATATAGAGAGAGAGAGAGAGAGAAGAGGGGAAGTCTTTGCCGACTATTTAGGAAGCAAATGTTAGATTGTTTGGGGTAGCGGCAGTGAAATAAAAGTGAACTCTTTATAATTATTCCAAGCTTTCGGAAACGTTTATTTCCATCTTCAGGGAAAATTATCTCGAGGTTAGTTATTAATTAAGATGTTATCCACATGTAAAGTACCTACATAAAACCATATTATTGGTACAAAATGTAATCAAACGTTAAAATTGTACACATTAAAAATTATTTAAAATTACTATTTGTAGAAATAACGGTATTAATGACAATTGTCGTTTTGACGTTTTTTTAATGTAATAATATTCAACACTGGTAGTTTTTTTGTGTATCACTCACTGATAAAGAACGCATCGAGCACATTCTGGCCAACAGGTATTAGAGTTTTTTTGTTTTTAAATTGTTTCTTAATCAATAAATTGAAATTTTTTTTTTTTTTTTAATTGAAAATTTTGTAGGTTGTGTAAAGTTCTTCTTTTTTATTAAAAACTGAATTTTAAAAATATTGAAATTTAGATCTTATTCATATTTTATAACGGTGGAAGTGGATAATTAATAAATTTAGAAATTAATTAAAATTATTATTATGTGTATTTGGTACATTATAAACAGTTTTCAGTAATCACCGATAGATTGTGGGAGGAAACAGAACCATTCTTTTCTAAATTAAGTAAATAAGAGTAAATTTCACTAAGATGTCTGATATCTGATTTTTTATTCATGGTATTGGGTTTTTGAAATATAAAGGCCATTTCTAAAAATAACCTTTTTGCATAATTATTTTCAGTTGCCAAAATTTTAGTATCATTATAGTTAATAGAATGATCTTCAGATTTAAAATGGTTAGCTAAAGCACATCTTTCTGGATGCAACCTACAATCACTTTTGTGAGAAGTTAAACGGTAAGAAAGAATCCGTGAGGTTTGTCCAATGTATTTTAAGTTACAGTTCTCACATGGTATACTGTAAATTACATTTGATCTAGAAAGTGTGGGAGTTTTATCTTTTAGCTTGCTGTATACGGTTCTTAAAGTTAGTGCTGTACTATTGGCTATTTTTATATCTTCTATTTCTTTAAAAAATCTGCATAGTTTAGGTGTGATATCTTTTATGTAAGGAATTGATTTATAGACAAAAGAATCAGTCTTTGTTAACGTTTCAATTTGAATTAGGTTTGAATGTGTTGAGTTAATGGAATTGTCATTGTTATTATGTAACTGAATCATGTCTGCGATGCCAATGTATGGATCGTTGTATAACAATTTTTTGACTAGTGCTGTAGGATATGAATTATTTATAAAAAGGTCTTGAAGGATTTTAAGGTTCTTATTCTGGAAAGATTTATCTGAAATTTTTATTACCCTCTGTTTCATCTGTTTAAGTAAATTGATTTTGATGGAATGTTTGTGGTATGACCAGTAATTTAAATAGCGACCTGAACAAATTGATTTTCTGTACCAGTCCACGACCAAAGTCTCAGTATTGGCATAATTATAAAGAGTTCACTTTTATTTCACTGCCGCTACCCCAAACAATCTAACATTTGCTTTATATATATATATATATATATATATATATATATATATATATATATAGGAAAAACTATTTGGTGTAATTTTTTGGGAATAGCAGCAATATATATATATATATATATAACGAACAGAGCGTTTTGTGACAGTCTAAGAATGTCCAAAGATGATACATAAAGTATCTAGTGCCTTACTGTCAAAAGTAATAATTTCAGTTTTGAACTGAAATGGTGTCGGTTAGAAATTTCTAACACTTTAAAAGACACCTTGGATGCTGTGATATAAATAGATATAAATATCATTCAACCTATATCAGGGCAAAACCAAACTACAGACACGTGTTTCGCTCTTAGTTTGAGCTCGTCAGTGTAGTACAGGCTATGTCTCTCAAGTCACTAATCAAGAGACATCCCTGCTATAAATTGAACGATATCTATAGATGTCAAATTGCAAAACTGATAAACAGTCGCAAATTATTACTTTTGACAGTAAGGCACTAGATACTTTATGTATCATCTTTGGACATTCTTAGACTGTCACAAAACGCTCTGTTCGTTTTATCATTTTACCTTGCCTAAGGTTATATACAAGATGCAAAGCTACCGCTAAAATACCATTTTTGGAGTGAAGATGGAACTATTTGCGACTGTTTATCAGTTTTGCAATTTGACATCTATAGATATCGTTCAATTTATAGCAGGGATGTCTCTTGATTAGTGACTTGAGAGACATAGCCTGTACTACACTGACGAGCTCAAACTAAGAGCGAAACACGTGTCTGTAGTTTGGTTTTGCCCTGATATAGGTTGAATGATATTTATATCTATTTATATCGCAGCATCCAAGGTGTCTTTTAAAGTGTTAGAAATTTCTAACCGACACCATTTCAGTTCAAAACTGAAATTATTACTTTTGACAGTAAGGCACTAGATACTTTATGTATCATCTTTGTATATATATATATATATATATAGGAAAAACTATTTGGTGTAATTTTTTGGGGATAGCAGCAAAAGGTAAAAAAGTAAACTCTATGTAGTTACGCTAGCTTTCGGAAATTTTATTGACTTAAATCCATCATCAGGCAATCTACAATAGAATGAGGTAATGTCTTAAATTAATTGTCAAAAGAAAAACTGAATTTTACTTACAACTATGTGAGGTTGAAAAAACTTATTGTTGGAATGATTATGAATTATCTGAAGAATAATAATGAATACACTAACTACTATGCACATATGATTTACAACGATGTTTTATATAACACATTTTACAACATTAATTTAAAATCTATATTATTGATTATTGATTCATCTCGGTGAACATGTGGTTTTAAAGTGATAGGTCAAGTCTTCCCTTTCCGGCTGTCGACTATCAGTATTGACAGATGCCAGTCGTGAAAAGAAGAAGAAGAAAAAGTGGCCTTATGCTGTTACCTAGCCACCAAACTAAAATTAATATTGATGTCACCAACAACCAAAAATCTCCAAAACGAGAAAGTGAGGATGGATATTATTCTCATAAAGTCAATAATTTAGTATTAAAGCATCCTACATCAAGAGGTTATTAACAAATTTCCACATTTCAGTACTTCATATGAGAGTATTAATTCTGTTTTCAAGGTTTAATCGTTGTCATGATCTATAATTTTCTTAGTTTTATCTAAATTCAACAAATACGAGTAAATGTTACTAAGATTATTGATATCAGATCTTTTATTAATACACTCATTTTCCTGAGCTATCCAGGCCATCTCCAGAAAGAGTCTTTTACTGTGATTGCTTTCCTTGTCTAACACTACAGCTGAATCATAGTCTATTATGTGATCTAATTTGAAAACATGTTCAGCCAAGGAGCATCTTTCTGGATACAGTCTGGCGTCACTTTTATGAGATATTATACGACCATTTAGAGTCCTTGATGTTTCTCCTACATATACTTTGTTACAATTTTTGCATGGAATTTTGTAAACTATTTCTGACATAGATTCTTTCGGAGTTTTATCTTTTACTTTGCTAATAATGGATTCTATTTTTAAAGTTGTTCTGTTAGCTATCTTAATGTTCAACATGGGTTTTAATATTCTAGCTACCTTAGGTGTTAGGTCTCTTATGTATGGTAAACTTACATATGTACAATGAATTGGGGTTGCATTATTATCATTCTCATCTGCATGAACATTATCAATAACTGGTGGATTGTGGATTGCGTTTTGTCCACCCACCTCGGCTACTTCTGTGAGTGATGTTGTATTAAAAAGTATGTTATTAACCAATTTTGTAGGATATGAGTTGTCTATAAATAGATTTTTTTAAATGTGTAGATTTTTGTTGTGGAAACTTTTATCTGATATTTTTAAAACCCTTGTTTTCATTTGTTTGATTAAATTTATTTTCATTTGGTGTTTGTGATAAGAGTGGTAATTAAGATAGCGCCCAGAGTGACATGGCTTTCTATACCAATCTATCTTCACCACGTTGTTAGTTTGCCTGATAAATCTAGTGTCCAAAAACGGTACAGATTTATCTTGGTCTTCGGTTTCAATAGTGAATTGTATATATGGGTCATAGCTATTAAAGATAAAAAGGAGTTCCTCACAACTATCAAGAGGGATTGACAAAATCATATCATCTACATATTTTTTTAAAAAAGGTATGTTAAATGGTATTACTGGTAAAACTGTGTCCAGTAGAAAATCCATCACATAAGCAGCTAAAATGGGCGACAAACTTTGTCCCATAGGACAACCAAAAGTTTGTTTATAGAAATTATTGTTGAATGAGAAATAGGTGTTATCGTATAGAAATGATATTATTTCTAAAAACATTTCTTTACTAATGTTACAGTAATTTTTAATGCGTTCCCAATTGTGTGTAATAGCGTTAATTGCTATGTTTAGGTGAACGTTACTAAAAAGAGACACAACATCCAAGCTAACCAAAATATAACCCTCAGGAAGTGTTATGTTGTTAAAAAGTTCCGAAACTTGGAAAGAATCTTGTATAAAGTAATCATTGCCATAATCATATGCATTAGTAAGGATGTTTGTTATAAATGCTGCTAATGGTTCTGTAGGTGCACCTATTGAGGCTACAATAGGTCTTACTGCCAAGTTTACTTTGTGGACCTTAGGTAAGGCATAAAACTTTGGACAAATTCCATTATATTTCATTAGTTTCTTTTTCGTGACCTCCTCAATATATTTTTTCTTAAAAAGTTGATCAACAATTTTATTACACTTTCTTTGTGTAGAGGCTGTGGGATCACTTCTGAGTAACATATAAGAGTTGTCGTTTTGAATTAATTCATTACTGAGATCTAGATATTGTTGTTTGCTCATTAACACAGAAATGTTCCCTTTATCAGCTTTAGTTAAAATGATATCTGGATTACTTTTTAGAAACTGTTTACTTTTCATGAGTAGGTCCCGAAAATGATTGCTGTTATTGAAATTATTATGTATGTGATTAGTGATAACATTAGTGACTCTAGATGTGGTAATATTCCTTGTTAAAGTATCATCAATTTGAGAAACTGTTGTATCAATATCAGCTAATAGCCTCTTAATGGAAATATCTTTACCAACAACAGGTTCAATACTGAATTTAGGTCCTAATGCAAGAAACTTTAATACATCATCTGGTATTGCTACATTTGTTAAATTTTTAATCCAGTTTGGTTTAGTTTTAAATGTAAATTGAATGTTCTTTTGTTTTAATTTTTCAAATTTAGCAATATTATTATTTCTGACTTTATAAAATAGTTTGTTATATTTCCTTTTTTGTTTTAATATAAAGTTATCCATAATGAATCTGTTTGTTAGTGAGATAATTTCCTCTTTTAATGATGTTAGGTTGTTTTCTAATTGTTGGATTATCTTATGGTTATTAGTGACCTCAACATTAATCAGTTTTAACCCTAACCTGTTATTGTAGTTGTCTAGTGTCCTTTTGTTGATGTCCTGTCTGTGTAGGAGGGCTTCTACTGGAGCTATACAGGCCTTTATGTGTTGCGGTTGTATTTTCTCATGTTTGCACCTTAGTAGGAAATTTCTCCTGTTGTATTCTTTGGCAAGTTTCAGGTTGGTTCTTGCCCAAGTCTTCAGTTTCTTTTCGGCGACATCACCGTAGTTCGTTCTAATATCTTCATAAAACCCCATATCTGTGAACTAAAAAACCAGGGTAGTTCTTTGCTGGAACTAGTTAGGAAAAACTATTTGGTGTAATTTTTTGGGGATAGCAGCAAAAGGTAAAAAAGTAAACTCTATGTAGTTACGCTAGCTTTCGGAAATTTTATTGACTTAAATCCATCATCAGGCAATCTACAATAGAATGAGGTAATGTCTTAAATTAATTGTCAAAAGAAAAACTGAATTTTACTTACAACTATGTGAGGTTGAAAAAACTTATTGTTGGAATGCTTATGAATTATCTGAAGAATAATAATGAATACACTAACTACTATGCACATATGATTTACAACGATGTTTTATATAACACATTTTACAACATTAATTTAAAATCTCTATTATTGATTATTGATTCATCTCGGTGAACATGTGGTTTTAAAGTGATAGGTTAAGTCTTCCCTTTCCGGCTGTCGACTATCAGTATTGACAGATGCCAGTCGTGAAAAGAAGAAGAAGAAAAAGTGGCCTTATGCTGTTACCTAGTTACCAAACTAAAATTAATATTGATGTCACCAACAACCAAAAATCTCCAAAACGAGGAAGTGAGGATGGATATTATTCTCATAAAGTCAATAATTTAGTATTAAAGCATCCTACATCAAGAGGTTATTAACAAATTTCCACATTTCAGTACTTCATATGAGAGTATTAATTCTGTTTTCAAGGTTTAATCGTTGTCATGATCTATAATTTTCTTAGTTTTATCTAAATTCAACAAATATGAGTAAATGTTACTAAGATTATTGATATCAGATCTTTTATTAATACACTCATTTTCCTGAGCTATCCAGGCCATCTCCAGAAAGAGTCTTTTACTGTGATTGCTTTCCTTGTCTAACACTACAGCTGAATCATAGTCTATTATGTGATCTAATTTGAAAACATGTTCAGCCAAGGAGCATCTTTCTGGATACAGTCTGGCGTCACTTTTATGAGATATTATACGACCATTTAGAGTCCTTGATGTTTCTCCTACATATACTTTGTTACAATTTTTGCATGGAATTTTGTAAACTATTTCTGACATAGATTCTTTCGGAGTTTTATCTTTTACTTTGCTAAAAATGGATTCTATTTTTAAAGTTGTTCTGTTAGCTATCTTAATGTTCAACATGGGTTTTAATATTCTAGCTACCTTAGGTGTTAGGTCTCTTATGTATGGTAAACTTACATATGTACAATGAATTGGGGTTGCATTATTATCATTCTCATCTGCATGAACATTATCAATAACTGGTGGATTGTGGATTGCGTTTTGTCCACCCACCTCGGCTACTTCTGTGAGTGATGTTGTATTAAAAAGTATGTTGCTAACCAATTTTGTAGGATATGAGTTGTCTATAAATAGATTTTTTAAAATGTGTAGATTTTTGTTGTGGAAACTTTTATCTGATATCTTTAAAATTCTTGTTTTCATTTGTTTGATTAAATTTATTTTCATTTGGTGTTTGTGATAAGAGTGGTAATTAAGATAGCGCCCAGAGTGACATGGCTTTCTATACCAATCTATCTTCACCACGTTGTTAGTTTGCCTGATAAATCTAGTGTCCAAAAACGGTACAGATTTATCTTGGTCTTCGGTTTCAATAGTGAATTGTATACATGGGTCATAGCTATTAAAGATAAAAAGGAGTTCCTCACAACTATCAAGAGGGATTGACAAAATCATATCATCTACATATTTTTTTAAAAAAGGTATGTTAAATGGTATTACTGGTAAAACTGTGTCAATAATCAATAATAGAGATTTTAAATTAATGTTGTAAAATGTGTTATATAAAACATCGTTGTAAATCATATGTGCATAGTAGTTAGTGTATTCATTATTATTCTTCAGATAATTCATAATCATTCCAACAATAAGTTTTTTCAACCTCACATAGTTGTAAGTAAAATTCAGTTTTTCTTTTGACAATTAATTTAAGACATTACCTCATTCTATTGTAGATTGCCTGATGATGGATTTAAGTCAATAAAATTTCCGAAAGCTAGCGTAACTACATAGAGTTTACTTTTTTACCTTTTGCTGCTATCCCCAAAAAATTACACCAAATAGTTTTTCCTAACTAGTTCCAGCAAAGAACTACCCTGGTTTTTTAGTTCACAGATATGGGGTTTTATGAAGATATTAGAACGAACTACGGTGATGTCGCCGAAAAGAAACTGAAGACTTGGGCAAGAACCAACCTGAAACTTGCCAAAGAATACAACAGGAGAAATTTCCTACTAAGGTGCAAACATGAGAAAATACAACCGCAACACATAAAGGCCTGTATAGCTCCAGTAGAAGCCCTCCTACACAGACAGGACATTAACAAAAGGACACTAGACAACTACAATAACAGGTTAGGGTTAAAACTGATTAATGTTGAGGTCACTAATAACCATAAGATAATCCAACAATTAGAAAACAACCTAACATCATTAAAAGAGGAAATTATCTCACTAACAAACAGATTCATTATGGATAACTTTATATTAAAACAAAAAAGGAAATATAACAAACTATTTTATAAAGTCAGAAATAATAATATTGCTAAATTTGAAAAATTAAAACAAAAGAACATTCAATTTACATTTAAAACTAAACCAAACTGGATTAAAAATTTAACAAATAGAGCAATACCAGATGATGTATTAAAGTTTCTTGCATTAGGACCTAAATTCAGTATTGAACCTGTTGTTGGTAAAGATATTTCCATTAAGAGGCTATTAGCTGATATTGATACAACAGTTTCTCAAATTGATGATACTTTAACAAGGAATATTACCACATCTAGAGTCACTAATGTTATCACTAATCACATACATAATAATTTCAATAACAGCAATCATTTTCGGGACCTACTCATGAAAAGTAAACAGTTTCTAAAAAGTAATCCAGATATCATTTTAACTAAAGCTGATAAAGGGAACATTTCTGTGTTAATGAGCAAACAACAATATCTAGATCTCAGTAATGAATTAATTCAAAACGACAACTCTTATATGTTACTCAGAAGTGATCCCACAGCCTCTACACAAAGAAAGTGTAATAAAATTGTTGATCAACTTTTTAAGAAAAAATATATTGAGGAGGTCACGAAAAAGAAACTAATGAAATATAATGGAATTTGTCCAAAGTTTTATGCCTTACCTAAGGTCCACAAAGTAAACTTGGCAGTAAGACCTATTGTAGCCTCAATAGGTGCACCTACAGAACCATTAGCAGCATTTATAACAAACATCCTTACTAATGCATATGATTATGGCAATGATTACTTTATACAAGATTCTTTCCAAGTTTCGGAACTTTTTAACAACATAACACTTCCTGAGGGTTATATTTTGGTTAGCTTGGATGTTGTGTCTCTTTTTAGTAACGTTCACCTAAACATAGCAATTAACGCTATTACACACAATTGGGAACGCATTAAAAATTACTGTAACATTAGTAAAGAAATGTTTTTAGAAATAATATCATTTCTATACGATAACACCTATTTCTCATTCAACAATAATTTCTATAAACAAACTTTTGGTTGTCCTATGGGACAAAGTTTGTCGCCCATTTTAGCTGCTTATGTGATGGATTTTCTACTGGACACAGTTTTACCAGTAATACCATTTAACATACCTTTTTTAAAAAAATATGTAGATGATATGATTTTGTCAATCCCTCTTGATAGTTGTGAGGAACTCCTTTTTATCTTTAATAGCTATGACCCATATATACAATTCACTATTGAAACCGAAGACCAAGATAAATCTGTACCGTTTTTGGACACTAGATTTATCAGGCAAACTAACAACGTGGTGAAGATAGATTGGTATAGAAAGCCATGTCACTCTGGGCGCTATCTTAATTACCACTCTTATCACAAACACCAAATGAAAATAAATTTAATCAAACAAATGAAAACAAGGGTTTTAAAGATATCAGATAAAAGTTTCCACAACAAAAATCTACACATTTTAAAAAATCTATTTATAGACAACTCATATCCTACAAAATTGGTTAATAACATACTTTTTAATACAACATCACTCACAGAAGTAGCCGAGGTGGGTGGACAAAACGCAATCCACAATCCACCAGTTATTGATAATGTTCATGCAGATGAGAATGATAATAATGCAACCCCAATTCATTGTACATATGTAAGTTTACCATACATAAGAGACCTAACACCTAAGGTAGCTAGAATATTAAAACCCATGTTGAACATTAAGATAGCTAACAGAACAACTTTAAAAATAGAATCCATTATTAGCAAAGTAAAAGATAAAACTCCGAAAGAATCTATGTCAGAAATAGTTTACAAAATTCCATGCAAAAATTGTAACAAAGTATATGTAGGAGAAACATCAAGGACTCTAAATGGTCGTATAATATCTCATAAAAGTGACGCCAGACTGTATCCAGAAAGATGCTCCTTGGCTGAACATGTTTTCAAATTAGATCACATAATAGACTATGATTCAGCTGTAGTGTTAGACAAGGAAAGCAATCACAGTAAAAGACTCTTTCTGGAGATGGCCTGGATAGCTCAGGAAAATGAGTGTATTAATAAAAGATCTGATATCAATAATCTTAGTAACATTTACTCGTATTTGTTGAATTTAGATAAAACTAAGAAAATTATAGATCATGACAACGATTAAACCTTGAAAACATAATTAATACTCTCATATGAAGTACTGAAATGTGGAAATTTGTTAATAACCTTTTGATGTAGGATGCTTTAATACTAAATTATTGACTTTATGAGAATAATATCCATCCTCACTTCCTCGTTTTGGAGATTTTTGGTTGTTGGTGACATCAATATTAATTTTAGTTTGGTGGCTAGGTAACAGCATAAGGCCACTTTTTCTTCTTCTTCTTTTCACGACTGGCATCTGTCAATACTGATAGTCGACAGCCTGAAAGGGAAGACTTAACCTATCACTTTAAAACCACATGTTCACCGAGATGAATCAATAATCAATAATATAGATTTTAAATTAATGTTGTAAAATGTGTTATATAAAACATCGTTGTAAATCATATGTGCATAGTAGTTAGTGTATTCATTATTATTCTTCAGATAATTCATAATCATTCCAACAATAAGTTTTTTCAACCTCACATAGTTGTAAGTAAAATTCAGTTTTTCTTTTGACAATTAATTTAAGACATTACCTCATTCTATTGTAGATTGCCTGATGATGGATTTAAGTCAATAAAATTTCCGAAAGCTAGCGTAACTACATAGAGTTTACTTTTTTACCTTTTGCTGCTATCCCCAAAAAATTACACCAAATAGTTTTTCCTAACTAGTTCCAGCAAAGAACTACCCTGGTTTTATATATATATATATATATATATATATATATATATATATATATACAACGAACGGAGCGTTGTGACACTCTTATATACAACGAAAAAACAAAAAAATTATACAAAATATCTTGCGTAATGCTGTTAAATTTGTGCATGGTTAGAGTTTTCTAACTCAAATGCACATTGATGCTGCGACGTGGATATAAATATCAACTAGTCTATACCAGGGCAAAACCAACTGTAGACATATTTCGATCTTGTTAGATCTCATCAGTACAGTATAGGTTGTCTCTTCAGTCACTAATGAAGAGACATCCCCGGTATAGAAAAGCTGATATTTGATGTCTTATAGTTGCGAAAGTGAGTACAACTCGTAAATTTCGCAAGCAACGCCATCTATACTCCAAAAATAGCACCGTTGTGGTCGCTTTGCATCTAATAAATAAACATATCGCAAGGTAAATAAATAAACAACGAACAGAGCGTTGTGACAGTCTTATATACAACAAAAAACCAAAAAAAATGATACAAAGTATCTTGCGTAATGCTGTTAAATTTGTGCATGGTTAGAGTTTCCTAACTCAAATGCACATTGATGCTGCGACGTGGATATAAATATCAACTAGTCTATACCAGGGCAAAACCAACTGTAGACATGTTTCGATCTTGTTAGATCTCATCAGTACAGTATATATATATATATATATATATATATATATATATATATATATATACAAGCTTTTACCCGCAGCTTTGCCCGCGTGGAATTGGTACATTCACAAATAATGTAATGACTGCCTATTTTACTTACAAAAATTTAATTTTAATCATTCTGTAGGTATATCCTTAGTATAATAGGTCTGGCCTAACTACTTTTGTTTTTTTTTTATTACGACTATCTTATAATATTGATCTAAGATAGTTCTACATTGGACCTAATCAACTGTAAGAAATAGTAATGTGTGAGTCATTTTTATAGTGCGTTTTAATAACTTCATAGCGCCGTCTAGTTTCGAATATCAAAACTAAATTATAGCACGTATGTATGCATGTTGTGTTTTATTTTATTGGTATTTTTAAATGTATCAATGAGATACTTTCATACCAAATCTGAACCCCTCTATAGTCTCGTGAAAGGGGTGGGGGAGGAAGATATTTTTATACACCAGATGTTAAGTTGAAAGAGGACAAATACATCTGTGAAAATTGCATTCGAATCGAATTTAAAGTTTTTATGTGATGCGCGCACAGATTTACAGACAGACAGACAAAAAAATCTAACTATATCGATGTACCCGCGACGTCCTTTGCATGGCGTGTTGATTGTTGTATAAAAAGTAGCATATGTCACTCTTCATGCTTTTAACTATTCTGAAACAAAAAACATGCCAACATTTTTATACAGCAGATGTTAAGTTAAAAAAAGGCAAACACATCTGTGAAAAACCGTATTCGAATCGAATCAGTTTTCAGTTTTCATGTGATGCGCGCACAAACATTCCGACAGACAGACAAAAAAAATCTAACTACATTTTTGGGTTCTAAATCTAAGTACCCACGACGTCGTTGGCGTGGGGTGTTGATTGTTGTATAAAAAGTATCTGACCCCCATTCAACCTTTATAAAGGGGGTTGATTTCTAAAAATACAATATAAGTACACCTCCACAACCTCTAAAGAGCACACATTTTAATTTTCTATTCCCTTACATTAAAAACATAGGACTTTGATACAAATTTCCAACCTCCATTTTATCCCCTTAGGGGAAAAGTTTTGTAAAATCCTTTCTTAACGGACGTCTAGATCCTATAATGAACCTACCTGCCAAATTTCAAATTTGTAGGTTTCATAGTTTCTGAGATATGGTGATGAGTGAACTTTCGCTTTTATATATATATATGGAATGTTCGGGTATGCGCGTTCTGTTGAAATAAAATTCTAAATTATCTTAAAACTCGATATTTCGCTGTTTGTTTGACAGCATCATCAGGAGTTAACTACAAACAAAACCTTATGTACTAAGAATAATAACACACTAAAAAAGGAAAACTTACAGAAGTTAAAAGATTTAAAAGTTAACATTAAATTAAAATAATTAAAAAGTGCCATATCAGTAGGTAAGTCCCATTCTTGCAACACTTGTAACCGATTATTTATTAGACAATTTAATATCTCAGTTACCTTTTGCATTGCCGTTTATTTACAAATATGTTGATGACATTATATGTTCGGTGCCATTTGATCCAATAGATATTACACTACATATTTTCAACTCATTTAATAAACATCTTCAATTTACAGTTGAAACAGAAATAGATTGCAGCAATCCATTTTTAGATACAAAGGTAATAAGAGCAAACAACAATAGCATTGTGTTAGATTGGTACCAGAAACTAACTGCTTCTGGTAGATATATTAACTATTGCTCGAACCATCCAACCAGTCAAAAAATTAACACTATTGTAGCTATGAAAAGCAGAGTAATTACCATTAGTAATGATAATTTTCTTCAAAAAAACCTCAACATTTACAACAGCAATTTTTATGATGGTCCTACCGGTGACTCAAATAGTAGGCCAATGATACAAAAAACTACCATTTATTAACACTCTGTTTTGTCCCTAACATTAAAATAGCCAAATACAGTACAACAAACAACATACAACTTTTCTCGAAACTTAAGGACCCAGTACCACCTCTGTTTAAAAGCACTGTTGTTTACGAATTACCTTGCCTCGGTTGCCATGAAACTTACATTGGACAAACACAGCGGTTGAAACAACGAATCACACAGCGTAAAAGTGATTGCCGTCTTAGTAAAAATACATGTACAGTAGTTTAACATTATGAAAAAACGGGACATCAACTAGACTACAATGATGCTTGAATTTAAGCACACAATGACAATTATAAAAGCAGACTGTTTCTTGAAATGTATCACATAAACAAAAACAAAAATACTTTAAACTACAAAACAGACACCGGACAGTTAAGCAACATTTACTGCAATTTATTGGACAAAATATAACTTCGTATAAAAATATCAGTAGGCCTTAAGAAAAAAGTAACCTTAATAATTAATTTATGGTCAATGAACCTTTTATCATTACTTTTTGTACAGTAATAAAAATTTTTTTTAATAATTTCGTCGCTTTATTACTGTTTTGAACGTGATATGGCACTTTTTAATTATTTTAATTTAATGTTAACTTTTAAATCTTTTAACTTCTGTAAGTCTTCCTTTTTTAGTGTGTTATTATTCTTAGTACATAAGATTTTGTTTGTAGTTAACTACTGATGATTCTGTCAAACAAACAGCAAAATATCGAGTTTTAAGATAATTTAGGATTTTATTTCAACAGACCGCATACCCGAACATTCCAGTCTTTGTTTTCCGACCAGTTCGGTCGAAATTACTACTTTAGATATATATATATATACAAAGGGTGCCAAGTATGCGTACTTATGACAAACAAAAGGGGAAAATTAACGGGCATGTACGCAAAAAGGATCATAAGATTACGAGTAAGAATGGTAACCGCATACATGCATGTTTCTGGCTCGTTAGCCGTCATCAGTGCGGCATAACCAAGTAAGGTATTGCACTTGGCTAGCAAAAGTGTTGGGTACTTGGGAGCAAAGGATGGTAGGGAAACATGTGTCTAAAAAACACAAACAACGAACGCTCACACAGGAGTCCTATCGCCATTTGTGCCTTCGGCCAGCTGTGCCCACATTTCGGGGCTACGACCAGCGTCGCCACGTTGGCGAAACGGACTCATTGTGTTTGAGTCGTTCCAAGCCCAGGATGTGAAACACAAAGGGTGCCAAGTATGCGTACTTATGATCCTTTTTGCGTACATGCCCGTTAATTTTCCCCTTTTATATATATATATATATATATATATATATATATATATATATATATATATATATATATATATATATATATATATATAACAAAATGGGAAAATTAACGGGCATGTACGCAAAAAGGATCATAAGTACGCATACTTGGCACCCTTTGTGTTTCACATCCTGGGCTTAGAACGACTCAAATACAATGAGTCCGTTTCGCCAACGTTGCGACGCTAGTTGCTAGCCGAAAACCCATTGGCACAGCTGGCCGAAAGCACAAAATGGCGATAGGACTCTTGTGTGAGTTTTCGCTGTTTTCGTGTTTTTATGTTTCTTTACACATGTTTCCCCAACATCCTTTGCTCCCAAGTACCCTACACTTTTGCTAGCCAAGTGCAATACCCTACTTGGTTATGCCGCACTGATGACGGCTAATGAGCCAGAAACATGCATGTCTGCGGTTACCATTCCTACTCGTGGCCTTATTGATCCTTTTTGCGTACATGCCCAATAATTTTCCCATTTTGTTTATATTAATACGCATTTTCTTGGCACTTTGTTTATTTCATATCCTGGGCTTAGAACGACTCAAATACAATGAGTCCGTTTCGCCAACGTTGCGACGCTAGTTGCTAGCCGAAAACCCATTGGCACAGCTGGCCGAAAGCACAAAATGGCGATAGGACTCTTGTGTGAGTTTTCGCTGTTTTCGTGTTTTTATGTTTCTTTACACATGTTTCCCCAACATCCTTTGCTCCCAAGTACCCTACACTTTTGCTAGCCAAGTGCAATACCCTACTTGGTTATGCCGCACTGATGACGGCTAATGAGCCAGAAACATGCATGTCTGCGGTTACCATTCCTACTCGTGGCCTTATTGATCCTTTTTGCGTACATGCCCAATAATTTTCCCATTTTGTTTATATTAATACGCATTTTCTTGGCACTTTGTTTATTTCATATCCTGGGCTTAGAACGACTCAAATACAATGAGTCCGTTTCGCCAACGTTGCGACGCTAGTTGCTAGCCGAAAACCCATTGGCACAGCTGGCCGAAAGCACAAAATGGCGATAGGACTCTTGTGTGAGTTTTCGCTGTTTTCGTGTTTTTATGTTTCTTTACACATGTTTCCCCAACATCCTTTGCTCCCAAGTACCCTACACTTTTGCTAGCCAAGTGCAATACCCTACTTGGTTATGCCGCACTGATGACGGCTAATGAGCCAGAAACATGCATGTCTGCGGTTACCATTCCTACTCGTGGCCTTATTGATCCTTTTTGCGTACATGCCCAATAATTTTCCCATTTTGTTTATATTAATACGCATTTTCTTGGCACTTTGATATATATATATATATATATATATATATATATATATATATATATATATATATATATATATATATATATATATATATATATCTATATACAAAAGGGGTAAATTAACGGGCATGTACGCAAAAAGGATCATAGATTACGAGTAAGAATGGTAACCGCAGACATGCATGTTTCTGGCTCGTTAGCCGTCATCAGTGCGGCATAACCAAGTAAGGTATTGCACTTGGCTAGCAAAAGTGTTGGGTACTTGGGAGCAAAGGATGGTATGTCTAAAAAACACAAACAACGAACGCTCACACAAGAGTCCTATCGCCATTTGTGCCTTCGGCTAGCTGTGCCCACATTTTGGGGCTACGACCAGCGTCGCCACGTTTGCGAAACGGACTCATTATGTTTGAGTCGTTTCAAGCCCAGGATGTGAAACACAAAGGGTGCCGAAGGCACAAATGGCGATAGGACTCTTGTGTGAGCGTTCGTTGTTTGTGTTTTTTAGACATATGTTTCCTTACCATCCTTTGCTCCCAAGTACCCAACACTTTTGCTAGCCAAGTGCAATACCTTACTTGGTTATGCCGCACTGATGACGGCTAACGAGCCAGAAACATGCATGTCTGCGGTTACCATTCTTACTCGTAATCCTATGATCCTTTTTGCGTACATGCCCGTTAATTTACCCCTTTTGTTTATCATAAGTACGCATACTTGGCACTCTTTTTTGTTATATATATATATATATATATATATATATATATATATATATATATATTACAGTAAGGTAAATGATGGGTATCTAGCAACATTAGGCGAAGTGTACTCTTTAAGATTAAATACTTTAATATTTCGTTAAAAAATTTTTAACATTCTCAGGAAGTTACTACAAATGTTACAAATTAGATTACAATAATAACTTGTTATGTTCTGATAATATTTCACTTACTCTTGTGAGGATGAAGCCAACGATATAATTTGAAGGACGTAGGTGTGATGAGAATAAAATATGGAAAACAATCACCATAGTGTGTCAGACCAAGATCTGTAGTTGAAACTATTATTATAACTTCCCAGGAGAAAATTCCATTGGAAACACTCACAACCGGCGAAAAACAGAAAATTTTTATATGGAGCCAGACAATAAAAATCTTTAGTGCAAGTTGGCCTCGACCTATTAAGTTGACCGTAACAAATCAAAAGTATTGACCACACTATCTCCTGGCTTTGTTCTTCTTCTTTCCCAAAAAAACAAATTAGGAACGTGTCTCTTTTATTTTGATCCAACATGGCGATGGCGTCTTAGACTAAAATCTGTTTTTCGCCAGTTGTAAGTGTTTCCAATGGAATTTTCTCCTGGGAAGTTTTAATAAAAGTTTCAACTACAGATCTTGGTCTGACACACTATGGTGATTGTTTTCCATATTTTATTCTGATTACACCTACGTCCTTCAAATTCCATCGGTGGCTTCATCCTCACAAGAGTAAGTGAAATATTATCAGAACATAACAAGTTATTATTGTAATCTTTAACGATAACACAGAAACCAAGTACGGAAATAGAATACACACTTTAATAAGAAACACACCGACGCAGTAGGGTTTATGGAAAAAATAGACGAGCTTAGCACAGCTTATCAAATACCGAAACAAGAATTGCTTAAGGCATTGCCGAAAATGTTACCGGACAACGCATTGTTATCGTATCGAAACAATATCAAGTCTTGGAAAACGTGGCCAGATTTTAGCAAGGATTTTAAAAGAACTTTCTACCCAAGAGGATATTCGTTACAATTAGAGGAACAAATTAGAAACAGGAAGCAAAAGTCAAATAAACTAGCAGAAAACTATATAACGGATATTAGAACACTGATTAGACGGGAAGGTTCATTAAATGAAAATCAAGAACTAGAACGAATATTCAAAAATATGCTACCCGATTCCAAATTGTATATCAGGCGGCGAGACTTTGAAAATTTAAGGGAGCTACAAGACTTAGTCGAAGAATTTGAAGCTATAGAGGACGAAAAGAGACGAGAAACCCGAGACCTTTTCAGAAACCAAGAATTCACCATACCGGAAAAATATGACGCTAAAACAATATGTTTTAGATGTAAAATGCCTGGACATACTCGGAAAAATTGCAGGAATCCGTAAAAAAAATTCTGTTCGCGTTGTGGCAAGGATGGCGTTTATAGCACTGAGTGCTGCATAAGGCGCCAGGGAAACCAGTAACAGACTGGAGAAACAAGGAGTCGTCCCGGTCTGTGAATCAAAATTCGACTCCATGTACCCTTGCCACTACAAAGCCCACAACAAAAGACATCCGACATTTTGTACCATTAAAAATTGGAAACCGGACTTTTAAAGCATAATTCGATACAGGCACTATTAAAAATTATGCCGGAAGGAAAATTGCAAACGCATTCCAGCAACACCTAGAAAACTACACAGGGAGAACTAAATTAGCAAATGGTTCCTTTACAACGATAACTAAGAAGTTAACCATCAAATGTGAGATCTACGATCAACAAGCAACGGAAACATTTTTAATAATGCCTGGTTTAACGGAAGACGCTATAATAGGAGTTAAATTCCTTATGAAACACTCTGTCGAACTAAAATTCGGACAAGAAAACCAGCGTCACGAAGAAGAATGCAACACTTTAAAGGACACAATCGAGAGTAATACATTAGAACATTTTTTAAAAAGAGAGCTAAGAAAATCCGAGAACGGAAAAGGACCGACACACCTAATAAAATATGAGATAAAATTAACAAAAAGCTGCAGTCCAGTTAAACAACCGTACAGACGCCACAATCCCGCGATGCTAGAAATTATCAACCAAGAAGTAGACAAGATGTTAAATGAAGGAACCATAGAACCCTCTACGAGTGGTTGGTGCTCACCAATTGTACTGGTGAGGAAAAACGATAACTCATACCGATTCTGTATTGACTTTCGAAAAGTCAATGAGCTATCAGCAAAAGATGCTTATCCGCCACCTAGAATATCTGAAATTTTAGATAGACTTAAAAAAGCTAACTTTATTTCTACTCTCGATTTGAAACAGGGTTACTTCCAGATACCTTTAGAAGAATTAAGCCGCCCAATAACTGCCTTTAGCGTACCCGGAAAAGGCCATTACCAATTTAAGACTACCCCATTTGGCCTGCACTCCGCCGGAGCAACTTTTCAACGTCTTTTAGACAAGGTAATTTCTCCCGAAATAGAGTTTGCATTCGCATACTTAGACGACATCGTGGTTATATCAAAAACACATAAAGAACATCTGAAACACTTGCGAGAAGTGTTCCGAAGGATACGAGAAGCAAAATTGCAGCTGAAATTTGACAAGTGTACATTTTGTCGGCCGGAGCTAAGATATTTGGGGCATATCGTCGGTAGAGAAGGTATAAAGACCGACCCAGAAAAAACAAGCGCAATTACTGAGCTCGTAGCGCCAAATAATGTACGCCAGCTCCACCGTTTTCTAGGAATTACTTCATGGTATCGTCGGTTCATGGAAAACTATTCCACGATAGCAGGACCATTAAACATGCTTTTAAAGAAGAATGTAAGGTGAAAATGGACCGATAAGCGAGAAGTTGCATTTAAGCAACTTAAAACAAAGCTGACTTCAGCACCCGTATTGACTTGTCCAGATTTTACCAAGACATTCTACCTGCAAACAGATGCATCAAACTGTGGCCTGGGAGTTGCTTTAACTCAAAAAGAAGACGGTCAGGATAAGGTTATCGCATATGCTGGTCGTACTCTTACACTCGCCGAAACAAGATACTCCACAACCGAATAGGAATGTTTGTCAATAGTATACGGCATAAAACAAATGAGGCCATATATCGAAGGATACAAGTTTAAAGTGATTTCGGATCCTTAAAGTGGCTAAAAAACCTCAAAAATCCCTCAGGCCGTTTAGCCAGATGGGAGTTTAGAACTCCAACAATACGATTTCGAGAATATTTACAGAGAAGGGGTCCTCAACAAAGTAGCAGACGCATTATCTCGACAACCGCAAGAAACAAGTAACAACGAACCCGAACTAGAGCTGTTAGCATCAGCACCAGAAACATGTGCATGGTACGACAAACTGTATGAAGCGGTACTTAGGCAACCGGATAGATTCCCTGATTTCCAAATAACCATTGGAAGGCTTTACAAGCATATTTGGAGTAGCCGAAATTTAGCGGATCCGGAATTTAACAACCCTTGGAAATTATGCGTACCAGGATATAGAAGAGAAGAAATATTGTTAGAAAATCATGATAGAAACACACAGTGCCATTTAGGAATTGCTAAGACCATTTGTCGAATAGCACAAAAATACTATTGGCCAAAGATGTTAAAGCAAATAGCCGACTACGTCAGGAAATGTACGAAATGTCTCCAGTATAAACCGTCACAAATGCAACCAGCAGGAAAGATGCAACCGTCCACTGTGGAAAAGCCTTGGCATAATGTCTCAATAGATTTAATGGGATCATTTCCAAGATCTACAGCAGGAAACATCTTCTTGATAGTTATTCAAGACCGTTTTACACAATGGGTCGTAGCCCAACCGATAAAGAAGGCAACTATAAAGCTAATCATAGATGTTCTTCGCTCGAAAATATTTATGCAGTTTGGCATTCCTAAGAAGATTATCTCGGATAACGGTACACAATTTACAAGTTATAGTTTTAAAAGCTTCCTAAACTCCTATGGCGTAAACCACGTACTCACCCCCCCCCCCCTACTCGCCGCAATGTAATCCAGTGGAGCGAACCAATAAAGTACTAAAAACCATGATAGCTACATATGTGGAAGATAACCTTAAAGAGTGGGACAAGTTTATTCCAGAATTCTGTTACACCATAAACTCGTCACGACACGATTCAACAGGATTTTCTCCGGCCCTTCTCAACTTCGGACGGGAATTAGATTCAGCAGACGAAACACCACTCCAGAATACGAAGGAATATGCAGATAACTTGGGTAAATTGGAGTCGTTAAGAGAATTGGCAAGGGTACATACGGAACATGCTGTCGAAGAACAAAGAAAACATTACGATCTGAGACGAAGAGACTGGCACCCACACCCAGGCGATCAAGTCATGAAAAAAGAACATCATATATCCTCGGCTACCGATGCTTTCACCAGTAAACTGGCACCGAAGTACTCAGGACGATACACTGTAACAGCAGTAGTGTCACCCGTAATAGTAAAGATAAAACTTCTGGGCATAGCCAACCGAAAGCAGATAACAGCGCATGTCAAAGATCTGAAACCATGCGAAGTGGGAGACACCTTAGACTGATCCTTGGGTATTGACCAAGGGTTGTCCCACCCTGTGACCGAGTATTGATCGGTTCGAACCTACCCTAACGACTCTATGCTTACCGGAATCTATATTGAATTTATTTATTTACAGGGAGATCCATCCGAGGGCCAAAGGGGTCGCAGATCCAATTAATTTTGTTTAATGTGTAGAGATTGTATTTTATTTTTGTTTTTCTTGTATATAATTTATTTCAGAAATAAATCTTTATTTAAACTGAAACCGAATTTTACTGAGTCCGGTGTCTAAAAGAGCTACCCGTTACAAATCTAATTTGTAACATTTTTAGTAACTTCCTGAAGATGTTAAAAAACTTTTAACGAAATATTGGAGTATTAAATCTTAAAGAGTACACTTCGCCTAATTTTGCTAGATACCCACTATTTACGCATTTTCTTGGCACTTTGTTTATTTTATATATATATATATATATATATATATATATATATATATATATATATATATATATATATATATTCCTAAGTTCTTTAATATCACTTTTTTTATTTAGGTATTGTATTAGAAGTATTATTAATGTGTAACATTTCCAGGAAAACTCTTTTGTGATAGTTTCTTTCTCCATCAAGTATTTTTGTATTATTAAAATTAATAATATGAGAAATGTTAATATGGTGTTTAGCTAGGGCACAGGATTTTTTTTGTAATCTACAATCGCTTTTATAGGATGTTATTCTACCCTTAAGGTTCCTAGTTTGACCTATATATACATCATATATAGGTCAAACTTCTAGGAACCTTAAGGGTGTATATTTATAAGTTCACTGAATCCAAATTTTTAAGTCTTTTTTGTCAGATACGAAAAAAGCCGCTTGGTATTTATTTTTCGCTCCTCAGTTCTCAGAATATGTAAATGCTTCCCACCTGTCCAGACTACGTTTCTTTCCGCATAGTACGTGACTTTACCTAATTTATATTTTAAAAGTGTGGGAACGTTCTTCTTGATAAAGTAGACAATTTCCTTGACTTTAAAAGTAATTTTTTCTAATTTATATGCAATAATTAATATACTTTTTACTTCAACTCTCAGGGAATGTACCTTCAGTTTTCAATAGTAGAATATATTTTCTCATGATATTTAATTGATTCTCTACAATAAAATAAATATATACATATTAATGTAGGTAATTAAGTATTTAAACTCTAATGAACCATCAAGTGATTAATTTGTAATTCACTAATCGAGTTGCAATATACCATATAATTAAATTTTCCCCTTCACCAATTTACCAATGTAAGGGAAAGCTTTAATCTACTAACAGGTTTTGTTGATGATTACAACTATCTCCTTCATTCTAATCTGATAGAAACTGTCAGTTTAGAAATACTTGTATACGATTATTGGTCAGTCACATTAATGGATATTCACCAACAGTTTTGTCATTAGTTACGTATAAAGACAATTGTTATTAATTTTCATGCACCTTATAAACCCATTACATCGAAATATCTAAGCAGAATACATAACATTAATAAGTATTGTTACGAGCGCAGCCGGACCTGTCAGTGGTGTGAGGTGAGTAAGTCACCGTACGGAAAATCTTCGAATCTTCGCGTAACTGATAGATTGATCTCGAACTTCGTAACTCTTCCGTTCTAGAATAATTGTTTTGTGGGATCTTTGTAGATGTTTCCAGAAAGGAATTAATAATAAGGGACCGCTTTGTACGGGGAGAAACAGTTGTTGTGATGGTAATAGCTGGCTATAAATAATAGTGGTGATTGTATTAGTTGGCGATAAATATTAATTGTATTTGTAATAGCTGGCGATAAAGTGCGATTGTTGTACGAGATATTTTAAAGGCGTTATATATAAATTGTGACTGTATTAAAGTTGTTAGTTTAAGAAATGGTTATTTAGTTGTGGTTACCAATAAATTGTTAAGTTTGTCTGCTGTTATCATTTATCCCGAATCCACGAAGAAAAATTATAACAGTATAATGAAAAATGACAAGAGATGTAAGCAAAGGTTGACACATAAGTAAAAGAATCACGCACGAGCCACGTAGCGACGAGTGTGTAATTCGCCGATTTTGTTAAACGAATTGCCAATGAGTTATGTACTTATCTACACTCACTACCGTAAATTGAAATAGATAAAACAGAGAGCTTTATTTTTCATTAATAGCTTACCACAGTTCTTAAAACTATTTTTCATTAAAATAGTTACAGTACACCTGTAAAATACTATTTTGTTTCAGAAATTTTAAATATATGTAACAAACTTTTCCAATACTTAAAGACGACTATCAGAGTAAAAGTATATGTCAAAGAGCAATGAAGCATTCAGCTACTTTAATTGGCTAAATCGTTTAATTTTATTTATATATTATATTTATGTTCTTCTGTTTAAGAAATTTAATTTTTTAATATTTTAGCAGTATTATATCTGTATAAACGTATATCAAAGATATTAAGGCAGTAATTCTGCCCGTACTGTAAGTTATAGTTATAGATTACAGGAAAAGAACGGCTTAATACAATTTGGCCAAACTAGTGAGTTATTGAAGAGGAAATGCAGAAACTGAACGGAAATTGTCTACTACTCGTTCATTGTACCACGTAATCGTATATTATAAAATGATTAGTTTTTTTTAAGTGTATAATGTTACTAGCTTTTACCCGCGACTTTGCCCGCGTGGAATTGGGACATTTACAAATGTTTTGATGACTGTCTATTTTACATATAAAAATTTAATTTTAATCATTCTGTAGGTATATCCTTAGTAAAATAAGTCTGGCCTAACTACTTTTAATTTTTTTTATTTAAAATTTCATTTTTGTCAGTCAATTACGCTGCAACCACTAAACAGATTTATTAGTATATGTACTTGCGATAAAAATAAACGACAGCGCGTTTTATTAACCTCTTGCGCCATATACATACAGACAGACAGACAAAAAAGATCTAACCATATTTTTGGATTCTATATCGATGTACCTGCGACGTCGTTCGCGTGGCATGTTGATTGTTGTATAAAAAATAGCCTATGCCACTCTTCATGATTTCAACTATCCCGATACAAAAATCATGCCAAAATTTTTATACATCCCAAAAGTTAAGTTTAAAGAAGACAAATACATCTGTGAAAACCGCATTAGAATCGAATCAGTAGTTTTCATGTGATGCGCGCACAAACATCAAGTCAGACACACACAAAAAAATGTAACCACATTTTTGGGTTCTAAATCGGTGTACCCGCGATGTCGTTCGCGTGGCGTGTTGATTGTTGCATAAAAAGTATCCGACCCCCGTTTAACCCTTATGAAGGGGGTAGATTTCTAAAATACAATATAAGTACACCTCCACAACCTCTAAAGAACACACATTTTAATTTTCAAGTCCCTTATTTCAAAAACATAGGACATTCATACAAATTTCCAACCCCCGTTTTATCCCCTTAGGGGTAGAGTTTCGTAAAATCCTTTCTTAGCGGACGTCTTCATCGTATAGGGAACCTACCCGCCAAATTTCAAGTTTTTAGGTCTTATAGTTTCTGAGATATGATGATGAGTGACCTTTCGCTTTTATATATATAGATAACCAAGTAGTTAAAAGGTTAAAATTATTGCCGGTACTTGATACAAGGGATTATGCTAATTTTAATAAATATTTTTAGTAAAAATGGATTTAAAGGGGTTAAAATTGATATTTTATCAAGACTCTAGGATAAGAATGATATGATGGTTTAATTTAGGTAGACAATTAAGTTTAACATAGTTATTTATTAAGATAAACTAGCTGACCAACGATCTTTATACTCTCTTTGTGTGTGCTATGTAAACAACAAGTAGTATTCAATATATAGCATTAAGTAAAAAACGTTTTATGGTTCTGTGTTAAGAATGCCAGTATCATCGTGCACGAGTTATCTAAGCAACCACTGTTTTTTCAGCTAAACAGACCCTAGAGAAATAAGCCAGCAGGGTTTCAATCCAGTGATATGGTCAGCTAAAAGTGTGTAGTAAAGTTCTAAATATTTTTTGACAGTCATTATTGATGCAACATTTTACAGAATTATTGCTGTATTTATTTTAAGATTACTTTTGACAATTCTACACAAAAGATTCTTTTCATACTTATAGAACTAAAACAAAAGAACCAGGTAATTTGCTCACTAAATTTAATATAGTTTTTTTTCTTAAATCCTTTTTTTAGTATATATATCTTTAATATTGTATTTTTATTTGCCTTCTGTTAGTCATACATTTTATGTATCTTTTTAGTTACGCCGCAGTAATAGCTGTTGAGTTCGTCCACCTTGTAACTGGTATTTTGTTGTTATCGTTAATATAGGTGATAACTAAAATATTCAAGCTTTCTTTCAATAACGAGTTAACTAATAAAATCTATTTCAGTATTTTGAGAGAAACAACCAGTTAGTGTGTGGCTATCAATCTTACCAAACTCTTGATAAAACGATATTTTTATCATACGTATATATTTAACATCCCTCTTACTACTTTCACTTTGCCTTGTTCTCATAAAAATAGACTGGCGCCCTATATAAGTACCATCCATCTGGGTGTCTGTTTTTTGAGTTGTATTTAGCTACATTTGTACAAGTTTGTTAACCTAAAGTTTTGTGTTTGATTTTTAAATCCATTACTAATAAATGATAAATGAAGTTATTGTAATAAACACTGCATTGATGACCCGAAGCGAAAACTACGACAAAATGTTGGAAAATAGGGTCTCTTAAATTGTGGATTCATGCTGATGTGCAAAAGTACTTTTTAGTTATTTTCACAGTCATGAACGTACATCAAAAAATTTTCGTTGTTATTCATTTTGGGATTAGAGAAATATCACGTTGTGCGTTTAAGTTTAAGTATTGACATTATTTAATAATTAAATTATAACTTTTGCTAAAAAAAATAACTTGTCAATTCATTCATTATTTATATTTGTTTAAGTATTACATCATTTTTACACAAAACTAAAATCAATAAAAGAAATGAAAAAATATTAAAATGGTTGTTTTAAATTAATTAAAAACCTTAACAACATAGAAAAGTTTTAATTTTAAAATTCGACGTAGTTTTCATTTCGTTGGTTTAATTCAGTGTTTTTTTAAAACATTGTTGCTACTAACGGAAAATAAAAAAACTATTGTGTGATATCACAATGCACTCAAATTTTGTTTACAATCAATAAAAGTGCACAACAACTGCAGCAAACTTTGGTTGAAACGCAAAACCAGATATTGAACTTTTTTGTAGTAAATACTTATAATTATTACTAAAAAACATAATGCCTTATATATATTAACTAAAACAAATTTATAGATTTCTCTAAACTTTTATATTTAATTATCAAATTAATACTGTTTTAGTAGTCTCCAAGGAATATCCACACATTAGTCCTTTCTGGCTAAACGTTATATAATATAAATAAACCAACCACTACTCGTGATTTCTTTTCTTATACTTTTTCTTATCCTGCTTATGATTTTTAAATAAAAATTTTGGGTCTGCATTCTGTGACAAAAATTTATATATACCTACATATAGCTACAGAATACCTACATTTTATTAACGTTTTTAATTTAATCTAAACTGCTAGCGTATGTAATTTATATCAACTGAAAATTTTTATCTAACCCAGAAAACCCTTATGTCACTGTTTGGTGAGTAAATTACTAAGTTACTACTTAAGCAGCAATTTTAGATTTTCAACCCTCTTGTCTCCATCCCATGGGAAACCTATCTGATAGTTTGTGACTTGATGTTTTCGAACAAAAACTATCCGGATTTTATGTAATAACTTGTCTATGAGGGTGGCGTAGGTTTTCCAATAAAGATATAAAGAAAAAGTTAGTGTGAGCCTTTCGGCCGCTTGGATACACTTGGGATGAACTCAAGTGGATGTCAATTTGGGATATTTTATCACAGCAAGCTTGTCTCAGACAGAAAGTATATTATAAAAGTTAAACCTAAAGAAAAGTTATCCTAAAAAAATCGTAAATATTTTTATCGACATAAAACTCACATGATTTTAATCTAAACGGATAGTAAAATGTATTTCTCTTGGCCGGTCCTCTAAAGTTAACTTCAACTTTTTAAGATGATTTTATTTAAAATAAATCTTAAAAAGTTGAAAAACTAGCAAAAGTTAAAAAAACGATAAAATTGGAAATGTATGCAAAAAATAAAACAAAAAAAAATAGAATATACAGAAAAATGAAAAAAAAAAACAAATTGAAAAAAAAAATAAAAGAAAAAGAAAACAACAAATATGGCAAATAGAAAACCCAGAAAAATCTAGTAAACAAAAAAAAGTTGTGAATGTAAATTGAAATTAATTAAGATATTTATATCATTTATTTTTGTTGTTGCAATAAGGTACTGAATAAATTCGAAGAACCAGCTGTGTTGTAAGAGTACCCACAAAATAATGACTCCTGCTACACGATTATTATTATTTAATGGTCAAAATATTTTTCTAGTCAAGTTTTTTACATTATTAACATTTGGATCTGGGATACATTTTCACTACTCTAAAACTAACATTACTTTTACTCTCTTATTAAATTTCTGGGTTTAACAATCAGCATTTTTTCATGAGCCATATGTAACTGCCAATAAAACCATAACTATTAATGTATTCGCTCAATATATTTCCAATGTTGCTCGATTGGGAAAGGACTGCTATTTAAGAGTGACCTATTGAATATATATCATTGGAAAATACTTTACTTACGAAGGATTTTTTTAAAATATGCATCATTCTAAGTATTATATACCTCTTTTATTAACATTGTATGAATTAATTGGTAGCTATACAATAATGATAAGAAAATAATGTATAATATATTTTTAATTTAAATAACAATTAAACAATTATTTCTGGAAACTAAAAATATATTGCAAAATTAAGCATGATAATATTTACTGAAATATAATATAGAAAATTTTGCTACTAACAATAACTAAATAAATCAATATTTTCTTTAACTACTACTAAAAAATAAAATATTTTAAGTACCTATACATCATAAAAGTAGTAATTTTAAGATTTTAAGCTTCTGAGCTGGATGGAATATACAACACTGGACTAACTTTTTCTTGGGTGTTTGACTTTGACAATTGCTCAAATAGTTGTTGCCTTCTTAGAGATCTTTCAAGTTCAATCTGTGTCTTTAGTTTTCTAATAGATCTTGCAAGAAGATGAGCAAATATGGCACCAAGCAACTACAAAAAAATATTTTATTTTTTATATAACAATTAACAACAACATATTTATTTGGTGTGAATTAAAAAACAATAAAACTTGGTATCTACCTGAATAAATGTAATACACATAGCTCCTACTCCCAGAAGAAGAGCACTTTGTGAAATAATAAAGTTTAAGCTTCTTAAACAACCTCTAGAGTAGACATCCCTAAGTTGAGAACATGTTTGATTAATGCAGCAACTGGCTGGTACGTTATACTGAATATCAGTCAAATTATCTTTAACGTTAATTAGATTGAAGTTGGGATAATAAGACCAATCATATGGACTGTCGACTCCACAGCAACGCAGCTAAAAGAAATAAATGAACAAGTGTAGAGGTTAATAATTTAAAAACAATTCGACTAAATATTTACATTGTATTGTGTTATAGTCCACAGTTCATGAGTGTCATTTTCAAAATAAGCCATACTTTGTAACATGTCATATCTTAAAGTAAGTTCCAAATTGTTTCTAGATGCGTAGGCTGTAATGCTTACAGCAATTTCTAATATGACGATGACTAAAAGACATAACGAATACTAAAAAAAAAGAAAATGGTTAAAATGTTTGTTAAAATATAGATATAAATGGTTAAAATGACTGTTTTCAATAGTATATTACAGGGGTTCTCAAACTCTCATACTTAACGCTTCCCAATTATAATATAATACAAACAATTTTGCACCCGCGTTGTATTGCGCAAATTAAAGTTTGTTCCAACTGACTAGTTAAATCGTTCTAGAGCGGTTCGCGTATGCTTATTATTAAAAATGCGTTCCAACTGAGAAAAAACCGTTTTTGAACGATTCAGATTTTTCTGTTCCAACTGCTGTTGGTTTCGTTCAAGAATCGTTTTTAAACGGTTTTTACGATTCTCGATGCAAGGTTAGAATTATTGGTATCGTCTTGCGCAAATAATTGACAGCCAGCCAATATTTGTTTTTTCCACAAGCATGTGTAAAACAACACTTTCCCGCACGCATTTTAATTCAGAAAATATCTCTTTCCGTAAGGTTTTTTCCCGCACGCATTTTTTTTTAATTAATTGAATATGTTTTTCGATAACCTTTTTGACAAATTATTGTATTATTACCTTTATCTTGTTGGACTACATACAAATAGTAAAAAAAATTAAGATTATTTTACATGAAAATAGGGATTTTTAAAATGTTTGTTTTTAAAAAAATCATAATTTATTAAATCACCCCTGCAAACCTTACTCAAAGCAACAACAAACTCACCTGTTTTAAGTAGGGTTGCTATAGCTACAGTCGTGTATTTATTGACACTATGAAAGATTTAATTGTCACAATCGCATCTTTTCAAATATCTAAATAATTTTCGAGGTGATTTTGCTTGTAGAAAAAATATTGATCCTTACTCTTGCGGAAATTAACTTTCCACACTTGTTAGGATAATAACTATTCACCATACTTGTTTTTGTATTGTAGCTTTTGTTATGTCAATTTTATAGACAAATTACTTAAATCGCCTATTTTTAAAATGTTTAAATCTCTGGACTATTTGTAGTTAATCTGATTTAATATTGCAGTATTTTTGTGAAGTTAGTAGTTGTGAGTGTGAATGTGTTTTATGTACTTAAACTTTGTATTTTTATTAGTATTATTTTACCACTACTTATATTTCTTCAGTAAGAGATATAATGTATTTTGTGCATTTAGGCAATAATTTGCCAACTGGTTTGCCCATTGCATCGTATGTTTATATTATAATGCATTATATATTTATATAGTGATTAACAACATTACATATTGGAAATAAAATACTTTAAAAAATAACAACTCTTAATAAAATTATAGGAAATACAGAAAAGGCTAAAATAAACGTTTCTTGATACGATCTTGCGTACTAATTGATTCTGTAATGATTCTAAAACGATTCTAGGATGGGAGTTGGAACAAACCTAATAGTTAACCCGGGGAATTAAAATTAGACTAAACAACAATGTACACTATGTACAGTCAGTGATATGTGCTTGGCGCGACGGTTGATGATTTTTTGCGTAAAATATTGAACGTCATCGAATTATTTGGCCGTAAAATGCGCAGCTATAAATAAAAAAGTGCGTTTACAGATGTAGCCTTTGTTTTAACACAGTTGTTGCCTTAAAATTAGTTAAAGTTAAACAAAAAATCTTCAAGTTTAGTGCTCCAAAGCTGAATATTTTCTACGTTGTAAATATGAATAAATTTCTAATTGGAGCCAAACGAAAACTAAACGAGGAAGAACCTTTTTCTTTAACTAATTTACGAGGATATTAGTCAAAAACCCGATAATACGACCAAATTTACCTAAATTTTGGATTAACAAGCATTAAAATTAGTGGAAAAAAACAATCGTAATACATTATTTGTTTAAAAGTATTAGCTGCTGATTGCTTTAAACTCAATAAATTGAAGAGGCAACTAGAAAAATTGCATAAAGAATAATTTCGTAAACCACGTGAAATTTTAAGGAAAAACTTAAATGATTTAATAAACAGAAGGCATATTTTCAGAAAACGCTCGAAGTAAACAAGCTAGCTTTGTTAGCATCATACAAAGTGGCTAACAAAGTAGCTAATTGAGAAAAAAAGCACACACTATAGCAGAGCAACTTATTCTACCAGCTACCCATCTAAGAATTTGCAGAAACATTGTTTGGTAAAAGCTATGTTTGATGACTTAACAATATTTCTTTTTCAAATGATATAATCTGTCGAAGAATTTCGAATACATCTGCTGACATTCAGTATTAGCTAGATAAAGCAACTGACTTCAATAATGAATCTCATTTGTTACATTAGATTCTGTAAGAGTACCACAATAAGTAAAGAGTGAAAAATTACTGTTTTGCAAACTTATTGAAGGAAGAACTACAAATTATCAGGTATTACAAATATTACTACCATTGCGGCGAAATTGCAATGAAAAAATTGTGTTGGAATTTGAACTAATGAAATCCAAACCAGGTCTGATAAATACAATAATTTGCAAGCGCTTGCGAAAAAGAAATATTCAAATATTATTTGACCACATTGCAAGATTTATCTTTAGTCTAAGTCCTGGTCAAAATATTGTTTTGAAAGTAGTTAATAAATTAGTTGACTAGATAATAACAAGGCCATTAAAATCAAGAATTTTCTCTGAAATTTGTACAGAATCGGAAGATAGACGACAGCCTGAGGTGTGGATATCTCTACACACGGGAGAATGCACAATGGGCCATAAGTAGCCCCAGCGCTGGCAGAGCACTTTTTCATCCCTCTCCAAATTTCCATATCTCGATCCAGATCCAACTAACAGAGATTGTGTGCCAAAAAGCAAGCGCATGTCCTTGCATTCTAAAAATATCTAAAATCTGTTAGGCTTAAAATTAGTTTATAGTTTAATATTTTACAATAAAACTTTTATAAACCGGTTTTATTAAATATTTTTTTATTTACTGCGCTTCCTTACCAACTAACACATTAGCCTGGAGGATGCGCCTTACAGTTTGAGAACTGCTGATAGATTATCTAGGAGTATATTTTGCTATTATTTAAACTCCTGTTTTTTACTTATTTAAAAAATATATATTTTTTAGAAACACTGAAATTCTGTAAACACCAAATATTATAAAATTTATTAGCGGCTTTTTTTGTTTTATTTTTGCTATTAGTGAATATTTTTGCATTAAAATTTAATTTTAAGCGAAAATGTTATTTTAGAATCTCAATTTTAAAAAGTGTATTTTGCTTGATTTAATTTAAAATGATTCAGATAGATTTAAGCAACGAAAAAATACAAACAAGACAATTGAAACATTTATTTTTAATACAAATTTATTATATTATATATCATGAAAAAGTTTTGTCTAAAAGATGTGTAATGGTAAGAGTTTTTAACAAATCACTTTCAGTAGTTTTTTCCTCGGTTTGGAAATACACTGTACGCACAGGTTCCACTAACACGAATCCATTCTCTGAAAATTTTCCTTTAACAATGGGTGAATCTAACCAAACAAATAGAGCAATTTTATCGGTTATTACTTCTATTGTAAACATGTATCCATCATTAATTGTAGTCATTGTTTTAATCTTAACTTCAGCTTGGGATATATTTGTATTTTTAACAGCAGTTGGAAAAACAAAGTTATCTGGAGCAATTTTTATATTATCTGTTTCTAAAGAGAAATAGAAAAAACAGTTAATTCTAGCAGTTTGAAGAGAACCGCAGCCATTTTCAGATAAATAATTATCAACCATGATTTGTTTAATCAGATCAACTGAACCCACTTCAGTATTGATTGTAAGATTTTCAACAGATATAGGTGTCAAAGACGTCCATTTATAAATTTGTACAGATGCAGTCAAGTTTATTAAAGGAGATAATAAATCAGAAACTACATAAATATTTAACATATGTTGCATATGTATATGGCCCGTAATAATAACCGGAGCGAAGAAATTTTCAGTATAATATTGCAGCATTTTGAATTTACCAAGATGGTCAATTCCCGACCAAGTAGGAGCTATCCATACATCATTTAATTGCCAATAAAGAGCACCCATTGTATAACCCTCTCCCTTCTCATTTAAGTAAAATCTACTTCTTCGATAGTGTTCAGATTCGATTTTGATAGCTGATGCTTGAACAATTTGACTGTAGAATATTAAAGCTTCATTATATTTTTCACCCGTACTTTCTGGTAATTTAAAATATATACCGATTAATGCGAACATTTCTAGGTTTCCTAAAGGATGATGTTGACGATGGTTCATAAAAATGCTATTAATGTTTAAATCTTTAGAATTATTGGTTACTGACAGCCAAGATTGCATACTTGGTAATGATTGATATCCATATTCAGATGCAAATCTTGGTATGGGATAAATATCAGAGTTAAATGGATCTAATATGTAATTGTAAAAATGAATATCTCCAAATAATGTACTTGCAGGATTTTGCGCAACGTATCCTTCACGTTCTGATTCTTTTCCATTAGTAGGACTAGAAGTTATAAAAATACCTCTATTGTGGGTTAAATCTAAAAATTCTCTTTTAATGTTGTCGACGTATAATTTAACATAATCATCATAATAAGTTTGGTAGTTACTAACAGTGTTATACCAATTTTGTCTTAAAGCACCTTCATTTTCATTATTACCAGAAAATATAGCAATACTGGGATGACTATAAAGCCTCTTTACTTGATGTCTTACTTCTGTTAAAACGTTTTTTAAATAATTCTCGGTTGCAGGATACATTCCACAAGCAAACATAAAATCTTGCCATACTAATATTCCATATTCATCAGCGAGATCATAGAAATAGTCGGATTCGTACACTCCACCTCCCCAAACCCTAATCATATTCATATGTGAATCTCGAGCTGCAGTAAGAAGTTTTTTTACTTTAGTTTTATTAGTTCCACGTTCTGGCAAGATATCAATGGGTATCACGTTAGAACCTTTCATAAATATTGGTATTCCATTAACTTTAAAGTAAAAAGATAATCCATCTCCTATACTATTTTGAATCAGTTCTATAGTTCTAAAACCAATTCTTATTTGTTTAGAACTTTTATCAAAACTAGAAGAAGATTGGAATGTTACATATAATAGATATAAATCACTGGCTCCGTAACCATTGATCCACCATGAAGTAACATAAGTTTTTGGTATCTCTATTGTTGTGTTTAATATAATTTCTTCGTCATTGGATTGAACATTTACTTCATATGACTTTGATATATTTACGAAATTAAGTTTAAAATCTATTTGTATTTTCCCGTTAACAATATTTTTAATATTATTAGCTAAATAGATGTCGATGTTCACATTCCAATGATCAATATCTTTTTCAGTAACATCACTAACAACATACCTAATTACTGATTCATTATATGCTTCAATATAGACGTTTTTCCATATACCAACTGAAGGAAATGACGGTCCCCAGTCCCATGAAAAAGATGCCTGCATTTTTCTTATCATGTTAACATGGCATTCGCCATTATATTCTGTTGGAGGACAACGAGGCGGAATGGTATAATTTTTCGATTGTACCATATCTAAATTGTTTGCTACTTCCACCGGCGAGAAAAAAGCAACATCAATTTTGTTAGAGCCTTCTTTTAAATATTTTTTAATATTAAAAATATATTGTACGAACATGTTCTCAGATTTTCCAATTAATTTATCGTTTATATATATTGATGAAAATGTGTCTAATCCTTCGAAGACTATATTAATATTTTCTAGATATAAAATTTCGGGCAATATACTAAAATATCTTGAATAGGTCCAGTTCATTCTAGGTATCCACTTAGTATCTACATCGTTGTTACCATAAAATATGTCTCCTATTATCCCACTGTTCATTAAATCGCTATATATTCCACCAGGGACATTGGCTTTAATATTCGTGTAATTGTTTTTATTACTAACTTTCCACTCCCCGTTTAAATCAAGAAAAACAGCACAGTCAGAAATAGTTATTGTTACAACTATACACACTAATATTGTATTCATTTTTTATTCCTACACTATGACACGACTCAATTGCATTTAGAACACTAAAATGAATTACTGTTTATCTTTAAAACAATTACCTTTAAGAGAAGGTCTCGAAATATTATCAGTGGAATTTAAATTAGAGATAAAGTGGTTATCCGCTTATTTTCTTTGTTCACTTGATATCAAATTATGGTTTGTTTTGAAATATTTGCGGCGAGTACACAGTAATTTAGTTAATGTTTATGGTAGTAGGTAGCCTATTTGAAAAGTATTTTTATTTATTATTTATATTTTGTTTGGAACTACTGAATAAACAAATTATATATATTACATATATATATGTAATATAATATATATATATATATATATATATATATATATATATATATATATATATATATATATATATATATGTAATATATGTATTATAATATTGTTTGATAACAATATAATATCGAATTTAACAGATACTTAATTGTGGAATAAATAAAAAAATAAAAGAAGGTGTGTCAAAAGTACATAAATGAATAGTATAAAAATATGCATTCATTTAAATTCTTAATTTAAAATAGTTGTAAAAAATATTATAACAATATTTAATAAATTCAATAACAACTGATGTCTGAACCGTGTTTAAAATGCCATATGTATGTATTACTTTTATTTTAAACACTTGCATCTTTAACCCGGCGTCACATACGTGGATTTTTCTGTCATTAGTACATATGTGGGGTGTGACAAACCCCAATTTCTAAGTAAAATCAGAATTTTTTCTGGCAGTTTTTTATATGTTTTCTAATTTCATGGTCTGAAGTGATCATCTAAGGACTATTTAAGCAAAAAAGAAATAATTAGAACACCTTTATTCGAAAGAAATTAAAAATAAACTAATAATAGGCAATTCTCTATAAGCAAAAACCACAACTTAACTGAACAATCTTACCAAAAAATATAAACACCATATGATCAAATATACAATAGTAAATGAAAATCTAATAGTAAGATAATACAAGGAAAAACTCTGCCCGGTTGTACAGTGAAAGAAAAAAATTAATCGCTATTTGAATTCATGCAATTTTGACAACTTATGACAGCATGCTCCAGGCACAGTAATGATTCACAGTTTGAACAGAAATATTTAGTTTTCCGATCTCGGCTTCTTGGACATACTGAACATCTTCCCATGAGTTTTGGAATCTTGGCAGAGGGCACTGCAGGGGCATCTTGGGCAAAATGTGCAATGTTTTGACGAATACTCCTTGGTATTCTTGGATTATTTTTTCTTTCAGATATGTGGTCCTGGATCAATTCAAAGCCCAACATTTTGATAAACAATCTTCTGGCAAGTTTGAAATCTTGATTGTTTTCTCTGTATATCACCAAAGCATTTATGGCGGCTGTATTCAAGAGGGAAAACACGATCGTAAGAGGCCATCTCCGTGAGTTTCTAGATACGTTATATGATGCAGACAGTTCATCCACTACATCTACTCCACTTTTAGTAAAGTTGTAGAAGCTTATTATTTCTGGTAAATTTTTATCGCCAGTTGCTTCATCAATAGCTCCATCATGGTGCATGGTGGACAACAGTAGGACGTTTTTATTTTTTTTCGGCACATACGATAAAAGTGTAATATCTTTCTGAAAGCCAAATAAAGATGTCTTTTGTTCTCTGTTCTGAACTGTCAAAAATTGTGCTGGGATGCATCGTTTGTTCTTTCTCAGCGTGCCTACTGACGTAAGTTTATGCTCGTTCAGCAATTTTATCATTAATTCATAACTAGTGTACCAGTTGTCAAAGGTCACATTTCGGTTGGAACCAGAAATTGGTTGTATTAGCCTCTCTACTATATCTATTGGGGAATTACTAACACTGTAGGGACCTTCTGGCTGTTTTCCTGCATACACTTCCATATTTAAAACGTAGTACGAACGGGCATCAACTAGGGCTTGCACTTTGATCCCATACTTTGCAGGCTTGTTGGGCATGTACTGTTTGAAAGCACATCTTCCACGAAAAGACTCCAACTTCTCATCTATCGTCACATATTGAGAAGGAGTGTAGGCCTGCTTACAATTTTCAATAAATTTGTCCAGAATTCCACGAACTGGAGCTAATTTGTCAATCGCCAATCTGTCTTTACGATTCTCGATGTTATCGAACCGAAGACAGACCATCAGGAATTGAAAACGATTTATAGACATCGTATTGCGGAATATATCGACACCAGTCCCATCTGTTTGCCATAAGTCTCTCAAATTCTGACGATTAGAATGAAACATACCTGCTAAATAAAGAAGTCCGATAAATGCTTTAATTTCACATTCATTGGTTGGTTTCACCATGCATTTATTTTGATATGCAATTGATTTTTGTTGAATTTTGAGATTGGTCCAGCGCACTATGTCTTCGATCATTTGTCGGTCAAAAAACAATTGCCAACAATCTAAAGCACATTTAGCATTTTCTGCATAATGCTTCACACCCGGCAAATGAGTAATAATGTTCTCTGATCTTGTTCGAACCCGTTTATTTGAAGCAAGTTTCTTCCATTGTGTTCCGTCTTTTCCGAGATACATTTCTTCGTTTCTTGGAGGTCCGTCAGTGCTTTTATTTTCCGTATCATTCTGAAGTTCTGTTTTTGATGTCTCCATGTCTGAACCTCCGTCAGAAACTACATCTTCTATTGCGATATCCTGCTCCGAGTCGGTGTTGTGGTCGCTTTCAGAGATATGGTCAATATCGTCATCGCTTCCCGATTCGATGGCATCGTCATCAATTTCAGCCCATAGAGCTTCAAGCTTTTTCTGTTCCGCTTCGTATGACATGATATTTTAGCTAAAAAATTAAACAATTGACTATGCAGATTCAAATAAGTCAAAAATAAAAACTTACTTATAATGTCAAAATTGCAAACGCGAGTACATAGGTGGGGTTTGACACACCCCAGAGCGTTTCAGGCGCGTGTAACTTCACTCACTGCCTACAATGTACTGAGGTAACGCCTGAATTCGATGGTGGTGACATTTTTGGGAAGCTATTGGGGTGGACGTGCGCATAAGTCTGCGTTTGATTTATTTTAAGAGCGATATTTGGGAGCTGGGGTTTGTGAAACCCCACATATGTAGTGCCGGGTTAAATTTAAAAGCTATAATTTATAAATAACGAAAATCCTTACTGTATTAACCAAACAAACGCTTTCTTTAAAAGCTCCTACACATCCAAACAGTGCAACAATTAAAATGATGATTCCTACAGCTATTGCTAAATCTGAAGCTTTGTAGCTGTTGCTACTTAGGAATTTATCAAAATCGGTGTAGATAGATTTAATTGTATAGCCAATTGATATTAAAAGGAATCCAACCAGCTGAAATAAAAAAAATATATTAATCAAATATCAATAAAAATATAAAATTGCGTATCAAAAATTTTATTTAAAATTTTCGATTTTGCATAAGAAAACACTCGTAGATAGCTAACACCCTTTATGGCTCTCTAAACTTTTGGCGACTTGTCACTAGTGTGTTTTGGCCAGTGTGGAGTGATTCCTGTGTAAGGAGCACTTGTGCAGTACGAATAATACAAGTATTTTTTGTAGTATGAGGCATTTATAATAATTTTGCACTAGAATTGGTTGTTTTATATTAAATTTATTGATCACGAATCAATCATTGTACTTTTCTGTATTTTTTTATCCACAGTGCTTCTTGTTAATAAGGACTAACCGAAGAAAGAAAACTCAAAAATTAAAACGACGTTAGTTGTTTTTTTCACGCTTGTGATCAGAACGAGATAAAGGCTATAAAACTATGTTCAAAATTCATTTAAGTATTAACACAAATTATTTTGAGTACCCTTATGTCTGGCAAACAAAGAAAAGTGTTGTAATTTTAAAAACTGGGCATAACTAATGCAATTATGAAATATTAGACGCTTATTATTTATAATTTTGAAATATTAGGCCTTATTATCCCACCAGAGTATAATAAAACCTATTGATAAGTTTTTTTTAAGTATAATTTTATGTTTTTTACAACAAAAGATGCCATTATTTTCAAATATTTTATAGTAGTTCTTCTGTATATGAAATTATAATTAAAACTTGTTGATTCAGATAACTGATTTATATTTTATATACATTCTTCTTTATGTAGGCCTTACTAGCCGCACCTACCTTATATGTATTTTTTATACTAATTGTAATGAAAATGAGATTTGCAGAAAAAGAATTATTACAAACTCTTTTGGAGAAACCCTCTCAGAAGAAAAATTAATAAGGATCAAAGACCATTAATACATAAAACAATGTAATAAGAGATAAAGTGAAAATAAAGGAACTTTAGCATCACAGATATATTTTGAGAACAAAGTTTATACCCATGCGGTATTATTAGAATAAAAAAGAAAAAAATATTCTCAAACAAACCTTTGAGGTCTTTTCAGGATATATATATATATATATATATATATATACCAAGATGTAAGAGATGATACAAAACGTATCTAGTGCCGTGCTGTCAATAATAAATCCAGTTTTAAACTGGATTGGTGTTTGGTTAGATTTTCTAACTCAAGACACCGGTAGATGCTGCGAAATAGGAGTATAAGGATATTAATCAGCCCATACAGGGGCAAAACCAACTATAGACACGTGTTTCGCTCTTTTTTTGAGCTCATCAGTGTATTATAGGTTATGTCTCTTCAGTCACTAATGAAGAGACATCCCCTGTATGAATCGACTAAATCCTTATAGATGTAAACTTGCGAAAGTAGAAACCATTTGCAAGTGGCCCCATCTTTACTCCAAAAATAGAACTACGACAGTCGCTTTGCATCTTAAAAGTACCTTCGGCAAGGTTATAACATAAAACGAGCAGAGCGTTTGTGACAGTCTTATATAACAAGATGTAAGAGATGATACAAAACGTATCTAGTGCCGTGCTGTCAATAATAAATCCAGTTTTAAACTGGATTGGTGTTTGGTTAGATTTTCTAACTCAAGACACCGGTAGATGCTGCGAAATAGGAGTATATGGGCTGATTAATATCCTTATACTCCTATTTCGCACAGGTCTCCAAAAATCCCATTCCTAAAAAAAACTCCTATATATCGAAGAAGAAAATTTCTCTACAAATCCCACGATTTGGTTTTTCCCACCGAACACGAAATAACCTAAAAATATAAGCACAACGCAGAAGGATTCAATGTCCCAGTCGAAAATTAGAGGTTCTGCTTAAGGATCCACAATTAAATGATTAAGATTCACTCTGATTAAAGCAAAACAAAACCACGAAAAGTCGAAAAGTATTGTTGCTCAGGAGACTGATGTCAATGACATGGGCTTCCGTTGTTATATATATATATATATATATATATATATGAACAGTAGTGGAGTTCCGGGTTTCAATCCGTTGGTTGTTTGTGTCTTCATGACGTTTCGCCAACATCTCAGCTGGCATTTTCAAGTGATGCTTCCTTTGCGGCTGCTCAACTTGGAATTCCAAGTTGAGCAGCCGCAAAGGAAGCATCACTTGAAAATGCCAGCTGAGATGTTGGCGAAACGTCATGAAGACACAAACAACCAACGGATTGAAACCCGGAACTCCACTACTGTTCATTCTACCATCCGTGAAACACTACATCATAACATATATATATATATATATATATATATATATATATATATATATATATATATATATAGGATGAACCACGTACTGGGGTTCTTCCGATGCAATAACACCGAAAAATAACTGCGAAGAATGTCTATAAAATGCTTTTAACCAATTGTAAAGTAAAAATGCATTAATTAGAAGAAGCCACAAAATAAGTAAAAAAACGCTCTAGGTATATTTTAGACAATGTTTTAAATATGGAAATGGGAGCCGCGTTTGCAGAGAATTGACCAAAACCATGATCGTGTTATCGGTTTTCAACAGAACGCAATCTATCAAACTTTTTGCTTCGATTACTTGATCAAACCTAGTTCTTCTACTTTATACCTAAGAACAGAATAAATGCACATCAATAGACCGAAGCCGTCAAAAAAGCTCCAAAACACCCAAGCAGGCTCAATGGGTCAGAAAGTTTATGTCGACTTTATTTTGATATTTTAAAAGCAGAATTTTTATTAACGATTTTAAAAATGTTAAAACCATCAATAGCCAATCTTTTTGTGCATTACTGAAAAAATTAAAACAAAAATTTGAACAAAGAAATAATCAACAAAACAAATCCTATTTTGCAGAGATATCAAAATCGTATTATATGAAGAGCCTAAAGAAAATCATTTAGTTCAATGTGTTGAGTTAAAGTAGACTATATCGAATAAAATTAAATAATTTTCCAGGAAAAGATGTTTTTTCGTTTGAAGGGAATTACTTATTAGACTATGTTTTATATAAATAGGTCGTATAAACAACAACCCACCATATATAGACAAGAATAGTACGATCACTGTCGCTAAAATTGGTTCCATGCTGCCAAATTTCTCGGTCCGCATTTCAGTCTGCATGGTTGTTGCTCTTTAGCAGCGTTACCAACCTTATATATCTAAAATCGGTAGAATGATACAAAAAATAAGTAAAAATCGGTAGATTTAAAAAAAATAATTATTTAATAAAAAAGGGATAGTTTAAATTAAGTTACAAAAATAATTATGAAAGAAAATTATAACAGTATATCGGTAGATTACTTCATAAATCGGTAGATCTAGCAAAAAATGGGTAGAGTTGGCATCGCTGCTTGCCAGTTCTTACAAAACTGCGCAAAAAAATGACAGCAAACTGGAGCTAAATACGGTACAAAGAACTTCATAGGCTGCGCGCAAAGTGATCCTATTATTCTTTAATTTAATTATTGTATTATAAGTTTTAAATAATAGAGAGTTAAAATAACCTTTATATAGTAAACAACGCTTAGTACCTAAATGATGATCCATTTTATTGTTTGGATATAATAAAATGTGGAAAATCTTACTACTTTCTACTCTGAATAATGTTATGAATGTTTGAAAATGTATATGCTATTTGTAGGAAACTAGATATGTAGATAGGTTAAATGGATAAAAAAATTCCATATAAATGTAAAATATTTCAATAAAAGTAAAAGTATGTACTGTCTAATAACATTCTCTCGCAATTAAGTGAATAGATATATAAATAATAAGTTGTTTATCTATAAGATAAAAACTTTTTTTATTGGTACTTGATTTTTTATATCTATGTGGATTTTTATTTAGTTTTGCAATTGCCAACAATGGAGAGACATCTTTTAATTTTCTTAAGAGCTATTGCGATAATTCTAAAAAAATGTTTAGTTTATATTCGGGGAACTTGTTGACAACTTTTTTATGTACATTTGACATAAATTATTAGAAATCACTGATATATATATATATATATATATTTATATATTTATATATATATATATATATATATATATATATATATATATATATATATATATATATATATATATATATATGTATCTATATATAAAAAAGGATGTGTTTTTATGTTTGAAATCAATTAACTCAAAAACAACTAGACCGATGATTATGAAAATTGGTATATACATGTATTTTGCCACGGAGAAGGTTTATATGATATGCTCATTGATGCCACTCGCCACCAGGTGGCGCTGCAAAGTAGCAACTTCTGCCCCGTTTAACCGATTGTCATGAAAATTGGTATGTATATGTATTTTTTTACGGAAAAAACGAATATGCTATGCTCATTAATGCCACTCGCCACCAGGTGGCGCTGCAGAGTAGCAACTTCTGCTCCATTCAACCGATTGTCATGAAAATCGGTAAGTATATGTATTTTTTTACGGAGAAAACGAATATGCTATGCCTATTGATGCCACTTGCCACTAGATGGCGCAGCAGAGTAGCAACTTCTGCCCGGTTTAACCGATTGTCATGAAAATTGGTATGTATATGTAAGTTATGGAACGAAACCGGCCGACTATACAGAATACAAAACCGCTGACAATACTTTTAATACAACATTATAAATTATAGTAATTTGTTAAATAAGATCAGATCTTTGTTAACTTTTAAGTAATAAAGTCTCTTGTGTAATTTTAAATTGTTTTCAAAAAGTCGTTTTTTCTGTTTCAAAAGTTAATTGGCGCAGTCAGTAGGATATTTCGGGAGTTTCACGTATAGAACGAGTTACTTTTTCGTCTTAACGATTAACCGAAATCCGAAAATTTTGGTGGAAAACTGTAAATTCGAGAGAATATCGAGTTGTGAATTGTTTATCGGTTCGAGTGAATATCGAATTCGCGTGGACAGTTCCAGTTGGACATCAAAAGCAGAAAAACGAAAAAAAAAACTAGCAAATTACACAACCTGGGATAGGAACACACATCGTCCAATCCTATAGGAAGTAATTAAGGATACATAGTATAGGATGAAAACAACATTTTTATTGTAAGTGCTTGCTTATTTTTATTTCCTTCTTATTTACCCCATTTTCCAAAGATAGTAGTATAATTTATGAGTGAACACGATTTAGAAAATTTAGCAGACTTGTTAGAAAATAGATTAAAGCTAGATAATAGAAAAAATAAGCCGAGAATTTCAGAAAATAATTTAAGTAATTTAGAAAATAACAAAGAATATTTAAATAATACAATGACTACTGCATCCGTAAATTATCAGTTACTTAAACTATACTTAGATTCAATTCCTGCTTTTGATGGTAATCCGCATACATTAACAATTTTTGTTGGAAATTGTGAAAGTCTTATTTCAGTATTTGCAAGTAACACAGATATTGCTTTAAACACATTTCTGTTAAAAGCCATAGTTGGAAAGCTCACAGGACGAGCCCAAATATTAATCAGGTCACGTACAGAGCTTAAGACATGGGCTGAAGTAAAAGAAGCCTTAAATTTAAGTTTCGGAGATCAACGCAACACAGATTGTTTGGTCCAAGACCTTATAAATTTAAGACCTCTTAAAAATGAGTCTCCCTACAATTTTGGTATGAGATGCCAGGATTCTAGGAGTCTAATTATTTCAAAATTAAATACTTTAAATATAATTGATAATGAAAGGACAATTCAACTTAAAAATTATAATGATTTGGCACTAAAAACATTTATTAGAGGCCTTCCATTACCACTACAAACTAACGTTAGATTAAGATCCCCTGATAGCTTAGAAAAAGCTATGAGTTTAGTAATAGAGGAAGAAAACTTTTTATACTCAACTCAAAGAACAAATAATCTTAATTCAAATGCATCGTTTAAACCTAGTTTTAGAATAACCCCTTCTAAGAATTCCAATCATCGAAGTTATCCAACTTTTACCCCCAATTTTAACAACGTCAACTCATTTCAACCCCCTCAACAATTTTATCCCCAATTTCAACCCAACCAAGTAACAAGACCTAACTTTTATAATTTTTCTCAACCAAAACCAGTTTTTCCAAACAATAGTAATAACTTCCCAAATTGGAGACCAAATAATAATTTTCCTACCCAACGTCACCCCTTTTTCCAAAATCAATATAATAATTCAATGCAAACCAGAAATTTCAATAACCACTTTCAAAATAACCGTCCGAACACTTCCCAAAATTTTAAACCTGAACCAATGGATACTTCTTCAGGTAATACAAGAAATTCAAAAATTCAACCCAAAATCCAGAATTCGAAAATCCATTTGACAATCAAAATTTTTATTACGATGAAACGTACACTGAACCATGTTACGAATATCAAGACGAAACTCAATACCTACAAGACAATTATTATAATCCAACACATGTAAACGATAACGCTAACGATAACATATACTCGGAATCAAGCGAAACAAAAAACGCGATTCAGGATTTTTGCCAAGACACTGAATTCCAACAACCTAACATGATATCTCTTAATGCCCTTAAAGCAAATTTACTATACATCAAAATTCCAGAAATTAATGCAAAGTTTTTAATTGACACCGGAAGTTCAAAATCTCTAATTAACCCAGATTTAGCTTACAAGTTTTATCAAAAATTTATTTTAAATGAAAACTTTAACATTCAAACTGCACATGATATTTCATATCATGATAAAGTTGCTTACATTCCACTATTTTCAATTTTTAATCAACCAGAGTTTCATAAATTCTATTTATTTAAATTCAGCAATAGATTTGACGGAATTATAGGTGTAGATTTACTTAAACAATTAGACGCAAATATAAAGGTTAACAAAAATGTAATAGAAACCCCAAATGCTATAATACCACTAATTTTAGATTTAGAAGTTAAAAATAAAAATATTAAAAATTATACTATAATAAACAACCCCGGAGACGTTGATGAAAACATTTTACAATATTTGAGAAACCTTGCAGAAAATATTCCTTTAGATCCACAACCTTCAACAAATAATCCTAATAACAAAAAAATTACAGTTCTCTCTGACATTTGCATTATCCCAAATAAAAATAACGAAAAAATAAACTTCGACAATCCAGATTCTTCAAATGACTCGACACAACATTCGACAGCCAATGAAACCACTAATAATGGCATACCTATTTTGGACGACATTATAAACAATAAAACACATCAAATCCTAGTTTACCCAAATATTCATCACAAAACTGACGTTAAACATGAAACTTACGAAAACAAAAAAATAATAAAAGTAAAAATACCCGAAAATAATAATGAAAAATTAATATTTGAATTTTTGACAGAATTTACCAACTCAGAAAATACTTTTTATTTTTACTTCAATAAAGATAACCTCTATAGGGATTTTAATCGAATTTGTTTACAACACTTTTCTGAAAACATACCAAAAATGATCAAATGTACTAAATTAATTAACACTGTCGCGGACAAAGAAGAACAACTACTTTTGTTAAAAAACTATCACGAAGGTAAAACCAACCATCGAAGTATTACCGAAACTTACGAACGACTAAAAATAAATTATTATTGGAAAAATATGAAAACATCAATCACAAACTATATTAACGCTTGCTCAACTTGTCAAAAAAATAAATATTCAAGGCAAAACCCATACGTTCCGCTCATGTTAACTGAGACCGCTACAAAACCATTTCAAATAATCCATATGGACGTATTTTCTTACGACAATAAAATTTATTTAACAATAATAGACGCCTTCACTAAATTAGCTCAAGCAATTCTATTACCCGGTAAGACAGCTGTACATACTAGTAAAGCTCTGTTAAAATTTTTCACTTCTTTTGGCGTTCCACAACTAATAACAGTCGATAAAGGAAAAGAATTTAATAATGAAATTATTAAAGACCTTTTAGGACTACATAAAATTAAAATACATTTTACGACTACAGCACATCATGAATCAAACTCTATAGTAGAAAGACTCCACTCAACGCTCATTGAACACCTAAGAATATTACAAGAAACTCACCCTAACGAAACTGACTTAATGGACTACGCAATAATTGCTTACAATAGTTCTATCCATAGCTCAACTAATTTTTCCCCTTTTGAACTAACATTCGGACATACAGACTCGAGAAGCCCTAACGAAATATTTTTACCCCACAATTTTTACACGGACTATTCAAATAATCATAAAGAAAAACTGAAACACGTATACCAAAATGTAAATGAAAAACTGATAGATCAAAAAACTAAAACTATTGAAAAACGAAACGATCAAGGCGACGAGAATACCGAATTTAAAATAGGACAAACTGTCTATAAAACCAATCCTACTAAACGAAATAAAAAAGACAAAAGGTTCTTAGGTCCTTATCGGATTATCGAACTACTTGACAGAAACCGTGTTAAAGTAAGCCGGAAATTAATAAAACACAAAAAATTATCAGAAAAAACCGAAATAGTACACATTAAGGAACTAAAGAAACCTCCTCTTGCAGATTCCTCCTCATCTGGAGAACAAATACCACAGGCGCAGGACCAAACCCTTGCCAAATCCACAACCTAAACGACAATCCGGGACTTCTTCCTTTATATCTAGGAAAAGCACAACTTAAGACTGACTATTGGACTTTCGTACATGTCTATGATATAACAAATATTACGAAACAATTTTTGACACTCAAGAGACAATACCTCGACATAAAATACACTCTTCTAAACTCATCAAAACATTTTAGATTCGATGAAGAATTTCAAAATTCCTATCACATGATCCAATTACTAGAAAACAAAATTATCCTTCAATTTAATCAACTTAACCCCTTTTGGAACCCTAGAGTTAAACGATCATTATTTGATGGAGTTGGTTCGGCAATAAAGTTCCTCACAGCTATCTCCTCCTTATCTAATAATTAGAATAAAATCAAAACCATAATCGAACAACAAGTCACACTAGTACAATCCTCTATACAAAATTTTGAAAACACAACTAAAATACTATCTCGAAATCAATTAATATTAAGTTCTCGCATTAATGAAATACAAGAGTTAATACAAAATCTAAGTTTGGACAAAGTCGAAACCCTTCACTATTTCGCGCTGGAAAGACTCGTTTCACAATTTTCTACTAGCTATCAGATAATTCACGACGCACTAGAAACGCTAGAAATAGCCATTAGTTTTTCAAAATTAAACATATTTCATAACGCAATAGCTGACCCCAGAGAATTACTTTCTGAAATATTGGCAATAAGTAAAACCCTCAAAAGTAATATCAAATTTCCATTTGACCCCAATTTAAAAAATATTTTGTCTTTCGAAAAAATACTAGAAGTCAAAGCTTACTCTAAACAGAATATATTTAATTTTATATTAGAAATCCCAATCGTAGAAGCAAATGATTATGACTACTATCATCTGTATCCTCTCCCTACACCATTCAATCAAAACTTTAAAGTTATTATTCCTAAATCCAAATTTCTCCTCAAAAATGAGCAACACTATGCATTTTCGGATCTTCCATGCCGACTAATCAATAAAGAAGAATTTCTCTGTCAAGATATTCAGCCCCTTGAAATTAAAACAAATGCACCCTGCGAAATTCATTTACTAAAATATTCAGAACCAACGAAACGCTGCAACCAAATTTTAACAAAAATCAACGACACCAGAATCCAGAAGTTAGAAAATAATCAATGGATGGTTATCACCCCACGTAATGCAGTTGCGATTCGGAAAAACATCAAAACCACAGACAATATACCACTGAATGGAAGTTACCTTATAGAAATCAACAAGTATTGTGATGTGCAAATAGACAAAGTGCTTTTAAAAACGCTCGAATCCTCAGAACCAAATTATAAACAAATTAAATAACCAAATATAGACTTCTTTAAAAATGATCCACTAATAGACAATTCTAATTTTAACCCAGTGCAAATAGACAGTGTGAAATTTGACGAACTAAATACTATTGAAAATACTTTAGAAGCTCAGAAGACAAAATTGAAAAATATAAACATTCCTACAGTGCATTTTAAAAATATTAGCTTTTATACAATACTGCTCTATGTTACAGTCCTTTTTACAGGAACGTACATTCTTTACAAATTTTGTATCAGAAGAAATCAACAAAGAAGAGAGGTACCAAATCAACAGACAAAAATGGACCCTATTCCAGGAAACTTCCCTCTACTATCGAACCATGGAGAAACCCCATAGTTCTCAGCTTGCCCCGGAGGAGTTATGGAACGAAACCCGCCGACTATACAGAATACAAAACCGCTGACAATACTTTTAATACAACATTATAAATTATAGTAATTTGTTAAATAAGATCAGATCTTTGTTAACTTTTAAGTAATAAAGTCTCTTGTGTAATTTTAAATTGTTTTTAAAAAGTCGTTTTTTCTGTTTCAAAAGTTAATTTGTATTTTTTCACGGAGAAAACGAATATGCTATGCCCAATGATGCCACTTGCCACCAGGTGGCGCTACAAAGTAGCAACTTCTGCCCCGTTCAACTGATTGTCATGAAAATTGGTAGGTATATGTATTTTTTCACGGAGAAAACGAATATACTATGCACATTGATGTAACTCGCCACCAGGTGGCGCTGCAGCGTGATAACTTCTGCCCTGTTCAACCGATTGCCATGAAAATTGGTATCTATATGTATTTTTCCACGAAGAAGGTTTGTATAATATGCTCATTGATGTCACTCGCCACCAGGTGGCGCTGCAGAGTAACAACTTCTGCCCTGTTTAACCGATTTTCATAAAAATCAGTAGGATGCTGTATTTTAATGGTTAATATGAATGTGATTCTCGTATTAATGGAAGTAACCACCAGATGTTGCTTCCATTAAACGAGCAACCACTACTTATTTGATTACTTTATATCACGCCACCCTAAGGTAACGCAGTTAGTATCACATATATTTAAACGAGCAATTCTTATCTATTTATATATATAAAAAAAGGATGTTTGTATGTATGAAATCAATAGACTCAGAAACTATTTGACCGATCAATATTAAAATTTGTACGTACATGTATTTTTCCACGGAGAAGCTTTATATGCTATGCCCATTGATGTAACTCGCTACCAAGCGGCGCTGTAAAGTATCGACTTCCGCCCCGTTCAACCGATTGTCATGAAAATCAGTATGATGATGTATTTTTAATGGGTAAGATGAGTATGATATTCGTATTATTGGAAGTTACTACCAGATGGCGCTTCCATTAAACGAGCAACCACTACTTATTTGATTACTTTATATCACGCCACCGTATATATATAAATATATATAAAGATTTAATGTGTAACCTAATACTTGAGTTCCAACCAATTTTATGAGGTTTTACAATCGTTAAATAATTAAAAATGTAGTTATGCGGTTTACACAAGCTGATAAGCAACATACATCAAATATAGGTACATAAAAACAACAGAAAATTTAATTTAATAACAATTTTTTTAGTAATTAACAACAATGTTTCTTAATTATTGAAAACCTCATTTATCGTATATAACTACTTAATGTCTCTAAGAAACGTAAAAAGTCAAGATAAAATCTATGCAAATAAACATATATCAAGTTTGTTCAAAATCATTTGATTATCTATATTTTTAAACAATATAATTTACAAATTGATAACAATAGGTAGGTATTCTTTTTATTGTTGATAGCTAGTATCTATGTTTTGAATAACAAAATATGCAATACAGAAACAGGGTTTTATCATTATAAAACTGTAGAAATGTTAAATTTTGTATTGTTTGAAAGTTCGAAACGTTTATATATTCTGTCTGAATATTTTTATATTAAGGGAAAAATATTTTTTTTAGTTTTGGGTAGAATTCAACTAAAAAAAATGTTTGGTAGGTTATAAAAAGCAGAATTTAATTAAACATTTTGTTTAGACTTTAGACTTTTCTGAACTAAGTAAATCCAAAATAGATTATATTAATAAAAATATAATTATGCACACCTACATGGAAGTTTAAACATCATTTCAAAAAGAAAGACGTAAAATGTTACAACAAGAATTTTTGTTAAAAAATAATTAGTTAATTAAGTGAATAAGTATATACATACATAAATAAACTTTAAAAGTATAATAATTTTAGTTTATGTTTAGGTTTACAATTTTTTGGTATAAATAAATCAATAAATTTATAATAAGGTTTATGTACGTGAACATTACAGATAAAAATATATGCCTATTGGTATACATTATGCTTACGTGTTTCCTTATCAATATTTTGATTATACTTACCAAAAACATAAAATTGGCAACAAATATCATGTATTTAACACATCGCATTCCCAATTGTAATTCTCGTTCCTTAGACATTTTTAACTTGTTTAATTATAAGTTATATACGACAAATGTAAAAAAACACTGTTCGTATGAACGATACGTAAATTCTATTGTTACTTGTCACCTGATTGAGGTTCAGGCTTATCAGCTTAAAGAGAGATAAGATACTGCAGGTAAGTACCTATAGGAAGCTCTAAAAGGTATATAGTTACTTTTTTCCAATTACGCAGACAGTATTTCCTAATAATTGATTAAATGTAATCTTTTTTTAAATAAAACATATCTGCAATGTTTTTTTTTGAAATATTTTTTGCGTAAATTAACTTTTGAAACAGAAAAAACAAATTTTTAAAAACAAGTTAACAAAGTTAACAAAGATCTAATTTTATTTTACAAGTTTACTATAATTTATAATATTGTATTAAAAGTATTGTCAGCGGTTTTGTATTGTGTATAGTCGGCAGGTTTCGTTCCATAACTCCTCCGGGGCAAGCTGAGAACGATGGGGTTTCTCCATGGTTCGATAGTAGAGGGAAATTTCCTGGAATAGGGTCCATTTTTGTTTGTGGATTTGGTACCTCTCTTTTTTGTTGGTTTCTTCTGATACAAAATTTGTAAAGAATGTACGTTCCTGTAAAAAGGACTGAAACATAGAGCAGTATTGTGTAAAAGCTAATATTTTAAAAATGCACTGTAGGAATGTTTATATTTTTCAATTTTGTCTTCTTAGCTTCTAAAATATTTTGAATAATATTTAGTTCGTCAAATTTTACACTGTCTATTTGCACTGGGTTAAGATTAGAATTGTCTATTAGTGGATTATTTTTAAAGAAGTCTATATTTGGTAATTTAATTTGTTTATAATTTGGTTTGTCTATTTGCACATCACAATACTTGTTGATTTCTATAAGGTAACTTCCATTCAGTGGTATATTGTCTGTGGTTTTGATGTTTTTCCGAATCGCAACTGCATTACGTGGGGTGATAACCATCCATTGATTATTTTCTAACTTCTGGATTCTGGTGTCGTTGATTTTTGTTAAAATTTGGTTGCAGCGTTTCGTCGGTTCTGAATATTTTAGTAAATGAATTTCGCAAGGTGCATTTGTTTTAATTTCAAGTGGCTGAATATCTTGACAGAGAAATTCTTCTTTATTGATTAGTCGGCATGGAAGATCCGAAAATGCATAGTGTTGCTCATTTTTAAGGAGAAATTTGGATTTAAGAATAATAACTTTAAAGTTTTGATTGAATGGTGTAGGGAGAAGATACAGATAATAGTAGTCATAATCATTTGCTTCTACGATTGGGATTTCTAATATTAAATTAAAGATATTCTGTTTAGAGTAAGCTTTGTCTTCTAGTATTTTTCGAAAGACAAAATATTTTTTAAATTGGGGTCGAATGGAAATTTAATGTTATTTTTGAGGGTTTTACTTATTGCCAATATTTCAGAAAGTAATTCCCTGGGGTCAGCTATTGCGTTATGAAATATGTTTAATTTTGAAAAACTAATGGCTATTTCTAGCGTTTGTAGTGCGTCGTGAATTATCTGATAGCCAGTAGAAAATTGTGAAACGAGTCTTTCTAGCGCGAAATAGTGAAGGGTTTTAACCTTGTCCAAACTTAGATTTTGTATTAACTCTTGTATTTCATTAATGCGAGAACTTAATATTAATTGATTTCGAGATAGTATTTTAGTTGTGTTTTCAAAATTTTATATAGAGGATTGTAGTAGTGTGACTTGTTGTTCGATTATGGTTTTGATTTTATTCTGATTATTAGATAAGGAGGAGAGAGCTTGATCATAACGTTTGGCATCAGTTTGATCGAGATTTCCTGTAAGGAACTTTATTGCTGAACCAACTCCGTCAAATAGTGATCGTTTAACTCTAGGATTCCAAAAGGGGTTCAGTTGATTAAATTGAAGAATAATTTTGTTTTCTAGTAGTTGGATCATGTCATAGGAATTTTGAAATTCTTCGTCGAATCTAAAATGTTCTGATGAGTTTAGAAGAGTGTATTTTATGTCGAGGTATTGTCTCTTGAGTGTCAAAACTTGTTTAGTAATATTTGTTATGTCATAGACATGAACGAAAGTCCAATAGTCGGTCTTCGACTTTCGAATCGTATACACGTAGAAAATAGTTGTCGTACAAGTTCGTTTATTTCTTTGGTAAAAATTAAATTAAATCGGAGAAATTTATCTAAGGAACTCTAAATAAATAAAATTTATCTCGGATAATAGTTTTTTTTTATCAAAAGTGAAAATATCAAATCTAAAAAAATACTCGACAAAAAGGGCAGTGATACCGATTAAAAGTGAAGTGTTTATTGAAACTTGTCCAAAAAACTAGCCGAGTGAGGTATGAAATTAAAATATTAAACATTTGTATTATTTGTCGATATTAAAGTAAAAAACTGTTTCTAAACATAAATATTTGGTGTTTTATCCATTGGCGCAACAAATAGTCAGGATGCCTAATAACTTATTATGCTATTGTTGTAACAAATCCTATAAACAAAATCTTATGGTGAAATGTTCAGTTTGCACTAAGATATTCAGAGGTATCTGTGTTGGGATCAGTGGAGATAAGCTGAATATTTTAAAAGATGAGAATAAGGGAATTGAATGGACATGTATAAACTGCAGGGGAATAGGTACGCAAATCAAAGAATTGAAAGCATTAGTGCTTGCTCTTCAAACTGAGATCAAGTCATTACGAGAAGAGAAAGGTCATCTTGAATCAGTCTCAAACTCCTTACAGTATGTAGAAATTGTGCAGGAAGTTAATGAACGCAATAAGCGCAAGTGCAACGTTATAGTATTTGGATTGTCTGAACAAGATCAACAAGTAACTGCTGAGGAAAGAACAACAAAGGATAAGCTGGAAGTTAAGAAAGTCATTGGGAGTATAAGTAAAGAATTGAATGTTGAAGATTTAAAACCTATTAGACTTGGGAAATTCACTGGTGAGAAAATAAGACCGATAAAAATAACTTTAAACAGTGAGAATGATGTGTTCAATCTGATACGGAAGGCAAATTCTTTAAAACAGGGAAGGTATAAGCACATTTATCTTTCTCATGACCGCACACGTAGACAAATTGATTACTACAAGCAGCTAAAAGTAGAACTTGATATGAAAAATGAAAAAAATCCAGGAAAATTTAAAATTAAATATATTAATGGAATTCCTAAAATAATTTCTTTAAACCCCTGATGCCTGACAGTTGTCCTGACTTAAATGGCCCCCTTAAGTGCTACTATCAAAATGTGCGAGGACTAAATTCCAAAGTGTCCGATTTTTATACAAGTGTAAGCGACTGTGATTTTCATTTAATTGCATTAAGTGAAACATGGCTTAATGCAGATGTATCCAGTTCAGAATTATTTCCAAGGGATTATGATGTTCACCGTAAAGATCGTAAGTTTAATACTGTAGCAAAATCCACTGGAGGAGGTGTTCTGTTGGCTGTGAATACTCAAATATGTTCTAGTATTGTTAATACATCAATGTTTGACTTGCACTTTCCCTTAATAGATATGTTAGCAGTAAGGCGTTCAATTGGATATAATACATTTTATGTTTTAGTTCTTTATATAACTGATAAACTGAGTGTAGACGACTTCGAATATCTATTTAAGTGTTTAGAGCAATTAGATATATTTAGTAAAAATGCAGTAATTATATTAGGTGACTTTAATGTACCAAAATTTGTTAACCAACGTAGAGACGATAAAAAAAAACTGCAACAATACTCGACTTTTTGAACTTATTTAGCTTAGAGCAGTACAATTACGTAACAAATAATTTATACCGAACTTTGGATTTAGTTATATCATCTCATCAATGTGAAGTAAGTAATGATAATTTACCTTTTGTAAAAGAGGATTCTCATCATCCAGCTCTCACTATCGATATACACAATATTTTATCCAAAAACTCAAGACTCACGCCAAACTTAAACAATAAGGTATATAACTTTAAGAAGGCTGATTTTGTATCTCTATACTCGGAGATGTTAAAGCTGGATTGGGAATTCATGGACAACTTTGATGAGGTTAATGTAGCGGTAAAGGAATTTTACAATACAATATATAATCTATTTGATAAATATGTTCCAATATATAAAACATTTAAACATAAGTATCCTATATGGTATAATGCAGAAATTATAAAAAATATAAAACTAAAAGCTAAAGCTCGTGCGAAGTACAAAAAAACTGGTATCGATTGTTATCAAGTAGATTACAATAGACTAAGAAAAATAATAAAAGAACAGTCAAAAAGAGCTTTTGGTGAGTATTTAGACAATGTACAGCTTAGTATTCCAGATAACCCTAACACATTTTGGTCATACGTTCACTTAAAAAATAGGTCGACAAGAATTCCGGGTGAAACGATTTTTGATGGGAATACACTAAAAGAGCCGCAAAGTATAGTAAATGCATTCAAGATCTTCTTTGAGAGAGTCTATTTGCCAACTGATATAATTACAGCTGAGCATGTTAATTCTAATTTAAGCTTACCATCCGTCCATTTTAACACCTTTTCCGAAGAAGAAATTATTACAGCCATTAAAAAACTCAAAAATAAGATGACTTCTGGGCCAGATAATATACCATCATTTATTGTAAAAGATTGTTCTGGTATACTTGTTAAACCACTTTTAAAAATATTTAATTTAGCACTAACCACTGGTCAATATCCTGATCAATGGAAAAATGCGAAAATATGTCCCGTGTTTAAAAATGGTAAAAAAACTAATGTTGAAAATTACAGACCTATTTCACTCCTATGCAACTTTTCGAAAGTTTTTGAGATTGTTCTGTATAATCGTTTATATCCCTCTGTTCGAGGTCATATATCTCCAGTTCAGCATGGCTTTGTTGATAAGAGATCAACTGTAACTAACTTGACGTGCATTACACAATACATCTCTAATGTATTAGATAATCAAGGACAAGTTGATGTGATATATACAGACTTTTCGAAGGCTTTTGATACTGTTGAAAACAACGCATTAATATCTAAATTGTCAGGATTTGGTCTATCCAATACGGTTGTCTCACTTCTTAGGACATACATCACTGGAAGAACACAGTACGTAACATATAATGGGCATACGTCACAATCAATCCTTGTTACATCAGGGGTCCCACAAGGATCCAACCTAAGACCACTACTTTTTTTGTTATTCATTGATTACTTATGCCGTGTTATTGAGTGTATGGGACTGGGCTTCGCAGCCGATTTTAAAATTTATTCAAGCATATGTAGTATCAATGATTGCATAGAACTTCAACGTAGCTTGAATCTTATTGTAAATTGGTGTAAAAATAACAAACTCCGGCTAAATGCAACTAAATGTAAAACTCTTACGTTTTCGAGAAAACATATGAATATTGTCTATGATATCACATTAAGGAGGCAGTTTTAGAGCGTTGCACTACGATTAAAGATCTTGGAGTTCTATTTGATAATAAGCTCAGTTTTTCTTATCATATTGAAATAAAAATTGCTGAAGCCATGAAAATGTATGGTTTCATTATTAGAAATTGTAAGAACTTTACCTATATGGAGCCTCTAAAGTTGTTGTATGGTTCTCTTGTACGTTCAAAGTTGGAGTATTGTAGCACTATTTGGTATCCCTTTTATAATTGTTACATTCAGGATATTGAAAGAGTCCAGAGAAATTTTTTAAAATTCCTAGCATTTTAAATTGATGGAACATATCCTGAACGTGGTTGCGATTATGGCTTGTTATGTAATAGTATGAACATGGATACTCTAGAACTAAGACGTAATATTGCTGGATTGTCATTTCTATACAAACTGTTAAATAATTCTGTTGACTGTATTGAAATTCTTGCTCAAATTAATTTCAATGTCCCGCGTCCTAGTTCTAGAGGAAGTGTATTATTCAAAACGTCAAGAGCAAGAACAAATATATATCTTAAATCACCTCTATTTGTTATGTGTAACAATTATAATAAAATTAGTAGTCATTGCGATATTTTTTCTTGTACTCTTAAAGAACTTGTCAAGACTGCATCTACTTTTCTATAAACTGTAATATATAAATATTTATATGGTGTAGCATTTCCAAAAAACCACCTTAAATAATATTATCTTCTCGTTTACACTTTTGTCGGTATGCAACCAACTTTACATTTTTACTAAGACCGAGACATATCGAAAATACTCGAGGAGAACCGAGAGAAGCAGATCGGTGTAAGAGAACGCATTTTTAGGGGGATTACGATTTGAAGTGGCAAGCGAGGAAGTCGATTTCCCTCGTTTGCGAACATTAATGGCTGCCGGTTAATTCACAGCATTAAGATTACCGTTTGTTCTTGGTTTATTCCGTATCGGAAGTGTATAAAAAAATACTGCATTTCAATTTGGATGTAGATGTGCTTAAATTGGAAGTACAATCTGGTTGATTTATGGGATTAATAAAATTTTGGTGCTACGTGCCGCCTGTGGAAGACTCCATTTTGAAATTTTTATAAAATTATATGGTACCGAGGTAAATGGATACCTAGAGATCTAAAAACCTTATGGATGGTTTTATAGATGATTTCCTATGTGCTGATGTTTAATCCTACATGGTTTTTGGTTAATTATGGTATGTTTAAAGAAGCTTTATTATAGTAGAAGTGTGACTACCCGGTCACGAAGTATGATTTTTGGTTCTGGATTACAAGGTAAACTTTCAACTATTCTTTCTGTTATTTCTCTATGTTCGATACTTAGTTGAACTGCGAATATTCTAAGAAACAGTCACAATTTTAGTGCTTATTCGGAAGAATATGCTTTTGGAAACTTTTTATAGTGATTCTATTTAAATTTAAATTGTTATAAGCTTTTAGCGGTATTAAATCAGTTAATAACATTAGTTACTATTCAAATCTATGGAACTATGATTGAATGTACTGTTTTTAAATTTTGTTTTTTAACTTTCTTCAAAGTGTTGGTGTTCAATCGTAATCTTACATGATTATTACCTCTATGGTACTTGTATTGCTAAATTTCATATTTGTATTCATGTATATGGTAATTTTTAGATATTTAGAACACTCAGAGTGTGCACTCTTTAGAGAACTGAATTTTGTTTTAAAGAAAGAAAATATACCTTCAGTATATATTTTGTTTTAATTGAGTTCTCTACATACTTTCGTTTATTGAAAATAGGTTATGCAATTTAGATAAAATCTGTAATATTATATGTACAGGAATATTAGTTTTTTAATAACCGTATTGTCAAATACCGGTTAATATCTTTCACTGTATAAACAGAAGTGTTAGTTTTTTGGTGATAACCGTTCTCACTAATACTGGTGATTTTTGTTTTATTTTTTTTAATACATTGTTTTATTGTTTTTATTGATATCGTTGAGTATTTATTTCTTATACCTTCCCAGTAACTGTTCTGATTCAAACCTCTTGTTTAATAAAGATTTAGATTTTAATAGGACAAAAGGATTCAAGGAATTGTAGAATCAATAAGGTAAGTTTAAAATAATTATTGACTTAAGGATATAACTCAATTAAAGTGTGTTCCCTAACCATTTCAGATTTAATAAACTATTTCTCAATAGGTTTCTTATTTTCTTTCCTATTTCACTATAAAAAAAAAATAAGTGGCGCCCTTTACCGATTTGTAAATATTTTCTATGTTTCCTTCTTCCTAGATACTCGCCCAATTGCTCCTTCGACCCACGACTCGCTCTCCTCCTACCCCCTGAGTGCCGTCCGCATTTGGCTAACCCTTTGTGAGCCTTTAACATCAAAAAAAGGGGTTACAATGTATATATATTTTAAAGTCGATTTATCTATAATTCATAGTTTATTTAGTATGTAATAAATTGTCCTGTAAATGGTCTGAACTGTTGGGCAATAAAGCTATTATTATTATTATTATTATTATTATTAAGTTGTGCTTTTCCTAGATTTAAAGGAAGAAGTCCCGGATTGTCGTTTAGGTTGTGGATTTGGCAAGGGTTTGTCCTGCGCCTGTAGCGTCTGTTCTCCAGATGAGAAGGAATCTGCAAGAGGAGGTTTCTTTAGTTCTTTAATGTGTACTATTTCGGTTTTTTCTGATAATTTTTTGTGTTTTATTTTACTTTAACACGGTTTCTGTCAAGTAGTTCGATAATCCGATCAGGACCTAAGAACCTTTTGTCTTTTTTGTTTCGTTTAGTAGGATTGGTTTTATAGACAGTTTGTCCTATTTTGAATTCGGTATTGTCGTCGCCTTGATCGTTTCGTTTTTTAATAGTTTTAGTTTTTTGATCTGTCAGTTTTTCATTTACATTTTGGTATACGTGTTTCAGTTTTTCTTTATGATTATTTGAAGTTGTCGGGTAAAAATATTTCGTTAGGGCTTCTCGAGTCTGTATGTCCGAATGTTAGTTCAAAAGGGGAAAAATTAGCTATGGATAGAACTATTATAAGCAATAATTGCGTAGTCCATTAAGTCAGTTTCGTTAGGGTAAGTTTCTTGTAATATTCTTAGGTGTTTAATGAGCGTTGAGTGGAGTCTTTCTACTATAGAGTTTGATTCATGATGTGCTGTCGTAAAATGTATTTTAATTTTGTGTAGTCCTAAAAGGTCTTTAATAATTTCATTATTAAATTATTTTCCTTTATCAACTGTTATTAGTTGTGGAACGCCAAACGAGGTGAAAAATTTTAACAGGGCTTTACTAGTATGTACAGCTGTCTTACTGGGTAATAGAATTGCTTGAGCTAATTTAGTGAAGGCGTCTATTATTGTTAAATAAATTTTATTGTCGTAAGAAAATACGTCCATATGGATTATTTGAAATGGTTTAGTAGCTGTCTCGGTTAACATGAGCGGAACGTACGCGTTTTTTCTTAAATATTTATTTTTTTGACAAGTTGAGCAAGCGTTAATATAGTTTGTGATTGATGTTTTCATATTTTTCGAATAATAATTTATTTTTAGTCGTTCGTAAGTTTCGGTAATACCTCGATGGTTAATTTTACCTTCGTGATAGTTTTTTAACAAAAGTAGTTGTTCTTCTTTGTCCGCAACAGTGTTAATTAATTTAGTACATTTAATCATTTTTGGTATGTTTTCAGAAAAGTGTTGTAAACAAATTCGATTTAAATCCCTGTAGAGGTTATCTTTATTGAAGTAAAAATAAAAAGTATTTTCTAAGTTGGTAAATTCTGTCAAAAATTCAAATATTAATTTATCATTATTATTTTCGGGTATTTTTACTTTTATTATTTTTTTGTTTTCGTAAGTTTCTTGTTTAACGTCAGTTTTGTGATGAACATTTGGGTAAACTAGGAGTTGATGTGTTTTATTGTTTATAATGTCGTCCAAAATAGGTATGCCATTATTAGTGGTTTCATTGGCTGTCGAATGTTGTGTCGAGTCATTTGAAGAATCTGGATTGTCGAAGTTTGTTTTTTCGTTATTTTTATTTGGGATAATGCAAATGTCAGAGAGAACTGTAATTTTTTTGTTATTAGGATTACTTGTTGAAAGTTGTGGATATAAAGGAATATTTTCTGCAAGGTTTTTCAAATATTCTAAAATGTTTTCGTCAACGTCTCCGGGGTTGTTTATTATAGATTCGTCTTCTAATGCGTTTATGGATATTCAAGATAAACAGTCAGCGTTCGTATTATTTTTCCCTTTTTTGTATATAATTTTGTAGTCATATTCTTCCAATTTTAGCCTCCATCTAACCAATTTTGAATTAGGTTCTTTAAGGCTAAATAACCAGGATAACGGTTTGTGGTCCATATATATATAAAATATCGTTCCATATAAATATGTTCGAAAATGTTTGCAGGCCCACACAATCGCAAGCAGTTCTTTCTCTATTGTTGAATAATTAGTCTCTGAAGTGTTTAGGGTCCGTGATGCGTAAGCTATTGGTCTGTCGTTAGGTACGTTACCTTGTGATAAAACGGCACCTATTGCAAAGTTACTGGCATCTGCCGTCAAAATAAACGGGTCATTAAAATTTCTTTACACGTTTCGAAACAGTTAATAAAAAATTTTAAAGAAAGAAAATATACCTTCAGTATATATTTTGTTTTAATTGAGTTCTCTACATACTTTCGTTTATTGAAAATAGGTTATGCAATTTAGATAAAATCTGTAATATTATATGTACAGGAATATTAGTTTTTTAATAACCGTATTGTCAAATACCGGTTAATATCTTTCACTGTATAAACAGAAGTGTTAGTTTTTTGGTGATAACCGTTCTCACTAATACTGGTGATTTTTGTTTTATTTTTTTTAATACATTGTTTTATTGTTTTTATTGATATCGTTGAGTATTTATTTCTTATACCTTCCCAGTAACTGTTCTGATTCAAACCTCTTGTTTAATAAAGATTTAGATTTTAATAGGACAAAAGGATTCAAGGAATTGTAGAATCAATAAGGTAAGTTTAAAATAATTATTGACTTAAGGATATAACTCAATTAAAGTGTGTTCCCTAACCATTTCAGATTTAATAAACTATTTCTCAATAGGTTTCTTATTTTCTTTCCTATTTCACTATAAAAAAAAATAAGTGGCGCCCTTTACCGATTTGTAAATATTTTCTATGTTTCCTTCTTCCTAGATACTCGCCCAATTGCTCCTTCGACCCACGACTCGCTCTCCTCCTACCCCCTGAGTGCCGTCCGCATTTGGCTAACCCTTTGTGAGCCTTTAACATCAAAAAAAGGGGTTACACAAAAATGGCGCCCAACGTGGGGCCTGAGTATCTTTTCTTTAGAAACTTTTTTGTCATTAAATCTTAATAAACTTTTAGTTTTAATTATTCACCCCAATTTTGTCTATCGTTACTTCTAAACACACTTTAAAACTTTTTTGTTGTTAGCGAATTAAAAAACTTGAATCCTTTTAAACATGTCTGATTTTGAAGTAAACTTTCTAACTACTGAAGAAGTTAACTATGAATTGAAAATAAGAGGAACAATTACTGGAAGGAAAATTGATGAGAAACGTAAGATTTTAAAAAAATTGTTAGCTAAAGATTCAAATAGTAACTTAACTCTAGATGATTTAAACTTTAATGACGAGAGTCTGGCAATACAGAACTCCATTGATAGTATTTCGAAATTAGTTGAAGAATTTGAAGGTTCTTCAACCGACTCATGTTTCCGTCGTGTTAAGTCTAGGATAGCACATCTATTAGGTAGAATTCAACGAGTTCCCCTTTCCGAATCCCCTACTGCTGATCAGGTTACTTTCCGAAATGAATCTAGAGCCACTTGCCTACTCTTAGAGCAAGATTTAATGGAGAAAGCTACCCCAACTACCCAAATATCTTCTTCTAGTTCAATTACAACTGAAGATAGACCTCCTCCCGTTATTAATATTACAAACCCCGACTCTCATTCTATTAAGCTTTCGAAATGGGATGTCAAATTTAATGGCGACCCTAAGTCTGTGTTTAACTTTATTGAAAGAGTAACTGAATTGGCAGAATCCCGTAATGTTAAGACAGAACTTTTGTTCCAGTCAGCTATAGAACTTTTCTCGGGTGATGCCGCGGTATGGTTTCGTACCGTTAAGTCCTCTTTGACCTCCTGGGAAGAACTTATTCAAGCCCTGAAGGCTAATTTCCTTCCTCCCAACTTTGATGATAGTCTCTGGGAAGAAATTAAATCCCGTAAACAACGACGAAATGAACCTATCGTCATTTTCGTTGCCTATATGCTTTCTCTTCTTAGTCGTCTTTCTCGTGAACCTGCTGAATCCACTAAGCTAAGAATTATTCAAAAAAATATCTTGGCAGAACACATTCCTCACGTTATCTTAAGTGACGTTAACACTGTTAAAGATTTGATAACGATTGTTAAGAAACTAGAGGATGCTAATCCGTCTCTTCAAGCAAGGTTTTCCCCTCCCTCTAAAGTATCTGTAGTAGAGCCTAGTCCTTCGTCTTCTACTAACCAATCCCGGCAAAATATTCCCTCAGCAGGAAAACCCTCGTCAGTTAAGAAACCCAACCAATCTTCGACTTCTGATGATAGAACGAAAAAATCTACCGAAATCATTTGTTGGAACTGTCAGAAGACAGGACATTTTCATTCTTCGTGCCGTAAACCTAAAAATGGTCGATTCTGTTATCGTTGTGGTTCACCAAACTTTACCGTCGCAACTTGTCCGAATTGTACAAAAAACTAAATTCCAGAGGTTGTCATGTCGGTACAGTCTCTACCCCTTGCCGTTTTAGTAAATCCGACAAAATGAAACAAGACCAATGGCCAAAATGGTTAAGTTATGTCCGAAATTTTTATTTATCGTATCCCCCGAAAAGTGTAGCTCCAATGATAATAAACAAAACTACTGACTCTCGGCCCTATATATCCATTGAGATTTTTTCTCGCAATTTTACCGTACTTCTCGATACCGGGTGTTCCATAACAATTGTTGGGAACAAAGCATTAAAGTTTTTAGAATACAATAAGATAAATATTAGTCCTTCAAAACATCAAAATGTTTCATTGGCTGATGGAACCAACCAATCTGTGTCTGGTGTGGTAGATCTCCCAATAGTTGCGAATAATCATTGTCACCTTGTTAAAGCTTTAGTAGTCCCTTCTCTAGATTATACCTTTATCTTAGGTAGCAATTTCGTGAAAACCTTTTCTCTAATATTAGATTTCTCTTCTAACACTTGGTCCTCCGGTTATAACACAAATCCCCAATCTATTTCTATGACCGATTCTGATTTGACGACTATCTCTTTATGTACCATTGACAATTTGGAATCTTATCAGAAATCTTTAGCCCAAAAAGTTATCGATTCATTTTCCGAAGTTAGTAATACTAAAGGTTTGGGCCGAACCCATAAGATCCAAATGAGTATCGATACTGGTGATGCCAAACCCTTTAAGAAAAGACCTTTTCCTATGTCTCCATATATGTCAAAAATTTTAAATGATGAACTTGATGAGATGCTTCGTTTAGGAGTCGTTGAGCCCTCAAACAGTCCATGGTGTTCCCCTGTTCTTCTTGTTAAGAAATCCAATGACGAATATCGTTTTTGTTTTGATGGTAGATCACTTAATGAGGTGACTAAACATGACACCTATCCACTACCAAATATTGATAGGATTCTTTCCCTGTTAAAAGGCACAAAATTTATTAGTTCCGTTGATTTGAGAAAAGCTTTTTGGCAAATCCCGTTAGACCCCCAGTCTAAAGAAAAAACTGCTTTCAGTATCATTGGAAGAGGATCTTTCCAATTTAACGTTATGCCCTTTGGTTTATGTAATTCCGCACAAACTCAACAACGTTTAGTTGACGCAATTTTTGGACCAAAATATGAGCCAAACATTTTTTGTTATCTCGATGATATTATTATATGTTCAAACTCCTTCGAAGAACATATAGCCCTTTTAACTGAGGTTAAAGACAAACTTAAGGAAGCTGGTTTGACTATTAATGTCAAGAAATGTGAATTTTTTAAGTCTGAGCTCAAATTCTTAGGTTATGTAGTTGGTGATAATACACTCCGAACAGATCCTGAAAAAGTGTCAGCCATAATTAACTATCCCCGTCCCAAAACTTTTACTGAGGTTAAGCGTTTCATTGGTATGTGTTCATGGTACAGACGTTTTATTAAGAACTTTTCATCTCTAGTTTCTCCAATCAATGATCTCCTTAAAGGAAAAAGAAAGAAACAATCTGTTGATTGGAATGATCAAGCCGAGGATGCGTTTATTAAGATTAAAGAAGCCCTTGTTTCTGCTCCCGTATTAACCCAACCTGATTTTTCCAAACCCTTCGTGATTCAATGTGACGCGAGTGACACTGGTCTTGGTGGTGTCCTTACTCAATCCGTGGATAATTCTGATGTAGTTATAGCTTATGCTAGTCGATCCTTATCTCGTCCGGAGAGAAATTATTCAGTAACCGAAAGAGAGTGCCTAGCAGTTATCTTCGCTATAGAGAAATTCCGACCTTATGTCGAAGGTGTAAAATTCCAAGTAATCACTGATCATCATTCCTTGCTATGGTTAAAAAATATTAATAACCCCTCAGGAAAACTCGCTCGTTGGGCAATGAGACTTCGCCAACATAATTTTGACCTTATTCATCGCAAAGGATCTGCAAATATCGTTCCGGATGCCTTAAGTAGAATGTTCACTGATAAAACAGATTTCAAAAAAACCCAACTCTCTTATCTTGATGTAACTACCGACCAGATTGACCCTTGGTATGATGATCTTCGCACTAAGATTCGTAAAAGCCCAAAGGATTATCCACAATGGAAAGTTGAGAATGAATTGGTGTTTAAATTGATCCCTTCTACCTTACCTTTTGCCACTAATAATATTGAGTGGAAAATTTTAGTACCTAAACCACAAAGACATAGTGTAATCTCTTCTTGTCATGACCCTCCTACGTGTGCCCATCTAGGTTATTATAAGACTCTTAGTCGAATCCAAGAACGTTACTATTGGCCCAAGATGCGGCGAGATGTTCTTCGTTTTGTTAAATCCTGCCAAACTTGTGGTGCTCAAAAAATGTCAACTTCAGCCCCGATGGGATTGATGGGTAAAGAAAAATCTGCTAAATTTCCGTGGCAAATTATCGCTTTAGACCTTGTTGGTCCCCTTCCTCGCTCTAAGAAAGGATATACCTGGCTTCTTGTTGTTACCGACTGGTTTTCAAAGTTCACTCTTTTATGTCCCTTAAGGAAAGCTACCACTCAAAATATTGTGAATTATTTGGAAAACGACGTTTTCCTGATGTTTGGTGTTCCTCAATTTGTTATTTGTGATAACGCTAGAAATCTCAACAATTCTACGTTAAAAAATCTCTGTAGTAAATATAAAGTGCAGAAGATATGGTTTAATGCTGTCTATTCGCCTCAGTGCAATTTTGTTGAACGAAGCAACAAAACCATTGGAACTGCTATCCGATGTTATATTTAAGAACATTCTGATTGGGATAGAGAACTTTCTAAAATTCGCCAAGCCATCAATACCGCTAAACATGAGGTTACCAAGTATCCCCCATCGTTTTTAAATTTTGCTCGATACGTTCCTGTAGCGGGAAATTATTATTCTTCATCTTCAGTGGATAGTCCCACTTCCCTAAAAAGTTGTGATCAACATGATCAATATGTTTCCGAAATAGAAGGTTTAAATCTAGTTTTTGAAGAAATCCAACGTAATCTTCACCAGGGATACCAGCGTAACTCGAAAACCTATAACTTACGTAGGCGTGACATACAGTTTCAAGTAGGAGACAAAGTCTGGAGAAAAAATAAAGTACTCTCCAAAGCTGCCGACAAGTTTATGTCCAAGTTAGCCCCAAAATTTGTGTTATGTACAGTCGTCAAAAAGTTATCTCCCCTTGTGTATACCTTGAAAAATGCTGATGGTTCTCGAGCTGGTAATTGGCACATCAAAGATTTAAAACCCTACTATTCAGACTCGGATAACTCGTCCGAAGATGAATCTTGTCATGAGTAGTTCTCATTTGATATGAACTTACCATACCCTTGTATACTTTCCGTTTCTTTTTCTGCTGTTTTTAGTTTTTAACCCCGTTTGGGCGGCGGGAATAGAATAACCCCCAAAGTGTTAAACTGCTTGTCGTACGAGGCGACTAAATGAAACCTTTCCCCTCTCTGTTTAAGTATTTCATGTACTTTCTGGGAATTTTTTTTTTGTTTGCTTTGTTATTGTCCATAAGGTGGAAACTCACCTAAATCATTTCATCGTTATCACATCCCTGATCTTATTCTTTGCTTTCAGTTTAGTGATACGATTTCTTTTGAGAACTTTACCTTTAAGTGAATGTATCACTTAAAGTACCTACCTTACCGTCTTTGTATAATTGGAAATTATTTCCTGTTAATTTTGTCCTTATCTTACCGTTTAGTGAAAATAGTCACTTAATTCTACCGTACCGTTTAATGAAGAAGACATTCATTACCCTACCGATAACGTTCAGAAGAATTATTCTCTCGTTATATTTACCGTATCTTGAAGTGTTTAATCACTGCTTGTTTTTCGACGACATTATTAGATGTTGTATTCCCGTATGGTGTATTTTTATACATTTTGGTTTAGTATGATCAGTACTAGATAGTTTTAGCACTATTTCCTTAAGTGGAATTTAGTATATCGTTATGTGAGGATTTGTTTAGAGCTGTTTGGTTTAACCTCGTTTTATTTGACCTAAGAGTATTTAATAGCTAGTCTACGATTTTGATTTGTCTGGCGAATATTGATGAATTCAATCACCACCTGTAAGTTTTAATGAACACGTTCTCAGCTAGATGTTATTTCTTTTCTTCTCCCAGATTATGATTACTTTGACCTTATCAGTTGTCACGAGAGATAAGCCTAGGGAAGCCGTAGGGAATTCTTCCCGGTAGTGGTCTGTTGAGCTTTTAAGGAAGACAAGTAACCATTAATCCTATCTCTATCTCCTTTTGATTCTTTATTAATTATAGTTGTCTTGTTAGAGTATACCTACTATGACTTTGGAGTTCCATACTATTGGTTACTTCATACCGATGTTGACTTACCGATTTTGTCTCTAAAATATTTTTAGACGTATGATACGCGCAGCTATCAAAACTACAGACAACCATAAAATATTTTTTCTTTTCTTATATTTCCTATTTCTAGTTGAAAACCATAATTGTGTACGTCATTTCCAATTCTTACTACCTTTGAGTTCTATCTAAAATCGTGCTAGTAGCTACTATTAAATTAGACTTTACGTATCTCGTATTTACCGTGACTGTTGGATTTAATGGAGTCAATAGACTTATGAAATTCCTAATTATATCTATCGTACCGTGTTTCTTTCTTGCTTTTCAAAATTACTATTAACAGTTTGGTTTAACTCCACCTTTCTTTCTTCATGGGTGTTTCCTAATATGGAATGACGCGTTGTGCCGCCTATGGGAAATTTTACTTTATAGGAACATAGCCTTCTTTTTCTCTCTTCTTAAGTGTGTGAGTAAATGTTATGTGGTCCTGATATTTTATATCAAGGGACAGTATAAACGCCTTTTGGGCGAATATTTTTTTTGCTTTGCAATATGATGGTTATTTAAACCAACGTTTAGGGCTACCCATCTAGGTCGAGCTGTACACCGGTGTGTGTTTCCGTACAGAAACTTCGGCGTAGGTCGTTCCTGATCACTCTGTGATCTTTCGGTTGGCCGGTACCGCTTATAGAAATCTGGTCACGAGAATCTCTAGTTTGAATAACTAGGATTCATTTGTACCTATCGTTTGTTCCTTCAGAACAACGTTTAGTTTAACTTGTAAGACATATGTTTATTGTTAGTTTGTCTGTGTGGACAAATGACTACCAAGGTAGTTATTATTACTGTAGGGTACAATCCTATTGAACTCCGCATGTTTTATTTTATTTAGTTTCTGTTGAGTCACCTTTTGACATTTTCCTTTAGCTGGTCAAGTTTACCCTTGTAATAAGTAAGATCATTCGAATAATGCTACTGTGGTTCCCCCCCTTGTAGTTTCTTCTCGAAAACTGTGGTCTTCAATGGACCCCAGTTTCCTCTCTTCGTAGGGGGCTGTGTAGCATTTCCAAAAAACCACCTTAAATAATTATATCTTCTCGTTTACACTTTTGTCGGTATGCAACCAACTTTACATTTTTACTAAGACCGAGACATATCGAAAATACTCGAGGAGAACCGAGAGAAGCAGATCGGTGTAAGAGAACGCATTTTTAGGGGGATAACGATTTGAAGTGGCAAGCGAGGAAGTCGATTTCCCTCGTTTGCGAACATTAATGGCTGCCGGTTAATTCACAGCATTAAGATTACCGTTTGTTCTTGGTTTATTCCGTATCGGAAGTGTATAAAAAAATACTGCATTTCAATTTGGATGTAGATGTGCTTAAATTGGAAGTACAATCTGGTTGATTTATGGGATTAATAAAATTTTGGTGCTACGTGCCGCCTGTGGAAGACTCCATTTTGAAATTTTTATAAAATTATATGGTACCGAGGTAAATGAATACCTAGAGATCTAAAAACCTTATGGATGGTTTTATAGATGATTTCCTATGTGCTGATGTTTAATCCTACATGGTTTTTGGTTAATTATGGTATGTTTAAAGAAGCTTTATTATAGTAGAAGTGTGACTACCCGGTCACGAAGTATGATTTTTGGTTCTGGATTACAAGGTAAACTTTCGACTATTCTTTCTGTTATTTCTCTATGTTCGATACTTAGTTGAACTGCGAATATTCTAAGAAACAGTCACAATTTTAGTGCTTATTCGGAAGAATATGCTTTTGGAAACTTTTTATAGTGATTCTATTTAAATTTAAATTGTTATAAGCTTTTAGCGGTATTAAATCAGTTAATAACATTAGTTACTATTCAAATCTATGGAACTATGATTGAATGTAGTGTTTTTAAATTTTGTTTTTTAACTTTCTTCAAAGTGTTGGTGTTCAATCGTAATCTTACATGATTATTACCTCTATGGTACTTGTATTGCTAAATTTCATATTTGTATTCATGTATATGGTAATTTTTAGATATTTAGAACACTCAGAGTGTGCACTCTTTAGAGAACTGAATTTTGTTTTAAAGAAAGAAAATATACCTTCAGTATATATTTTGTTTTAATTGAGTTCTCTACATACTTTCGTTTATTGAAAATAGGTTATGCAATTTAGATAAAATCTGTAATATTATATGTACAGGAATATTAGTTTTTTAATAACCGTATTGTCAAATACCGGTTAATATCTTTCACTGTATAAACAGAAGTGTTAGTTTTTTGGTGATAACCGTTCTCACTAATACTGGTGATTTTTGTTTTATTTTTTTTAATACATTGTTTTATTGTTTTTATTGATATCGTTGAGTATTTATTTCTTATACCTTCCCAGTAACTGTTCTGATTCAAACCTCTTGTTTAATAAAGATTTAGATTTTAATAGGACAAAAGGATTCAAGGAATTGTAGAATCAATAAGGTAAGTTTAAAATAATTATTGACTTAAGGATATAACTCAATTAAAGTGTGTTCCCTAACCATTTCAGATTTAATTAACTATTTCTCAATAGGTTTCTTATTTTCTTTCCTATTTCACTATAAAAAAAAATAAGTGGCGCCCTTTACCGATTTGTAAATATTTTCTATGTTTCCTTCTTCCTAGATACTCGCCCAATTGCTCCTTCGACCCACGACTCGCTCTCCTCCTACCCCCTGAGTGCCGTCCGCATTTGGCTAACCCTTTGTGAGCCTTTAACATCAAAAAAAGGGGTTACAATGTATATATATTTTAAAGTCGATTTATCTATAATTCATAGTTTATTTAGTATGTAATAAATTGTCCTGTAAATGGTCTGAACTGTTGGGCAATAAAGCTATTATTATTATTATTATTATTATTATTAAGTTGTGCTTTTCCTAGATTTAAAGGAAGAAGTCCCGGATTGTCGTTTAGGTTGTGGATTTGGCAAGGGTTTGTCCTGCGCCTGTAGCGTCTGTTCTCCAGATGAGAAGGAATCTGCAAGAGGAGGTTTCTTTAGTTCTTTAATGTGTACTATTTCGGTTTTTTCTGATAATTTTTTGTGTTTTATTTTACTTTAACACGGTTTCTGTCAAGTAGTTCGATAATCCGATAAGGACCTAAGAACCTTTTGTCTTTTTTGTTTCGTTTAGTAGGATTGGTTTTATAGACAGTTTGTCCTATTTTGAATTCGGTATTGTCGTCGCCTTGATCGTTTCGTTTTTCAATAGTTTTAGTTTTTTGATCTGTCAGTTTTTCATTTACATTTTGGTATACGTGTTTCAGTTTTTCTTTATGATTATTTGAAGTTGTCGGGTAAAAATATTTCGTTAGGGCTTCTCGAGTCTGTATGTCCGAATGTTAGTTCAAAAGGGGAAAAATTAGCTATGGATAGAACTATTATAAGCAATAATTGCGTAGTCCATTAAGTCAGTTTGGTTAGGGTAAGTTTCTTGTAATATTCTTAGGTGTTTAATGAGCGTTGAGTGGAGTCTTTCTACTATAGAGTTTGATTCATGATGTGCTGTCGTAAAATGTATTTTAATTTTGTGTAGTCCTAAAAGGTCTTTAATAATTTCATTATTAAATTCTTTTCCTTTATCAACTGTTATTAGTTGTGGAACGCCAAACGAGGTGAAAAATTTTAACAGGGCTTTACTAGTATGTACAGCTGTCTTACCGGGTAATAGAATTGCTAATTTAGTGAAGGCGTCTATTATTGTTAAATAAATTTTATTGTCGTAAGAAAATACGTCCATATGGATTATTTGAAATGGTTTAGTAGCTGTCTCGGTTAACATGAGCGGAACGTACGCGTTTTTTCTTAAATATTTATTTTTTTGACAAGTTGAGCAAGCGTTAATATAGTTTGTGATTGATGTTTTCATATTTTTCGAATAATAATTTATTTTTAGTCGTTCGTAAGTTTCGGTAATACCTCGATGGTTGGTTTTACCTTCGTGATAGTTTTTTAACAAAAGTAGTTGTTCTTCTTTGTCCGCAACAGTGTTAATTAATTTAGTACATTTAATCATTTTTGGTATGTTTTCAGAAAAGTGTTGTAAACAAATTCGATTTAAATCCCTGTAGAGGTTATCTTTATTGAAGTAAAAATAAAAAGTATTTTCTGAGTTGGTAAATTCTGTCAAAAATTCAAATATTAATTTATCATTATTATTTTCGGGTATTTTTACTTTTATTATTTTTTTGTTTTCGTAAGTTTCATGTTTAACGTCAGTTTTGTGATGAACATTTGGGTAAACTAGGAGTTGATGTGTTTTATTGTTTATAATGTCGTCCAAAATAGGTATGCCATTATTAGTGGTTTCATTGGCTGTCGAATGTTGTGTCGAGTCATTTGAAGAATCTGGATTGTCGAAGTTTGTTTTTTCGTTATTTTTATTTGGGATAATGCAAATGTCAGAGAGAACTGTAATTTTTTTGTTATTAGGATTACTTGTTGAAGGTTGTGGATCTAAAGGAATATTTTCTGCAAGGTTTTTCAAATATTCTAAAATGTTTTCGTCAACGTCTCCGGGGTTGTTTATTATAGATTCGTCTTCTAATGCGTTTATGGATATTCAAGATAAACAGTCAGCGTTCGTATTATTTTTCCCTTTTTTGTATATAATTTTGTAGTCATATTCTTCCAATTTTAGCCTCCATCTAACCAATTTTGAATTAGGTTCTTTAAGGCTAAATAACCAGGATAACGGTTTGTGGTCCATATATATATAAAATATCGTTCCATATAAATATGTTCGAAAATGTTTGCAGGCCCACACAATCGCAAGCAGTTCTTTCTCTATTGTTGAATAATTAGTCTCTGAAGTGTTTAGGGTCCGTGATGCGTAAGCTATTGGTCTGTCGTTAGGTACGTTACCTTGTGATAAAACGGCACCTATTGCAAAGTTACTGGCATCTGCCGTCAAAATAAACGGGTCATTAAAATTTCTTTACACGTTTCGAAACAGTTAATAAAATCTTGGTCATGAATTATACGTGTCCCTTATTTTAAACATTTAGTCATAGGTTTTGTGATTTTTGCAAAGTCAGGTATAAATCGTCTATAAGAAACTAGTAGTCCTAGGAAACTTTTAATTTCTGTTGGGGATTTAGGAATGGGAAATTGTTTTATTGCTTTTATCTTGTCAGGATTGGGTTTTACTCCGTCAGGGGTAATGACATGTCCGAGGTACATGACAGTCTTCTGTAAAAATTCCGATTTGTCAAGTTGGACCTTTAAATTGTGTTCTCTAAGTCGATTAAACACTGTCTTTAAACGTTGTAGATGTTCCTGTAGAGATGAGCTATATATTAGAATGTCGTCTAAATATACTATACATGTTTCGTCTGTTAGTCCTCTTAATACATTGTCAATGACTCTTTGGAAGGTCGCTGGTGCGTTCTTGAGTCCAAAAGGCATTCGTTTAAATTGAGAATGTCCTTGGGGTGTAGTAAATGCGGTTTTCTCGATGTCATTAGGGTCTACCTCAATTTGGTGGAACCCACTGGCTAAGTCAGGTGTCGAAAAATAGTTTGCTCTACCTAGTCTGTGTAAAATTTCGGTTATGTTTGGTAATGGATATTTGTCATCAACAGTCTTTTCATTTAATTTCCTATAGTCGATTACTAATCGCCATTTTCGTTCACCTCTTGCGTCTAATTTTTTGGGAACAACCCAAATAGGTGCGGAAAAGGGAGAGTTTGAATTTTCTATTATACCTTCGCTTAACATTTTTGAAATTTGCTTCCTTACTTCTTGTCGTTGTACTTCCGGGAAGCAGTAATTTTTAGTGTAAATTGCGGAGTCGTCTGTCAAATTAATTTTGTGTTTGATTTGATTAGTAAAACTCAAAGGTATCCCGTCACAATAAAAAATACCTCTGTATTCGTAACATAGTTTTCTTAAACTGTCATTTTCTTCTTTGTTGCAATGGTCAAGTCTGATATTTTTTAAATTTTGTTTGAGTTTTATATCGTGAGTTTGGTCAAATTCCATGTCATCTTCTATTTTATCTAAGAAGTTTAAGTACTTCTACAGAATTTAGAGGTTCTATATCGAAAGGTTTGTTTATGTCTAATTTAACTGAGTTTTCGTTAATGTTAGTGATTGTCGTGATCGCGAAATTATTTGAAATATTAACTAGAGCTTTTGGCATTTCAAGCCCATTTCCAAGATTTTGATAATCAATTATACCTAATCCATTTTTTAAGTTGACTGGTATCTTGACTACCTTTTTACAACGGCCTGGTATGGTTATAGTATAATTTTTAATATTTTTATTTTTAACTTCTAAATCTAAAATTAGTGGTATTATGGCATTTGGGGTTTCTATCACGTTTTTGTTAACATTTATATTTGCGTATAATTGTTTAAGTAAATCTACACCTATAATTCCGTCAAATCTGTTGCTGAATTTAAATAAATAGAATTTATGAAACTCTGGTTGATTAAAAATTGAAAATAGTGGAATATAAGCAACTTTATCATGATATGAAATATCATGAGCAGTTTGAATGTTAAAGTTTTCATTTAAAATAAATTTTTGATAAAACTTGTAAGCTAAATCTGGGTTAATTAGAGATTTTGAACTTCCGGTGTCAATTAAAAACATTAATTTCTGGAATTTCGATGTATGGTAAATTTGCTTTAAGAGCATTAAGAGATATCATGTTAGGTTGTTGGAATTCAGTGTCTTGGGAAAATCCTGAATCGCGTTTTTTGTTTCGCTTGATGTTATCATTAGCGTTATCGTTTACATGTGTTGGATTATAATAATTGTCTTGTAGGTATTGAGTTTCGTCTTGATATTCGTAACACGGTTCAGTGTACGTTTCATCGTAATAAAAATTTTGATTGTCAAATGGATTTTCGAATTCTGGATTTTGATTATTGTCATTAATCATTTGATTATACAATTCAGTTGAGATAAAGTTTGGTTTGGGTTGAATTTTTGATTTTCTTATATTACCTGAAGAAGTATCCATTGTTTCAGGTTTAAAATTCTGGGAAGTGTTCGGACGGTTATTTTGAAAGTGGTTATTGAAATTTCTGGGTTGCATTGAATTATTATATTGATTTTGGAAAAGGGGGTGACGTTGGGTTGGAAAATTATTATTTGGTCTCCAATTTGGGAAGTTATTACTACTGTTTGGGAAAACAGGTTTTGGTTGAGAAAAATTATAAAAGTTAGGTCTTGTTACTTGGTTGGGTTGAAATTGGGGATAAAATTGTTGAGGAGGTTGAAATGAGTTGACGTTGTTAAAATTGGGGGTAAAAGTTGGATAACTTTGATGATTGGGATTCTTAGAAGGAGTTATTCTAAAACTAGGTTTAAACGATGCATTTGAATTAAGATTATTTGTTCTTTGAGTTGAGTATAGAAAGTTTTCTTCCCCTATTACTAAACTCATAGCTTTTTCTAAGCTATCAGGGGATCTTTATCTAACGTTAGTTTGTAATGGTAATGGAAGGCCTCTAATAAATGTTTTTAGTGCCAAATCATTATAATTTTTAAGTTGAATTGTCCTTTCATTATCAATTATATTTAAAGTATTTAATTTTGAAATAATTAGACTCCTAGAATCTTGGCATCTTGTACCAAAATTGTAGGGAGACACATTTTTAATAGGTCTTGAATTGATAAGGTCTTGGACCAAACAATCTATGTTGCGGTGATCTCCGAAACTTAAATTTAAGGCTTCTTTTACTTCAGCCCATGTCTTAAGCTCTGTACGTGACCCGATTAATATTTGGGCTCGTCCTATGAGCTTTCCAACTATGGCTTTTAAGAGAAATGTATTTAAGGCTATATCAGTGTTACTTGCAAATACTAAAATAAGACTTTCACAATTTCCAACAAAAATTGTTAATGTATGCGGATTACCATCAAAAGCAGGAATTGAATCTAAGTATAATTTAAGTAGCTGATAATTTACAGATGCAGTAGTCATTGTATTATTTAAATATTCTTTGTTATTTTCTAAATTACTTAAATTATTTTCTGAAATACTCGGCTTATTTTTTCTATTATCTAGCTTTAATCTATTTTCTAACAAGTCTGCTAAATTTTCTAATTCGTGTTCACTCATAAATTATACTACTATCTTTGGAAAAATGGGGTAAATAAGAGGGAAATAAAAATAAGCAAGCACTTACGATAAAAATGTTGTTTTCATCTTATACTACGTATCCTCAACTAGTTCCTATAGGATTGGACGATGTGTGTTCCTATCCCAGGTTGTGTAATTTGCTAGTTTCTTCGTTTTTCTGCTTTTGATGTCCAACTGGAACTGTCCACGCGAATTCGATATTCACTCGAACCGATAAACAATTCACAACTGTATATTCTCTCGAATTTACAGTTTTCCACCAAAATTTTCGGATTTCGGTTAATCGTTAAGACGAAAAGTTAGCTCGTTCTATACGTGCAACTCCCGAAATATCCTACTGACTGCGCCAATTAACTTTTGAAACAGAAAAAACGAATTTTTAAAAACAATTTAAAATTACACAAGAGACTTTATTATTTGAAAGTTAACAAAGATCTAATTTTATTTTACAAGTTTACTATAATTTATAATATTGGATTAAAAGTATTGTCAGCGGTTTTGTATTGTGTATAGTCGGCCGGTTTCGTTTCATAACTCGTATCATCCGAATCCTATCTATTTGCTTATTAGTTTAGAATAGCGAGTTATTTATTTACAGTTATATTCTTGAAACCCAGTTTTTTCTGCTTATTTTCAAGGATAGAAACAGGCCACAAAAAATTATTTCCACAATTATTACATGTGGACCTAGTTTTTTTCTTTAAAGTGATGCTTTAAGATATTTTTTTGCAAGAGCTATAATTAATATTAATCTTGTTATAATTTTTCTTCGTGGATTCGCGATAAGTGATAACAGCAGACAAACTTAACAATTTAGTGGTAAACACAACTAAATAACAATTTCTTAAACTAATTTGCATAACGTTAAAACAGTCACAATTTATAAATACCGCCTTTAAAATATCTCGTACAACTATCGCACCTTATCGCCAGCTATTAGAACTACAATTCCTTTTCTTCGTCGAGAGCGGTCCTTATATACCAGATTGATTTTTCTAGATCGTCCGTAACGTTCTCCAATCGAACAAAATAGAACATTTCAGAGCTAGGCGAATTATCTGGATCTTTCGCAGTGTACTCGAGTCTTCGGAGCTTCTGGGAATTCGAAAAACACCTCACCCCACCGTCTGGGCGACAGGTCTGACTCGACTCGTAACACTACCCCCCTTCTTAAAGTTTTTCGCCCCGAACAACATTTATTTTATACTCCATCCCGGAGGGTCACGTCCATTATAGGGGCTCAACCTTTTGATGTGGACGACTTTCGGTTTGCTTCTCGGTGACAGTTGGATCCTATAGACTAGGTCGTTAATTTTTTTCTTTAACAAATAAGGTTCCTTCCAAGGACCTGGCAAAATCGTGGACACTCTTTAGCTTCGCTTTAGGACCCTTCATCGAGAAACCATATTACAGCGCTTGCACCACTCTTCCACCTCCTGGTGACATTTTCCCCAGTAGTATCTTTCACGTACTTTGCCCAATGTCTTATTCACTCTAAAGTGTCCTCCAAAACGGTTATCATGGAGCTCTTTGAGCACGTCTGAAACGCATGGTCTTGGAAAAACGGTCTGGTAACGGACTAGTTTTCCATCCGGGCTTTCTCACTTCCGAGAGATTAGGTCATCTCGGATACACAGTGAGTCCCACTGTAGCCAATAACCCTTAACTGGTTGACCATATTCCGCGACTTCCTGCCACTGCGGCCTTGCTTCTTTGTTGATCCATTCTCTGACTAGCTTCAGGTCTGGATCCTGACTTTGTGCGTCTTTTAACTTTTTCTTGGTTAATCCGTCATCAGGGGTAGTCGTAATCTGCTGAACCCTTCTTTGCGCCATGTTTGCACATTCATCATCAGGTAAAGCTGTAATCTGTCAAATACTTTCTTGTGCACATTCTTCATCGGGTATGCACCATCTGTCTCTTGTTTTTTGGCGTTCGCAAAACTTAAAATTCTTCTCCAGTGGTGTTTTCAGAACGAAAGTTCATGAGGTAATCTTGCTGTTTCGCTGGTCAGAAACGTTAGCTCTCATTATCGTTTGTGTAGCTCCCGTATCCACAGTAAATCTACTTGGACGGCCCATTACGTTGGCTGAGCAGAGTTTTTCTGAACTCGATTGTTCAGGTTCGGAAGCAGTGTGTCGCCAGTTCCGCCTATCCTCCAATCTTGATCGAGACCAGCCGTCAAGCTTTAGATGACCTTCTCGTCCACAATTAAAACATTTTGGTCGTCTCTTACTGTAATTGGTTGTTAAGCATTTCTTTAAGCCGTCCAAAACATCTTCTATGGCTAATAAAGTTTGATTAAGATCATTTTTTTCCTCTTCCGCTACCATTCTTACATGATGAACCTTATAATACTGGCGGGAGGCATTTTTTGCTGCTTTAAACTCCAGCGCATTCACAAGAAGATCCTTCAATGTTTGATGTCGTCCCAGCCTCAAGGCTAGCTACATATCCGTGTCCTCCACTCCATGATTAAACTGCTTACACACAGCTGATGGCTTAATTCTTCTGGTGCATCTGGATAGGCAAATCTCACCAGTCTTTCTATATCAGCCCCATATTCCTGTAGAGTCTCGGATGTTGTTTGCATTCTTGATTTCAATTGACTCTGATAGATTTGCTTTAGGTATTGACTGCCATACCTAACTTCAAGAGCTGATACTACTGCTTCATAGTTGCGCTGCTTTTTAATTGGTATAATTTGTAATATTTCGGAAGCTTTTTCCCCGAAGGCTGGCAGGCTGGCATAAGAGCTGTTGCTGTCTCCTCATTGCTTCAACCGTTACTTTCTGCAGCCGCTTCAAACTGTCTGTGTAGATGTTCCAAGGGGTTTCACCATCAATCGTAAGTGGCTGAATTATACTCTGGTGAGATGGAGTTACAATCGTAGATGGAGCAGAATTTCTCACATTCTGCCCCTAGAGTCATAGAACAGCTTGTTTAGTTTCTTGGATTTGCTGTTTAGTTTCTTGGATTTGCTGTAGAAGCTCTTCCTTGGCCTCCTTAACGTGCTCTTGAAGCTTTTCTTCTGTTGCTTTGATTCGTTCTTGGAATTCCTGTTTATTTAATTTATTTTCTTTCAGATCAAGAAATATCTTCATAAACATTTCTCGTTTTTCCTGTCGGCGCTGTCCTTCAGCCTCTCGTTTTTCCTTTCTACGTTGTTCTTCAGCCCCTCTTTCTTCCTTTCTGCGTTGTTCTTCAGCATCTCTTTCTTTCTTTTTGCATTGTTCATTAGCGTCTTTTTCTTCCTTTCTGTGTTGTTCTGCAGCCTCTCGTTCTTCTTTCTGCGCTGTTCTAGACGCAGTTCCATAGCTTTACGTTCTTGTAATCTCTCGCCTCGGTCTTCTTTTCTGCGCTGTTTTTGACACAGTTCCATAACTTCATTTTCCTTTTTTCTGCTCTGTTTTAGACGCAGTTCCATAGCTGCCAACAATTTCCCAATTTCTTCCATCTCGTCGTAATTAGTAGTTCTTGTGTTTACCATTAACTTCGACTTCTTCTTTCACTTATCCCACTTCTGACACCAATTGTTATAGTTTTTCTTCGTGGATTTGGGATAAGTGATAACAGCAGACAAACTTACCAATTTATTGGTAAACACAACTAAATAACAATATCTTAAACAAATTTACACAACGTTTATACAGTCACAATTTATAAATAACGTCTTTAAAATATCTCGTACAACGATCGAACTCCTTATACACCAGATTGATTTTTCTCTCGTATTTTGTATAAATTCTGGTATCTGACCCTTGAATTACGTAATGCAATGCATTCTAAAAGTTTGTTTATTGAGGTTTCATGCTCTTTGTCACATAATTTGCAATTTGCCTCATCTGCCAATTGACCATTATATTACAAAGGTTGATTTTACTGAGGTTTAGACAGCTGACAGATCTCCTCTAGTAATAGTTTCCCAGAAGCGTCTTCGGTAGTCTTTTCTTAGTTTTTCTAAGACTGTACTACTGCCGATTCCACAAAATAGTTTTGATGCCAAATATGAGGTTTTAGCTATTTTTTTTGTTAGCTCACCTACTGTTTCATTTCTTTTCATTTTTATGCGTTCTGGAACCTATAAGGGGTTAACAGTGTTATTTTATCCCAGTTCATTTAGTTTGCCAAGACATTCATCTTTAAACTAATTGCGTGTAAGTTCAGTGCTTTGATGTCTGCTTGACTATCTGACATGATTACAGTATTTTGTCTACGACAGTTTCTTTCGATATTAAATTCTACATATCTTTTAATGGCACGGATTTCCACTCTAAAAAAGCTTGGGTATATACCTTGTCTTTCTAAGTATTTGGCTTTGGTTCCAAAAAACCCTGATTCTGTTTCTTTATCTGTCTTGGGAGCCGTCCGTATACTATGTCGACCTAAGCGGAGATCCGCGACTTAGCCAGCTCGGCCAACGAACTTACTGAAAGTGGTGGGATATACTAACAGTAGTAAGCTCTTAGTCCAATGGAGAGTTACATACCCACAACCAAACAAACAAACACGTGAAGCTAATAAAAGCGTTTTAAAAATAATAACAGCTTGCTATATAAACGTAGATCTGCTAATGCTTTGATTTTAGCGGTACGAATACTGACGATTTATTTATTGGCTTAAAACCGATCGAAATTTGCACATTAAATTTAGTTTTTGCGCATGCCTTGATATGCAATCTCGTTTTTTTTCGTTAAGTACGCATATACGAGTATTGATCCCAATTTTTTTGGAGAAAAAATGGTACATACCGAAGAAGTTTAAATTAAATTTTAATTTTTTTGTTTAATTTGTGATAAAAAATTCTGCCATTTTTGTCGTATATTTCACCATGTTTAAGCAAATAAAATAATTCATATTCATTTCTTTAAGTATCTAGTAGCAATCTAATAACATACTAACAAACATTTTGTTGAACACACATATTTTAATGAAATGTCAAATGAGAGTTACTTTATTTTTAAGCTATTAAATTGGTATGATATTAATGTTTAAAAAAATATACATTTTTTGTCATAAACTATATAAATGCCGAATTGTTAAACTTATAAATGATCGAATTAATAGAAATGGTCTGCAAGGTCGAGGATTATATTCTAAATTGCATTAGGGACGTACAGTCCTTCATCACACAATATTTGCTCTTCTTCACCAACATTTGCGAGCTAATGGTACATTTCAGAAACAAACGATAAACTGGACGTGCCCTCGTGCAGTAGGAAGTGTGCAACAAAAAGTGTCAGTTTTCAAATTAATGTCGGAGTCAACTACAACAAGTATTTACAATTCTTAAGCAACAGCAATTGTATCCGTTCCATGTACAATATTTCCAAGCTCTATTACCTAGACACTTTTTTCGTACCTATTTTTTGGTAACGGATTCTTTGGCAAATTGCTCAAACCCCAATTTTTTTAATTGACTTACAGAAAGTCGTCGCAAGTGTATACAAAATTTATTTAACAACTATTTGATGCCATCCACCGCTATGGGGAGACTCAAATAGTATCACTAGACATCTCAAAAGCATTTGATCAAGTGTGGCATGCAGCCCTTTTGAACAAACTGCCTTCATACGGACTCTCGCAAAACCTTTGCAGATGGATATCCAACTTTCTCTTCAACAGGCACATCCAAGTTGCTGTAGATGGACATTCTTCCAACCTCTACAAGATCAACGCTGGAGTTCCCCAAGGATCGGCACTAGCTCCTACTCTATTCTTATTACATATTAATGATCTACTAGAAGCCACTTATAACCCGATACATGGTTTTGCAGATGATAGCAACCTACACTGTAGCAAAGCGCACAACCGTCTCATACCCCTGGATATTCTGGAAGAGGACAGAAGATCCACAACGGCTTCTCTCAATCAAGATTTGAGAATTGTAGACGAGTGGGGAAGAAAGAATCTTGTTAATTTCAACGCTTCCAAGACAAAGACATGTTGCCTATCCAACAAGAGGCAAACATGCGACACATCCATTACAATCAACGATCAGACACTGGTAGCGGGCGACTTCATTACGCTGGTTGGTATAACGATCTCCCAGGACTTACTATGGAACAAACATATTGCATCCATAGCAACTGCAGCAGAAAAGAAATTAGGCTTTCTGTTTAGAGCACGGAAATATTTTTCTCCATCCAACTTGGCTACTCTTTACAAAGCCCAAATACGGCCTAATCTTGAATGCTGCTCGCATGTATGGGGTTCGGCGGCTCCATCAAGGCTCGGAGTTCTGGATGCAATACAGAGAAGGGCAGTTCGACTAATAAACGACACCAGTATCACCAAAAACCTAGCCCCATTATCCCACCGAAGAGCAGTGGCTGATCTTTCCTTGTTTTACCGATAAATAAACGGATTTTGCTCAGAAGAACTCCGCTCTATAATGCCTTTACTTGCCAGACCAGCCAGAGCAACGCGACGTGCCAACTGCATGCACCGTTATACTGTTCAGTGCCCGACATCGAGAACGGATCGATTCGATCGTTCCTTCATCCCCAGGGTCTCCAGATTGTGGAACTCCTTACCTCCCCACGTCTTCCCCACTTGTCCTAACTTGCAGGCCTTTAAATCCAAAATTAATAAATTACCTCTTCTGCCCCAATAGATGTTCTCGATACATTTGTATTTAGGTCTGAACCTACGAGGACATCCTTAATAAAAAAAAAAAAATTATGGACTAAGAAAAAAATAACATTAAACTTTGAGGCTTATTTTCAGCATAATGTTTTTCATTAATGTGGGTTCGGTACGAAACATTATTCTTATTGATTGCTAAAAATAAATCGTCTAGATTTTTGTATTCGCGATTGTAATTAGTTTATTTCGCATTAGTCGAATATGCTGGAGACCTGAATAACAACATTATAGTTTTGAAGACGGCTCCTTTTAACCAGTAGAGAAATTAAAATTTATTCGCTATTTGAATAATCTTCTATTTAAATACAAAAAATTCTATTTTAATTTGTCAATTTATTCTTTGTTTACAAGCCATTTGAAGTTGGCGGGTCAGTGTATTTTGTTGTCATGAAAAAAACTGATTATCGTGCGGTGATACAATTCTTTGTTTCGGAAGGTTTATCAGCAACAGAATTATACAAAAATGGTTAAAGCATACATCGATGGGTTTAAGAAATTAAACATGGTCGTTCAAGCGTCGAAGATGAACCAAGTAGAAGTCTAAAAAGTGTAACAACACCAAAAATCATTGAACAATTCTATGATATTGTTAGTAATAAAACAAGTTTGACTACTCTGGGAGCACAGAGGGTTTTCGTAGCCGTTAAAGAGACAAGGCTCCACCAAAGTTTTTTCTATGTATTTTGACCCCCTGATTACAAATATCAAGGGTGGATTCCCAAGAAATGGTTAGGAAATTTGTTATTAACAAAGAATTTGTTACTAATAAACAATATATTTTTTCGCAAAACAAAAAATTATACCGTAATCCTTGACTGATTTTAAGCAAAAAAGGTTTCTTTGTATTTTTTCAAATTAAAAATTGTTAAACATTCGAAAAATAGCATTTTGGACATGTTTCAAATTTGCATAACTTTTTATATAATTAATATTTTTCAACTCTGGAATACTATTTGACACTTAAGATCATAAAGTATAAGATGAAACCGGTTGCAATACAAATATACAATCTTTTTGTTACTTTTTAACGCTATAAACAATATGCATTTAATCTCCTGTAACGTACGACGCGACGTATGAAGGGTATGCATATTGTTTATAGCGTTAAAAAGTAATAAAATTATTGCATTTCGTATTGCCACCGATTTCATCTCATACTTTATGATCTTAAGTGTCGAATAGTCATCGCAGAGTTTTTCAAATGATTAAGGATTTTTAATTTGAAAAATACATAAGAAGGTTTTTTGCTTAAAATCATTCAAGGATTACGGTAATAGGTATTTCTTGTTTTTCGAAATTTTAGTTACAAAATCTCGCAACAATATTTTTCAACTCTGCTATGACTATTTGACACTTAAGATCATAAAGTATGAGATGAAACCGGTTGCAATACGAAAATACTATCTTTTTGTTACTTTTTAAGGCTATAAACAATATGCATTTAATCTCCTGTACCGTACAACGCTGAGTGTATGAAGGGTATACTAAATCCTTATCTGAAACAATCACTAGTAATGATTTTCCTAATTTTACATTCCAACTAAATACAACTGATCAAGTGAAGAAAAAGGATATTAAAGTACCTGTTAGTGACATCCAAAAATTTATATTATTAGCCAATGAGCGAAATTATCCATATCAATCATTGTTGCAATATGACTTATCGTATGATAATGCTGTATTTGATGAAAATGATTTCATGAAAAACAACAACAACAAAAGTCTTTTAACGAAAATTGGGAAAAATTCTTCCCTCCCACTTAGAGGAAACTTTAAATACTGATGAAACTCATTTGTTAAATAATTGATGTTATGTTATCATCACGTACAATATCATGGAAACAAATGCAGATATTTGAAGATGTTGCCAAAAATTTTATAAATTTGATACAGTGGATGGCAGCATTTCAAAATATATCTAAAATAGGTATAATATTTGACTCATATTTTGAAAAATCCATAAAGACATCAGAGCATAAAAAATATGTAAAAAGTGAATCAATATGCTATATAATAAAATTATTTCTAACACTCCAATACCGAAACAAGAAGAAAAATTTTTTGAGTAATTCAGAAAACAAATTATTGTTGCGAGATTTTATAACAAAAATTTCGCAAAACAAGAAAAATTACTTTAATCCTTGAATGATTTTAAGCAAAATACCTTCTTATGTATTTTTCAAATTAAAAATCCTTAATCATATGAAAGATAGCATTTTTGACATTTTTCAAATTTGCATAACTTTTTATATAATAAATATTTTTTAACTCTGAGATGACTATTTGACACTTTAGATCATAAAGTATAAGATGAAATCAGTTGCAATACGAAAATGCAATAATTTTATTACTTTTTAACGCTATAAACAATATGCATACCATTCATACGTCGTACGTTAAAGGAGATTAAATGCATATTGTTTATAGCGTTAAAAAGTAACATAAAGATTGTATTTTCGTATTGCAACCGGTTTCATCTTATACTTTATGATCTTAAGTGTCAAATAGTAATCGCAGAGTTGAAGAATATTAATTATATAAAAAGTTATGCAAATTTGAAACATGTCAAAAATGCTATTTTTCGAATGTTTAACCATTTTTAATTTGAAAACAGTGCGTCTGATAAAAAAATACACAAGAACCTTTTTTGCTTAAAATCAGTCAATGGTTACGGTAATATTTTTAGTTTTGCAAAAAAACAGTTTGTTTATTAGTAACAAATTATTTGTTAATAACAAATTTCCTAATCATTTTTTGGAAATCCACCCTTGATATTTGTAATCAGGGGGTCAAAATACATAGAAAAAACTTTGGTGGGGCCTTGTGTCTTTAACGGCTACGAAAACCCTCTGGGCTCCCGAACTATATATATGACATTGCTGATACCATAGACATCTCCGATGAACTAAAACTAAAAAAAAATATCAAAGCCATACTTGCGGGTATTTATAGATTGGTCTTTAAAAATTATATTTTGGTTTCTTATATTATTTTTTTCTAAACTGAATAGTTTGCGCGAGAGTGTAATGATCTATCGGATCGTTTTAGTAATAAAATCTACCAGACTATATGCTGTGACAGTTAGTTTAAAGTAATTGCCCTAATTATAAATTGTAACTGCTAGTGGGATTACCGATAATGACCTTTCTTGTTTGCTTCGTTAGAATTTTTAGTTCATTTGAGTTTTTGATTATCCGTTCGTCAAGCGATACACACTTACCTCCTTTTTAATACAAGTTAGTCGATTTTATAGTTTCATTTAATTATTTGTTTGTACAAGTGTCTTAATAGTCCAGGGTCGATAATTTTTAAAACAAAAAAAAATCATAATAGGATGAAACCCATTAGAAAAGGAGGGAAATATGATAAAAATGAAAGGAAAAATAATTTACGGGCGATCTGAGGTTGGGAAGGGGATGGGGGTGAGTTTTTAAGGGTAAAAAACGGTTTTTCTCGATTTCCGGCAAAACTAAAAGTCCTATCGAAAAAAGTCAAATGGAAAAGTTGTAGATAATAAAAAGATCTAAAACTTTTGTATTTACACTTTTTTCACATAACCTCAAAATTTATGTGAAAAATTCAAAAAACCAAGTTTTTGGTTTTTTATTTTTATCTTTTACAAAAATTTTTTTTTTTTACCGAAATTTTGTGAAAACTTATCTTTTTATGTCCCAAATACGCTGTAATTTATTTAATTAAAAATATTTATTTTTTCACCTTATTTTGAATTAATATCGAAAAAACACCCTAATTTTCAATCGAAAATTCACCCGTCAAAATATCAGCTTTTTTCAAAAAGTTGGTGTGGTTTCTGTTCGTTGGAATCTCTACTTTCCGATGGTGAAAAAAAAAATATATGTTACTATGGTAAATCTTCTCAGAAAATGCAAAAATTAAAAAAAGCTTGAATTCGAAAAATTTTTTTTAATTATTATAAATAATTTCATCTAAAACATGTGATTGCTGCAATTTGTTTCAATTAAAAAGTTGATTTATTTAATTCTAATTACAATTATGTCATAGAAAATCTCATTATAGATAAATATAAATGTAAATCGTACTATTAAATGTAGATGCTTTATTCTCATTACGTTATTCATTACAATATTTTTAAACACATTAATCTCATCATTCATAAATACCTTATCTTCAATTCTAATCACTTATTCATAAGTTTTTGTCTTTTTGATGGCATTTTTTCATCGTTAGATTCGTCAAACATCTCCGATTCTAGTAGATCTTCGAAATCTTCATGATTATCACCTTCTTCCTCTCCAACATTACTTCCAGACTGCGTTGGTTCTTCATCCACAATATCTTCTGAACCATTAACTTCCTCATAGGTTTCTTTTTCAATATTGGAGCAATTCTCAGAACCATGACAGTTTGAACACAAATTTGTGCATTTTAAACCATGTTTTCGGCAACCACATTTTAAACTGTTACATCCAGTTTCACAGCTGCAGCAAATTGTTTTGAGCAATATTTCCGGAATTAATTCTTTTTGTGTAAATTTGGGCATAATTCCACGTTGAAATTGCTTCCAGCCCCAATCTGTTGCTGTTAGTTCGTTACCCAACCAAGTTTGAAGCTGATAATATGCCCTGTAACAATGTTGTTCTGTTGTTCAAATTCAAGTTTTTTTTTAATTTTTGCGTTTTCTGAGAAGATTTACCATAGTAACAAAAACTTATGAATAAGTGATTAGAATTGAAGATAAGGTATTTATGAATGATGAGATTAATGTGTTTAAAAATATTGTAATGAATAACGTAATGAGAATAAAGCATCCACATTTAATAGTACGATTTACATTTATATTTATCTATAATGAGATTTTCTATGACATAATTGTAATTAGAATTAAATAAATCAACTTTTTAATTGAAACAAATTGCAGCGATCACATTTTTTAGATGAAATTATTTATAATAATTTAAAAAAATTTTTCGAATTCAAGTTTTTTTTGAATTTTTGCATTTTCTGAGAAGATTTACCATAGTAACATATATTTTTTTTTCACCATCGGAAAGTAGAGATTTCAACGAACAGAAACCACACCAACTTTTTGAAAAAAGCTGATATTTTGACGGGTGAATTTTCGATTGAAAATTAGGGTGTTTTTTCGATATTAATTCAAAATAAGGTGAAAAAATAAATATTTTTAATTAAATAAATTACAGCGTATTTGGGACATAAAAAGGTAAGTTTTCACAAAATTTCGTTAAAAAAAAAAAATTTTTGTAAAAGATAAAAATAAAAAACCAAAAACTTGGTTTTTTGAATTTTTCACATAAATTTTGAGGTTATGTGAAAAAAGTGTAAATACAAAAGTTTTAGATCTTTTTATTATCTACAACTTTTCCATTTGACTTTTTTCGATAGGACTTTTAGTTTTGCCGGAAATCGAGAAAAACCGTTTTTTACCCTTAAAAACTCACCCCCATCCCCTTCCCAACCTCAGATCGCCCGTAAATTATTTTTCCTTTCATTTTTATCATATTTCCCTCCTTTTCTAATGGGTTTCATTCTATTATAATTTTTTTTCACTTTTCATTATTTTTAAAGGCTTCTACCCTGGTCTATAAATTGAGGTGTTATTTTATTATTACCAGCAACTAATTTCAAGTAGTTTCATTCTCGCCAAACATCAGTTTTTGTGATCTTGAATAAATTTTAGACCGGTTTTTACACGTGTACTAAGAATTAGTTTACTCTCAATAATATGGAAAAATCAAAAACTGATTCTACTTGATTGTAATTTCATTAAGGGATGGATTTCTGATTATTCATTTCATCATTAGGGTCAGTCTATATCTGTGAGGAGGGCCAAGTTCGAGTTACATATTTTATTTCGGCCATTTTGTGTAAAAAGCCGAACAGAATAGAAACACTGATTTCAACAACTTTGGAAAATTGAGGAAAAGTCGTCTCTGGAGAATATATCCCGAAAGCCGCAGCAGATCACCAAAGAAGCAGATAAGAGAATAAATTAATTTACGAACTATTATTAAACCATATTAATATCCTATTAATTGAAATAATTGATATTTTAAATACTTTAAAATAAATTATTTGTGTGTAATTTGCTTAGTTTGTAGTCTAGAGCCCTTATATTGCATGTTTGGGGAGGACTGGTTAAATTTAAAAGAAGCCATGACTCTAGTGAGCTAGCTAGGGGATTTAAGGCCTTTATTGGGAATTTTTACAGTTACAAGAGATACTTCCAACCTTCCAAGGAAGTAAAATGTTTGCCCTCCTTTAACTTCTGGAATAAGAGAATTATCAAACTAAAAAAATATATATGATGTACATTGCCATCTAAACTTCCACCGAAAATAGTTCGATCGAGAGTAGTTTTTTTTAAAACATCGATCAAAGTTACAACGAACTACAAGTCTGACTAGCATTTGGCCGCTTTTTATTTCTAAATGAGAACATTGACCTTATCTGCGCCGACGATAAACATAAAATTCTGGATTGCCTGTCAAAAAATGCACAATAACAAATTTGATTTGCGTATTTTAATCAATTTTATAGAGCAATAAATAACTCGTCAGATTTAAAAAAAAGTACAAAACAACTTAATTCAACATTTTTTAGACATGTTTAAATCATTTTATTATCATGTTTTAAGAAATTTTTCGCACTTATTTACTAAAACCCGTTATACAAACATATCAGAGTAACGATACAATTAATTGGTCTTACAGAAAAGGCAGGCATTGTTTAAAACTGCTTATGTTTAGTAGCGATAGTGATAGATGTTTGATATATTTTTGAATTGTCATAACAAAAACTTTAATGAATTGCCAATCTATTTTTTAAATAAATAATCTAATCTAGTCTAGTAGTTATTCAACCCAGTTTATTCTCTCCGTTTCTTGATTTCACGAACAGATATACTTCAGTCGTACCAAGAAACCCCACATGGCCTTTCGAGCCGGATGTTGAAGCTGTTGCACTGGGTGTAGAAGAGAAGCAAAAGATCGACAATTTGGATAATGTGAGTCTTTCAACTTGATAATATCTGTTGTGAGCAAAGTTTTCAATTTTTTATTTATCTTTTAGTGACGCTTGAAAATATTTCACTGAACGTATTGCATTTTACATTCACATACACAATCGTTCTAGTACGGTCTAATTAGATAGATCTTTATTTAGAAATAGGTTTATCCTAATACAAATATAAATAAACAAAGTAATTCTTACATAAAATAAAAATAAAAATACACGATTCCAATATAAAAGAAAATATACAAATCATAACATCTAATTTCTGATAAAATTTTTTAATTGATGCTTAAAACTATTTAACGTATTACATGATTTAACAACATACGGTAATTCATTGTAGTCCCTAAAACATTTAAAAAACAAAGAATTCATTGAACTCGAATAATTCATTCTAGTTACATATATATTATTTATATTTCGTGTATTATATTCATGAATACTAGGAAAATTTAAAAATTCTTGTAAATATAGTGGAGCCAAGTTATGTAAAATTTTGTAGACGAAAATCATTGAAAAATAGTACAATCTTTGCTGAATAGAAAACCAATTTAAGGATTGTAGCATTAAATTTATAGGAGTACGACGATTTGTTTTTAAAATGATTCTCATACCACGATTTTGCAGTTTTTGCAATTGACCGATTTTATTTAGACCAAATAAATATAGTAATGAAGAGCAATATTCAAAATGTGGGCGAATAATTGAATTGTAAACCGTGATCCTTGTCTCCATTGACAAATGTTTGGCTACCCTGGAGAAAAAATACAATTTCTTACATATTTTATTATAAATATACTGGAAATGCCCATCAAAAGTAAAAAAATTATCCAGTTGAAAGCCCAAGTACTTAACAGTTGAAACAATATCGATTTTTTCATTATTGATCATCAGGTTAATATGCTGAATATTGATATTTTTGTATTTATATTTAGTGGTAAAAATAAGTGCTTTTGTTTTAGACACATTTAATTTAAGTTTATTTTCCATTAAGTACGAATTCATTATATCAAGAGTTACATTCATTTTCCTTATAGCTTTATCCAAGTCATAATCACTACATGCTAATAATGTGTCATCTGCAAACAAATTAATAAATTCACAATCAACAAAATGATTCAAGTCATTAAGGTATAGTATAAAAAGTAGTGGTCCTAGGACACTGCCCTGAGGAACTCCCACGTCAACAGGTTTCTTGTTGGATAAGATGCCCTTAAATTTAACTTTCTGCATTCTTTCACTGAAATAATTGGTTATCCAATCCAAAACTGTTCCACATATACCATATTGCTTCAATTTAATTAATAATATGCGTCTATCTATTGTTTCAAAAGCCCTTTTAAAGTCTAAAAAAACTGCAACGACATATTTATTTTGATCCACTAGTTTTTTAAATTTACTAACTGTTAACTGCAAAGCGGATTCACATGAGAACTGTTTCCTGAAACCTGATTGAACATTCATTAGAATAAAATTGTTATCAATATGCTTCATAAGTTGATCATGAACAAGTATTTCAAGTAACTTCTCAATAGGCGGTAAAGTATTAATTGGTCGAAAATTTTCTGCTGTTACTGAATTCGCAATAATGCTTGTTTTCAAACTAGATGGAATTCGCCCAGTATAAAGTGAAGTATTTATTAGATTTAATATGACATGTCCAATTGTTTCAAAAACTTCTTTAAGTAATCTAGCATTTAGTACTTCATCTGTTGAACATTTATTGTCCAGTAAATTAACATAGCAACGTAATTCATTTAAAGATACTAAATTAAAATTTTCAAATGGTAGATACAAATTATAGTTCCTGTTATACCAATATGTATCACTTTCTATACTATCAATAATGCTAATAATACTTTCAATAAAATAAGAATTAAATCTATTTGAAATTTCCTCCCTATTCTTAACCATAACCATATTTGTTCCATTAAAAAACTGTACTTGATCAGGCATTTCATTGCATTTAAAGTTAATAAGCTTTTTTAACGTTTTCCACATTTCCTTAGCATTACTCCTGTAGCAGTCAATACGATTATAATAAAATTGAGCTTTTTTCTTTTTTAAAATATTTACTACTTCATTTCTACATTTCTTAAAATTATTCCACATTTCATCCCTAATATTTTCAGCACATTTTTTAAAAGCTATGTATTCGTCTTAATTACATTGATTTCTATCTGTATATTAAATATAATTAAACAATCTCGCCCAATTTGCATTGATCTTAATCTGTAAATTCTATCGGCATCTATTTGTCATAATTTTTAAGAAACAAAGTTATATTTGTATTAAATTATTCCTAAACAAATTAAAAGGATCACTACCTTATTAGTTATTTCGCAGGTTTACTTTCATATTCATAAGTTTTTGCATTTAGAATAGTCCTTATTACATTTATTTTGCATTTTTTACTATCTTTATTTGCAAAGAAAGTCATGGGTAATTTAGTTGCTGAAAGGGGTAGAGCGAAGGGTATTATCACGCGTAATATATTATTGTTACGAAAGAAGAGGTTGCACGTAGTTTAGAGAAGCTCCAGTCTGTTTATGATGACTTTGACGACTGTCAAAATCAGTTTGTGGAATATGGTTTAGATGCTAAAAATCTAGATAGGCAATATGAGAAAAGAGTTCGATTCGAAAATGATTAGTTTCGTATAATAGGCCTCTTAGAAACAATAGTCCAACCAATTGAAGCTTCATCGGAAGTATATGAAAACGATCGCAAATCTAGCAGTTTAAATGATAATTTGTCATATAAAAATGTCAACGGTTCCAATATAAAATTACCCACAATCTCTTTGCCCCATTTTTTCGGTGATTACGAAAGTGGTCTACTTACCATGATCTATTCAAAAGTCTTATTCATAACAATAATTCATTAGCTAATGTTCAAAAACTTTATTATCTACAATCTTCTTTGAAGGGAGAGGCCGCTCATTCTTATGTCTCAAAATTTTGATATACAAAGACAACTGGAAGCGTTTTGGTTATTAAAAGATATGTTTAATGAAAAGTCAATCATATACAGTAAAGAGGAAGTTGAATGTAAAAATGATTTCGTAAAACTTGGGATTTATTGTAAAACTGCCAGTTAGGAATAACTTTTCTGAACTAGTTTCTTCATAAGTGATGGCATTGAAACGATTTCACAATCTCGAAAGGAGATTCTTGAATGATCTTGAATTAAAAGAAAAGCATTCTAATTTTATGAAAGAATATAGAGATTTGAATCATATGACTTTAGTAGAGAATCCAGAAAATAAGTCAATATTCTATTTACCTCATCATTGTTTAAAAAAAAAACATCAATAACTACAAAATTACGTGTCATTGTCTGACAGTTGTCTGTCATTGAATGATGTCCTTAAAGTCGGACCTACCATTCAGGACGACTTTTTTCAATTTTATTGCGTTTAAGATCTCATGCAGTTGCCTTTACAGCGGACATTGCAAAGATGTACCGCCAAGTTTTAGTGTATCCCGATCAAAGAAATCTTCAATGTATTTTTTGGCGTGTTAATTCCACTGAAAAACTTCGAACTTATCAATTGAATACCATCACATATGGTACAGGTCCAGCATCATTTTTAGCAACGCGATGTTTCAAGCAATTGGCTCTAGAGAACGAAAAAACTTTTCCTATATCTAGTTCATGAATAGCAAACAACTTTTATATGGATGATTATATTTCTAGAGCAACTGATGAAATGTCAGCTGTTATTGGAATAAAAAAAGTTTTTTCCATTTTAAATTCTGCTGGATTTGTTTTTAGGTTTGTTTTGGAATCCTATGCAAGAAATTTTAAGATTCACTTTTAACTTCACTAGAAATTTTAAAACTAAAGTAACAAAACGAATTCTGCTTTCAACAATTTCTCAACTTTTTGATCCTCTTGGATTGCTAGGTCCAATTATAGTGACTGCTAAAATCATACTGCAAGATCTTTGGCAACTTAAATCTGATTGGGACGATATAGTTCCTGATGAAATATGTATCCATTGGCAGAAATTTCTTTCTTATTTTACAAACATACATGAAATAAAAATTCCTAGATATTTTATATTAAGTAATCACGAGTCTATCGAATTGCATGGGTTTTGCGATGCCTCAATTAAGGCATACAGAGCTTGTATATACCTATATTGTTAACTTATCACCCTGTTAAAAAAATATTGTCAAAGAAAACTGTCATTGTATTTGATGAACTTATCACCATTTATTTTCTTTAATAATTTGTAAAATTAGGCTACTGAATTTGAGTTTAATTTGTGTATTACTGTTAATAAAAATACATTTACTGCAAGTTCTTGCCTACGAAGTTTATTATTTTAACACCATAGTTAGAAAACTCACTTCACTTGACTCATAATTACTTAAAAATTTTTCCTCTTTCAACCTCTTTCATTGCTAACTCCAAAGCTAACATTTCCTGCTGATGTTTATGTTCTAATTCTTGTTTTTTTCTTACTTATTTCAAGTTATGCTTGTGCTGTTCAGATCTTTGAATTTTTACTATGCCTGCTTTTTGTTTTAGATTTTTCCTTAAGTTTGACATTCAAAGATTTACTAATGTCTTTTTGTCTTGACTCTTCAATGGCATGAACTATTGCAGATTTGACCTTTCGATTATCTGACATTTTTTCCTGTTGCGGTTTTGTCTGTCTTGGCTTCCCATAAACCTTAACCGCAGAGGTAGTCTGGTCAATGTGTGTCGTCTTTTTTAGCGTCTTTACCTTTTCTTTCAGGCGTTCGCTCCTACGTAAGTCAGGTGTGGATATCATATAGTGCAGGTATCTTTATCTCGATCGAAGGACCAACATTGTTGAAGCTATATAATAACCTGAATGATTGGATTAAATATATTCGAGTTCAAAAGATCCGTACTGCTTTTTTAATCAAAAAGTTGTGGTTTTAAATCTTTTATTTTGACAAAAAAAATTAATTGTGAAAACAACTTATTTGACAATCTACAGAGTAATACATAACACAATTAAATAACAAATTAAAACATCTACAATGTAAAATATATTCAAAACAGAAGTGGTTACTGAAATTTGTTTTTTCATTAGATTCTCAATTTTACAATTTGGTATAATATTCGCCATCCGATGCATCAAGATTTCCAGTTATTGCGTTGAATATTCTTCCTGAGCAGTTAATAATTCTGCGATTTTGTCTGTTATTGTTAAATGTAAATTTGTCAAACTTCATTTTTATTAATTTCAAAAGTTGAATAAGTAGATCAAAATGAGATTTAACTTCAGTATAAAAAATCTAATATATTTAAATGAGCAATTCTTATATATATATATATATATATATATATATATATATATATATATATATATATATATATATATATATGTATATATATATATTTGGAATCTCGGAATCGGCTCTAAGGATTTTCATAAAATTTAGTATATAGGGGGTTTCGGGGGCGATAAATCGATCGAGGTAGGAATCATTTGTAGAAAATATCGTGTTTTATCGATAATCAACTTAAACATAAACTTACTTTTTTTTTAAAGAAAAATAACAAAAAGGTGGCAGTTGAGTAGTCCCAATTTAAACTGAAAAATATGACTCTTCCTGACATCTATTGGCGAATAGTAATACTTTTTCTTGAAATTGTGAGCAACTAATTGCTTTAACGACACAACAATAGCTAAAGGTATTCCAGCAGATGGCGTTGTTAAGTAACACGAAGTCAATGATTGTTTGCTTTGAGGTTAGACTAAGAAAATCAATTGTTTATTTATATTATTTGTGTCTTCTTAATACACGTGTTTACTGAAAAATGCCTAAACGATCTTGGAAAAAAACGCTTATAAACAATCTAAATTCACGAAGCCGCAACTCGTCTCAAGAACACCTAGAAGAGCATCGTCATTAAACTGATTAGGATTCTCAAACTTCTCACAGTGGAGACTCATTTCAAGGATACCGCCATGAAAATAATCAGGTTTCTGCTCGTCCCACCCGTGCTGCTAAAGTAAGATGCCTTTAAAATTTGACTGACATTACACGAGCAAATCACGGCCATCTAGGTACTGTTTTTAAATGAGACGAGTTCGAAAGTTGCAGAATATTTTTTAAAATGTTGTTTGCATGTAAACTCTCTTTAAGGGAGGTAATATTTTTTGTACGAGTAATGTCCATACATTGTTTGCTATAACTATTTTGGAATTATCGTAATAATACACTACAACTGTATTATGGATTAGTTTTAATGTGTATTGGCAAGTTGCTGTTTCGATCAGCGAGAGAAACCTAAAATAAATTAGTTTTCACAATAGGGTTTCATTACATCGAAATTATATTTTGGTTTTTGTTTCGTTTCTAGATTTAGAACGGATGCTGAATTTTTATGAAGTTTTAAAATTTCAAAAGGTTTTTTAAATTTAATTTCTAATTTATTTTTATTTAGTTTTCTTCAATATAGTCTCTGTCACCAATTTTATAGTCTGATGTATTTTTGGATGCTGTTTGGTCAAAGCGTTCGTTTGCCTTTTCTTTCTGTCGTATAGTTTTTTTTTATGTGATTTTGTAGTAATATGATGATATATTGCAACAAACGGATTAAGGAAAAACAACAGCCTTCATCCTGTTGGACTACTCCAAAGCATTTGACACCGTAGGTCACCAAATCTTGTTTGCAATTTTGCAGTTTATAGGATTTTCCACGGAGTAAATTGCTTTGATAAGAAGTTACATGGAGGAAAGAACACAGTTTGTTATGTCACCACAAGGTAAATCTAGAAAAGGTAAAAGAAAGAGTGGCATTGCCCAAGGGTCCATCATAGCTTCACTTATATTTTCAACTTACACGTGTTATCTAACATCGTGCTTAAACCACTGCAAAAGCCACCAATCTGCTGATGAAAACCACGTATATTATTCTTTTGATCCAAACGATATAGAAACAGCAAAGACCTTAATTGAAAAAGACCTTAAATGCCTGGTTACTTTCTCGGCAAAGCACAACTTAAAAATCAATCCACAAAAATCATTGTTTTTTTTTCGGCAAAGTAAGACATCGATAAAAGATCAAATGCAGCTATATATCATGGGCAACCAAATTACACCCACAGAATACTCCCGAAACCTAGGACTAATTCTTGACACAGATCTTAGATTCCCAGAACACGTTAATAATAACCTAAAAATAGTTTACTTTTTCTTAAAATTATTATATTTACATCGTCATCTATTAATCATAAACCAAAAATGTAAACTTACTGATACACTAGTACTCAGCCATTTTAATTACGCAGATGTTGTCTATGATCCGTGTCTAGTTCAAAATGATAAAGTCCGAATACAAAAAGCGCAAAAATCGTGTTTGCGATTTATTTACGAAATTCGCAAGTTTCTGCCTTTCTCACATAATCTCAAAGAATCAAAATGGATGGATATAAACAGAAGAAGGCGGTTGCATTCCCTAATCTAAAATATAAATTATTTTTACAAAATCACCTACATACCTATCTACTCAATAAAATACAATTTAGAACAGACATACGTAATCTTAATTTAAGATTCCGGTGTCTTATTACTGCACCGCATAATGTAACAACATTTGAAAGAAGCTTTACTTATAATTTTATCGCCTGTACAACGACCATCCCACAGAATTTAAAATTTTAAAACAGAACGTTTTTAAAAAACAAGTTAGAAACTTACTTAATAATTCAACAGACATAAATTAAACTCTGCTCACTATTAACTGTGAAGTGCTTAATTTAAAAAACTTTCTCTATTGGATCTATCGTTTTATGTTTATCACGTATAAAAATATAATTTTTTTTTACCTCTGTAACCCATTTTAGACTCATAATTTTTACATCTTACCCTGCTATGTATTATAATTATTGTTAATACCATTTCTCTTTCTCTTCTTTATATATTTAGGAATAGTTAGCTAAGATAAAACAAATTTTACTTTACAGGAACTGAACTATATGTGCAAGTAGACTAATACGCGGTAGGAATGAATTACTACATTTTCGTCGTTTCGATTTTTAAAATATGAACAAATTGTAGGTTTGGTATCTGTCAAATTCAGTGTTTGGATTTGTGTTTGTAAATGTAATTGTTTGGATCTAATATTAAAGGAGTAGAAGATAAAATATCTTGCTGAAAATCTTGATTTTCAAAATTTGTTTAATCATTGGTGAATCTTGTATCGAGATTAAGACTATTGCTGTAAAAAGATCGTATTTATAGTTGTTTGTTTGAGAGTAATTTTCATATTGATCGAAGTGATTAATAGAATTGTAATCGTAATAACGCTCGCTATTATCGGAATAATAATTACCTATGTAACTTTTGCACATAATCATTGCAAAAGTACAATGGTTGATTCTGATTCATGTGGTTCGGGGTTGATTTTTGTGGTAATTATTATAATTTGAATTTGGTTGAATAACTGATGGTCTTGGAGGATTGACATTATTTAATTCAATAATTGGTGGACGATTTTGTTAAGATAGGCTTTGAAGATGAGCCCTAAGATGTTATTGTTCGTTTTTAGAATTATTTTGGAAGTTTTGTAGTTTTGTCATGCTTCGATCATTTTTAAAATTATTAAACGAACCCTGTATTGGAACTTGAGTTTGTCGCTGTTGTATAAGACATTCGTTATTTGTATGTCCTTTTCGTTTACAAAATGAACATTGTTTAATACCCGTTGGTGGATTTAGTTTACGTAAAGGTGTACCTAGGTTTCTTTAGGTTTAAAATTTTTGATTGTCGAATTACGATAACTGGAGTTCTCGTTTGACCCTATTTGTTGCTATTAATATAGGTACTTGTTGCGTTATTTGCTCGTACTATATGTCCGATTTTTGGTTCTTACCCAGTAAGTAAAGTATTTAAAACTAGAAAATCAACAAGATTATTGTTGAGCCCCAAAAAGTTCAATAAAACTCCGGTAGTTTTTAACAACTCAGCTTTATTTAAAAGCCTTAGAACTAAACCAATATTGAGTATAAACTACCTAAGATGAAGAAAATGGACTGTATCTTTTTGACAACCTAAATACCTGAACCATCAAATTTTTTTTTCATCACTCCGTGCGGAAAGCGCTGTTTTCGACCATGCAGGACCGTGCGGAAAGCAAAGCTTCCTTCGACGTTACGAAATATAAAACTTTTTATTACTCTGTGCGGAAAGCACTGCTTTCGACCATGCAGGACCGTGCGGAAAGCAATAAATGAACGAAACAGAGTTGATACGTGTTTCCCAAGTAAAAATAAATGAGATAGAAAGTGAATTAAGAGAAATTGAGGATGAATTTTTTAATATTTTTGCATCTGATAACGCGGTAGTAAATGCACCACGATATAATCAATTAAACGTTTCATTACTAAATAAAGATTTTGTTGATTCTCAATTATTATCTAATATACTTAAGTTGAATAAAAAAAATGTCTATAAAATTAAACAACAATATTACATTTAACGTATTTAACAAAGATTCATAACTATAAATAATTTTGTAATAAAAAAGTGTTTTTTTTAATTAAAATGTTATAATTTCTAAACTCTAAAAATTTTTATTTTAATGGGGGAGATCCGCCTCCCCCAACCCTCCTTCAGCGCCTTCGTGATGCAGGCGGATCAGACCTAATACTACTTTTATTATCTTTCTTTCCTTTTATTTTAGACAAATTCAAGTGCTTTCCCCACGGAGTGATGAAAAATAGAATACGCAACTCTTGCGGTGTGCAGGTAATCCCATCACTCGTGCTTTTTATCACAAACGCACTCCTGATGGAATCACTTGCTTTCTGCACTCGTTACGTAATGTACTATTTTACACCCACATTTCGTTGTCACCTTGGAAACGGGTGGTCAGCCAAAAGGTGATTACTTAGGTGGTGATTCGCGGTACAGAGTACGTACAGAGGCACGGCTGGAGTGAGAAGTCACGTGGGCCGGTGCCGAAAATTAAACTTGAGGGAAATTCAATAAATAGGACCGTAGTAAGAAAATTTATAATTTGCGAATCTAACATTCCCCCCCTTTGAGGAGTCATCCTCAACAATAGAACTATATAACTTCAGAGGCAATGGACTTAACTTTGTCACTGGCCTAGTTAATATCCCATTACCTGTTTAGATTTTAACCTCACGCACTTTATTATCTCGACCAGGCATTACCTTTAAAAAGGTGGTAGTGGTACCTCTGTTCATAATGCAGAGGTTATTTCCTATTATATAGTCATGAAGTGACTTACCTCTGGCGTTTATGTCCTTACTGCCCCAGTTGACGTGATGTCCATTGGAGTCGCAGACGATTATAAGCTCCAATTTCTGGTGCTGGCAGTACTTCAGCAGTTCCTCCAGTTCCCTGCTAGGTGGTGGTGCGGCTGCATCAGAGGGGAGGTAGACTGATGCTAGGACTACGTTATTTGGTTGTCCGTCGCAATTAGCACATTCCATCCGTACTGCAGTCAAGTCTGAGCAGGAGAGATGTGCCAGAGGATGAACTTTGATTTGCCTAGGTACGTATATGGCAGTCCTTGGCTGGTCATTGCTGGGAAATTAAAAAGTTTTACTAGTTAAAGTACTTAAACCAATGATTCTGATTTTCCTTATCCATGGTTCTTGGATTAATGCAATTGTGTCCTGTTGCTCAGCGAGGTGGCGGCTGATGGTTACCATGGCCACTCTGCTGTGTTGAAGGTTACACTATATAAATGAAGTCGTGTCGGCTCCTTCTCTACGATCCATTTTTATAATTTTTTTTTTTCAATTATTTATTCGGTCAGGGGGACCGTTTCTGAGGACCCGTTGGTCTGCATCTTTTCAGATGCCTCCTCGGGTGCCTCGTCTGCAGGGCTGTCGACTGCCAAACTTTCTAGTTTGACAGCAATGCTGGTCTCGACCTGACCTCCCTTCTTGGCCTCTTCGGCCTTTACCTTCATAATCAATGAGTAGAACGCATAGCTCAACCTCATCGACTTCAGTTTGAGGGTAGTGAAGTCCTCGTCCCCTACTCCGAAGACGAAGAGATGCCAACTCGGTTCTGTTTGGCCTCGTGGTAGAAAAAACACCATCTCGAGACCTTAAGATCCGGGTTTTGTCCACTTAGCAGCACGACCTCCTTCTCCTCGAGTATCTCGGTTGATCTATTTGGGATCCAGAGGGATGCTCTTGTTAGCTTTGGTAGGCAGTCCATTTGTATTACCTCGAGTGATGCGTCCCGCCACGGTCGAAGGCCAATAACAGTGTTGGTAAGCCATGCCAACATCGCGTCGTCATTGCAGGTAACTCTGATGATTTCACCAGAGTGCAACCACTGGCGGAACGTTGGTGGCTTGGCGTTACTGAAGGAGGCGGCCAAAATTACTTTGTCCAGCTCTCCCAGCAGCATGTCCTTTCGGCAAAAATTGTGCCGTAGGGGTTGCTTTTGTCTATTATAGCTACTTGAAGGTGACTGGTAGCCACCTCCTTGTAGCTTTTTGGTTGAGCGGCCGTTGTGTCCTGCCTAACTTTTTTCAGGGTTTTAGGCGTCACCTCGGCTAAGGAGGCGCCTGATCTGATTCTTTTCTTTGTTTTACCTTTAGGTATGTTGTGTTCCTTGCCGCTTTTGGAGAAAGAACTAGCAACATCACCTAAAGGACCAGAGGCGGTTTGCGCTGCAGGGTTTCCCCAGCCTCGCGTGCCTTCCTCCTTCTTTTTAGTTCCGCCCCGCAGACTCGTTTACCTCTGCGATGCTTGGGTTTATCTGATTGAGGCGGACATTTTTGTCCAGCGTCAGTCGTGCTCTTTGTTGTGTTTGTTTTTTTGGTTTTCATGTTGGTCGCACGAGCCAGGGGAAGGCTAAACAAGAGGGTGCCGCCCGGTGCCCGCAGGGAAACGTTTGCGACCACATTCTAACCAGTGGCCTTTCAGCCCTCGGCACGTTACCATACACCTTAGCATAGGTGAGCTGTTCCGCAGCGAGGGCTTTTGCAAACGATTTTGGGGGTTTTTAGGTCCCCTCACCCTACTTATAACCGTCACTGATCAAGTTGCCCTGACCACCTCCTATCCGCCACCTGGAGACGCGCCTTGTAGGTAGCTTAACCTCCCTTTAAACAAATAAAGGGTGCCAGGGTTGTGCTGATAGTTTATATGTATACCCGTTAAACCAAATACTGTTTATATATATATATATATATATATATATATATATATATATATATATATATATATATATATATATGTTATGGTATTCAATAGTTGGTCTTTATATGTAATATAAGTGTAATTAAGACTAACTAGATATTAGAATTGAATAATCAATTTATGCAAATTATCAAGGAATCATAAATAAAAAAAAAATTTGGGTTGCGAGGTTTCTAGGGGGATAAAAAAAAAAAAAAAATTATTATTGATAGAATGTCATAGAATTTTGGAGAGTAAAGTCAGAGAAAAAGTTTAGGGAATTATATAGAATTTTAAAAATTTAAAAACCATTATAAAATAAATATAATAATAATAGAAATTGAAAATGAAGATAAATACTGAATATTAATGAATATAAATATAAAAATTATAAAAGAAGATTAATGTATGAATAGAATGTTATAATAACTATATGGTAGAGTTAAATATGGAATAAAATGGATATATATAGAGAAGATTAATTGGATATTTGCATAGATTGGATTTTCAAAATAAAATAAGCATAGTTTATAAAGATAAGTATTTCTGGTATAATTTGTTATCAGCTGGTAATAGAGGTATATTAGAAATAGTTATTCGGGGATTTTAGGAAAAGAGGGCAAAATTTCATTTAAAATTAATTAGTGTTAAGTTTATGACAGGATAAATGATGAATGTTATATTGTTTTTTAAAGTGTTGTAAAGAATTAATATATTTATATATTAAATGATGTTAAAATTGAGATGGACTTTTTAGTTTAATATTATCGAAGAACCCAACCTTGAAGAGTCACAAGAATACAATTATATGAGTATAGAGATCATAACAATTATGGCGAGCCAACGTGTGGCGTGAATAAAACAAGAATCCAGTTTAAAATAGAACAGTATATTGAAATTGAGAGGGTGATATAGACAATTGAAGTGATTAGAAAATTAGAACAGTGAAGAATTGAAATAAAACATAAATACATTATAATAGAAATAAGAGGATTAGGTGAGAGTTTTAAGTATATTTATATTTATATATAAAGACCATAAAATTTTGAAAATTTTAAAACTAAATACAAATCGAATAAATATAATAAAGTAATATAATAAGTTAACATTATAAATTAAATAAATATATAAAATAATTAAAAGATTTGAATAAAATGAATACAAGACAAAATAGAAGAAATAGAAGGAGAGAAGATGGAATACAGGAATCTAATGAAAATATGCATGAAACAGAAAGTAATGATGGATCGTCGGAAGGAGAAGAAAAAACAATGTTTCAAGTGGTACAAGCTGATGTGATAGGAGATGCGACTAGTTCAAAACCACATCAAGAAACAGAGATGGAGAAAATGTTTAAATTTTTGGAAAATAAATTTGATGAAAATAATAGAAAAATGGATTCTATGAAAAAAGAAATAAGAGAAGATATAAAAAAAGAAATAAAAGATATGAACAAGAATATGGAAACATTTAAAGATGAAATGAAAAATATTATTAAAGAAGAAAATATCAAAATACAAAAAGAAGTCGATCAATTGAAAGATGGAATTAAGGCGATGGAGGAAATGGGTAATATACACCAGGAGAAGATTAATAATATAGAAAAAAATGTGAAGGAGCAGAAAATTGAAAATAAGAAAGAAAATGAAAGAATACTACAAACTATGGAAAGGAATGTAATGGAAGTAGCAAAGAAATTTGAAGATGAAACAAAAAAATTACAAGAAATGCAAAATGAAAGAACTGAGGATGGTTCCTATATGATAATACATGGAGGAGAAGGAGCAGTAAAATTTACAGGGAATATCAGTATATTACATCCATGCACGTATATGAATATGATTAAAACTAAGACTAGGAACAAAAGAGATTGGAAAGAAATTATAAGAAGTTCTTTGAAAGATAATGCTGCATTATGGTATGCAACACAGGAAAATGAAATATTAACCTTTAATGATTTTGAAAGGGAATTTCTTAAATATTTCTGGGGTGAATCAAAACAAGGGGTGAGTAGGGAAAATTATATTAATAAAGTAGAAATGTATATCAATGATATTCCAAATGTAATAACAGAAGAAACACCAACATATTTAATGTTAGGTCAAAAACCAAAACGAAATTGGGAAGAAGAAGAAGAAAGAAAAAAATATGATGAAATTATAGAAAAAGTAAGAAAAAGGTTAATGGATGCGTGGGAAAAATATTATAAAAAAATTAAGAAAAAAGTGAAATATCCTGTAAGGTTTAAGAAAGGAGATTTGGTAATAATAAAAGCATATATAAGTGGAAATTTAAAGAAAAATGAATCAGGGAAATTAAAAGCTATATTTGAAGGACCATATAGAATAGTAAATGAGGAAGGTGTTAATAGTTATATTGTTGAAGATCCGATAACAAGAAATGTTAGAGGAGTATTTAATATTGAAAGCCTATATAGGTATTTTGAAGAAACTTAGAGTATTCAGAATTTGTGTTAATATGTTAATTGTTATATACTTTAAATTTTAAATTATTAAAATTTTTTTTTTCTAAAATTTATAAAATTTTAAATTTGGGAAATTGTTATGGTATTCAATAGTTGGTCTTTATATGTAATATAAGTGTAATTAAGACTAACTAGATATTAGAATTGAATAATCAATTTATGCAAATTATCAAGGAATCATAAATAAAAAAAAAATTTGGGTTGCGAGGTTTCTAGGGGGATAAAAAAAAAAAAAAAAATTATTATTGATAGAATGTCATAGAATTTTGGAGAGTAAAGTCAGAGAAAAAGTTTAGGGAATTATATAGAATTTTAAAAATTTAAAAACCATTATAAAATAAATATAATAATAATAGAAATTGAAAATGAAGATAAATACTGAATATTAATGAATATAAATATAAAAATTATAAAAGAAGATTAATGTATGAATAGAATGTTATAATAACTATATGGTAGAGTTAAATATGGAATAAAATGGATATATATAGAGAAGATTAATTGGATATTTGCATAGATTGGATTTTCAAAATAAAATAAGCATAGTTTATAAAGATAAGTATTTCTGGTATAATTTGTTATCAGCTGGTAATAGAGGTATATTAGAAATAGTTATTCGGGGATTTTAGGAAAAGAGGGCAAAATTTCATTTAAAATTAATTAGTGTTAAGTTTATGACAGGATAAATGATGAATGTTATATTGTTTTTTAAAGTGTTGTAAAGAATTAATATATTTATATATTAAATGATGTTAAAATTGAGATGGACTTTTTAGTTTAATATTATCGAAGAACCCAACCTTGAAGAGTCACAAGAATACAATTATATGAGTATAGAGATCATAACAATATATATATATATATATATATATATATATATATACAAAAGGGAAAAATTATTGGGCATGTACGCAAAAAGGATCAATAAGGCCACGAGTAGGAATGGTAACCGCAGACATGCATGTTTCTGGCTCATTAGCCGTCATCAGTGCGGCATAACCAAGTAGGGTATTGCACTTGGCTAGCAAAAGTGTTGGGTACTTGGGAGCAAAGGATGTTGGGGAAACATGTGTAAAGAAACATAAAAACACAAAAACAACGAAAGCTCACACAGGAGTCCTATCGCCATTTTGTGCTTTCGGCCAGCTGTGCCAATGGGTTTTCGTACATGCCCAATAATTTTTCCCTTTTGTTTATATTAATACGCATTTTCTTGGCACTTTGCTTATATATATATATATATATATATATATATATATATATATATATATATATATATATATATATATATATATAGATTCTTGAGGTTAACTTGGGAATAACCCTTTTTTAAAATAAGGAAGCAAAAGAAAACAGGTGCTTCAATGCGAGTGTCTTTATTCTTTAGTCAAGCTTTCGCCAACTAACGTATGGCTTCATCAGAACTCGCTACAATTGAGAAACAAACTTACAATAGAATATAGTTATTAATTTTTAATTTAATCTTACCAAAAATATGACACAATACTTAAAAGTATGAAGGAACAGGAATAAACATTTTGAAATTGATTTCAAACACGTAATTACAGTTAAGAGTTGTTAAGAAACTAAAAACCACGTTTCTTTGAAATTAGAAAAATCTAGAAGAAACCAGTAAGTCAACTGTCAGACCGGCGTCGTTTACTAATATGACATTTAATCTTTTGTTTTAGATGTAGAAAAACAAGGTACCTGAATAAGTACTTCATTAAAATCAATTTAAAATTTGTCATCTCCATAATCTATAATGTTTATTATTGTTCCAATTAAGAATTACCTTATATTAGATAGTATTATGTAAATTTACAAACATAAAGTATTGGAAAATGAGTTTTTTTCTAATCAACATTATAAACAAAAACAGTGGCTGTGTTACCTCAATTAGCAAAGACTAGATAAGTATAAAAACAGAATCCTATTTTAGGTTATGCTTTTATTGTTATTAAATTGTTTTGAGATAACTTGTCATTTTTACAGTTGTTATGTTAGTTTGTTTACAATAGATTTGTTTTTGATGATATAATAATTACAAAAATATGGAGATACATGTTAGGTAAGTACTAAAATAAACGTTGTTTGTAATAACACATTAAGAATTATTGTTAATTTAAAGATGGAATATGGAAAACCAGACGAACATTTTGCAACAAATACTAGTTATTATTATTGACAGGAGGAAACACAAATTAAGAAACTCTCTCATAAGATTGTGGAAGCCTTTTAATTTTGGTGTAGTTTTGTTTAAGTAAGTAAGTATAAATAGAACTTAATCCATCCACATCTTTTTTATGATTTAAGGCGTTGGAGCAATTATTAATGTAACACATTTCAAGAATTTTTCGATGCGAGTCTTTAGTTGCCTTATCGAGGATAACAGCCTCGTTATACAATACACGGTGGTCATTGTCATTGACATGTATACTAAGACTCGTCGACAAAGGTTTGTGTTTACAATCACTTTTGTGAAGGGCCAATCTCTTTTGGAGACATTGACATGTCTGACCAATATAGATTTTGCCACATTCACAAGGGATACCATAAATAACATTGTTTTTCTTTTCAGTTGGAGTGGAATCTTTCAATTTGGAGTAGAATGAATTAAGTTTTTTTAAATTGTAATTGGCTATTTTTATATTGAATTGGCTAAACAGTCTTGTGAGAGGTTGTGTTAAATTATTAATGTAGGGTAGTGTTCCATATTTCACCTGTATTTCATTATTATTGTCGTTGTTAGTTATGTTAGTTGTTGTGGTGGTTGTTTGATGTTGTGTGTCGGTGTAAAGTAATTTATTCAACATTCCTTTGGGGTAATTGTTGTTTTTTAGTGTTTCAAAAAGCAGTTTTAGATTTTTTTCTTTAAAAGATTGATGAGAAATTTTAATGATTCTGTTTTTCATAGCTAGAACTGTGTTCACCTTCTGTTTCATCGGATGGTATGAATTAAAGGGGATATATCGACCCGAATTAGTGTTCTTTCTGTACCAATCTAGACAGATAGTGTTTGATGCAGTTCTAACTACTAACGTATCCAAGAAAGGGACCGAAGAGTTAGACTCTTCCTCAACAGTGAATTGGAGATGGTGGTTAAAAGAATTAAAAACAGACAACACATTTTGTACTTCTCCACTAGGTACTGATGTTATCAAGTCGTCTACATATTGATATAAAAAAGGAAATTGGAAATTGACTTGATAAGTAACAAAATATAAAATTTTATTCATTACTATTTCAGCTATCACTGGTGAGGCTGCTCCACCCATCGGTACACCTAATTTTTGTCTATAAAACTGGTCTTTGAACGAGAAATAAGTATTATTGTAAAGGAACGTGATAATTTTAACAAACATTGATTTTGGAATATTACAATTAGGTTGTATAAGGTTAAAATGTTCTTCTATGATTGAGTTAATCAAATCTAGTGGAATATTCGTGAATAGAGACACTACATCAAAGGAAACGACAACAAAACCTTCCGGGACAACTATATTATTAATTTTTTGTGCAAAGTCAAAAGTGTCTTTGATTCTAAATTTGTTAAAGTCCTCAAAAGAAACAGCCAATATTTCTGAAATTAGTTTAGCCAAAGGTTGAGTGGGCGAGTTTATACACGATACTATTGGTCGAAGTGGTACTTCAGGTTTATGTACTTTAGGTAAACCATAATATTTAGGGCAAATCCCATTATAAACTGAAATTGATTTTGCTGTTTCAGGTGAAATGTGTTTTTTTCTTTTGAGTTCTCCAACCAATTTAAAACAAGCATTTTCCATAGTGGATGTCGGATCTTTATTCACTGGTACATATGTCTCTCGATCATTAAGCAATTCCAATGATTTATGGATATATGAATCTTTGTCCATTAGGACCGTGACATTACCTTTGTCAGATTTCGTAATAAGTAAGTTAGGATTATCTTTTAGGAAAGTTTTAGTTTCTTTTTCTATAGATGCTGAAGGAGACTTAACATTTCTGTTGTTTTTAATGAAATTGGTGATATAATTAGTTGCTTCACTTCTAATATAATTTTGATCTTTTTCAGGTGTCCACGAGATAATTGTTTCAACTTCACTTATTAATTTATAAATGTCTATGTCCTTTGTAGATGTTGGAAGGCTGAATTTAGGACCTAACGCGAGAAAACTTTTAATTGGTGTGGGGACTTCAATACTAGAGATATTTTTTAACCATTTATCTTTGGAGATGCTATATGCATTATTATAGCATCTCCAATGATAAATGGTTAAAAAATATCTCTAGTATTGAAGTCCCCACACCAATTAAAAGTTTTCTCGCGTTAGGTCCTAAATTCAGCCTTCCAACATCTACAAAGGACATAGACATTTATAAATTAATAAGTGAAGTTGAAACAATTATCTCGTGGACACCTGAAAAAGATCAAAATTATATTAGAAGTGAAGCAACTAATTATATCACCAATTTTATTAAAAACAACAGAAATGTTAAGTCTCCTTCAGCATCTATAGAAAAAGAAACTAAAACTTTCCTAAAAGATAATCCTAACTTACTTATTACGAAATCTGACAAAGGTAATGTCACGGTCCTAATGGACAAAGATTCATATATCCATAAATCATTGGAATTGCTTAATGATCGAGAGACATATGTACCAGTGAATAAAGATCCGACATCCACTATGGAAAATGCTTGTTTTAAATTGGTTGGAGAACTCAAAAGAAAAAAACACATTTCACCTGAAACAGCAAAATCAATTTCAGTTTATAATGGGATTTGCCCTAAATATTATGGTTTACCTAAAGTACATAAACCTGAAGTACCACTTCGACCAATAGTATCGTGTATAAACTCGCCCACTCAACCTTTGGCTAAACTAATTTCAGAAATATTGGCTGTTTCTTTTGAGGACTTTAACAAATTTAGAATCAAAGACACTTCTGACTTTGCACAAAAAATTAATAATATAGTTGTCCCGGAAGGTTTTGTTGTCGTTTCCTTTGATGTAGTGTCTCTATTCACGAATATTCCACTAGATTTGATTAACTCAATCATAGAAGAACATTTTAACCTTATACAACCTAATTGTAATATTCCAAAATCAATGTTTGTTAAAATTATCACGTTCCTTTACAATAATACTTATTTCTCGTTCAAAGACCAGTTTTATAGACAAAAATTAGGTGTACCGATGGGTGGAGCAGCCTCACCAGTGATAGCTGAAATAGTAATGAATAAAATTTTATATTTTGTTACTAATCAAGTCAATTTCCAATTTCCTTTTTTATATCAATATGTAGACGACTTGATAACATCAGTACCTAGTGGAGAAGTACAAAATGTGTTGTCTGTTTTTAATTCTTTTAACCACCATCTCCAATTCACTGTTGAGGAAGAGTCTAACTCTTCGGTCCCTTTCTTGGATACGTTAGTAGTTAGAACTGCATCAAACACTATCTGTCTAGATTGGTACAGAAAGAACACTAATTCGGGTCGATATATCCCCTTTAATTCATACCATCCGATGAAACAGAAGGTGAACACAGTTCTAGCTATGAAAAACAGAATCATTAAAATTTCTCATCAATCTTTTAAAGAAAAAAATCTAAAACTGCTTTTTGAAACACTAAAAAACAACAATTACCCCAAAGGAATGTTGAATAAATTACTTTACACCGACACACAACATCAAACAACCACCACAACAACTAACATAACTAACAACGACAATAATAATGAAATACAGGTGAAATATGGAACACTACCCTACATTAATAATTTAACACAACCTCTCACAAGACTGTTTAGCCAATTCAATATAAAAATAGCCAATTACAATTTAAAAAAACTTAATTCATTCTACTCCAAATTGAAAGATTCCACTCCAACTGAAAAGAAAAACAATGTTATTTATGGTATCCCTTGTGAATGTGGCAAAATCTATATTGGTCAGACATGTCAATGTCTCCAAAAGAGATTGGCCCTTCACAAAAGTGATTGTAAACACAAACCTTTGTCGACGAGTCTTAGTATACATGTCAATGACAATGACCACCGTGTATTGTATAACGAGGCTGTTATCCTCGATAAGGCAACTAAAGACTCGCATCGAAAAATTCTTGAAATGTGTTACATTAATAATTGCTCCAACGCCTTAAATCATAAAAAAGATGTGGATGGATTAAGTTCTATTTATACTTACTTACTTAAACAAAACTACACCAAAATTAAAAGGCTTCCACAATCTTATGAGAGAGTTTCTTAATTTGTGTTTCCTCCTGTCAATAATAATAACTAGTATTTGTTGCAAAATGTTCGTCTGGTTTTCCATATTCCATCTTTAAATTAACAATAATTCTTAATGTGTTATTACAAACAACGTTTATTTTAGTACTTACCTAACATGTATCTCCATATTTTTGTAATTATTATATCATCAAAAACAAATCTATTGTAAACAAACTAACATAACAACTGTAAAAATGACAAGTTATCTCAAAACAATTTAATAACAATACAAGCATAACCTAAAATAGGATTCTGTTTTTATACTTATCTAGTCTTTGCTAATTGAGGTAACACAGCCACTGTTTTTGTTTATAATGTTGATTAGAAAAAAACTCATTTTCCAATACTTTATGTTTGTAAATTTACATAATACTATCTAATATAAGGTAATTCTTAATTGGAACAATAATAAACATTATAGATTATGGAGATGACAAATTTTAAATTGATTTTAATGAAGTACTTATTCAGGTACCTTGTTTTTCTACATCTAAAACAAAAGATTAAATGTCATATTAGTAAACGACGCCGGTCTGACAGTTGACTTACTGGTTTCTTCTAGATTTTTCTAATTTCAAAGAAACGTGGTTTTTAGTTTCTTAACAACTCTTAACTGTAATTACGTGTTTGAAATCAATTTCAAAATGTTTATTCCTGTTCCTTCATACTTTTAAGTATTGTGTCATATTTTTGGTAAGATTAAATTAAAAATTAATAACTATATTTTATTGTAAGTTTGTTTCTCAATTGTAGGAAGTTCTGATGAAGCCATACGTTAGTTGGCGAAAGCTTGACTAAAGAATAAAGACACTCGCATTGAAGCACCTGTTTTCTTTTGCTTCCTTATTTTAAAAAAGGGTTATTCCCAAGTTAACCTCAAGAATCTATTATTTACTAGTAACCCGTTACTACCTTCACTCTCTTTATATATATATATATATATATATATATATATATATATATATATATATATATATATAAACAGAGGAAAATAATTGGGTATACAGCTAAATGATTAAGAGTACTCTTTATACTAAAATCCAATATATTTCTTCGATTTTCATCGATATCATCAGGGAAAAGCTACAATAGTGTGAGTTAGGTTTTTTTTATATAATATACGGTGATGTGTAGTTTACTTATGTGAGATTGACATCATTGTTATTAGATACATTTATATATATATACGAGTTATAATAAACAATTTTACAATTTTTTTAAAATTTGGAATTACAATTAGAACGATCTTAAATATTTAATTAATTTGGTTATTAAAATTATAAAAATTATTAAGTTTAAAATTTTTTACTTGACATTGAGATTATTATAATATAATGATTTGGCATTTTATAGGTCAGATAGGTAGAATTAACTTAGTAAAAGTGACTAAATCGCTGTATTAACTAAAAATACTAGTTTTAGAAAAACCGTTATAAGATGTTTTACTATTGTTTTTTATCTAACAAAAGCAAATATGAATAAATCTCACTTAAGTGTTGAATATCTGATCTCTTGTTGATGCAATTATCACTCTCAGATATAAATGCCATTTCAAGAAAGTTTCTTTTTATACGGTTCCTTTCAACATCTAGAATTTTAAAAGATTTAAAATCCATTTGATGATTATTTGAATGAACATGTGTAGCCAGTGAACATCTTTCAGGGTACAATCTACAGTCACTTTTGTGGGAGGTGATCCGATCTTTAATCGATCTTGAACTCTGTCCGATGTATTCTTTGTTGCAGTTACTACAAGGTATACTATAGACTATATTTGTAGTTAATTCTTTAGGGTGTTTATCTTTTAGTTTCGAAAATATGTTATTTATTGTAAGTACTGTTTTATTTGCAATTTTAATATTAACAACATTATTCAAAATTCTTGAAATAGCTGGAGTTATTTCTTTGATATAAGGTAGTGATACATAAGTAACAATATCTTGAGGTCTGTTGTGATCTAATGGGTTATTTACTTCTTGAATTTTGATTGGACAAGTAGATAAAGTATTAAATAATATTCTTTTTAACAATGTAGGTGGATAGGAATTATCAATAAACAGGTTGTATAATATGTTAAGGTTCTTTTGGTGACATGATTTGTCTGAAATTTTAATAACTCTGTCTTTCATTAGTTTTACTAAGTTTACTTTAATGGAATGTTTATGATATGAAAAATAGTTCAGGTATCTACCTGAGCACATTGGTTTTCTATACCAATCAATTATTATTTTGTTATTGGTAGAGCGAATGAGTCTTGTATCTAAAAAGGGAACAGAATGTTCATTGTCTTCAGTTTCTACTGTGAATTGTATAAATGGATCATAACTATTAAATGTAAAGATTAATTCATCCACTCCATCTTTGGGAACTGCTAATATAATATCATCTACATATTTTTTTATAAAAGGAAGTTTAAACGATAGGACAGGTATCACTATGTCCAATAAATTATCCATAACATATGTAGCTAGTATAGGACTTATTTTAGCTCCCATTGGTGTTCCAAAAGTTTGTTTATAAATTTTGTTGTCAAAACTGAAAAAAGTATTACAAAACAAAAACCTAATCATATCACAAAACATGTCTTTGTTAATTTTACAGTGTTTAGTTATTTCAGACCATTTATTCTCTACAGACCGTAAGCAAGTATCTAAGTAAACATTGCTAAAAAGTGATACTACATCTAGGCTAACTAATACATAGTTATTTGGTAGATACATACCATTGAACAATGTATTGACTTCAAAAGAATCTTTAATAAAATATGTATTATTAGAATCATAAGCTTTTGTAAGGATATCTGTGAGCATAGTTGCAATACCATCAGTAGGTGCACCAATAGATGACACAATTGGTCTTACAGATAATGTTGGTTTGTGAATTTTTGGAAGTGAGTAAAACTTTGGAATTATATTATTATACAACGGAAAGCAAATTCAATAATTAAATCACTTAAAGATACAAATCAAATTGACGAAAAAACAAAAAAAGAAAACACTGTGTATAATAGTTTAATTCCAAAGTTTTACTCACTTCCAAAAATTCACAAACCAACATTATCTGTAAGACCAATTGTGTCATCTATTGGTGCACCTACTGATGGTATTGCAACTATGCTCACAGATATCCTTACAAAAGCTTATGATTCTAATAATACATATTTTATTAAAGATTCTTTTGAAGTCAATACATTGTTCAATGGTATGTATCTACCAAATAACTATGTATTAGTTAGCCTAGATGTAGTATCACTTTTTAGCAATGTTTACTTAGATACTTGCTTACGGTCTGTAGAGAATAAATGGTCTGAAATAACTAAACACTGTAAAATTAACAAAGACATGTTTTGTGATATGATTAGGTTTTTGTTTTGTAATACTTTTTTCAGTTTTGACAACAAAATTTATAAACAAACTTTTGGAACACCAATGGGAGCTAAAATAAGTCCTATACTAGCTACATATGTTATGGATAATTTATTGGACATAGTGATACCTGTCCTATCGTTTAAACTTCCTTTTATAAAAAAATATGTAGATGATATTATATTAGCAGTTCCCAAAGATGGAGTGGATGAATTAATCTTTACATTTAATAGTTATGATCCATTTATACAATTCACAGTAGAAACTGAAGACAATGAACATTCTGTTCCCTTTTTAGATACAAGACTCATTCGCTCTACCAATAACAAAATAATAATTGATTGGTATAGAAAACCAATGTGCTCAGGTAGATACCTGAACTATTTTTCATATCATAAACATTCCATTAAAGTAAACTTAGTAAAACTAATGAAAGACAGAGTTATTAAAATTTCAGACAAATCATGTCACCAAAAGAACCTTAACATATTATACAACCTGTTTATTGATAATTCCTATCCACCTACATTGTTAAAAAGAATATTATTTAATACTTTATCTACTTGTCCAATCAAAATTCAAGAAGTAAATAACCCATTAGATCACAACAGACCTCAAGATATTGTTACTTATGTATCACTACCTTATATCAAAGAAATAACTCCAGCTATTTCAAGAATTTTGAATAATGTTGTTAATATTAAAATTGCAAATAAAACAGTACTTACAATAAATAACATATTTTCGAAACTAAAAGATAAACACCCTAAAGAATTAACTACAAATATAGTCTATAGTATACCTTGTAGTAACTGCAACAAAGAATACATCGGACAGAGTTCAAGATCGATTAAAGATCGGATCACCTCCCACAAAAGTGACTGTAGATTGTACCCTGAAAGATGTTCACTGGCTACACATGTTCATTCAAATAATCATCAAATGGATTTTAAATCTTTTAAAATTCTAGATGTTGAAAGGAACCGTATAAAAAGAAACTTTCTTGAAATGGCATTTATATCTGAGAGTGATAATTGCATCAACAAGAGATCAGATATTCAACACTTAAGTGAGATTTATTCATATTTGCTTTTGTTAGATAAAAAACAATAGTAAAACATCTTATAACGGTTTTTCTAAAACTAGTATTTTTAGTTAATACAGCGATTTAGTCACTTTTACTAAGTTAATTCTACCTATCTGACCTATAAAATGCCAAATCATTATATTATAATAATCTCAATGTCAAGTAAAAAATTTTAAACTTAATAATTTTTATAATTTTAATAACCAAATTAATTAAATATTTAAGATCGTTCTAATTGTAATTCCAAATTTTAAAAAAATTGTAAAATTGTTTATTATAACTCGTATATATATATAAATGTATCTAATAACAATGATGTCAATCTCACATAAGTAAACTACACATCACCGTATATTATATAAAAAAAACCTAACTCACACTATTGTAGCTTTTCCCTGATGATATCGATGAAAATCGAAGAAATATATTGGATTTTAGTATAAAGAGTACTCTTAATCATTTAGCTGTATACCCAATTATTTTCCTCTGTTTATAACTATTTGATCAGCTATTAACAATTAATCTTTTATATATATATATATATATATATATATATATATATATATATATATATATTGAAATGGATCCTCCTTCTGGAACACCCACTCTTTCAATAAATTTATCGGTCGTGGATTCAAGAACTTTTAAATTGATTGTCCTAAAATACAAAAATTATAAATATAAAAAAAAATTCTTTCGCTTCTGTCTAAATCTTTCTTCTTCCGTTGTTCTACTCTTTCTCTATACCTTTCTCTTCCTACTACTTTCAAACTCCTTCTTGCTACTGCCTTTCTATCTATTTATCACCTTTCTGCTGCTCAGCTCTTACTCTATACCTTCCTCTTCCCACAATTTTCCAACTCTCTGCTTTTCTGTATCTTTCAAGTTCTGGTTTGTTTGTATTTTTTTATTCTTTTAATTATTTATTATTATGTTTTTATTTCAATTTAAATTCAAATTCTTTCATTAACAATCATTTTATTTTCTGACATTTTTCAAAATTAACTTCATGACAATCTATCATCATAATAATAATCTCTTAACAACCCAACAAAAACAAAAACAATATCAAAAAAATACTTAATCCAGACAACCGATTTAAAAATCCTGACCACGTTCCAACACTTCATTGATAGAACGTGCACCATTGAAGAAAAATCCATATCAATTTATATATATATATATATATATATATATTGATATGGATTTTTCTTCGTGGTGCACGTTCTTTCAATGAAATGTTGGAACGTGGTCATGATTTTTAAATCGGTTGTCTGGATTCAGTATTTTTTGTGATATTGTATTTGTTTTTGTTTAGTTAATAAGCGGTTGATAGTTATTATTGATTAGATTGTCATTAAGTTAATTTTGAAAAATGTCATAAAATAAAACGATTGTAAATGAAAGCATTTGAATTTAAATTAAAATAAAAAAATAAGTAAAAGAATAATAAAATACAAAGAAACCAAAACTTGAAAGATACAGAAAAGCAGAGAGTTGGAAATTTTAAGAGAGCAGAAAGGTGATAGATAAGTAGAAAGGAGGTAGCAAGAAGAAGTTGGAAATTTGTAGGAAGAGGAAAGTATAGAGAAAGAGCTGAACAGCAGAAAGGAATTAGATAGATAGAAAGGCAGTACCAAGAAGGAGTTGGAAAATAGTAAGAAAGGGAAGATATGGAGTAAGAATTGAATATTGAAGAAGAAAGATTCAAAAGAAGATAAATTATTTTTTTATTTATAATTTTTGTAATTTATTTTAGGACAATCAATTTAAAAATTTTGGAATCTACGACCGAGAATTATATTGAAGAATGGTGTTCCGGAGGGAGGATCCATATCAATTGGCGCCCAACGAGATTTTTCTTAACTGTTAGGTGTCAAGCTTGCTTTATTAAAAAACAAAGGTGTGTGATTCGGAGTGAAAGATTAGATAAATTATAAATAGTTATATGAAATTAAGAGGGGGAAAGGAAATTACAGATAGAATGTTAGAGCAAGGGGATAATATTGGTAATCAGGAGAGTCAGGATGGACAGGATGGTCAGGGAAGTCAGGGTAATCAGGTTAGTCAGGATAATCAGGGTAGTCAGGGTATTCAGGATAATCAGGATAATCAGGGTAATCAGGATGGTAAAATAGGGGATAGAAGGGATTCATCATGGGAACAAATGATGGAAATGTTAAAAAATATATACAAAAATACTGAAGAAAATAAAGAAGACATGAACAAAAAGATTCAAGCAATAAACAAAAATATTAAAGAAGAAATAAACAAGAATATGGATTCTATGAAAAAAGACATGAACAAGAATATGGATTCTATAAAAAAAGAAATAAAAGAAGAATTCAAAAATGAGATGAAGAAACAAATGGAAATAAATAAACAAAAATTGGAAGAAACAAAGAAAGAAATAAGAACTAAAATAATAGCGAGAATAACGGAAATAGAGGAGTTACAAGAAGTAAAAATTAAAATGATTATTAACAAGGAATGTAAAGATGAAATAAAAGAATGTAAAGATGAAATCAAAGAAATCAATATTAATACAAATAGAAAATTTAATGATTTAGAAAAGATTATAAAACAAGATACAGTAAAGAAAATAAGTGAGATGGGAGAAAAAGTAGAAGAAAAAAAGGTAGTTCAAGAAAAAGAACGTGAAATGTTATTAGAAGAACTGAAAAAAGAAAATATAAGTAAAAATCAAACTAATATGGGAATAATTAAAATTGAACATAAATTTAATGGGAATATTAATAAGACTCATCCGAAAATTTTCATAAGAATGGTGAAAAATAAATTAAAATGGTGTAGAGACCATGAAGAAATAAGAGAAAACCTGCGTGAGATGTTAGATGGGCAGGCATTGATATGTTTTGCCCGTAAAGATGAAATATTTGTGTTTGAAAAATTTAAGAAGATGTTTTTGAGTTATTTCTGGGGGAATTTTGTTCAATCTAAATTTAGGAAAAAGTTATATACAGGGAAATATCAAGAAAGGGGAAAACAATTTAAATTTATAAAAAGTTTGTATTGAGGGAAATATCAAGAAAGGGGAAAGCAATTTAAATTCATAAAAAGTTTGTATTGAGGGAAATATCAGGAAAGGGGAAAGAAATTTAAATTTATTAAAAGTTTGTATCGTGGGAAATATCAGGAAAGGGGGAAGGTATTTAAATTTAGAAAGAAGTTATATATATGGAAATATCAGGAAAGGGTTAAGGTTACAAAATTTATAAAATTTATATGTACCTATAGGGAAATTCCAAAAGCGGGGGAACAAATCTAAAACTTAAAAAAAAAAATTATATTTTGATAAATGTTAAGAAGGGGAAATGAATTTTATAAAAAAATAGTATAATAGAAATGAAAAATTGAATAAAGAAGAATGTAAAAGTAGATATAAAAGTAGATGTAATGATAGGGAATTCATATGTTAAGGGTAGTGTATTAATTAAAATTAAAATATTCTAAATTAAAAGCTTGACAACTGATGGTAAAGAAAAATTTCCTATTAAAAGGAAATTTGATTTCGCAAGGTGAAGTAATTCACCAAGTCAAATCAAATTTGGGGGAAATTGATATGGATTTTTCTTCGTGGTGCACGTTCTTTCAATGAAATGTTGGAACGTGGTCATGATTTTTAAATCGGTTGTCTGGATTAAGTATTTTTTTTGATATTGTATTTGTTTTTGTTTAGTTGATAAGCGGTTGATAGTTATTATTGATTAGATCGTCATTAAGTTAATTTTGAAAAATGTCATAAAATAAAACGATTGTAAATGAAAGCATTTGAATTTAAATTAAAATAAAAAAAAATAATAATAAATGATTAAAAGAATAATAAAATACAAAGAAAACAAAACTTGAAAGATACAGAAAAGCAGAGAGTTGGAAATTTTAAGAGAGCAGAAAGGTGATAGATAAGTAGAAAGGCGGTAGCAAGAAGGAGTTGGAAATTTGTAGGAAGAGGAAAGTATAGAGAAAGAGCTGAACAGCAGAAAGGTATTAGATAGATAGAAAGGCAGTACCAAGAAGGAGTTGGAAAATAGTAAGAAAGGGAAGATATGGAGTAAGAATTGAATATTGAAGAAGAAAGATTCAAAAGAAGATAAATTATTTTTTTATTTATAATTTTTGTAATTTATTTTAGGACAATCAATTTAAAAATTTTGGAATCCACGACCGAGAATTTTATTGAAGAATGATGTTCTGGAGGGAGGATCCATATCAATATATATATATATATATACATAAAACTATTCAAAAGAACATAGGTAACGAAATTAACAGTGTTGTTTAATATGACCAATTATAATGGGGAAATTAAAAATTGTTGTCGTTAAATATCGAAGCATAAGGAAGCATGCGTATTACATATCAATACATATTAATTATAACATTTTTAATTGTCCAAAAAATTTTAAACATTTGTTATTATTGCAATGATCTTAAAGCAAATACTTTAATGCATATGACGAAGCTCAATGGGGTCAAACGTCTTTATCATATCGTTCCATATGCATTAACCGTTTCCATCTAACAGCTTTCACTTGCCTTCCGGTCCAGAGTTCCTCGAGTTCTAACGTTGAAAGATCCTGGAAATCCGGTGAATACGTTACATGATTGTGTTCTGAGCGCTGTCGCGCCATTAGCCGGTAGTTAGACGGGTTCAGATAAGCACGTTACCGTCCTGATAAAAGCCCTATTGATTACTTTATCTTTTAATTAAGCGGCGAGATAGTGACCCTGTCGAAGTCATTGTCTAGCTTGATGATGCGGACAGAGTTGGATGGTCTTCGGTACCTTTATAGGTGGCCAACACGTTGTTAAATATTAGAGATTTAAGGTAGACTGTAAAGATTATCTCGAATCTATCGAATATTAAATTATGATCAACCATGTGTTTTAAAGCGGAAATCTGGTATATTAGGTATATGAAGATTTTATGATTTTTGGGTTTTCTGGATTATGTTCGATATATAAGTGATAGCAACATTTTAATGATAAATTAATAAAATTAATAATGTATAATTTTAATATTAGTTTAGAAAATTTAATGAAGTATGGAAACAGGTAATTTCCATCAGTTATATAATTTATTAAAACATGTTAAAAAAAAACTAATTCGTTTTATACATCTTGGAGCTCATTGGATTTCTTAACTTTAAAAATTTTGAAATTAGAAAATCAGAAAGTGACAATTTATTCGACAAGACTTAAAGCTGCGATCTGTATGTCCCGCCCTTGGTAACTTCAACCACGCATACCTAAAGGGTTCCTGATGGTTTTTGCCAGATGTTGATTTAGTTAATACAATTTTATTAATTTAATGATAGACAAAAAAAAGTTTATGAAAATTAATATAAACAAATACGCATTTTATAAATTTATCACAATTTATTTTTAAAGTATTATAAACAAAGATTACAAAATATTTATATATAATCCAACAAAAGGAACAATATAATAGTAGGTAGGTATATTAAAAACGTTATAAACAGTTAATTAGTTATTAGATTAAACATTGTAGAAGAATAGCAAAAACTACAAAACAGTATTAAGTGTCTAAAAATTGTGGACAAAATATAGAATTTTTTTGAATTGGTTGTCAAAAAAATATTGATAATGATTAATTAGGTTTTAACACAATATTGTTTTAATAAACAACTATAAACGATAGGAGATAGTAACTATTAACTGTGATATGTATCAATGGTTTTTGGGCTGTTAGGCCGGCGTCGATTGTCTTGCTGACTTGACGTTTCGCCAACACGAGCGGTTGGCATCTTCAGAAGTTGCTTCCTGGTTGACAGTCTGCGAACTACTGAGCTCTTCGTGGACGGAGCCCGTATTTATACGTCGACAAGGAAGTGGGCGGGGCCTCAGTTGCTTTCGATTCCAATCGGTTCTGGTCGGTGTTGTTTGTGAAGGGTACAGTTTTTGCACCCTTAACGAACAACACCGACCAGAACCGATTGGAATCGAAAGCATAGTATCTTTGTGTTTTACAGTGACCATCGCCAGTATCAATTTTATGTTTGACAATATTATTTCTTCTAAGTTTATTTTTAAAACCAAATACAGGTTTTAATAAGGTTTTTTTGCTTGTTTCTTTTCTAATTTTGGCAAAGAGGGATCAAATTTTGTCATTAAGTGTTGGATTCCGTTGGTCTTATCTGTTTCCATAAGGTTTACCTTGTGAATAACTGGCCATTACCGGTTCTAAAATTCCCATTTCCGTGTCCTTACTGGGAAGAAATGAATGATCGTCTAAGTTGATGGCTCTTTGGCCTCTTTGGCGAAACTAACAAGAATCTTTCACACAAGGAGTCGTTTTCCCAATTCGTGGCCATGGTGCTTTGGCTTTATTATGGCTGCGGCTTAATCTGGTTCATCCAACCGCGCGGTTACGACACATTTGCAGCTCGCCGAAAGTTCGATATCATCGTCGTCAACTTGTTTTCGATGCAGGAATATTTCTTCATTATCAGTACGAAGGATACGTTGGCAAAGATCCAAAGGGAAACCACAGTAGAGCATAACGTCTATGCCTAGAACAACATCTTCGTCAACGTCATTCACCAGCACCGAGTGAACAAGAGAGGTTGAACCAAACTTTAGCGTCGCCTGTATCTCACCATAGACTCTAGCAGATCTGCAGTAGTGGTACGCAGTCTTCAACTAGTAGACAACATCTTCGTGCGCATAATGATGGTTGGTAGGACGATAGTTTTCGTAGCTCCAGTGTCTACTAGCATGCTGAAGTTTTTTACATCAATGAGGCCATCTACATATAAGCCGCACACGTGGTGTCGCAGAATTGCTAATTAAATGGTGTGAGGGGCTTCGGTATTGTTTTGGGTCGATGCCGCCCTTCAAGAGTCGACCTGTTCTAGATTTTACTGCTGCTGCTGGGGGACTGCAGCAGGAAATTTTTCTATTTGGGGGCAGTTCTCCGCAGGTTCAGCACCTCACTGGGTGCCTTCTTTTTGGGGATAACTCCATTAACCTCTCCACTACTGCTTCATCGTCGCTGACGAAATAAACGGCATGGCCGTTGTAACCAGTGACTTTTCTTAGCAGAGCTTTAAACCACACATTTATATGCTCAAAAAACATTAAAAACTCTTTAATTCAACTAAAACATTTATTTCCACTGATTCCCAAACTAAAGGGTTTGCAATCTACCACGTTGGAGTCCTAGAAATACTGTAACTTTAAACAGTCTTATATGCAACTGACTAAACACAACAAAGTTACTTTGCTTTAGGTACCAGGGTATAAAGAGATTGTCGAAAGCGAAAGCAATAACAGGAGCAAGTATTTATTTTATTGTACCCAAACCTTTGTGTTCCAGAGTTTTCGCACCCTTAACGAACAACACCGACCAGAACCGATTGGAATCGAAAACAACTAAGGCCCCGCCCACTTCCTTTTCGACGTATAAATACGGGCTCCGTCCACGCAGAGCTCAGTAGTTCGCGGACTGTCAACCAGGAAGTAACTTCTGAAGATGCCAACCGCTCGTGTTGGCGAAACGTCAAGTCAGCAAGACAATTGACGCCGGCCTAACAGCCAAAAAACCATTGATACATTAGACAATGGCCGCGAAAGCCTCTCACACTTTATTTTTGATAGTTTTTTGTACACATATTGATAATGAAAATTTTAACAGATAATTGTGTTTGGAATTCGTAAATTCAGACTCATCAAAATGATCCTCATATAATTTGAACTTTTTTAAACCGGATTTTAATTTTAATAACTTTCGTCTGTTGGTGTTTAGGAATAAATTAAAAAAATATTCTTTTTTTTAACGTTGTAAATTGTGGATTAAAGATAATAATTGGGATGGATTTGCCCAGGTGACCTTACTACAATGCTACTTTAAAGATCCTTTGTGGTATATCTTACATCTAACTCGTCAAATAAATTACAAAGTTTAATATTCACTTAGGATATACGTTTGTAACCGAATCAGCCTATATCTTGAAAGACCTGTTCCATTTCTGTGGCGAACAATTACTCAGAAGTTAAAGATAATATGTTCCACCCTTTTATCTGCCTAATAATAAAATCTGCGTGTTTTAGTGTTTAATTTACCCATTATACAGAGATGGTACCTCATTGGACAGTGTCCTGTAAGAATTTCTGCAATTAGTCTGAGTTCAGTTACCTGAAGCTCCCAGAGTAATTTTGGGCAGCGCAATAAAGGCCGTATTAACTTTTGATTGTGTTTGACATGGACTATTTTTCCACTAAGCTGCACTTTTTCCAATTACGAGCTTTATTCATTATGCGACAATTTAAGATGGCTCACAAAGGTTTGGGTCCAATAAAATAAATACATACTTGCTCCTGTTATTGCTAGACTATTAGCACAGTCGTTTTCGACAATCTTTTTATACCCTGGTACCTAAAACAAAGAAACTTTGTTGTGTTTATTCAGTTGCATAAAAGACTGTTTGAAGTTACAGTATTTCTAGGACTCGAACGTGGTATATTGCAAACCCTTAAGTTTGGGAATCAGTGGAAATAAATGTTTTAGCTGAATTAATGCGTTTTTAATGTTTTTTGAGCATATAAATGTGTGGTTTAAAGCTCTGCTAAGAAAAGTCACCGGTTACTACGGCCATGCCGTTTATTTCGTCAGCGACGTTAAAGCAGTAGTGGAGAGGTTAATGGAGTGATCCCCAAAAAGAAGGCGCCCAGTGAGGTGCTGAACCTGCGGAGAACTGCCCCCAAATAGAAAAATTTCCTGCTGCAGTCCCCCAGCAGCAGCAGTAAAATCTAGAACAGGTCGACTCCTTTAGGGCGGCATCGACCTTAAACAATACGGAAGCCCCTTACACCATTTAATTAGCAATTCTGCGACACCACGTTTGCCGCTTATATGTAGATGGTCTTATTGATGTAAAAAACTTCAGCATGCTGGTAGACACTGGAGCTACGAAAACTATCGTCCTACCAACCATCATTATGCGCACGAAGATGTTGTCTACTAGTTGAAGACTGCGTACCACTACCGCAGATCTGCTAGAGTCTATGGTGAGATACAGGATCTTGGCCAACGTATTGTTCGTACTGATAATGAAGAAATATTCCTGCATCGAAAACAAGTTGACAATGATGATATCGAACTTTCAGCGAGCTGCGAATGTGTCGTAACCGCGCGGTTGGATGGACTGCAACCAGATTAAGCCGCAGTCATGATAGAGCCAAAGCACCATGACCATGAATTGGGAAAACGACTCCTTGTGTGAAAGATTTAGTTTCGCCAAAGAGGCCAAAGAGCCATCAACTTAGACGATCATTCAGTTCTTCCCAGAAAGGACACGGAAATGGGAATTTTAGAACCGGTAATGGCCATTGATACATTAGACAATGGCCGCGAAAGCCTCTCACACTTTATTTTTGATAGTTTTTTGTACACATATTGATAATGAAAATTTTAACAGATAATTGTGTTTGGAATTCGTAAATTCAGACTCATCAAAATGATCCTCATATAATTTGAACTTTTTTAAACCGGATTTTAATTTTAATAACTTTCGTCTGTTGGTGCGCAATAAAGGCCGTATTAACTTTTGATTGTGTTTGACATGGACTATTTTTCCACTAAGCTGCACTTTTTCCAATTACGAGCTTTATTCATTATGCGACAATTTAAGATGGCTCACAAAGGTTTGGGTCCAATAAAATAAATACATACTTGCTCCTGTTATTGCTAGACTATTAGCACAGTCGTTTTCGACAATCTTTTTATACCCTGGTACCTAAAACAAAGAAACTTTGTTGTGTTTATTCAGTTGCATAAAAGACTGTTTGAAGTTACAGTATTTCTAGGACTCGAACGTGGTATATTGCAAACCCTTTAGTTTGGGAATCAGTGGAAATAAATGTTTTAGCTGAATTAATGCGTTTTTAATGTTTTTTGAGCATATAAATGTGTGGTTTAAAGCTCTGCTAAGAAAAGTCACCGGTTACTACGGCCATGCCGTTTATTTCGTCAGCGACGTTGAAGCAGTAGTGGAGAGGTTAATGGAGTTATCCCCAAAAAGAAGGCGCCCAGTGAGGTGCTGAACCTGCGGAGAACTGCCCCCAAATAGAAAAATTTCCTGCTGCAGTCCCCCAGCAGCAGCAGTAAAATCTAGAACAGGTCGACTCCTGGAGGGCGGCATCGACCTTAAACAATACCGAAGCTCCTTACACCATTTAATTAGCAATTCTGCGACACCACGTTTGTCGCTTATATGTAGATGGTCTTATTGATGTAAAAAACTTCAGCATGCTGGTAGACACTGGAGCTACGAAAACTATCGTCCGACCAACCATCATTATGCGCACGAAGATGTTGTCTACTAGTTGAAGACTGCGTACCACTACCGCAGATCTGCTAGAGTCTATGGTGAGATACAGGATCTTGGCCAACGTATTGTTCGTACTGATAATGAAGAAATATTCCTGCATCGAAAACAAGTTGACAATGATGATATCGAACTTTCAGCGAGCTGCGAATGTGTCGTAACCGCGCGGTTGGATGGACTGCAACCAGATTAAGCCGCAGTCATGATAGAGCCAAAGCACCATGAACATGAATTGGGAAAACGACTCCTTGTGTGAAAGATTTAGTTTCGCCAAAGAGGCCAAAGAGCCATCAACTTAGACGATCATTCAGTTCTTCCCAGAAAGGACACGGAAATGGGAATTTTAGAACCGGTAATGGCCAGTTATTCACAAGGTAAACCTTATGGAAACAGATAAGACCAACGGAATCGAACACTTAATGACAAAATTTGATCCCTCTTTGCCAAAATTAAAAAAGAAACAAGCAAAAAAACCTAATTAAAACCTATATTTGGTTTTAAAAATAAACTTAGAAGAAATAATATTGTCAAACATAAAATTGATACTGGCGATGGTCCCTGTAGAACACAAAGATACTTATACCTTTTTTCCAATTATTAACGAATGGATTGAGAAGGACATAACCAGTATATCCGATTATTAGAAAGCCTACGAATGTCTAAGCATCTCACAGTTAAACATTTTCTAAACTTTGAAGATCCATAAACTGGTGTTCACACAAATTATCTGGTATATTCTCTGCGTCAAGCAAAGGCAGTTAAGATAGCTACTTAAAATCTAACTTGTTATTATCGAAAACAGATAATTTAACAAAACAAATGAATGTTTTTAATTTGCGTCTGGAGGAAGCAATAAAAAGCCAGAACCAGAAGTTGTCTGAGGGTGTTGTGCTGAATGTAGAAGATTATTATGATGAATTCACAAAATTTAAATCCGATACGCTAATTTTTATAAGTTCGTTAAAGCTGTTAGCTAAGGTAAATGCTGCTAAAATAGACAACTTGGAAAATTATTCCCGGAGGAATGGTGTGTTGATACATGGGGTTTCCGAAAATGATAAAATAGATATTGATGGGAAGGATGTTGACACACCATTAACATTTGAAGGTAAAATTTTAAAGGTTTTTAAAAAACTAGATATTGGTAACTGGAAGCCTGAAATACCAAACATTGAGAGATTATATAGAATAGGAAAACTGAAACAAGATAGTAAATAACGTCGTCTAATTATTGTCAAGTTTGTGTCCTACGCTTTTAAACACAGAGTATGGACCCATAAAAAGAAACTTAAAGGGAGTGGTATCCTAATTACCGAATCACTATCTAAAACACGCCTTTAATTATTTAAGGATATAAGCAATATATATGGAATACAAAATTCATGGACTACTGACTGCAGAATATTTGTTAAAACAGCTGATGGTAAAATACATCTGATAGAAGTTAGGAGACGATTTTAGGAAATATGCAGTTTGTATCCAGCTGTTGAAAAAATAAACCTAAGACCGAGAGGTCAAAAAAAGGGGGATAAAAATATTTTTTACGTATAGGGGATCAACTGGGTTAAGGTACTGATTATATAAAATTTTGCTTTTGATAAAGATAAATTATATTTGGTAATAATTCATTGTTATTTTTTTTTCAATTATTTTTATTCTGAAGGAGGAGAGAAGTTTTTTTTATTGTATCTAATATACTTTTTATTTGTAATTTGTTATGACGTTTTCTACACTTTTATAAAAACATATAATTTTTTTAGGATTGATTACAATCTAACTAATGCTGCTTTTGTTTCATGTATTTTCATATGTAATGCAGTGCTGAGCTTTTTTTTTCTTTAGTTATGCATTATTCAATAATAACTAAATATAATCTTTAAATGTAATATTTTTTTATGCATAGTCAATATTCTATAGCACATTTAAATTGTAGATATTTGACACCAAGTTTTAATAATATCAAGAATATACTAAATTCTAATCATTTTTCCATCTTGGGACTTACTGAGACGTGGTTACATGCAGATGTGAATGATGATGATATAAAGATTCATAATTATCAATTAATTCGTAGGTATAGAAGAACTAGTGGTGGTGGCGTGGTGCTTTATATAAGAGAGAGCCTGCAATTTAGCTTTTTACAGTATTTCTGAGGATCTGTGGGTGAGTTTTAAATTATATAATTTTAATATTATTGTTGGGGTGGTGTACCGCCTGATTTTAACTGTAACAACTTTGTTGACTCTCTTGAAACTGTAATTTCCGACTATCTTCCAACATGTGACGTTTTTTTTTATATTAGGAGACCTCAACCTTGACATATTTTTATTAACGGACAGACCTGTACAACGACTCATGGATATTTTGGAGTCTTTTCACCTCTCACAAATTGTTGATAAGCCCACGAGACTTCCACCGACTTTTTCAACTACCCTAGACTTAATCATTACTAGTAACAAAAACTTAATTAATTATTAATGCAGATGATATTTTCGACCATGACTTGACTTTTGCAATTTAAAGTTTAAAGAGCAACAGCAGATCCCTACATTTAAATTTGTAAAAAACCTTCAAGATATTAACCTCGAACGCTTCCAGTCTGACCTTTTCTCAATACCCTTTTATTTCATGTTTGATATGCCTGATGTTAATGATAAACTAAATTTTTTTAAGTCCAACATAATTAATCTTTAATGCACATGCTCCAATTCGAAAAATAAAAATATATTAAGCACTATGCACCATGGCTGACAGAAAACACTAAATACCTTATGCGATTGCGTGATAATGCAAAAACTAAATGGAGAAATACACGAACGCAAGTTTCCTTTGAGGAGTACAGATCTCTTCGAAATTTTACGAGAACAGTGATAAGGAGCGAAAAGCGTGCTTATCTCAATTATAACGGATTTAACGTTAGAAATAATGTGCAGAACTGGAGGCGTTTGAGGAGTATCGGTGTTCTTCCTAGGGTATTTGGAGTTCCTGACCACCTTAAGTCTCCTGATATAATTAATAATTGCTTTATTAATTCTATACCAACCTCTGTACAGTCTGATGATCTCACAGATTTTTATAGTAAAAACTGTCTGCTAAATAATGTAAGTAAATTTTCATTTATATCTGTTAATGATGCTCAAATTTTGAAATTTCTTAGTAGTATTAAAAGGGGATCCCCTGGATCTGACGGCATCTCTTTGGATATGTTAAGGCTTTGCTGCCCTCATGTGGTCCCATATATTACTAACATCATCAATAGCTGTGTTGAGGTTGGTACGTTTCCTTCTGCTTGGAAAGAGGCTTACGTGAGCCCGTTTCCTAAAATAAAAAATCCATCTTCGGTAACTGATCTTCAGCCAATCAGCATTCTCCCAGTCCTGTTAAAGATTTTTGAAGGTGTTGTGCGTGAACAGCTGATGATATATCTTTCAAATAATAACATTATTCCAATGCACCAGTCAGGATTTAGATCAAGACTGCTGTGAAACTGTTTTTCTTCATATAACTGACAATGTAGTGCGAGCATTGGATAAAAGTAAAGCCACAGTTTTAATTCTTTTGGACTACTCTAAAGCTTTTGATTCTCTTAATCACATAACACTCACATCAATTTTGCATTTTTTTGGATTTAGTGACACTGCAATATTATTAATTAATAGCTACTTGAGTGAGAGAGTTCAGCGAGTTAGAATTTACGACCAGCTTTCCAACCCCATATGCATAAAATCGGGCGAACCTCAGGGCAGTTTATTTGGACCTCTTTTGTATTCAATTTACACAGCTAACCTGTTTTCCTACGTCAAATCTTGTAAAATGCACATGTATGCTGATGATACTGACTTATATTTTTCATTTCCCAAAACTAATGTGAATTCAGCTAAACATGCCGTTAACAAAGATTTGAATTCTTTAGTAAAAGCGTCAGCTAATCACTCTTTAATTCTAAATCCTGAGAAGTGCCAGGCGTTATTATTTTTAAATAATTTTTCACGTGACAGTTTTCCTGATTTTCCCTTAATAATAAACAACAAACCTATTAAATTCTCTGACAAAGCGAAGAATTTAGGAGTTATTTTTATAATAATCGATATTTTCTAAATACTAAAACTAAACTCCTGCTTTGCAATTCAATAGTTCTTTCAAAATTTAACTTTTGTAGTACGCTATATAGTCCTTTTCTTTCATTCATTAACAAGAGAAAGATTCAAAAAATTCAGAATTGATGCTTGCGGCTTGTATATGGTGTTCGACGTGGCCAGCCGATATCACATAAGCTGGGGGATGCTAATTGGTTGGATGGATGTTAGACGGACAGTGCACTCGACTTGTTTATTCCATATAATTATGACTTTGAAATCCCCACCCTACCTATACAATAAATTCATTAGACAAGAACTGGATACGGTAGGAGGAAGGGTCAAAGTAGGAAAAGCCGCAGGAGAGGATGGCATCCCCACGGAAGCTATCAAAGCAGCCATAGAGGCAATACCGGATGTAATGCTCAATGTCTTTAATGAAATACAAAGAGAGCAGAGAGTCCCAGAGGAATGGAAAGAATCGAGAGTCGTGCAACTACCAAAAGGGAAAACAACGCCAGGCGAGGAGCCAAAGGGGTTTAGACCCATTTGTCTACTCAGCACAAAGGCAAAGGCCTATGAAGGGATGGTGAAGATTAGATTAGAGGAGGAGGTAGACAACCATCTGTATCCCCTCCAATTTGGTTTTAGACAAGGAAGATCGACTGTGCAAGTAGCCAAACAGCTTGAGTAAAGGAGCTAGGCCGGTTCTAGCGCAAAATCGATCATTTTTACATGTAAATCTCCATAAGAAAATCTAAGGTCGATTCTGCTCATTTTTGGCTAATTTACCCCCCACCACTCCAAACATGTGACTAGTTACTAGAGTCGTATTATTATAATGATTCAATAGGGGTAAAAGTGTAGTAACTGCCAAAAGTGTATTAGGATTCAATAGGGGTAAAAGGGTCGTAACTGCCAAAAGGGCATTAGGGTTGTATCTCGTAAACTATTAAACAGATTTCAGCGTGTGACGTATCATTGTAAAGGAAATAAACAATAGGATGAGATGCGATGCCAAAATGACCTTAAATAAAGTGCCAAAAAGGCATTATAGCTATATCTCGTAAACAGCTGATCAGATTTCAGCGTGTGACATATCATTGTAAAAGGGAGGAGCATTATGGTGAGATGCGATGTCAAAAGACCTTAAACAAAGTGTCAAAAGGGCATTAGGGTTGTATGTCGTAATCGATTGAACAGTGTCTAATGGTTTTGATACTGGCTGAAACAGTTTATTTAGCGCCTCATCTGCTGATCAGATTTCAGCGTGTGACATATCATTGTAGAAGTAAATGGATTTTGTCATGAGCCGCCGTACTGCAACACTGTGCGCGAACTAAATCTGGCAATGAGGCGAAGAAATGGTAAAATCAGTTTTAAAAACATCGGGTCGGTAGTTAGGTACTGCATGTCTGTGGTCGTGAATTACGCTAAGGGTAGCGCGTTGCTTTATTTTACAATTTAAACGTTAAATTACAAAAATATACCTATACATAAATTATTTAAGCAGAAGTCGCACTAAAAATCAATAAAACCAAATAATATGCTGTCAAAAGTATTCAGAACGTCTGGTTTGTTGCGTTTTATTACAAATAGGTAATTTACGTTAATTGATTATCTATTTTATAGTAATGAATAAGATATTCATAAAATCGTAATACGTCATTAAATGTACACATTAAATAGTCATTAAGTAATAAGAGAGTTAACAGTAATTATTGTAATATAAGGAATTCCTAGAATGAGCAATTGTAATATTTAAATGGAAATGAAAGTTTATTTACAATTATTATGTTGATAATTGTTGAAATTTGGCAGACGTTTTCCTTTTATCAATATTGAGTATCAGTGTATGAATCTTTGACAACTACTTTTTTAAGATTTGCAGGGTCCTATATTAAATACAGTACAACACTCGTGCATGTACACATTTCTTCCTGGACAAGTATAACATCTTACTTCTTTATTTGCCACTAAAACAAACTTATAAAAAATTTAAATCAATATTTTTAAAATGACCCTTGCTTATTGATCTTGATAGATATGTCAAATTTGTCAAGGGTCGTCTTTTAAAACTGAAAATGCCTAACAAAAATGAAAATAATTTGTTTAAAAATAATTCTGAGATTTCGACAACCAGATTGGTTTACAATCGTTTACAACCCAAATCATCAGGTTCGTTATCATCATTGTCCTCGTCTGATGACAAATTAAAGTCTGTATCGCTGTCGTCTTGCAAGGGGATGATCAAATCTTCTACTTGGTCCATTATATGTTCTTTTTGTATATATTCTTCTTCTATTTTTTCTACGTGCGCACAAATTTTTTGCCAGTGCTCATTTGTTACATTGGAAAATTTTTCCTCCGCTAATTTCCAAACGTCGTCCAATTTGAATGTTGTATTGCATGCAGCAACTTCATTTTTTACCAGTGCCCATATTTTTTCTATCGGGTTCAGTTCAGGATGATATGGTGGTAAACGCAATACAGGAATGTTCTGTTGTGCCAAAATTCTATCAATGGCGTACTGCTTGTACGGTGGCTTGTTCGCTTTAATTTTGGAATAGAGCTCGGCCTTCGTTTCCACTTCTTCAAAAAAAATGCCTTTTTCCCTTAACCAGTTCTGCATAGCTAATTTCCTCCACGAGAGATTTGGGTTTGGTTCTACCAAAACATTGTGATATGAGGCATTATCAACAACTAGGACGGATTTTTTTGTTACGTTGACCATAAATTTTTCCTTTAACCATTTGGAGAAATTTTCAAAATTCATCTCATGATGATAGTCGCCCGTTTTGTTCCCAGACTTAAATATGGTTAGTGCACCGGGTACGAAGCCTGATGCACCTCCGGCGTGTAAAATTATAAGTCGCTTTCCTTTGGAAACTGGTGATTTCAAACAGTGATCGGTTCCGTTGGTCCATGCATTGGGTGAAGTGTGGGAACTATGAATATATGTTTCATCACAGTATAAAATGTCTCGTCCCTCCTGTTTGTATTTTTTTAATTTTCTTAGGTACTCTATACGTTTAAATTTTATGTCAGACGTTTCCATTAGTGCTTTTCTGTTGTCTTCTGTTTTTCTCCAACGAAATCCAATTTTTTTCACCAGTCTTCGAAAAGAATCTATCTTTCCTGTAAAATTCACTCCTTCTTCCTTTTTGACCTCTTCAAAAACGGATTTTATTGTGGGCCTTCGTTTGTGGATTGCGGCATAGGAATAAATTATTCTGCGAATAATTTCTTCTTCAAATTGATCAACTGTTCCTTTTGAGGTGGAAGGTTTGTTGATGTGCTTTCTCGGCGACTTGAATTTTTCACCATCTGCTTTTAAGGTACCTTCTTTTATAATACGTTTTACAGTGCTTACTGCAATCCCAGTAGCTTCAGCTACTCTTTCTTGCACTGCATTTAACGGAAACCTAAGTCCATGTTCCTTTTCGTCTTTCATAAATTTATAAACGTTATAAACTATTTCTCGGCCTTGGCTGTGAATCATTCGCTTTGAATTACTCATCGTAAATTCCAGTAAAAAATAAAAAAAAATATATACCTACTTACGATTAAAAATTTTCACACCACTATAATTGCACTTAAAATACACTATATATTGTCTTTACAACGTCTTGTAAAATTATTAACTACAAACTATAACTATTCCACACCCTTATAACAACAAACTAAACTAAAACTTACAACTACATAAAAACAACCACAACACTAATTAAGCGCGTTACCCAAAACGATAAAAACAAATTCAGTAACTGACAAGTGCTGACAATCTTGATCTGATCGGGGTAAGAATTGAAATTCAAATGGCGATGTTTTCAACTCCGGTTGTATACTGTCCGCGTACGTAATTTCGTTGTTTGCGCATCTGTGACGTAGAGCTCATGACAAAATCCACTAACTCTAAAAGGGAGGAGCCATATGGTGAGATGCGATGTCAAAAGACCTTAAACAAAGTGTCAAAAGGGCATTAGGGTTGTATGTCGTAATCGATTGAACAGATTTCGTTGTGTGACATATCATTATAAAGAGAATAAGCGATAGGGTAAGCTGGCGCATTAAAAAGTCCGTATTGACATTGTCAAAAGGGCATTAGGGGTATAAGGTCCAAACAGATTTCTTCGTATAATATCCTTGGAACAGTAAAATGACTCACCAGATATCTCCTTCATCACATGATATAAAACAAAAATAATTTTTCAAACACTTACAATACAAATAATAACAACTGTACATTTACTACCGCACCAGATAAATTTGTTGTAAGTAAATAAAAACCGCGAGTTTAATAGTAATAGAAACCCAGTCTATGTGTTAATTGGTATTCCTATATGTATATAAAAACCAGGACTGCTGTCATGTTATCAGTCACACAGTTGAAAGTCATTTAAATTGAATTTTTCTGCGCATCTTTATCATTCTAATTCATCTCTTGATTAATGGTGTCGAGCCACTAGCTATTAGAGTGAGGTTATGCGTATTTCATATTTTTTTTGAAAAAAAAAATAATTTTCCTTATTATCGTAGCCCATCTCTCGATCCAAACGACTGCTGGCTACAGCTACTTGCCATAATGTCACGCGCTTTGATTTATTTAATTCTTTAGTTTAGAATATTTTATTTTGTCAAAGAATTCCTTTAACTATAAACCTAAACCTGTTTCAAAAGAAATTATACTAAGTATAATAAATTGTAATTGTTTTTTAAATATAAATAAAAGTAGAATGATGGATGATGCAATACTTTTTAAAATTACGCAATATTACGTAATTAAGATTCTTTTAATCTGTTTATTCAAGTTTATGAATAATTTTTGTAAACATTTTTTAACAATTTCGTACTTTATCACTAAGTATCAATCGTTATTTCTTTACCGGCTACATATATTTAATTACAGACATGTGATAGCGAGAAATGAATTGTCTCAGGTTAAATTAAACATTAATTCTATTAACTTAGAGTGAACCTAACGTTAGTTAAATCATCGTTATAAAATATATAAAATATTTTTTTAATATAGGAGTGGGGTAAATAAAAAAGAATTAATTCTAACACAATATATATTCACAAAATAACTATGGAATCAAAAACCGGAGCTATGCAAAATACAATTAAATAAAATAACACCATAAAAAGGAATGAAATAAATCTAATATAAAGGTACCTACATATAAAAAAACATAAACATAAGGTTATATAACAATGGATAAGTGTATAATAATATATTACAACAAATAAAAACAATCAATAGATTTAATGGTAATCTCTTCATATATTAGCTGTTTTTTCACATACCGTTGCTGGAGCCAGTTGTAGGTATTGCACAAACTGTAGGTACTGGTTAGATTTAATGGTTGCTGTCCTTTCGTAGACCATTGCTTGAACCATTAGATATTTGCAAAAACTGTGCTGGGTAGATTTAATGGTATCGTAAAGCCATTGCTTAAACCATTCGCTAATTGTAAAAGCAGTATCTACTGATTTAAAATAAAAAGCAATAAAAAAAATAATAAACATCGATAATTTTTTTAATAATTAATCAACATCCATTGCTACATCTATTTTGGGCTTAATAGAGTAATGACCCCAAGGCAAAGTTTCATCGGTCCCCGGCACTAGGTATCTTTTGTCGTCATCAGAGCTAAGAGCAATTTTTTGCTGTTCTAGAGAAAAAACATGATGATTCTTGGATTGTATAAGGTTTTGTACAGCAGTCTTTTGTTTAGTTGTTTCTAGACACTCAATGTAGTCATCGAAAGTAATTTTTGTCTTTACAACAGATGATTTGACACCTTTAGCTTTTTTAGTTACTCCATAATTTAATAAAAAGGTTAAACACAGAAATAATATAGAAAAGTATAAATAACCACAGACAATGTAACCAAATTAAAAATGGAGACCAAAGATTTGTAAATTTTGTTTTAAAGTTTAATTTTTAAATTATTCATACTACTTGATATCGAAAATACTTCAAGAGGAGTAGTAAGGATGCATCAGCACCATCAAAAATAATGCAATAATTAATTTTATTTTTCTATTTAAACTTCTGTATTAAAAGATGTAAATTATCATTTTTTACACATAAAATTCGACTGGTTGATAAACAGCAGCAAAAATATTATAGTTGTTTACTTAAAAAATAACGTAGGTATTTACTAACAAAACCTCTACAATTCTATTTTTTCTAGGATTGATATTCCACAAGATTGGTAAAAATAATCTGAGTAATTGGTTAAAAGAAAATTTTAAGAAATGATACAAGTAGCACTAGTAATACTTATTGGATTAAAATATTTATATTAAATAGTATGATTTAATAACGTTATTCAAAAGGTGTAACGTTGGGGTAGTCATATCATTGTAAATTGAAAGGTTTTTGCAAGTTGTAACATGAATAAGGTATGACGTACAAAATTCTCTCTTAATTAAATATTCCGTAAATTTCATAATTAGATCTTAATTATATTTTGATTGTTGTAAGAATTCCAAATCGATAATTGTATCGTATAAAAGAAATGTAAATTAAACTCATAATCATTACTAAAGTTAATGCTAAACTAATAGTTTAACGTTATGCCAAATTATTTTTATAAATAAAAGTTTTTAAAAGAATTTTCCAAACAGAAAAGAACATTTTAAGTGAGTCTTTTCAAAGGTAATAGCAAAACGAAAAGAAAATTTGTGTGTTGTTTAAGTGGAACTATTATTAATATAATTAAGGTAAGCATAGTATAATATTATTCTATATTTTACATACACTATTTTTATGTTTAAAAACTTATTTATTTTTCATATATATTTTTTCATATTAACTTTCACTGTCTATATATTTTTTTTTTGCTTATTAAATTATTCTATATTCCATTTTTTGTTTTATACACTTGTTTATTATTAACTTACCTACACTAAAAATATATAGCTTTATACTTATTTAATTATTATTAATAATAATAGTTCTTTTTATAATTAACTTGTATTTTATTAAATTGATGATGAGTAGGAAAGTTTTCCGGAAGGAAAAACCCGTAAAATTCTCCGAATTATAGAAAATTATCCCATAACTAACGCAAAAATTTCTCATTTTAAAGTGTCTAATAAATGTTTTTTTTTTATTTGACCTGTTTCTCAAAAAAACTTATCTGGATTCATAAACTCAACAATTTGCTTGCTAAAGTCATTTGTTTTTCTACTGTTGAGTTTGGTAAATATGTACCTACGTTTTTTTCTACAGATGTGTAAATGTAAAGGTAAATGTCTTTGTTTCGAAGATTATGAAAGAGAAAAAGAACAACAAGCAGAGATTGATAAGAGGGTGTTGGAGAATTGCACGTGTGTAGGTGGTTGCGTATGCTTATCGGATGACGAATTGTTTGATTTGGATCAGTCCGAAGAAATTCCGGGAATGCCCATCTCAACTCCTGAAATAAATCCTGTAAGAATTAAAACATCTAATAAAAATTCTTAAAAGTAAAATCTTAGTTTGAATAATATGGGTCTCTTTTCATGTCTACGTCGATGAGTTATTTCTAGTTTTGTGGTTTTTAACATTGTATAAACCCTATCACGATCTAACTGGTTGTTGTAAAAGTCCCTAATATATTTTTATCAAATTTTGATTACAAACATAATGGTTATATACTGCTTTTAAAAAGACACCCTATATGGTCAATAAAAGATACTGATAAAGGTCGCCAAAAGATACCTGAAGAGTCAATAAAAGATACTAATAAATAATTATATACTATCTTTGTATGTTCAGTCTTCAATACGATTAAAAATTTGGTATATTCTATAATTTTAGCATATTCTAAATTTATATATCAGACGTGTCTTCTTAAATTTTCGGAAATTATTCCCACCTGTAAATTTTTAAATTAACCAGGTTAGCAAATACTACTTTTCATACAGAAAATCTTTTTCTTGGAAATTTTAAGACATATCACCACTCTTTTATATTTTTAAAGTGCAAACTAAATCCCTTCTTTTACGTGTGTCTTCAAAGTATAATTGGATAGTTAAATCGTTGAAAATTTTGACTTTTTAAATATATTGATATTTTTTTGAAAAATTATGTGTCTGTTGAGATTATTTTAAACTTTGTGTTATTTTGAGTATTATAAACTACCCTTTCTACAAACTTTACTAAACATGGCAAGCAACTAGTCTGAGTTTTCCTTAAAAAATACCTTCACATTGCTTGCTGTTAAGAAAATTTTGTTCAAACTAAACAGGTTTAGTGAGATAAAAAAAATTATTAAATGTTTATAATAAGTTATTGATATGGTATAGTGAATAATAAAAGTTTACCATAATTACTACATTGACATTTTATAAATAATTGTTCCAGTTTCTTATTAGGTATCACAGAATGTTGTAAAATGGTCTCTTACAATCGTTACGAGTTTTTTTATATGAAGCGCTCTGCTTAAAGGAATGTTAACAAATGAATTCTCTATTTTAACTTTGGAGTATGACGTTGCTTTTACGTTTCTGGTAACGTCCGTGATTCTATGTATCTTTCTGTTGCCCTTACGCTCTGCTACGCTGTGCTACGCTCTGCTACACACTGCTACTCTCTGCTACACACTGCTACTCTCTGCTACACACTGCTACTCTCTGCTAAGCACTGCTCTGATGCTATGTTGTCTACTGCTTCACAATGCTCTGATGTCTTACGACTGGTTAACGACTGTCTTACGGCTACCTTACGATTAGTTAACGATTATCTTACGACTAGTAAACGATTGGTTTACGACTGCGGCCATATTGATAACGGTTATCGTTTGATATAGATGCTTTTTATTAAAGACATTGGTTTTATCAAGGGTCGTCCTAGTACAGTAAAAGTAAAGTATTTTTATTGTGGACGCTTTGAGACTAGCTACGTTAAACATGTTACAATAATTTTTTATTTTTATTGGTTGAGGCCCCTTTTGGTAGTCAACTTTTTCTGTCACTAGTACACATTAGTTATCTTTACGAAGGGATAAATAAACTTAGGGATTCGGTAAGACAAATCTACAAAGTTATTTGTTATTTCTATGTTTTTTTTAAAACATTTAAAAATTAATTTTATATTTTTCCTTTGTAATTTGGTACATTCTGAATTTAACATTTCTTCTGAAACTATTCCGAAATTGTTTAAACTTGTTTTAAATTAATCAAATACTACTTTTCTAAATCTTTTTCAATCAAAATTTTAAACCACTCCCCTTTTTCATATTATAAACCCTTTCCAATTTATTTTGAACTATTTAGGCTAATTGATCAGACGTGCGCCTTTAAAACCAATTAGTGAGTTAATTTTTTTAAAAATTTGGTTATTTTAAGATGGTTTTAAAAATTTCTTGTAAATTTGAGTATTGTTTTTTCTTTAGACTGCCCCAGGTTGTTACTACATCGTTAAAGATCAATTACGGAATGTAATCATTTGATTCTTTAAGTAATTTATTTCTTTATCTCCGTAGATTTTTAAATATATTCCTGAAATTAAAATAAGTTCCAAATAATATCACATCTTATCATTTAATACATCATATATCTTTAAGTCAAATGTTTCATGAAAACAAAAAAAACATTCAAGTTCTTTTTAAACATATACGTTATTTTCTTCTTAAGGCGGGTTTCCATCTAAGGTAATATTTTAAATAAAACAAGAAACTTTTTAAAACTAGTGTGTAATGTAAAGAGTTCTATCATAAAGAAATACAACTTATTTTCTTATAATTCCTAGATTTTCTAATTCTTGAATAATCTTGGTAGTTTCCTCATGCGAACCTCCATTGTTGTACAAACTTCTTAGATGATCCACTAATATATTTAGGTAGGTCATTCTAAGAATAGTATTTAGACCATACTTCGTTCGATAGTTTTAATTTTTTTTTATGTTCTTATTTCTTGTTCAGAATTTTTTTTAATTCTGTTTAAATGTTGTTCAGCTTTTCTACTTTTTGTTCAGTAATTTTTAATAACTCTGGTTTTATACTGTTTATTGGCTTTAATCCTAAATATTCCAAGGAAAATCCCAAACCCCTTTTTTCTGGCAGCTTAGCTGAACAACGTCTTCTTCTTATATATAGAGGTTTAATAACATTTTCATACTTCTCTTTGCATCCTTTATGTTTAAGATATCCTTGAGAATTATGGTGAACGCTCGTTAACTCTAATATATGTTTGTATATATGATGGTCACATTCAGTGTAATTTTTCGGTTTCTTATAAAAAATCAATTCATTCAATCCTAAGGTATTCTTAAATTTTTTTCTCACCAACAATAATACTTTCCCCATTAAAGCACAGATCTTTATCACCCAATCCCCACTTCGCCAATTTCCAATCATATTCTGACCCATATACTCTATCAATTTTATTTGAATCTTTCTAGTATTTTTTATGAAAGGGATTATTAAAATCTACAACATTAGTATCTCGATCTTTGGTTATGGTTATTCCTTTATCATCATTCATATTAGTTAAGTCAGCATATTTTATTGATACGTTTTTTATCAGTTCTTCTACTGAATAGGTTGATGTCATCTTAACAAATGATTAGTTTGCACTAGGTTAGTTTAATTTATTATCTATATGTAGTAATCTAGTTTATAATATGGTCAATATGTATTCATTTATTGATCCTTTTATTAACTATAAACGATTATAACTGATCTATTGAGGGACTATGACTGGTATATTAAGGGATTATTTGTATCGTATGACTGACGTATGACTGACATATGACTAACGTATGACTGATGTATGACTGATGTATGACTGATGTATGACCGACGTATGACTGACTTATGATTGACGTATGAATGATGTATGACTGATGTATGACTGACCTATGACTGGTTTATAATTGGTCTATTAACGAATCATAAGTGGTATCTAAAGGGATAGCGTGTGTTCTATGAAGGCATTATAGCGTTAATAAAGGTTCTATGGTAGGTTTATGAAGCAGTAGTAATGAATCATTGAATCTGTTAATAATTTAGTTGAACTGATACCATCCGTTTGCGTCTATATGTAGTATATGTAGTCTTTAACCCAAATATTGATATGTCTTTTAAACTAGAACCTTAATGTATTTTTAAATAAAACACCATACTTTCACATATACCTTTATTAAAAACTTAAAATTTTACTATACATATACATTAAAACTGCTTCAATGTTGTTTACCGTACGCTATCACGAAAAACGTTGTAAATATGATAGCTTCTAATAATGAAGTAGTGATAAAGATTTTATCTCTTAATCTTTCGAAAAACTTAAGTGTTTATCGTGTAATCTCCATACTGCCAGCTTCCAATCCTATTAAATCTTAATCTTACCAATATTTTAATGATTCTAAATCATGTAGTTCTAGTTTCTATCGTCTTTATAAATTAGATTTTATTGTTTACTTTCATTTAAAGTGGGAAATATTCACAAATATGTGTTGTATGCTTCCCGAATACCTAACGAGCGCTATTAAATAGCGCTGTCACTTTGACGTCTTCTACCATTGCATTGAATAACATTTCTTCTCTAATTCCATATATTTTCTGATAACATAAGTAGCAACAAGTCTCAAAATCATAATAATTAATGCCTTTTCTATCTTCTCTCATAGTGCTTCCAACTGCCCATCCTATGTTCACATTACAAATTACGCACAATTCTTTCATCTGAGGTTTACATTTTGAACAGCAGCAGGGTCTTCCCCAATCACAGTCTCTGGACATGTTGTTTCTCTGAATGTCTCGTTCAAACTAATTAAAGTGAATAGTTTATGATACTTAAGTAGAACTGCTATTTATTTTAAGATTTTGTTTTTTTTGTTATATTTTTAGAATCAGTAAATTATTGATCACTTTTTACATGTATTCTTATGACAAACTGCGTACGTTTTTGAATCTTAAGGGGGCCTTTTTTAACTGACATCGATCTAACCATAACCGTTCAGTCTTCGGTCCGACTAAAAGTTTACTTTATACCCTTCACACAATCAGTTTCATTATTCTGAATTCCTCGACTGTAGAGAGTTCGCTTGTATAGTCTCTTAAGCAATTTAACCTTGACTTAAAAATAACATTTTACTCTATTCCAGATATTAATTTTACTCTGACGCAGCATTAGTCAGGAGACTCAAATTTTATTGGATTTATTTAAGTAAGTATTTTTTGTAGATTTATTATTATCTATATTACACAAATTTTTCTCTTTATTTCAGTTATCAGTTAACGCTAAGCCTAGTTGGTTAGTTGTGCCAAGTATTGCAAGTTGTATATCATCATCGATTTTCTAAAATGCTAATTAAAATTATTAACTATATCGCCACCATTTTGGGGTTAATAACCTCTAGTTATGATGAGCAGCAAGCTATAGAAGGTCTTATACAATGTTTAAAAGCTACAAAGAAAATTCGATATGCGTTAAGGTCTGCCACATCAATTGGAGAAAAGCAAAAACTAGAAGCACAACTTCGAGAAGTGAAATCGTTACGAGCCCTATTAAAAGCTCAACAGAAAAAAGGGGCAGGGCTTATGAGTAGAAACGAGACTGCGTACAGAAGAGTACATTGGGATGATACATCCTCTGCATTTACTTCAAGAATTCGAACAGGAGTCATATCCAATCTTAAACATAAAGATCCAGTCGCTTTTTTGCAGGACTGTAAAGCACTGTTCAAACGAAGAATTCAAAACGCTCTCAAGAAAGATGAATCAGTTAAAGTTAACATGGTGTTTTGTGGAGAATTTGAAATAGCTAAAGGCGAAAAGATCCTCAATGAAAATAAATATTTCACCACATCAAACTCTGCTATATATAAAACAACTAATATAGATAACTGGTTTGATGAAAAAGTTTCGGATCCTATCCTAAAAGAACTCGAAGAATTCCAGGAGCGTGACAGTGGGTGGGCCTTAAAACGAATTATTAACTTAGGTATAAACATAAATAAATTTATACCTCAACTTGGTTCATCATTTATTGAACTACCGCCTCAAATTATAAAAAAGAAAGCATGCATCAATGTTAAAAATGATGATCAAGCGTGTTTTGCTTGGGCAGTTACATCAGCTTTGTATCCAGTTGATAAAGATCCTCAAAGAACAAATAAATATCCTCAATATTCAGAAGTATTAAAATTAAGAGGAATCCAGTTTCCTATGACTATCAAGCAGATTCCAAACTTTGAAAAACAAAATAATATTTCTGTAAATATTTACATATTGAAGAAATATAAAAAGGATTTTACAACCCTTCCAACATATCTGACAACTGAAAAGAAAGATAAGCACGTAAATTTACTTCTTATTTAAGATGACTATTCTAATCCAACTAGATATCATTATGTTTGGATAAAAAATCTTTCTAGACTTTTATCTAGCCAACTAAGTCAGAAGAATCATAAAAAATATTTTTGTGATAGATGTTTACATTACTTTAGTTCTGACAGTAAACTTGCTAAACATGTCGAAGACTGTATAAAAAGGAATGATACAGCTATTAGGATGCCTGAAGAGGATAAAAAGATGCTCAAATTCAAAAACTTTCAAAACAAAATAAAAGCCCCATTTACTGTATATGCTGATCTTGAGAGCGTTCTAAAACCGTGCGCGGAAAAGACCGCATACCAAGAACACATCCCTGCAGCCGTTGGATATTTTTTTAAATGTTCATATGATGATTCTCTCTCTTTTTATCAATTATATAGAGGATCTGATTGCATGCAGTGGTTTGCTGATGAGATGAATCAGCTTGCAGAGGATGTTTCAACCGTATTTTTATGTCGATATGATATACATATGACTCCACAGCAAGAGAGTGATTTTCAAGCATCCACATGTTGTCATATTTGTCAGCAGCCGTTTAAACTTGGGGAGAAAAAAGTGAGGGACCATGACCACTTAATTGGAGAAAATAATTATCGAGGGGCTGCACATAATGACTGTAATGTGAATTACAAAGACACCCATACAATCCCCGTTATATTTCATAACTTAAGTGGTTATGATGCATATTTTTTGATAAAAGATATCGCTACTCGCATGAAGGGAAATGTAGACTTGTTGCCTCTCACTAAAGAAAAATATACTTCTTTTACAAAGCATGTTAATGAATCCCGAATAATTTTTAGATTTATAGACAGTTTCCGGTTTATGGCCTCTTCTCTTGATAAATTATCATCTTATTTAACTGAATTTCCAAATCTTAAATCCCAGTTTTATAATACTCCGGAAGAACAATTTAATTTATTAACAAAGAAAGGAGTAATGCCATATGATTACATTGACAGTTTTGATCGCTTCAATGAATCCTGTTTACCACCTCAAGATGCTTTTTATAATAAATTAGAAGATAAACCTTGCCCCAAGCGTCTATATAAAAGAGCTCAAGAAGTTTGGACAATTTTTAACTGTACTACTTTAGGAGATTATGCTGATTTGTATATGAAAACCGATATACTACTTCTAGCGGATGTTTTTGAGCAGTTTAGAATAAGCTGTATTAAAACGTATGAACTAGATCCAGTCCACTATTTCACGCTACCTGGATTTACTTGGGATGCTATGTTAAAATATACTGGTCAAGAACTAGAGTTGCTGACTGATCCTGATATGTTTTTATTTGTTGAGCGAGGTATTCGAGGTGGTCTTAGTCAAGTTTGCTCTAAAAGAAGAGCTCATGCAAACAACAAATATATGCAGAATTTTGATTCAATGAAACCCGAAAGTTATCTGATGTACTTCGATGTTAACAATCAATATGGATGGGCGATGTCTCAGTATTTACCATATGGCGCATTTGAATGGGTGGATACAAATATTGATGTTACCACTATTGCTAATGATAATGGCGATGGCTACATGCTTGAAGTGGACTTGGAGTATCCACATGATTTACACGATAGACATAAAGATATTCCTTTCTGCCCAGAACATATCAATCCTAAAACCATGAAACCGTCCACTACAACTAAAGAAATTACTAAATTGATGGCTACACTAAATAATAAAACCAAATATGTCATTCATTACCAAGCTCTTAAACAGGCTATAGCACATGGGTTAAAGGTAACAAAAATACATAGAGTATTGAAATTTAAGCAGTCACCATGGTTAAAACCTTATATTGACCTAAACACCGCCCTTCGAACAGCTGCCAAAAATGATTTTGAAAAGAATTTATTTAAGTTAATGAACAATGCTGTGTTCGGCAAAACTATGGAGAATGTACGAAAGAGGGTTGATGTAAAACTTCTTACTGAATGGGAAGGTCGATATGGTGCTCAATCTTACATATCCAAACCCGAATTTAAGAACAGTACGATATTTAAAGAAAACTTGGTTGCTGTGGAGATGTATAAATTACAAATTTACCTAAATAAGCCTATATATGTAGGGCAATCGATACTGGACCTGGCAAAAACCACTATATATAGCTTTCATTACGATTATCTGCTTAAAACATTTGGAGAAGACTGCACAGCTTTCTACACGGATACAGACAGCATAGGGGTGGAAATATTGAGAAAAGACCCATATACCCTTATGAAAAATAATTGCCACCACTACTTTGATACATCAGACTATCCTCGAGATAATACATATGGAATACCACAGTTAAATAAGAAAGTTCTGGGTATGATGAAGGATGAAAATAATGGGCGGATAATGACTGATTTTGTTGGATTGCGATCTAAATTATATAGCACAAAAGTTGCAACTACAGAAGATGAGTTGCAAAACCTAAAAAAGAAATTAAAAGCTGAGGAATTTGACGATGATGAAATCCAACAAATTTTATTAAATTATGGTGTAACTAAAAAAGCTAAAGGTGTCAAATCATCTGTTGTAAAGACAAAAATTACTTTCGATGACTACATTGAGTGTCTAGAAACAACTAAACAAAAGACTGCTGTACAAAACCTTATACAATCCAAGAATCATCATGTTTTTTCTCTAGAACAGCAAAAAATTGCTCTTAGCTCTGATGACGACAAAAGATACCTAGTGCCGGGGACCGATGAAACTTTGCCTTGGGGTCATTACTCTATTAAGCCCAAAATAGATGTAGCAATGGATGTTGATTAATTATTTAAAAAATTATCGATGTTTATTATTTTTTTTATTGCTTTTTATTTTAAATCAGTAGATACTGCTTTTACAATTAGCGAATGGTTCAAGCAATGGTTTTACGATACCATTAAATCTACCCAGCACAGTTTTTGCAAATATCTAATGGTTCAAGCAATGGTCTACGAAAGGACAGCAACCATTAAATCTAACCAGTACCTACAGTTTGTGCAATACCTACAACTGGCTCCAGCAACGGTATGTGAAAAAACAGCTAATATATGAAGAGATTACCATTAAATCTATTGATTGTTTTTATTTGTTGTAATATATTATTATACACTTATCCATTGTTATATAACCTTATGTTTATGTTTTTTTATATGTAGGTACCTTTATATTAGATTTATTTCATTCCTTTTTATGGTGTTATTTTATTTAATTGTATTTTGCATAGCTCCGGTTTTTGATTCCATAGTTATTTTGTGAATATATATTGTGTTAGAATTGATTCTTTTTTATTTACCCCACTCCTATATTAAAAAAATATTTTATATATTTTATAACGAGGATTTAACTAAGGTTCACTCTAAGTTAATAGAATTAATGTTTAATTTAACCTGAGACAATTCATTTCTCGCTATCACATGTCTGTAATTAAATATATGTAGCCGGTAAAGAAATAACGATTGATACTTAGTGATAAAGTACGAAATTGTTAAAAAATGTTTACAAAAATTATTCATAAACTTGAATAAACAGATTAAAAGAATCTTAATTACGTAATATTGCGTAATTTTAAAAAGTATTGCATCATCCATCATTCTACTTTTATTTATATTTAAAAAACAATTACAATTTATTATACTTAGTATAATTCCTTTTGAAACAGGTTTAGGTTTATAGTTAAAGGAATTCTTTGACAAAATAAAATATTCTAAACTAAAGAATTAAATAAATCAAAGCGCGTGACATTATGGCAAGTAGCTGTAGCCAGCAGTCGTTTGGATCGAGAGATGGGCTACGATAATAAGGAAAATTATTTTTTTTTTCAAAAAAAATATGAAATACGCATAACCTCACTCTTATAGCTAGTGGCTCGACACCATTAATCAAGAGATGAATTAGAATGATAAAGATGCGCAGAAAAATTCAATTTAAATGACTTTCAACTGTGTGACTGATAACATGACAGCAGTCCTGGTTTTTATATACATATAGGAATACCAATTAACACATAGACTGGGTTTCTATTACTATTAAACTCGCGGTTTTTATTTACTTACAACAAATTTATCTGGTGCGGTAGTAAATGTACAGTTGTTATTATTTGTATTGTAAGTGTTTGAAAAATTATTTTTGTTTTATATCATGTGATGAAGGAGATATCTGGTGAGTCATTTTACTGTTCCAAGGATATTATACGAAGAAATCTGTTTGGACCTTATACCCCTAATGCCCTTTTGACAATGTCAATACGGACTTTTTAATGCGCCAGCTTACCCTATCGCTTATTCTCTTTATAATGATATGTCACACAACGAAATCTGTTCAATCGATTACGACATACAACCCTAATGCCCTTTTGACACTTTGTTTAAGGTCTTTTGACATCGCATCTCACCATATGGCTCCTCCCCTTTACAATGATATGTCACACGCTGAAATCTGATCAGCAGATGAGGCGCTAAATAAACTGTTTCAGCCAGTATCAAAACCATTAGACACTGTTCAATCGATTACGACATACAACCCTAATGCCCTTTTGACACTTTGTTTAAGGTCTTTTGACATCGCATCTCACCATAATGCTCCTCCCTTTTACAATGATATGTCACACGCTGAAATCTGATCAGCTGTTTACGAGATATAGCTATAATGCCTTTTTGGCACTTTATTTAAGGTCATTTTGGCATCGCATCTCATCCTATTGTTTATTTCCTTTACAATGATACGTCACACGCTGAAATCTGTTTAATAGTTTACGAGATACAACCCTAATGCCCTTTTGGCAGTTACGACCCTTTTACCCCTATTGAATCCTAATACACTTTTGGCAGTTACGACACTTTTACCCCTATTGAATCATTATAATAATACGACTCTAGTAACTAGTCACATGTTTGGAGTGGTGGGGGGTAAATTAGCCAAAAATGAGCAGAATCGACCTTAGATTTTCTTATGGAGATTTACATGTAAAAATGATCGATTTTGCGCTAGAACCGGCCTAGCTCCTTAACTAGCTTGTGGACAGAGCCAAGCACAGCGAGGCCAAGTGGATAGCGGCGGTAGCAATAGATGTTAAGAACGCTTTTAACACAGCTTCGTGGGTTACTATCATAGATAGCATGGAGGAAAAATGGGTAGGAGGAAGTCTGCGGAACATCGTGGACTCCTACCTGTCGGATAGAAAAATCACCATAGACAAGGGACTCAAGCAAGGACTGAGCATGGGAGTACCACAGGGATCGGTATTAGGCCCCCTGAATCCATAACACTCCACCACAAGACATTTCATCACGCGACATCTCCTCACGGACATTTCATCACGGCGACAATTCATCACTGCGACTTTTCATCACATCCCAATTCATCATTTGGACAACTTTATTCATCACAAAAAATATTTATCACACCAATTTGAAACAATTCATAGAAAATAAAAGCGGAAATTACCAAATTGGCAATTTCAATATTTATTGAGTGTTCTTATCTCACTTATTCAATGTTATTATTCTTATAGCTACATTACCTTCCATTTACCTTTATTATGTGATTAGCAGTACCTATGTAGAAAGGAGTGAAAGGACGGGTAATTACTTAAAAATATACATAAAAAGGATCAGAACGATTTCGTTATTCGATTTCATTCTGACAATTTTAGAAAATAACATGCCAGTTGGATACACAGGTAAAAGTGAGTTAAGCAAAAATAGTATATTGCTTTACGAGCAAGGAATGATACTCATTCGGCAGGCGAATGCTGCAAATCGTACAAGTGGGAAATGAGTTATTCCTTGCGAGTCAAACACTATACTTCTTCTACGGTTATACCACATAATAATACAATAATTCAAAATTAAATCAAATACAAAACAAAACATAACGATAAAAGTTATATTATTTAAGTAAAATTTACTATTATTTACAGTTATCATACCTTAAATTTATTTGTTAATTCAGAAAAATAAGCTAAAAGCACAGTTTCTGAAACGGAATTTGTTGCCTTTTTCTTTTGCAAGGTCACGAAACTTTCACATGCATTCTGGTACTTATGTTTTGAAATTTCGGGAATTAAATTCTGACAAGCTTCGTTTGCCGCTTTTCTCATTTCAGCAGGAGTTAATTCTAATTCATTTTCATCACTACTTAACATTTTAACTTAAATAACCATCTAATTTAAATAATGTATTAAAAACTATCTGTTGTACCTGTCACTTCTTTATTACTGTCAACCTGTAATGTTAGTCAAATATATGAATACCTACATGATTGTCACAGTATACTCGATTAAGTTAAAACAATAAAGAAATGAACACTTTGTGTTATCAGATAAAGAAATGAGATATTTCTTTATTAGATATAACAACGTACCCCATTTCTTTAGAGATTACTGTCAAAAAATGATACATTTTTATAATAACCGTAGAAAAATTTATTTTGTACATGTTTATTTTGTATAAAATGATCAAAACGTTTATATATTAGGGAACATATTGTCAAAATAAAATTATATACAACACTATTTTGTACCACTTAAAACAGATATGACACTGTTCTAAGTGCGCTGAATTCTAAGTTTTAGTGATTTGTACTTATTCCTCATTGGAATGCGTTGTCCAGATACATATTGTGTGCTACTTCGGTTTCTTTCACCAGACCACTGAAGAAAGTCCACATTACAGGATGTGCACACTAAAAAAGTGATTGCAAGCCATTCTGCCAACCCTCAATGCAATTAGTAGTCCTTGCTAATTCATCAACAGCTGCTTGCCGGTGATTCCATATGCGAGTTGGAAACAAAGGTTCTCTTCTTTTTCCTCCACGTAGTTGGCGACCACGAATAAATGTATTTCAAAATAGGATAACAATTCTTCTACATCCTGGCGATCGTCTGGGAATGTCTCTGACACTTCAAAAAATGCATCCTCGATCTCATCCAGTGGAAGTAGCGATAGAGCACATAACATTTTTGTACTTGTGGCTACGTTGTCTGTGTTGCTCTCATACATGTGTTTTAGGCCGAGGCTCCCAACTTTTCGTAAGATGACCTGAGAGAGATGAAAAAAGCATCCTGATATTTGAGCCGTGGGGAATACTGCCTGGAAGGAGTTCATTGCTGCCATTTCAAAATCGGTGAGACTTCGTGTAGGAGCTGTTTCTGGTATTAGATCCTTCAATGCGCTAAACAGCTTTGTATAAATTTTTTGGGATTTTCCTGGTAGTAAAGCTAAATTACAAGGCCACGAAGTACTCTCTGCCTGGACGTAAATGCTGTAAAGTTGAAAAAACAAATCTGGAACCACTTTGAAAGTCCCGTCAGCTATCCAGCAGGTTTTTCTTTCTAAAAGCCGCAGCAGGTCGGTTTTACCTAATATAATTATTCTCTCATTGTTTTCCCTGCCAAAATCGAAAAGTATGTATGGTAAAAACTTTTCCGGGATTTCAAATCTCATATCCTTTTGTACAGGTGCACAGTTCTCAGCCTTTCTACTTCTTTGTAGAGTACGTTGAAGAGTGGTTTTCTTTGGCAAGCATACCTTAACTCCATCCGACAGATCTTGCGTGATTTTAGCCATAGCTCGCTTTGGTATCATACAAGGTTGAGCCATCAACTCTTTCATTTCCGCAATGGCTTTACCAACCAACGGCTGAAATGGTTGGATATCGTGCGTGTGATCGGTAGGATGGCGTACAATTCTAGTCCCTCTTGTATGCAAGATTGACTTGCATTTTGCAGCTTGATATTGTCTACAGCGCCAATGTGTAATACCTTCACTTGTCACTCGGTGTTTCACGTATTCACGAGACCCGTGTATCAGCGTCTGACCTCCTCGAGAAATTGATGCAAACGAAAATGTTTCGTTTTCCATTTCCACGTGTTTTCGAAAAATTTAGAAGTGAAATGTAAGTTCGCGAGTGTCAGAAAATACTGAATAATTTTAAAATTTTGGCCTGTATTTATTTAGAAAATACAACCTTCTTTACCTGTTAAATTGACTCTATTTATCTTTTAATCTTTTAATAAGCATCCGATTCTGTGAAAGGGCGCAGTCAATCTAATCGTTTACACTACAGGTATATTTTTAAGTAATTACCCGTCCTTTTTACATAAGTACTGCTAATCACATAATAAAGGTAACTGGAAGTTAATGTAGCTTTAATAATAATAACATTGAATAAGTGAGATAAGAACAGTGAATAAATATTGAAAAATGCCAATTCGGTAATTTTCGCTTTTATTTTCTAGGAATTTCAAATAAGTATGATAAATATTTTTGTGAAGAATAAAGTTGTCTAAGTGATGAATTGGGGTGTGATGAAAAGTCATAGTGATGAATTGTCGCTGTGATGAATTGTCCGTGATGAGATATCGCGTGATGAAATGTCGTGTGGTGGAGTGTCGTGCTACCAGGCCCCCTATTGTGGAATATAATGTATGATAACTTGCTGGAAGAAAGATGGGGAAGAGGTACAATAGCGATCGCCTTCGCAGACGACCTCATTCTACTAATCAAAGGGATGAATGAGGAACAACTGATTGAAAGAGCAAACGATGCTATAGAGCAAACAGCGCAATGGATGGAAGATCACAATTTAGAAATAGCGGCCGAAAAGACAGAGACCATTATTATGAAAGGGCCAAGAAACCGGAGGAATATACAGTTCAGGGTAAGAAAAAAGGACATGGAGCACCGGCGGTCAATGACAAACTAAGGTTTGGGAGACATGTCGAGTACTGTGCAAAGAAAGCGGAGGAAAGGATGTCCACCCTGGAGAGATTAATGCCGAACGTCAGGGGGCCCAAATATAAGAAGAGGATGGTGCTGTATGGAGTAGTTCAGTCTATTCTACTCTATAAAGCTCCGGTATGGCATACAGCCATCTCGGTAGTGAAGTACAAGAATAGACTGAACAAGGCACAGAGAAAAGCCCTACTCAGGTTAATAAGCGGATACAAAACGGTAAGTACTGAAGTAGTGCAAGTGATAGCTGGGACCCCGCCAGCAGACACGTTGGCAAGAGAAAGGGCGAAGCTATTTGCCCGAGAAGACGGAAACAACGCACGAGCCAAGAAAGAAAAAAAGGACCGAACTGTGAAAGAATGGGAAGTCGAATGGAGGCAACCGCTGCCAGGTGGATAAAACGTCTGATACGTGACCTTGGGGAATGGGTCAAGTGTAAACACCTCACTGCGGATTATGAGTTGACCCAGTTCCTGTCAGGTCACGGCTCATTCGGGAGCAACACCTACAGGATCGGCAAGAGCGACGACACGGCGTGCAGAGAATGTGGAAAGGAGAGAGACACGCCGGAGCCCACAGTTCTGGAGTGCAGCTACTTCGAGGAAGTAAGAAGAGAAATGGAGGAAACTCTCGAGGAAAGGCTCAGGGCAGAAAACATTGTAAGAACAATGGTAAGAAGCAAAAATAAATGGGAACAAGTGCACGACATAATTAGAAAAATCATGAGGAGGAATGAAGAAATAGACAACACTACCCACAGGAGCAAGTGCCCCTGTGAGTGTGCGCAACAAGCATAAAAAAGATACAGAGGCCTAATAGAGATACCGTCTCATCAAACTAGCTTTTTTAAAAAATGTTTTACATACCAGATCGCGAAGGTACCTATACAACAGTCTACCAAATTATTTTCAATTATTACAAATAAATACTTTTAAAAAACACCTTATTCGGTTTTCATGCCAAACTTTGTAATTAAATATTATCATCTCTTTTTAACTTCGTTTTATTGATTTTTTTTCATGCTTTCTGTTATGATGTTTTTCTTAATGTATTTTTGATTTTTACTTATTAATTTTTTTAGCTCAGTACTGCAAAATCTTTAAATCTAATTAATGTTTCACTCCTTCTCCTTGTTTTTTAGAATTTCATTTCTTTTCCATGGCCAAAATTTCTTAATTTAGTTTCAGAATTGGTTGAATATTTAAATATTTAGTTTATAGGTTAGGATTGAAAAACGCGAGACGTTTGCATTCGTGCAACGTCAATCGAATCCTCGCCCCTTTCTTGTGCGCCAATTTTATGTAAAAGTTTATTTTGTTTTTTTTATACACTATATGCATTAGAAATAAAGTTTTTATTTATTTATTTATTTATTTATTATTATGCCTGATGGTATTCGTGAAGCAGTGAAAACAGTAAAAACTGATGGTATTAAAAAGAGCGACCAAGTTTTTCTAATTGGCTGGTCAATTGTATGATCCAAAGAAAGACTGTAACGATCCATCAAAATTTAAAAGAAAACTTAGAAAATTTGGATATTTTTCATTATTTTTTTGGTATTGTTTTCGAATTACTAAGCTATAATTTTTATTCCTTGATATAAATTTGAGACTTTGGACTAGAATACTAAGATGTTACGTATTCTTCGTTCTTTTATACGGGGTTGAATCATGGACGCTGTCAGAGAGCATGCTTAAAAAGATCGAAGCATTTGATATATTATTAAATAAAGATCCAACATCTACAGTTGAACAAAAAGGCAACAAACTAATTAAAACACTTTTAAAAAAACATGAGATTTCTGAATCAGAAAAAAAGAAACTATCTGGCTATAAGGGTGTTTCTGGTAAATACTATGCATTACCAAAAATACATAAAAATTAACTATGAGACCTATTCTAGCATCTTTAGGTACTCCCACAGAACCTATTGCCAATTTTCTTACTGAAATCTTAACGAATTCTTATGAATTAGATAATAATTATCACATAATTGATTCATTTCAAGTTAATACTTTATTTAATAAACTTCAATTACCTACTGGTTTCGTAATTGCTAGCTTAGATGTCATTTCTTTATTAAGCAATGTTTATTTAGATATTTGTTTAAAAGCTATATATAGAAAATGGCACCTAATTGCTGAACATTGTCAAATATCCAAATCAACTTTCTTTGAATTATTAATTATCGTATTTGATAACAATTATTTCGTTTTAAAAAATAAAGTTTGTAAACAAACATTTGGCACCCCTATGGGTAATAAGATTTCAGCTATCCTCGCAGATTATGTAATAAATTAAATTTTAGATTTTGTGATCCAAGTGTTACCTTTTGACTTATTCTTTATTAAAAAATATGTTGACGACATACTAATAAGCCTCCCTGCCATTAAATTGGAAAATGTTTTATATTATTTTAATAATTTTAATGACTATATCCAGTTCACTTTACAAAAAGAAGATTCATATAACTCTGTACCTTTTCTTGATACTCGAATAATTAGAAATAATAATATGTTATTAGTTGATTGGTATATGAAACCATTCAGTTCTGGAAGGTACCTACATTATAATTCCTACCACAAACATTCAATGAAAATTAATTTAATTTAATCCTGTGTCATTGTTATAAAAAAAAATTCTATTTAATACAATGTCTACTTCCTTAATAAATACACATAATTATAATAATAATACCCAGATAAATTCCTCAAATGATGTTACATTATATATTTCTTTACCATATATTAGAGACCTCACACCTAAATTGGCCCGTGTTTTACTACCTATTGAACATACAAAAGTAGCGTATAAAACAGTATTCACTATAAATGGAATCTTTACAAAATTAAAAGACAAATTTCCAATTTTATCTATGACAAATGTTGTCTATAATCTGCCTTGTATAGACTGTAATTTCAGTTATATTGGTCAAACATCGCGTCGACTTAAATATCGTCTCACTTCACATAAATCTGATTGCAGACTACATCCCAAACGTAGCGCCTTAGGTGAACATGTCTTCTCAAAAGATCATCGTATAGATTATAATAATGTTGGCATCTTGTGTAAGGAAAATAATAATTCTAGAAGGCTTTTCATGGAGATGGTTTTTATTAATAGGCAACCTGAATCAATGAATCATAGATCAGATATAGGTCACCTGAATGAAATGTTTTCTTATCTCCTATTTTTAGATAAAAAGCATGCAATTTAATTTATTTTATATTTGGAAATTACTAATTAACTTATTAATTTAAGAATGTTTTATTGTAAATTCTAAACTTTCATGACTTTTGACCACAACCATTGATTTTATATTGATTGAAATTGTGTATTGACATTTTCTTTTGAGATTGTCATCTTTCATAAAATTAATCAAATTTTACTTAACATTAAGATAATTTTATGGTCCAACGTAATAACATATAATTACTAATTTAATTTGAATTAATATTGTTAGTGGCTGAGAATTTAAATTTTAACTTACATATATATTATATAACATCGTTTATGAAATAATCTCATTAAGTTGTAAGTTATATTATTCATTTTATTTAGATGTTAGAGTAAATAATACTTAAATTTTTTATGTCAGACCTTTTGTTGATGCTTAGAGGTTCATTGTTAATATGGATCATTTCTAAGAAATTTCTTTTGAAAAGATTGTTTTCACTAGTTAACACCTTAGACTCGTTGAAATTGAAATTATGGCCAGTATCAAAATGATGAGTAGCAAGTGCACAAGACTCCTTTTTTAACTTAATATTACTTCTGTGGGAAGTGATTCTATCTTTGAGGGGTCGTGATGTTTGACCTATATATGTTTTGTCACAATTATTACAATCAATTTTATAAACTACATTAGATTTCCAACCATCAGTTACTTTGTCTTTAGTTTTGCTAAATAATTGATTTACAGTTTTTACCGTTTTGTTAGCCATTGTGATTTCTTTGACATTTTTTAGAATTTTTGTAATATTTGGTGTAATTTCTTTAATGTAGGGGATCCTACATATCTTTTTATTTCACTACTAGGGACAATATTATCCTCATTTGGTCCAAAACTGTTGTTATTTTGGTTGGTTGTAGTAGAGAAAAGTAACTTCTTTATTAATAGGTGTGGATATGAATTATCTATTAAGTAATAGATGTTCAAGTTTTTTTAAACTGTCTTGTTTAAGGGATGGGTGACAAATTTGGGTAATTCTGTTTTTGAGGGTTAGGATGAGGTTAATTTTCATTTTTTGTGGATGGTATGAATGGTAGTTCATATATCTGCTAGAACTAGAAGGTTTTCTATACCAGTCCAATATAATTCTGTTGTTACTATTTCTAATAACTTTAGTATCAAGAAAGGGGACACTTTGGTCTATCCCTTCTTCTAAGATGGTAAATTTTAAATATTGGTCATAGGTATTAAACACTTCTAACAATTCTGTGCTTTTTTCTTCAGGAATGACAGAGACCATGTCATCTACGTATTTTTTTAAAAAAGGAAACAGCACAAAAATTACCATTGGATGATGGAAATAGGTAAAGAATTAGATGCAAAATTGAATTAGAAAAATATATTAAAATAAAACAAAATCTATCATATGAATTTAAGGCTCTAAATTCTTTAAAAAACCTGATGAAATAAAAATTTTACCAGCAGATAAAAAAATGCTTCATACAAATGATTATGAAATGAAATTAGAAAATTAACTGGAAGACCCAACTTATACCAAATTTAATAACGACATAACAAAATCTTTAGAAAATAAAATATATAAATGTGTTTTTAAACATAAAAACGAGTTGAATGACTTACAAAGAAGACAACTACCTAACTCCACATTATAGAAAAAAAATAGTTTGGTTTTAAGCAATGTGTGGATATGGATCTAAATTTTAAATTATGAACAATGATAATAAAACACGAATTTTCAAATTTTACTTACCAGTTGTACAATAAAAAATATTATGCAAATTGAGTTATTTATTAATTTAAAATTTACAATTTATTTGCGTTTGCGTGACATGAAGATTTATTGTGACGTCTGTGCGTCAAATACACGATCATTCTAGAGTTAAATTGTGTTCGTTTGATTTAAAAACCCTGTTTGCAATGTTAATAAATAAACGTCATTGCATCCTGAGGAACTTTTATTCTAGAAGACGGATACTACCACATGTTCCCTAAAAAGATATGTTAAAAATAATGAGCAACTGTGACGGAACTCGCTATCAAGTAGAAATAGTGATCCCAGGTTTGAATCTTGCCAGACGAATAAATTAACATTTATTAAATTTATCTTTTCATTGTGAGTATTGTGAGTTTTAAGTCGAAAGTCTTTTTAAAAATGTTATTTTAAAATCTTATATATGTTTATACGAAAGCTAGCAAAGTTAACGTAAAAAACTTATTAATTAATTATTCTTATAAAAATTAACTATTATTCGTTTTATGTAAACTATTTCGAACAATGTTTAAAGAACAGTCTTAACATCTTCTATAACAATGGATATGCCGCATCTCTCTGCTATAGAATCGTCTAACAATTAAAGTCCTTAACAAGAGAACATGAGGAGTGAATGCATCGATGCAGTATTGATCAGAAAGGGATTGAAGGGTTGTTTATGAAGGCAGCCGATGGCAGAGTGGCCTGTAGAGGATTAGAGCCTCTTCGTAGTGCCTGAAAAGTGGATTCGTTCGAAAGCTGTTTGTATTGACATGTCGAGCGCGTTTATTTTCTGATCATAGAGCGTGAACAGAATGTCGTACTACGCTTCCAGAAATCAACGGACATGGATCGCTTTCTAAACACTTGTATCATTGTATTATATTTTATTATCAAAAAATATGTTATCAAACAAAATAAATAATACACTCAATTAAAACCATTACTAAATTAATTCTTATAGAGGCCAGTCTAAATAATCCACATTAAAGACATTCATGATTGCAGTTTAAAAGAAGTAGTAATTATTGAGAACTCAAGAAATTAAAATAAAAATGAATAGGTACTCATTTAATCTTATTAACCGTCTCTGAATCAATTCGTAAAGTAATTGTTCTGGAACTCTCGTGTCTTTTCTTTCGCTTTAGAACTTCCAGTTATTACAAAGATACAATTAAAAGGCAAAACGTGTTGTATTTCTGGACGATTGAATTTCAAGGATTCAAGGATGCTGCAAACAGGACTGAAGGTATTAAAAGTGGAGTAGAATTTCCAGAGTTCCCGACCGGGTTGGTCCTTTGATCTCATTTTACCTGTCGGCAATGTCTGCCGCAGTCACTTTATTTCATGAATTTTAAACGTTCATAGAGAAAAGGAAGTAATAAACTGTAACTATATGTAGAGACATTTAAAAAAATATTTTTTTTATAAAGTAAAATTTCATTACAAAGTTTATAAAATTATATGAACAGTATTCTTCATGATTAAATTAATTTAAAAATTTTTTAGAAATACAACAGAAATATATTTCATAAATATAAAACGTAATGATTCATGAAATAAAAAGGATTGGCAAGTTAAACAAACCTACAAACATTCATATTATAGGAATAATAGGGATGGATTAATTTTTTTTGTACCCTATCTTATATTTTTATTCGGTTGAAAGTCTGGAAAAATAGGTTTTTTCTTAATATCATTTCTGTTTTTTTAATTTCTAATTTCTAAATTCCAAAACAACCATAAGAAATTGTTCAAAAATAATTGGTTTAATAAAAATCTATAGATTCGGCTATCGTATAGTCAAGAATAGTAGGATCACTTTACGATTTTCTTTGTACCACATGTCACTCCTATTTCATGAAGTTTTGTAAGAATTAATGAGCAGCGATAAAAACTCTATTGGTTTTTCGGTAGATATACCGATTTAGGAAGTATATAACCCATGTACCGTTATAAGTTTTTTCATAATTATTTAACTTTTTTGTAGCTTAATTTTTTTTTATTAAATAATTTTTTTTCTAAATTTGTCACCATTTTTTTTACCTACCGATTTTTTCTTTTTTTGTATCAATGTACTGATTTTATACATTTTAGGTTGGCAACGTGCTGGTGAGCTACAACTATGTAAACCGAAATGCGAACTGAGATCTTCGTCGTCATAGAAAAAGTTTTGGCAAAAGTGATCACACTATTCTTATACTATTTTTTCGGTCCCCTTAATAAAATTAAAGTATAAAAAAATACACAAAAAGTAACTTAGAGATATTTGAATAAATAATATATCTCTTTATAATGTCACATATGTGTTTAAGAAAGAGTAGGTGTAATATATAACCAAAAACGTTAACTATCGATTAGGCGTTTGTTGCTGAACGGTTAAAGGCGCTAACGGCTATGGGTATTAAGCGTATGTTTGCTTTCTGTGGGATGAAATATTCTTGTTTAATTTAATGTAATTTTTTTTTGTTTTTAATCTAAAATTCAAAAATCTCATAAAAGATGTCTCGACTATAATTTGTTTACTCAAAATCCTAAGAATTTCTAGTTGTTTTGTCGAATTGAAAATTTGACAAATATGAAAATGATTTTTTTTCATTTTTCTTTTTTTCCAATTTTTACGATACTTTCTTTTTGTCTAATTACAGGTTTTTACCTTTTTTATTGTTTTGTTGTTTAAGCTTTTGTCTCTATTTTAGTTGGAAACTGTAACAGTTGCTAAAGCGTTTGTAGATAATTTTATCCTTCGTTATGGAGTTCCTGAGGAAATATTAACAGATCAAGGCTCTGAGTTCATGTCAAAGGTTTTTAAAGAAATATGTTCTTTATTGCATATTAAAAAATTTAACACCACCACGAAACACTAGAACGAATTGAAAATAATCACACTTACTTTGGAGCAAATTTGCGAATGCCAAAAATTCGTCAAACTTCACTTCGTGATAGCATTTTGATGTTTTTTTTTATATAATATATCAGTAAATTTAGAAACAAAATACAGTGTTTGGGAAAAAATGTTGTCTTCCTTCCAATTTTAATAGTTATGTCGATCCTATTATATGTGAGTCATAGATACCCTGTCTCTAGTAACCGTGCAGAAAGCTAGAGACAAAGCCATCTGATTTTTGGCTCTATCAGTTGTCGTTTCCTGTATTTCTTTTGGATATTTAAGAAGCCTGGCATCTCAAATAAGGGTTGTTGTCATGTTATTGTGTTACTTAAATTATCTAAATAAATGTTGTCAGTTTAAAAGTCTCATTAATATATAACATATTGGCGACGAGGATGGGATCAGAAGAGTATATTCCATAACCGGCAAAGTAAATCAAAATGGCGTTGATCGGTTCAATTGAAGCAATTAGACCCAAGGAAGATGATATTGTTAGTTATTTGGAAAGAATGGGACAGTTATTCTTATGCAATGAAGTTGATGAAGATAAAAAAGTACCCTTATTTCTTACCTTAATTGGTAAAGAAGCTTATGGGGTAAAAGATTTATTGTCACCGGAAACGCCTCGTTCCAAAAAGTATGCAGAACTGGAGCCAACGTTAAAGGATCATTATTGTCCAAAAAGGTTAGTAATTGCTGAGAGATATAAATTTTACAATTGCTTGCAAGATAGTTCAGAAGATCTTACGTCTTTCATGGTAAAACTAAAAAAATTATCCAAATATTTGGGGCATTTTTGACAGATTCACTTAGAGACAAGTTTGCCTGTGGTTTGAAATAGGAGGCGATTAAAAGGAAACTCCTATCTGAGGACGACTAAACCTATAAAAAATCTGCAGTAGGCATGGAGTTAGCTGAAGGACATGCCAAAGCCATAAATTCAGAGTTAATCAATAAATTTTCTATTTTTAAAAGTAAAGTTAAAAATTATTTAGAGTCAAAGCCAAGCTTTTCACGTAATAAATTCAGAAATAACCAACCAGAAAGTAAAAATCAGTCAAGGTCACAACAAATGGGTAAAAGTCAATGCAAGAGATGTCTTAGATTTCATAATGATTCAACAAAATGGCCGGCTAAATCGTGGAGGTGTTTTACATACAATAGGATGGGTCATACGACGAAATCACCCCTATGTGGAGAAAGGTTAATTCGTGAAAGGGGATGAAGTTACCCAGGAAAGTAAGGAGTCGGAAGAGGAATGTGAAGTGAAGTCCAATTAGAGGAAAAAGTTAACCAAATAGTAGGTAGTTCAAAATGTGAGCCTATCATGTTAGAGGTAATAATAGAAAATAAGGTATCTAATATATTTTGAAATTGACACTGGATATGATAGTACTATAGTATCGTTGGAAATGTTTAAAATGCTATTTCCAAATGTTGGGTAAATCTAATATTAAATCAGAAACTTTGTTTGGTCATGTAGATAATGTTTTACAGGCAAATGTAAATGTACAATTTGGTAGTCTCGCAACAAATTTAAAGGTGGTAAAGTGTAACAGGCCTATTTTCTTTTACTATTGTTATATTGTTGACTATAGAAATTGTAAAATCAAATAACTCACCTATTTATGTAATTGAAAATATTTAACCTTTATTAATGTTTATATAGATTTTATTCGGTTTCGGTGGTATTCTTCCTTTTATTTTTCCATAATTTTGTTTTTTTATCTAATTTAAACTATCGTCTGTGCTTTAAATTTCTACTTGTATTTATATCATTACTTAAATGTTATATGATTTCGTTGAATTAGAGTATTTGTTGTTGGTAAACAGTTATCTTCTACGTGAATTAAACTTTTTCTTTTCGTTCCTGGCCTGTTCCTTAATTTCCTTGCGGCTAGCACTCCGTTAGCACAGCAATTAATTCTATTAGTGGAATGGTAAAAGACCTACACATGTTACCATAAGACAATTTGGGGCACGCTGGCAGATTTCATTTTAACTGAAACCAGCCTCCTGAAGCAAGTACTTTTTCGACTAAGAAGTAACCTCGTGGTTTTGTTTTAATCGAAGTGAATCTTTGCTTTTTAATTTTGGATTTTGAGACAACCCTCTAATTTCCGACTGGGCCATTGAATCCATCTGCGTTTTGGTTGTATTTTTGGGTTATTTCGTGACCAGTGGGAAAACCACATTGTGGGATTTGTAGAGAGATTTTCTGTGTCGGTAAGTACATACTTAAATCCAGACATCGTAGGTTATATGGTAACATTATTCTTATTGCAATTCCCTTGATTTTAGATATAGTAGAAGTACGTTATAAAGACGGCTTTTGGGGCAAAATCGACGTCCCAGGTTCTTGTAGGAGCGCATGGTCGTACTTTTATTACCCTATAACATCTCAGGTAAGTTGTTATCTAATCTCTTTCTTACTTCCGTTTAACGCTATTGGTTTAATTCGCGGATTTTTTTTAATAACGCTATACAATTTTTAATTATTAAATACATATTGCTCTTTTTTCTCTTGAATGTTTTTACGTATAAAAACTAGAAACCTTTTTTTTGGGCTTCCTTATTTGTGACAATTTTTATTCACTAAATCTTATAAATTTAACTTGCTAAATCTGTATTTAATTGTTTAAATTAATGTTATTTAATATAGTAACAATTTTCATTTGCAAAATCTATTATTTTTTTTTATATATATTATTAGTCTAAATTTATAAATGAATGTAAACGTTTTAGAAATATTTTGCAATAATTATTTTTTTTTAAATCAGTTGTGTTGTAAACTATTCGAGTCAGTATTTAACTAATTAATTTCCTCGATCGATTGTTATCATATCCTTGCATCTTAGTAATTTCTTGTATAATATTTTACGGTTTTTGGTACCGGCATCTTAGTACCGGCATTTATTTTTGGTACCGGCATTTATTTTTGGTACCCGTATTTCTTATTTTTGGTTCTGGCATTATTTTTGGTAGTACCAGCATTTGAATTGATGGAGTCTGGAACCGGACTAAAGTTTTATGTAGGTAATTGGTGATTGGAAGCCACCACTACCAGAACAGATAAGCAATAGCTTTATTGCCTAGCAACTCGTATTTTTTTCTTAATAGTTTATTTTATTTTTGTAATTCGAAAAGTGTGATCAGTAATCACACATACATCATTCATTTATTGTATATATTTAAGGCGCCAGCGTATAATTGTAATCGAACTCTAAATTGTATTTCTTTTTTACTGGGTCTACAACATAGTTGTATTAAAGAAGGGACTAGTTTACGAAACTGAATTGTTTTATTTAGCTTACTTAATTTTATTTTTTCTGATTGTGGAGGGGTTTTTACGGTCTATTACATCTAGTGGTTTCCGGCTTGTACCGTCTCAGTCAGTGGCGCGGCTCACTTGTATATCATCCCTCTACGGCTGAGCTCGGGCATAATTTGCCAGTAGAGAGACCCCAACAAACCTTGTGCAATTTTGTTTAATTTTTGATGATCAATTTTTAAATAGTCCTTTAACTTTTGTTAAGAAAGAAAAAAACGTGGCAAAAGTTTAACATCTTAGGTTTGCTTATTAGGACAGTCATGGTTAAATATATTATTGCCAAAATGTTTTTTTTTAAATCTGATAAAATAACTAATGTACATAAAGTCAATATTAAAACCAACGTCCTTTTAGATGACTTAATGAAAGATTATCATGATGTGTTTAATAAAAATCGATAAATAAAAAATTTTGTTGCAAATATTCAAATAAAAGAGGGATCGGTACCAAAGTTTAGTAAGCCGTACAGAATACTGTTTGCATTGAAAGATAAGGTGGAATTGGAAATAAAAGAACTGATTAAGAGTGATATGTTGGAGCCTGTGGAGACGTCTGAGTGGGCAAGTCCTATCGTTATAGTACCAAAAACAAATGGGGAAATAGGTATATCTATTTTTATTTGACCAGTCTAAATTTTACAGTAAATTTTTAATAACAAATACATAATTAAAAATCTATTTACTACACTGATTAAATTAAACTACAATGTAATATTTATTTTCTAAATAAACTCAACCAGAGAAGAAACAGACAACAAAACAATACAACGTTTTGTAGAAACAAACAGGGGAGGGGCAATTAGTAGGAGGAATAGAGGAAAGCTGGCAAATATGGGCTAAGTATTTCAAAGCATTATATGTCATGCAAAACCTCGAATTAGACAATGATGAGAAAGAAATAATCTTAGAAAACAATGATTCAGAAGAGCCGCCTACAAAAGATGAAATCACAAACATCAATATGTTTAAAAATAACAAAGCGCCAGGAGAAAGTGGGATAACAGCAAAAATGTTAAAAGTAGGTAGAGAAAAACTAGAGAACAATGTTTACAATATAATAAGATCACTCTGGGTGAATGAAAAAAGGTCAAATAGATGAAAAGAGGCTTTAATTTGCCCTATACATAAAAAAAGGCGAAAAAACATTATGTGAAAATTACTACAAGGGAATTGCATTAATGGACATAGTACCTATATAAGATATTGGCAATTGCAATGGAGAACAGAATTAATACAATAGCAGAAAAAAAAATTGGCCAATATCAGTGTGGATTTCGAGAAAAAAGGTCAGTCATGCACCGGATATTCACCTTAAAACAAGTACCTAATGAGTAATACGATAGATCAAAATTTGCCTCTTCATCTGATATTTATAGATTTCGAACAAGTCTATGATACAATTAAAAGGCAAAGCAAATTTTCGGCAATGAAAAAAATGAAAGTGAGTGAAAAAGTAATACGTCTAGTAAAAATGACTTTAACAGATAGAGACTATAAAGTACTCATTCAAGGTCAAACATCAGACAGCTTTAAGGTCACAAGGGCACTAAGACAGGGAGATCCGATTTCTACAACCTTATTTAATATAATTCTGGACATCGCCATAAGAGAAAGTGGGATACAGACAAAGGGGACAATATACAACCAGATGTGTCAATTAATGGCATATGCAGACGACATTGTGATTTTATCAAGAACAAAAGCTAATCTAGTTTTAGCGATAACAAAATTGGAAAGATCAGCAAACGCTAAAGGTCTGATAATAAATCAAGCCAAAACCAAATTTATGGTATTAAAAAGTGGATCAGGTCTCAGAGATGCAACAGCAGAATTAAAAGTAACAACAGAATCAGAATATTGTTTTTAAAAAGTAAAAAGTTTTAATTATCTGGGGGTTATCATTACAAGCAGTGGAGATGAGAAGGAGAAAATACAGGAAAGAATAGCAAAAAGCATGAAATGTATGGGAAGTATGTTGCATATTTTAAGATAAAAGAATGTCTCAAGAAATACCAAAAAAAGAATTTACAAAACCATAATAAGACCAGTAGTATAGTATGGATCTGAGGTGTGGAAACTAAACATAAAAGAAAAGAAGGCTTTGGAAATATTCGAACGGAAAGTATTACGAAAGATATATGGCGGAAAAAAATACATGACATGTGGGTAAGGAGAACTAATGACGAACTACAAAAGTTATATGATAAACCATCAATAACAAACATAGCCATGGTTCAAAGGATGAGATGGTTGGGCCATGTACAAAGATTGGGCAATGAGAGACCGACAAAGCAAGTTTTGAGAGGAGGCATAACAGGGTGACGTCAGCGGAGCAGACCACGAACGAAATGGTTAGATGCAGTAGAGAGGGACCTGTAAAAAATAGGAATAACAAATTGGAGAAGGTAAGCTGAAAATAGAAAAGAATAGAGAAGAACATATTACCAAGCCATGGGCCTGCTTGGCTCGCAGTGCTGAACTGTATATATAAACTCAATCATTAAAACTAGTGTCATTAATCCTATAAAATAAAATTTTAAAAATATTTAAGATAGGAATAAAATTATTTTGAAAATATCAGGTATGGACGGTTTTAATAAACGTAGTAAATAATACACTTGTTTTAAAAACGTTCCAGTATATCCAAAATCCAAAAATATGCCAATGCATATGCACATGCCTTTTGTATATTTGCCTGACTCTCTTTATGACTTTTACTTTTAATTTGTTGCACGATAAATTTATTTTAATTATTAATTTCGTAAAATCAAAAAAGCTCTTAGTTCATTTTTAAATATTAATCTATCTCACTTTAGATATTTTTACAGAATTGAATTATATGATATAATAATTTTAAATCATAGTCTGCAGAATAATTTTTCAGCTTTATAATAATTGAACTTTAGTCATATTTATCAAATATAGAAGTATTCAGTAGGTGTATATTTCAATAAATTTAATAATGTTTGTTAATACATTTAGATCAAATAAAATACTACAATATTTTCATTGTAAATAAAATAAAATGATTTAATAAATTCGAAACATGTTAAATACTGAATTTGTGTATTTACATAAATAATAAAAATGTAGATATTTTATTAAAAACAAATACTATTAAAATATAATTTAATATAATTTCATAATTTTGTAGGTTTATTCTTTATTTTTTCTTAAGTAATTTAAATAGGGAGAAAATAAAACTTAATAATAAGAATCTGTTATCTAAAACACTAAAAAAAGTAATGATAGAAAAAAAAGTAACCCAGAAGAAAGCAATACCGCAAACAATAACACCGTGTTGAAAATAAAAATTAACTAAAAAAAATATATAGGTATATTTAATTGCACATAATCGGCTATTTATTTAGGTTTATATTTCCCATTACCCTTTGCCGGAGGATGATTTTAATGCGCCTTGTATAGCCATCTCTATTCTATATATATTATATATAATGAAGAGACATCCCCGGTATAAACTGAATAATATTGTAACGGGACAACCGATTAAGAAAAGGACCTTTACTTGAAGGACTATTTTCAGGTTATTTGTTCTAGAATGTTCTTTCTCTTTCTAGTGTATAATGATTAGGTTCGATTTATGTTTCGCGTAAATTTTAGATTGTTCATTTGTCCTGTATAAGGGGATGTATGGGCAGTTAAGGGGAGTTCAAATATTTTTAATAGTTCATTGTATTGTCAATCAGTTAAGACGTTATCCAGCAGAGTTTTGTGTATCTTAACAATTTTGTGAATAAATTGTGTTAAAGTCCCCATAAGTGTTTCAATATTTATAATTTATAGATGTGGACTTGCGAAAGTTGAAAACAGTCGCACGTAGCACCATCTTCACTTCATAACCTATACTACACTGATGAGCTCAAATGAGAGCGAAACACAGTGTCTGTAATTTGGTTTTGCTCTGTTATGAGCTGATTACTATTTATATCGCAGCATCCCAAACAGCAAAATACGTCCAGTGTACGTACATTTAACGCTCTTTTTAAATCGTTACGTCCTTGTCCAATAGCAAACGAAATATGTATATAATAATTGTTGAATTTCTATTTAACATGCGTTTTTAAAATTAGTTTAAAACGCAGTTGGATTGGTACTTGTTTAATTTAAACTAACTAAAACACTCTGTTATCATTTTTTCTATCTCGTATCATGGTTTGCGGTTTCCATGAGAAAAAGTTATTATTAATCAATGTCAATATATTTTCAAATTGCGATCCAACCAAAAATTCTCCAGAAACTTTGTATTTCATCGCATTGAAACACTTATGGGGGCTCTTTACACAATTTTATTTACAAAATTGTTAAGATACACTGAACTCTGCTGGATAACGTCTAACTACTTGACAATACAATGAACTCTTGTGAATACTTGAACTTGAACTGACGTTAACTGCCCATGCATCCGCTTATATACAACTTAATTTAATCTAGTCAGTGTCTTTAGAAGTTTCTAGAATTTTCTAGAAACATTATTTAAAATGGTCAGTTGATTTTTAGAAACTTCTAAAAATCAACTGTCAAAAACAATCTTTCAAATTAAGGTCCCTTTTTTTACGGTTATCCCGTTACACTGCCCCTTCCTTAGATTCATTCCTCCTACATCGGAATCCCGCACACTCCCTGAGCCAGCCAAACCATCTTCTTGGAGTTGCTGCGCATCTCCACTGTGGTTTCCCTGGTAAGGCGCCAAACGATCATGATGGACCACGACGGGTTTCCCTCTGGGAATTTTCACGATCCGATAAATGACATCGTTAATCTTCTTCTTGATGGTGTAAGGACCTTCCCAGTTCTTTTGTAATTTGGGACAAATACCTCGACGCCGTCGGGGGATATAGAGCCAGACTAAATCTTCAACTTGGTAACTCTTTTCTATTGTCCGCGTGTCATAGTACCTCTTCATCCGATCACTAGATAATTGAAGTTTTCCACGCACCTGGTTGTGTATAATTTCCATTCGATTCTGAAGATCGGCGACATATTGTTCACGGGCCATTTCTTCACCAGGTTTACAACCAAACACCAAGTCGCATGGTAGCCTCATTTCTCTACCGAACAGGACCTTCGCAGGCGTTTGGCGAGTTGATTCGTTAATGGCCGATCGAATTGCCATTAAAAATAGTGGAATATGTCGATCCCAATCCCTCTGACAATCTGACACCACTTTTGACAAATAGTTGGTTATAGTCCGGTTCATTCGTTCCACCATTCCATCAGACTGAGGGTGCATCGCTGTGGTTCTCGTTTTGTGGATGCCTAATCTTTGGCAGACTTCTTGAAACAGTTTGCTCTCAAAATTTCTCCCTTGGTCTGAGTGTAATTCTAGTGGTACCCCAAATCGGCTTACGAATTCTTCAACTAATATATCTGCTAAAGTGGTGGCTTCCTGATTGGGAACTGCATAGGCTTCAACCCATTTAGTGAAGTAGTCCATTACAACAAAGATGTACTTGTTTCCTAAATCGGTCTGTGGAAGTGGCCCCAATACATCTACTGCGATTCTTTCAAAAGGACTTCCAACCAGGTATTGCTGCATTTCCGCCTTCGGTTTTCGGTGCGGACCGTTACTGGCAGCACATGTAGTGCGTTTACGACACCAATCTTTAACATCATTAGTGCAATTTACCCAGTAAAATCTATCTCGGATCTTTTGCAGCGTTTTCGTGATACCCAGATGTCCTCCAGAACTATCATTATGCATCTGTTTTAAAATTTCCGGTACAGCATTTCTTGGGACCACTATTTGTTTCCTTGTTTCTGTGCCCTCGGAATTTTCTAAAAGTCTTTTAACGAGCCCTCCGTCCAAAATTAAAGAGTTCCATTGGGACCAATATTCTTTTAAAGCAGGAGAGGATGAAGATATCTCTCTCCACAACGAACGACGGTCCATTCTCTTCCACTCCCAAATCTTTCTCAGAACGGGATCGTTTTCTTGTTGCTCCTCCAGCATAGAGCTCTCGTCTTCTGGCACAACCTTAACTAAGGCAAGTTTTTCCTCGTTCTGCTCCATACGGGTACAATGGGAGCAATCAGGTCGACATGGTCTTCTGGAAAGTGCATCAGCATTACGACGTCTTGTTCCAGGTCTGTGCTCGATTTCAACATCATATTCCTGCAGTTTTTCGAGCCATCTTGCTATCTATCCTTCTGGGTTCCTAAAGCTAAGTAACCACTTTAAACTAGCATGGTCTGTTCTGATCAGGAATTTTCTGCCATACAGATATTTATAAAAGTGTTCGACGGATTTTACAACTGCTAACAGTTCCCTCCGAGTTACACAGTAGTTCTTTTCAGCTTTCGATAAAGTTTTGCTGAAGTAACCAACCACTCTTTCCTTACCGTCTTGTGGCTGTGACAAGACGGCTCCAATTCCCACATTGCTGGCGTCGGTGTCCAGAATAAGCTTACCATCAGGAAGTGGATAAGCAAGAACAGGTGCTGACGTAAGCTGTTTCTTCAATATTTCGAACGCCTCTTGACATTCCTGATCCCAACAGAAGGACTTATCTTGTTCTGTCAAACGTGTCAAGGGTTTGGCGATGTCTTCAAAATTCTTGACATATCGTCGGTAATAGGAACAAAGACCCAAGAAACTCCGGAGCTGATGTTTGTCGATAGGGATTGGCCATTCCTGAACGGCTTGTATCTTAGCGGGGTCAACAGCAACGCCATCCTTGCTTACGTTATGTCCTAAATAGTTGACCTGTCTCTGGAACAAGTGGCATTTCTTAACATTCAATGTTAGATTAGCGTTCTGTAATCTTTTAAAAACTTCTTCCAGGTTAGATAAATGTTTCTTAAAGGTCTTACCCATTATGATGATGTCGTCTAGATAAACTAGACAAGTTTCCCATGACAATCCCCGCAGGATGTTTTCCATTAGTCGTTCAAACGTCGCAGGAGCATTACAGAGGCCAAATGGAAGGACCGTGAATTGCCATAACCCTGATCCACTGGTAAAGGCAGTCTTTTCTTTGTCTGTAGGATTCATTTTAACTTGCCAGTATCCGCTTTTAAGGTCCATCATTTAAGGGCATCATCAATCCTTGGCAGAGGATAGTTGTCCTTCTTAGTGACATTATTTAGCTTTCGATAGTCGACACAAAACCGCATTGATCCGTCTTTCTTTCTCACTAATACCACAGGAGAAGCCCACGGACTACTGGATGGTTCGACTATGCCATTTTGAATTATTTCTTCAAGGGCTCTGTCGGCTTCTTCCTTCTTAACTTGAGGCATCCTTTGGGGTACCTGTCGAATCGGACGTGCATCACCAGTGTCAATTCTATGTTGTACAACATCAGTTCTTCCCAGTTTACTTTTAGAACCAAATACAGGTTTATAACGGTAAAGTAGATCTCTTACCTGTCTCTTTTCTAATTTTGACAAAGAGGGATCTAATTTTGTCAAGAATTGTTCAATTCCGTTGGTCTCATCTGTTTCCGTAACGTTTACCTTGTGAATTATGGCCGTTACTGGTTCTAAACTTCCCATTTCCCTGTCCTTTCGGAGAAGAACTGGATGATCGTTTAAGTTGATAACTCGGATGGGTACCTCTTTGGCGGATCTAACAAGAGTCTTACCCACAAGGAGTCCTTTTTCCTATTCATGGTCATGGTTCTTCGGCTCTATCATGACTGGGGCACCATCTGGCTCCAGTCCATCCAACTGCGCTGTGACGACACATTCGCAGCTCGCCGGAAGTTCGATATCATCGATTAGCTTAATCGAGGCATTGTCAACTTGTTTTCGGTGCAGGAATATTTCTTCATTACCAGTCAGAAGGATACGTCGGTGAAGATCCAAATGAAAACCACAGTGGAGCATAACATCATGCCCAGAACAACATCTTCATCAACGTCAGCCACCAGCACCGAGTGAACCAGAGAGGTTGAACCAAACTTTAGCGTCACCTGTATCTCACCGTAGACTCTAGCAGAATCTCCGGTAGCGGTACGCAGTTTCCAACTGGTAGGCCACATCTTCTTTCGCATAATGATGGATGGTCGAACGATAGTTTTCGTAGCTCCAGTGTCTACCAGCATGCTAAAGTTCTTCCCATCAATGAGGCCATTTACATATAAACTGTCCACGTGATGTCGCAGAGTTGCCAATTTAATGGCGTGAGGGGCTTCGGGAATGTTTGGGGTCGATTTCGCCCTCCAGGAGTCGACCCGTTCTAGTTTTCCTGCTGCTGGGGTACTTCAGCAGGAGATTTTTCTTTTTGGGGGCAAGTTTTTCTTAAATGGCCTAGTTCTCCGAAGTTCCAGCATCTCACTGGGCGCCTTCTTTTTGGAGATAACTTCATTAACCTCTCTACTACCGCTTCAACGTCGCTAACGGAATGAACAGCATGGTCGTAGTTACCGGTGACTTCCCTTAGTCGAGCAACTCCACGTGAGGCCTCCGTCGCCGCCTCAAACTCCAGGGCAATGGTCAAGGCGTCCACAAGAGTCTTCGGCCGCGCCAACTGTACAGCGCGCTGCAACTCGACGTCTCGAAGACTATCGGTGAAGGTTTGGACTGCTAGGCACTCCAGGAAATCCTCCGCTGCATTTTAATACGCAAGTCGAACCATTCTTGCTACATCCGCCTCAAATTCCTGGATAGTTTCTCCATTTTTCTGTTTTCGGCTCTTTAACTGCATTTGGTACACCGGTTGTAGATGGGTTTGACCATAACGCATCTCTAGACGATTCACCAATAACTCGAAGTTGTCAGCTTCATCCGGTGTCAATGATTGCAAGACGTCTAAAGCTTCGCCTCGCAGAGCTACGGTTAGGGACAATGCCTTCTCCTGGGATGACCATCCATTAGCTCTGGCCGCTGCGTCGAATTGTTTCAGGTAATTTGGCCAGGAAGTCTTCCCGTCGAAGGTTAGGGGTTTCATCATAGTTCGTACTTGGGTCACCTCTCCGTTTCCTCGTCGGTCGACGTCTACGTGGCAGGTCTTCATCCTATCTGCATCGCTGTCGCCGTGGTGGATGGGCTGGTTTTGACGATAAGCTTTCTGTTCTTGTTGAAGCTTCCTTATTTCGGACTGCATTTGCTGGTTGATCTGGTTTTGCTCGTCTCGCAAGTTGGCGACTTGTTGATTTTGTTCGTCTCGCAAGCTGGACACTTGCTGATTTTGATCATCTCGAAGATGTGATATTTGCTGGGAAAACGAACTGGATAACTCATCTGATAGGGTAGACATCCGTTGTGATAGCTGGGACATATCTTCGCGCTGGTTTTTCATCTGACTGGATAGTTCTTCTTGCTGGCTCTTCGTCTGACTGGATAGCTCCTCTTGTTGGTTCGTCATTCTTTGTGATAGCTGGGACATATCTTCGCGCTGGCTCTTCATCTGACTGGATAGCTCCTCTTGTTGGCTCTTCATCTGACTGGATAGCTCCTCTTGTTGGTTCGTCATTCTTTGTGATAACTGGGACATATCTTCGCGCTGGCTCTTCATCTGACTGGATAGTTCCTCTTGCTGGCTCGTCATTCGACCTGATAGCTGGGACATATCTTCGCGCTGGCTCTTAATCTGACTGGATAATTGGGCCAGTTGTTGGGCTAGTTCAGAATTCGCTTTTTGATTTGGGTCTTCAAACTCCACAGCGTCAGGATCTAAATTATTAGCAAGGTAGTATTCACGGAGCCTACTCAACAATACGGATTTAGTCCCAGTAGTTTCCAATTCCAATTCTTCAAGCTCTTTTCTGAGCTCAGCCACCAATAGTTCATTTATTTTCTTTCCAGGCATTCTTGTATCTTCACCCCACACCTGACACCAATTTGAAACACTTATGGGGGCTTTTTACACAATTTTATTTACAAAATTGTTAAGATACACTGAACTCTGCTGGATAACGTCTAACTACTTGACAATACAATGAACTCTTGTGAATACTTGAACTTGAACTGACGTTAACTGCCCATGCATCCGCTTATATACAACTTAATTTAATCTAGTCAGTGTCTTTAGAAGTTTCTAGAATTTTCTAGAAACATTATTTAAAATGGTCAGTTGATTTTTAGAAACTTCTAAAAATCAACTGTCAAAAACAATCTTTCAAATTAAGGTCCCTTCCTTTACGGTTATCCCGTTACAGTATTACCAATTTAATAAAAGTGCATAAACTCGGTATAGTGATTACTAATCAGCGATAACGCTAAAAGATTTACACGAAGTTATCAAGAAACGCTGCTTGTCCTGTTCTCCTGAAACAGCCGGCCGGCTAGCTGGTTACTGGGTGTTGCAGAGATAAGGATATTTCGTGGTGAGTGCTGAATTCAAAATTCTTTTAAAACCGCTTAAAAAAGTAATAATTTGAACCAGTATCCTAAGATTACAGATACTGAAGAAAAAACTTATTTTTCTTCTGTGGAGATTGTAAGGATACTTCTCACAATTTCTCCATTTGGTCCTTTGAGCCGGATCTCATTTTCTCCTTAACCTACAGAACTGGCGTAGTTGAGACATTCTCCGTAACATAAACAAAACCACTATCTCACGTTGCAAATTAATTTTCACGAAATTCAAATCCTATAACTCTATATCTCTCCATATATTTGAATTATTCAAGTATGGATCCAACTACCAAAGCTAAATACAATCGTCAAAGGACGGCGGCAAAAATTAGTATCACTAAACTTTTAAATTTAATTCAAGCTAACATTAACTCTCTCTCTAAATTTAAAATTAGAGAGATACTTTCGCAGCTTAGAGATGCGTATGGGCTCTACAATGAAGCAACTAACTTTCTTGTTGAAGAATCGCAAGCTGATGAAGATATCACGGATTCTACTTTCGACAAATACATAGATGGTATCTCTCTCGTAGAAAAAAAACTTAAATTCAGATTTCAAGTCAATCTTCTGGTAATATTTAATCTCCTGTAATATCTACTCAAGTTAGTCAAGCTCGACAAAGAACTGTTAAACTACCCGAACTACGCATAACTCCCTTTACCGGAAAAATAAATGAATTTCAGTCCTTTTATCAGACCTTTGTTAGCATCATTCACGATGACTCCACTCTTTCTCACATAGAGAAATTTATTTATTTGCGGAATTTTTTAAAAGATGACGCTTATCGCTTGATCGAAAATATTCCTTTGGTTGGAACTACCTATGCCATTGCACTGGATATTCTTACTAAAAGATATACTAACGATCGTATATTAGCTCGAGACCTAATTTCAGGAATTATTGACTCAAAACCTTTGAGTACTCATTCTAATTTTTCACAATTAAAAGAATTTTACATCTGCGTTTCTAACAACTACAGGGCGTTGTTAAATATGAATAAATCATCTGATGAATTGTTAAATTTAATCTTAATTCACATTACTTCGCAAAAGTTGGATTAAGCTACTCTACGTTCTCTAGAATTTGCCCCTGATTTTGACAAGGTCGTTGAATTTTCTCAATTTCTAGCTAACATAGAAACTAGAACAAAAAATTTGGAAAATCTTCAGATCTCTCCTCTCACGCTTAAATCTAAGGATCAAAGTAGTTCCAAAAATCAATTTACTTCTAAGGAAATTAAACATTCCTACCATACGTCCTCCTCCGAGAATAGACCAATTAATCCTAACTCTAATTACAAAAATAAACTATGTCTTTATTGCAAGGGCAATCATTCAATTTATGTGTGTAAAGAATTCAAAACACTCACATCTAAAGCAAAAAATATGTTTGTTAAACAACATAATCTCTGTATTAATTGCATGGGTCATTCTCACACAATACAATTCTGTTTAAGTATGTCTTTCTGTACCCATTGTTGTGGTAGACATCATAGCTATTTACATTTTGAAAATAATACCAAGAAAAGTTCTTATCCTCAGCAAGATCAAATAAACACTGATTCACATTTCGAATCTACTGATTCAAATAGAGCTTCACCCTCACAAGTCACTGCTGATAGAGGACTTTCTCTCCCTCGACAAGAAAAAAATGTTAAAGATCCATCTCACTCCTCTTTGTCCCATGTTCTTTCTGCTAATACCCTCAATACACCTATTGTACTGTTAAGTACCATTCAGGTTTATCTTCTGGCTCCTAATGGTAAAAGAATTTATGTTTAAGTTCTTCTTGATCAAGCAAGTCAAATTTCATTTGTAACTCAGAATCTGATTAGTCAACTATCGATTTCTACATTTCAAAAGGAATTACGAGTCACTGCAGTTAATCAAATTGTATCAATGTCCCAGACATTCGCTAAGTTAACGATTTATTCTACTATTAACGATACAAAGTTAGACATTTCTTGCTCAATATTACCAAAAATTACGAATCGCTTACCTCAATTGCCCATTGCAGCAAATAAACTAAATATTCCACAAGAGGTGGATCTTGCCGATTCTCAATTTCATATTCCGTCTGATATTAGTATTTTTCTGGAAGCTGATTATTATGAAGACATTATATTAGGCCAATTGATTCGTTAAGGTAATGGTTTGCCCATCTTACAAAATACCTTTTTCGGTTTCATCATTTCTGGCCGAATTCCCGAGAATTGCATCAAAAGCAAGGCTGGCAAATCTCGTTATGTTAATAACCTTGTCACTTGCGTGACACAATCCTCTAAATCCGAATCAATTGATAAACAATCAGATGAAGAACTTTCTCAAATCGTTCAAAAATTCTGGGAATGTGAGGAGGTTACTTCTCCTATTTCTGATTTTACAGAAAAACACCCATCACAAATTTTGTTTTTGAAAACTGTAAAAATTTTGCCTTCAGGTCGATACCAAGTAAATTTGAATTTAAAATACTCCGTTAATGAATTAAACATGGGAAATTCTTTCATAACTGCTAAAAAACGTTTCCTTCATTTGGAGAAAAAATTACATTCTGACTCTTTCCTGTTACAAAATTATTCTAAAGCCATTCAAGATTACTACATAAAGGGTTTGATATCAAACATACCTCTTTAAATAAAAAATTCCAAAGGAAATTTCAATTATTTTTTACCTCACTTTCCTATAATTAAAACTAATTCCACCACTCCGGTAAGAATAGTATTCGCCCATAACAACAAATCCACAACAGGTACTTCTTTGAATCAAGTTCTAGATAAAGGTTTTATGGTTTAACCTGAACTATTCGACATACTTATCACATTTCGACACTATCTTTATATATTTATTGCAGATATTAAACATATGTTTTTACAATTGCAATTAATCAGGAAGAAACTTTTCTCCTCAATTGTCTATGGAGAGAACGACAGGATGAATGTTTTTAATTTAACAGGTCACCTTTTGGTCTATCCTCTTCTTCATTTTTAGCTACCCGTGTTTTAAAACAAATAGCTGATACTTATGTAGATTCTCATCCTTATGCTCAAAAGCTCTTCTTAAGTCTACATACATGAATGATATTTTGTCAGGGGGTAATAATGTCAAAGAAATTGAGATACTCTATTATTAATTAAGTTCTATATTAGAGAAACACGGGTTTCAACTCAATAAGTTAAACTTAAACCATCCTTAATTTATGCAAAACCACAACTTAATTTCTAGTCCTGAAATTAAGTTAAATCTTTCTAATTCTTCTGATAAGATTTTAGGTGTCTTTTGGTCAGCTGATCAAGATACATTCTTTTTTAAACCTCCACAATGTGATATTCCTGTTTTTATTACTAAAAGAAAGATTCTTAGTTACGTATCACGTTTTTTTGACCCTCTAGGCATTATTTCCACAATTCTCGTTTCTGCAAAATTACTACTCCAAAAAATTTGGTCATTATCTGTAGAGTGGGACACCCATATTACCGATGAAAAAATTATTTCTGATTGGCAATCTCTTCTGACGAAATTTCAATCTATAAATCTTTTAAGATTTCCTCGTTGTTTAATTATGAACAAAAATATTGTTAATATACAACTCGTGACCTTTTTTGATGCTTCTCAAGATATATATGCAGCTTGTGTCTATCTTCGTGTCATTTATCATGATTCCACTGTTTCAGTAAGACTTGTTGCTTCTAAGACAAGAATAGCACCACTAAAGAACAAATTAACTATTCCTAGACTCGAACTTATGGCAAGTTTAATATATATATATATATATATATATATATATATATATATATATATAAGCAAGAGGAAAGTAGTCGGCTGATTAGTTGAAATCCAAAATGATTAAAAGTTATCGGGAAGCAGCCTTGGTAGGAAAAAAGTAAACTCTTTTTACTTTATTTGAGAGCTTTCGAAATAGTTTATTTCTTCATCAGTCAATTACTACAAAAATATTTAACACTATGTAAAATGGCTAACACAATTAATTTAATCAAAATTTATAGTTATTTTAAAAACTTACAGTAAGCGAGATTATTCCTTAAGCAGATTCATTAAAGGAAACATTGCTAAAACCAAACCAAACAAGGATAAAAATTATTAAAATTATTAAAAACGTGTCACTTTCTTTACTTGTTATGGCAATTACTGTCATCAACCGACAGGACAGGGAAGGACAAGCTTCTATTATTATTCGAGGGTGTCTGATAGGTTGGTTGTTCGAATACTTTTGGTGAAGTCAATTTCTAAGATGTTGGAGTAAATAATACTTAAATTTTTTATGTCAGACCTTTTGTTGATACTTAGAGGTTCATTGTTAATATGAACCATTTCTAAGAAATTTCTTTTGAACAGATTTCTTTCACTAGTTAACACCTTAGCCTCATTGAAATTGAAATTATGGCCAGTATCAAAATGATGAGTAGCAAGTGCACAAGACTCCTTTTTTAACTTAATATCACTTCTGTGGGAAGTGATTCTATCTTTGAGGGGTCGTGATGTTTGACCTATATATGTTTTGTCACAATTGTTACAATCAATCTTATAAATTACATTAGATTTCCAACCATCATTTACTTTGTCTTTAATTTTGCTAAATAATTGATTTACAGTTTTTACCGTTTTATTAGCAATTGTGATTTCTTTGACATTTTTTAGAATTTTTGTAATTTTTGGTGTAATTTCTTTAATGTAGGGGATACCTACATATCTTTTTATTTCACTACTGGGGACACCATTATCCTCATTTGGTTCAAAACTGTTGCTATTTTGGTTGGTTGTAGTAGAGAAAAGTAACTTCTTTATTAATAGGTGTGGATATGAATTATCTATTAATAGATGTTCAAGTTTTTTTAAACTGTCTTGTTTAAGCGATGGGTGACAAATTTGGGTAATTCTGTTCTTGAGGGTTAGGATGAGGTTAATTTTCATTTTTTGTGGATGGTATGAATGGTAGTTCATATATCTGCCAGAACTAGAAGGTTTTCTATACCAGTCCAATATTATTCTGTTGTCATTATTTCTAATAACTTTAGTATCAAGAAAGGGGACACTTTGGTCTATCCCTTCTTCTTCGATGGTAAATTTTAAATATTGGTCATAGGTATTAAACACTTCTAACAATTCTGTGCTTTTTTCTTCAGGAATGACAGAAACCATGTCATCTACGTATTTTTTTAAAAAAGGAACTTTAAAAGACAGTTTAGGTAAACAGTCATCTATTAAATCATCCATTATATACTGTGCCAGAATAGGTGACAGTTTTGAGCCCATGGGACAACCAAAAACTTGTCTGTAATATTCTTGGTTAAAGGAAAAATATGTGTTATTAAATACAAATTCTATTAATGTAAAAAAATTTTTTTGGCTAATAGTACAATTCTGTTTTATAGAATCCCAATGTTTAATAATGCTTTTATTTACTAAAGGCCAAGAGATGTTGGTAAATAATGATTGAACATCTAAACTAATGATTTTGTGACCTAAAGGGATTTCATAATCATTGAAATTTCTGGCAAATTTAAAGGAATCTGTGATGTAATATTCATTTTCTTGATTGTAAGATTTACTTAAGATATCAGTGACAAGTTTTGCTATTTTTGAAGTTGGTGAATCAATTGAAGAAATAATCGGTCGCATTGCTAGTTGTTCTTTGTGTATTTTAGGTAAAGCATAAAACTTTGGGCATACCGAATTATAAATTTGATGACTTTTAGCTACTGTTTCTGATATCTCTTTGCAATTTTTTAATTTAGAAATTAATTTACAAGCTTTTTGTTGAATACTACTTGTAGGGTCTCTGGGGATGGTTTTGTAGTAAGTTTCATCTTTGATTAGATTTAAGGAAAGAGCATTATACTCCTCTCTATACATAGCTGTGGTTACATTGCCTTTATCTGATTTTACAATGATGATTTGAGGATTATCTCTTAAAAATTTTTTTGCTAAATTGTACCAATGGTTTAAAAATTTATTATTAATGTTATTTTCACTGTTGTAAATATAATTGGTAATGACATTGGTAATCTGAGAGGTGTAAATGTTTTTTTCTTTTTGATCTTTAATGGAAACCAAAGAGTATTCAAAATCAGCTAACAAATTCTTAAAGGAAATGTCATTAGTTGTAGGTGGTAAGCTAAATTTAGGACCAAGTGCTAATATTTTTTTTACTTCTGTTGGAAATTCAATATTAGTTAAATTTTTGAACCAGTTGTCTTTAATAACAATTTTTTTAAAGTTGTTGTTAGTTAATCTCTTTGTTTTGTTGATATTAGTAGTTTTTATATTATGGAAAAGACGGTTATAATTAATTTGTTGTCTACGTTTGAATTCATTAAAAATTTGAGAAGGTAAAGAGTCCTTAGCTAATGACATTTTCTTGTTTAATGTTAACTCAAGTTGTTTTAACGTATTATTAACAATCTTAATTTCTAAACTAAGTATTTTGGAAATCAATCTGTGATTAAAATGTTCAATTTGTTGTCCTATTTGTCCATTTTGGTATTGAAGGTGTTCAGTGACATGTTTTGTGTTGTTAGTCAGGTGGGTGGGTAGCAATCCAGTTTTTCTACAATTTAGTAGAAATATCCTTCTGTTCCTTTGTGCTGCTAACTTGGAATTGGTGGAGGACCAAGTTTTTAGTGTTTGTGTTATGTGGAAGCCATAAGTGTGGGTGATGTCTTCAAAAAATCCCATTTTGTCTAAATAAGCAAGAGGAAAGTAGTCGGCTGATTAGTTGAAATCCAAAATGATTAAAAGTTATCGGGAAGCAGCCTTGGTAGAAAAAAAGTAAACTCTTTTTACTTTATTTGAGAGCTTTCGAAATAGTTTATTTCTTCATCAGTCAATTACTACAAAAATATTTAACACTATGTAAAATGGCTAACACAATTAATTTAATCAAAATTTATAGTTATTTTAAAAACTTACAGTAAGCGAGATTATTCCTTAAGCAGATTCATTAAAGGAAACATTGCTAAAACCAAACCAAACAAGGATAAAAATTATTAAAATTATTAAAAACGTGTCACTTTCTTTACTTGTTATGGCAATTACTGTCATCAACCGACAGGACAGGGAAGGACAAGCTTCTATTATTATTCGAGGGTGTCTGATAGGTTGGTTGTTCGAATACTTTTGGTGAAGTCAATTTCTAAGATGTTGGAGTAAATAATACTTAAATTTTTTATGTCAGACCTTTTGTTGATACTTAGAGGTTCATTGTTAATATGAACCATTTCTAAGAAATTTCTTTTGAACAGATTTCTTTCACTAGTTAACACCTTAGCCTCATTGAAATTGAAATTATGGCCAGTATCAAAATGATGAGTAGCAAGTGCACAAGACTCCTTTTTTTAACTTAATATCACTTCTGTGGGAAGTGATTCTATCTTTGAGGGGTCGTGATGTTTGACCTATATATGTTTTGTCACAATTGTTACAATCAATCTTATAAATTACATTAGATTTCCAACCATCATTTACTTTGTCTTTAATTTTGCTAAATAATTGATTTACAGTTTTTACCGTTTTATTAGCAATTGTGATTTCTTTGACATTTTTTAGAATTTTTGTAATTTTTGGTGTAATTTCTTTAATGTAGGGGATACCTACATATCTTTTTATTTCACTACTGGGGACACCATTATCCTCATTTGGTTCAAAACTGTTGCTATTTTGGTTGGTTGTAGTAGAGAAAAGTAACTTCTTTATTAATAGGTGTGGATATGAATTATCTATTAATAGATGTTCAAGTTTTTTTAAACTGTCTTGTTTAAGCGATGGGTGACAAATTTGGGTAATTCTGTTCTTGAGGGTTAGGATGAGGTTAATTTTCATTTTTTGTGGATGGTATGAATGGTAGTTCATATATCTGCCAGAACTAGAAGGTTTTCTATACCAGTCCAATATTATTCTGTTGTCATTATTTCTAATAACTTTAGTATCAAGAAAGGGGACACTTTGGTCTATCCCTTCTTCTTCGATGGTAAATTTTAAATATTGGTCATAGGTATTAAACACTTCTAACAATTCTGTGCTTTTTTCTTCAGGAATGACAGAAACCATGTCATCTACGTATTTTTTTAAAAAAGGAACTTTAAAAGACAGTTTAGGTAAACAGTCATCTATTAAATCATCCATTATATACTGTGCCAGAATAGGTGACAGTTTTGAGCCCATGGGACAACCAAAAACTTGTCTGTAATATTCTTGGTTAAAGGAAAAATATGTGTTATTAAATACAAATTCTATTAATGTAAAAAAATTTTTTTGGCTAATAGTACAATTCTGTTTTATAGAATCCCAATGTTTAATAATGCTTTTATTTACTAAAGGCCAAGAGATGTTGGTAAATAATGATTGAACATCTAAACTAATGATTTTGTGACCTAAAGGGATTTCATAATCATTGAAATTTCTGGCACAGTATATAATGGATGATTTAATAGATGACTGTTTACCTAAACTGTCTTTTAAAGTTCCTTTTTTAAAAAAATACGTAGATGACATGGTTTCTGTCATTCCTGAAGAAAAAAGCACAGAATTGTTAGAAGTGTTTAATACCTATGACCAATATTTAAAATTTACCATCGAAGAAGAAGGGATAGACCAAAGTGTCCCCTTTCTTGATACTAAAGTTATTAGAAATAATGACAACAGAATAATATTGGACTGGTATAGAAAACCTTCTAGTTCTGGCAGATATATGAACTACCATTCATACCATCCACAAAAAATGAAAATTAACCTCATCCTAACCCTCAAGAACAGAATTACCCAAATTTGTCACCCATCGCTTAAACAAGACAGTTTAAAAAAACTTGAACATCTATTAATAGATAATTCATATCCACACCTATTAATAAAGAAGTTACTTTTCTCTACTACAACCAACCAAAATAGCAACAGTTTTGAACCAAATGAGGATAATGGTGTCCCCAGTAGTGAAATAAAAAGATATGTAGGTATCCCCTACATTAAAGAAATTACACCAAAAATTACAAAAATTCTAAAAAATGTCAAAGAAATCACAATTGCTAATAAAACGGTAAAAACTGTAAATCAATTATTTAGCAAAATTAAAGACAAAGTAAATGATGGTTGGAAATCTAATGTAATTTATAAGATTGATTGTAACAATTGTGACAAAACATATATAGGTCAAACATCACGACCCCTCAAAGATAGAATCACTTCCCACAGAAGTGATATTAAGTTAAAAAAGGAGTCTTGTGCACTTGCTACTCATCATTTTGATACTGGCCATAATTTCAATTTCAATGAGGCTAAGGTGTTAACTAGTGAAAGAAATCTGTTCAAAAGAAATTTCTTAGAAATGGTTCATATTAACAATGAACCTCTAAGTATCAACAAAAGGTCTGACATAAAAAATTTAAGTATTATTTACTCCAACATCTTAGAAATTGACTTCACCAAAAGTATTCGAACAACCAACCTATCAGACACCCTCGAATAATAATAGAAGCTTGTCCTTCCCTGTCCTGTCGGTTGATGACAGTAATTGCCATAACAAGTAAAGAAAGTGACACGTTTTTAATAATTTTAATAATTTTTATCCTTGTTTGGTTTGGTTTTAGCAATGTTTCCTTTAATGAATCTGCTTAAGGAATAATCTCGCTTACTGTAAGTTTTTAAAATAACTATAAATTTTGATTAAATTAATTGTGTTAGCCATTTTACATAGTGTTAAATATTTTTGTAGTAATTGACTGATGAAGAAATAAACTATTTCGAAAGCTCTCAAATAAAGTAAAAAGAGTTTACTTTTTTCCTACCAAGGCTGCTTCCCGATAACTTTTAATCATTATATATATATATATATTATAACATATATTAATAATAATAATATGTTTTGATAATATCAATCACTATGTTATAAAATATTCCTTACCTTGAATTAATTTTAAATTTTAAATATAAATAGTGAATAGGTAAGAATTAACTCAGTGTAATTATTTTCCAATGTGATTAATTAAATATGCTACCGGCTATTCCCTTATGTCAAGGTCAGAGTTCAAATATTCAACCAAACTAGATTCAAAATCAGTGAATACACAAATTTGCAATAAAATGACTGTATAACCGCACTATCCTAGACCAACAATATTTTCTAGGCGTGAATTGCATATAAATTTCTAACCTTTCTAATTCAAAATGTGTCAAACTTCAAAGATACTGTTGATAAACCAAAACATGCATCAAATATATAAAATGAAGTATTCTGACTTGAGTTACTGAGCAATTTAGATTAAACTTAACAAAAAGTGAATAAAAATAATTTAGTTAAATACATAAAACAGTGAAATAAAAATGTTCATCAAAATTTCAAAAATCAAACACATATAAAACTCTTTATTATAACGAGTGCAAAGTTGTTACCAATTGTGTGAAGCTTCACCCTCTTCTGGAATCAGGATTCAGTTCTTAGGACAATCTACTTTCTTCTTCCAATACAGCAAAGATTTCAGGAAACTTTATGAAGATCAATTAATCAATTCCTCTTCAAAACCAAGCGATGGATGACTACTATCTTCTCTGGTAAGTGTAATTATGACTTTCTTTCTTGTTAAATATTAATTTAATCTTCTTTAACTCAATTAAAATACAGTTATACCATAAAATGCTCAGCCCCATAAATTGAAATATCTATTTCTTCATAAAATCATCTAAATTTCTCTTACCAATTGCTCTCTCTGGTTACCTTGGGATAATCTTGATACTTTAAACTGTTTTAATACTTTCTATTCTCAATACTTTCAAAAAAAAACTCAAAATTTCTACGGAGCAAAATTTTAATACAACTTCTCTTTCAACAACCAGAAAACAAGAGAGATTCTATCAGAATCAACAAAAAAAACAAATGACAAATTCAACAAACTTAAATCTATACATCTTTTCCATCTAATCGCCTACTAATTTCTTATTCAAATAAAATTTTTAACAAAATCTAATTCTTGATTCAATATTACAATTTAAAACAATGATCATTCTTTTTTTTATATTCTTATGAAATTTACTAGCACTACAAACTAATAATTTTCTCTTTTTCAGAATATTTCATTTGGCATTTGAACTATTAATAAATTAGAATATGGTTGGTAAATACGTATTATTTAAAAGTAAGTAGAAGTTTTAACATGTATTTTAACTATTTGTGATGTCTTTTTTTTATAATTTAATTTTCTCATTTACTTACACCCCTAATTCATTTAAAATTAATGTTTGATTACTAACGTATTGGCAATTTTATAAACTTTTAATTATCTACTTTACCCATTTATCAATTTCATAATTATCAAAACTTTATATAATGTAGATTAATCATTTTTGAATCTTTAAATAAAAATCTTTGAAATGTATTTGTATTTTTTTTTCTTATTATTCTATTTTCTTTTTCCTTTTTTAGGAATTATGAAGAAGATGATGATAATCAATCCCAATGTTACTAAATTTACGCTCTGACTCGAAATAAGAAAATCTCCTTTCTCTACTTTCCATTAGATTTTCGTTCTACATTCTTATTTAATATAACATAGTAACTAATATCATCTCAAATCCCCCAATTAAAATTTTTACATCAAACATTTCATTGATGTTGGATTAAAAATTATAATTTTAATCTATTTTTTTTTTTTTTATATAAACACTCATTTTACAAAAACTTTAGCCTCAATTAATATTATTTGCACAGATTGTATAAACCTTTTTTTAATAAAACCATTGAATCTTAATTTGATATTTACATCTTAATACTATTATTTACAAAACTTTGCTATTAATATCATCTACCTAACATCTTTATGAATTTTTTTTAATTTGTAAAATTCTGTTAATCTCAAATTCCTTCCCCCTTTCTAACATTCATTCAAATATAACTTAATTTTTCTACTTTTAAACTTGTTCCCCCTTATTTAATATATTTCCTATACATTTAATTTTCCGATACACCTAAATATCTTGCCTCTTTCCTGATATTTCCAAATATACCCAATACCTACTATATTTTTAAATTTCTTCCCCCTTTCTTGGTATTTACAAATAAACAATTTTTCTCGGAGCGCTTGTTTTATCTTTCCCAAGAAATAATTACAAAACTGCTTATCATCCACAGACAAATTTTGATTTTCTCTGTTGTCAACAATTTGATGGTGCATTATTGTTTGAATTTCTTCTACTTGTTCTGGTTTATTCTGTTTTTTCGTATGACTTAGCAATATACCACTGTCTTTAACTTTCTGAATTATTTTATTTTCACTCTTTTCTGCTTGTTTTGCTTTATATTCATCTACAAATTTCTTAATAGTCTTCTCCCTTCCTTCATCTATTTGATTTGTGTCTTCCTCTGTACTCTTCAAATTGTCTTGTTTTATGTTATTAATTTCTCTTCTAAATATCTTAGTATCTTCTTTTATTTCCTTCAATCTTTTATTAGTCTGATTCAATTTATTATTAATCTCTTCAAATTTTTTATTCATATTTTCCTTCATATCTTCCGTCATTTCATCCAATATTTTATTATTCTCATCCAATTTTTTATTATTTTCCTCTAGTTTGTTATTCATATATTCTTTCATGTCTTCTGTCATTCCATCCAATTTTTTATTCTTCTCTTCAACTTTCTCTTCAATTGTTTCATTCATATTCATAATATTTTTATCCATAGTCATCATAATACTTTTATTCATTTCTTCAAACTTCTTATCCAACTCTTTTATAATATCTTCCTTCCTTTCATCCAATTTTTCATTCTTATCCTCCAATTTCTCTTCAAATTTCTTACTATCATCTTCTATTTCCTCCAATATTTCGTTAGTCTCATTCAATTTCTTATTGTTCTCCTCTGGTTTATTATTCATATCTTCTTTTACTTCATCTAATCCTTCATTATTTTCTTCTAGTTTGTTATTCACTTCTTCTTTTAATTTCTCATTCATATTTTCTGTCATGTCTTCTTGTATTTCATCCAATTTTTCGTAAGCCTCATTCAATTTTTTATTATTCTCTTCAAATTCCGTATTTATATTTTGTTTTATATCTTCTGTCATTTCATTCAAACTTTTATTAATTTCTTCAAATTTCTTATCCTGCTGATCAAATCTCATCATAAGAATTTGTAAAAACCTGTCCATATCAGGTTGACTTTCTTCTTGTGGTCGTGCTTGTACTACCTGTTCTTCCTGCTTATTTTCACCAGCAGTTTCATCTGTCTCTATTTCTACCATAGTTCTATCCTGTTCTCCCCCTATCTCTATTAAATTCTCTCCTTCTTCTGTTTCTGCTTCTTCCTGTGTCTGGCCTGTTTGAATGAGCTCTTCCACTCGGTAATCTCCTGCTCCTAACACTCTCTCTTCATGTACTTGTACCGCCACACTTTCCATCTCAATCTCTCCTCCATCACTACTTTCACTCTCATCTCCTACTATCTTACCATCTCTCAATCTCATTTTTCCCTCCATATTCACAATTTATTCTATTGAGATAAATATAACTAATATGAATCACAAAAAAAAAATTTCAAATCAAGTTTTCAAAAAAAAATATTTTAAATATTATTTATTTAAATAGGCTCTAGTTTTGATTGTTTAGAGCGAAATAATAAAAAAAAATTTAACAAAATTCTCAAATTTTAATTATTTGAATCGGCTCTAATTTTGATTGTTTAGAGCCCCACGTTGGGCGCCAAAATTTATAACATATATTAATAATAATAATATGTTTTGATAATATCAATCACTATGTTATAAAATATTCCTTACCTTGAATTAATTTTAAATTTTAAATATAAATAGTGAATAGGTAAGAATTAACTCAGTGTAATTATTTTCCAATGTGATTAATTAAATATGCTACCGGCTATTCCCTTATGTCAAGGTCAGAGTTCAAATATTCAACCAAACTAGATTCAAAATCAGTGAATACACAAATTTGCAATAAAATGACTGTATAACCGCACTATCCTAGACCAACAATATTTTCTAGGCGTGAATTGCATATAAATTTCTAACCTTTCTAATTCAAAATGTGTCAAACTTCAAAGATACTGTTGATAAACCAAAACATGCATCAAATATATAAAATGAAGTATTCTGACTTGAGTTACTGAGCAATTTAGATTAAACTTAACAAAAAGTGAATAAAAATAATTTAGTTAAATACATAAAACAGTGAAATAAAAATGTTCATCAAAATTTCAAAAATCAAACACATATAAAACTCTTTATTATAACGAGTGCAAAGTTGTTACCAATTGTGTGAAGCTTCACCCTCTTCTGGAATCAGGATTCAGTTCTTAGGACAATCTACTTTCTTCTTCCAATACAGCAAAGATTTCAGGAAACTTTATGAAGATCAATTAATCAATTCCTCTTCAAAACCAAGCGATGGATGACTACTATCTTCTCTGGTAAGTGTAATTATGACTTTCTTTCTTGTTAAATATTAATTTAATCTTCTTTAACTCAATTAAAATACAGTTATACCATAAAATGCTCAGCCCCATAAATTGAAATATCTATTTCTTCATAAAATCATCTAAATTTCTCTTACCAATTGCTCTCTCTGGTTACCTTGGGATAATCTTGATACTTTAAACTGTTTTAATACTTTCTATTCTCAATACTTTCAAAAAAAAACTCAAAATTTCTACGGAGCAAAATTTTAATACAACTTCTCTTTCAACAACCAGAAAACAAGAGAGATTCTATCAGAATCAACAAAAAAAACAAATGACAAATTCAACAAACTTAAATCTATACATCTTTTCCATCTAATCGCCTACTAATTTCTTATTCAAATAAAATTTTTAACAAAATCTAATTCTTGATTCAATATTACAATTTAAAACAATGATCATTCTTTTTTTTATATTCTTATGAAATTTACTAGCACTACAAACTAATAATTTTCTCTTTTTCAGAATATTTCATTTGGCATTTGAACTATTAATAAATTAGAATATGGTTGGTAAATACGTATTATTTAAAAGTAAGTAGAAGTTTTAACATGTATTTTAACTATTTGTGATGTCTTTTTTTTATAATTTAATTTTCTCATTTACTTACACCCCTAATTCATTTAAAATTAATGTTTGATTACTAACGTATTGGCAATTTTATAAACTTTTAATTATCTACTTTACCCATTTATCAATTTCATAATTATCAAAACTTTATATAATGTAGATTAATCATTTTTGAATCTTTAAATAAAAATCTTTGAAATGTATTTGTATTTTTTTTTCTTATTATTCTATTTTCTTTTTCCTTTTTTAGGAATTATGAAGAAGATGATGATAATCAATCCCAATGTTACTAAATTTACGCTCTGACTCGAAATAAGAAAATCTCCTTTCTCTACTTTCCATTAGATTTTCGTTCTACATTCTTATTTAATATAACATAGTAACTAATATCATCTCAATATATATATATATATATATATATATATATATATATATATAATATTCTTCAGAAAAATATACAAATTTCTGAAATTCATCTTTTCTCTGATAGTACAATTGCTCTAACCTGGGTAACTACATCTAAGTATCTTTATAATCAATTTGTACAGTCTCGAGTTCAAAAGATACGTTCTCTTAGTGAATCCTATCATTTTCATCATGTAGATTCGAAATTAAATCCAGCTGACTTGCCATCTTAAACCAAATCTATCTGTTCTGACGAAGAACTAACTAATCTCTGGCTTTCTGGTTCAAAATTCCTACTAGAACTTAAAATAGACTATTCACAATTTTTCATTAAAAAGTGGAATGGGGAATTACCAGAGTTAAGAAAAAATCAAATTTCTTTAATCATCACTACTACCCCGGCAAACGATACTTTTGATGATTTATTCAGTCGTTGTTCTTTTTTTACCAAAATTCAGAGATATCTTGCTTATGTGTTACGATTTATTTTCAATATTAAGGCGAAATTAAACACAATCCTCTCAATAATGATGTTCTTTTCCCGAAACAAGTTGAATTTTCTACTTGGCTTGTTCTTAAGTAAATTCAATTTCTTTTCTTCTCGAAAGAAATTCAAGAATTAACTAAGCAACAACTTGTCTCTAATAATTCGAACTTTAAATTCTTTTATTGATAAAAACGATCACTTATTACGAATTGGTGGAAGATTACGTTACGCTCCCATAAGCTATTCACAAAAACATCCTATTTTTTTGCCTTCCAAGAATTGTGTTGTATCTTTGTTAATTGAGCAACAACATAGGAAATTATGTCACGCTGGTGCACAAACTACTCTGTCACATCTTCGTTTAAAATATTGGCCCCTTGATGGACTTCGTCAGACTAAATAAGTCATTCATAAATGCATAAATTGTTTCAGGTTTATGACCCCTAATTTTCTACAGCAAATGGCAGATATTCATCCTGAGTGTGTCTTATCTAGCAGACCTTTTAAAAGAGTCTCCATTGACTATGGCGGATATTTTCTAGTTAAAGCATCTCATCTAAAAAACGCTTCACTTTATAAGGTATACATAGCCTTCTTCATATTGTAACGGAATAACCGTAAAGAAAAGGAGGATTTCCTGGAGTGCCTGGCGATCCAAACCTTCACCGATGGTCTTCCAGACGTTGAGTTGCAGCGGGCTGTACGGTTGGCGCGGCCGAAATCTCTTGTGGACGCCTTGACCATTGCCCTGGAGTTTCAGGCGGCGAAGGAGGCCTCACGTGGAGTTGCTCGAATAAGGGAAGTCACCGGTAACTACGACCATGCCGTTTAATCCGTTAGCGACGTCAAAGCGGTAGTGGAGAGGTTAATGAAGTTATCTCCAAAAAGAAGGCGCCAAGTGAGATGCTGGAACTGCGGAGAACTAGGCCATATCAGGAATACTTGCCCCCAAAAAGAAAAATCTCCTGCTGAAGTATCCGAGCAGCAGGAAAACTAGAACGGGTCGACTCCTGGAGGGCGAAATCAACCCCAAACATTCCCGAAGCCCCTCAGACCATTAAATTGGCAACTCTGCGACATCACGTGGACACCTTATATGTAGATAGCCTCATTGATGGGAACAACTTTAGCATGCTGGTAGACACTGGAGCTACGAAAACTATCGTCCGACCATCCATCATTATGCGGAAGAAGATGTTGCCTACCAGTTGGAGACTGCGTACCGCTACCCGAGAATCTGCTAGAGTCTACGGTGAGATACAGGTGACGCTACAGTTCGGTTCAACCTCTCTTGTTCACTCGGTGCTGGTGGCTGACGTTGATGAAGATGTTGTTGCTCCACTGTGGTTTCCATTTGGATCTTCACCGACGTATCCTTTGTACTGGTAATGATGAAATATTCCTGCATCGAAAACAAGTTGACAATGCCTCGATTAAGCTAATCGATGATATCGATCTTCCGGCGAGCTGCGAATGTGTCGTAACAGCGCGGTTGGATGGACTGGAGCCAGATGGAGTCCCGGCCATGATAGAGCCAAAGAACCATGACCATGGGTAAGACTTTTGGATGCCTCAAGTTAAGAAGAAAGAAGCAGATAAAGCCCTTAAAGAAATGATTCAAAATGGCATAGTCAAACCATCCAGTAGTCCGTGGGCTTCTCCTGTGGTATTGGTGAGAAAGAAAGACGGATCAGTGCGGTTTTGTGTCAACTATCGAAAGCTAAATGATGTCACTAAGAAGAACAGTTATCCTCTGCCAAGGATTGATGATGCCCTCGACGCTTTGGCGGGTTCTACTTTGTTTTCTACCTTGGACCTTAAAAGCGGATACTGGCAAGTTAAAATGAATCCTGCAGACAAAGGAAAGACTGCCTTTACCAGTGGATCAGAGTTGTGGCAATTCACGGTCCTTCCGTTTGGCCTCTGTAATGCTCCTGCGACGTTTGAACGGGTAATGAAGAACATCCTCCGGGGTTTGTCATGAGAAACTTGTCTAGTTTATCTAGATGACATCATCATAATGGGCAAGACCTTTAACGAACCTTTATCAAACCTGGAAAAAGATTATACAAAGCTAATCTAACATTGAATGTTAAGAAATGCCACTTGTTCCAGAGACAGGTCAATTATTAAGGACATAATGTAAGCAAGGATGGCGTTGCTGTTGACCCCGCTAAGATTCAAGCTGTTCAGGAATGGCCAATCCCCATTGACAAACATCAGCTCCGGAGTTTCTTGGGTCTTTGTTCCTATTACCGACGATATGTCAAGAATTTTGGAGACCTCGCCAAACCCTTGACACGTTTGACAGAACAAGATAAGTCCTTCTGTTGGGATCAGGAATGTCAAGAGGCGTTTGAAATATTGAAGAAACAGCTTACGTCAGCACCCGTTCTTGCTTATCCACTTTCTTAAGGTAAGCTTATTCTGGACACCCGACGCCAGCAATGTGAGAATTGGAGCCGTCTTGTCACAGCTACAAGATGGTAAGGAAAGAGTGGTTGTTTACTTCAGCAAAACTTTATCAAAAGCTGAAAAGAACTACTGTGTAACTTGGAGGGAACTGTTAGCAGTTGTAGAATCCGTCGAGCACTTTTATAAATATCTGTATGGCAGAAAATTCCTGATCAGAACAGACCATGTCAGTTTAAAGTGGTTACTTAGCTTTAGGAACCCAGAAGGACAGATAGCAAGATGGTTCAAAAAACTGCAGGAATATGATGTTAAAATCGAGCACAGACCTGGAACAAGACATCGAAATGCTGATGCACTTTCCAGAAGACCATGTCGACCTGATTGCCCCCATTGTACCCGTATGGGGCAGAACGAGGGAAAACTTGCCTTATTTAAGGTTGTGCCAGAAAACGAGAGCTCTATGCTGGAGGAGCAACAAGAAAACGATCCCGTTCTTTAAAAGATTCGGGAATGGAAGAGAATGGACCGTCGTCCGTTGTGGAGAGAGATATCCTTATCCTCTCCTGCTTTAAAAGCATACTGTGCGAAAGCCAGATAGGCGCTTCACAAAAAGCGAAAAAGAACGAGCAAAGCTCCTGTTAGAAACCCATTTTCCTGCAGGCATAATCACCCCAGGAAATACGAGGTAAAAAACTAAAAGACCAACCAGGGAAGACACTGCAATGACAAAACACATATGCAGTGAAGAACGACTGAGATAGGCTATGAACACCTTTCAGCCATTCAAAACCCCTGGAACTGACAGAATATTTTCTGCCCTACTACAACAGGGGCAGGACGCAATCATTCCTCATGTGATCCGAATCAGTCGGCGCAGTTTTGAACTGGGATATATACCAGAAGTGTGGAGGAGGGCAAGAATCACCTTCATCCCCAAGGCAGAGAAACGGGACACTACACATCCTAAATCCCTTAGACCAATTTTATTAGAACAGAAATCCTGGAGCAGGTGCCACTGCACCCTCGTCAGCATGCATATCAAACGGGCAAATCCACGGAGACCGCGTTGATACAATTGACTGACGAAATCCATGACGCTCTAAAAACAAAAGAAACCGTGATATGTGCCTTTCTAGACATAGAGGGGGCTTTTGACAATACTCCACACGAGGCTGTCAAAAGAGCACTCAGTGATAGAAAACTAGATAGAACGACTGCCACCTGGTTGTTGCAATTACTGTCTACAAGAATCGCAGAAATGGCGGTAGGCCAAGACACTATCTCCATCAATACGACCAGAGGTTGTCCGCAAAGGGAAGTTGCATCCCCACTTATGTGGAGTCTTACCGTAGACAGCTTACTCTGGCAATTGACCGAACTAGGTATACTTTGCCAAGGTTACTCCGGTGACGTAGTTATCCTTGCAAGAGGGAAATATGAAAACATCCTCTGCGACATAGTGCAAAGAAGACTAAACATAGCAAAGCAGTTGTGTGATTCAGTGGGACTTAATATCAACCCCACCAAGACCACGTTAGTAGCCTTTACAAGGAAAAAGAAACCTAAAATAAAAACCATAAAAATAGGTGGAAATATCGTTAAGTGAAAGACAGAGGTAAAATATAATAGATTACTGTAGATAAATCACGAAAACGAAATAATACACAAAGCTACAAAAGCCCTCATGGTGTGCAGAAACATTTCTGGGCAAAATTGGGGCTGTAACCCAAAGACATTGCAATGGATGTACACAGCAATAGTGAGACCTATCATCACATATGGGGTAGTAGCTTGGGGCACGAGAGCTAATCTGATCACTACGGGGACAAAGCTCTCAAATATTCAGAGAGTGGCCAGTGCATGTATCACTGGAGCAATAAGAACATGTCCCACTGCTGCAATGGAAGTAATACTAAATCTCTCGCCACTGCATATTTAAGTAGAAAATGCTAGGAAGAAAACAATATATAGAATGATCAAAAAAGGAATAATCAAGGAAAACCCTCGATTACTCCAACTTGATTAAACTTGGGAAATGCCTCAAGATAACATGCCAAAAAATATAACTTTGTAAGGAAAATTACCACTAAACTGAAAAGTAGATCCGAATGGGACGAAAACACTATATTGGGGCTAAGCCAAAATGTCATAAAATTGTATACGGACGGCTCCAAGACAGATAAAGGAACAGGAGCAGGGGTGTGTGGACATTGAACCAAATACTTAGAACGCTTGGGTGCGTACCCAAGCATGTTTTAAGCGGAAATCCGTGCCATCGAAAGATGTATAGAATTTAACATTGAAAGGAACTATCGTAGACAGAAGATTGTAATCATGTCAGATAGTCAAGCAGCCATCAAAGCTCTGACACAATCAGTTCAAAGATGGTCTGGGAATGCCTAGGCAATTTAAATGAACTAGGGCAGAATAACACTGTTACCTTCCTATGGATTCCAGGACACGTAGGAATACAAGGAAATGAAACAGCAGACAAGCTGGCAAAAAAGGAGCTGAAACCCCATACCTGGGGCCAGAACCATCCTGTGGAATCAGTAGTAGAACTTAGAAAAACTAAAAAAAAATGGACAGCGAAAAATTCGAAAAAAAGTACTGAAACGATCTAGAAGGACTAAGACATTCGAAGACGCTCCTGGAAAACTACAACCAGAAGAGATTTCTCAGCTGTCTTAACCTTAGTAAGAAGAACCTCCATATTATAACAATAATATTAAACGGGCACTGCTGATTAAGAGGACACATAAAGAAACTAGATTGAAGCAAACTGCAGATTCTGTGAGGTAGAGAAGGAAACCTCAATACACATACCCCCAAATGCATTACATTACGTAATTAAGAGGCAAATACCTAGGGTCATACGAAATAGAAGAGGAAAATCTACCTAACTTAAAACCCAACGATATTCCAAACTTTCTAAGAAAGATAGGACTAGAAGAGTTGCTATAAGTCCGAGGAAATTATCAGAAGTATAACAAAAAAAAGGGAGACACAATAGATCTTATAGGTTGCAGGTGTATCTGTCACCTCTATTTTCTTATACATACATACAATTTTTTGCTGTTAGAGTTCCAATTTAGATGAAAATTAGTTCGGTGCATCAGTTGAAAGAAATATCCGCCCATACTATAACACCTGATCCTGGTAGTCTAGTTTACTTTTCAGTTTGACGATATTTCGTAAGAGCATCATGGATAGTACTAAGAAGTGTTGTTATTGTCATTAATAATCGTATACTTCCTAAACCAGTGGTTTTTAAACTTTTATAGAGAAGTGCGTTCACAAGTGTAGCTTTTTGTTTTAAGACAGTAGTTGCATTACTACTAGTTAAAGTTAAACAAGAAACTTTCAATTGTAGTGCTTTAACGCTAAAGTTTTTCTACGCTGTGAGTATGAATAATTTGAGCCAAATTAAACGAGAAAGAACCTTCTACTTTGACTGTTTTACAAGGATATAAGTCTAAAACCATAAAATATGACCAAGCTTACCTAAATTTGGCTTTACAAGTATTGAAATTAGCAGAAAAACCGCAATGCGTTATTTGTTTAAATAAGTATTAGCTACTGATAGCTTAAAAGCCAATACATTGAAGAGGTACCTAGATACATTGCACAAGGAATATATCAGTAAACCGCATAAATTTTTTGAGGAAAACTCAGATCATTTAAGAAACAGTAGTCAAAACGCTCGCAGTGCGAACAAGAAAGCTTTGTAAGCATCATACAAACTGGCTTAAGAATTAGCTAAATGTAATAAACCACACACTACAGCAGAGCAACATATTCTACCCGCTACCAAAGACATTGTAGAAATATTATATGGTGAAAGCTATGCTCAACAACTTGACAATATTCCTTGGTCAAATAATACAATTTGTCTAAGAATTTTGGATATATCTGCTGACAGGAGCAGCTTAAATCTTAGCTAATTGGAAAATTATTTGCTATTCAACTTGATGAAGTAGGTAACTGACTCCAATAATGAATCCCATTTAATTGGCTACATCAGATTCTGTAAGAGTATCACAATATGTAAGGAATTACTGCTTTGCAAACTTATTAAAGGAAAAACTACAGCCAACAAATTATTCAATTGCAAATTTGCAATTGAAAAATTGTGTTGGGATGTGCACAGCGCTTGCGAAGAAGGAATCCTCAGATAATATTTGGACACATTGCATGATTTATCGGAAAGCTGTAGCGACCAAGTCTCTAAACCCTGGTCTAAATATTGTTTTGGAAATAATTATTAAAGTAGTTAATTACATAAAAACCTTTTAATTAAAATTAAGGATTTTTGCTGCGCATTGTACAGATATGGGTGCTGAACATAAATCGGTGTTATTTTATTCTTCATTTAGATGGTTTTCCTAAATTGTCCTTATTGTATAATTGATATTTTGAATACTGAACGTCGCATTCCTTTGTTGACTGTCGAAACTTCCCAACTAGATTATTAAGGAGCAATTACAGTTTCCAATTTCTTAAATTAGAACTAGTAGTTAATTGTTTTAGAGTAATTTGAGTTCTAAATTCAGCTTGCTTGATCCTGTCAAATTGGGCATTACCGTATAATTGATCTTACGAACCGTTGACTAATTCGTTAGTAGAGGAAATGTTTGGCATTTATTTGTTAAACATAATATAAGCAATATTTTCTCACAGAATTTTATAAATTTAAAATGATTTAGAACTTAAAATTTTTAATTTATATTAAAAAAACCCTTACTCAGGGTTTATCCTTATTCTTTCAGTACAAGTTAAAATTCAACTGAACGGCAGAATCGCAGACTTTTTAAAGGAAATTCTGAAAAATGTAACACTGTCTAAAAGAATTTTAATTAAAGGTAATAAGTAAAAGAGAATTCGATAATTTTTTTATTTTGGAACCAAAGAGGAATGCTGCTTCTCTGGTAATTTTGATGGTGTTTTATTTTAAATATTGGAATAGTTAATTATTTCTTTTATAATACAAGTAAACCTCCATATCTCGTTTCGTTTAATATTTAAAAAGTAAGGAGATATTAAAACAATTTAGATTTATATTATTAAATTTACATTTTTGAAACTTTACATTGAATTTTAGTTATAAATATTGGTATTAGTTTCTTTCGCGGAGCCGAACACATATCGGTAAAGATTACGAAGCTGCATAAATACAACACAACCAAATTTATTTGTTTTTTAAATTATAACAAATAAAATAAAACTGAACGTAACAGCACTTATTTGACATTTCGGAAATGCTAAGTTGTGAATGTTTAGAAAAATTTAAGCGCAGATAGTTCTAAACAATTGTTAATTTGTTATGAACTTGTCTTTGTTATTACGTATTTACGTTCCCCTTGTGGAGTAGCCCATAGACAACAAATTAAGAGACTTTTTGAAACATAGCCCAAAGGCGCCAACTTGTTTGTGCGCAACCCATAGGGTGCAATCGCATTCTGTAGTGGTGAAAATGGGAACTAAACCAGCAAAATCTGATCAGCTGGTAGCGCGATAGCCCGAAAAAAGTGAAAAAACAGTAATGGCGGCATAGTGACGGAAGTGCAAGTGGTTTTAGTTTAATATAAATTAAAGGTAGTTTTAGCGTAAAAAGGGTGCAAAAATATAGTGAATAGTTTCAATTATGTCACTACCTGGTTATTTTAGATATAAATGTTGTGTTGTAGATTGTAGAAGTAAGTATTTCAATCCTGTTTATGATAAACATTTTCATAATAAGAAGCTTTATGTGTTTATTAAATATGTAATTTGTGCAATGTGTAATGTAAATTTTAATTCTTATTTTGTTAAATTAATATAAAATTTAACTTGTTATAAAAGTAATAATTATCGTACATTTCTGTGATGTTAGTGTAATATGTACATATATATATATTTGTAACTATAAGCAAATTTTAAACAACTTTTTTGTACCTTACAATACAATGTATCTATCATTTATTATTTTGGTAACTTTTAATCTTTTTGCGGCAATAATTTAACTTGTAGGTACCTGTTTGTGTGATAATAGTATAAAATGTACCTTTTTTGTGATATTAGTATTTAAGTTATACCTATGTTGTTTATTATTCAATTTAGGTTTCAAAAATTATATATATTTGAGTTTATAGATAAATAGATATTTTAAAAGATGCGCTTATGTTATTCTGAGTAGAAAGTATTTTTATTTTTTTAATAAATGTTGTAGTTTTACAGAATATATTTTTTATTTTAAATATACTGTTCTCTTTTTAAATTATGTTTTTTTATAAATAAAATTTGGTTTGATTATTGTATTTATCTTTTTCTTATGATTAAATGTGTTTTTGGGTTCAAATAAAAATTGTATTTATTAAAATTTGTTTTTATTACTTATTGTATTTATTTTTTTCTTATGATTGAATATGTTCTGTGTTCAAATAAAAACTATAATTATTAATCCTTGTTTTATTTTGATTTTATTTCTACTAGTATGAAAATATATAGCTTATATTTTAAAATTTATATATTCACAGTAAGAACATAAATTTTTAAAATATAAGCGTATGTATTCCAATATATAATAGATTATAGATATGCTGGTATATCCCGCCCATTTTTAAATCAATGAGCTTCTACCATAGGACAATGGTGCGCTGATGTCGGAACTTTTCGCCAACTTTATATTAGGCATCAACAAATCTGTTCTATTATCTCTGGAGTAGCCATGTGAGGTAAAAGTTGCCAATTTTTCCGAAAAATTGTTATCGATAATAAGGATAAAAATTATCCCATTCCAAGATGTTGATAAGACAATTCGAAATCCCGACAAACGGACATCTGAGTGGATACAAATGAAGGTGGTGGACAAGGGTAAAGAGGACCGAGATCCTCTAGGGTGTCCGCTTGAGCAGCAACGTAAATACCTGTATGAAATGAACATTTTGCAAAAGAAAAATGCGATATTACCTATGACGGAAAAATTTCAACTCTAACTCTCAGACCATTTGCGAAAACCGGATGTTTCGTCAAAAACCAAGTTCTGGTTTCGCAAAGAACTAACATCACAATACACATACGAAATTGTTACAAACAGGTTAGAAATCCACTTTAGGAACAAAACTATTGTTTTCCCATATAAGTTGGTAGCAAGACAATACCATTATCTAAAATAAAGTTAAGCAAGAATTGTAACTGTTAAAAAACTACTGCAAAAATAAACAAGATTTTAAAAGATTTTAAAACGAGGTTGTTATTTATACAGTGATAGCGTTAAGATTTGATAACAATTGTTTTTATATTTTTAAGGTAATTGAATAGGATGTATATATATATATATATAAACAAAGTGCCAAGAAAACGCGTATTAATATAAACAAAAGGGGAAAATTATTGGGCATGTATGCAAAAAGGATCAATAAGGCCACGAGTAGGAATGGTAACCGCAGACATGCATGTTTCTGGCTCATTAGCCGTCATCAGTGCGGCATAACCAAGTAGGGTATTGCACTTGGCTAGCAAAAGTGTTGGGTACTTGGGAGCAAAGGATGTTTGGGAAACATGTGTAAAGAAACACAAAAACAACGAACGCTCACACAGGAGTCCTATCGCCATTTTTTGCTTTCGGCCAGCTGTGCCAATGGGTTTTCGGCTAGCAACCAGCGTCGCAACGTTGGCGAAACGGACTCATTGTGTTTAAGTCGTTCTAAGCCCAGGATATGAAATAAACAAAGTGCCAAGAAAACGCGTATTAATATAAACAAAGGGGGAAAATTATTGGGCATGTACGCAAAAAGGATCAATAAGGCCACGAGTAGGAATGGTAACCGCAGACATGCATGTTTCTGGCTCATTAGCCGTCATCAGTGCGGCATAACCAAGTGGGGTATTGCACTTGGCTAGCAAAAGTGTTGGGAACTTGGGAGCAAAGGATGTTTGGGAAACATGTGTAAAGAAACACAAAAACAACGAACGCTCACACAGGAGTCCTATCGCCATTTTGTGCTTTCGGCCAGCTGTGCCAATGGGTTTTCGGCTAGCAACCAACGTCGCAACGTTGGCGAAACGGACTCATTGTGTTTGAGTTGTTCTAAGCCCAGGATATGAAATAAACAAAGTGCCAGGAAAACGCGTATTAATATAAACAAAAGGGGAAAATTATTGGGCATGTACGCAAAAAGGATCAATAAGGCCACGAGTAGGATTGATAACCGCAGACATGCATGTTTCTGGCTCATTAGCCGTCATCAGTGCGGCATAACCAAGTAGGGTATTGCACTTGGCTAGCAAAAGTGTTGGGTACTTGGGAGCAAAGGATGTTTGGGAAACATGTGTAAAGAAACACAAAAACAACGAACGCTCACACAGGAGTCCTATCGCCATTTTGTGCTTTCGGCCAGCTGTGCCAATGGGTTTTCGGCTAGCAACCAGCGTCGCAACGTTGGCGAAACGGACTCATTGTGTTTGAGTCGTTCTAAGCCCAGGATATGAAATAAACAAAGTGCCAAGAAAACGCGTATTAATATAAACAAAAGGGGAAAATTATTGGGCATGTACGCAAAAAGGATCAATAAGGCCACGAGTAGGAATGGTAACCGCAGACATGCATGTTTCTGGCTCATTAGCCGTCATCAGTGCGGCATAACCAAGTAGGGTATTGCACTTGGCTAGCAAAAGTGTTGGGTACTTGGGAGCAAAGGATGTTTGGGAAACATGTGTAAAGAAACACAAAAACAACGAACGCTCACACAGGAGTCCTATCGCCATTTTGTGCTTTCGGCCAGCTGTGCCAATGGGTTTTCGGCTAGCAACCAGCGTCGCAACGTTGGCGAAACGGACTCATTGTGTTTGAGTCGTTCTAAGCCCAGGATATGAAATAAACAAAGTGCCAAGAAAACGCGTATTAATATAAACAAAAGGGGAAAATTATTGGGCATGTACGCAAAAAGGATCAATAAGGCCACGAGTAGGAATGGTAACCGCAGACATGCATGTTTCTGGCTCATTAGCCGTCATCAGTCCGGCATAACCAAGTAGGGTATTGCACTTGGCTAGCAAAAGTGTTGGGTACTTGGGAGCAAAGGATGTTTGGGAAACATGTGTAAAGAAACACAAAAACAACGAACGCTCACACAGGAGTCCTATCGCCATTTTAAGCTTTCGGCCAGCTGTGCCAATGGGTTTTCGGCTAGCAACCAGCGTCGCAACGTTGGCGAAACGGACTCATTGTGTTTGAGTCGTTCTAAGCCCAGGATATGAAATAAACAAAGTGCCAAGAAAACGCGTATTAATATAAACAAAAGGGGAAAATTATTGGGCATGTACGCAAAAAGGATCAATAAGGCCACGAGTAGGAATGGTAAACGCAGACATGCATGTTTCTGGCTCATTAGCCGTCATCAGTGCGGCATAACCAAGTAGGGTATTGCACTTGGCTAGCAAAAGTGTTGGGTACTTGGGAGCAAAGGATGTTTGGGAAACATGTGTAAAGAAACACAAAAACAACGAACGCTCACACAGGAGTCCTATCGCCATTTTGTGCTTTCGGCCAGCTGTGCCAATGGGTTTTCGGCTAGCAATTAGCGTCGCAACGTTGGCGAAACGGACTCATTGTGTTTGAGTCGTTCTAAGCCCAGGATATGAAATAAACAAAGTGCCAAGAAAACGCGTATTAATATAAACAAAAGGGGAAAATTATTGGGCATATACGCAAAAAGGATCAATAAGGCCACGAGTAGGAATGGTAACCGCAGACATGCATGTTTCTGGCTCATTAGCCGTCATCAGTGCGGCATAACCAAGTAGGGTATTGCACTTGGCTAGCAAAAGTGTTGGGTACTTGGGAGCAAAGGATGTTTGGGAAACATGTGTAAAGAAACACAAAACAACGAACGCTCACACAGGAGTCCTATCGCCATTTTGTGCTTTCGGCCAGCTGTGCCAATGGGTTTTCGGCTAGCAACCAGCGTCGCAACGTTGGCGAAACGGACTCATTGTGTTTGAGTCGTTCTAAGCCCAGGATATAAAATAAACAAAGTGCCAAGAAAACGCGTATTAATATAAACAAAAGGGGAAAATTATTGGGCATGTACGCAAAAAGGATCAATAAGGCCACGAGTAGGAATGGTAACCGCAGACATGTATGTTTCTGGCTCATTAGCCGTCATCAGTGCGGCATAACCAAGTAGGGTATTGCACTTGGCTAGCAAAAGTGTTGGGTACTTGGGAGCAAAGGATGTTTGGGAAACATATGTAAAGAAACACAAAAACAACGAACGCTCACACAGGATTCCTATCGCCATTTTGTGCTTTCGGCCAGCTTTGCCAATGGGTTTTCGGCTAGCAACCAGCGTCGCAACGTTGGCGAACCGGACTCATTGTGTTTGAGTCGTTCTAAGCCCAGGATATGAAATAAACAAAGTGCCAAGAAAACGCGTATTAATATAAACAAAAGGGGAAAATTATTGGGCATGTACGCAAAAAGGATCAATAAGGCCACGAGTATGAATGGTAACCGCAGACATGCATGTTTCTGGCTCATTAGCCGTCATCAGTGCGGCATAACCAAGTAGGGTATTGCACTTGGCTAGCAAAAGTGTTGGGTACTTGGGAGCAAAGGATGTTTGGGAAACATGTGTAAAAAAACACAAAAACAACGAACGCTCACACAGGAGTCCTATCGCCATTTTGTGCTTTCGGCCAGCTGTGCCAATGGGTTTTCGGCTAGCAACCAGCGTCGCAACGTTGGCGAAACGGACTCATTGTGTTTGAGTCGTTCTAAGCCCAGGATATGAAATAAACAAAGTGCCAAGAAAACGCGTATTAATATAAACAAAAGGGGAAAATTATTGGGCATGTACGCAAAAAGGATCAATAAGGCCACGAGTAGGAATGGTAACCGCAGACATGCATGTTTCTGGCTCATTAGCCGTCATCAGTGCGGCATAACCAAGTAGGGTATTGCACTTGGCTAGCAAATGTGTTGGGTACTTGGGAGCAAAGGATGTTTGGGAAACATGTGTAAAGAAACACAAAAACAACGAACGCTCACACAGGAGTCCTATCGCCATTTTAAGCTTTCGGCCAGCTGTGCCAATGGGTTTTCGGCTAGCAACCAGCGTCGCAACGTTGGCGAAACGGACTCATTGTGTTTGAGTCGTTCTAAGCCCAGGATATGAAATAAACAAAGTGCCAAGAAAACGCGTATTAATATAAACAAAAGGGGAAAATTATTGGGCATGTACGCAAAAAGGATCAATGAGGCCACGAGTAGGAATGGTAGCCGCAGACATGCATGTTTCTGGCTCATTAGCCGTCATCAGTGCGGCATAACCAAGTAGGGTATTGCACTTGGCTAGCAAAAGTGTTGGGTACTTGGGAGCAAAGGATGTTTGGGAAACATGTGTAAAGAAACACAAAAACAACGAACGCTCACACAGGAGTCCTATCGCCATTTTGTGCTTTCGGCCAGCTGTGCCAATGGGTTTTCGGCTAGCAACCAGCGTCGCAACGTTGGCGAAACGGACTCATTGTGTTTGAGTCGTTCTAAGCCCAGGATATGAAATAAACAAAGTGCCAAGAAAACGCGTATTAATATAAACAAAAGGGGAAAATTATTGGGCATATACGCAAAAAGGATCAATAAGGCCACGAGTAGGAATGGTAACCGCAGACATGCATGTTTCTGGCTCATTAGCCGTCATCAGTGCGGCATAACCAAGTAGGGTATTGCACTTGGCTAGCAAAAGTGTTGGGTACTTGGGAGCAAAGGATGTTTGGGAAACATGTGTAAAGAAACACAAAACAACGAACGCTCACACAGGAGTCCTATCGCCATTTTGTGCTTTCGGCCAGCTGTGCCAATGGGTTTTCGGCTAGCAACCAGCGTCGCAACGTTGGCGAAACGGACTCATTGTGTTTGAGTCGTTCTAAGCCCAGGATATGAAATAAACAAAGTGCCAAGAAAACGCGTATTAATATAAACAAAAGGGGAAAATTATTGGGCATGTACGCAAAAAGGATCAATAAGGCCACGAGTAGGAATGGTAACCGCAGACATGCATGTTTCTGGCTCATTAGCCGTCATCAGTGCGGCATATCCAAGTAGGGTATTGCACTTGGCTAGCAAAAGTGTTGGGTACTTGGGAGCAAAGGATGTTTGGGAAACATGTGTAAAGAAACACAAAAACAACGAACGCTCACACAGGATTCATATCGCCATTTTGTGCTTTCGGCCAGCTGTGCCAATGGGTTTTCGGCTAGCAACCAGCGTCGCAACGTTGGCGAAACGGACTCATTGTGTTTGAGTCGTTCTAAGCCCAGGATATGAAATAAACAAAGTGCCAAGAAAACGCGTATTAATATAAACAAAAGGGGAAAATTATTGGGCATATACGCAAAAAGGATCAATAAGGCCACGAGTAGGAATGGTAACCGCAGACATGCATGTTTCTGGCTCATTAGCCGTCATCAGTGCGGCATAACCAAGTAGGGTATTGCACTTGGCTAGCAAAAGTGTTGGGTACTTGGGAGCAAAGGATGTTTGGGAAACATGTGTAAAGAAACACAAAAACAACGAACGCTCACACAGGAGTCCTATCGCCATTTTGTGCTTTCGGCCAGCTGTGCCAATGGGTTTTCGGCTAGCAATTAGCGTCGCAACGTTGGCGAAACGGACTCATTGTGTTTGAGTCGTTCTAAGCCCAGGATATGAAATAAACAAAGTGCCAAGAAAACGCGTATTAATATAAACAAAAGGGGAAAATTATTGGGCATATACGCAAAAAGGATCAATAAGGCCACGAGTAGGAATGGTAACCGCAGACATGCATGTTTCTGGCTCATTAGCCGTCATCAGTGCGGCATAACCAAGTAGCGTATTGCACTTGGCTAGCAAAAGTGTTGGGTACTTGGGAGCAAAGGATGTTTGGGAAACATGTGTAAAGAAACACAAAACAACGAACGCTCACACAGGAGTCCTATCGCCATTTTGTGCTTTCGGCCAGCTGTGCCAATGGGTTTTCGGCTAGCAACCAGCGTCGCAACGTTGGCGAAACGGACTCATTGTGTTTGAGTCGTTCTAAGCCCAGGATATGAAATAAACAGAGTGCCAAGAAAACGCGTATTAATATAAACAAAAGGGGAAAATTATTGGGCATGTACGCAAAAAGAATCAATAAGGCCACGAGTAGGAATGGTAACCGCAGACATGCATGTTTCTGGTTCATTAGCCGTCATCAGTGCGGCATAACCAAGTAGGGTATTGCACTTGGCTAGCAAAAGTGTTGGGTACTTGGGAGCAAAGGATGTTTGGGAAACATGTGTAAAGAAACACAAAAACAACGAACGCTCACACAGGATTCCTATCGCCATTTTGTGCTTTCGGCCAGCTTTGCCAATGGGTTTTCGGCTAGCAACCAGCGTCGCAACGTTGGCGAAACGGACTCATTGTGTTTGAGTCGTTCTAAGCCCAGGATATGAAATAAACAAAGTGCCAAGAAAACGCGTATTAATATAAACAAAAGGGGAAAATTATTGGGCATGTACGCAAAAAGGATCAATAAGGCCACGAGTATGAATGGTAACCGCAGACATGCATGTTTCTGGCTCATTAGCCGTCATCAGTGCGGCATAACCAAGTAGGGTATTGCACTTGGCTAGCAAAAGTGTTGGGTACTTGGGAGCAAAGGATGTTTGGGAAACATGTGTAAAGAAACACAAAAACAACGAACGCTCACACAGGAGTCCTATCGCCATTTTGTGCTTTCGGCCAGCTGTGCCAATGGGTTTTCGGCTAGCAACCAACGTCGCAACGTTGGCGAAACGGACTCATTGTGTTTGAGTCGTTCTAAGCCCAGGATATGAAATAAACAAAGTGCCAGGAAAACGCGTATTAATATAAACAAAAGGGGAAAATTATTGGGCATGTACGCAAATAGGATCAATAAGGCCACGAGTAGGAATGGTAACCGCAGACATGCATGTTTCTGGCTCATTAGCCGTCATCAGTGCGGCATAACCAAGTAGGGTATTGCACTTGGCTAGCAAAAGTGTTGGGTACTTGGGAGCAAAGGATGTTTGGGAAACATGTGTAAAGAAACACAAAAACAACGAACGCTCACACAGGAGTCCTATCGCCATTTTGTGCTTTCGGCCAGCTGTGCCAATGGGTTTTCGGCTAGCAACCAGCGTCGCAACGTTGGCGAAACGGACTCATTGTGTTTGAGTCGTTCTAAGCCCAGGATATGAAATAAACAAAGTGCCAAGAAAACGCGTATTAATATAAACAAAAGGGGAAAATTATTGGGCATGTACGCAAAAAGGATCAATAAGGCCACGAGTAGGAATGGTAACCGCAGATATGCATGTTTCTGGCTCATTAGCCGTCATCAGTGCGGCATAACCAAGTAGGGTATTGCACTTGGCTAGCAAAAGTGTTGGGTACTTGGGAGCAAAGGATGTTTGGGAAACATGTGTAAAGAAACACAAAAACAACGAACGCTCACACAGGAGTCCTATCGCCATTTTGTGCTTTCGGCCAGCTGTGCCAATGGGTTTTCGGCTAGCAACCAGCGTCGCAACGTTGGCGAAACAGACTCATTGTGTTTGAGTCGTTCTAAGCCCAGGATATGAAATAAACAAAGTGCCAAGAAAACGCGTATTAATATAAACAAAAGGGGAAAATTATTGGGCATGTACGCAAAAAGGATCAGTAAGGCCACGAGTAGGAATGGTAACCGCAGACATGCATGTTTCTGGCTCATTAGCCGTCATCAGTGCGGCATAACCAAGTAGGGTATTGCACTTGGCTAGCAAAAGTGTTGGGTACTTGGGAGCAAAGGATGTTTGGGAAACATGTGTAAAGAAACACAAAAACAACGAACGCTCACACAGGAGTCATATCGCCATTTTCAGCTTTCGGCCAGCTGTGCCAATGGGTTTTCGGCTAGCAACCAGCGTCGCAACGTTGGCAAAACGGACTCATTGTGTTTAAGTCGTTCTAAGCCCAGGATATGAAATAAACAAAGTGCCAAGAAAACGCGTATTAATATAAACAAAAGGGGAAAATTATTGGGCATGTACGCAAAAAGGATCAATAAGGCCACGAGTAGGAATGGTAACCGCAGACATGCATGTTTCTGGCTCATTAGCCGTCATCAGTGCGGCATAACCAAGTAGGGTATTGCACTTGGCTAGCAAAAGTGTTGGGTACTTGGAAGCAAAGGATGTTTGGGAAACATGTGTAAAGAAACACAAAACCACGAACGCTCACACAGGAGTCCTATCGCCATTTTGTGCTTTCGGCCAGCTATGCCAATGGGTTTTCGGCTAGCAACCAGCGTCGCAACGTTGGCGAAACGGGCTCATTGTGTTTGAGTCGTTCTAAGCCCAGGATATGAAATAAACAAAGTGCCAAGAAAACGCGTATTAATATAAACAAAAGGGGAAAATTATTGGGCATGTACGCAAAAAGGATCAATAAGGCCACGAGTAGGAATGGTAACCGCAGACATGCATGTTTCTGGCTCATTAGCCGTCATCAGTGCGGCATAACCAAGTAGGGTATTGCACTTGGCTAGCAAAAGTGTTGGGTACTTGGGAGCAAAGGATGTTTGGGAAACATGTGTAAAGAAACACAAAAACAACGAACGCTCACACAGGAGTCCTATCGCCATTTTGTGCTTTCGGCCAGCTGTGCCAATGGGTTTTCGGCTAGCAACCAGCGTCGCAACGTTGGCGAAACGGACTCATTGTGTTTGAGTCGTTCTAAGCCCAGGATATGAAATAAACAAAGTGCCAAGAAAACGCGTATTAATATAAACAAAAGGGGAAAATTATTGGGCATGTACGCAAAAAGGATCAATAAGGCCACGAGTAGGAATGGTAACCGCAGACATGCATGTTTCTGGCTCATTAGCCGTCATCAGTGCGGCATAACCAAGTAGGGTATTGCACTTGGCTAGCAAAAGTGTTGGGTACTTGGGAGCAAAGGATGTTTGGGAAACATGTGTAAAGAAACACAAAAACAACGAACGCTCACACAGGAGTCCTATCGCCATTTTGTGCTTTCGGCCAGCTGTGCCAATGGGTTTTCGGCTAGCAACCAGCGTCGCAACGTTGGCGAAACGGACTCATTGTGTTTGAGTCGTTCTAAGCCCAGGATATGAAATAAACAAAGTGCCAAGAAAACGCGTATTAATATAAACAAAAGGGGAAAATTATTGGGCATGTACGCAAAAAGGATCAATAAGGCCACGAGTAGGAATGGTAACCGCAGACATGCATGTTTCTGGCTCATTAGCCGTCATCAGTGCGGCATAACCAAGTAGGGTATTGCACTTGGCTAGCAAAAGTGTTGGGTACTTGGGAGCAAAGGATGTTTGGGAAACATGTGTAAAGAAACACAAAAACAACGAACGCTCACACAGGAGTCCTATCGCCATTTTGTGCTTTCGGCCAGCTGTGCCAATGGGTTTTCGGCTAGCAACCAGCGTCGCAACGTTGGCGAAACGGACTCATTGTATTTGAGTCGTTCTAAGCCCAGGATATGAAATAAACAAAGTGCCAAGAAAACGCGTATTAATATAAACAAAAGGGGAAAATTATTGGGCATGTACGCAAAAAGGATCAATAAGGCCACGAGTAGGAATGGTAACCGCAGACATGCATGTTTCTGGCTCATTAGCCGTCATCAGTGCGGCATAACCAAGTAGGGTATTGCACTTGGCTAGCAAAAGTGTTGGGTACTTGGGAGCAAAGGATGTTTGGGAAACATGTGTAAAGAAACACAAAAACAACGAACGCTCACACAGGAGTCATATCGCCATTTTCAGCTTTCGGCCAGCTGTGCCAATGGGTTTTCGGCTAGCAACCAGCGTCGCAACGTTGGCAAAACGGACTCATTGTGTTTAAGTCGTTCTAAGCCCAGGATATGAAATAAACAAAGTGCCAAGAAAACGCGTATTAATATAAACAAAAGGGGAAAATTATTGGGCATGTACGCAAAAAGGATCAATAAGGCCACGAGTAGGAATGGTAACCGCAGACATGCATGTTTCTGGCTCATTAGCCGTCATCAGTGCGGCATAACCAAGTAGGGTATTGCACTTGGCTAGCAAAAGTGTTGGGTACTTGGAAGCAAAGGATGTTTGGGAAACATGTGTAAAGAAACACAAAAACAACGAACGCTCACACAGGAGTTCTATCGCCATTTTGTGCTTTCGGCCAGCTGTGCCAATGGGTTTTCGGCTAGCAACCAGCGTCGCAACGTTGGCGAAACGGACTTATTGTGTTTGAGTCGTTCCAAGCCCAGGATATGAAATAAACAAAGTGCCAAGAAAACGCGTATTAATATAAACAAAAGGGGAAAATTATTGGGCATGTACGCAAAAAGGATCAATAAGGCCACGAGTAGGAATGGTAAACGCAGACATGCATGTTTCTAGCTCATTAGCCGTCATCAGTGCGGCATAACCAAGTAGGGTATTGCACTTGGCTAGCAAAAGTGTTGGGTACTAGGGAGCAAAGGATGTTTGGGAAACATGTGTAAAGAAACACAAAAACAACGAACGCTCACACAGGAGTCCTATCGCCATTTTGTGCTTTCGGCCAGCTGTGCCAATGGGTTTTCGGCTAGCAACCAGCGTCGCAACGTTGGCGAAACGGACTCATTGTGTTTGAGTCGTTCTAAGCCCAGGATATGAAATAAACAAAGTGCCAAGAAAACGCGTATTAATATAAACAAAAGGGGAAAATTATTGGGCATGTACGCAAAAAGGATCAATAAGGCCACGAGTAGAAATAGTAACCGCAGACATGCATGTTTCTGGCTCATTAGCCGTCATCAGTGCGGCATAACCAAGTAGGGTATTGCACTTGGCTAGCAAAAGTGTTGGGTACTTGGGAGCAAAGGATGTTTGGGAAACATGTGTAAAGAAACACAAAAACAACGAACGCTCACACAGGAGTCCTATCGCCATTTTAAGCTTTCGGCCAGCTGTGCCAATGGGTTTTCGGCTAGCAACCAGCGTCGCAACGTTGGCGAAACGGACTCATTGTGTTTGAGTCGTTCTAAGCCCAGGATATGAAATAAACAAAGTGCCAAGAAAACGCGTATTAATATAAACAAAAGGGGAAAATTATTGGGCATGTACGCAAAAAGGATCAATAAGGCCACGAGTAGGAATGGTAACCGCAGACATGCATGTTTCTGGCTCATTAGCCGTCATCAGTGCGGCATAACCAAGTAGGGTATTGCACTTGGCTAGCAAAAGTGTTGGGTACTTGGGAGCAAAGGATGTTGGGGAAACATGTGTAAAGAAACACAAAAACAACGAACGCTCACACAGGAGTCCTATCGCCATTTTGTGCTTTCGGCCAGCTGTGCCAATGGGTTTTCGGCTAGCAACTAGCGTCGCAACGTTGGCGAAACGGCCTCTTTGTGTTTGAGTCGTTCTAAGCCCAGGATATAAAATAAACAAAGTGCCAAGAAAACGCGTATTAATATAAACAAAAGGGGAAAATTATTGGGCATATACGCAAAAAGGATCAATAAGGCCACGAGTAGGAATGGTAACCGCAGACATGCATGTTTCTGGCTCATTAGCCGTCATCAGTGCGGCATAACCAAGTAGGGTATTGCACTTGGCTAGCAAAAGTGTTGGGTACTTGGGAGCAAAGGATGTTTGGGAAACATGTGTAAAGAAACACAAAAACAACGAACGCTCACACAGGAGTCCTATCGCCATTTTGTGCTTTCGGCCAGCTGTGCCAATGGGTTTTCGGCTAGCAACCAGCGTCGCAACGTTGGCGAAACGGACTCATTGTGTTTGAGTCGTTCTAAGCCCAGGATATGAAATAAACAAAGTGCCAAGAAAACGCGTATTAATATAAACAAAAGGGGAAAATTATTGGGCATGTACGCAAAAAGGATCAATAAGGCCACGAGTAGAAATGGTAACCGCAGACATGCATGTTTCTGGCTCATTAGCCGTCATCAGTGCGGCATAACCAAGTAGGGTATTGCACTTGGCTAGCAAAAGTGTTGGGTACTTGGGAGCAAAGGATGTTTGGGAAACATGTGTAAAGAAACACAAAAACAACGAACGCTCACACAGGAGTCCTATCGCCATTTTGTGCTTTCGGCCAGCTGTGCCAATGGGTTTTCGGCTAGCAACCAGCGTCGCAACGTTGGCGAAACGGACTCATTGTGTTTGAGTCGTTCTAAGCCCAGGATATGAAATAAACAAAGTGCCAAGAAAACGCGTATTAATATAAACAAAAGGGGAAAATTATTGGGCATATACGCAAAAAGGATCAATAAGGCCACGAGTAGGAATGGTAACCGCAGACATGCATGTTTCTGGCTCATTAGCCGTCATCAGTGCGGCATAACCAAGTAGGGTATTGCACTTGGCTAGCAAAAGTGTTGGGTACTTGGGAGCAAAGGATGTTTGGGAAACATGTGTAAAGAAACACAAAAACAACGAACGCTCACACAGGATTCCTATCGCCATTTTGTGCTTTCGGCCAGCTTTGCCAATGGGTTTTCGGCTAGCATTCAGCGTCGCAACGTTGGCGAAACGGACTCATTGTGTTTGAGTCGTTCTAAGCTCAGGATATGAAATAAACAAAGTGCCAAGAAAACGCGTATTAATATAAACAAAAGGGGAAAATTATTGGGCATGTACGCAAAAAGGATCAATAAGGCCACGAGTATGAATGGTAACCGCAGACATGCATGTTTCTGGCTCATTAGCCGTCATCAGTGCGGCATAACCAAGTAGGGTATTGCACTTGGCTAGCAAAAGTGTTGGGTACTTGGGAGCAAAGGATGTTTGGGAAACATGTGTAAAGAAACACAAAAACAACGAACGCTCACACAGGAGTCCTATCGCCATTTTGTGCTTTCGGCCAGCTGTGCCAATGGGTTTTCGGCTAGCAACCAGCGTCGCAACGTTGGCGAAACGGACTCATTGTGTTTGAGTCGTTCTAAGCCCAGGATATGAAATAAACAAAGTGCCAAGAAAACGCGTATTAATATAAACAAAAGGGGAAAATTATTGGGCATGTACGCAAAAAGGATCAATAAGGCCACGAGTAGGAATGGTAACCGCAGACATGCATGTTTCTGGCTCATTAGCCGTCATCAGTGCGGCATAACCAAGTAGGGTATTGCACTTGGCTAGCAAAAGTGTTGGGTACTTGGGAGCAAAGGATGTTTGGGAAACATGTGTAAAGAAACACAAAAACAACGAACGCTCACACAGGAGTCCTATCGCCATTTTGTGCTTTCGGCCAGCTGTGCCAATGGGTTTTCGGCTAGCAACCAGCGTCGCAACGTTGGCGAAACGGACTCATTGTGTTTGAGTCGTTCTAAGCCCAGGATATGAAATAAACAAAGTGCCAAGAAAACGCGTATTAATATAAACAAAAGGGGAAAATTATTGGGCATATACGCAAAAAGGATCAATAAGGCCACGAGTAGGAATGGTAACCGCAGACATGCATGTTTCTGGCTCATTAGCCGTCATCAGTGCGGCATAACCAAGTAGGGTATTGCACTTGGCTAGCAAAAGTGTTGGGTACTTGGGAGCAAAGGATGTTTGGGAAACATGTGTAAAGAAACACAAAAACAACGAACGCTCACACAGGATTCCTATCGCCATTTTGTGCTTTCGGCCAGCTTTGCCAATGGGTTTTCGGCTAGCATTCAGCGTCGCAACGTTGGCGAAACGGACTCATTGTGTTTGAGTCGTTCTAAGCTCAGGATATGAAATAAACAAAGTGCCAAGAAAACGCGTATTAATATAAACAAAAGGGGAAAATTATTGGGCATGTACGCAAAAAGGATCAATAAGGCCACGAGTATGAATGGTAACCGCAGACATGCATGTTTCTGGCTCATTAGCCGTCATCAGTGCGGCATAACCAAGTAGGGTATTGCACTTGGCTAGCAAAAGTGTTGGGTACTTGGGAGCAAAGGATGTTTGGGAAACATGTGTAAAGAAACACAAAAACAACGAACGCTCACACAGGAGTCCTATCGCCATTTTGTGCTTTCGGCCAGCTGTGCCAATGGGTTTTCGGCTAGCAACCAGCGTCGCAACGTTGGCGAAACGGACTCATTGTGTTTGAGTCGTTCTAAGCCCAGGATATGAAATAAACAAAGTGCCAAGAAAACGCGTATTAATATAAACAAAAGGGGAAAATTATTGGGCATGTACGCAAAAAGGATCAATAAGGCCACGAGTAGGAATGGTAACCGCAGACATGCATGTTTCTGGCTCATAAGCCGTCATCAGTGCGGCATAACCAAGTAGGGTATTGCACTTGGCTAGCAAAAGTGTTGGGTACTTGGGAGCAAAGGATGTTTGGGAAACATGTGTAAAGAAACACAAAAACAACGAACGCTCACACAGGAGTCCTATCGCCATTTTGTGCTTTCGGCCAGCTGTGCCAATGGGTTTTCGGCTAGCAACCATTGTCGCAACGTTGGCGAAACGGACTCATTGTGTTTGAGTCGTTCTAAGCCCAGGATATGAAATAAACAAAGTGCCAAGAAAACGCGTATTAATATAAACAAAAGGGGAAAATTATTGGGCATGTACGCAAAAAGGATCAATAAGGCCACGAGTAGGAATGGTAACCGCAGACATGCATGTTTCTGGCTCATTAGCCGTCATCAGTGCGGCATAACCAAGTAGGGTATTGCACTTGGCTAGCAAAAGTGTTGGGTACTTGGAAGCAAAGGATGTTTGGGAAACATGTGTAAAGAAACACAAAAACAACGAACGCTCACACAGGAGTCTTATCGCCATTTTGTGCTTTCGGCCAGCTGTGCCAATGGGTTTTCGGCTAGCAACCACCGTCGCAACGTTGGCGAAACGGACTCATTGTGTTTGAGTCGTTCTAAGCCCAGGATATGAAATAAACAAAGTGCCAAGAAAACGCGTATTAATATAAACAAAAGGGGAAAATTATTGGGCATGTACGCAAAAAGGATCAATAAGGCCACGAGTAGGAATGGTAACCGCAGACATGCATGTTTCTGGCTCATTAGCCGTCATCAGTGCGGCATAACCAAGTAGGGTATTGCACTTGGCTAGCAAAAGTGTTGGGTACTTGGGAGCAAAGGATGTTTGGGAAACATGTGTAAAGAAACACAAAACAACGAACGCTCACACAGGAGTCCTATCGCCATTTTGTGCTTTCGGCCAGCTGTGCCAATGGGTTTTCGGCTAGCAACCAGCGTCGCAACGTTGGCGAAACGGACTCATTGTGTTTGAGTCGTTCTAAGCCCAGGATATGAAATAAACAAAGTGCCAAGAAAACGCGTATTAATATAAACAAAAGGGGAAAATTATTGGGCATGTACGCAAAAAGGATCAATAAGGCCACGAGTAGGAATGGTAACCGCAGACATGCATGTTTCTGGCTCATTAGCCGTCATCAGTGCGGCATAACCAAGTAGGGTATTGCACTTGGCTAGCAAAAGTGTTGGGTACTTGGGAGCAAAGGATGTTTGATAAACATGTGTAAAGAAACACAAAAACAACGAACGCTCACACAGGAGTCCTATCGCCATTTTGTGCTTTCGGCCAGCTGTGCCAATGGGTTTTCGGCTAGCAACCAGCGTCGCAACGTTGGCGAAACGGACTCATTGTGTTTGAGTCGTTCTAAGCCCAGGATATGAAATAAACAAAGTGCCAAGAAAACGCGTATTAATATAAACAAAAGGGGAAAATTATTGGGCATATACGCAAAAAGGATCAATAAGGCCACGAGTAGGAATGGTAACCGCAGACATGCATGTTTCTGGCTCATTAGCCGTCATCAGTGCGGCATAACCAAGTAGGGTATTGCACTTGGCTAGCAAAAGTGTTGGGTACTTGGGAGCAAAGGATGTTTGGGAAACATGTGTAAAGAAACACAAAAACAACGAACGCTCACACAGGAGTCCTATCGCCATTTTGTGCTTTCGGCCAGCTGTGCCAATGGGTTTTCGGCTAGCAACCAGCGTCGCAACGTTGGCGAAACGGACTCATTGTGTTTGAGTCGTTCTAAGCCCAGGATATGAAATAAACAAAGTGCCAAGAAAACGCGTATTAATATAAACAAAAGGGGAAAATTATTGGGCATATACACAAAAAGGATCAATAAGGCCACGAGTAGGAATGGTAACCGCAGACATGCATGTTTCTGGCTCATTAGCCGTCATCAGTGCGGCATAACCAAGTAGGGTATTGCACTTGGCTAGCAAAAGTGTTGGGTACTTGGGAGCAAAGGATGTTTGGGAAACATGTGTAAAGAAACACAAAAACAACGAACGCTCACACAGGATTCCTATCGCCATTTTGTGCTTTCGGCCAGCTTTGCCAATGGGTTTTCGGCTAGCATTCAGCGTCGCAACGTTGGCGAAACGGACTCATTGTGTTTGAGTCGTTCTAAGCCCAGGATATGAAATAAACAAAGTGCCAAGAAAACGCGTATTAATATAAACAAAAGGGGAAAATTATTGGGCATGTACGCAAAAAGGATCAATAAGGCCACGAGTATGAATGGTAACCGCAGACATGCATTTTTCTGGCTCATTAGCCGTCATCAGTGCGGCATAACCAAGTAGGGTATTGCACTTGGCTAGCAAAAGTGTTGGGTACTTGGGAGCAAAGGATGTTTGGGAAACATGTGTAAAGAAACACAAAAACAACGAACGCTCACACAGGAGTCCTATCGCCATTTTGTGCTTTCGGCCAGCTGTGCCAATGGGTTTTCGGCTAGCAACCAGCGTCGCAACGTTGGCGAAACGGACTCATTGTGTTTGAGTCGTTCTAAGCCCAGGATATGAAATAAACAAAGTGCCAAGAAAACGCGTAATAATATAAACAAAAGGGGAAAATTATTGGGCATGTACGCAAAAAGGATCAATAAGGCCACGAGTAGGAATGGTAACCGCAGACATGCATGTTTCTGGCTCATTAGCCGTCATCAGTGCGGCATAACAAAGTAGGGTATTGCACTTGGCTAGCAAAAGTGTTGGGTACTAGGGAGCAAAGGATGTTTGGGAAACATGTGTAAAGAAACACAAAAACAACGAACGCTCACACAGGAGTCCTATCGCCATTTTGTGCTTTCGGCCAGCTGTGCCAATGGGTTTTCGGCTAGCAACCAGCGTCGCAACGTTGGCGAAACGGACTCATTGTGTTTGAGTCGTTCTAAGCCCAGGATATGAAATAAACAAAGTGCCAAGAAAACGCGTATTAATATAAACAAAAGGGGAAAATTATTGGGCATGTACGCAAAAAGGATCAATAAGGCCACGAGTAGGAATGGTAACCGCAGACATGCATGTTTCTGGCTCATTAGCCGTCATCAGTGCGGCATAACCAAGTAGGGTATTGCACTTGGCTAGCAAAAGTGTTGGGTACTTGGGAGCAAAGGATGTTTGGGAAACATGTGTAAAGAAACACAAAAACAACGAACGCTCACACAGGAGTCCTATCGCCATTTTGTGCTTTCGGCCAGCTGTGCCAATGGGTTTTCGGCTAGCAACCAGCGTCGCAACGTTGGCGAAACGGACTCATTGTGTTTGAGTCGTTCTAAGCCCAGGATATGAAATAAACAAAGTGCCAAGAAAACGCGTATTAATATAAACAAAAGGGGAAAATTATTGGGCATGTACGCAAAAAGGATCAATAAGGCCACGAGTAGGAATGGTAACCGCAGACATGCATGTTTCTGGCTCATTAGCCGTCATCAGTGCGGCATAACCAAGTAGGGTATTGCACTTGGCTAGCAAAAGTGTTGGGTACTTGGGAGCAAAGGATGTTTGAGAAACATGTGTAAAGAAACACAAAAACAACGAACGCTCACACAGGAGTCCTATCGCCATTTTGTGCTTTCGGCCAGCTGTGCCAATGGGTTTTCGGCTAGCAACCAGCGTCGCAACGTTGGCGAAACGGACTCATTGTGTTTGAGTCGTTCTAAGCCCAGGATATGAAATAAACAAAGTGCCAAGAAAACGCGTATTAATATAAACAAAAGGGGAAAATTATTGGGCATGTACGCAAAAAGGATCAATAAGGCCACGAGTAGGAATGGTAACCGCAGACATGCATGTTTCTGGCTCATTAGCCGTCATCAGTGCGGCATAACCAAGTAGGGTATTGCACTTGGCTAGCAAAAGTGTTGGGTACTTGGGAGCAAAGGATGTTTGGGAAACATGTGTAAAGAAACACAAAAACAACGAACGCTCACACAGGAGTCCTATCGCCATTTTGTGCTTTCGGCCAGCTGTGCCAATGGGTTTTCGGCTAGCAACCAGCGTCGCAACGTTGGCGAAACGGACTCATTGTGTTTAAGTCGTTCTAAGCCCAGGATATGAAATAAACAAAGTGCCAAGAAAACGCGTATTAATATAAACAAAAGGGGAAAATTATTGGGCATATACGCAAAAAGGATCAATAAGGCCACGAGTAGAAATGGTAACCGCAGACATGCATGTTTCTGGCTCATTAGCCGTCATCAGTGCGGCATAACCAAGTAGGGTATTGCACTTGACTAGCAAAAGTGTTGGGTACTTGGGAGCAAAGGATGTTTGGGAAACATGTGTAAAGAAACACAAAAACAACGAACGCTCACACAGGAGTCCTATCGCCATTTTGTGCTTTCGGCCAGCTGTGCCAATGGGTTTTCGGCTAGCAACCAGCGTCGCAACGTTGGCGAAACGGACTCATTGTGTTTGAGTCGTTCTAAGCCCAGGATATGAAATAAACAAAGTGCCAAGAAAACGCGTATTAATATAAACAAAAGGGGAAAATTATTGGGCATGTACGCAAAAAGGATCAATAAGGCCACGAGTAGGAATGGTAACCGCAGACATGCATGTTTCTGGCTCATTAGCCGTCATCAGTGCGGCATAACCAAGTAGGGTATTGCACTTGGCTAGCAAAAGTGTTGGGTACTTGGGAGCAAAGGATGTTTGGGAAACATGTGTAAAGAAACACAAAAACAACGAACGCTCACACAGGAGTCCTATCGCCATTTTGTGCTTTCGGCCAGCTGTGCCAATGGGTTTTCGGCTAGCAATTAGCGTCGCAACGTTGGCGAAACGGACTCATTGTGTTTGAGTCGTTCTAAGCCCAGGATATGAAATAAACAAAGTGCCAAGAAAACGCGTATTAATATAAACAAAAGGGGAAAATTATTGGGCATGTACGCAAAAAGGATCAATAAGGCCACGAGTATGAATGGTAACCGCAGACATGCATTTTTCTGGCTCATTAGCCGTCATCAGTGCGGCATAACCAAGTAGGGTATTGCACTTGGCTAGCAAAAGTGTTGGGTACTTGGGAGCAAAGGATGTTTGGGAAACATGTGTAAAGAAACACAAAAACAACGAACGCTCACACAGGAGTCCTATCGCCATTTTGTGCTTTCGGCCAGCTGTGCCAATGGGTTTTCGGCTAGCAACCAGCGTCGCAACGTTGGCGAAACGGACTCATTGTGTTTGAGTCGTTCTAAGCCCAGGATATGAAATAAACAAAGTGCCAAGAAAACGCGTAATAATATAAACAAAAGGGGAAAATTATTGGGCATGTACGCAAAAAGGATCAATAAGGCCACGAGTAGGAATGGTAACCGCAGACATGCATGTTTCTGGCTCATTAGCCGTCATCAGTGCGGCATAACAAAGTAGGGTATTGCACTTGGCTAGCAAAAGTGTTGGGTACTAGGGAGCAAAGGATGTTTGGGAAACATGTGTAAAGAAACACAAAAACAACGAACGCTCACACAGGAGTCCTATCGCCATGTTGTGCTTTCGGCCAGCTGTGCCAATGGGTTTTCGGCTAGCAACCAGCGTCGCAACGTTGGCGAAACGGACTCATTGTGTTTGAGTCGTTCTAAGCCCAGGATATGAAATAAACAAAGTGCCAAGAAAACGCGTATTAATATAAACAAAAGGGGAAAATTATTGGGCATGTACGCAAAAAGGATCAATAAGGCCACGAGTAGGAATGGTAACCGCAGACATGCATGTTTCTGGCTTATTAGCCGTCATCAGTGCGGCATAACCAAGTAGGGTATTGCACTTGGCTAGCAAAAGTGTTGGGTACTTGGGAGCAAAGGATGTTTGGGAAACATGTGTAAAGAAACACAAAAACAACGAACGCTCACACAGGAGTCCTATCGCCATTTTGTGCTTTCGGCCAGCTGTGCCAATGGGTTTTCGGCTAGCAACCAGCGTCGCAACGTTGGCGAAACGGACTCATTGTGTTTGAGTCGTTCTAAGCCCAGGATATGAAATAAACAAAGTGCCAAGAAAACGCGTATTAATATAAACAAAAGGGGAAAATTATTGGGCATGTACGCAAAAAGGATCAATAAGGCCACGAGTAGGAATGGTAACCGCAGACATGCATGTTTCTGGCTCATTAGCCGTCATCAGTGCGGCATAACCAAGTAGGGTATTGCACTTGGCTAGCAAAAGTGTTGGGTACTTGGGAGCAAAGGATGTTTGAGAAACATGTGTAAAGAAACACAAAAACAACGAACGCTCACACAGGAGTCCTATCGCCATTTTGTGCTTTCGGCCAGCTGTGCCAATGGGTTTTCGGCTAGCAACCAGCGTCGCAACGTTGGCGAAACGGACTCATTGTGTTTGAGTCGTTCTAAGCCCAGGATATGAAATAAACAAAGTGCCAAGAAAACGCGTATTAATATAAACAAAAGGGGAAAATTATTGGGCATGTACGCAAAAAGGATCAATAAGGCCACGAGTAGGAATGGTAACCGCAGACATGCATGTTTCTGGCTCATTAGCCGTCATCAGTGCGGCATAACCAAGTAGGGTATTGCACTTGGCTAGCAAAAGTGTTGGGTACTTGGGAGCAAAGGATGTTTGGGAAACATGTGTAAAGAAACACAAAAACAACGAACGCTCACACAGGAGTCCTATCGCCATTTTGTGCTTTCGGCCAGCTGTGCCAATGGGTTTTCGGCTAGCAACCAGCGTCGCAACGTTGGCGAAACGGACTCATTGTGTTTAAGTCGTTCTAAGCCCAGGATATGAAATAAACAAAGTGCCAAGAAAACGCGTATTAATATAAACAAAAGGGGAAAATTATTGGGCATATACGCAAAAAGGATCAATAAGGCCACGAGTAGAAATGGTAACCGCAGACATGCATGTTTCTGGCTCATTAGCCGTCATCAGTGCGGCATAACCAAGTAGGGTATTGCACTTGACTAGCAAAAGTGTTGGGTACTTGGGAGCAAAGGATGTTTGGGAAACATGTGTAAAGAAACACAAAAACAACGAACGCTCACACAGGAGTCCTATCGCCATTTTGTGCTTTCGGCCAGCTGTGCCAATGGGTTTTCGGCTAGCAACCAGCGTCGCAACGTTGGCGAAACGGACTCATTGTGTTTGAGTCGTTCTAAGCCCAGGATATGAAATAAACAAAGTGCCAAGAAAACGCGTATTAATATAAACAAAAGGGGAAAATTATTGGGCATGTACGCAAAAAGGATTAATAAGGCCACGAGTAGGAATGGTAACCGCAGACATGCATGTTTCTGGCTCATTAGCCGTCATCAGTGCGGCATAACCAAGTAGGGTATTGCACTTGGCTAGCAAAAGTGTTGGGTACTTGGGAGCAAAGGATGTTTGGGAAACATGTGAGCGTTCGTTGTTTTTGTGTTTCTTTACACATGTTTCCCAAACATCCTTTGCTCCCAAGTACCCAACACTTTTGCTAGCCAAGTGCAATACCCTACTTGGTTATGCCGCACTGATGACGGCTAATGAGCCAGAAACATGCATGTCTGCGGTTACCATTCCTACTCGTGGCCTTATTGATCCTTTTTGCGTACATGCCCAATAATTTTCCCCTTTTGTTTATATTAATACGCGTTTTCTTGGCACTTTGTTTATTTCGTATCCTGGGCTTAGAACGACTCAAACACAATGAGTCCGTTTCGCCAACGTTGCGACGCTGGTTGCTAGCCGAAAACCCATTGGCACAGCTGGCCGAAAGCACAAAATGGCGATAGGACTCCTGGGTGAGCGTTCGTTGTTTTTGTGTTTCTTTACATATGTTTCCCAAACATCCTTTGCTCCCAAGTACCCAACACTTTTGCTAGCCAAGTGCAATACCCTACTTGGTTATGCCGCACTGATGACGGCTAATGAGCCAGAAACATGCATGTCTGCGGTTACCATTCCTACTCGTGGCCTTATTGATCCTTTTTGCGTACATGCCCAATAATTTTCCCCTTTTGTTTATATTAATACGCGTTTTCTTGGCACTTTGTTTATTTCATATCCTGGGCTTAGAACGACTCAAACACAATGAGTCCGTTTCGCCAACGTTGCGACGCTGGTTGCTAGCCGAAAACCCATTGGCACAGCTGGCCGAAAGCACAAAATGGCGATAGGACTTCTGTGTGAGCGTTCGTTGTTTTTGTGTTTCTTTCCACATGTTTCCCAAACATCCTTTGCTCCCAAGTACCCAACACTTTTGCTAGCCAAGTGCAATACTCTACTTGGTTATGCCGCACTGATGACGGCTAATGAGCCAGAAACCTGCATGTCTGCAGTTACCATTCCTACTCGTGGCCTTATTGATCCTTTTTGCGTACATGCCCAATAATTTTCCCCTTTTGTTTATATATATATATATATATTTATAGCAGAGATGTCTCTTGATTAGTGACTTGAGAGACATAGCCTGTACTACACTGACGAGCTCAAACTAAGAGCGAAACACGTGTCTGTAGTTTGGTTTTGCCCTGATATAGGTTGAATGATATTTATATCTATTTATATCGCAGCATCCAAGGTGTCTTTTAAAGTGTTAGAAATTTCTAACCGACACCATTTCAGTTCAAAACTGAAATTATTACTTTTGACAGTGAGGCACTAGATACTTTATGTATCATCTTTGTATATATATATATATATTTTGCTTATTCAATTTAAATCAATATTCATTCAATTCAATATTTTATATTAACTTTACTTTAAATACATTGAATATAAATTAATTTTTTTCTGTGTGGTTTGTGACTCAGTTGATTTAATTTTTTTTGCTGTACAGGTTTGTTGGATGGAGTCAAATAATACCAGAAACTAATTTTGCTCTATGTCCACGTTTCGACTTTATTTAAAGTCATTCTCAAGACATGAACTAGGAAGTTTCTCTTGTCAACATTAAAACTAAATTTTATCACCCATATAGAAATTATTTTCATTTGCAATTTTCTTTTTGTTAATTCTTTAGATAGATAGATCGATCTAGATACTTTAATATAAATGGCTTGATTAAACATTAACAACTCTAAATTAATTAATTAATTAAATTAATTTCTTTTAACAAATTATAACACGTCATTTAAATTTCAAAATTTAAAATTCATAATCATCTCTATGGCATTTCACCGCTTTATATACATTAAAAAAAATAATAGTCACTGGTCTATGTCGTCACACTATACAGTAAGATATTTTATTTACGTAATAGACACAGTGATACCATAACAAATCCCCACAATTAAAAAAATTAAAATTTTCTCCAAAGATATATTTTAATTTTTGAAATTTACTTTTATAAATTTTTGTAAAAAAATTTAATAATTTAAAATTTAAAACATAACAACTAACATTTTATAACAAATTCTGAATACTTTAACTTTCTTTAAAATACCTATACAGGCTCTCAATATTAAATATTTCTCTAACATTTCTTGTTATCGGAATTTCAACAATATAACTATTAACACCTTTTTCATTTACTACCCTATAAGGTCCTTCAAATATAGCTTTTAATTTTCCTGATTCATTTTTCTTTAAATTTCCACTTATATAAGCTTTTATTATCACCAATTCTCCTTTCCTAAACTTTACAGGATATCTCACTTTTTTCTTAATTTTTTTATTATATTTTTCCCATACATCCATTAATCTTTTTCTTACTTTTTCAATAATTTCGTCATATCTTTTTCTTTCTTCATCTTTTTCCCAATTTCGTTTCGGTTTTCGACCTAACATTAAATATGTTGGTGTTTCTTCTGTTATTACATTTGGAATATCATTTATATACATTTCTACTTTATTAATATAATTTTCCCATTCTTTATGTTCCCTTCCATTTAAACTTATTCTTAAAATTTTTATCACCTCTTTAATATACCTTTCTGCAGGGTTTGCTGCCGGATGTCTTATACTAATTTTTAATTCCCTTCCTTTCTAAAAATTTTCTTAAATTCTGTCCTTGAAAATACGTTGCATTGTCCATTACACATGTTTTTGGCATACCTATTTCTTCTATAAATTTTTCTAAACAATTTTTAATGCTTTTATAATTTGTTCTTCTACATGGGTATAATTTGATAAGTTTTGTAAAAACATCAACAATTACTAATATATGCTTATTATTATTCTTACTTCTTATTAGATTACTAATAAAATCTATTGCTATTACTTCCAATTTTTCCATTGCTGTAACACTTTTCCCAATATTTTTATTCACTTTATTCTTATTTTTATTCAATTGACATATCTTATATGTTCTTGGTATTTTTTTTGCTATCTTTTGATCTTTTTTCATTATAAAATTTTCTCTAAATAATAACCACAATTTTCTTGAACCTATATGTCCATATGTTACATGCAAATTTTTTAATATTGGTTTTGCTAAATAACTTTCAATTACATAAACTTCTTCGTTTCCTATTTCCTTGATATAATATCCATCCTTGATTAGTGTATTTTGTTTTTCTTTTTCTGTTAAATTTTGTTAACTTTTTATTATTTCTTCTTCTGAAAATATACCTTCATCTTCTATGAATTTGTTTATTCCAATTTGTACTATTCTTCCTTTATCCTTATTTTCACTACTTTCTCTTGACAATGTATCTGCAATAAGATTTTCCTTTCCTGATAAATATCTAATTTCAAAATCATATTCTTGTAATAACAAACTCCATCGATATATCCTATTATTATTAAAACGATTAACCATTACATTCTTCAACGCCATGTGATCGGTTTCAATTATAAACTTTTTTCCAATTAAATAAAATCGACATTTTTGCACACAAAAAACTATACTCGCAAATTCCAACTCTGATACACTATAATTTCTTTCATACATTTTTGTGACTCAAGACATAAAACATATTGGTACTTCTATTCCATTTTGTATTTGTATTAAAACCCCTGCTAACTTATTAATTGATGCATCTGTTCTTAATATAAAATCTAATTCATAATTAGGATGATATACTTTCAAATTATTGGTAAAGTATTTTTTCAAATCATTAAACGCTTATTCTCTTTCTTCATTCCATTCCCATTTTACATTTTTCTTTAATAATTCTACTAATGGAATCTGTTTTTCTGATAGATTTGGTATTAGCTTTTTGTAATAACTGATCATTCCCAAAAATCCCCTTATTTGCTTTAAACTTTTTGGTTTCTCAAATTTTAAAATTTTATCTACTCTTTTCGTATCCATCTCTACTCCATTTTTATTAATTTTAAATCCTAAATATATCACTTCCTTTAAAAAAAATTGACATTTTTCTTTATTTATTTTTAATCCAGCTGAATCCAATTCTTTTAAAACAATATTTAAATGTTTTTTATGTTCTTCTTCACTTTTTGAATAAATTAATATATCATCCACATAATGAACAACAAAATTTTCATACTTGTTCAAAATTTTATGTAGGTAATGCTTTAACCAAAGCGGCACCTGCACTTTGTATACCAAATGGTACTACTTTAAATTGATATACTACACCATCAATACTAAAACCAGTATATTTCCTACTACTTTTATGTAGAGGTATTAACCAAAAACTATGTTTTAAATCTATTTTACTGAAAATTTTAATTCCTGTTATTCTACCAAATATTGCTTCAATATGCATAGGTTTTTGATATTGTGGTATTGAAAATTTATTAATATTTCTAGCATCAAGACATAACCTTAGCTCTCCATTCCCTTTTTTCACAACTACAATTGGATTAATAAATGATGTATCACTTCTCTCAAGTATATTATTTTCTAGCATTTTATTTATTTCTATAGCTAGGTACTTGTTTTCTATATTGATATGGAATTGGATAAGTTTTAACTCTAAAATTTTCTATATTCTTTACTTCAAATCTATGAGTATATTCTTTGGCAGTATTATTCTCTAATGTAACTAAATTTTTATATTTCTTAAATAACAAATTGATTTCCTCTTTATATTTATCATCACTTTTTTTATCCTCTCCTTCTTTCATCGTTTCCCCATTAATTCTTAGTTCATTTATATGTATTATCTCCTTATTATTGATCATTTTATTTAATTTTATTTGTTCTTCTTTCAATTTTATCCAACCTTCTTCATAATTAATAATAACATTCATTCTTTCTAATTCATCAGTACCTAATATTATATCATACTCCATATTTCCTATAATCAAACCTTGTATTTTATAAATACTATTTCCAATTTTAATATTAATATTTATAGTTCTATTAATTTCCCCTATTTTTTTTCCATTAGCACCTATTAACTTAATTCTTGGAATTCTAATCATTTCTTCTATTTTATTTTCTTCAATAATTTTTTCATTTATCAATGTTGCTTCTGATCCTGTATCTATCAAAATGTTAATTTTCTTATTCTCCAAATTTCCTTCAATAATTAATAATCCAATTTTATCTTCTAATTTATTATTATTTTCTTCTAATTTTATAAATTCCCTTGGATGTATATAACAACATTTAACATTAAAATTTTGCAGTTGCTTATTTAAAAATTTCCTTGTTCTGGTTCTACTCTTACGTGTTCTACATTTTCTTCTACTTCTCTATTTTGCAAATTAATTTGATTTATTCTTCTAGGTACATTATTATTTCCAATTCTATCTTCTCTATTATTATTATTATGAATTTCATTCATATTTCTATATCTTGATCTTTCATATCTTCCATTACTTACATTTTGAAAACCATTTTCATTTCTACTATTTCCATTTCTATATGAATTTCCATTTCTATATGAATTTCCATTTATACGATTTCCATTTTCTCTCCCATTATATCCATAATTATAATTTCCATTGTTTCTATCATGCATTTCTTCTCATCCTCTATTATATCCATTTCTGTTTTGATAATTTCTAAAGCTATCATTTTCGTAATTTTGTGATCTATTTTTATTAATCTTTAAATTACTTTCAACTCGATTTAAATACTCAATCAATTGTTCTTTTATTCTAATATTTCGTATGACTATTGTTTCAGAAACTGTTATATCATAATGTCTAGAAATATATAAAATAATTTCCTCTTCTCTCATAGGAGGTTCCAAATACTGGGCAACATTATATAATAATTGTAAAGCATAATTGGTTAAATTATTTCCTAATCTATAATTGAATTTTCCGAAATATAATTTTTCCCTACTCACCCCTTGTTTTGATTCACCCCAGAAATATTTAAGGAATTCCCTTTCAAAATCATTAAAGGTTAATATCTCATTTTCCTGTGTTGCATACCATAATGCAGCATTATCTTTTAAAGAACTTCTTATAATTTCTTTCCAGTCTCTTTTATTCCTAGTTTTAGTTTTAATCATATTCATATAAGTGCATGGATGTAATATGCTAATATTCCCTGTAAACTTTACTGCTCCTTCTCCTCCATGTATTACCATATATGAACCATCCTCAGTTCTCTCATTTTGCATCTCTTGTAACTTTTTGTTTCATCTTCAAATTTCTTTGCTACTTTTATTACGTTCCTTTCCATAGTTTGTTGTATTCTTTCATTTTCTTTCTTATTTTCTTCTTTCTGTAAATAAATTTTCTTCCTTATTTCCACTTGCTCTATCCTGATTTCTTCATTTTGTTGGTTGGTATTATTTTGTACTTCTTGTAATTTATTATTCATTTTATCCAAATTTTGTTGTATCATTTCATTTTCTTTTAAAAGCATATTTTTAAATTCTTGTTTCATATCAAATTTCACATTGCTTATATCCATTTTTACTTCATCTTTCAATTTCTGAATATCCACTTGCATAGTTCATATTTTACCATTTACTTTATCCATTTCAACTTTCATTTTATTTTTATTACTCCTCATTTCTTCTTGTAAATTCCTGGTATTTTCATCCATTTTTCTACTATTTTTATCCATTTTTCTATTAGTTTCATCTAGTTTTTCATCCATTTTATTTTCCATTTTTTCCAAAAATTTAAACATTCTCTCCATCTCTGTTTCTTGATGTGGTTTTGAACTAGTCGCATCTCCTATTACATCTACATTTACAAACTAAATAGTTGTATTTTCTTCTCCTTTCGAAGATCCATCATTTTCCCTTATACCCATATTTTCTATTATTTCATCTACATCCTGTCTTATAACATCATTACTTTGTGTTTCATCTTATCTCCTTCTATTTCTTCTATTTTGTCTTGTATCCATTTTATTTAAGTATATTTAATTATTTTATTTAATTTATAATGTCAATTTGTTATATTTATTTAATTTATATGTTGATATTCAAAAACTTAATAATTTTAATTTTAAAATTAATGTTTAGTTTTCAATTAAATTCTCCCCACAAATCACTGCCTTCATTATAAAAATGCAAATATCTTACCTATCTGTCAGTCCTGTCTGTCAAAGTCCTTGTCTTCTCTCTTAATCTTCCGTTTTCCGGGTTTTCTCGATCTTGCAGTGGTTCTTGTAGTGGATCTTGTAGTGGATCTTGCAGTGGATCTTGTATTGGGTCTTGTAGTGGATCTTGTATTGGGTCTTGTAGAGGATCTTGTATTGGGCCCCACGTTGGGCGCCAAAATTGTTATGATTCTCCTTTTCTTTGGCTCCGGCTTATTCTGGGTCTGGGTTCTATATTTTCTTTAATTTTTCTGCTTATTCAATTCAAATCAATATTCATTCAATTCAATATTTTATATTAACTTTACTTTAAACACATTGAATATAAATTAATTTCTTTCAACAAATTTTATCACGTCATTTAAATTTCAAAATTCAAAATTCATAATCATCTCTATGGCATTTCACCGCTTTATATACATTAAAAAAAATAATAGTCACTGGTCTATGTCGTCACACTATACAGTAAGATATTTTATTTACATAATAGAGACAGTGATACCATAACAATAGATATATATATATATATATACATCCTATTCAATTACCTTAAAAATATAAAAACAATTGTTATCAAATCTTAACGCTATCTCTGTATAAATATATATAAGACTGGTTTAATGACTACCAGATGAAACATTTATAAGTGATCTGATAAACCAAAAAAGGTTTATCAGATCTGGGGATGTAGTCAAGAAAGTTGGCCTAGGTGAGTAAAACTCTTTGTTATAATTTAGAGCTTTCGATTTTATTTTAAATCTTAATTAGGAAAAATCTATAAATGAAATTTACAAAATTTTAGCTGTGAAAATATGTAAATCAAGATGATGGACTTACTGTACGTGAGTTATGCAAGAAACTGCTAACTTTGATGCCACATGTGCCGTTATATTACAGAAAAAATAATAAAATTACGTTCTAACAATTTACAAAACACACACATTTTAAACATAGTGATTAAATTTTTTTTTGTTATTGTACAATTAAAATAAACTTTATTTGAATTTTTACATTCTAGTTTTTTAATGCAAAGAAAGAACGTACCAGAAGGGTTTGACAAGAACAATTAGTTTTTTGTTTAAATTAATTTTATTTTATTGAAATTGAAAACGTTGCTGAAATAGTATGCGGTTAAGGACGCACAAGATAAAAAGAAGAAGAGACAAAGTTGACACGTTGTTATGACAGACTGTTAGAATACGCTAACCCAAAAATGTTTATGTTCTCCATTTTAAGGTATTGTATTTAAAACCTATACTAGTTAGCTAGTAGTGGAACTTTAGTTACCTATATTAATTGTTCTTTTAAGTTCTTGGTTAAATGTGACTACGCCTACGTAGAGAGGTTGGTTTTTAAAAATTAACTAAATGACCTTATTGTTTTCACTGTTTGAGAAAACGTACAGTTTATTAGCGTTAATTGTATTTATCTTGTCCTTTCAGTTGCTTAATAAAAGGTATAACATAGTTTGAAAACGCTTATTGGACAGTTGTTTTACCTATGGAGTGTTCCATAGTTTTACCTTATTATGAAAACATAACCTCAAAATTGCACTTTCAGTAGTTAGTTGTAAGAACAGTTAATTTTAACATTGTATGAACAAATTATAGAAAAATATTTAATTCTTATGTTGGTGTTAATATTCAAAACGCAATAAAAGTGAGTTAAATTATTAATGATTGATGGAACCTGAGGTTTTATTTTCTATACTGAGAATGTAGCGATAATAGGAACTCAAATGCTGAATATCAGTCTTTTTGTTGATGTTGTTAGTAGTTTTATTAATGTGTATCATTTCTAAAAAAATCCGTTTAATATAATTATTTTCCCGTTTAAGAACTTTAACGTTGGAGAAATCGACCGTATGCTTCGTAGGAAGTACGTGTTCCGCTAAAGCGCAAGTAGGTTTTTTAAGTTTGATATCACTTTTATGTGAGGTAAGTCTACCGGATAATTGTCTACTTGTTTGACCGATGTATTTTGTTTGGCAATCATTACAGGTAAGTTCGTAAACTACGTTAGATGTTTCTAGAGGGCTAACTTTGGTTTGCGTTCGTGTGAAGAGACTATTGGTTGAAAAGACAGATTTAATGGCTATGGGTTTGTGCGAGATCTGTTTAGCGACGGTTATTAATTTCGAAGTGAGATTGTTAATGTAGGGGATTGAGACATAAATGTTAGGTGGCTCAACATCGAGTTTTGTAATGGAAAGAGTGTTACTTCTCATGGGGTGACTCTCTATATTGGTGTGATGAATAAGTGCGTTGACCATCTTTTTTGGATATGAGTTATCAACTAGGATCTCCACTAAACATTGTAAGTCTTGTTGTCGGAACGTTGGATGTGAAAGTTTAGGAACTCGGTTTCGTAGTGTTTTGACTAAATTGATTTTAGTTTTTTGGGTGTGATTGGAGAAGAAGTTGATGTATCAATTGGCCATTGGTTTCCTATACCATTGAGTACGAAGCAAGCCAGTATCACTACGATGAACTTTCACATCCAAGAAAGGCAGACAGCCCTCATGTTCCTATTCTATTGTGAATTGAATGTGTGGGTCAAAGCCATTAAAAACTGTAAGAATGTCTGCAGCTTTGCCCTTAGGTACTGCCAGAATGAGGTCATCGAACCTTTCCACGAAAGGGATGAGAATGTTAATACTAGAAACAGCAGATTCTACAAGTTAATCTAGGACGTAATTGCACAGGATAGGAGAGATTTTTGAGCCCATTAAAGTTCCGAAAACTTGCTTGTAAGTATCATCTTGGAACATAAAGACGTTGGAATCGAATATGAATTTTAGAAGTTCAAGGAAAGTGTTAAAGGATATTTAAAAAAGTCTGATATCGTAGACCATTTGTTTCGTAGCGAAATAATTATCGACAAGTTCGTGAAAAGTGATACAACATTGAAACTAAGTTCGTATTTTTCAGGTAATTGGTAGTCATTAATAAACTCACTGAAAGCAAACGTGTCTGTGACGTTGAAATCGTTATGAAAATTGTATGCAGCCGTGAGGATGTTAGTAAGGTAAGCGGTGATGGGTCCATTAGGAGGGTATGTAGAAAGATACAATTGGTCTCATACTAAGGGTTGCTTTATGGATCTTGGGTAAGGAGTAGAACCTTGGAAGAACGAAATTATATATCGTGAGTTTCGATGCATGTTGAGGTGGAATAAGATTTCTATGTTTTAGATTACTTACAAGTTTGGTTGCTCTTTGTTGCAAAGTGGTTCCTGAGTTTCTGTTAAGCTTTGTATAGTAAGTATTTTCATTTAGTAACTTTAAGGTGTTATCTATATACTCTTGTTTTTTCATAAGGACAGTAATATTTCCTTTATCGCTTTTAACTAAGTACAGATCAGGGAACTTTTTACATTTTGCAAACTGAAGGGAAAAAGGATGTTTTATACCTTGTTGTTGATGTAAATAGTTTGTAATTACATTAGTGAAGTGAGATCTCAATATGTTTTTGTCATTTTCAGGTAAGTCAGCCATAATATTTTCTAAATCTGCAAATAATGAAGAGATCTAGTATTCTTTAGTGGAAGTGAATTTATTGCCTAGTGATGGAAATTTCAAAACATCCTTTGGTATAGCGATATCCGTCAAATTTTTTAGCCAATTTTCTTTGGTTTAATTTTGTGCAAAGAGGCAACTTTAAGTTTGTTAAGTTTAAGTTTTAGTTTGCTTTGAGAAGTTGTAAGTATTGTTTTATATTTTATGTTTTGTCTTTTTTGGAAATCATTTATTATTTTCTTTGGTAGCTTATGCGTTAGTCTGACTTTAAGTTTAGTACTTTTTTTTTTAATTTTGCCAATACTTGGTGTAATTAATATATTTAATTAAAGGAATACTAATAAAAATAGGTTTTCTTAATTGTTTTTATTTATATTTAAAGGTACATGAGTTTGTATTTCATAAGTATTAATTTGTGATAAAAAAATTATATTATTGTTGATATTAGTTATGGAAGAAGTTCTAAATAAAATTTTATTTGATAAATGATGTGGATAATTAATACCTATCTGAAAATAGGTTGTAGACAATTTTTATATTACGTTTATAAAAAGTTTGGTCAGATAAAGCAAGAACTCTATTTTTCATTTGTTTAACTAAATTGATTTTAATTGATTGTTTATGATAAGAATTATAATTTAGATATCTACCAGGATCGTATAATTGATTTAATGAATTCAGTATTTAGAAAAGGTATTGCTCCAAAACTATTTTCAATTTTAATTGTAAATTGAATATAAGGATTATAACTATTAAAATTTACTAATATATCATCTGTTCCTTCCTTAGGAAGACAGACAATAATATCTACAAGTTATTATTTAATAAAGAAAAGATTATATGGTAATAATCCACCGCGCAGAACACTTTTTTTAAAATGATTAATACATACTTGAAACTTTGCGTATAGCTTCCTATTGACGAGTCCAACAAAGTTTGAAATTATCTAAATTTAAAACTGCTGCTTTTTCGAGCTAAAAATAAACGTAATATTTAAGCTGTCGGACAGCAAAAACGCAGCAATAAATGTGTCGGACAATGTGAGCATTTGATTTAAAACTTAATTATAAACAAATTGTGTAAAAATGAATTTTATATATATATATATATATATATATATATATATATATATATATATTATGTTTTTTATATAATATGTCTGTGGTACCTACTCTCAACGGTCTCTTAATAGATCTGATCGCTGAGCTCTAACAATTATATTTAAGTTTTACAATTTTTCCTAAATTATTATTCTAATTGTGCATAAAATGACTATCCTGTAAAAGATCAAGAAACAGCTTAGTACCGCGATTGTCCTAAAAGTTTTTAGTTTGTCATCGCCATTATGTGTTGTTTATAAATTATTTATTGTACTCTTTAAAACTCTCCTACCGCACAACGTTGTTTTGTTTTTAAATTTGTGTTTGTTTAGTTTCTTGGTTTTCTGTTATTACTTTTACGTTCTTTCAACCAAGAAACATCTGCGAAAATCCGAAAACAACTCAATTCACCAGTGAAAGTGGTAGTAATACGATAAATTCATTTTTGTCAAACAAATTATCGCCACCACCCAAATACTGAAAAAGTAAGATTTTTCTGGATCTTAAGTAGTTTTTGTAACTAACCAAACAACAAGCCCGTTGGATGCTTTGTAATGTTAGGTACCCTTGACAGATTATGTACTTTTTGACACATTAATACTGCCTCTAATGCTTCTTAAGGATAAAATTACTTTCTAAGTTTATGTTTACAAAATCACCTTGGTAATTTCATTTTATTGTAATTAATGACTGTAAAATAAAACCATACTAACCATTACAGATGTTCTGAGGAAGGAAATAAAAGTTTCCGAAAGCTTAACAAATCAAAAAATCTTTTTGCCTTTGACCACTGTATCTGCTAGTCCCTACTAGAATTTATATGTATATATATATACTCAGTGACAGTAGAAGTGTTACACCTAGAAGGAATAATTTCTTAATCTAAATTTTTTGGCAACATGGTAGATTTACATCGAGAATAAAACGATAACATTTTCAAGAATTTTTAATAACGTATAACAAAAAAAATTAATAATGTGTTTGGCGACCCTGTAACTGAATACACTTATGTACACTTCTAGGCATTGACAAAATGAGATGATCAATGTCTGCTTATGGTATCTCGTTCCATGCAACTTGAACTTCATGGATTAACTGTGCTAGAGTTTGTGGAGGATGGTGTAAATTGGACAGTCTTCTTCCCATCATATCCCACACATGTTTGATGGGATTTAAATCCGGTGAACGGGGTGGCCACGGCAAAACATTAACGCCAGCTTCTTGGAGAAAGTCCATAGTTCGACGAGAAATATGGGGACGCGTGTTATCTTGCTGAAAAAGGACGTGTCGACGGCCGTCTAGATAAGGCAGTAAAGTGGTTTGAAAGACACCATCAACATAACGTGCAGCTGTCATACTGCCTCGAATGAACACAAGTGGTGATTGGCTACCATAGGCATTAGCCCCTCAAACCATTACTACAACTGTCCTGTGTAAATGTCTTTCAAGAACAAACCCGGTATCCCGTCGCTCTCCACGGCGGCGTCTTACCCTTCTACGGCCATCGTGAATGCCTAAACAAAATCGCGATTCATCGCTGAATGCTACATTACGCCATTCTTCCACCCATTGCTGCCGTTCTCTGCACCAATCTAAACGTTGATGGCAATGGTCCTGGGTCAAAAGTAGCACTAGTCGTGAGCGGTATGAAAACAGTCCAAAGGCTCGAATACGACGGTATAGTGTACGCATAGTAACAGGTCTACCTTCCTCTCCATCCATTGATCAGCGGTTTGACGCGTAGTAGCAAAACGATCTCGCAGAGCAAGTAGTCTGAAGCGCCTATCTTGACGCTCTGTGGTACGCCTTGGTTGGCCAGTTGGTCTTCTTCGTGTTCCTTGACCGTCGTTTGTCCACATACGACACACACGCATTACCGTTATTGCCGTACAATCAACACGAAGGGCAATTTGGCGATACGAAAAACCCATACCTTTATGGGCAACAATTCTACCCCTGTCAAAATCGCTAACATGGTGGTAATTTTGATGTCCTCGAACTCGAGGCATTTTGTTACACTGACTACAATTAAACTGAAGAACATTAATTAAAAATTTCTTTACCAACCGGCCATAAATCGTTTTTTTTTTTTTAATTTAATATAAAATTTTATTTTTACAAAACCTATTAAAGATAAAACATTGATATTGGTATCATAGCATTCTTTAAGTATAGTCATTCTGTTGTGAAAAATTAAAATTAAGAAATTATCCCTTCTGGGTGTAACACTTCTAATGTCACTGAGTATATATACATATTGCGCAAAAATTGCTAAACGAGCGCAAGCGATTCTGCACTTGTTACACACTATACATTTTACACGCTTTTTTTTAAGTTATTTAAAAAAAATTATTTTATTAAAATTACTTATAAACAAAACATAAAGAAATTAATGCAGCGTTATTTGTAATTATAATTTAGTGTAAATCTAACGGTTGGTTAAACACTTGTGAAAGCGACAGCTATTAATCAATAGTGGAATAAAAATCTTTACGCTATTTTAATGTCTCATCTTTCAAATGAATACACAGAAATTATATTTTAATTCGTTAATGTTTTGTTGTTTACAAACCATTTGAAGTTAACGTATCACGTATTTTGTTACAAAGGAAAAAACCGAATATCGTGCAGTGATAAAATTCTCTGTTTTGGAAGGTTTATCACCAACAGAAATTTATACAAAAATGATGAAATTAATAAAGGACTTTGCTTCTTCATTTCAGACTGTTCTTTGATGGGTTTTAGAGTTTAAACGTGGTCGTACAAGCGTCAAAGATGAACTACGTAGTGGACGTCCAAAAAGTGCAACAACACAAGAAATCATTAGTAAACGATTATTTGAAATTTCTCACATGGGATTTTTTGAAAATTGTTAAATTTGGAAAATTTTTAGAAAGTGTACAAACAAGAATATATAAAATGACATTAAGAAATTGACAAAATGTCGCACCCAGCAAGACTTGAACTCGCAACCTTCAGCTCTACGCGCTGACGCTCTAACAAGTAAGCTATAGGTGCCTAGCCATCAAATCGCCTAACGGTCGTTAAATTCAATTCATGCCACATGTGACACTTTCTCCTTAAGCACATATAGCATGGCGTTAATGAGAGAAAGACTTTTGTCAAATCGACAATTGAAACATTAAACTCTAAGTCATTTTTTAGTGCTCCCTCTTATATTTTTATTCGGTTAGGGGTTCCGAACACAAGAAATCATTTAGCAAGGCTATGATATTTGATCAAACGTAATATTTGACTAATCGTAAAACTACTGATACCAAAGGCATTTTGATAAACGAGTACTTCATATTTTACACAAAGAGTTATATAAGAAAATACTTTTCGGAAAATTAGTGCCGCAACCGTTAAAAATTCAAGAAAAACTAAATCGAAAAGCAATTTCTTAGCGTTGGAGCGTTCTAAACAAAATAAAACTGATTTTGTAATCGTTTTATAACTGTGAATAAGACTTGAATCTACTATTATGATCCTTAACTAAAACAAGAACATTTTCAGTTCCAAAAGAGGTAAAGTAAGAACAAAAGGTAAAAAAAGTTTTGGCATCAGTTTTCTGGGATGCCAAAGGGATTTTGTTGATTAATTAACAAGAAAAAGGTAAAACAATTAACTCTGAATATAATTGCAACCTCTTGAATCATGTGGGTAAAAAAAAACTTAAAAAAGTCCTGGTCTACAGAAGAAAACCATCATTTTTCATACAGAAAATGCACGTGTTTATACAAGTGTGTTGACGATTGCTAAATTGAACGAATTAAATTACGAATTGCTTGAACACTCCGCGTATTCACCAGATTTGTCTCCTTTTAACTATTACCTCTTTAAAAACCTAAAACAGTTTCCTCGTGAAAATAGTTTTTGGCGAATTAAGAAGCTATCGCACCAGTGGAACAATCTTTTGCAGAGCTTTAAGAAAATTATTACAGAGATGGTATAAAATTAGTGGAGGAGCATTGGAATAGTGTTCAAGAATAGATTATATTAAAAAAAAGACAATTTTATTAAAAATATACATTTTTTCATTCTTGCTTAAAAAACTTTTTAACCAATATTTAGAAAAAAAAATTAAAGTTTGTTTCATTTTCAGAAATATTTAATTCAGCTGTAACAGTTAAGGATGCACCTCTGGCAACATTTTCTACAATTTTAAAAGTGAAATATACTTTGTGATTTTAAGTTTACAATTGGAGACACAACAGATGACATGTTTTCATCAATTAATTACATTTCTCTGTTTGATATGTTTGTTTTACAATGCATAGAATCATCAACATAACATTTAGGGTAGTCATAGGCACTAAAATACTCTACTATTCTACAATTTTGTTAATCAACACCGATTTGAATAATAATTTTTATATTAAATCTTTACATGCCCTCTACTTCAAAATATACCTTGTGCCACACCGAGATTTTTTAAAGGAGGAAAACTACCCTTTATGGCAAAGAATCGTAAAATCATAGATTTTACTGTATAATTATTTTAAAGAATAATTTATTTGTAGATCTTTTATTATTACAGGAAATATAAAAAATGAATTTGGTTACGTATACTTTTTTTAATTTAAAATATTTTGAAAATATATTTTTATTTTATTATTTTACTAGCTGTACCCGCACCGTCGTTTGCGTGGTGTGTTGATTGTTGCATAAAAATTCTTAACCTTAAAGGAATGGGGGGAGAATTTTTTATACACCCGATGTTAAGTTGAAAGAAAACAAATACATCTGTGAAAAGAGCATTCAAATCAGATCAGTGGTTTTCATGTGATGCGCGCACAAACATACAGACAGACAAAAAAACCTAACCACATTTTTGGGTTATATATCGATGTAGTAAAACCCTTCGCTAATTATTTTTTAAATATCTTTAATGTACCGAATTTTCATTTCTACGGTTGCATTAGATATATGTATAGATTACATTATTATATAATATCTATACTGCCTGAAACATGTTTGGTTTACTGCGTATCTTTGTTCGCTACACTCCAAAACAACTGTTTTTCATTTGGAGAATTAAAAAAACATTCTGTAAACCCTTATTTTAAAAAGGGTTTAGTTGAAAGTGCTTTGATGAGCTGCAAACAATACGCAGATGCCACTATATCGTTTTCAATTTTTCTTTAAAGAAAAACCTGTAATTTTCATACGAAACTTTGTTTTTATCGGCGTCATTAAGTTACACCCCGCGGTCAATTTACGTACCTGCTTTGACCGTACTGGTATTTGAGTTCCACCCCGGCTATGTCAGCATGTGGTTTACGACTTTATGAGTACATAATAGTTTTTAATTTTATGATATAAATATAAATACAGTTTGCTTATATATTCGGAAATTCAGTCACGCAATGTAATATAGGTAATCGATTCTTGAAATTTTGAAAATATATTAATTAAATGTTACCCAGCGATGTATTATTAAAAAACAAGCATATATTTTTTGTTTATTTATTACATTAATAAAATCTGTTATATAAAAACTACCTACAAAATGAATATGTACAAAAAATAAATAACTTAAATAATAATGGATAAATTAACATAAGACACCGCTCTTAAAAATTCTAATCGATTAATCTTAAAATCTTTATAATTATTGATCAATGTTTCCAAGTGATTCTGCTTCTTCTTAACATTTTTTCTAGGCGTCTTAGGACCACCATGCACACTTGTTATTTTACAGTATATAAATGTTTGGAAGGTTTTCAAAACATCTACGAAAGAATAAATAGATGGGTGACTATGATAGAATGAATTTTTTAAATGTTTTTTTTTTTTTATATAAAACACCCATTTGGCATTTTTGTACATTACAATCTGGTCATGTAGACCAATGAGCAATTTTATTCTAACTTAATTTACTAGGTTTGAAAACTTAAACTAGGGTATACTCATCAGTATTTTCCTTAGGTTCTAACATATCCGTTTTACACTAAACTTAACGTGTTACAACGCACTTTACTCTGCTTTTGCACTTTCACTTAACTAACTCAAATGGTTTTGTCCTTTTAAGTCTTCTTTCTATCCCTGTGTTGTCTAGGAGCTGGATCGCCTCGACGTTCACATGTTGGTGGAGCCTTTCTTCATGGCTAATGGCAATTTGAGTAATGGTTTGTTCAATAGTTTCCATCTTCAGGTCTCTGTGAAGATCACTATTACGAATATACCAGGGAACCTTAGCTATATTCCTCAATACTTTATTTTGGAAACGTTGTATTATATTTAAGTTCGTCTGTTTGGTACATCCCCAAAGTTGTATACCATAAGTCCAAACTGGTTTTAATATTTGCTTGTATAGTAGCAATTTGTTATGTAGAGACAGAGTGGAGTTTCTTCCAATCAACCAATACATTTTTCTGTATCTGATGCCTAGTTCTTCTCTTTTCTTTTTAACATGTGCTTTCCAACGGAGCTTTGCATCTAGCGTTATACCTAGGTATTTTGCTGTGTTCGAGTATGGTACTATATTATTGTTTATGTTTACTGGTATATGTTGACATACTTTATTAGTGAAGTTAACATGTATAGACTTAGTTTCATTTAATCTAATTTTCCATTTTTTTGTCCAAATGTTTATTCTATTGACAGCTGTTTGTAATTTCTCTGTAGCTTCCTCATTGCTTCTTCCTACTGCTAATATAGCAGTGTCATCAGCAAAGGTAGCTAAGGTATTATTTTCTAACAGAGGTATATCACAAGTGTATAAAAGGTACAAGACCGGGCCCAATACACTTCCTTGAGGTACGCCAGCTTTAATTGGTTTTAATTCTGAATATGCTTCTTCTTGTTTTATTCTAAAGTACCTTTCCGAGATGTATGATTGCAGGATTTCAGAATATTGTTTTGGTAGGTATGATCGTAATATATAGTTTAAGCCTTCATGCCATACTTTATCAAATGCCTGCGCTACATCCAGGAAAATTGTAGAGCAGATCATTTTTTCCTCTAACGATTTCTCTATTATATCTGTTATTCTGTGTACTTGATCTATTGTGGAGTATTTATTTCTGAATCCAAATTGATGGTTAGGTATTAATTTTTTAGCTTCAATAATGGGTTTTAATCGTTTCAGAAGGAGTTTTCGAACAATTTTGATATTACTGGTAGTAATGATATAGGTCTACAGGGTGTCCCAGAATTAAGTACGGAAACTTCGTATACGTATTCCTTGATGACAAATAAGTAGGGTCTTTCCTATAAAAAAAAATTTTTTAGAGACTCCTGTCAGAGTTATAACCCTTTAAAGAGGGGCGGTAAAATACGGTTTTAATTTAATATCTTCTGATTGGTCCAAGATAAAAAATTAAAAATTTGGGTGAACATCATTTTTATAAAGACGCATTTCTCCTGCCACTTTTCACCTGCCCTACCCCATTCTAAGGGTGCAAATCAAGGAACCCCTCTTAATATTTTTTTGTAACTTTCTTAGCAATTAATATTTGCAATAACAAAAAATTATTTTAGGAAGTTTTGATTATTTAGAAACTTTTTTGTTCCTTGTCGTTTTTTGCGAAATCGTTTCGGTTTGGAGTAAAAAAATAAAAAGTAGGACCATGTCAATTGCGTATCGTGTATCGCGATCAAGTAGCGCACATTTTACCACCCCTCTTTAAAGGGTTATAACTCTGACAGGAGTCTCTAAAAAAATTTTTTTTATAAAAAAGACCCTACTTATTTGTCATCAAGGAATACGTATACGAAGTTTCCGTACTTAATTCTGGGACACCCTGTATAAGATGTTACTTCGTGAGGAGGTTTTCCTGGTTTAGGGATCATAATGACTTCAGCCATTTTCCATAATCTAGGGACATATCTTAATCTAAAAGCAGCATTGATTTTTTAAATGTGAATAAAAGCTCTCGCAGCAATTAGTAGTGCGCATACTGGATAAAAACAAGCAGAACACATTTTTGGCAGTAAACTAATATCTAAATACTTATCTACCATATAATCTGAAAATTTAATCAACGTAGAATTGTTTGGGATAATTTCCATCAGTTCCAAAAAACTATCTTTTACCTCTTCCGGATCGAAGTACGGTATTCCAAAAATACATTATTTTTAAACGGTCTGAATCACCACGGGGTATAAGGTTTGAGTTAATCCCTAGGCTGGCAGTACCTAAAGCAGAATTGGGAGTTTCTTGACCGCCGGGGGAACTCATATTCCCTCGTTTTTATATCAGTAGTATTTTTTTGGTTAATTAACAAATTAATTATTTTCAAAAAAAAACATAAATTCTTTTTGCTTAAAGTATTTTTTTTATTTTAAACTAGTCAAATCACTTGAAAACTACCAATTATTTATATAAAAACTCTAAGTCGGGTACGGTTAATTTCAATTAGGGAGGTGTCATTTTAAAATAAAAAAAAGTGTTTTTTTTTTAAACGTTAACCTGCTACTCAATACAAATGTTTTATTAGGAATAATAAAAATAATAAAAAACTCTTAGTTTTTTAAAAAACTTTCACTTTTCATTAAAACCTTTTAATGTTTTTTAAAATGACATGTTTCGCTGTACTAAGCATCATCAGATTGACATATAAAGTTACATTTTGTTTATTTGTAGCTAACTATCTGATGTTAAATAGGTAATATTAAGGCTAGATTAAGTATGGAAGTAATAAGATATAACAATATTAAAGCCTAGATGTTATTATTATTATTATTATTTTTTTACGGTCGCTCGTTGCAATTGGCAGCGGAAGCAGAAGTACTTTGACAAATAAATTTAAATTGACACTCATTGACGTTTATGAAATCAACACGTTATTAAATATTTAATTATGGAAAGACGTGTATTTATAAAAATATTTTTTAATTATTATACGTAACTTGCATTTGAAGAAAAAATAGTTCGCTTAATTCCGCGGTACTATTTGACCGCCATCCACAATGCAGTTTAAGTATTAACAAAACATCCTGTATACAATTCTGGATTAGTAATGCAATTTCTAAAGGCTTTTACCAAACTATTTCTGTGCCTGTTTTTTTTTCTTAAGTTAGGAAAAACAGATTTTTGTCTAGATTAGAAGGACAAAAAGATGTTTTTATAGATGTTATAAAAGGGAATAAAACTTTTTGTAGTTTTTTTTTTTTCATTTTTTAATTTCACTATTAATACAGACCTTAGGTCTTGTATGCCATATATTTTTGGATAACATAGTTTCCTTTTCCGACATGCTCCACTAACTGCGATAACCTTTACGATCTGTCGTGCAAAGGCCGGTAAGCCTATCAAGGGACGACTGGAAACTAGCTACAGAAATAACCAGTCGCAAAAATCAGATGGGCTATCAGCACATTCCGTCCATTCAAAACACCGGGAATGACGAAGTATACCCAGCCCTACTGCGGCAAGGGCAGGATGTAATTATAATAGATCTGTGTAGGCTTGTTTGGTCTATAGATTTATACCATCTGTGTGGTAGAAGGTGGAAGTCTTATATCTCCCTAAAGTGGGGAGGATGACAGACCAAACTACCAAGTCATGCAGTCTATCGTCATTCGTAGCAAAAACGCTGGAGAAACTGGTCTATGTATATATAAGGGATGAAATCATAACGGAGAACCCATAAAGTGAACGTCAATATTCATACCAGCGGGGAAAATCTACAGACCTAGCGCTGGATGACTTAAACAGGCTATTATGAAAGTCTAAAGAAGACAAAGAAGTAGTCCTAGTGGCGTTTATTAACACTTTCAAAGAGGGTGGTCCCCCCACTAATATGCGAAGAGTGTATGCCAACATAACACATAGGATCGTAGTGTCCAAGTTAGGTGAGGCGTCCATTGAGGCAACAGTACCAAGGAGCTATCCGCAGGGATGGGTACTGTCGCCTCTGCTGTGGTCAGCACTTGTGTATGACTTCCTTAAGAAACTCCTCAATAAAGGCCTACTCCGGCAAGGGCAGGATGTAATTATAATAGATCTGTGTAGGCTTGTTTGGTCTATAGATTTATACCATCTGTGTGGCAGAAGGTGGAAGTCTTATATCTCCCTAAAGTGGGGAGGATGACAGACCAAACTACCAAGTCATGCAGTCTATCGTCATTCGTAGCAAAAACGCTGGAGAAACTGGTCTATGTATATATAAGGGATGAAATCATAACGGAGAACCCATAAAGTGAACGTCAATATTCATACCAGCGGGGAAAATCTACAGACCTAGCGCTGGATGACTTAAACAGGCTATTATCAAAGTCTAAAGAAGACAAAGAAGTAGCCCTAGTGGCGTTTATTAACACTTTCAAAGAGGGTGGTCCCCCCACTAATATGCGAATGAGTGTATGCCAACCTAACACATAGGATCGTAGTGTCCAAGTTAGGTGAGGCGTCCATTGAGGCAACAGTACCAAGGAGCTATCCGCAGGGATGGGTACTGTCGCCTCTGCTGTGGTCAGCACTTGTGTATGACTTCCTTAAGAAACTCCTCAATAAAGGCCTTCACTGCCTAGGTTTCGCAGATGATATGGCCATAATCATTCAGGGGAGTCTCAGAGCGGATGCAGACCACAATGAATATGGTGTACAAGTGGTGCAATGATGAAGGCCTAATAGTTAATCCAAAAAAGCATCAGTTTTCCGTTTTACTAATAAAAGAGCGTTGCAAGGCTTAAAACCAATAACGCTCAATAACGTGCTGGTACCAATGGCCACAGAAGCCAAATACCTGGGTGTTTAACCAAAAGCTATCATGGAAGCAACACATTTAAAAGGTCACACACAAAGCTACAATAGCCCTTGGTAGGTGTAGACAACTGTGTGGCAAGAACTGGGGCTTGAACTTTAAAATGAACCTTTAGTTGTATACACAAGTCATTAGAACCTATGGTTCGGTGGTGTGGTGGAGTAGAACGAGGCAGTCCGGGGTGATCAGGCGAGGCTATGGCAACTGCTTACAGGCTACTACAAGGCCAAGTCCTGGTCACAGGCCAGTGGCTAACGACCCAAGCTAAGGTGTAAGGCATCGTGCTGAGGGCTTAGGATGCAGGGTCTAATATGCAGCCTCGAACGATCCCCTTGGGGCACCAGGGAGCACCCCTTACCTTCCTACACGGGTCACTGGGAAGGTGGACTGTTTACACTCGGTACTCGTGGAATTCAAATGGGCACCACAAGAAAAACAAAAAACAATTCACCCACGGAGGAGGTTGTCTCTTCGGAGATGGACTCTGATGTAGATACACTAACAGCAGCAGAGCTCAGGCTGCCCCATCTGGAGGTGACCAGCTCCGCTGAGGACGAGCTTCTAATGAAAACTGAGGAAGCTACATCCCCAAAAAAGAGTCAGCATCCGCTGAATCTAACGAGGGGATATGCCAACAGGTCGCAGGGCTCGACGTCACCGTTGGGAACCTGCGCCTGAAGGCTAAAAGAAAAAGTCTTTCTAGAGCGGCGAAACTGCGCAGAAGGAAGGAAAAGCTGGAAGCTGCCAAGGGGAGCTTGCCGGACGGTGGGAAACCACTGATGCCTGGAGCCCCCAAGGCCGCAACTCCGGCTACACCAGGCAAGGAGGGGATTCCGTCAAAATTGATGGACCCTGAACAACCTGGTCAACCCGCTGCAGCACACAGGCGCAAACCTAATGGTGCTGAGCGAAGAAAAAGACAAAAGAAGAGGCCCTCGGCTGGCAACACTACGACTTCAGGGCGAACGCCAGGTCCATCCGGCCTGAAAAGGGACAGGATGGATGACGACACCCCAAACTCCGACAGGCAGCCACAGAAGAGATCTAAGGCTGACCCGGAGAAACCCACCTACAGCGGGGTGATGACGGCCATTAAGATGGCGGTCACTCCTGTAGACTACCATCAACAACGGCTGAGTAAGGAGCAGTTCCTGCCTTCCTGCCTTGCTGGAAAAAATAACAGCCAAGAGCCACTTTAGGGGGATCTGGCTTAAGGATGGAGCTCTGATGCTCTATTGCACCAGCCAGGACACCGTTGAGTGGCTCAAGAAAACGGTGGATGGTCTTCCCCCTCTGGAAGGAACTAGGCTGATCGCAAGGTCGGCCAAGGAACTTCCAAGAGGCGGGAGAATCATCTTCTCCGTCTCGGCTGTCATGAGCGAGAGAACCCCGGACGCTATTCTGTCCGCAGTGGCAAGGCAGAACGGGGATCTCGATACCTCAAGTTGGCATTTTGTCAACGCGGTAAGGTTTGGGGATGATGGGAAGAGTCGTAAGACGAAATCCATCGTCTTCAGGGTCAACCATGACTCGATGAGGGCACTGGAGGCCAGAGAGCTGAAAATTTTCCTGGCCTTCGACGAAGTGCGCATCACGAGTCTGGAGAAGACTGCAAAAAAGTCTGGGAGGGATTATCAAAATCAACCTCCACCACAGTAAGGCGGCGTCAGCCTCCCTTACTAAAATACTTCTACAAGGACAGGTTGAGGTGGCCCTCATCCAGGAGCCCTGGGTGGTTCATGGCAGAGTGGCCGGACTTAGTGGGGCGCATGGAACTGTTATTTATGACAGATCTGCTGACAAACCCAGAACCTGCATTTTTGTGAGAAGTGGTGTAGAGCTGATGCCGTTGTGGGATCACACTAGCTGTGACCTAACAACGGTGGAGGTCACCACAAAAGAGGTAGGCGGCAGCAAGAACATCATCATCGCTTCATGCTACCTACCCTACGACTCCCCGGCAATACCAACACCGGAGCTGGAGGGGCTGCTGGGACAGTATGGAGGTAGACAACGGGGCATCCTCATCGGAATGGACGCCAACGCCCATCACACAACCTGGGGAGCACCAACATCAACGCCAGAGGTGAGTCTTTACTCAAATTCTTATCTCTGTTCAACCTAGTTATACTCAATCAGGGCTCCGAACCCGCTTTGTCACGCGTAATAGGCGGGAGGTGCTGGATATCACAGCTGTATCTCACCATTTGTTGAGAAGAGTGGGTAACTGGAGGGTGTCGTAAGAGAAGTCTATGTCTGATCATAGATACATTCTTTACGACTTCCTCGAAGATTACCGGGAGCCAAACTACTTCAGAAACCCGAGGCGCACGGACTGGAAACTCTTTCGAGAGGAACTAGGAAGTGCCCTTGGAGACCGGATTATGAATTCAAGGAAACCAGAGGATTTAGAAGAGGAGGCTCAGCGGTTGCAAGATGCCTTACTCTTGGCTTACAATGTGAGCTGTCCTCTCACTCAGAAGGCCAGTTCTCAGCAACCTCCCTGGTGGAACAGGCGGCTAGAACGGCTTCGTAGAGAAACCCGAAGAATGTGGAACAGAGCCAAGAGGGACGGTGGTGGTGGTGGTGGTGGTTGTTGGGAAACCTACCACACAGCTCTCGCGGCCTACAACAGAGAACTTCGGAAGTCGAAGAGAGAATCCTGGAGGAGGTACTGCGCTGAGATCGAGGATGTCAGTGCAGGTGCCAGACTTCAGAAAGCTCTTTCTAAAGACGTAACTATGAAGGTGGGCCATTTACTTAGGCCGGATGGGACGTATACCAAAACAGGAGAAGAAACAATTGAATTGCTGCTGAAAACTCACTTTCCTGGCTGCCTAGACGTGGCCGAAGGCCCGCCTCCCGACCCAACTCCGGAACATCATGTCAGAAGACCGGACAGAGGGGACTAGAATGTGGCCAAGGCTGTCGTCACAGCGGACAGGATACGGTGGGCCGTAGGCAGCTTCTCCTCTTTCAAATCACCTGGTCCAGACGGAGTCTATGCAGCTTTTCTGCAGAATGGGTTGGATCTCCTGATACCAACACTGTGCAGACTGTTTAGATCAAGTCTGGCCTACAGGTACATACCGTACACTTGGAGGAAGGTGCGGGTCGTCTTTATACCTAAGGCTGGTCGGAAAAACTTCGAACAACCTAAGGCGTATCGACCCATAAGTCTCTCTTCCTTCATTGTGAAGACCCGGGAAAGGCTGGTGGATCGTCGTGAGAGTGAGGAACTGTTTGTCAGGTCCCCACTTCATCGGCACCACTACGCCTATCAGCCAGGGAAATCGCTGCGCGTCTTGGTTGACAAGATAGAATCAGCGCTGGACCGAAAAGAAGTGGCTCTGGCCGTCTTTCTAGATGTCCAGGGTGCCTTTGATAACACTTCTATCGATGCCATAGTCGGTTTCCTTGGAGGGCTAGACTCTGCCACTACTGGGTAGATAGAGACCTTTCTGAGAGGGCGACTTATCACTGCCGACCTGTTTGGCGCCTCTAGGAAGGTGTTGGCCACTAGGGACTGCCCACAGGGGGGAGTCATCTCTCCTCGGTTGTGGAACCTCGCGTCTGACCCTTTGCTTCGGGAGCTCAATGAGTAGGGAATACATGCCCAGGCCTATGCTGACGATTTCGTCATCTTGGTCCGAGGCTTTTGTGTGACCACTATGACAGAGCTGCTCAACGGAGCTCTGTCAAGAGTAGAACGCTGGTGCAGGAGTCGACAACTCACGGTCAACCCTGCCAAAACGGTAGTCGTACCTTTTACACGGAGGTATAAGCTGGCAGGCTTAACGCCACCCAGAATCTTCGGTGAAAGAATAACAATTGCCGAGGAGGTAAAGTCCATCTGGACAAGAGACTTACCTGGAATCGGCATTTAGAATACACTATAGACAAGTCTAAGCGTGTTCTAAACATGATACGGCGATCTGTGGGGAAGACGTGGGGACTCTCACCCAAGGTCGTCCGATGGATATACCTTGCGGTTGTCAGATCATGCGTATGGTGGAACAAGGTTGAGCAATTAACTGTTTAGAGGAAGCTGGACTCGCTTCAGAGGCTTGCCTGCAGATCTCTGGGGTTATGAGGACAGCCCCTACAGCGGCACTGGGAGTTATCCTCGGCTTGCCACCTCTCAATGTTTACATCAAAGGGGAGGCGATGTCGGGAGCACAAAGGCTGAAAGTTAACGGGTGTAATGATGATGGTTTGCATCGTCATCACACACTGTTTACTGGAGATTGTCAGGTCCTGTTGACAGGCTTGCCAACTGACCAGATGATCCCCTGTTACAACTTTGAGAGTCAATACCAAGTCCGGCTAAAAGAAAGAGTCGAGTGGACTGTGGACAGCTCTCAAAGAATTTTTGACGATGCAGGTATCAAGTATTTTACTGACGGATCTCGCACTTCAGAAGAAACCGGTGCAGGGGTCTGTGGTCCACGCAACCTTAGGCAGCACTTCAGCTTGGGAACGGAGTCAACCGTGTACCAGGCTGAGGTATACGCCTTACTAAAGGCTGCCGACCACGCCCGATGCCGTGGCTGGAGAAACATTTCCGGGTTAGTTCCAAGCTGATCTGGGAGTGCATACAAAATCTCAATGAACTGGCTAGACACAAAAGTGTCTTCTTGGAGTGAATACCAGGGCATAAAGGTTTTGAAGGTAATGAAACCGCGGACCTTCTGGCCAAGAAGGGAGCGGATACGCGATTTACTGGTCCAGAACCTGTATTGGGACTGCCTATAGCCTGGGTAAGGACCAAAGTCAGGAACTGGGTCTGGGACGAGTCGACTAAACACTGGAGTAACACTGTAGGGCTGAGACACTCGAAGCTGATGCTCAAAGGCTACTCTAAAAAACTCACGTCTGACATACTGAATCTTGGCAAGAATCAGATTAGAGTACTAGTGGGCCTGCTCACTGGGCATGGACCATCCAGACTACACCTTCGGAGGATGGGGATTCTGACATAGGAACCCACCTTGTGGCGACTGTGCGAAATGGACGATGAGACGGCAACTCACATTCTATTCGAGTGTGAGGCCTTGGACTATAAACGGTTCCTCATCTTCGGTGATACGAATCCTCAATCCTATCACCACCTTGAGGAGCTGGTCACAGGACTCAAATCTCTTGTAAAGGGAACTGCCCTGTGGCAACAGTGACTTAAGAAACTTAGGACACCTGGATTCTAGCCTACCTGAAGGTCAGCGGTATGTTGATTTTCAGCTGAACAAACTAGAGTCCTACATGCATCGGGAGTAGGTAAGGCGGCGATTTAGACAGACACAGCCAGCCAGCCAGACAGACTTAACCCCCTCCACTACACCCTTGCAGCAGGGTGCCAACTTCAGGTCGGTCGGAAAGTTAGGGATCTGCATTACCGACACAATTGAAATCTCTACTAAATGGTTCGGAACTTGGCTAAAGCGCGCCAAATTTCGAATTTTTAAATTTATAGGGGGTGCTAGCAGTCAACTGTCAATAATTTTCGATTGTCAAAAGGGCATTAAAGTCGTATCTCAAGCTTGGTCTCGTATAGACCGGCCATCTTGTTAACAGTGTTGCCAACTTTAGACTGGATGACATAATAATATTTTAAAAAATTGCCTTAAGACACTATAAGGCCCCTTCATAAATAATAACAAAAAAGCTTAATGCAGTAAAACGGTCAGTAAACGTTAAGAATTAAATTGTAATCAATTCAGAAGGTATATTTTCAAAGTTTGTACGGTATATCACCAGTCAATAGAGTCGAAAAAACATTTTACCTTTTATAATAAATTTTAACGTAATTAGGTTACGTGACATGTAAAGAACAATATCAGTTTTACGAGATTTATGTAACAAATTATTTAAATAATATATAAAAATTGTAAAAAATTATGATTACCTTATTATGTGTCAACTTCAGACAGGCGTTAACCTCATAACCCTCAAATTGTAATAATGACTCACCAGGTTCGGTTGGATTTCTTAATATTTGGTAATAGGAGTAGGATATTTGCTCATCTTAGTTAATTATCCAGCAAAGACCACGTGGAGGTGTGAGCAACCTTTGCCTGGAGAGGATAGGTAAGCAGGAAGAATAGGGAAGGTCAAACAGCAGCGGTTCTTTAATAGGCAACAATTTCCTGATATTATGCTCATAAGAACATACTGAAAACGCTATACGTACTTAACTTAATAGGTTACTGCAAACTTTGTAGATTCGTCTTACCGAAACCCTAAGTTTATAGTACTTCTCCCTTCGTAAAGGTACCTGGCGCGTATCAGTGCAGGAAAAAAGTCGACTAACAAAAGGGACATCAAACAATAAATTAAATTTTCATTCATATCAATAGGAATCAAAATATCAATTGGGAATTCTTCTTTATCGTGAGGGCATTTTTTGTAGAAACCTAGTATATATAATTTATGTCACGGGAAAACTGGCCCCCGTAAATTTTCTGACTTTCAAGGACAAATTCGAAGAATTTCAAAAAAATATTAAGAAACACAACAAGATTCAATTCATAAAAACTATTAAAGAAAAACAAAAGAATTTTCAAAAAAGAATCAAAAAGTGAACAGTAAAAATTATTAAAAAATCATAACTGTATAAAAAATTAAATAAACTCAAATTAAAAAACCTTAAAAACAATTATAAAACGTAGAATAATAACGAATAAAAATGTTAAGGAATTCATAAAAGTAATTAAAAGAATTTTCAAAAAAAAGAATCAAGGAGTAATCAGAAAACATTATTAAAAATCGTAAACTGTATAAGGAAATTATAAAACGTAGAATAATAACGAATAAAAAATGTTAAGAAAATCATAAACTAATTAAAGAAAAGCAAAGATTTTCAAAAAAAAATAGTAAGAAACAAAAGAATTAAAAAGTGAACAGTAAAAATTATTAAAAAATCATAAACTGTATAAGAAAATTAAATAAACTCAAAATAAAAAAACCTTAAAAACATTTATAAAACGTAGAATAATAACGAATAAAAAATGTTAAGAAAATCATAAAAATAATTAAAAGAAAAGCAAAGATTTTCAAAAAAAAAAAAGTAAGAAACAAAAGAATCAAAAAGTGAACAGTAAAAATTATTAAAAAATCATAAACTGTATAAGAAAATTAAATAAACTCAAAATAAAAAACCATAAAAACATTTATAAAACGTAGAATAATAACGAATAAAAATGTTAAGGGATTCATAAAAGTAATTAAAAGAAAAACAAAGAATTTTCAAAAAAAAATCAAGGAGTAATCAGAAAACATTATTAAAAATCGTAAACTGTATAAGGAAATTATAAAATGTAGAATAATAATGAATAAAAAAAAAATGTTAAGAAAATCATAAAAATAATTAAAAGAAAAGCAAAGGTTGTCAAAAAAAAAATAGTAAGAAACAAAAGAATCAAAAAGTGAACAGTAAAAATTATTAAAAAATCATAAACTGTGTAAGAAAATTAAATAAACTCAAAATAAAAAACCTTAAAAACATTTATAAAACGTAGAATAATAACGAATAAAAATGTTAAGAAATTCATAAATAATTAAAAGAAAAACAAAGAATTTTCAAAAAAAGAATCAAGGAGTAATCAGTAAACATTATTAAAAAATCGTAAACTGTATAAGGAAATTATGAAATTCAAAATAAAAAACCTTAAAATAACTATAAAACGTACAATAATAACGAATAAAAATGTTAAGAAAATCATAAAAATAATTAAAGAAAAGCAAAGATTTTCAAAAAAAAAATAGTAAGAGACACAAAAAGAATCAAAGAGTAAACAGTAAAAATTATTAGAAACACAAAGAATAACGGAACAAAATAATGATAAAACTAAAAAATATTAAATAAATTATAAGAAAAACTAAGATTTAGGCACATATTAAAATTACTAAAATTTTATAACAACAATTTAAGAAAAACTTAGAATTGTACCCGTAAAGAAAGGGAGATCAAACAATAAATATTTTAAAAAGTTTAAATAAAAACAGAATTACCTACATACCACAAAAGATTTTGGAAACACACAACACTTGCATTAAAAAATTCACAACACACATCCACTCGACTTGACTGTTGTAAATTGTATAAGAAAATTATGAAAATCAAAAACAGGAAATTTGATAAACAAAAAACCGCAAAAACGGCATATGCAAAATTATCTATTCTTATCACTAGTTACATGAAAAAGTATCATACAGAAGCAACAAAATATTTTTATAAAATCTGAAAATTATTAAGAAAACTGTTTAGATAATATATCATAAAAAAACTGATAAAACTTAGACAAATAAAAAACGTTAGGATAAATAATATTTAGGATCAAGGCCAATGAGCAGTATAAAAAAAACAAAAAGTTATTAAAAGTAATTTTGAACAAAAAGTAGCAAAAAAAAGCAGACCAACATGGAACCAAAATTATCAAAAATTTCTTAACAAAAAAAAATAAGAACACAAATATATAACTATCGTATAAGGTATGGTCAGAATGACCCAAATATACTATGGCATATTAAAATATAATTATTCAGAACTCATCTGAATTTCAGGAATATATTTAAAAATCTACGGAGATAAAGGAAAAAGTTACTTTAAGATTCAAATGATAACGTTCGTCTTTAGCAACGCAGTAACAACCTGGGGCATTCTAAAGATAATTTTCAAAACCATCTTAAAATAGCCAAAATTTTTAAAAATTTAACTCACTCACCAATTATTTTTGAAGACACACGTCTGATCACTAAGACTGACTAGTTCAGAATAAATTAGAAAGACTCTGTTTTCAGTTTATAACATTTAAAAAAGGGGCGTGGCTTAAAATCTCCAAGAAAGGGATTTTCTTTAAGAAAAAAAATATAAGCTAACTAGATTAATACCAAAAAAATAAGCAAGTGGTAACAATTTCCGAAAAGTTTCTCGGATCTAAATTCAGAATGTACCAAATTACGTAGGAAAAAATTAAAATTAATTTTTAAACGTATTAAAGACTAAACACAGAGTGTCAAAAAAAAATGAATAATAATAAATAATTTAAATGATTACGCTATACATACTAATCATAATAGGATACTGGCAACTTTTGTAGATTCGTTTTACCGAAACTCTTCATAAAGATAACTAATGTGTGTAGTAGCGAAAGAAAAAGTTGAATATTAAAAAAGGCCTCAACCAATAAAAATAAAAATTTATTCCAACATGTTTAACGTAGCTAGGCTCAAAGTGCCCGCAATAAAAATACTATACTGCCACCGTGATAAAAAAGTGTCATTAATGACAGGCAGGCAGAGTATGTAATGCAAACGACACCTAAATCCAAAAAACTTTTGCTTTCTATATTAAATGATAACCGTTATCAATCTGGACGCATTCGTAGGGCAGTCGTAAGCCAGTCGTTAACTAGTCGTAAGCCAGTCGTAAGATAATCGTAAGTAGTCGTAAGGCAGTCGTAAGACAGTCGTTAACTAGTTATTAATTATAAATATGAAAACACATATAAAATAAATCATATATAAGGACGACAGGACCTAGCGAACATTGCGAATAAATAATCACATAATCGAAGCAAATGAAGAACCTGATAATTCCTACCATAAGAAGTATTGGAAAGGTTCACATGAAATCGATAAAGCTTATGGCCCAGAATATGACTGGAAACTGATGAAGTGGAGATTAGGTGAAAAAGATCTTTGCTTTAATGACGAATATATTATTGTCGGAGACAAAGAATTTAATAGTACTTCCGGTTTAAATGAGTTAATTTTTACAAGAAACCAAAGAAACTTACCGAACATGATCACCATATTTACAAACATATATTAGAATTAATAGGCGTTCATCGTGATAGCAGAGGATATCTCAACCACAATGGGTGTAAAGAGAAGTTTAAAACTATAATTAAACCATTATATAAAAGAAGTCGTTGTTTAGCCAAGCTGACACCAAAGAAGGGGTCGGAATTTAGCTCAAATCATTTAAAATATTCAGGATCAAAACCAATGAGCCGATAAAATCAGAGTTAATCAACGAAATTTCAGAGCAGAGCATTATAACAGAGCGTAGCAGAGGGTAGCAGAGCGTAGCAGAGCGTAGCAGAGCGTAGCAGAGGGTAGCAGAGGGTAGCAGAGCGTAGCAGAGCATTATAACAGAGCATAGCAGAGGGTAGCAGAGCGTAACAGAGGGTAGCAGAGAGTAGCAGAGCGTCAGCGCAGAGCGTAGCAGAGGGTAGCAGAGCGTAGCAGAGGGTAGCAGAGCGTCAGAGCAGAGCGTAGCAGAGGGTAGCAGAGGGTAGCAGAGCGTAGCAGAGCATTATAACAGAGCGTAGCAGAGGGTAGCAGAGCGTAGCAGAGCGTAGCAGAGCGTAGCAGAGCGTAGCAGAGGGTAGCAGAGAGTAGCAGAGCGTCAGAGCAGAGCGTCAGAGCAGAGCGTAGCAGAGGGTAGCAGAGCGTAGCAGAGGGTAGCAGAGAGTAGCAGAGCGTCAGAGCAGAGCGTAGCAGAGGGTAGCAGAGGGTAGCAGAGCGTCAGAGCAGAGCGTAGCAGAGGGTAGCAGAGCATTATAACAGAGCGTAGCAGAGGGTAGCAGAGCGTAGCAGAGCATTATAACAGAGCATAGCAGATGGTAGCAGAGGGTAGCAAAAACGTACATAACAAATGTATAAATCAAAAAGTCAAAGTCGAGAATTCATTTTGCAAACATTATACCTTTAAGCACAATGGTTCAAGTAAACGAACTCGCAGCGTTTGTGAGAGAAACGTACAAAGCTCTCAAAAAACAAAATGCAAGCTGATGAAAAAATAACTACTAGAATCAACGTTTAATCCAATAACTACACCTCTTAAAGAAATAGCCAAATATGTGAACGAAAAAGTCCCTAAAACAGAACTCAACGAAAATGACTCACTGACCAATCAATCAACATAATCAAATATCTTATGAAAATAACATCATTAATCTTGAAAAATATATTCAAGATTTAGGGAATACAGATCAAATATACTGGCCAAAGTTCAACTGGCCTACGGGAGAATGGGCGCTTGGAAATAAAACAATTGAGTTTGATAAAGATATCATTCTGATGGACTCACACAAGTTTAAACCTACGCATGTTGTCTACGTCCTGCTGTTTTCAAAGCAACCAATACAATATACGCTTACCGATCAAAAAAAAGTCTAAATACTTATGCTCAGAATAACCCAAATATATTAGTCGATCATCTAAGAAGTCTGTACAACAATGGCTCGTCCATATATTAAAGATCATTGAAGAATTAGAAAATCTAGGAGTTATTGAGAAATAAGTTGCATTACTTTGTTATTGAACACATTACAATACATATTCACACCTACTTTTTTTGTTTTATTTAAAATAATCTAGATAGCAAGCTGCCTTAAAGAAATAAGATTAAAAAGAATTTGTATGTTTTGTTTTCACGAAACATTACACTTAAAGATATTATATGTCATATTAAAATATAAGATGTGATATTATTTTACGAGATAGGCGTTAACCAATGTAGAATTTAATAAAATGTGACAGACAATAGTAGAAACATAGTAAAAAATATTTTTTAATTAAATATTAAAAGCGCGTGACCTTGGTGCATTAGCAGGTTCGCGATGTGTGACGTAATCGACTGATTGGTTAGAGTGATAACTGCATTTGCAAAGCATCAAGGACCCAGCCCCACCACACCTTAGACCCCTTTACACAAATTAACGAAAGGCCCCGTTGTTAGACAATGTTAGAGAGCTCAAAACATAGTAATTTCACCTCCCTCTTCCCAAAGGTCTTAATTTAAGGAATACCCTCTTTAACTACCGGTGCATTATACGTAAGGTTACCTGAGTGTTAACATGGAAAAAAATAGAGAAATTGAAAAGGCATGCAGCAGCAAAAACATATCAAGAACTTAAAGATTGAAGATATTTGTATAAAACAGTGGTATTTAGATCGCCAGATATACTGCTACATTCTGAAGACTGGTGATATCACAGTATGTTTTGCGTTAATGTCGAGAATGGACTTTGATCCCTTAAAAGAGCATGATTCACCGAAAACCTTAAATTATATATATACTCTACCGGAATATCGCCGAAGAGGATACGCCGAAAAAACTAATTAGACATGTGAAGAATAACGAACAATTTACTGCTTTTTGTGATAATATCAAATCAGAAAAATTATTTTCAAAATGTAAATGTATAAACCACGGTGAAGTTTTCGGTTCTGTAATGTTTAGATATCCTTAAATAAATTTTTGTAGTACTAAGTATTTTCTTTTTAAACTCATATGTCTGTGAGAGCTAATTGGTCGTAATTTTTAAAAAACACTGCAACTTATGAAAAACTTGGAATTAATTAAAACATTTAAGTTCTCCAAAACGGAGTAGAGCAATATGTTAAAATAATTTGAATTAGGAACATTAATACAAAAGTCATATATTAAGTAAAAAAAAGGTTGTAATGCTGGAAAAAACGAAAAAATCAATGTACAAGTAATTGTTAAAATTAATTTGCGAAATAATACTATTAAGTAAAGCATTTCTTTATTTAAAAATGGGAATGTCACCCTGATATGGGTATTTTTATATATGTAGGTATTCGCAGTTTTAAACCTACATATTGAATACTTAGGCTTGTAAAACGAGGTGTACCTACAACCTCAATATCGCAGGGTGTGGGTAGTTTATTCTTCTGAAACATAAAAATCTTGTTACAACATTTTCTTTATTATTATTTTTATGATCTCACCTTTAATTTTCCACACATATATGACCGAGGGTGTAGTTCTCATATAAATGTAGAACCACCACACGGTCCCCAATGCCCAACAGTTTGGGGGTCTTCTTGATGGATATGGTGATGGCCCATCCAGTATAATTATTGGAAGATTCTGAAATAAACATATATATAGGCACTGTAGCACACTTTAACCTTTGAACCCTTGCCAACCAGCCGGGCTACCCCCTCCACTCCACACCCGGCTTGCAGCAGGATGCCAACTTCAGACTAGGGATCTTCAGCGTAGCCAAGACGCAAACCTTTGTGGTGTCATCGTACCAATAGCCTTACCAACTTCAGGTTAACATTTTGGCAATTTTTCTCTTACGTTCGGCTACGTCAACTGGATTGTCTGGTATTCAACAATGCCAGACAATCCAGTTGACGTAGCCGAACGTAAGAGAAAAATTGCCAAAATGTTAACCTGAAGTTGGTAAGGCTATTGGTACGATGACACCACAAAGGTTTGCGTCTTGGCTACGCTGAAGATCCCTAGTCTGAAGTTGGCATCCTGCTGCAAGCCGGGTGTGGAGTGGAGGGGGTAGCCCGGCTGGTTGGCAAGGGTTCAAAGGTTAAAGTGTGCTACAGTGCCTATATATATGTTTATTTCAGAATCTTCCAATAATTATACTGGATGGGCCATCACCATATCCATCAAGAAGACCCCCAAACTGTTGGGCATTGGGGACCGTGTGGTGGTTCTACATTTATATGAGAACTACACCCTCGGTCATATATGTGTGGAAAATTAAAGGTGAGATCATAAAAATAATAATAAAGAAAATGTTGTAACAAGATTTTTATGTTTCAGAAGAATAAACTACCCACACCCTGCGATATTGAGGTTGTAGGTACACCTCGTTTTACAAGCCTAAGTATTCAATATGTAGGTTTAAAACTGCGAATACCTACATATATAAAAATACCCATATCAGGGTGAAATTCCCATTTTTAAATAAAGAAATGCTTTACTTAATAGTATTATTTCGCAAATTAATTTTAACAATTACTTGTACATTGATTTTTTCGTTTTTTCCAGCATTACAACCTTTTTTTTACTTAATATATGACTTTTGTATTAATGTTCATAATTCAAATTATTTTAACATATTGCTCTACTCCGTTTTGGAGAACTTAAATGTTTTAATTAATTCCAAGTTTTTCATAAGTTGCAGTGTTTTTTAAAAATTACGACCAATTAGCTCTCACAGACATATGAGTTTAAAAAGAAAATACTTAGTACTACAAAAATTTATTTAAGGATATCTAAACATTACAGAACCGAAAACTTCACCGTGGTTTATACATTTACATTTTGAAAATAATTTTTCTGATTTGATATTATCACAAAAAGCAGTAAATTGTTCGTTATTCTTCACATGTCTAATTAGTTTTTTCGGCGTATCCTCTTCGGCGATATTCCGGTAGAGTATATATATAATTTAAGGTTTTCGGTGAATCATGCTCTTTTAAGGGATCAAAGTCCATTCTCGACATTAACGCAAAACATACTGTGATATCACCAGTCTTCAGAATGTAGCAGTATATCTGGCGATCTAAATACCACTGTTTTATACAAATATCTTCAATCTTTAAGTTCTTGATATGTTTTTGCTGCTGCATGCCTTTTCAATTTCTCTATTTTTTTCCATGTTAACACTCAGGTAACCTTACGTATAATGCACCGGTAGTTAAAGAGGGTATTCCTTAAATTAAGACCTTTGGGAAGAGGGAGGTGAAATTACTATGTTTTGAGCTCTCTAACATTGTCTAACAACGGGGCCTTTCGTTAATTTGTGTAAAGGGGTCTAAGGTGTGGTGGGGCTGGGTCCTTGATGCTTTGCAAATGCAGTTATCACTCTAACCAATCAGTCGATTACGTCACACATCGCGAACCTGCTAATGCACCAAGGTCACGCGCTTTTAATATTTAATTAAAAAATATTTTTTACTATGTTTCTACTATTGTCTGTCACATTTTATTAAATTCTACATTGGTTAACGCCTATCTCGTAAAATAATATCACATCTTATATTTTAATATGACATATAATATCTTTAAGTCTAATGTTTCGTGAAAACAAAACATACAAATTCTTTTTAATCTTATTTCTTTAAGGCAGCTTGCTATCTAGATTATTTTAAATAAAACAAAAAAAGTAGGTGTGAATATGTATTGTAATGTGTTTAATAACAAAGTAATGCAACTTATTTCTCAATAACTCCTAGATTTTCTAATTCTTCAATGATCTTTAATATATGGACGAGCCATTGTTGTACAGACTTCTTAGATGATCGACTAATATATTTGGGTTATTCTGAGCATAAGTATTTAGACTTTTTTTTGATCGGTAAGCGTATATTGTATTGGTTGCTTTGAAAACAGCAGGACGTAGACAACATGCGTAGGTTTAAACTTGTGTGAGTCCATCAGAATGATATCTTTATTAAACTCAATTGTTTTATTTCCAAGCGCCCATTCTTCCGTAGGCCAGTTGAACTTTGGCCCGTATATTTGATCTGTATTTCCTAAATCTTGAATATATTTTTCAAGATTAATGATGTTATTTTCATAAGATATTTGATTATGTTGATTGATTGGTCAGTGAGTCATTTTCGTTGAGTTCTGTTTTAGGGACTTTTTCGTTCACATATTTGGCTATTTCTTTAAGAGGTGTAGTTATTGGATTAAACGTTGATTCTAGTAGTTATTTTTTCATCAGCTTGCATTTTGTTTTTTGAGAGCTTTGTACGTTTCTCTCACAAACGCTGCGAGTTCGTTTACTTGAACCATTGTGCTTAAAGGTATAATGTTAGCAAAATGAATTCTCGACTTTGACTTTTTGATTTATACATTTGTTATGTACGTTTTTGCTACCCTCTGCTACCATCTGCTATGCTCTGTTATAATGCTCTGCTACGCTCTGCTACCCTCTGCTACGCTCTGTTATAATGCTCTGCTACCCTCTGCTACGCTCTGCTCTGACGCTCTGCTACCCTCTGCTAACCTCTGCTACGCTCTGCTCTGACGCTCTGCTACTCTCTGCTACCCTCTGCGACGCTCTGCTACCCTCTGCTCTGACGCTCTGCTCTGACGCTCTGCTACTCTCTGCTACCCTCTGCTACGCTCTGCTACCCTCTGCTACGCTCTGTTATAATGCTCTGCTACGCTCTGCTAAACTCTGCTACCCTCTGCTACGCTCTGCTCTGACGCTCTGCTACCCTCTGCTACGCTCTGCTACCCTCTGCTACGCTCTGCGCTGACGCTCTGCTACTCTCTGCTACCCTCTGCTACGCTCTGCTACCCTCTGCTATGCTCTGTTATAATGCTCTGCTACGCTCTGCTACCCTCTGCTACCCTCTGCTACGCTCTGCTACGCTCTGCTACGCTCTGCTACGCTCTGCTACGCTCTGCTACGCTCTGCTACCCTCTGCTACGCTCTGTTATAATGCTCTGCTCTGAAATTTCGTTGATTAACTCTGATTTTATCTGCTCATTGGTTTTGATCCTGAATATTTTAAATGATTTGAGCTAAATTCCGACCCCTTCTTTGGTGTCAGCTTGGCTAAACAACGACTTCTTTTATATAATGGTTTAATTATAGTTTTAAACTTCTCTTTACACCCATTGTGGTTGAGATATCCTCTGCTATCACGATGAACGCCTATTAATTCTAATATATGTTTGTAAATATGGTGATCATGTTCGGTAAGTTTCTTTGGTTTCTTGTAAAAATTAACTCATTTAAACCGGAAGTACTATTAAATTCTTTGTCTCCGACAATAATATATTCGTCATTAAAGCAAAGATCTTTTTCACCTAATCTCCACTTCATCAGTTTCCAGTCATATTCTGGGCCATAAGCTTTATCGATTTCATGTGAACCTTTCCAATACTTCTTATGGTAGGAATTATCAGGTTCTTCATTTGCTTCGATTATGTGATTATTCATTCGCAATGTTCGCTAGGTCCTGTCGTCCTTATATATGATTTATTTTATATGTGTTTTCATATTTATAATTAATAACTAGTTAACGACTGTCTTACGACTGCCTTACGACTACTTACGATTATCTTACGACTGGCTTACGACTAGTTAACGACTGGCTTACGACTGCCCTACGAATGCGTCCAGATTGATAACGGTTATCGTTTAATATAGATAGCAAAAGTTTTTTGGATTTAGGTGTCGTTTGCATTACATACTCTGCCTGCCTGTCATTAATGACACTTTTTTATCATGGTGGCAGTATAGTATTTTTATTGCGGGCACTTTGAGCCTAGCTACGTTAAACATGTTGGAATAAATTTTTATTTTTATTGGTTGAGGCCTTTTTTAATATTCAACTTTTTCTTTCGCTACTACACACATTAGTTATCTTTATGAAGAGTTTCGGTAAAACGAATCTACAAAAGTTGCCAGTATCCTATTATGATTAGTATGTATAGCGTAATCATTTAAATTATTTATTATTATTCATTTTTTTTTGACACTCTGTGTTTAGTCTTTAATACGTTTAAAAATTAATTTTAATTTTTTCCTACGTAATTTGGTACATTCTGAATTTAGATCCGAGAAACTTTTCGGAAATTGTTACCACTTGCTTATTTTTTTGGTATTAATCTAGTTAGCTTATATTTTTTTTCTTAAAGAAAATCCCTTTCTTGGAGATTTTAAACCACGCCCCTTTTTTAAATGTTATAAACTGAAAACAGAGTCTTTCTAATTCATTCTGAACTAGTCAGTCTTAGTGATCAGACGTGTGTCTTCAAAAATAATTGGTGAGTGAGTTAAATTTTTAAAAATTTTGGCTATTTTAAGATGGTTTTGAAAATTATCTTTAGAATGCCCCAGGTTGTTACTGCGTTGCTAAAGACGAACGTTATCATTTGAATCTTAAAGTAACTTTTTCCTTTATCTCCGTAGATTTTTAAATATATTCCTGAAATTCAGATGAGTTCTGAATAATTATATTTTAATATGCCATAGTATATTTGGGTCATTCTGACCATACCTTATACGACAGTTATATATTTGTGTTCTTATTTTTTTTTGTTAAGAAATTTTTGATAATTTTGGTTCCATGTTGGTCTGCTTTTTTTTGCTACTTTTTGTTCAAAATTACTTTTAATAACTTTTTGTTTTTTTTATACTGCTCATTGGCCTTGATCCTAAATATTATTTATCCTAACGTTTTTTATTTGTCTAAGTTTTATCAGTTTTTTTATGATATATTATCTAAACAGTTTTCTTAATAATTTTCAGATTTTATAAAAATATTTTGTTGCTTCTGTATGATACTTTTTCATGTAACTAGTGATAAGAATAGATAATTTTGCATATGCCGTTTTTGCGGTTTTTTGTTTATCAAATTTCCTGTTTTCTTATACAATTTACAACAGTCAAGTCGAGTGGATGTGTGTTGTGAATTTTTTAATGCAAGTGTTGTGTGTTTCCAAAATCTTTTGTGGTATGTAGGTAATTCTGTTTTTATTTAAACTTTTTAAAATATTTATTGTTTGATCTCCCTTTCTTTACGGGTACAATTCTAAGTTTTTCTTAAATTGTTGTTATAAAATTTTAGTAATTTTAATATGTGCCTAAATCTTAGTTTTTCTTATAATTTATTTAATATTTTTTAGTTTTATCATTATTTTGTTCCGTTATTCTTTGTGTTTCTAATAATTTTTACTGTTTACTCTTTGATTCTTTTTGTGTCTCTTACTATTTTTTTTTTGAAAATCTTAGCTTTTTTTTAATTATTTTTATGATTTTCTTAACATTTTTATTCGTTATTATTGTACGTTTTATAATTATTTTAAGGTTTTTTATTTTGAATTTCATAATTTCCTTATACAGTTTACGATTTTTTAATAATGTTTACTGATTACTCCTTGATTCTTTTTTTGAAAATTCTTTGTTTTTCTTTTAATTATTTATGAATTTCTTAACATTTTTATTCGTTATTATTCTACGTTTTATAAATGTTTTTAAGGTTTTTTATTTTTAGTTTATTTAATTTTCTTACACAGTTTATGATTTTTTAATAATTTTTACTGTTCACTTTTTGATTCTTTTGTTTCTTACTATTTTTTTTTTGAAAACCTTTGCTTTTCTTTTAATTATTTTTATGAATTTCTTAACATTTTTTTTTTATTCATTATTATTGTACGTTTTATAATTTCCTTATACAGTTTACGATTTTTAATAATGTTTTCTGATTACTCCTTGATTTTTTTTTCAAAATTCTTTGTTTTTCTTTTAATTACTTTTATGAATCCCTTAACATTTTTATTCGTTATTATTCTACGTTTTATAAATGTTTTTATGGTTTTTTATTTTGAGTTTATTTAATTTTCTTATACAGTTTATGATTTTTTAATAATTTTTACTGTTCACTTTTTGATTCTTTTGTTTCTTACTTTTTTTTTTTTTTTTGAAAATCTTTGCTTTTCTTTTAATTATTTTTATGATTTTCTTAACATTTTTTATTCGTTATTATTCTACGTTTTATAAATGTTTTTAAGGTTTTTTTATTTTGAGTTTATTTAATTTTCTTATACAGTTTATGATTTTTTAATAATTTTTACTGTTCACTTTTTGATTCTTTTGTTTCTTACTATTTTTTTTTGAAAATCTTTGCTTTTCTTTAATTAGTTTATGATTTTCTTAACATTTTTTATTCGTTATTATTCTACGTTTTATAATTTCCTTATACAGTTTACGATTTTTAATAATGTTTTCTGATTACTCCTTGATTCTTTTTTTTGAAAATTCTTTTAATTACTTTTATGAATTCCTTAACATTTTTATTCGTTATTATTCTACGTTTTATAATTGTTTTTAAGGTTTTTTAATTTGAGTTTATTTAATTTTTTATACAGTTATTATTTTTTAATAATTTTTACTGTTCACTTTTTGATTCTTTTTTGAAAATTCTTTTGTTTTTCTTTAATAGTTTTTATGAATTGAATCTTGTTGTGTTTCTTAATATTTTTTTGAAATTCTTCGAATTTGTCCTTGAAAGTCAGAAAATTTACGGGGGCCAGTTTTCCCGTGACATAAATTATATATACTAGGTTTCTACAAAAAATGCCCTCACGATAAAGAAGAATTCCCAATTGATATTTTGATTCCTATTGATATGAATGAAAATTTAATTTATTGTTTGATGTCCCTTTTGTTAGTCGACTTTTTTCCTGCACTGATACGCGCCAGGTACCTTTACGAAGGGAGAAGTACTATAAACTTAGGGTTTCGGTAAGACGAATCTACAAAGTTTGCAGTAACCTATTAAGTTAAGTACGTATAGCGTTTTCAGTATGTTCTTATGAGCATAATATCAGGAAATTGTTGCCTATTAAAGAACCGCTGCTGTTTGACCTTCCCTATTCTTCCTGCTTACCTATCCTCTCCAGGCAAAGGTTGCTCACACCTCCACGTGGTCTTTGCTGGATAATTAACTAAGATGAGCAAATATCCTACTCCTATTACCAAATATTAAGAAATCCAACCGAACCTGGTGAGTCATTATTACAATTCGAGGGTTATGAGGTTAACGCCTGTCTGAAGTTGACACATAATAAGGTAATCATAATTTTTTACAATTTTTATATATTATTTAAATAATTTTTTACATAAATCTCGTAAAACTGATATTGTTCTTTACATGTCACGTAACCTAATTACGTTAAAATTTATTATAAAAGGTAAAATGTTTTTTCGACTCTATTGACTGGTGATATACCGTACAAACTTTGAAAATATACCTTCTGAATTGATTACAATTTAATTCTTAACGTTTACTGACCGTTTTACTGCATTAAGCTTTTTTGTTATTATTTATGAAGGGGCCTTATAGTGTCCTAAGGCAATTTTTTAAAATATTATTATGTCATCCAGTCTGAAGTTGGCAACACTGTTAACAAGATGGCCGGTCTATACGAGACCAAGCTTGAGATACGACTTTAATGCCCTTTTGACAATCGAAAATTATTGACAGTTGACTGCTAGCACCCCCTATAAATTTAAAAATTCGAAATTTAGCGCGCTTTAGCCAAGTTCCGAACCATTTAGTAGAGATTTCAATTGTGTCGGTAATGCAGATCCCTAACTTTCCGACCGACCTGAAGTTGGCACCCTGCTGCAAGGGTGTAGTGGAGGGGGTTAAGTCTGTCTGGCTGGCTGGCTGCGTCTGTCTAAATCGCCGCCTTACCTACTATCGGGTGCATGTAAGGACTCTTGGTGCCAAACCTGGTCACAATACTCCCACAGGAAGCAGTGCTCAAATATGGGGCTCCATTGGAGAGACCATGCCAGGTTATTTAGATTAGATTAGATTAGATTAGATTATACGATAGGGTTAAGGCGGATCAAATAATGAGCATGCCTCAGGACAGGATACGATGTCAGAATTATTGTCAGTCTCTTGACAGGACATTGTAGGCTTAGAAAACACATAAGTCAACTGAACTTAGCAGATGAAGACATTTGTCGATACTGCCAAGAGGAGGAGGAAACCGCATTTCATGTCCTATGCCAATGTGAAGGCCTCGCAAGGACGCGGTATCTAGTACTCGAAGAGGAAAAACCGGCTGCTCCAAGTAATGAGAGGAGCCACTGTCAAGGCTATCCAGTCTCATTAAGAGGGCAGGGCTGGACAAGGTGCTCTAATCCTATTTCAGATATAATGGGTATTCACAATAGATCTGCAAAAGTCGCAGTGATAAGGCTAACAGTCAATCCAAAAAAAAAATATCTATCTATTTATCTACGATCAGCCGTAATAAATATTAAATTTGTATTGTTAAATACTCTATAGCCCGGTCAAATTAACCATTCAAAGGTACATAAATTCACATCAGGCTAAAAATGAGTAAAATTGTTCAAAACGTAATTAAAAAGAATACTCCTTAATTTCCTATCGTAACCGTACTTAAAAATATTTAGAATAAAAGTCAAGAAATGGTGGTTTTACGATTTTTATTAAAACGCCTCCTTTGGGGTCGTGTATTTAACGTATTTTTACCCACGACTCATAAGTAAATTGCGTTTACCCACGACTCATAAGTAAATTGTCTATTTTTTAACCTATATCTTTGTCAGTAAGTGTCAAATTATTGAGGAGTTGTGTTGTAATTTTATTTACTGCACTAGTGGAGTAAGTAGATAGAAACCTGTATTATTATGTTGGTTGCCTACTGAATACATTAAATTAAACTAATATTTGACAGAACGGTCTGCGAAATCGAATATTTTTGACTAATACTAATACTAATTTTTTAACCTATATCTCTGTCAGTAAGTGTCAAATTATTGAGCAGTTGTGTTATATTTTCATTTACTGCACTGGTGGAGTAAGTAAATAGAAACCTGTAGTATGCAATGAATCACTCATACACTATACATTGATTTAACTAACAATTGACATTTCTCAGACAAAACTTCTCATTTAAATCGAATATTTTTGACAACTTATGCCAAAATTTAGATTTTATGTTTGTTCTTTTTAGTTTTATACAAAACCATTTGATAAGTCGTGGGTAAGGCATAGTACTTCACTCGAGGACCAAATTGCATATTTAGCTCGTTTCTTTAGTCCATTCGCTCGCAAGCTCGCTCAAGGGCCAAATAAATATGCAATATGCAAATTACTCCACTCGTAAAGGAATATACTGTTACGAGATTTCTCAGTAAGCTTGTTCCACGGGTCTGTTGTTTTCTGTTTAATTAAAACTATTTCATACCTGATTAACATATAAAAAAAGTTATTTTTTTTATATTTAAAACCCTTAAACACTTCTTCTTGTTGGCCTTCTTATTCATCTTCTTCTTCTTTTTTTGATTTTCTTCTTCTTCTTTTTTATCCCTGGTTAAATAGCCAATAGCGGTGTGTCACATGTTTCCTCGTTGGTATCAACCAAATCGTATTCTGTTTGTGATTCATCATTATAACGCGACCGGCCTTGACAATTTGTGCATACCACAAAACTAAACAGTCCAATCTTTTGCAACCACATTTAGCTCTGCACCCCTTTGTTCAGTTGCAAAAAAAATGTGTGTTTTTCCGGCGCAGATATGACCAAGGTCTGAATTGGTTCTAATGTAGACTAACTTTCAACCTAAGTTTTTTGGGTCTAGTTAATAACTAAGCCACATTTAAATTTGATAATATACCCGAAGAAGATGTTGATAAGTCGCAGTTGACGTTGGGTGAAGACAAGCTGATTGCACTTTTTTTTGTATTTCGAGTAGTTTTAACGAAACATACATATTGATACTTATCTAAGCAGATAAATTCTTTAGAAGCTCCGTTCGTAGAAAAATGATATAGAATTCTGTTGATGATAAATTATTGTAGAGTTAAATTACTTTTTTTTTTTGAAAAACTCAGAACATCAAATTAAATCTTGTTTTTTAAGCACTTTAAGGACTTTTGTTTCACTCCCTGTAAAATGGAGACGTGGTGCCACAGCCAGTTATTGCGTTGTAAAAATAATACATGATTTTGATACTGTGCAAAAGTAGCTACACTTTTTGATGAATATATATCCGTTTGCTGTTTTTCTGATATTGAGAAAAAAAATTGTTTTTTCAGTTGAAGTTCGAGCAGTGAGTAGGGGGGGAATTTTTATACACCAGATGTTAAGTTAAAAGAAGACAAATACATCTGTGAAAACCACATTTGAATTGGATCAATAGTTTTTATGTGATTTGTGCACAAACCTACAGACAGGCAGACAGACAAAAAAAATGAAGCACATTTTTGGGCTCTATATTGATGTACCCGCGACGTACCTGCGTGTTAAATGTTGTATACAAATTTCTACACTTATGCCATTAAACGGGTGAGGGAAGAAATTTTTATACACGAGATGATAAATTAAACATCCCCCACAAATAATCTTTTGAATATCTTTAATGTACAAAATTTTTATTTCTACAGTTTAATTATATGTTTAGATTTATATATATATATATTTATATATATATATATATATATATATATATATTTATTTATTTATTAACAGGTAACCGCTTTTACTAAAAATAAATACAAATGTAAAAAGCACACAAAATAAAGCACATAATACACACAAAATTTATACAGTGAAGAAAAAGAAAATAATAACAAGATCAAAACAAGATCAAAAGAAAAGAGAGCTAGAACGTTATTTTTAATAATCTTTTTATAGTAGGTAAGCAATGAATCATTAACAAAGTTAATATGATTTAAATTGGATAAACGTTTTGTTAAGGAAGAGTTAAATTCATAATAAGTACAATAAAATGGAATATTAACAATCTCAGATAAACGTGTTCTTCTACCAGTGTTAAATGAAATATTTCAAAGAAGTAAGGAGCAATCAATTTTACCGCAAAGAAGTTTCAAAAGAAAACAAAGATCACCAATTACACGCCTGTTTTCAAAAATTGGCAGATTAAATTCACGTCGAATGTCATTATACTGGTAGTTGCCATTATTAATAGGCGACGCACATTAACAATCCCATTCTAAAAGCGACAACACAAAGAAACTTGTTCTTAACACTCTCAATGCTATTAATATGAGTATAAGAGTAAGGACACCAAACAACTGAAGAATGCTTCAAAATTGACCGAACTTAAGAACAATATAATAATAAAACACTTAGAGGGACTTTAACACAATTTATTTATTAAAATTGTTAAAGGTTCACAAGAACTTTGCTGGATAACGTCTAAACAGTTTTACAATAACAATGAACTATTTGAAATCCCCGTAACTGCTTATAAATCCCCTTATATAGAACAAACGAATATTCTAGTCTTTGCTAGAACATGATCTAACCTACTAACTATAAACTAGAATTTACTATAATTTATAACCTAAAAACAGCCTTTAAAGTAAAGGTCCCTTCTCATTTGGTTATCCCGTTACAATAATTTTGTTGCATTAGGACTGATGTCATTAACGAACAAGTTAAAAATCAGAACTTTGAGGCACACCAGACAAAACATTTAAGTATTAGAAATACAATTACCAACTCTTACAAACTGACATCTGTTAGATGGGTAGCTACCCATCCACAAAAGCAATGAACCACCAATACCAGAGCTGCCAGTTTGGCTGAAAGAATTCTATAATTGACTGTGTCAAAGGCCTTTGAAAAGTTATTGTAAATGACCGAAACTTGTAGTCTATCTTTAAAAGCTTTTTTTATAAAGTTATTATATACGATAAGATTAGTTAAAGTTAACCTACCCGAAAAAAATCCATGCTGCTCTTCAATAAGTAAAAGTTAGCATTCTTATGCTAGAATTCTGAAAACAAAATAATCTAATAATTTAGGAATATCAGACTAAATACAAACAGCTCTATAATTCTCAATGTTATCCTGGGTCCACTCTTGTAGATAGGTTTAAGAAAACTGCACTTCCAAAAATCACTGATAACCTTATTAATAAAAGCAGCAACAGTAACAGAAAGGTTGTTCAAATTTATTGTTTTATCATAATGACAAGATAGCATGTATATTTTCGAAATTTTGAAAGTTTTTTAGAAAGCATACAAACAAGAATATATTAAAGAACATATCTGCTTGTTTGTATACTTTCTAGAAAACTTTCAAAGTTTTCAAAAAAAACAATGAGAGAAATCTCAAATAATCGTTTACTAATAGCATGTCAATATTCTGATGAGACTGATATACTGAAGAGAAAAAGCTGCAAAGAGATTAACAGTATCATTTACGTTTCTACTAGTATCAATCTTAAGGAACATAGACTGAGAAAACTCATGAGAGTTCCTGAGATTACTCATGTGTCTTCAAAAATATTTGGGAAGATTCAATATACGTCCCTGAGTATTTAATATATATTGTGATGGTTATTCTTGTTAGCTCCAGCTTTCGGGTATGGGTTCCTTGTCTTTGTTGATTGATGATTCAACTCAAACCAATTTTATTTTAATTCAACATTTTATTTTAACTTTAATCTATACATATAATAAAACTATAGAAATGTATATCTTTGTGCGCGCATCACATGAAAACTACTGATCCGATTCGAATGCGGTTTTCAACGACGTATTTGTCTTCTTTCAACTTAACATCTGGTGTATAAAACTTTCTCCCCCCACCCCTTTAACGGGGTGAGGAAAGAAATTTTTATACAAAAATCAACACGCCACGCGAACGACGTCGCGGGTACATCGAAATATTGTTGAAATTTTTAAAATTTAGAAATTATACAAACAAGAAATTATTAAACTGACATTAAGGAGAAATTCAAAAAATGTCTCATCCAGTGGGACTCGAACCCACCATCACTGCCTTATACGCAGGCATGCTTTTACCACTTAAGCTATTGGATGATCAAGTGGTTAGGAACGAAACGTTATAATGAACTTAAATCCCATCAGATATGACATTTACTTACTTCCTCCTTAAGCACATGTTACATGACGTTAATGAGAGAGAAGATTTGTCAAATCGACAATTGAAACATCAAACTCTAAGTTACTTTATTGGTGCCCTGTCTTATATTTTTATTCGGTTAGGAGACCGGGACCATTGATTTTTAGTAAACTATTATTTTTGAGATAACTGTCAACGTATTTCTGAAATTTTTAAAATTTAGAACTTATACAAACAAGAACTTATTACACTGACATTAAGGAGAAATTGAAAAAATGTTACATCCAGTGGGACTCGAACCCACCATCACTGCCTTATACGCAGGCATGCTTTAACCACTTAAGCTATTGGATGATCAAGTGGTTAGGAAGCGAAACGTTATAACATCTGGTGTATAAAAATTTCTCTCCCATTCCTTAAATGGGGTGGGGTAAGAAATTTTTAAAAAACAATCACACGCCACGCGAACGACGTTGCGAGTACAACTAGTATTTAATACAAATGACAATTTTTTTTTAATTATTATTAATCAAATTCAAATTATCAATAATCAATAATCGTTTCTATAACATCTCATCTCCTATTTATATCAATTATCAAAAAAATAGTCACTGGTCTATGTCGTCACACTTTATAGTAAGATATTTCATTTACACAATAGACACAGTGATACCATAACAATTTCCCCACAATTAAAAAAAATTAAATTTTCTCCCAAGACACATTTTAATTTTTTAAATTTACTTTTAATTTTTGTTTTATTAATATTTTTTTTATAACCTCTTTTTCTTTATCCAGTATTCCTATACATTTTTTTTAAACAACTTATAACAGTTTTATTTACTCATTTTATATCTTTTTATTTTCTCTCCCCTTTTTTGATATTTCCCCATTATTTATTTTCTTCCATATTTTTTATTTTAATCTTAATTTTAATTTTATTTTAATCTTATTGTTTTTGCTTTTATTAAACTATTTAATTTTTTTCTCTTTTTATAATTATATACAATGCTCTTCCAAATCATTCTTAATCTTCTATTAATGTTACCATCTATTTCAAAATAATTTATATCATTATCTTCATATGTTTTCTATTTATTCTTCTTATTGTAATTTAAATTAATTTTAAGTTTAATTTTATTGTCATTATCATAATATAATCTATTTTTATATTTATTATCACCCTCATATATTTCATTTTCATATTTTGCTTCTTCATTTTTATAATCTTTATCTTTCTTCTTATCATCGTCATATTCATCATGTAACTTTAATTTCATATTCTTGTTTCATTTTGTCTTTATATGTAACATATTCTTTATAATAGTTATTTTTATTTTTTCCATTCTGTAAAATGTCTTCGTAAATATATTCTTCTTTATATTGTCTCATAGGTTTATTTTTATTTATATTTGTTTCATACATTTCTATTAATTCAGAATTATCTTCATTTTTAAGTTTATTTTCCCCCACATCTTTTTCTTCAGGAGATTCAGTTTCATAGTCCCTGTTAATTACTGATTTGTCATAAATTGTTTTCATATCTTTTATTGTTTCTTCCAATTTTTCTTTGTTTATTTCCATTTGCTTCCTCATTTCATCTTTGAATGCTTCCATATTATTGTTCATGTCTTCTTTTATTTCTTTTTTCATAGAATCCATATTTAAATTTATTGCTTTAATATTTTTATTCATGTCTAGTTTATTTTTGTTAATATCTTGTTTTATTGCTTCAGTATTTTTGTTCATATTCTTGTTAATTGTTTCAATATTTTTGTTTATATTTTCTTTTAAATTATTATTCATTTTTTCTAAAAATTTAAACATTCTTTCCATATCACTTTCTTTATGTTTGTTACCATTGCTTTCAATAATTGCTTCAATAATTGTGATATTCTCTTTTTCATCTCCGGATTCATTAGTTTTCATAATATTTATATCATCATCTTTTTGATGATCTCCTTTTTGCCCATTATCCCTATCCTGTCTTTGTCTTTTTGTTTCCATAATTATTTTTTTTTTGTTTTTAATAATTTTAGTTTTACAATTTATGTTTAATTTTCAATTAAATAATTTTAGTTTTATAATTTATGTTTAATTGTTTTAATAAAATTCTCCCCACAAATCACTGCCTCTATTATATAAATGCAAATATCTCACCTATCTGTCAGTCCTGTCTGTCAAAGTCCTTGTCTTCCCTCTTAATCTTTCTTGTTTTTCGGGGTTTTCTCGTTCTTGGTGCCTTGATGGTGTCTCGAATTTTGAAGTTCTAGTTGCTTGTAGTGGGTGTTTCGAATTTTGAAGTTCTAGATGCTTGTAGGGTCTCGAATTTGAAATTCTGGGTGCTTGTAGTGGGCGTCTCGAATTTTGAAGTTCTAGGTGCTTGTAGTGGGCGTCTCGAATTTTGAAGTTCTAGGTGCTTGTAGTGGGCGTCTCGAATTTTGAAGTTCTAGGTGCTTGTAGTGGGCGTCTCGAATTTTGAAGTTTCTGGTGCTTGTAGTGGGCGTCTCGAATTTTGAAGTTCTAGATGCTTGTAGGGTCTCGAATTTAAAATTCTAGGTGCTTGTAGTGGGCGTCTTGAATTTTGAAGTTCTAGGTGCTTGTAGTGGGCGTCTCAAATTTTGAAGTTCTAGGTGCTTGTAGTGGGCAGCACGTTGGGCGCCAATTTTGTGATGGTTATTCTGGTTAGCTCCATTTTTCGAGTATGGGTTCCTTGTCTTTGTTGATTGATGATTTAACTCAAACCAATTTTATTTTAATTCATAACTTTAATATTTAATATAAATGACAATTTTTTTTTTTAATTATTATTAATCAAATTCAAAATATCAATAATCGTTTCTATAACATCTTATCTCCTATTTATATGAATTATCAAAAAAATAGTCACTGGTCTATGTCGTCACACTTTATAGTAAGATATTTCATTTACACAATAGACACAGTAATACCATAACAAAATATATATAAATCCTAATTAGATTTAGATAAATTATTAAAAATTCTGCGAAGGTGAGAAAAAAATCGGTTATCATCATGAGAGAATGAGGTTTTATATGGCTGATATGCTCTTTTTTTAACTACTATTTGTTTTTTGACATTCAAACCAAGGAGGATAGGTGGACTTCTTAAGCCTGTGGATAGGGACAAACAAACTAACAGCATTATATAGAACACTATAGAAGTATTCAACAGCTGAATTAACATTTAAATTATGAATATCCTCCCAGCCAGTACTAGCCAAAGTTATCTGCATTTTTTAAGTCATAAAAATATTCATCATAAACAAGATAATCAGATTTAATAAAAGTTAATAAAATATCTATTGAAGTATGATTAATAGTTGCTGATCAAACAGGATGATCAGACTTGGACAACTGAATATCCAAATCGTTCGAAAACACTAGATCGAGAAACCTGTCTCTTAAATTCGGTACACAGTTGTTCTAAAGCATCCAAAAGAAAACCAAATGAATTTGCCACCGTTAAAGCGGGTGCAAAATCAGGAACAGCATTAAAGGTTAATCCATGACAATCATAATCCCATGTAACATAAGGGATATTATAATCAGGTGTTTAACCAATTTATTTTTAGCAGTAAACTCAACAGGGAGACAGGTGTTGACTCAAGGTTACACTGATGTATAAATTAAGGGACTAGGTTTTAATTTACCTAAGATATTTTTATGTATATTTAATTTAAGTTAAAGTTACAATCACCTTTTAGTGAAAATCTCGAAAGCACCATTTTTCCAAATACAGGAAGGATGGGTAATTTAGAAATGTTATTTTTAATTATGTTTTTAACATATTTGCAGAATAATATGAATGAACGTTTCTTTACTTCTATTTTTTTGTGCTAATTTGACATGGCTATTAAATAATTACGTTTGCTAGTAGGTTTTTATTGTCTAGTGCTTCTCTTGTAAATTGATTAATTATTTCGGATGTCAGAATTCGTGTTTTCTTTGCCATTTAATTGTTGGATATTCTTTTTAAAACCCACGTAATTTTAATACCACGATTAATATAAATAGTTAGTTGAAAAATTGACTCTGTTGATCATTAAGAAGCAGCATTTTTTGATTTTGATTTTTCTAGTTTAATATTTTTGTTTTTCATCTATAAACGGTTTGTATACAGTTTTAAATTATTCTCTTATAAATAAAGGAAATAACTCCTTAGTTTTGATGGAGTATTTTTAATTTTAGAGCTATCGCTTTAATTTTAAAAATTAATAAATAAAAAATATTTTATCTACTCTACCTCATATTATGTATCAATTTTTAGTTGAAAACTGTCATTATAGACAGCAGTGCGTGAAGGATTGAAAGTGTGCGTGTCACTTCACGCACACTTTGTATTTTAAATGGGATTTACTTTTTCGCACTGTTTTTGACACACCTTCATAATATAATCAAATATCCTTAGCATTTGCGTTTTCATGGTGTTGCTATGAGAGCATTAAACTTCAACAAAAGTTATTCTGACAGTTTTGTAGTTTAAATTTTTAAATTTGAATTTGTAATTATTTTTTATTTGTTTATCGTAGATAAAATATTGTATGAAACTGTGCGTGAAGTGCTTCTTGCGCACTTACGCGATATATAGCACTCGCTTCGCTCGTGCTCTAAACATCGCGTGCGTGCGCATAAAGCATACTTCACGAACTGTTTCATAAATAACTATTACAGAATATTTTTTTATATTTGACTTAGTTTTTAGAAAATTAGGTAAGTAAATATATATTGGTTGCCTACTAACGAGTAGTTACTTTTGATGGGACAAACACGATATATATAATTTTTAGTTAACCATTATTTTGAGATATTTCGTATAGGTTTTTAAAATTTTTGAAATTTAAAAAAGATAAAATACAAGAATAAGTTAAACGACATTGAGGAGAAATTGAGTTAATGTCGTGTCCACTAGGATTCGAACCCGCAAAATTTAACTCTACGCGGCAACGCTCTAACAAATAAGCATTCATAGCTTAGTGGTTAGAACATTTCTCTTAATGTCATTTAATATATATATTTTTTGTATAGTTTCTGAAATTTAAAAAATCCTATAAGAGAGATCTTAAAATATTCGTTTACTATAAATCCATGGTACCGGTCTCCTCACAAAACAAAAATATAACCAGGGTTAAAATTTGATGTTTTAATTGTCGATTTGACAAAATTTCTCTCTCAATAACGTCATATACAGATGCTTAAGGAGAAAGGGAGTAAGTGTCACATGTGACATAAGTTAAATTTAACTAACAAAAGGCTAAATAATTACTAAGCATTCATAGATTAGTGATTAGAAAGTTGCCGCGTAGAGGCAAAGGTTGCGGGTTCTTCTGGATGCGACATTTTTTCAATTTCTTCCTCATGTCATTTAATACATTTTTGTTTATATACTTTTTAAAATTTCAGCTATAATTATAATGGAACTGTCAAATAAACTTTCTAGCACAGAAATGCCAGTTTCTGGTACACTAATGTCATATTTTATAATGGTTAGATATCCCCAAGTTTGTTAATATAAAACTACGCAGAAAAGCACTTTTTAAGTAGTGCTTGTAGATAAAATCCTTTAATCGTCTACTGGTAAACTAAAGGAACTCGTCTACGTAGTGACAAAATAAACCAAACGAATTTTTTACAACTCATTAAAATTTATAGAAATCTTCTTTTCTACAAACGAAAATTTGCGTTCTTTTTATGTCGTTCATCCGCTAACCCGGATTTACCGGATCAAGTGTTCACTAATTATTATCAGGTTACGAAGTCAAAGAGTTAGATTTAACCTACCCATATTTTTTAAATAAGAATTGTTATTATTGTTAGATTTTATTTTTAAACAAAATTGTAAAGTAAATAATTTAACAAAACAAGTTTGTGAAATTAACAACTATACAAATACTTCAAAACAGTTTTTAAATGTAAAATTTAGACAAACAAAATATCACTTTATAGAAAGTATTTGAAAAAATAACATATCCAGCAGGAAAGGAACCTGCGATCTTTAACTCTAGCCTATAGCAAATTTAACCATTCGTTCACAAAGGTCTATTAGTATGTCGGCGTTTCTAATTTATTGAATTAACTCGTTCCGTATAGAACACTTAACACTCGTTACAAGTTAGTGAGGAGTGACTATTAACAGTTACCTTAGCCGATATTAAGGGCCGTAATGGTATCTTCCAAAGACTGCACCGGGAAAATGGCCCGGTAGTGTCGGATTTACCGGCCGGAGCAGGTACCTACCGAATAAAACCAACCCTCCGCTCCGGTGTGCGAGCAGGAAACCGCCCTGGTATAGGCATAATCATCTGCTCGCTCACCTGTTCTTTCACTTGCTTTCACACCCTTTCCCGTCTTCTGACAAGAAAGCCGTGCCTTCATCTCCTTTCATCCTGCTCTTTCCTTCTTATCACCACCCGCACATACTCATGTACACGCCTCCAGTCCTCTACATTTGCAATCATCCGGTCCAGCAACTCATTCATCGAGATGCCGGCCCAGACAATCTCGCCCAACACTCTCCGTTCCCCCGCCCATTTCTCACACTCCAGCATTGTATGTTGCACAGTGTCCAAAGCCCCACAGTACGGACACTCGGGTGTTAATGCCCTTCTGAACCTATGTAGGTACGTCCGGAAACAAGCGTGTCCAGTCAGGACCTGCGTCAGGGCATAGTCCGTGGAACGGTGCCTACACCCCAACCAGGTCCTTATGTCCGGAATGAGGGACTTCGTCCACTGTGCCACATCCTCCGTCCTCTCCCACTCTGCTTGCCACATCTCAAGAGATGTAGCCCTCTCTTCCTTCCTCACGTTTGCCCCGATACCCTCGCCCTCGCTGGAACGACGGCGGTACATCCTCCTTCGCTCGTCTGCGAGGATGTGTGTTGGCTCACATCCCGCAACTACCCAAGCGCGGCCGCGGATACAGTTCGATATCCACACGTCACCCTCAACAAACTTGCCCTATCGACCCTGATTAGACACCGTCTGTATGCAGGGGTTTCCACCGCAGAGCACCAGACCAGAACTGCGTAGAGAACGATGGACTGTACCGTCAAATGTAGCGCCCTCCTCCTTTCAGATTCGGGCCCTCCAATCCTTGGCATTATTCCACCGAGCTGCCTGCTCCGACCAGCTGCTTTCGCAGTCACCCTTCTCAAGTGCTCCATCCATCTACCATTTTTGTGCAGAGTAACCCCTAGATACTCAACATATCGTTTGGGTGTGATCTGCACCCCGTCCAACTCGAACACCACTCCTTCTCTGTTTCTTGGTCCCTTTAACACCACCGTTTCGGTTTTATCTGCCGCCAGACTCAATTCATTCTATCGCATCCAGTCCGCTACCAGCCCACATGCGAAATTCACCCTAAACATGAGTTAGTGCTGGTCCTTCGGCGACGCTAGCACCGCAAGGTCATCGGCGAATGCGACTAGGGTAATACCCTCTCCTCATTGCACGCGCTTGACCCCGTCGTATGCCAGGTTCCAAAGCGTTGGGCCTAGCACGGACCCCTGTGGGACCCCAGCCGTTGCATCTATCACCACGCCTTTCTCAATGCATATCTGACGTTCCGACAGATAATCGTCAACAATGTTTGTGAGGTATCCCGGACATTGCCTTTCTGCTAAAGCCCTCATTACCAAGCTCCACTGGACCGTGTTAAAGGCGATCCGAACATCAATGAGGATCAGTGCGGGCCACTTATCCCGCTGCCCCCCCCCCTCGACAGTCAAACCAACACTGCGTCCACCGTACTCATACGCTTCCTAAATCCGTACTGTCTGGGGGAGAGGCCCCCAGACCTCTCAATCACTTTTTCTATTCGTTCCCGTAGCATCCCTTCGTACACCTTACTAATGCACGGAAGAAGGCTTATTGGCCTAAACTTACTCTCCCCTTTGGGTAAAAACACCACCTTGGCCATCTTCCACGATGTTGGAAAGACCTGCGCGTCAAGGAGACCGTTCAGGGCTCCCACCATCTAGGTAGGCTCCATCTGTCCTAAACGTTTTACCGCTTCCGCCGGCACCCCGTCCACTCCCGGTGCCCTCCCGTTTTTAAGGCGACCTAGGGCGGTCAGGAGCTCCTCCTCGCTAAAAGGGTCTCCTCCCGCCACTGGTACACGTTGCTCCCCATGCCATCTACCTGCAGGAAAAAGCTCTCGCGTAAGCTCGAGTTTCCTCGTTATCGGCATCTGGAACGGAGGGCGTGTCCCCATGCTTTTGGCCACGATCTTATAGGCCTGTCCCCAGATATCATTGTCCAATTCGGCGCACAGGTCCCTCCGGCATTTTTTCTTCTGACTACGGATCAATCTGTCTAGTGCCTTCTTTCGTGCATTGTACTCGACACTCAACCTCTCAATTTTCCCTTCATCCGTTACCCTCCTTCTCGCTCTTGTAATTAGACGTCTCAAAGAGTGACATCTGGCCCTTTCGTCAGCCACTTTCTCATTCCACCAGTACGAAACTTCGCGACTAGTAGCGCCCGTTCCGGCCCGGCTTTCTTTCACGCACACTTTCAGGACTCGCTCGAGTTCTTCCATTGTAGGTGGAAGGCCCCGCAGCGCGTTCATCTTCCATTTGACTAATCTTCATTTAAAAACTAGGAGGAGTGATTTGAAAAGCCAGACTTACAGCCAAATAAGTTACTAGAAAATTTACAAGGCGGCAAATTTAAATACATTTCTTTCATTTAAATAAAATTGAAAATAAATGTTTATGGACACTTTATATATGGTCTAAGATAGTCACAAAGTAAACTTACAATAATTATATTAAAAAAAGAAATCAATTAACAAAAGTCACCATTATAAATATTTCACACTTTGAAAACATAACCTATAAATGTCACAAATTACTTAATAAATGTAAGTGGCAAATTTTTATAGTGTAAACTTGCCTCCAAATTAACCAATAAACAAACGCGAGTGTTGCCAACTTAAATTCAAATCGCTCCTCCTAGTTTTTAAATAAGGTATAGTTCGTCAAACACGTCCATCCTCATCATAGCACCACCTCCGCAGTTCGTTCCCCTATCAATAGCACCCTTATCGGCTAAGGCAAAAGCGATGTACTGATGTTCGGTGCCCGTATACTCAGACAGCACCTCCCACTCTTCTACTAAACCCGCGATGTTTTGTGTCGCTAGCGTGACGTCGATGTACGACCTACTTTGGCCTCTTACAAAAGTGGGTGCTGTACCCGTGTTGAGGACAACAAGGTCCGTCGCGCCCACTCATTCCATCAGGATTTGTCCGCGGGCATCCGTGACTGGAGAACCCCACTCCACCGCTTTGGCGTTAAAGATTCCCAGCAACAGACACCCATTCCCAGCCATGCGGACCTCGTCCATAATCTCCGTCATCTTGGACTCGTACTCCTTCGCTGCTATGTTCGGTGAAACGTAACAGCAGATTAAACACAGACCTTCCATTTTTATTGATATAAAGCCCTAATGGGCTTCTATCCCAAACACCCGGAGATTTCTGTTTATAAATCGCACACCGACGTCTCCCCGCGTATCCTGGTACCACCCGCGACTTCTAACCATCGTAGGGTTAGGCTCGGCTGCAACCAGACTGTCAAATTTTTCTTTGACAGCAGTAGCCTCCACTAGGTTGTGAGCCAGCCTCGCCCTACCCACGTTGGTCTGTAGTATCTTTAACCTCTGGGTAGCCATTTCAAGTGGAAGTCCCCCCGCTTTAACCCCTATTTTTCTGCCTGGCCGCCTCGACCAGACTTCTGAATTTAGGACACTGCGTGCTAGTGCTACGATGCCCAGCTGTACCGCAGTTCACACACCATGCACTCTTTTCTTGGCATTCGCGTTCGGCGTGACCCTCCTTGCCACACCTCCTGCATCCCTTTCGTTCCTCATTCGTGCAACTTGCGCGCAGGTGCCTAAATGCGTGGCATTTGTAACACCTCTCTAGCCATACCCTATCACGTATCAGGCAGGTAATAATCCCCACCTTGATCGATCCAGCTCTCACCAGTCTGCGGTACACATCCTTATCAACCTCTACAGCGGTACTTTTTCTACCGTTCTGCTGAGGCTTCATTTGCCCTACCACACACACATCCTTTTTCCTTGCGAAGTTTTCCACGGCAGATATAACCTCGTCTGCCGTGGTCAGCTCATCTAGTCCGTTTAGAGGGATTCTTCTACTATCAACGCCGCCTCTGGCAACCGCCTTCAAAGCGTAGCCGCCCGAGGAAACAATTTCCCTAACCTTCTCGGTCATACTGCGGTCCCCCCCGAGCTCAAAGTAGGCACCCCCTTCCTTTGTTGCCCTCACGTTCCGGATCGTCACATCCTCTCACGCAACACCCTTAGCAACTCGGCATATGTTTTCCCCTCGACGCCTGTTACCAATACGGCGCCTTTCCTCTCTTTGGGCTTTTTCACGCACTTTAGTTTGCCATGCAATCTGACCTCACGTAACCCCACTCTACGGGCTGCCAGCTCCAGGAGCTTTTTGGACATAACTGTCCCCAGTTGTCCTGAAGCCGCCAGCCCCACGCTCTCTCTCCCCAGCTCCACAGCCCTGCCACACACAGCCGTGAAGGCCTGAAGAAAACAACCTTCCTCGGACATGCAATCTTTTGGAGGGTTTACCTTGAACACATATCTCTCGGTGCGTTCAAGCTCACCCTCGCTACCAATCACTCCCACACAGTTAACCATAGTCCCCACTTGGCTGCCGCCACGATCGACCCCAGGGATCGCCGGGAGCTCCGGGAACCTTCTTCGAAACGCCCCGACGATCTCCGCGTCGATTGCTTTCTGCGTAATGCAAATCGCCACGTCGCCTGCAGCATCGAGGGGACTACCCTCGCACACCTTTGTCCTTTCATAGACGCTATCCGGCCACTCCTCCCCGACGAGCTCAGTGACCTCTTCGGGGCTCTGACATCCAGAGATGCGCAAAAGAATCTCCGCGCATCTCTTCTCATGTTCCAGCATGTCATCGACCCCAGAAGCTTGCACTCCGACATTCCTCATCCTTGGTTTCACCAGTGACACGTCGTCCGTCTGCGTTCCTATGGTACGAACGCATCCCTGGTTACCCCACTAGCCCATGCTGCCCACGACTCAGCAGGCACCGCTCTCTGTCTAGAGAAGGCCTGCATCGTCGAAAGCACCATTTTTTTGAGGTCCAGAAGACCCCGCTTAATTTCAACCTTCGTGTTAACGAAGTCTACGGACATCTTCTGTACCTCGAAGACCCTGTCGCACAGTTTGTTGAGCCCGGACCTCATTTCGTCGAGGTCCGGCCCCGCAGAGAGTGCCTCCGGACTTTTGCTCTTCTCCGAGCACCTCCTCCTTTTCTTCTTCTTTCTCTCTTTCCAGACGGCTTCATCATCCGTCTGGTCCGATGAGGAAGACATAATAATATTCGGCGGATCCAGTCTGTTCCTTAAGCGCGACTGAAGCGGCCGTGTCAGTACTCACCGTCCTGGTCGCTTTAGTCGGCGTTCTCATCGTCTCCTGGGATCGCTTTGTTATATCGATCTCCGTCTCAGCCTCGCTTGCCGTCCCTTTACAGTCAAAGAAGCGATCGAGTGCCTTTCGGCACTCAAGTTCGCTATTTATCTGTCTACCTAGAGACACTCTTAACTTCAATCATGTCCTTATCCTTGCCAGTGTCATTGCCATGTATCCTATCAGTAGTTTTTTCTTGTTTCTTGTTCATAATAAATCCCACGAGTGGGGCCGAAATATTCAAGAGCCGACGACAGTGCGCCCGTACCGCCGGCCCAGCTACATTACAATGGGGGGGCGCCAGGTCCCCCAAGGGCATCGTTCGCGGTCGACTCCGTATGACCATGCATACCTCAGCACGATAGCTTACACCTTGTCTTACGGCTTTTTTACTGCAGGTTTGCTCCGCAGATTTTTAAACTATCTCAGGTTTACTCCTGGGGGATTTGGGTGAGGGGTAATCAGGGAAAAGGCTGGGAGGGAAGAATGGTGACAGAGTTTTTTTTTTGACCCCGCAAGAAAAGCCTTAGGCACGGCGCGGTGAAGCAATCATTGGATCATTATCAGTCGCATCCAAAACTTTCAGTTTCTGGTTGCGACACATTGATTTAAAATAATAACTAATATCAAAAAACAATAATTATAAAACATAAAACGAGCACTAATAAGTTAAATAACAATACCATATGAAAAAGAATAAATGTCAACACTAAAAAACAGAAATTTTTCATAAGCTTCTGTCGACTACAATATTTGCAGGATACCAGAATTCGTGAATTTTTGGAGTGAAGATGGAGCCACTTGCGACTGTTTATCAGCTTCGCAATTTGAAATCAATAGATATCGTTCAATTTATGGCAGGGATGTCTCTTGATTAGTGACTTGAGAGACATAGCCTATACTACACTGATGAGCTCAAAATGAGAGCGAAACACGTGTCTGTAGTTTGGTTTTGCCCTGATATAAATTGAGTGATATTTATATCTATTTATATCGCAGCATTCAGGTGTCTTTTAAAGTGTTAGAAATTCTAACCGACACCATTCCAGTTCAAAACTGGAATTATTACTTTTGACAGTATGGCACTAGATACGTTATGTATCATCTTTGACATTTGATATATATATATATATATATATATATATATATATATATATATATATATATACAAAAGGGTAAAATTATTGGGCATGTACGCAAAAAAGGATCAATAAGGCCACGAGTAGGAATGGTAACCGCAGACATGCATGTTTCTGGCTCATTAGCCGTCATCAGTGCGGCATAACCAAGTAGGGTATTGCACTTGGCTAGCAAAAGTGTTGGGTACTTGGGAGCAAAGGATGTTGGGGAAACATGTGTAATGAAACATAAAAACACAAAAACAACGAAAGCTCACACAGGAGTCCTATCGCCATTTTGTGCTTTCGGCCAGCTGTGCCAATGGGTTTTCGGCTAGCAACCAGCGTCGCAACGTTGGCGAAACGGACTCATTCTGTTTGAGTCGTTCTAAGCCCAGGATATGAAATAAACAAAGTGCCAAGAAAATGCGTATTAATATAAACAAAAGGGCAAAATTATTGGGCATGTACGCAAAAAAGGATCAATAAGGCCACGAGTAGGAATAGTAACCGCAGACATGCATGTTTCTGGCTCATTAGCCGTCATCAGTGCGGCATAACCAAGTAGGGTATTGCACTTGGCTAGCAAAAGTGTTGGGTACTTGGGAGCAAAGGATGTTGGGGAAACATGTGTAATGAAACATAAAAACACAAAAACAACGAAAGCTCACACAGGAGTCCTATCGCCATTTTGTGCTTTCGGCCAGCTGTGCCAATGGGTTTTCGGCTAGCAACCAGCGTCGCAACGTTGGCGAAACGGACTCATTGTGTTTGAGTCGTTCTAAGCCCAGGATATGAAATAAACAAAGTGCCAAGAAAATGCGTATTAATATAAACAAAAGGGGAAAATTATTGGGCATGTACGCAAAAAAGGATCAATAAGGCCACGAGTAGGAATGGTAACCGCAGACATGCATGTTTCTGGCTCATTAGCCGTCATCAGTGCGGCATAACCAAGTAGGGTATTGCACTTGGCTAGCAAAAGTGTTGGGTACTTGGGAGCAAAGGATGTTGGGGAAACATGTGTAATGAAACATAAAAACACAAAAACAACGAAAGCTCACACAGGAGTCCTATCGCCATTTTGTGCTTTCGGCCAGCTGTGCCAATGGGTTTTCGGCTAGCAACCAGCGTCGCAACGTTGGCGAAACGGACTCATTGTGTTTGAGTCGTTCTAAGCCCAGGATATGAAATAAACAAAGTGCCAAGAAAATGCGTATTAATATAAACAAAAGGGGAAAATTATTGGGCATGTACGCAAAAAAGGATATTATATATATATATATATATATATATATATATATATATATATATATATATAGTTGATGCCAAAAAGAAGTTATATAAACAATATTTAATTATTTCTTGTTTGTCTGATTCTTAACTTTTAAAATTTTTATGAGAAATGCCTTAAATTAATTAATATTAATTAATATTCTTAATTAAAAATAGGTCAGTCATTAATTAAATATAATTTATTTTAATTTGTTTAAACGTAGGAAGGATAATAAATATTCATATATTCTTTAATAGAAACAATATACTTAGATACCTTTTAAATATTTTACACGACTAGGCTGCTTTTTCGTAAAACTAAATTTTTCCTTCTACTATTATACCACATACTCGCTAAAAAAATTCAAAACATTTTTCTGCTCGTTTAATAAAGTTCACGAGGTTAATTTATTCGCCTTATGAAATACCTCCGCTGCGTCTGGATATGAAACTGGAGAAATCGCATAAAGCAGCTCGCTACATGCCTCGGAAGTTGCATAATTTGGGATAGAGGCTTTCTTAAGCTTCGTAGATTCCCAGGATTGTCTCGATAAATTTATTTTCTAGGCCTCCAAGGAGTTTTAATCAAAGAAGTCGGAAGCGCAGGCCTACACTAATCTACCGTTATCGAAACAATGAAAATGCTGAATCAGGAATGTTAATATATTCTCTTGGGATTGCATTTGGTATTTTTTTTTTAATTACCTACTGAAATGTTAGTAGATATATTTTAATAAATTGGTTTCTTATCAGATTTATATTAAATTACATAAAGACATTGCTTTGCAATAATACCAGTTACAATACATTTAAATAATATAATTATGCGTAGTTGATGAAAAGTAATTATCGAAAGAAGAAAATTTTGGCCCATTAAACGTAATAGTATATTACGTAACAAGAGTGGTAAGTAGAACATTACGTACGAGTGCGTAATTACACGAGTACGTAATACCTCTTACCACTCGAGTTACGTACTATGCTTTATCTACGACTCAATATTTTAATTTTAATTCTAAATATTTGACATCTCTAAAAAAATTTATGACGTACGTACTGTACTGTTATCTACTCCTTTGACAGTAAATGTCGTTTATACTCATTGTCACCATGCAGGGTAAGTAAGCTATAACGCACAGTTGTGCGTAATGAAACGTCATTCCAAGATGACGTTTCATTACGCACAACTGTGCGTTATAGCTTACTTACCCTGCATGGTGACAATGAGTATAAATGACATTTACTGTCAAAGGAGTAGATAAAAATCATTATAAGATGGTCAACCGAGCGTTTGTTAATTGTAGAGAGAGTTCCTGGTAGGTGTTTACAAATAGAGGTAAGATGTTAAGATCTGTTTTACTTAAGTTAAAAAAAATTGAATAACAAAAGAATGGTGCAAAATCAAGTGGTGTCGATTGCAATAAACATGATGTAAGAAAAAATTAAAATGTGCAAATTAAAAATATAAAAACGGTACAAGCTGTGGCATCTAGCGGTTGCAATTGCGATGCTTATCAAGTTAATCTAATTTTAAACTCTTAAATAACAAAAAATGATGTTCTAATTAACTAAAACTGTTATTTCGCGATGTCGTGCGGTGAGACGTAGGCGATAGTGCCTTAGTTATATTGATAAAAAACGGAAATATCGCGTTCATCAGACCGCTCGATACGGCGAAACAGGGGTTTTAGTTAATTCAATCATCATTTTTTTATTTACAAATTTAAAATTTTCGTAATTTAATAAGTATCGCAATCGTTACCGCTAGAAGCCACAGCTTGTACCGTTTTTACAATTTTCTATTTAATTGCTTTTTTGGTAATCATCGGGCTACTCAAACATATTTTTTTATTTAGATATCTAAACCTTTTCTATCCTGCTAAGCATTGTAATTGGTCCCACTAGATTTTACATTGTTCTTTTCAACTCTACCAAAACAGGTACTGACAATTTACTACATCCTGGTAAAGCCCTCTTGACCACTATCAAACACTCGGATGGCCATCTTACCATTATATAATGCGACAAAATTCAGAACTTTGATTTTTACTTTCAGATTTAGATTTCGCATATCTTTACTACTATTATATATTATCAGTTGTTTTAGCTATTTCTTAGAAACATAGGTATCTATTTCAAGATTTTTATGGACATCATATATTTTATCTGTTTACTTTCGATAACGTTGCGATTGATTAATAGTGTAGATTTCATAGTATTTGTTGGTTTCTACGTTTTCTCGTTCAAACAGTATCCTACTGGGAGTTTTTTTCAGGAGTCGTTTTTTAGTTATTTTCGGGAGACTTGGATAATACTCGGATTCAACTTTTGAAATAGATAGATCGTAGAAGCATTCTTTTTGTATAGTTGTGAAAACAATTTTCTCAATGTAAAAAAGTTTAAAAAATATTTCTACATAAAAAAAAATATAAGTTTACACATTATTATATTTTTATTAATTTGGTAATATATAGTAAAGTAGATAGGGGGGCAAGGGAAAATTAATGCTTGTTTATCAACATATTTTATTAGAATTTTTAAAGTTTTAAAAAATATAATTAACAAACTTTCATAAATCAATATCGAAATTAACAGACATGTAGAAATTACAATTATTAAAGAAAGTAGTTTCTACTCTAATTACCAATTTACAGGATAATAAGATACAGAGTATGGTAATTATATTTACCAAATAAGTATATTTAAAGTAAATCTCTTTTACAAAAAGTTACAGTAACAGCTTATTTCTAACCACATTTGGTAAAATTTTACTGGGTCTTGCACTGTTGACACTCCTGTTTTATTCATATTAAATATTTGTCGTTTTCCATATTTGTTTTTATTATGTGTTGGTAACTATTAAGAAATCAGTTTAGTTAATTTTTTTAGACGAATACTTCATTCAATATAAGTATATCGTATTCATTATAACTGGTCAGTTAAATGCAGAAAACTGGCAACCAAAATACCGCATAGAGTGTCCCACCAAAGTGATTGTAGACGATGTCCAGACAGATACTTTTTGGAAATACATGTAAATAAAGAAAACCATGTAATAAACTATGATGGCACAAAAGTCCTTAGTGTGAAAACAAAATATTTAAAAACGCTTTTCCTTGAAATGACATATATTTATGAATCGGACATCGTAATAAATAAGAAGTAGGACGTAAAACATTTAAGTGAAATGTATTTATACTTATTGTTCACTGACAATTTCAAGATCGAAACCAAAAAACCAGAGAGTAACAAAGATGGGATTTTTATTTCTGTTCCATTTTGTTCTTTTTATATTTCTTTTATTTCCCATAAAATAGGAACGTGAAATAATAACCATGGGACAATTAATCCTTGCATTAAATAATAATAAAATAGTATAAATAATAATAATATTAGTGTGTGTATTTATGTGCGCGTGCGCGTGTGCGTGGTTTCCCTAATCCTAGACACACTGTGCATTAAAAACTGTCAAATAAACTCGCACCAATCATTAGTTAATATTCAGAAAAGACATAGAATCAGTATTTTAAGAAATTATTTATTTTATTTCAAACCTCTGTTTCTTTCACTAAGGCCATTTTGATACATATGGAACACTAGCGCCCTCCTTACATACGTTGTTTAAAACAGCACGCTTTTTACACATGGAGTGCGTGCTCCTTATGTAATCTCCATGGCTTTTAACTTATAAAATTATTAATCGACTGATAAGTTTACTACCTAACCTCGTTAAAACTATTTGACAATTTAATAGAAATGTTTGTTTAGTTTGATTTTTATAATAGTAAGTAGGTAATAGTTAATGTATGTTTTAACCTATATAGAGTAAACATTGATGATGTCCTTTGTTGCTGTTTTTCTTTCAAACCTATGGTGCCAAAGTTTAAAGCCTCTACGTCATTTACGTTAGTTTAAAAACTTTTTTTTTATTATATTGTGCAATTTCAGATGCCATTTCACTGATAATGCTATATATATATATATATATATATATATATATATATATATATATAAGAACGAAAACGAGTATGATCGGCTGATCAGTTGAAAACCAAAATATGCTTTAAGATATCGGGTAGCAGCCTTGTAAGGAAAAAAGTGAAACTCTTTTTATTTTTCTTGAAAGCTTTCGAAATATGTTTATTTCTTCATCAGTCAATACTGAAATTATTACATATTAGTGGAATTTGGCTAAATTATGATTTAAGCACTTACAATAAGTGAGATTATTCCGTATAAAACTTTACACAAAAAAACATTGCTAAGAAACACCAATTTTTCTGTAAAAGTTGAAAATTATTTCGTTATTTCCACGCCATTATTACTTCAACTGATTGTTTTAACAACTTTTTTTTTAAATTTTATTAGCTTGTCAGTGTTTTTTATGTCGAGAGGGATCAACCTTGAAACTTGTCTTTTACTTTTCAGAGATTTTGAATTTATTTATATAGTATTGGATAAATCCGTTCGTTTTATATTTTTGTTGAAATCATAATTTAAGATATTTGCATATATATAAATTTTTTATATCGGATTTTTTATTCATTGCTAATGGTTCATTGTTAATGTGTACCATTTCTAAGAAATTTCTTTTATAGTAATTATTTTCACAGGTTAACACTTTCGGGTTGTTAAAGTTAAAAGAGTGACCAGTCTCAATATGGTGGCTAACTACTGCACAAGATTCTTTATTTAATTTTAAATCACTTTTGTGGGAGGTGATTCTATCTTTTAAAAGTCTAGAAGTTTGACCTATGTATACCATTTCACAACTATTACAATGAATTTGGTAAATAACGTTGGATCTTAAACCATCATTCACTTTGTCTTTCAGTTTACTAAAAAGTTGGTTTAATATTTTTGTTGTTTTATTGGCAATCGTCACTTGTAGTTCTGCTAGAATTTTCGTTACTTTTGAGGTGATCTCTTGTATGTATGGCATGCTGACATATCTTATGGTGGGTAAATTGTTATTATTATTGTTTTCCATGGGTCCAACTCTGTTCACAATTCGGTCATTGTTAGGTGTAGACCAAATTAGTTTTTTTAATAATTTAGGTGGATATGAGTTGTCTACCAAAAGTTTATATAACTTTGTTAAACTGTCTTTTTTAAAGGATGGGTGACATATTTTAAAAACTCTGGTTTTTAATGCTCTTACCAGGTTAATTTTCATTTTGTAAGGATGGCAAGAGTGATAATTCATGTATCTTCCAGAACTAAAAGGTTTTCTATACCAATTTAACCTTATTTTGTTGTCATCGTCTCTGATAACTTTGGTATCTAGAAAGGGGACACCTTTGTCCACACTTTCTTCCTCAATAGTAAACAGAAAGCTTACAAATTAATTTCTAAATTAAAAAACAAAAAACAGATATCGGAGGTTGTTGCTAAAAAACATCAAATATATAATGCAATAGCTCCTAGGTTTTATGCATTATCCAAGATTCACAAAACAGAATTAGTCATGAGACCAATTATTTCTTCAATAGATTCACCCACATCAAAGATGTGCTGATTCCTCTACCTTTTGACGCTTTCCCGAACGTTATTCCTACAACATTAAGTTTTTTTAACTCATTTTAAGAAAATTTTAATTTATATTGAAACACTTATGGGGACTTTAACACAATTTATTTACAAAATTGTTAACTGCCGTTAACTGCCCATACATCCCCTTATATACTACAAATGAACATTCTGGAACTTTCTAGAAACATTATTTAATCTAGTCAGTGTGTTTAGAAGTTTCTAGAAAAATTATTTAATCTAGTCAGTGTTTTTAGAAGTTTCTAAAAATCAACTGTCAATAACAATCTTTCAAATTAAGGTCCCTTTCTTTACGGTTATCCCGTAACACGGTCCCCTCCTTAGATTCATTCCTCCTGGAATGTTATTTCCTACATCGGAATCCCGCACACTCCCTGAGCCAGCCAAACCATCTTCTTGGAGCTGCTGCGCATCTCCAATGTGGTTTCCTTGGTAAGGCGCCAAACGATCATGATGGACAACGACGGGTTATCCTCTGTGAATTTTTACGATCCGATAAATGACATCGTTAATCTTCTTCTTAATGGTGTATGGACCTTCCCAGTTCTTCTGTAATTTGGGACAAATACCTCGACGCCGTCGGGTGTTATAGAGCCAGACTAAATCTTTAACTTGGTAACTCTTTTCCATTGTCCGCGTGTCATAGTACCTCTTCATTCGATCACTAGATAATTGAAGTTTTCCACGCACCAGGTTGTGTATATTCTCCATTCGATTCTAAAGATCGGCGACATATTGTTCACGGGCCATTTCTTCACCAGGTTTACAACCAAACACCAAGTCACATGGTAGCCTCATTTCTCTACCGAACAGGACCTTCGCAGGCGTTTGGCAAGTTGATTCATTGATGGCCGATCGAATTGCCATTAGAAATAGTGGAATATGTCGATCCCAATCCCTCTGACAATCTGACACCGCTTTTAACAGATAGTTAGTTATAGTCCGGTTCATTCGTTCCACCATTCCATTAGACTGAGGATGCATCGCTGTGGTTCTCGTTTTGTGGATGCCTAATCTTTGGCAAACTTCTTGAAACAGCTTGCTCTCAAAATTTCTCTCTTGGTCTGAATGTAATTCTAGTGGCACCCCAAATCGGCTTACGAATTCTTCAACTAATATATCTGCTAAAGTGGTGGCTTCCTGATTGGGAACTGCATAGGCTTCAACCCATTTAGTGAAGTAGTCCATTACAACAAAGATGTATTTGTTTTCTTCATCGGTCTGTGGAAGTGGCCCCAATACATCTACTGCGATTCTTTCAAAAGGATTTCCGACCAGATATTGCTGCATTTCCGCTTTCGGTTTTTGGGGCGGACCATTACTGGCAGCACATGTGGTGCATTTACCACACCAATCTTTAACATCATTAGTGCAATTTACCCAGTAAAATCTATCTCGGATCTTTTGCAGCGTTTTCGTGATACCCAGATGTCCTCCGGAACTATCATCATGCATCTGTTTTAAGATTTCCGGTACAGCATTTCTTGGGACCACTATTTGTTTCCTTGTTTCTGTGCCCTCTGAATTTTCTACAAGTCTTCTAACGAGCCCACCGTCCAAAATTAAAGAGTTCCATTGGGCCCAGTATGCTTTTACAGCAGGAAAGGATGAGGATATAATAATAATAATAATATCTCTCTCCACAACGGACGACGGTCCATTCTCTTCCATTCTCGAATCTTTTTTAGAACAGGATCGTTTTCTTGTTGCTCCTCCAGCATAGAGCTTTTGTCTTCTGGTACAACCTTAACTAGGGCAAGTTTTTCCTCGTTCTGCTCCATGCGGGTACAATGGGGGCAATCAGGTCGACATGGCCTTCTGGAAAGTGCATCAGCATTACGATGTCTTGTTCCAGGTCTGTGCTCGATTTCAACATCATATTCCTGCAGGTTTTCGAGCCATCTTGCTATCTGTCCTTCTGGATTCCTAAAGCTAAGTAGCCACTTTAAACTGGCATGGTCTGTTCTGATCAGGAATTTTCTGCCATACAGATGTTTATAAAAGTGTTCGACGGATTTTACAACTGCTAACAGTTCCCTCCGAGTTACACAGTAGTTCTTTTCAGCTTTCGATAAAGTTTTGCTGAAGTAACCAACCACTCTTTCCTTACCATCTTGTAGCTGTGACAAGACGGCTCCAATTCCCACATTGCTGGCGTCTGTGTCCAGAATAAGCTTACCATCAGGAAGTGGATAAGCAAGAACAGGTGCTGACGTAAGCTGTTTCTTCAATATTTCAAACGCCTCTTGACATTCCTGATCCCAACAGAAGGACTTATCTTTTTCTGTCAAACGTGTCAAGGGTTTGGCGATGTCTCCAAAATTCTTGACATATCGTCGGTAATAGGAACAAAGACCCAAGAAACTCCGGAGCTGATGTTTGTCGATAGGGATTGGCCATTCCTGAACGGTTTTTATCTTAGAGGGGTCAACAGCAATGCCATCCTTGCTTAACGTTATGTCCTAAATAGTTGACCTGTCTCTGGAACAAGTGGCATTTCTTAACATTCAATGTGAGATTAGCGTTCTGTAATCTTTTAAAGACTTCTTCCAGGTTAGATAAATGTTCCTTAAAGGTCTTGCCCATTATGATGATGTCGTCTAGATAAACTAGACAAGTTTTCCATGACAAACCCCGCAGGATGTTTTCCATTAGCCGTTCAAACCTCGCAGAAGCATTACAGAGGCCAAACAGAAGGACCGTGAATTGCCACAACACTGATCCACTGGTAAAGGCAGTCTTTTCTTTGTCTGCAGGATTCATTTTAACTTGCCAGTATCCGCTTTTAAGGTCCAAGGTAGAACACAAAGTAGAACCCGCCAAAGCGTCGAGGGCATCATCAATCCTAGGCAGAGGATAACGGTCCTTCTTAGTGACATCATTTAGCTTTCGATAGTCGACTTAAAACAGCATACTGGTCCCAATGGAACTCTTTAATTTTGGACAGTGGGCTCGTTAAAAGACTTGTAGAAAATTCCGAGGGCACAGAAACAAGGAAACAAATAGTGGTCCCAAGAAATGCTGTACCGGAAATTTTAAAACACATGCATAATGATAGTTCTGGAGGACATCTGGGTATCACGAAAACGCTGCAAAAGATCCGAGATAGATTTTACTGGGTAAATTGCACTAATGATGTTAAAGATTGGTGTCGTAAATGCACCACATGTGCTGCCAGTAATGGTCCGCAGCGAAACCGAAAGCAGAAATGCAGCAATACCTGGTTGAAAGTCCTTTTGAAAGAATCGAAGTAGATATATTGGGGCCACTTCCACAGACTGATGTAGGAAACAAGTACATCTTTGTTGTCATGGACTACGTTACTAAATGGGTTGAAGCCTATGCAGTTCTCAATCAGGAAGCCACCACTTTAGCAGATATATTGGTTGAAGAATTCGTAAGCCAATTTGGAGTACCACTAGAATTAAACTCAGACCAAGGGAGAAATTTTGAGAGCAAGCTGTTTCAAGAAGTTTGCCAAAGATTAGGCATTCACAAAACGAGAACCACAGCGATGCACCCTCAGTCTGATGGAATGGTGGAACGAATGAACCGGACTATAACTAACTATCTGTTAAAAGCGGTGTCAGATTGTTAGAGGGATTGGGATCGACATATTCCACTATTTGTAATGGCAATTCGAGCGGCCATTAATGAATCAACTGGCCAAACGCCTGCGAAGGTCCTGTTCGGTAGAGAAATGAGGCTACCATGTGACTTATTGTTTGGTTGTAAACCTGGTGAAGAAATGGCCCGTGAACAATATGTCGCCGATCTTCAGAATCGAATGGAGAATATACACAACCTGGTGCGTGGAAAACTTCAATTACCTAGTGTTCGGATGAAGAGGTACTATGACACGCGGACAATGGAAAAGAGTTACCAAGTTGGAGATTTAGTCTGGCTCTATGACCCCCGACGGCGTCGAGGTATTTGTACCAAATTACAGAAGAACTGGGAAGGTCCATACATCATCAAGAAGAAGATTAACGATGTCATTTATCGGATCGTGAAAATTCCCAGAGGGAAACCCGTCGTGGTCCATCATGATCGTTTGGCGCCTTATCAAGGAAACCACTGTGGAAATGCGCAGCAACTCCAAGAAGATGGTTTGGCTGGCTCAGGTAGTATGCGGGATTCCGATGTAGGAAATAACATTCCAGGAGGAATGAATCTAAGGAGGGGGCAGTGTAACGGGATAACCGTAAAGAAAAGGACCTTGATTTGAAAGATTGTTATTCTAGAAACTTCTTAACACACTAACTAGATTAAATAATGTTTCTAGAAAATTCTAGAAAGTTCTAAACATACTGACTAGATTAAATAATGTTTCTAGAAGATTCTAGAAAGTTGTAAATACACTGCCTAGATTTAATATTGTTGTATATAAGGGGATGTGTGGGCAGTTAACGTCAGTTCAAGTTCAAGTATTCACAAGAGTTCATTGTATTGTCAAGTAGTTAGACGTTATCCAGCAGAGTTCTGTGTATCTTAACAATTTTGTAAATAAATTGTGTAAAAGTCCCCATATAAGTGTTTCAATATATATATATATATATATATATATATATATATATATATATATATATATATATATATATATATATATATATATATATCCGAAGATGATACATAACGTATCTAATGCCATACTGTCAAAAGTAATAATTTCAGTTTTGAACTGAAATGGTGTCGGTTAGAAATTTCTAACACTTTAAAAGACACCTTAAATGCTGCGATATAAATAGATATAAATATCATTCAACCTATATCAGGGCAAAACCAAACTACAGACACGTGTTTCGCTCTTATTTTGAGCTCGTTAGTGTAGTACAGGCTATGTATGCAATATCTATAGATGTCAATTGCGAAACTGATAAACAGTCGCAAGTGGTTCCATCTTCACTCCAAAAATGGTATTTTAGTGGTAGCTTTGCATCCTGTATATAACCTTAGGCAAGGTAAAATGATAAAACGAACACAGTGTTTTGTGACAGTCTAAAAATGTCCAAAGATGATACATAACGTATCTAATGCCATACTGTCAAAAGTAATAATTTCAGTTTTGAACTGAAATGGTGTCGGTTAGAAATTTCTAACACTTTAAAAAACACCTTGAATGCTGCGATATAAATAGATATAAATATCATTCAACCTATATCAGGGCAAAACGTTATGTATCATCTTTGTACATTTTTAGACTGTCATAAAACGCTCTGTTCGTTTTATCATTTTACCTTGCCTAAGGTTATATACAGGATGCAAAGCTACCACTGAAATACCATTTTTGGAGTGAAGATGGAACCACTTGCGACTGTTTATCAGTTTCGCAATTGACATCTATAGATATCGTTCAATTTATAGCAGGGATGTCTCTTGATTAGTGACTTGAGAGACATAGCGTATTAATATAAAATAAAGGAGGATAACGGGAATCAACGCAACAAGGATCATGGTTACAAGTAGGAATGGTAACCGCAGACATGTATGTTTCTGGCTCATTAGCCGTCATCAGTGCGGCATAACCGAGAAGAGTATTGCACTTGGCTAGCAAAAGTGTTGGGTACTTGGGAGCAAAGGATGTTGGGGAAACATGTGTCAAGAAACACAAAAACAACGAACGCTCACACAGGAGTCCTATCGCCATTTTGTGCTTACGGCCAGCTGTGCCAATGGGTTTTCGGCCAGCAACCAGCGTCGCCACGTTGGCGAAACGGACTCATTCTGTTATATATATGATACAAAACGTATCTAGTGCCGTGCTGTCAATAATAATTTCAGTTTTAAACTGGATTGGTGTTTGGTTAGATTTTCTAACTCAAGACACCGGTAGATGCTGCGACATAAGTATAAGGATATTAATCAGCTCATACAAGGGCAAAACCAACTACAGACACCGTGTTTCGCTCTTTTTGGAGCTCATCAGTGTAGTATAGGTTATATCTCTTCAGTCACTAATGAAGAGACATTCCCTGTATGAATTGATCAAATCCTTATAGACGTAAACTTGCGAAAGTAGAAACCATTCGCAAGTGGCACCATCTTCACTCAAAAAATGGAACTACGACAGTCGCTTTGCATCTTAAAAGTAACCTTAGGCAAAGTAAAAACATAAAACGAGCAGAGCGTTTGTTTGTGACAGTCTTACATAACAAGATGTAAGAGATGATACAAAACGTATCTAGTGCCGTGCTGACAATAATATATATATATATATATATATATATATATATATATATATATATATATATATATATATATATATATATATTATATATATATATATAAACAAAAGGGGAAAATTATTGGGCATGTACGCAAAAAGGATAAATAAGGCCACGAGTAGGAATGGTAACCGCAGACATGCATGTTTCTGGCTCATTGGCCGTCATCAGTGACTTTGTTTATTTCATATCCTGGGCTTAGAATGACTCAAACACAATGAGTCCGTTTCGCCAACGTTGCGACGCTGGTTGCTAGCCGAAAACCCATTGGCACAGCTGGCCGAAAGCACAAAATGGCGATAGGACTCCTGTGTGAGCTTTCGTTGTTTTTGTGTTTTTATGTTTCTTTACACATGTTTCCCCAACATCCTTTGCTCCCAAGTACCCAACACTTTTGCTAGCCAAGTGCAATACCCTACTTGGTTATGCCGCACTGATGACGGCTAATGAGCCAGAAACATGCATGTCTGCGGTTACCATTCCTACTCGTGGCCTTATTGATCCTTTTTGCGTACATGCCCAATAATTTTCCCCTTTTGTTTATATTAATACGCATTGTCTTGGCACTTTGTATATATATATATATATATATCCAAAGATGATACATAACGTATCTAATGCCATACTGTCAAAAGTAATAATTTCAATAAAAGCGAAACACGTGCCTGTAGTTTGGTTTTGCCCTGATATAGGTTGAATGACATTTATATCTATTTATATCGCAGCATTCAAGGTGTCTTTTAAAGTGTTAGAAATTTCTAACCGACACCATTTTAGTTCAAAACTGAAATTATTACTTTTGACAGTATGGCATTAGATACGTTATGTATCATCTTTGGACATTTTTAGATTGTCACATAACGCTTTGTTCGTTTTATATATATATATATATATATATATATATATATATATATATATATATATATATATATATATATATATATATATATATATAGTAATGTAAATTATTGGGTATGCAGCAAAATTAAGGAACGAGTGTACTCTTATAAATTCTTTAATCCAAGCTTTCGGCTGTGTAATAGTACTAATATGAGAAAGTGTACTTACAACTTTTGGAGATTATTGTTAAAATGGTGATAAATAAAAACATGGATTATTAAAAAATGTAAAACATACGTAAGTATAACAACATACGTAAGTATAACAACACATATACGTATTTTTTACATTTTTTAATTATCCATGTTTTTATTTATCACCTTTTTAACAATAATCTCAAAAAGTTCTAAGTACACTTTCTCATATTAGTACTATTAAGTATCTATAATTATAATGTATTGTAGCTTCCCCCAGATGATGGCTGTAACCACAGCCGAAAGCTTGGATTAAAGAATTTATAAGAGTACACTCGTTCCTTAATTTTGCTGCATACCCAATAATTTAAATTACTATATATATATATATATATATATATATATATATATATATATATATAGAATACATAACGCATATTCTTAAAAAATTTAAAAGGTAGAACATTAACAATTCTCGCTCAATTTGTATAAGTGATGTCCTCATTCATCTCTACGATGTCAAAAATAAAACGATCTGGTTGAGTTATGTAAGAACATAGTTGTTCTTATTTAATTATTAGTTAATTTTTTTCGTTAGTGGAAAATAGGTTTTTCTTATTTTAATAACTACTATTAAAATACTTTATGATAAAAATTTTTGAACTCCAAAAATCTTTAACTAATAAATATAAGTTTAATACTAACAGATCTCTTGAGTTTAATTCTAAATCATGGATTTGCTGTAACGTAGTAATTATTATCGGGTTACCATTTGTGCGCCTTAAAGTGAATAAGCTTGGATTCAATTTTCCGGATTTTAAGAACGAAAAAAACCAAGGAAATAGACTTGTAAACCGTACATAAAGGGCACCAGAGGATTCCGAAGAACCTTATCAATGATCGCTATTTCTCAATATTCCAGTGCGCGCAACTATTCCAAATTGGTAAGGCGTAATAACGGAAAATAGATATCCTGAACACGTACGGATACGCTGGTGGCTGCAACGAAAATAATAAATTAAAACAAAAATGGTTCACGTTTGTTGAAAGTTTGACCAAATTCGTTTAAGAGATAGCAGAAAATAATGCCCACTATGGAATTTTAATTATTAGATTTCATACAAGTTTTTTTAAAATGTTTGCTACGTGTAGAAAAGCAAATGATTTTTTACCAAATTTAATATTCCTTTTTATTCCTTTATTTATTTTGTGAGTATACAATAAAACTGTTTTCTATTATGTATTACATTTATTAGAAAGTTTTTATATTTTCTTCGTGTTCTTTATCTCTTTGTCATTCCGTGGAATTTTGTAATCGAATTTAAACCTATTTCCCGACTACCTAGATTTCTAAAATTTTCAGGACAGTTAAGAACTGGATGACAATGCGTGTTTCAAATGTGTTTAGCCATATCATATCGTGTCGTCGTGTGTCAACGTATGTTTAAATTATTCCGAGAAATAAATCGATTTGTTAGTGAAAATAGTGATAATTTCTAGTTTCATAAAGAGTTTGGTGTAAGCTAACATCTGAGAGAAGCCTAAAGTTGTAAAGATTGCTATCAAAAATACCAGGTTAGTGAGATAATTACAAAATTCTCTTACTTTGGAAATTCCTAACCCATAAAAAAGCACCTATGTTTAACTTACCTATGCTCGTCATAGTCGTCGCTTAAAAATTAATTATGGGTACCAAAAATGAGAAAGATTTACAAAGTCTAATAAAAGGGATTGAAAGTCTAAAGCAAGAAATTTTTACGAATAGAACAGAAATAACAAATAAAATAGATGCTTTTGAGACTAGAATATCCTTCAAATTAGAACAATTAAACAAAAGAGTGGCTGATCTTGAAAACGAAAATGAAAGTCTTGAAAGAAAATTAGAAACAATAGAAAGAGGAACAAAAAAGAATAATATATTGATTTTTGGCCTAAATTACGATAAAATATCCCTTAATGTTATTAAAAACTCTCTAAAAAATTTATTGGATGTAAATATTGATGTCCAGGATATTAATAATTTCTATCGACTTGGGAATTCAAGAAAAAACCCAGTAAAAATTGAATTACTGTCCTATCTGAAAAAAATTGAAATTTTAAAAAATTGTAAAAAGCTTAAAGGAACTATTATAAGCATTTCAAGTGATTTGACAGAATCCCAGCGCAAAGAAAACCTTATACTAAGACAACATCTGAAGAAGGCCAGACAAAATCCCAATCTGAGTTCATACATAAAAGGTAATACTTTATTTATAGACTATCAACCCTATAAAGCTAGCGATTTGGAAAATACAGAAATCGAAAAAGAAGATACCAAAGAGAGGAAAGGAAATAGTGCTCCTCCTACACCAAACATTGTGCAGAACCACGAAGGAGCTACCAATCAAGATACAAACTGTCAACAAATATATACACCAAAGACAACACCTCAAAATACTAGCGAAAAAAGTGAAAATACCTCCAAAACAAATACTAACTCGGTTATACCTCCAAATTCATCAAGCCAAACTGATTTAAAGGGACATCCAAAATTAAAGGAATTAAAATTAAGAACGCGTTCAGGTAGCAGTAGATATTCAGTTATTACATATTTGCTTTTTACTATTTATATCATTTTATTTAATATTTATATAAATTTATTAGTCTTTTATTCTTTATCATTTCATATTAGTTTATAATATTGTTCTTTTGTTCTAATACTGTTTATTGTATACTCCATATAAATGGACGAATATATTCGAGATGTTGTAACGTGAAAATACCCTTGCTAGCTCCAGGGTTCGTGGCTTCCTTCTGGCTTTTTTTTTAACTTCCCCCAAACAAATAAAAAGGGCGCCAAATTACAGACAAACAAATAAAAAAATGAGAATGAGTGTTAAATTGTTTATTTCATTAATCTGAATGTTAAATAATACTGAATTATTATTAGTGAAAAACCAATTGCTTATCTTTTAAAATTCCTTTCTTTGGAATGTCGTGGTAGACGGAATTTTCCAGGATTACACTGGTTAGCGTAGCCGATGGCAAGATGTTTTCTTGAACAAAGGTTCTAGAAGTTTCTTCTGGCAATAGGCCTTGGTGGCGGTCTCAAAACGGATATGGCTGCAAGATAAAAATTCTGCTTGCCAACTTCTTATCAAAAAAATGGTTTCCTTTCTTAATAGCCCTATCATAGGACCCTTCAAATTTGGCAATGGCCCTATGAATAAAAATTAAAACCGTCAAAATTCCGTCTCACTAAACCTTAATTTCGATTACAATCATCCAAGGTTTCTCCAAGTTCGAGAAAGAAAAAAGTTAATCACTTGAACTGTTTACTTATTTTTAATATTTTCAACTCAATAAAAAACTGATTCTTAACAAATGATTGTAATCGAAATATTTAAATGTTAGTAAAAATAAATCAAATAAAACTATTAAAATAAATTCACCAAGTCTTAGATTAATATTAAAAAATTATAACAATTAGAATCTACTCACCGAAGGGAAAATGAATTGAAAGAACTGAATCGTTTAAACACAAAAATGAAAAAGGAATTAAATCACGACAATTCTAATCATCGAACCCACATTCCCCTTCTCAACACCGAAAGCGGCCACGCGGCGAATCCAAAATAGCCGAGAACTGGTAAAAATTAAATAGTATATAGGCCAGGCCAAAAATAACGATGTAATCGTTACACCACGGTAACCTGACGGAAAAAAAGGAATCGAAGATTCATTTTTTTTTTTTAAATAAAAATAATAATAATCCAAAACTGGTGAATAGGTGTAAAAAATACAACATTAGTAAATTAAGTAGTTAACCACAAAAATTGGTGTAAAAAAAAAATTCTCGACAAAAAAATTCAAGAACACGCAACCTTACTACACTTTACCTCTAGGGTACCAAAAAAAGTCATAATCGGTACTGCTAACAATTAAGTAGCATTAAGTCACAATCGGTAAAAAAAAATCATTAACTGTCCTAGTTAAATGTCGTCAAAGAAAACATCAAACGAGATGTCAAAAGAAACAAGAGAAATATTGTTTACAAAGCGAATATAGAAAAACGAAAAGTGAAGAAAGTCAAGGCAAAAACTGTCTCCCTAAGTAAAATAACTTTCCAAAACAACCAAGACAAGATAAGACTGAAGTCAACAAAAATCATTGAATAAAAAAAAAACTCAACAAATGAGAACAAAATAAGCTAAAAGCTAAACACTTATTCAATGAACAAAAAGAAAAAATTGAAACCAAATATCGATTGAACAAAAATGTGACTAACACTCAAAAGAAAAATCAATCAATATCCGAATCAAAAATTACTTGACAAGTCTTATCGCACACGCTGTGCAAACTGGAGACAATGTAAAAGATAAAAAGGAAATCGTTTTCATTAAAAATGACAACAAATAACGGTAATAATGTGAACAATAAAAATAGGACAGTTAATAAAAGAAAAGCGACAAAATCAGTAAGGGACAGGTAAGTACACTACAAAACGTTAAAAATACTGAAGGCAATATCAAACAAGAAAAAGAGAAAATTTAGAACAAGGAACTAGGCAAACTAAATATTCAAAAGTACAAGTTTATACTAATTTGATGGTGGGGCACAGAGGAACAGCGACAGCCTGTACTCGCAAAAAAAAAATGCTATCCCTAAGGTACAGTACTGACCTGAACTCACCAACTCTTTTTTTTTTTTTAAAAAATTTTTAAATTAAAAAAAATTAAATGACAATCAAGTTAATCAAAAAGTTGAAATGAATTTTGAAAAAGTTTTAAGAATTAAAAAAAAATCTAAGAAAGAGAAATTGAAAAGTTAATAAAACTAATGCCTTCAGTGTAGTGACTCCAGTGATAAAAGTAATGAAATTAGAGAATTTAAAAAAAAAATTGTCGAGAAAAGATAAAATATAAGACGATATCTTAATATTTCTCACAAACAAGTAACTACAAAAAATTACAAACAACGAAACATAAGAAAACTCACAAACTTTTTATCAAAATGTCCTAGGTATGTGAAGAAACAGTCCAAGCTATTATAAGGTATTTCTGTATTTGGTGCATCACAAAACAGTACAGAAAAAAAATGAAAGAATGATATGAGGGAAACAAAAATCTCGAGTAGGTACAAAAACACATGGAAAATCTATTTTCTTCACAAAGATAAACCTTAAAGGTTAAAAAAAAGAAGCAAAATAGACCATAATCCCACAGATAAACTCCTATTGTGTTCCATCCATACGGAACACCAATAGAGCCAAAAAGAGCAGTTAAACCTAACTGCTACACGATACTAAGGTCTCACAGACCTTACACGGTAATAATGTGGTCAACCAGACCACACCCAAAATGCCCACGGCAAACAACTAAAGGTACCCACACTCAAGATATAACAATATTCCTAAAAACCATCTTCCAAATCCTAACTGAAAGAAATGAGATAAAAAGAGAGAAAAGAAAAAAACCAAGATACAGAAATTGAAGGAATTCAAAAAAGATTTTGACTGTAACTCTCACAATCGCAAAATAAAGTCATGAAAAAAAAAGACAAAAGCTAAGATAGCAACGAAAAAAGGACATATTGATAACACGATACAAACACATTAAAATCTGCTAAAAAGGGTCCGAACTGTTTAGAAGATTCCGCCCATAAATCAGGAATAATCGAGATAAATTCAAGATAAAGAGATATTTTAAATGTAAAGATCATATAGAAAGAGACAATCGGTATAGAAAAATTACTAACTGTAACATAAATGTAAGGTAAAACAATTTAAGAAAAGATAATAATATTCTTCGATAAATAAAACCAGTTAAGTTAATAAAACTGAAATATACCAATTCCATAGTGGTTTACCTTGAATCTATCGATACTAAGATCCAACAAAATAAAGTAAAGATAAAAAATATTAGATGTTAGTAAAATATTTATAAAATATTTGAATGTCTGTATTTAAATTGATGGAAAAATTTAAAATTACTTTAATTTAATGTGAATGCTAGGAAAAGCTTAAAAAAAACCAGAATACTTTAGTTGGGCGCCAGTTTGTAACGTGAAAATACCCTTGCTAGCACCAGGGTTCGTGGCTTCCTTTTGGCTTTTCTTTTAACTTCCCCCAAACAAATAAAAAGGGCGCCAAAATACAGACAAACAAATAAAAAAATGAGAATCAGTGTTAAATTGTTTATTTCATTAATCTGAATGTTAAATAATACTGAATTATTATTAGTGAAAAACCAATTTCTTATCTATTAAAATTCCTTTCTTTGGAATGTCGTGGTGGACGGAATTTTCCAGGATTACACTGGTTAGCGTAGCCGATGGCAAGATGTTTTCTTGAACAAAGGTTCTGGAAGTTTCTTCTGGCAATAGACCTTGGTGGCGGTCTCAAAACGGATATGGCTGCAAGATAAAAATTCTGCTTGCCAACTTCTTATCAAAAAAATGGTTTCCTTTCTTAATAGCCCTATCATAGGACCCTTCAAATTTGGCAATGGCCCTATGAATAAAAATTAAAACCGTCAAAATTCCGTCTCACTAAACCTTAATTTCGATTACAATCATCCAAGGTTTCTCCAAGTTCGAGAAAGAAAAAAGTTAATCACTTGAACTGTTTACTTATTTTTAATATTTTCAACTCAATAAAAAACTGATTCTTAACAAATGATTGTAATCGAAATATTTAAATGTTAGTAAAAATAAATCAAATAAAACTATTAAAATAAATTCACCAAGTCTTAGATTAATATTAAAAAATTATAACAATTAGAATCTACTCACCGAAGGGAAAATGAATTGAAAGAACTGAATCGTTTAAACACAAAAATGAAAAAGGAATCAAATCACGACAATTCTAATCATCGAACCCACATTCCCCTTCTCAACACCGAAAGCGGCCACGCGGCGAATCCAAAATAGCCGAGAACTGGTAAAAATTAAATAGTATATAGGCCAGGCCAAAAATAACGATGTAATCGTTACACCACGGTAACCTGACGGAAAAAAAAGGAATCGAAGATTCATTTTTTTTTTTTTAAATAAAAATAATAATAATCCAAAACTGGTGAATAGGTGTAAAAAATACAACATTAGTAAATTAAGTAGTTAACCACAAAAATTGGTGTAAAAAAAAATTCTCGACAAAAAAATTCAAGAACACGCAACCTTACTACACTTTACCTCTAGGGTACCAAAAAAAGTCATAATCGGTACTGCTAACAATTAAGTAGCATTAAGTCACAATCGGTAAAAAAAAAATCATTAACTGTCCTAGTTAAATGTCGTCAAAGAAAACATCAAACGAGATGTCAAAAGAAACAAGAGAAATATTGTTCACAAAGCGAATATAGAAAAACGAAAAGTGAAGAAAGTCAAGGCAAAAACTGTCTCCCTAAGTAAAATAACTTTCCAAAACAACGAAGACAAGATAAGACTGAAGTCAACAAAAATCATTGAATAAAAAAAAAATACTCAACAAATAAGAACAAAATAAGCTAAAAGCTAAACACTTATTCAATGAACAAAAAGAAAAAATTGAAACCAAATATCGATTGAACAAAAATGTGACTAACACTCAAAAGAAAAATCAATCAATATCCGAATCAAAAATTACTTGACAAGTCTTATCGCACACGCTGTGCAAACTGGAGACAATGTAAAAGATAAAAAGGAAATCGTTTTCATTAAAAATGACAACAAATAACGGTAATAATGTGAACAATAAAAATAGGACAGTTAATAAAAGAAAAGCGACAAAATCAGTAAGGGACAGGTAAGTACACTACAAAACGTTAAAAATACTGAAGGCAATATCAAACAAGAAAAAGAGAAAATTTAGAACAAGGAACTAGGCAAACTAAATATTCAAAAGTACAAGTTTATCCTAATTTGATGGTGCGGCACAGAGGAACAGCGACAGCCTGTACTCGCAAAAAAAAAATGCTATCCCTAAGGTACAGTACTGACCTGAACTCACCAACCCTTTTTTTTTTTTTTTTTTTAAATTTTTAAATTAAAAAAAAATTAAATGACAATCAAGTTAATTAAAAAGTTGAAATGAATTTTGAAAAAGTTTTAAGAATTAAAAAAAAAATCTAAGAAATAGAAATTGAAAAGTTAATAAAACTAATGCCTTCAGTGTAGTGACTCCAGTGATAAAAGTAATGAAATTAGAGAATTTAAAAAAAAAAATGTCGAGAAAAGATAAAATATAAGACGATATCTTAATATTTTTCACAAACATGTAACTACAAAAAATTACAAACAACGAAACATAAGAAAACTCACAAACTTTTTATCAAAATGTCCTAGGTATGTGAAGAAACAGTCCAAGCTATTATAAGGTATTTCTGTATTTGGTGCATCACAAAACAGTACAGAAAAAAAATGAAAGAATGATATGAGGGAAACAAAAATCTCGAGTAGGTACAAAAACACATAGAGAATCTATTTTCTTCACAAAGATAAACCTTAAAGGTTAAAAAAAAGAAGCAAAATAGACCATAATCCCACAGATAAACTCCTATTGTGTTCCATTCATACGGAACACCAATAGAGCCAAAAAGAGCAGTTAAACCTAACTGCTACACGATACTAAGGTCTCACAGACCTTACACGGTAATAATGTGGTCAACCAGACCACCCCCAAAATGCCCACGGCAAACAACTAAAGGTACCCACACTCAAGATATAACAATATTCCTAAAAACCATCTTCCAAATCCTAACTAAAAGAAATGAGATAAAAAGAGAGAAAAGAAAAAAACCAAGATACAGAAATTGAAGGAATTCAAAAAAGATTTTGACTGTAACTCTCACAATCGCAAAATAAAGTCATGAAAAAAAAAGACAAAAGCTAAGATAGCAACGAAAAAAGGACATATTGATAACACGATACAAACACATTAAAATCTGCTAAAAAGGGTCCGAACTGTTTAGAAGATTCCGCCTATAAATCAGGAATAATCGAGATAAATTCAAGATAAAGAGATATTTTAAATGTAAAGATAATATAGAAAGAGACAATTGGTATAGAAAAATTACTAACTGTAACATAAATGTAAGGTAAAACAATTTAAGAAAAGATAATAATATTCTTCGATAAATAAAACCAGTTAAGTTAATAAAACTGAAATATACCAATTCCATAGTGGTTTACCTTGAATCTATCGATACTAAGATCCAACAAAATAAAGTAAAGAGAAAAATATTAGATGTTAGTAAATTATTTATAAAATATTTGAATGTCTGTATTTAAATTGATAGAAAAATTTAAAATTACTATAATTTAATGTGAATGCTAGGAAAAGCTTGAAAAAAAAAACCAGAATACTTTAGTTGGGCGCCAGTTTGTAACGTGAAAATACCCTTGCTAGCTCCAGGGTTCGTGGCTTCCTTCTGGCTTTTCTTTTAACTTCCCCCAAACAAATAAAAAGGGCGCCAAAATACAGACAAACAAATAAAAAAATGAGAATCAGTGTTAAATTGTTTATTTCATTAATCTGAATGTTAAATAATACTGAATTATTATTAGTGAAAAACCAATTTCTTATCTATTAAAATTCCTTTCTTTGGAATGTCGTGGTAGACGGAATTTTCCAGGATTACACTGGTTAGCGTAGCCGATGGCAAGATGTTTTCTTGAACAAAGGTTTTGGAAGTTTCTTCTGGCAATAGGCCTTGGTGGCGGTCTCAAAACGGATATGGCTGCAAGATAAAAATTCTGCTTGCCAACTTCTTATCAAAAAAATGGTTTCCTTTCTTAATAGCCCTATCATAGGACCCTTCAAATTTGGCAATGGCCCTATGAATAAAAATTAAAACCGTCAAAATTCCATCTCACTAAACCTTAATTTCGATTACAATCATCCAAGGTTTCTCCAAGTTCGAGAAAGAAAAAAGTTAATCACTTGAACTGTTTACTTATTTTTAATATTTTCAACTCAATAAAAAACTGATTCTTAACAAATGATTGTAATCGAAATATTTAAATGTTAGTAAAAATAAATCAAATAAAACTATTAAAATAAATTCACCAAGTCTTAGATTAATATTAAAAAATTATAACAATTAGAATCTACTCACCGAAGGGAAAATGAATTGAAAGAACTGAATCGTTTAAACACAAAAATGAAAAAGGAATCAAATCACGACAATTCTAATCATCGAACCCACATTCCCCTTCTCAACACCGAAAGCGGCCACGCGGCGAATCCAAAATAGCCGAGAACTGGTAAAAATTAAATAGTATATAGGCCAGGCCAAAAATAACGATGTAATCGTTACAATGTTAATTATGAATTCTATAACACCTTAGAATGTCATACTGCAAGTGATGTTAACAGCTATTTTAAAAATGATAAAAACTCTGTTAGTATAATACATCAGAATATTTGTAGTCTCAATGCACATATCGATGAACTTAAAATAATGTTAGATCAGCTAAACTGCAGCTTTGATTGTGTTGTACTAACAGAAACTTTCCGAATTGATGACATTGATCTCTTTAATATGAGTGGATATAAAACATTTTACAACCAGGGTCAATTAAATAAAAATGACGGTGTTGTTGTTTATGTCAAAAGTAATTTAAATGTAGATACCTCTACTATTGAAATCGGGAACACAAAGGCATTACAGATAAAAATTAACTTAAACAAAAACAAACATATCCTACTAACAAATATTTATCGCTCACCGTCCGGTTCACCTGAAAACTTGATTTCGTGTTTAGAGAATTATCTAAAACAAATTAAATATTCAACACTAGATTTCCATTTGTTGGTTGGTGATATTAACATAAACATTAAGGATGAAAACGACATTGTAAACAGATATTTAAATCTTTTATATGAATATAACTTACATTCAGTGATAAATAAATACACACGCATTAAAAATTATTCACGCAGCTGTCTGTACCATATATTTTTCAGATCAAATGTTACCCACTCTTTCGAAAATGTTGTTGCTGCTACATATGAAAATAACATAACAGACCATCGAGCTACGCTACTGAGCTTTCCTATAAAAACAATCAGTAGAAATGCTGATACCGATAAATATAAAACATTCATAAACTACGAACATATAAAAAATGACCTAAATACTTATGATTGGCAATATTATTATAATATAAATACAGTAAACAAAAAAACAGATGAATTACTAAATATTTTAAATATGTCCCTAAAAAAACATACAAAAATTGTAAAACTAAAAAAAATGAAATAAAGCGCCAACAATGGATTACAGCGGGACTTGTAAAATCAATTAATAAAAAAAAAATTATATAAAGAGTTCCAAGAAAAACCGAACAATGAAGAAAAACGAGAAATATATGTCAATTACCGTAAACACGTAAATAGCCTAATCAAACTAACCAAACGAAACTATTACCGAAACGAAATACAAAAAAATGGAAATAATAAAAAATATATGTGAAATCTAGTTAATAACAAAAATAAAACAAAAAATAATATTATTGTAATAAAAAATAAATCGGGAGAGGAAATAACTTCCAAACGAGATATTGCAGATGAATTTAACAATTACTTTGCATCAGTAGGGGAAGAATTAGCAAAAAAAATCTCGCTGCCATCTGTACCCCCTCTACGACGATCTACAAACATCCATTCCTTTTATTGACTACCGGTTACTCCAAAAGAGATCGGAGAATTAAATAACATCACTAAAATCAAATAAGGCGCCAGGCCTTGATAGTCTTCGGGCCGAAATATTTAAGCAATTGCAAGGACAACTAAGTAAACCTATTGCCGACTTAATTAACTTGATATTTGCACGTGGCATTTGTCCTGATATATTTAAAAAAGCTGTAGTGACACCAATTTATAAAAAAGACAAAAAGGAAAATGTGTGTAATTATAGACCTATATCTCTAATTAGTACATTGGCGAAATTAATGGAAAAAGCAGTAAAGAAAAGGCTAACCGACTTCATACAACATCATAAGCTTATATCTCAGCAGCAATTTGGCTTTCAAGAAGGACGCTCCACTAATGATGCAATTGAGAACTTGCTTTCCTCTATTTATAAATCTGTAGATAAGACTAAACCAACGGCAGTTGTATTCCTGGACCTAGCCAAGGCCTTTGATACAGTGAGCCATTCACAGCTGTTGAACGTCTTGGAGGATACAGGAATACGAGGACTGCCTCATAAATTTTTTGAAAGCTATTTAAAAGACAGGAAACAAATTGTAAAAATAAACGATGTGGAAAGTGAAGAAAAAACCATATCTTTCGGAGTTCCTCAAGGAACTGTGCTAGGACCAATACTGTTTAATTTATATATTAATGACATATTTTCCTACAACTCTTCTGGTAAAATAATAGGATTTGCAAATGACACCGCTGTAATAAATTCTGACGATACATGGGAAAACTTAAAACAAAAAATAGAAGCGGATCTAAAATTTTTATATAATATCTTCAGCCAAAAAATCTTAACAGTCAACTACAAAAAAACATTTGTTGTACCCTTTACCAGCTACAAACATAAACTGCCTCATTATGACAAAATAACTATTTTCAATAACAATCTGCCTATTGATATTTCTCTAAAATACGAAATAAAGTATCTCGGATTAAAAATAGATTCACACTTAAGATGGACTTCCCACTTATCTGAAGTGGCCAAAACTTTAAGGTGCTTACTATATAAATTTAAAACAATAAGGACGGTCCTGGATTTGCAGCATCTTAAAATCATATACCATGCTCTTGTAGAATCACGCCTTAGATATGGCATACTAAGCTGGGGAGGAACTATGCCTAGTCATCTAGAGCACGTTGAAATCCTTCAAAGAAAAATATTAAAAATAATATATTTTAAAGATTTGACCTACAGCACAAATCAACTTTTCAGGGAAACAAATGTTATGTCTATAAGGCATCTATATCTTTGTAGTTTGATCACATATTTATTTAAAAACCGTTCTTACCTACAATCTCCTGACCACCACTATTTCACTAGAAATAAAGCAAAAGATTATGTTCAAACCAATTCTGCAAAGAAAACTGTTGGAACTAGATATTTTGAATTTATAGTACCACGTCTCTTTAATTACCTTCCAGAAATCTATAAGATTTATATAAGAAGACTGAACTCTATAAGTTTGCTGAAATCGATTTTTAAAAGTTACAGAAAGTCTTTAAAAGTTTAGGAAATAAACAAAATTCTTGATAACAAAAAAAAAGTAAATAAAAAAAACATTAAAAAAATATTTAAAAATAAAAATAAACAAAACTAAAAAAAAAATTAAAACTAATCATTAATATATACAAATGGCGCCGATATGTTCAATCATTGTATCCATGCTCAACCTCAAAGGTCTTAATGGATAACAATGATTGAAAAAAAAACACCAATTCATGTTTCTAAATAAAAAAAACCTTAGCAGGTTAATGTTTATTCTATCTATCTTGTTTTATAATAGTCATATATTTTTAAATCTTTAAGAGTAATTGTAGAAATTTTAAATTATTTATAGATAATGTATATTTGTTATATTGTAGAATTTTAATATGTATTATGTAAAAATGTAGCTTTCTGAAGAATAAACATTATTATTATTATTATAAACATAGATTTTCAAATTTATACTGAATTGTTATTAAATATGATTTAAGTTGTTTATAGATATTATTATTTTGAAAGGTTTCAAATAAGTTGTTCATGGCTAAGTTGGATAAGCGTCCAATTGTGACAGTTCTGTTATTTTATCGTAATGGGATCGATTACGCGAGATAGAAGGTTTTTTTCTCTGTTTTTTAATAATTGTATAATATTTTGTAATATGACTTATAAATCAGCAACAACAAAATTTCTTCTATAAAAAGTTCTTTTTATAAATTGTAATTATTATAAAATTAATTTAATACTTTTGATAAAATATGTCAAAATATCGTGCATGCCCTTTTGATCTACTTTATAACTCTTTCCGAATATTGATAAAGTTTCTTCTTTCAAACTCGTACTTTTCTCGTACATATAGCATTCCCTATATTTCAATCGTAAGTTAGAGAGCGCAAGGAGATTCTCCTTCTAATTCAGATTCATGAAGTTACCTGATTCCCTCATAAATATCGAAAGCATTCAAGGCTATCGCGAAGACCTTATGCTTGAAATTGACATTTGTTATTGCCTACACTAACGATGCTGTAGTGATCGATGGGTTTGTGCCGCTACGGAGTGTTGGAATAGTAAAAGTCCTTAGATATATCATCATCATCATAATCTTGTAATGAGTTTCCTTGGACATGTACAGAGATGTGACCTGCGACAAAAATTAATTTGTTATAAGCAAGTATAAGCGTGTAAGAAGACTTTAAGTGCGACTTTAATCTATAATTTTAGAACTGAAGATATATGTTGTGTAGAAGTTTACGAAGAAGTTGAAATGACGTGAAAAAATACATCGAAATATGATATTGTATATTTAATGTATTTTTGATTTATATAAAACTAATACCTAGTATTTTAATTAAAGTTAATTCTTTATAGAGTTTTGAAAAATTAAATTTATAAAATATGTCAAATTATAATCACTATAAATTTTAAACTTGAATAAAGCAAGTATTAAGTCAAGTATCCAATAAAATCTAGTATAGGTTAACAGTAATTAAAATATGATCAGCTTATTCACTATAGAGCAATCGTTATAGAATCGAATGTAGTAAGTTTGAAATTAATTTGGTAACATCATTTGAGCCCGATTTTAAAAGCAAAGATAACCACTAATGTAGCCTAATACGCATAGATTCATGACAAAGCTTGAATAAATTTCTGATGATGTTTTCCCGAAATGATTAGTTATTTAGTACGTAAATCATTGGTGCTTTAGTTGTCACAAGTAATGAAAAAATCTTGTTATTAAACTTAACAATAAATTAAATGTCCTTATGATTATAGTGAAACAAAAAGTATATTCAACATTTAAAAAAAGCTTTGGTCACGGTATATACTAAACTTAATTGGCACTTAATATTGTTTGAATGCAATACGACTAATTACAAAATAATTTTTTTAACTAGTATTACTAAGAAACATGTTCATAAACATCAAATTACCTACTAACAATCTATCAGGTCAACAAATAATTTCGTGCGGGTTTTGATAAAAAAAATATTAATTTTATTGAAAAAAAAAACACAATAATTATTTCGTTAAAGTAATAGTACCTTTTTTTTATAAATTGTGTTTTTTGGAAATTAGATTTAAGTACGAATTACATACTAATAAAATGATGAAATATGAATAATATTTTTCGATCTTACCAAAAGAATAATAAAAAAATGTGAACAGGTTATTAAAAGAAAAGAATCATGAGTGCAACGCACGCTGCCGCAAACCTTGCACACGTCGCTCTCGTTGTTCGTTATTTTCATTAGCTACACGTTGGGCCGCACGCTCTCGTGAAACATCAAAATCATAAGACCTTTCTGCTCGTGTAATGTCAGTCAAATTTTGCAAGCATCTTACTTTAGCAGCACGTGTGAGACGAGCAGAAACCTGATTATGGACTACTCAAAAGCCACCTTTTTGTTATTTTTCTACCAATAAAAAAAGTAAGTTTATGTTTAAGTTGATTATCGATAAAACATGAATAAAATGATATTTTCTAAGCATGATTCCTAGCTAGATCGATTTATCGGCCCCGAAACCCCCTATATACTAAATTTTATGAAAATCGTTGGAGCCGATTCCGAGATTTCAATTATATATATACAAGAATTGCTCGTTTCAAGATATAAGATAAGATAACCGTCAGGGTATTATAGAACTACCTGGATTTGTTGTCAACAAATTGATGGATTGCATTTATTACACGAGTTGAGTCGTGAACTGTTTGTGACTATTAGTTGTAAAAAGACAAAAAAAGGGTAATCATTTGGCAAAATTTCAGGAGAATATGAACGGTGCGGTAGCGTTTACCAGCAGACTTTACTCTTGCGATATAAAGCTCGGCGTTATCCTGAAAGAATATAAATTTCTTCCTATTGATCAAAGACTGCTGTTTTTGGAAGAGTAATGACTTTACTCGTTAAAGCTGCTCATAATACAAGTTAGCAGTGATTTTAAAAACTCATAATGGACAATTCCAGTTGTTATCCGCCAAACACACAACAAAACTTTTTTTGGGCGCAAGAAAGCCTTGGGCGTATGTGGTACCGAATTAGTAGGCGACAACCAATGATACGCTAAGAGTTTGAATACGTGATTCATTTTTCGTTGCAGATTAACCGATTAAGAAATGATTCATTAGCGTTGCGTAAAATGTTTACAAAACAAATGGTGCCAGACGACTTAATTCGTCAAAATTTGTCAATTTGTTCATTCATGTCACTTGCTTAACTTCCAAAACTTTCCTAGCTTATCAAAATGCAAGCGAATAGTTTCAGGACTCACACTATACATTTCTGCAAGTTCTTGGCATATTATCCTAGAATATGTGTCCACAACCTGTCAAATATCCTCGTTGTTCATGATTTTTGGTCTCCCTGAGCACGTTTATCAGTCAAACTGAGATCGCCCGAAGAAAATATTTTAAACCTCTTTTGTGCTGTTCGATCAATAAAAGCATCATCTGTGAATGCGGTACATCTTTTTCGCGCGCCGTAGCAGCTTTTGTCCCAAGTAACTTTGAATTTCGGTCGCAATATTTTATTATGTGTGTGGGAAATGAATTATTCATACTAAAGTGACAGCAGGTCAAAAAGTATCGATATCGATAACCAACATACACAATATTAATAGCAATGTGCGATATACAGAAACCGCAGGAACTTATTTAGGGACCTAATAAATATTGATTGTTTATGATAAACTACTTATTTTCAAATATATCCAAATAGATTTTTAAATTTAAGAAATTATACAAACAAGAAAATGAAAATAAGAAAAAATCGAAAAACTCGAATCTGCAATCTTTGCCTAAAGTCGTTCTCATAACCGAATATCTCAAAAATAATTAGTTAACTTAAAATCTATGGTTTTGGTCTTCTAACCGAATAAACATATAAGAAGAGTCACAAAAAAATGACGTAGAATTTAATTTTTCTATTGTAAATTTGACACCGTTGTGCATACTTGTGGTTAAGGAGGGTAGAGGTAAGGAGAATTCACTCTTATGAGACTAAAGCTTCAAAAATGTCCGTCCAAAAGCGAAAAATTTTGTTTTTCTCAGTTGCCGAAGAGGGCGCTGTTAAGCAATAATTCCATGATCTAAATATACCTAGCGATTTTAAACCGACTGAAATATGAAAAAATTAATAAAGTCTAACCTTTCACCCTGGTCTAACCAAAAAATTAAAGTGACATGTTGTTGATATTAGATTGTAATATTATAAATTAAAATGGTGCAATTTTGTGTAATTGAAAATTGTTCGAATAGTCGCGAAACGAAAAAGAAAATATCGAATAATATATACTCTGTGATTTTTTCGACCAACGGTACGTAATTATTTTAATTGCAGAAATTTTCAAGAAAAAGATATCCTTATGTATAGCAATGCCCAAAGATTTCGTCCAAAGCTCAAACCGTGCTGGAGTCTTTACATAAATGTACAAAGATAAATAAAGAAACTGCATTATTAGTACATATTATTATTATTATATTAATTTTTTATCACGAAATAAATATTTTTGCAATTTAAAAAGTTCTTTAAATTAAACAAAAATTGATCCAATAACTATTGGTTTGGTTTTACTTGTTTATATAATTAAATTACTTTTTACGTACCGTTGGCCGAAAAAATGACACAGAGCATACATCATTCAATATTTTCTTTTTCGTTTTGCGACTATTTGAACAATTTTTAATTACACAAGATTTCACCATTTTAACTTACCTATAACAATATTAAAATCTAATCATATATTATGGAGGGTTCGTGATATAGGTATCATATCAACAATCTGTCACGTTAATTTTTAGGGTTAGACTTCATTAATTTTTGCATATTTCAGTCGGTTTAAAATGGCTATATTCAGATCATGGAATTATTGCTTAACAGCGCCCGCTTCGGCAACCTAGTAAAACAAAATTTTACGCTTTTGGACGGACACTTTTTATATACAGACTGAGTTCTCCTTACCTCTACCCTCCATACTTGTGGTTAAGGACAAATTAAGTAAGTGTAGCATGTGACATAAGTTTAATCAATACTAACTACCAATGCATCTGTGGCTGAAGGAGTTAGAGGCGTTATCGACTATAAGTAAAGATTGCAGGTTTAAGTCTTGGCTACATTTTTTTGATTTCTCCTTAATGTGATTTTGTTGTTTGTATAGTTTCTATTTTTTAAAGCACTTAATATTTAAACCGACCGATTTGAGCCTCTTAAATATATTAAAACGTGATCCAATTAATTAATTAATTATTACAAAAAAGACGGAGATTAATCAATAACATCAACATTTCGTAAATCTCATTACCGGTTCTAACCAAAGTGCTTATCATCGACTTCAACATTCCATAATATACGATTTAAAATAATCTTAATTACTCCTGGGATATATTACTAAACCATTGCATGTTAATTCAGTGTAGTTTGTCAACTAGCATTTGAAATAAAAGATTTAACATTAATACTTAACGAGATAAATTAATTCAGCAAATGTACAATCTCGTCCAGTACTGATTTCCCGTGTGCAAAAATCCTTTTTTAATAATGCACATTCGTGGAGAGCTTGGCCCATTATTACGTCCAATAAAATCGGTGTTATGGCGTGTAATAATTTAGTTTTACGTGAACTCATTAAATCGAATAGATTATAATATATTTTGTTCCTAGGAAATTAAAACACACCTAAAATTTAATGGCGAGTTTAAAAAATGGTTAAAGTTCAATTGCCTGTTAGTAATATCGGTACTGAAAAACTTTTTTATTTATTTTTATGTTTTTAGTATTTTTTAATTAAACTATCTATTACATTTTACTTATTGTTGGTCAAATAGATAGTATTAATTTGATAATAAACTAAATTATTTTCTGAAGGATTGGCAGGTTTGATTACGAATTCTGATATTTAAAGAAAACCGGGGATGGCTGAGACACTTTTGGGTTCTTATTACTGTATTTTTTTTTAAATCTAATTTGCTTGGAGTGGTTTTTAATTTGTATTCACAAATTATTTAATTTCTAATTTATAAAAAAAGATTGTATACTAGAAGTACTACATCTGTCCATACCATCTCCATGTAAGAAGTTTGTTAGGATATATTGTACAAACAGCGGGATGTTATTTATAATTTATAAAACACAATATACGAAATAAAATACCAGTACCAATATTAATCAAAAAGAGAATGTTAAATCAAATTTATAAATCTTGTATGCAAGCCTTCTATCGTTTATAAAGACATCAAAATTATTTGCAAAAACATTACGAATGACTTTTCTTTAGTTGTAAGCTTAAAGCCTTTGAACGGAAGCAGTCGCTCGTAGAACTTTACTTCAAGTTCTTTACACTTTTGCCACAAAAATCAGTGCAAACTTACTTTTATAAAAAAGTTAATTAATTCCAAAGTTGATTTTAAAAATATTATTGACAGTCATTACTTTTTTGCCCTTTTTTCATTCAAGAGAAGCATCTTCCGTGATGATTTCTCTAATCTAGTGATTTAAAGTTTTTTTTCAAAAGCTATCTTTTTTCTTTAATTAATTTCTTCTTAACCACTTTAGCTTTATTTTCTCTTTTTTTCGGGTTCTATATTTTCTTGTATAGTTGTGACAATCGTACTCTTGTCTATATTGTAGAATTTTAATATGTATTATGTAAAAATGTAGCTTTCTGAAGAATAAACATTATTATTATTATTATAAACATAGATTTTCAAATTTATACTGAATTGTTATTAAATATGATTTAAGTTGTTTATAGATATTATTATTTTGAAAGGTTTCAAATAAGTTGTTCATGGCTAAGTTGGATAAGCGTCCAATTGTGACAGTTCTGTTATTTTATCGTAATGGGATCGATTACGCGAGATAGAAGGTTTTTTTCTCTGTTTTTTAATAATTGTATAATATTTTGTAATATGACTTATAAATCAGCAACAACAAAATTTCTTCTATAAAAAGTTCTTTTTATAAATTGTAATTATTATAAAATTAATTTAATACTTTTGATAAAATATGTCAAAATATCGTGCATGCCCTTTTGATCTACTTTATAACTCTTTCCGAATATTGATAAAGTTTCTTCTTTCAAACTCGTACTTTTCTCGTACATATAGCATTCCCTATATTTCAATCGTAAGTTAGAGAGCGCAAGGAGATTCTCCTTCTAATTCAGATTCATGAAGTTACCTGATTCCCTCATAAATATCGAAAGCATTCAAGGCTATCGCGAAGACCTTATGCTTGAAATTGACATTTGTTATTGCCTACACTAACGATGCTGTAGTGATCGATGGGTTTGTGCCGCTACGGAGTGTTGGAATAGTAAAAGTCCTTAGATATATCATCATCATCATAATCTTGTAATGAGTTTCCTTGGACATGTACAGAGATGTGACCTGCGACAAAAATTAATTTGTTATAAGCAAGTATAAGCGTGTAAGAAGACTTTAAGTGCGACTTTAATCTATAATTTTAGAACTGAAGATATATGTTGTGTAGAAGTTTACGAAGAAGTTGAAATGACGTGAAAAAATACATCGAAATATGATATTGTATATTTAATGTATTTTTGATTTATATAAAACTAATACCTAGTATTTTAATTAAAGTTAATTCTTTATAGAGTTTTGAAAAATTAAATTTATAAAATATGTCAAATTATAATCACTATAAATTTTAAACTTGAATAAAGCAAGTATTAAGTCAAGTATCCAATAAAATCTAGTATAGGTTAACAGTAATTAAAATATGATCAGCTTATTCACTATAGAGCAATCGTTATAGAATCGAATGTAGTAAGTTTGAAATTAATTTGGTAACATCATTTGAGCCCGATTTTAAAAGCAAAGATAACCACTAATGTAGCCTAATACGCATAGATTCATGACAAAGCTTGAATAAATTTCTGATGATGTTTTCCCGAAATGATTAGTTATTTAGTACGTAAATCATTGGTGCTTTAGTTGTCACAAGTAATGAAAAAATCTTGTTATTAAACTTAACAATAAATTAAATGTCCTTATGATTATAGTGAAACAAAAAGTATATTCAACATTTAAAAAAAGCTTTGGTCACGGTATATACTAAACTTAATTGGCACTTAATATTGTTTGAATGCAATACGACTAATTACAAAATAATTTTTTTAACTAGTATTACTAAGAAACATGTTCATAAACATCAAATTACCTACTAACAATCTATCAGGTCAACAAATAATTTCGTGCGGGTTTTGATAAAAAAAATATTAATTTTATTGAAAAAAAAAACACAATAATTATTTCGTTAAAGTAATAGTACCTTTTTTTTATAAATTGTGTTTTTTGGAAATTAGATTTAAGTACGAATTACATACTAATAAAATGATGAAATATGAATAATATTTTTCGATCTTACCAAAAGAATAATAAAAAAATGTGAACAGGTTATTAAAAGAAAAGAATCATGAGTGCAACGCACGCTGCCGCAAACCTTGCACACGTCGCTCTCGTTGTTCGTTATTTTCATTAGCTACACGTTGGGCCGCACGCTCTCGTGAAACATCAAAATCATAAGACCTTTCTGCTCGTGTAATGTCAGTCAAATTTTGCAAGCATCTTACTTTAGCAGCACGTGTGAGACGAGCAGAAACCTGATTATGGACTACTCAAAAGCCACCTTTTTGTTATTTTTCTACCAATAAAAAAAGTAAGTTTATGTTTAAGTTGATTATCGATAAAACATGAATAAAATGATATTTTCTAAGCATGATTCCTAGCTAGATCGATTTATCGGCCCCGAAACCCCCTATATACTAAATTTTATGAAAATCGTTGGAGCCGATTCCGAGATTTCAATTATATATATACAAGAATTGCTCGTTTCAAGATATAAGATAAGATAACCGTCAGGGTATTATAGAACTACCTGGATTTGTTGTCAACAAATTGATGGATTGCATTTATTACACGAGTTGAGTCGTGAACTGTTTGTGACTATTAGTTGTAAAAAGACAAAAAAAGGGTAATCATTTGGCAAAATTTCAGGAGAATATGAACGGTGCGGTAGCGTTTACCAGCAGACTTTACTCTTGCGATATAAAGCTCGGCGTTATCCTGAAAGAATATAAATTTCTTCCTATTGATCAAAGACTGCTGTTTTTGGAAGAGTAATGACTTTACTCGTTAAAGCTGCTCATAATACAAGTTAGCAGTGATTTTAAAAACTCATAATGGACAATTCCAGTTGTTATCCGCCAAACACACAACAAAACTTTTTTTGGGCGCAAGAAAGCCTTGGGCGTATGTGGTACCGAATTAGTAGGCGACAACCAATGATACGCTAAGAGTTTGAATACGTGATTCATTTTTCGTTGCAGATTAACCGATTAAGAAATGATTCATTAGCGTTGCGTAAAATGTTTACAAAACAAATGGTGCCAGACGACTTAATTCGTCAAAATTTGTCAATTTGTTCATTCATGTCACTTGCTTAACTTCCAAAACTTTCCTAGCTTATCAAAATGCAAGCGAATAGTTTCAGGACTCACACTATACATTTCTGCAAGTTCTTGGCATATTATCCTAGAATATGTGTCCACAACCTGTCAAATATCCTCGTTGTTCATGATTTTTGGTCTCCCTGAGCACGTTTATCAGTCAAACTGAGATCGCCCGAAGAAAATATTTTAAACCTCTTTTGTGCTGTTCGATCAATAAAAGCATCATCTGTGAATGCGGTACATCTTTTTCGCGCGCCGTAGCAGCTTTTGTCCCAAGTAACTTTGAATTTCGGTCGCAATATTTTATTATGTGTGTGGGAAATGAATTATTCATACTAAAGTGACAGCAGGTCAAAAAGTATCGATATCGATAACCAACATACACAATATTAATAGCAATGTGCGATATACAGAAACCGCAGGAACTTATTTAGGGACCTAATAAATATTGATTGTTTATGATAAACTACTTATTTTCAAATATATCCAAATAGATTTTTAAATTTAAGAAATTATACAAACAAGAAAATGAAAATAAGAAAAAATCGAAAAACTCGAATCTGCAATCTTTGCCTAAAGTCGTTCTCATAACCGAATATCTCAAAAATAATTAGTTAACTTAAAATCTATGGTTTTGGTCTTCTAACCGAATAAACATATAAGAAGAGTCACAAAAAAATGACGTAGAATTTAATTTTTCTATTGTAAATTTGACACCGTTGTGCATACTTGTGGTTAAGGAGGGTAGAGGTAAGGAGAATTCACTCTTATGAGACTAAAGCTTCAAAAATGTCCGTCCAAAAGCGAAAAATTTTGTTTTTCTCAGTTGCCGAAGAGGGCGCTGTTAAGCAATAATTCCATGATCTAAATATACCTAGCGATTTTAAACCGACTGAAATATGAAAAAATTAATAAAGTCTAACCTTTCACCCTGGTCTAACCAAAAAATTAAAGTGACATGTTGTTGATATTAGATTGTAATATTATAAATTAAAATGGTGCAATTTTGTGTAATTGAAAATTGTTCGAATAGTCGCGAAACGAAAAAGAAAATATCGAATAATATATACTCTGTGATTTTTTCGACCAACGGTACGTAATTATTTTAATTGCAGAAATTTTCAAGAAAAAGATATCCTTATGTATAGCAATGCCCAAAGATTTCGTCCAAAGCTCAAACCGTGCTGGAGTCTTTACATAAATGTACAAAGATAAATAAAGAAACTGCATTATTAGTACATATTATTATTATTATATTAATTTTTTATCACGAAATAAATATTTTTGCAATTTAAAAAGTTCTTTAAATTAAACAAAAATTGATCCAATAACTATTGGTTTGGTTTTACTTGTTTATATAATTAAATTACTTTTTACGTACCGTTGGCCGAAAAAATGACACAGAGCATACATCATTCAATATTTTCTTTTTCGTTTTGCGACTATTTGAACAATTTTTAATTACACAAGATTTCACCATTTTAACTTACCTATAACAATATTAAAATCTAATCATATATTATGGAGGGTTCGTGATATAGGTATCATATCAACAATCTGTCACGTTAATTTTTAGGGTTAGACTTCATTAATTTTTGCATATTTCAGTCGGTTTAAAATGGCTATATTCAGATCATGGAATTATTGCTTAACAGCGCCCGCTTCGGCAACCTAGTAAAACAAAATTTTACGCTTTTGGACGGACACTTTTTATATACAGACTGAGTTCTCCTTACCTCTACCCTCCATACTTGTGGTTAAGGACAAATTAAGTAAGTGTCGCATGTGACATAAGTTTAATCAATACTAACTACCAATGCATCTGTGGCTGAAGGAGTTAGAGGCGTTATCGACTATAAGTAAAGATTGCAGGTTTAAGTCTTGGCTACATTTTTTTGATTTCTCCTTAATGTGATTTTGTTGTTTGTATAGTTTCTATTTTTTAAAGCACTTAATATTTAAACCGACCGATTTGAGCCTCTTAAATATATTAAAACGTGATCCAATTAATTAATTAATTATTACAAAAAAGACGGAGATTAATCAATAACATCAACATTTCGTAAATCTCATTACCGGTTCTAACCAAAGTGCTTATCATCGACTTCAACATTCCATAATATACGATTTAAAATAATCTTAATTACTCCTGGGATATATTACTAAACCATTGCATGTTAATTCAGTGTAGTTTGTCAACTAGCATTTGAAATAAAAGATTTAACATTAATACTTAACGAGATAAATTAATTCAGCAAATGTACAATCTCGTCCAGTACTGATTTCCCGTGTGCAAAAATCCTTTTTTAATAATGCACATTCGTGGAGAGCTTGGCCCATTATTACGTCCAATAAAATCGGTGTTATGGCGTGTAATAATTTAGTTTTACGTGAACTCATTAAATCGAATAGATTATAATATATTTTGTTCCTAGGAAATTAAAACACACCTAAAATTTAATGGCGAGTTTAAAAAATGGTTAAAGTTCAATTGCCTGTTAGTAATATCGGTACTGAAAAACTTTTTTATTTATTTTTATGTTTTTAGTATTTTTTAATTAAACTATCTATTACATTTTACTTATTGTTGGTCAAATAGATAGTATTAATTTGATAATAAACTTAATTATTTTCTGAAGGATTGGCAGGTTTGATTACGAATTCTGATATTTAAAGAAAACCGGGGATGGCTGAGACACTTTTGGGTTCTTATTACTGTATTTTTTTTTAAATCTAATTTGCTTGGAGTGGTTTTTAATTTGTATTCACAAATTATTTAATTTCTAATTAATAAAAAAAGATTGTATACTAGAAGTACTACATCTGTCCATACCATCTCCATGTAAGAAGTTTGTTAGGATATATTGTACAAACAGCGGGATGTTATTTATAATTTATAAAACACAATATACGAAATAAAATACCAGTACCAATATTAATCAAAAAGAGAATGTTAAATCAAATTTATAAATCTTGTATGCAAGCCTTCTATCGTTTATAAAGACATCAAAATTATTTGCAAAAACATTACGAATGACTTTTCTTTAGTTGTAAGCTTAAAGCCTTTGAACGGAAGCAGTCGCTCGTAGAACTTTACTTCAAGTTCTTTACACTTTTGCCACAAAAATCAGTGCAAACTTACTTTTATAAAAAAGTTAATTAATTCCAAAGTTGATTTTAAAAATATTATTGACAGTCATTACTTTTTTGCCCTTTTTTCATTCAAGAGAAGCATCTTCCGTGATGATTTCTCTAATCTAGTGATTTAAAGTTTTTTTTCAAAAGCTATCTTTTTTCTTTAATTAATTTCTTCTTAACCACTTTAGCTTTATTTTCTCTTTTTTTCGGGTTCTATATTTTCTTGTATAGTTGTGACAATCGTACTCTTGTCTCGTTTTTGACACTAAAAGGGGTGATGTAAAAGCTTCTGTAGAAAAGCCAATGATATGTAAGGATCAACAGTAACAGTATCTATACCCACTTCTAACGATGTTTATTCGATAGGTAGTAAACAAGTGCTAAGAACAAGAATGTCCGTAATTTATGTATAACTAGAGCCAGCTACGCAAATTTAAATTGTATCGCCTTAAATATTTATATATATATATATATATATATATATATATATATATATATATATATATATATATATATATATATATATATATATATATATATATATATATTATATATATATATATATATAATGTACTTCTTAGTAGTTTGCTGATTATTTAAGACACAGTGAGGTAAATAGTGGGTATCTAGCAAAAATTAGGCGAAGTGTACTCTTTAAGATTTAATACTTCAATATTTCGTTAATAGTTATTTATGATATGAGTGTTAAAAGTGAGGTTTTATTTTGTGAGTGAAAACGTTTGTGAAATGAGCGGAGCGAATTGAACAATTTCGAGAACAAAATAAAATCACTTTTAACACAAATACCATACAATGTTTTTTGTACAACTTCCCTATTTTGATAATGAAACGAGCGAATTTTCAATGACAATGAACCAAACCGTGTTAAAAGTAAACTTGTTTACATGGCAATGTGTTAAAAGTATTTTTAACACGCTGCTATGTAAACAATCGTTTTTAACATTGTTTGCTATCATTAAAAGTGTCACTTTTAATGACAGTTGTACAAAAAAATATTTTAACATCTTCAGGAAGTTAATACAAATGTTACAATTCGATTAAAATAATAACTAGTTATTATTTTAATATAATATAATATATATATTATGAAGATGTTAAAATATTTTTAACGAAATATTAAAGTATTAAATCTTAAAGAGAACACTTCGCCTAATTTTTGCTAGATACCCACTATTTACCTCACTGTGTCCTTTATATATATATATATATATATATATATATATATATAAACAAGGTGCCAAGAAAACGCGTATTATTATAAACAAAGGGGGATAACGGGCATGTAACGCAACAAAGGATCATGGTTACAAGCAGGAATGGTAACCGCAGACATGCATGTTTCTGGCTCATTAGCCGTCATCAGTGCGGCATAACCAAGTAGGGTATTGCACTTGGCTAGCAAAAGTGTTGGGTACTTGGGAGCAAAGGATGTTGGGGAAACATGTGTAAAGAATCACAAAAACACAAAAACAACGAACGCTCACACAGGAGTCCTATCGCCATTTTGTGCTTTCGGCCAGCTGTGTCAATGGGTTTTCGGCTAGCAACCAGCGTCGCCGCGTTGGCGAAACCGACTCACTGTGATTGAGTCGTTCTAAGCCCAGGAGATGAAATAAACAAGGTGCCAAGAAAACGCGTATTATAATAAACAAAGGGGGATAACGGGCATGTAACGCAACAAAGGATCATGGTTACAAGCAGGAATGGTAACCGCAGACATGCATGTTTCTGTCTCATTAGCCGTCATCAGTGCGGCATAACCAAGTAGGGTATTGCACTTGGCTAGCAAAAGTGTTGGGTACTTGGGAGCAAAGGATGTTGGAAAAAAATGTGTAAAGAATCACAAAAACACAAAAACAACGAACGCTCACACAGGAGTCCTATCGCCATTTTGTGCTTTCGGCCAGCTGTGCCAATGGGTTTTCGGCTAGCAACCAGCGTCGCCGCGTTGGCGAAACAGACTCACTGTGATTGAGTCGTTCTAAGCCCAGGAGATGAAATAAACAAGGTGCCAAGAAAATGCGTATTATAATAAACAAAGGGGGATAACGGGCATGTAACGCAACAAAGGATCATAGTTACAAGCAGGAATGGTAACCGCAGACATGCATGTTTCTGGCTCATTAGCCGTCATCAGTGCGGCATAACCAAGTAGGGTATTGCACTTGGCTAGCAAAAGTGTTGGGTACTTGGGAGCAAAGGATGTTGGGGAAACATGTGTAAAGAATCACAAAAACACAAAAACAACGAACGCTCACACAGGAGTCCTATCGCCATTTTGTGCTTTCGGCCAGCTGTGTCAATGGGTTTTCGGCTAGCAACCAGCGTCGCCGCGTTGGCGAAACCGACTCACTGTGATTGAGTCGTTCTAAGCCCAGGAGATGAAATAAACAAGGTGCCAAGAAAACGCGTATTATAATAAACAAAGGGGGATAACGGGCATGTAACGCAACAAAGGATCATGGTTACAAGCAGGAATGGTAACCGCAGACATGCATGTTTCTGTCTCATTAGCCGTCATCAGTGCGGCATAACCAAGTAGGGTATTGCACTTGGCTAGCAAAAGTGTTGGGTACTTGGGAGCAAAGGATGTTGGAAAAAAATGTGTAAAGAATCACAAAAACACAAAAACAACGAACGCTCACACAGGGGTCCTATCGCCATTTTGTGCTTTCGGCCAGCTGTGCCAATGGGTTTTCGGCTAGCAACCAGCGTCGCCGCGTTGGCGAAACAGACTCACTGTGATTGAGTCGTTCTAAGCCCAGGAGATGAAATAAACAAGGTGCCAAGAAAATGCGTATTATAATAAACAAAGGGGGATAACGGGCATGTAACGCAACAAAGGATCATAGTTACAAGCAGGAATGGTAACCGCAGACATGCATGTTTCTGGCTCATTAGCCGTCATCAGTGCGGCATAACCAAGTAGGGTATTGCACTTGGCTAGCAAAAGTGTTGGGTACTTAGGAGCAAAGGATGTTGGGGAAACATGTGTAAAGAATCACAAAAACACAAAAACATCGAACGCTCACACAGGAGTCCTATCGCCATTTTGTGCTTTCGGCCAGCTGTGCCAATGGGTTTTCGGCTAGCAACCAGCGTCGCCGCGTTGGCGAAACAGACTCACTGTGATTGAGTCGTTCTAAGCCCAGGAGATTAAATAAACAAGGTGCCAAGAAAACGCGTATTATAATAAACAAAGGGGGATAACGGGCATGTAACGCAACAAAGGATCATGGTTACAAGCAGGAATGATAACCGCAGACATGCATGTTTCTGGCTCATTAGCCGTCATCAGTGCGACATAACCAAGTAGGGTATTGCACTTGGCTAGCAAAAGTGTTGAATACTTGGGAGCAAAGGATGTTGGGGAAACATGTGTAAAGAATCACAAAAACACAAAAAAAACGAACGCTCACACAGGAGTCCTATCGCCATTTTGTGCTTTCGGCCAGCTGTGCCAATGGGTTTTCGGCTAGCAACCAGCGTCGCCGCGTTGGCGAAACAGACTCACTGTGATTGAGTCGTTCTAAGCCCAGGAGATGAAATAAACAAGGTGCCAAGAAAACGCGTATTATAATAAACAAAGGGGTATAACGGGCATGTAACACAACAAAGGATCATGGTTACAAGCAGGAATGGTAACCGCAGACATGCATGTTTCTGGCTCATTAGCCGTCATCAGTGCGGCATAACCAAGTAGGGTATTGCACTTGGCTAGCAAAAGTGTTGGGTACTTGGGAGCAAAGGATGTTGGGAAAACATGTGTAAAGAATCACAAAAACACAAAAACAACGAACGCTCACATAGGAGTCCTATCGCCATTTTGTGCTTTCGGCCAGCTGTGTCAATGGGTTTTCGGCTAGCAACCAGCGTCGCCGCGTTGGCGAAACAGACTCACTGTGATTGAGTCGTTCTAAGCCCAGGAGATGAAATAAACAAGGTGCCAAGAAAACGCGTATTATAATAAACAAAGGGGTATAACGGGCATGTAACACAACAAAGGATCATGGTTACAAGCAGGAATGGTAACCGCAGACATGCATGTTTCTGGCTCATTAGCCGTCATCAGTGCGGCATAACCAAGTAGGGTATTGCACTTGGCTAGCAAAAGTGTTGGGTACTTGGGAGCAAAGGATGTTAGGGAAACATGTGTAAAGAATCACAAAAACACAAAAACAACGAACGCTCACACAGGAGTCCTATCGCCATTTTGTGCTTTCGGCCAGCTGTGCCAATGGGTTTTCGGCTAGCAACCAGCGTCGCCGCGTTGGCGAAACAGACTCACTGTGATTGAGTCGTTCTAAGCCCAGGAGATGAAATAAACAAGGTGCCAAGAAAACGCGTATTATAATAAACAAAGGGGGATAACGGGCATGTAACACAACAAAGAATCATGGTTACAAGCAGGAATGGTAACCGCAGACATGCATGTTTCTGGCTCATTAGCCGTCATCAGTGCGGCATAACCAAGTAGGGTATTGCACTTGGCTAGCAAAAGTGTTGGGTACTTGGGAGCAAAGGATGTTGGGGAAACATGTGTAAAGAATCACAAAAACACAAAAACAACGAACGCTCACACAGGAGTCCTATCGCCATTTTGTGCTTTCGGCCAGCTGTGCCAATGGGTTTTCGGCTAGCAACCAGCGTCGCCGCGTTGGCGAAACAGACTCACTGTGATTGAGTCGTTCTAAGCCCAGGAGATGAAATAAACAAGGTGCCAAGAAAACGCGTATTATAATAAACAAAGGGAGATAACGGGCATGTAACGCAACAAAGGATCATGGTTACAAGCAGGAATGGTAACCGCAGACATGCATGTTTCTGGCTCATTAGCCGTCATCAGTGCGGCATAACCAAGTAGGTTATTGCACTTGGCTAGCAAAAGTGTTGGGTACTTAGGAGCAAAGGATGTTGGGGAAACATGTGTAAAGAATCACAAAAACACAAAAACATCGAACGCTCACACAGGAGTCCTATCGCCATTTTGTGCTTTCGGCCAGCTGTGCCAATGGGTTTTCGGCTAGCAACCAGCGTCGCCGCGTTGGCGAAACAGACTCACTGTGATTGAGTCGTTCTAAGCCCAGGAGATTAAATAAACAAGGTGCCAAGAAAACGCGTATTATAATAAACAAAGGGGGATAACGGGCATGTAACGCAACAAAGGATCATGGTTACAAGCAGGAATGGTAACCGCAGACATGCATGTTTCTGGCTCATTAGCCGTCATCAGTGCGACATAACCAAGTAGGGTATTGCACTTGGCTAGCAAAAGTGTTGAATACTTGGGAGCAAAGGATGTTGGGGAAACATGTGTAAAGAATCACAAAAACACAAAAAAAAACGAACGCTCACACAGGAGTCCTATCGCCATTTTGTGCTTTCGGCCAGCTGTGCCAATGGGTTTTCGACTAGCAACCAGCGTCGCCGCGTTGGCAAAACAGACTCACTGTGATTGAGTCGTTCTAAGCCCAGGAGATGAAATAAACAAGGTGCCAAGAAAACGCGTATTATAATAAACAAAGGGGGATAACGGGCATGTAACGCAACAAAGCATCATGGTTACAAGCAGGAATGGTAACCGCAGACATGCATGTTTTTGGCTCATTAGCCGTCATCAGTGCGGCATAACCAAGTAAGGTATTGCACTTGGCTAGCAAAAGTGTTGGGTACTTGGGAGCAAAGGATGTTGGGAAAATATGTGTAAAGAATCACAAAAACACAAAAACAACGAACGCTCACACAGGAGTCCTATCGCCATTTTGTGCTTTCGGCCAGCTGTGCCAATGGGTTTTCGGCTAGCAACCAGCGTCGCCGCGTTGGCGAAACAGACTCACTGTGATTGAGTCGTTCTAAGCCCAGGAGATGAAATAAACAAGGTGCCAAGAAAACGCGTATTATAATAAACAAAGGGGGATAACGGGCATGTAACGCAACAAAGCATCATGGTTACAAGCAGGAATGGTAACCGCAGACATGCATGTTTTTGGCTCATTAGCCGTCATCAGTGCGGCATAACCAAGTAGGGTATTGCACTTGGCTAGCAAAAGTGTTGGGTACTTGGGAGCAAAGGATGTTGGGGAAACATGTGTAAAGAATCACAAAAACACAAAAACAACGAACGCTCACACAGGAGTCCTATCGCCATTTTGTGCTTTCGGCCAGCTGTGCCAATGGGTTTTCGGCTAGCAACCAGCGTCACCGCGTTGGCGAAACAGACTCACTGTGATTGAGTCGTTCTAAGCCCAGGAGATGAAATAAACAAGGTGCCAAGAAAACGCGTATTATAATAAACAAAGGGGGATAACGGGCATGTAACGCAACAAAGGATCATAGTTACAAGCAGGAATGGTAACCGCAGACATGCATGTTTCTGGCTCATTAGCCGTCATCAGTGCGGCATAACCAAGTAGGGTATTGCACTTGGCTAGCAAAAGTGTTGGGTACTTGGGAGCAAAGGATGTTGGGAAAACATGTGTAAAGAATCACAAAAACACAAAAACAACGAACGCTCACTTAGGAGTCCTATCGCCATTTTGTGCTTTCGGCCAGCTGTGCCAATGGGTTTTCGGCTAGCAACCAGCGTCGCCGCGTTGGCGAAACAGACTCACTGTGATTGAGTCGTTCTAAGCCCAGGAGATGAAATAAACAAGGTGCCAAGAAAACGCGTATTATAATAAACAAAGGGGGATAACGGGCATGTAACGCAACAAAGCATCATGGTTACAAGCAGGAATGGTAACCGCAGACATGCATGTTTTTGGCTCATTAGCCGTCATCAGTGCGGCATAACCAAGTAGGGTATTGCACTTGGCTAGCAAAAGTGTTGGGTACTTGGGAGCAAAGGATGTTGGGGAAACATGTGTAAAGAATCACAAAAACACAAAAACAACGAACGCTCACACAGGAGTCCTATCGCCATTTTGTGCTTTCGGCCAGCTGTGCCAATGGGTTTTCGGCTAGCAACCAGCGTCGCCGCGTTGGCGAAACAGACTCACTGTGATTGAGTCGTTCTAAGCCCAGGAGATGAAATAAACAAGGTGCCAAGAAAACGCGTATTATAATAAACAAAGATGGATAACGGGCATGTAACGCAACAAAGCATCATGGTTACAAGCAGGAATGGTAACCGCAGACATGCATGTTTTTGGCTCATTAGCCGTCATCAGTGCGGCATAACCAAGTAGGGTATTGCACTTGGCTAGCAAAAGTGTTGGGTACTTGGGAGCAAAGAATGTTGGGGAAACATGTGTAAAGAATCACAAAAACTCAAAAACAACGAACGCTCACACAGGAGTCCTATCGCCATTTTGTGCTTTCGGCCAGCTGTGCCAATGGGTTTTCGGCTAGCAACCAGCGTCGCCGCGTTGGCGAAACAGACTCACTGTGATTGAGTCGTTCTAAGCCCAGGAGATGAAATAAACAAGGTGCCAAGAAAACGCGTATTATAATAAACAAAGGGGGATAACGGGCATGTAACACAACAAAGGATCATGGTTACAAGCAGGAATGGTAACCGCAGACATGCATGTTTCTGGCTCATTAGCCGTCATCAGTGCGGCATAACCAAGTAGGGTATTGCACTTGGCTAGCAAAAGTGTTGGGTACTTGGGAGCAAAGGATGTTGGGAAAACATGTGTAAAGAATCACAAAAACACAAAAACAACGAACGCTCACATAGGAGTCCTATCGCCATTTTGTGCGTTCGGCCAGCTGTGCCAATGGGTTTTCGGCTAGCAATCAGCGTCGCCGCGTTGGCGAAACAGACTCACTGTGATTGAGTCGTTCTAAGCCCAGGAGATGAAATAAACAAGGTGCCAAGAAAACGCGTATTATAAAAAACAAAGGGGGATAACGGGCATGTAACACAACAAAGGATCATGGTTACAAGCAGAAATGGTAACCGCAGACGTGCATGTTTCTGGCTCATTAGCCGTCATTAGTGCGGCATAACCAAGTAGGGTATTGCACTTGGCTAGCAAAAGTGTTGGGTACTTGGGAGCAAAGGATGTTGGGAAAACATGTGTAAAGAATCACAAAAACACAAAAACAACGAACGCTCACATAGGAGTCCTATCGCCATTTTGTGCGTTCGGCCAGCTGTGCCAATGGGTTTTCGGCTAGCAACCAGCGTCGCCGCGTTGGCGAAACAGACTCACTGTGATTGAGTCGTTCTAAGCCCAGGAGATGAAATAAACAAGGTGCCAAGAAAACGCGTATTATAATAAACAAAGGGGAATAACGGGCATGTAACGCAACAAAGGATCATGGTTACAAGCAGGAATGGTAATGGAATGCGGTTACCATTCCTGCTTGTAACCATGATCCTTTGTTGCGTTACATGCCCGTTATCCCCCTTTGTTTATTATAATACGCGTTTTCTTGGCACCTTGTTTATGTCATCTCCTGGGCTTAGAACGACTCAATCACAGTGAGTTTGTTTCGCCAACGCGGCGACGCTGGTTGCTAGCCGAAAACCCATTGGCACAGCTGGCCGAAAGCACAAAATGGCGATAGGACTCCTGTGTGAGCGGTCGTTGTTTTTGTGTTTTTGTGATTCTTTACACATGTTTCCCCAACATCCTTTGCTCCCAAGTACCCAACACTTTTGCTAGCCAAGTGCAATACCCTACTTGGTAATGCCGCACTGATGACGGCTAATGAGCCAGAAACATGCATGTCTGCGGTTACCATTCCTGCTTGTAACCATGATCCTTTGTTGCGTTACATGCCCGTTATCCCCCTTTGTTTATTATAATACGCGTTTTCTTGGCACCTTGTTTATTTCATCTCCTGGGCTTAGAACGACTCAATCACAGTGAGTCGGTTTCGCCAACGCGGCGACGCTGGTTGCTAGCCGAAAACCCATTGGCACAGCTGGCCGAAAGCACAAAATGGCGATAGGACTCCTGTGTGAGCGTTCGTTGTTTTTGTGTTTTTGTGATTCTTTACACATGTTTCCCCAACATCCTTTGCTCCCAAGTACCCAACATCCTTTGCTCCCAAGTACCCAACACTTTTGCTACCCAAGTGCAATACCCTACTTGGTTATGCTGCACTGATGACGGCTAATGAGCCAGAAACATGCATGTCTGCGGTTACCATTCCTGCTTGTAACCATAATCCTTTGTTGCGTTACATGCCCGTTATCCCCCTTTGTTTATTATAATACGCGTTTTCTTGGCACCTTGTTTATTTCATCTCCTGGGATTAGAACGACTCAATCACAGTAAGTCTATTTCGCCAACGCGGCGACGCTGGTTACTAGCCGAAAACCCATTGGCACAGCTGGCCAAAAGCACAAAATGGCGATAGGACTCCTGTGTGAGCGTTCGTTGTTTTTGTGTTTTTGTGATTCTTTACACATGTTTCCCCAACATCCTTTGCTCCCAAGTACCCAAAACTTTTGCTAGCCAAGTGCAATAACTACTTGGTTATGCCGCACTGATGACGGCTAATGAGCCAGAAACATGCATGTCTGCGGTTACCATTCCTGCTTGTAACCATGATCCTTTGTTGCGATACATGCCCGTTATCCCCCTTTGTTTATTATAATACGCGTTTTCTTGGCACCTTGTTTATTTCATCTCCTGGGCTTAGAACGACTCAATCACAGTGAGTCTGTTTCGCCAACGCGGCGACGCTGGTTGCTAGCCGATAACCCATTGGCACAGCTGGCCGAAAGCACAAAATGGCGATAGGACTCCTTTGTGAGCGTTCGTTGTTTTTGTGTTTTTGTGATTCTTTACACATGTTTTCCCAACATCCTTTGCTCCCAAGTACCTAACACTTTTGCTAGCCAAGTGCAATACCCTACTTGGTTATGCCGCACTGATGACGGCTAATGATTCAGAAACATGCATGTCTGCGGTTACCATTCCTGCTTGTGACCATGATCCTTTGTTGCGTTACATGCCCGTTATCCCCCTTTGTTTATTATATATATATATATATATATATATATATATATATATATATATATATATATATATATATATATATATATATATCAAAAATGATACATAACGTATCTAATGCCATACTGTCAAAAGTAATAATTTCAGTTTTGAACTGAAATGGTGTCGGTTAGAAATTTCTAACACTTTAAAAGACACCTTGAATGCTGCGATATAAATAGATATAAATATCATTCAACCTATATCAGGGCAAAACCAAACTACAGACACGTGTTTCGCTCTTATTTGAGCTCGTCAGTGTAGTACAGGCTATGTCTCTTAAGTCACTAATCAAGAGACATCCCTGCTATAAGTTGAACGATATCTATAGATTTCAAATGCGAAACTGATAAACAGTCGCAAGTGGTTCCATCTTCTTGATTAGTGACTTGAGAGACATAGCCTGTACTACACTGACGAGCTCAAATAAGAGCGAAACACGTGTCTGTAGTTTGGTTTTGCCCTGATATAGGTTGAATGATATTTATATCTATTTATATCGCAGCATTCAAGGTGTCTTTTAAAGTGTTAGAAATTTCTAACCGACACCATTTCAGTTCAAAACTGAAATTATTACTTTTGACAGTATGGCATTAGATACGTTATGTATCATCTTTGGACATTTTTAGACTGTCACAAAACGCTCTGTTCGTTTTATATATATATATATATATATATATATATATATATATAGTTCTTTTTAAGTTAACCTTCGAAAAGCGCCACAGGAATAGGAGGTTAGGCAATGGATAAAAAGAGCCAGACGTGAAAGAAACTTTATTCCAAATATGCGAAAATTTTGGAGACTTTTTTTGCCTTCATCAGCGCCTACAATGGGAAATACAAGATTCGTAAGTCTGTGGCCTGTGGCTCGTGTTGTGTAAACTTTATTTTTGTGAATAATAGCTACCATTATACGATCGTTGAATAATATATTATTAAAGCAAATATAAAAAAAAATGTATCTTGTAAAGGTTTTAATTGGATAAAACATTTTTATAAATCGAGGGCTGGATGGCAGCACCTCGTAACTCTCGGAATATGAATTTTACAGGAGAGCAAAAAAACTTAATAATATCTAGAGAAAACATATCTTGGTAATTTTTTTTCGTTAATCAGAATTTAAAGTAGTGGGGAAATATACTATAAATTTAAATTTGGATTGATTTTTATTTAAACAAATATTTGTATTGTGTACAAGGTACTGCATTTTCAAAGTCAGCATTTACGAGGAAATGCAATGGGAATAAAAACACAAAACTCAATTGAAAATTAAAATTTTATTTAAAAATAATGAAAATAAATGTTATTCTAAAAAAATAAAAAACAAAACACTATATTCTAATAGGAATAGAACAAAACAATAATTAAACAATTTTCTTTTGTCTTAAAAACTATAATCACAAAAAATAAACTTTGGCTCAATTATTGGTTTAATATTAAATCATTGTTTCAATAATCATTTTACACTGAACGGAAGATTATCATAAAATGCCCAACAATCTTGAGGTATACACTTTTTTATTGCTTGAAGGTGCTCATACTTTGTTTTTGTTATTTTGTTTATCTGTTTGTATAAGGCAGGAAATTCAGTTTCCTTAAAATCATTTATTGTATTTGAACGATTGGATAACTCAACAAATATTTCATTAAAGTCCAGTTTATATCTGATAACACCCCGATAATACTCCAAGGCTCGAATGTCGGTAACAACTGATGTTTTGGATGGTCTTATTGACCTGTACTTCATCAAATCTTTTTTACTAAAATCTCTGAAAAAATCGAAATCTTTCGTTTTTGCCACGTATGGTGTTGAACGTCTGGCTTCCCTAGTAACTCTCATATAGTCACTAGGTAAGTATATTTCTTTATTTTTTAGCCGTGTCTCTATTGTGCAATGCACTGAGTCACACTCCATTTGAGTGTGACCCTTCTCAAGGAATTTTTGAGTGATTTTCACATCATATTTTTCGGATAGGTATAACAGAGCATTAGCCAAAATTGCATTCCTATTTTGTGCAGTACACCCATCGGGGTATATTTGAGAAATAATGTTTCTTCAAGAAAGTCCACCAGAAAAGAAGCATAGGTTGAGGCCTGTCTATCTGCCTGGGTCTCATTATACCAGTAGCAAACGACTTCTTTAGTAGCAAGATCATAAACTGTGAAATTGTGACAGCACAATTTAGTCTTGTAATAGAGTGTACTCGCCGGAATTTGCGGCGACAGCTTAACCGCCTGTACATCCATTGTAATAACATGACACATTTTCTCCAGTGCTTGTGCTTTATCTCTCTCTTTTTCAGCTCTTGCTTTATTTTTTGCCTCTATGTGCTTCTTGTAGTCCTCTTCAGCTACATTTCCATTCTTGAACATAAAGCAAACATCGCATTGATCTTTTCGGGGTGAAAAAAGAGCAATTTTCTTTTCTTTTGTTATCTGCCTCAGTAGCTTAAAGGAAAGAGCCTTGCGATTTTCATCTTTACACTGTTCTTGGTAAACCCTGAACAGGTCGTTCCATGACTGGAAAGTTTGCTCCAGATAAAGCCGATCCGTGTCTTTTCTGCAGTAGTGGGATGGCAATTTATTTAATTTAGTCAAAAATTCCTCTAGGAATTCTCTATCTTCCTTGAAAACATCTTTGCGTTTTAATTTCGTAGAAAGTTTAACTGAATCACAATTTATCATCCCACTACTTGCGGATAAAGCCCAAGATCGTGCAGACCACTCTCCTAAGCTTAGTGTATTAAGATACATCAATTTACAAACTGAAAGGTGAGTATTGTGCAAAATTAAATGATACCTCAAAGTTATTGACCGTCTTGAATGTTCTACTTCGGGTCTTTTCCTGTCACATACTTCAACTGTGGTTGCTACAAAAACTTTACGCTGTTCCCATGACATTGACCAGAATTTCGAAAATATATTCTTTCTATCATTATCTGTGAATTTACGACACTGTTTTGAGCGATCTTTGCAATTGCATCGAGGTTGTAAACGTCTTTCCTCCCTGGTAGTGTCATGAAATGTATTTTTTTGATCTTTTGGTTTTCGAAACCCGATGTATTTTTTTCCACTCATTCTTAGTTTTTTGTTATGTTCTCTCTTGTTTTGGCTCTTGGTCCTTTTTCGTTTTCTCAGAGGCATTTCATCATCTGAATCAGATCTGCTTTCCATCATTGTATCATTTTCAAGAGTGTCCATAATCACGTCATCTTTAGTCGTTTTTTCTGAATCGCAGTTGTTTTCAATATTATTATCTAATTGACTCTCTTCTTCTATTAAATTTACTCTACTACTCTGTGACTCTTCTTGCCTTCCCTTTTCCATATTAACAATAGTTTCTGGACTTGATTTCATTTGCTGTTGGGGACTACAAAAGTCGTCGTCAAGAATGACACCCTTTGACACCAAAGTTGCCTTCTCAACAGTTTGTGGAGTTAAATCTGGTTGCTGTTGGCGAATACAAAAGCCATCTTCAAGAATTATTTCTGCATCCCGGATCATTTCTGCTACATCTTCAGGACTCAGGGCTTCATTGAAAATATTACAGTTACCAAAAGCATCGCTTGAATTTGCTATACCTGAGATATTTTCATTTTCTTCTTGTTGCATTTTTTGAATAGCCAGCTCCGTATTTTTTTTTATTTTTTTCATTCGGCTTGACATCTTTAGTTGCGTTCATGGAAAATCAGCCTAAACGAAATTATAATAAAAAATCGGAAATTTTTAGTAATAATCACAATATTACTCACCCCTGAATTATAAAAACACTGAAAATCAAAACCTCGTAACCTCCAAGCTTCAATAGGTGTGAAATGGAAGGACCTCGTAACTGTTACCTTAAAAAAATATAATTGTTTATGAAAAAATTACTGACTGAAATTGGCTTTATTATTTAAAATTAAATTAACTTATTATAAATTTACCTGAATAAAAGCACAAACACATAAAAACAACACTATTCCGTGAAAAACAAACTATTTTTTCGGTAGTCACCTCTGAATGTTAGCAACTTATGGAAGACTGAGCGGTTACGAGGTAATGAGTTTAAGAATTTGGCGCCAAACACATACGAGGTAATGTTTTCTTTAGTTTTGTGCGTAACGGATTTTTTGTTTAGTTTCAATATAATAGGGTACCGGACAGTAATCGAAAAAAAATCTAAGATGTGTTTTAAAATAAAGTTTGTTATACAACAATATCACTCAATAAAGATTTTTAAGAAATAACAATGATTTATATTTTTAAATCAATAAATAAAGTTGCGTAAATTATCTGTGACGTGTAAGAACCCAAACGCCAATCACAGTGCGTAACGTCATGTGTAGGTAGCCATAAGTAAACAGTACTGCTTTGTATGTTATTTCGCGTTTTTCTACGTTTTATTTGCATTTTTCTAAAAATATTTAATTGTAATTACTTACAAATTGAAGGACTATAGTCATAACAGAACTTTAGTTATACATTACATCTCTAGTATAAGTGAATGTTGGAAAAAAATATATTCCCTATTTTATATGAAAGCACTAAATAAAATAATTATACACAATTTGTCAATGGTTTTTTTATTAACATTCTCAATATAAAGTAAAATAAAATGTATATAAAAGATATAATTAAGTTTAAATATTCTCTATAGCTTCTTTGGCAGCTAAAACACAAATACAAGATTGTTTATGCACACGTAAAACATTCTACGTAAGACATAACCTATAACACCTAAATTACATACACACTAAATATGATTATTTGTATAATGGGCTGTGTAATAACACTCTAGGTACAGTACTTACATCAAAGTGATCTTCACAAAAGTAAATTGGTGAAGTAACAGACATTCCATCGCACTTTCGTCTTGCTAGGTCTAATCATTTCTTACATCAATAAAAAAATTATTTGGAGTAGTTACTGATGTATTTCTACATCAAGGTACAACACACCAACGATATCTTTTTCGGTCCATGATGATTAAGAAACACAAAATACTTCATTTATCCAAGCATTGATCACTTTTAATATGGTTAGAAGTTTGTTTACCTTACACATGACGTCACTTGATCTGAATTGACATGAAGTGCTGTTTTCGCGGCAATTTAAAATAAATTATGTTTTTGACGTTTTCAAGTACTCCAGAGGATTTATTTAATTAAAATATTATTTTTTATGGCTATATATATGAATAAAGATTATTTTTAAACACTATTTGAAAAGTTGTCCGGTTCCCTATTCAGTAGATGGCTGAACTAGTTTTGAATCGAAATCGAGAATAATCTCAGTTTCACTCATTTTGGGGGTTACGAGGTCCTGCCTTCCAGCCCTCGAAATGTTGTAATTGCAAAAATTAACACGTTCTAAGCTAAGATAAGACTCGTGATTGTCCATAAGTGACAACACAGGATATTCTTTATCACCTAATCACATTATCTTTTAAAAAAGTTAATAGTGTTGCTGTAATCACTATTGCCGATAAATAAAACTCTTTTTGTTTATATACTGAAAAAGCAGGTTTATTTTTAATATTACATCGTTATCAACAGTTTTAGTGTCTTCTACATTATCAATTACTTCCACTTAATTATCCTGCCAGCGTCGCCACACTTTTATTAATTTTTACTTAACTTTTCAAACCCAGTTTCTTAATAAAGTTATATCCAAATTATATTTATATGTATTAGTAACTATTGGACACGAATTTTTAAGAAAAACAAAGATTTTAATATCTAAACCAGCCGTTCTCAAACCGTGGGGAGTATATTGTAACAAATTAAATGGGATTCATTAATGAGTCACTTGCTTTATCAAGTTAAATAGCAAATAATTTTCCAATTAGCTGAGATTTAACCATCTCCTGAATGACAGATTTATTCATTTGACATAGGAATATTCTCAAGTTGTTTAGCATGGCTTTTACCAAGCAATGTTTCTACAATGTGTTTAGTAGGAGTTAGAGTAAATTGATTTGCTAAAGTGTGTGGTTTTTTACACTTAGCAACTTTGTAAGCCACTTTATATTATGCTAACAAAGCTTTTTCGTTCATTTCGTTTTCTGAAATTTTGTCTGATGTTTCTTAAATGATCTGAGCTTTTCCTCAAAAAATTCACGTGATTTACAGATATATTTCTTTTGCAATTTATCTAGGTGCCTCTTCAATGTATTGGGTTTTAGGCTATCAGCAGCTAATACTTTTAAACAAATAACGCATTGCGGTTTTTCTGCTTCATTAATTTCAATGCTTGTAAAGCCAAATTTAGAAAAGCTTGATCATATTTTCGGGTTTTAAACTTATATCTTTGGAAATCAGTTGAAGTAGAAGTTTCTTCCTCATTTAATTTGGTTCAAATGATCCATATTTACAGCGTAGGCAACCTTCAGCTTTGGAGCACTAAACTTGAAAGTTCTTGTTTAACTTTAGCTAATTGCAATGCAACTACTGTCTTAAAATAAAACGCTATACCTGTAAACGCACTTCTCTATTCATAGCTGCGCATCTTGCTTTGAGACAATTCAATGACGTTTAACATTTTTCGCAATATATTATCGTCCACCGCGCCAAGCACACATGACTATACTTGGTGTATATACAGTGTCTAATTTTAATTTCCCGGTTTAACTATTTAAGTCTTGCAAAATTGTTTGAAATAAAACGGGAAAGCGGTAATTATGTAAGTTTAAGAACCGCTGCTCCAAACCAGGAATTAATAACAAGTTATTAAATGTGACCCTTATTAACCTCTTTTGAAATCAGGAAGAAAAAAATTTTGATTTTCTTCCTTACTTGTAGTCACATCCACATAAAAAGGTTTATATTAGTTAAATGTACACATATTGAGATATATTTCTAACTGGTGTTTCTGAGAATTTTAGCCAAGCACTTATTTAGTCGGGTTCTGCTTTGGACCGGGTTTTGGAATCATAACAAAAGGATTGTTATTTATCTTTTTTTTTTGGGATTATAAAGTTAGAATATTATAATTCGATATTCGATACTATTTACGCACTACAGCAATCTCTCAATCCTTTGAAAGAGATCCATCTGCTTGGATGACAACAAGAAATATAGAATTAAAAGCATTGTGAAATGTTAAAAAACAATAGTTCTTAATAATTCGTCAAAAGCCACATCATACTGGTTTTATATTTTAGAATAGAATTGTAGACTTTTTTCGGTGACTACTTGTATATATACTTTCATTGGTTTCCGTAAGGATTAGTTTTTCCAATCTCGTCAACTTTCATATACGACACAATAGTATACTAAAATCGTGTGCATTTTTATTTTATTTTTCCTTGTGCGCATTTATAGGCAAAAAAGCGGTTGTTCCGTGCGGTATTGTCTTTGTATAGTTTTTACCACGTGCGAATATTTCTTATTCGCAGTGCTAGTTTCTGTGTGCTATTTTCTGTGCACTTATTTCAGGAGTGTTTTTTTCAGTCACAAAGTAAAACCTTGCTATTTAAATATTTCTATATTTTTACTTCATATTCATAGATTTTAAACGCAACTTTTGTTTTAACTATAAACAAAAACTCAAATACTCCAGGAAATAATATATTTATTCTATCTCTTTTTAGATTAGTATTTTTAAAATAAAAGTCAGTTTGGAATAAGGTCAATGTTTTTTGTAAGCTGTTTAAATTTTGCTTACTTTATATTTTTGTACACCACTGTCGAAAAAGTGCTTTCTCTTATATATCATAATAAAGTGAATACCTAATACAATAGGAATTTCTGAAGTATAACTGGAATTTCTGAATTCCTGACATATGGAGAAAAAAAATCCAGAAACAAAAAGAAATTCAAAAAGGTTTATCCCTTGAATTATTATCTAGACCTTAAGATTAAACGGGTCAAATTCGAGGATTGGAATTTTTTTGTTTTAAATATAATACCAGCTCCGTCAATGATACTTTTGTGTACTTTGCAACTACTTTACTTTTATTAAAAGTTATTTGACGTACGTAGCTTTCTTAAGGGCAAAACAAATGAACCGATTTAAATCATTTTTTGTCACCAATTTTCACGCTTTATATATAAAAATAAATAGGCAAAAAATTATTGAAAGCGACATCTATTTAAATATTAAATCTTTCATTTGTTAATTTGTTCTCTGTTTACAAGCCTTTTGAAATTGAGGTGTTAGTGTATTTTGTTACAATAAAAGAACACAATATCGTGCGATGATAAAAAAATCTTTTTTTTGAAGTTTGATCAGCAACAGGCATTCATAAAAAAATGGTGAAAGTTTTAAAGGAATCTACTCGTTCATTTTCAATTGTACATCGATGTGTTTTAGAGTCGTACAGGTGTCGAAGATAATTCACTTAGTGGACGTCCAGTGTCCAGTAGGTACAATATCACCAAAAATCCTTGAGCAAGTCTATGATAATATTTTAAAACGATCTAATCGAGAAAACGCGGATACCATAGGCATCGCAGATTATTGAGTACTTTATATTTTACACTAAAATAACATATGAAAAGCTGTTTGGAAAGTCAGAGCCCCATCCGTTAACAATTGAACAAAAACTGAAACGAAAACAAATGTCTCAACATAATTTGAAGCATTTTAAGCAAAATAAAACCGATTCTATGCACGTTTTATGACTATGTATAAGACTTAAATGTACTATCGTAAAACTAAACTGAAACAAGAATGTTTACAGTGGACTAAAGCTGGTTCTTCAGCTACAAAACAGGTGATGAAAAAGGAGTTTTGTTAGTTATCTTGAAACAGGTAAAATACTTAACTCTAAATATTATTGCAACCTTTGGACCAATTCGATGAAAAATTCGAAAAAAAAAACTGGTTTACCGAAGAGAATCACCATTTTTAGAAAGTTTTTATATTTTCGCCGTGTTCTTTGTCTCTATGTCATTCCGTGAAATTTTGTAAGCGAATTTAAACCTATTTTCCGACCACCTACAGCCCTGAAATTTTCAGGATAGGTAAGAACTGGATGACAATGCATGTTTCTAGTGTGTTTAGGCAGATTTTGAAATTTAAACTGAATTTTTATTAAATTAATTTAAGTTGTGTATAGATATTATCATTTTGAAAATTTTCATATAAGTTGATGGTGGCACAGTTGGATAAGCGGCAGTTCTGTCAGTTGTGACAGTTCTGTTGTGTTATCATAATGGGATCGATTACGCGAAAAAGTAGATTTTTTTTTGTTTTTTTTTTGTTTTGTTTTTACATGTGAAAACAGTAATTATTATTTTAACTGTTAAAAAAATAAACTATTTTATGAAGTTTTTTTAGGCTGTACTGTGGACTATGCAGTAGTCTATCTCAGTAAATCACTATTTGCCAAAAACAGGTTTATGTTGCACTTAGTAGAGTGCGTTCTCTTCATGGTGTTCGAATTTTATATTTAGACATCACAAAACTTACAGGGAAGGCACCCTGTAATAAAGAAGCAATGAAAGAAATAGACCTATGCGAAATCTTTCTCAAGATGAAGAGTAATTTAATTAATGATGTAGTTTCTGTTTCATTTCATGCTATTTAACGTATACTTGTTTATTCTTCTTCTTAGTATTTCTTTATGCCAAGTTTTCCTTAAAATGTCCCTCTGTCCGTCCTTCCCACGGGTCTTTAAGAGTATGAAGCGTCATACATGTAGTTTACACTTCACTTAGCTTTTCAAACTCATATTGCCATGCCTCACATTCTCGTGGTAGGCCAGAAATTCAAAAAAAAAAAAAATTTTGGAAACCAAGTAGGCAATTGGCATAAAATTTTATAAAATTTAGTTTAAAAATTTTTTTTCGTGTTGATATGAGTTTTAAATCGATTACAACATTCCTACATAATATACAAATTTAAGTAACTAAATAATTTATATAATAGTAATATGACGTATAGGTAAGTCAGTAAAAAAAATTTCTACTAATAAAAAGTTTTTTTTATAAATTGTAATTAACATCAAGAAAATGCACGTGGCTAACGAGCCAAAAACATGCATGTCTGCGGTTACCATTCCTACTCGTGACCCTATGATCCTTTTTGCGGACATGCCCAATAATTTGCATTTTTGTTTGTCATAAGTACCCATACTTGGCACCCCTTTTATATATATATATATATATATATATATATATATATATATATATATATATATATATATATATATATATATATGTATATACAAAGGGGGATAACGGGCATGTAACGCAACAAAGAATTATGGTTACAAGTAGGAATGGTAACCGCAGACATGCATGTTTCTGGCACATTAGCCGTCATCAGTGCGGCATAACCAAGTAGGGTATTGCACTTGGCTAGCAAAAGTGTTGGGTACTTGGGAGCAAAGGATGTTGGGGAAACATGTGTAAAGAAACACAAAAACACAAAAACCCATTGACACAGCTGGCCGAAAGCACAAAATGGCGATAGGACTCCTGTGTGAGCGTTCGTTGTTTTTGTATTTTTGTGATTCTTTACACATGTTTCCCCAACATCCTTTGCTCCCAAGTACCCAACACTTTTGCTAGCCAAGTGCAATACCCTACTTGGTTATGCCGCACTGATGACGGCTAATGAGCCAGAAACATGCATGTCTGCAGTTACCATTCCTGCTTGTAACCATGATCCTTTGTTGCGTTACATGCCCGTTATCCCCCTTTGTTTATTATAATACGCGTTTTCTTGGCACCTTGTTTATTTCATCTCCTGGGCTTAGAACGACTCAATCACAGTGAGTCTGTTTCGCCAACGCGGCGACGCTGGTTGCTAGCCGAAAACCCATTGGCACAGCTGGCCGAAAGCACAAAATGGCGATAGGACTCCTGTGTGAGCGTTCGTTGTTTTTGTGTTTTTGTGATTCTTTACACATGTTTCCCCAACATCCTTTGCTCCCAAGTACCCAACACTTTTGCTAGCCAAGTGCAATACCCTACTTGGTTATGCCGCACTGATGACGGCTAATGAGCCAGAAACATGCATGTATGCGGTTACCATTCCTACTTGTAACCATAATCCTTTGTTGCGTTACATGCCCATTATCCCCCGTTATCCCCCTGTGCTGCTGCTTTTATACGTATCGGCGGCGGCGCAGATTATATCGCTGTTCTGTAATTGGTGGGGGGTGCGGTTCAGGTGTTGACGTTTCCTCCACCAGAGGACAGGACCACGCAGCTCATTCCAAGTTTAGCAGCCGCAAAGGAAGCATCACTTGAAAATGCCAGCTGAGATGTTGGCGAAACGTCGTGAAGACACAAACAACCAACGGATTGAAACCCGGAACACGACTACTGTTTATTTTACCATCCGTGAAACACTACATCATAACATAGTACACCTCTACGGGGAGGAGACCTTCAGAACAACAAAACGCTTCGAAACACTAAGGTCCAAAATCACAACTTTATGTTGCGACATATCATTTCTAATAAGATGCCGCGACAACAACGTTCTGCCTACGTGTACCAAATTGACTTACTACCTAAGAACAAAAAGAGCAGAAAATATCATAAGAAACACGAGCAAGTCTCTTCTAAGAGAACAAATTCGAGAAAAACGGCGACAACTTGCCCAAACAGAAAAAGCAGCCTACGATCTACATCTGCAACTGAGTAAAGAAATTCACCCGTTACTCTGGCAAAAAGTAGATAAGTTATCAACCTGGAGGACAGAAACAGACTTCAAGAACAGAACCGACAGACAGAAAAATAAATTTGCCCGACTTCAGAAGAAAACCGAACCAAAATTAGAGCCACTCGATATCAATAAAGTGGTTAAAAACCTCTCTGACTACCAACTCTCAGAGGAAGAGAAACACATCCTCAGCAAGGGTTTTAACTTTGCAGTGACACCGAAGACGATCCCAATAGAGGACATAATCGCGAACATCGAAGCAGCATTAGACCAAAAGCCGGACGATGAGGCCGAAATAATACGTCAAGACGTAGCACGTATTCTCAGGACCAGTAAACCACCAAAACCGAACATAAAACCGTCCGAAATGAGAGCCCTCAACAATCTAAAGGCAAACAAAGACATCACTATATTGAAAGCGGACAAGGGAGATGTCACAGTGGTGATGAATACGGAAGAATATAGAACGAAAATGGCGGACATACTCCAAGACGACACATACAAAAAAGTTGCAAGAGACCCAACAACATACCTAGAGAAGACAACAAAAGATAAAATCAAAGCCGCCAACCTTGGGGCAGAAATCGAAGCTCGCATAATTCCTCGGGAAAAAGCTAGCAGATGCCCTAAACTATACGGGTTGCCAAAAATTCACAAGGAAGGAGTGCCATTAAGACCAATCGTTAGCGCTATAGACTCACCAACTCAACAACTCGAAAAATATCTTGCAGAGATAATGCAGCCAACCAGCGAAGAAGCAGATTCCTACGTCAAGAACTCAGAACACCTGACAAATATAATTAAAAACCTAAAACTACACAAAGATGACCTCCTAGCCAGCCTAGATATCAAGTCACTTTACCCAAGCGTACCAATTGACGAGGCCCTAGACCAAATAGCTATAAATGAAGATTTCCCAAGACACATCATCGAACTTGCAAGACACTGTCTGAAGAATACGTACTTCTCTTATGAGAACAACTTGTATAGACAAACAGAAGGCGCCCCCATGGGACCCTCACTACCACCAGTAATCGCCAACCTCTACATGAAGTACTTCGAAACCAATGCACTAAGTAAAGCTAAAATGAAGCCAACCTTTTGGAAACGCTACGTGGACGACATCTTTATCATATGGCCTCATGGAAGACCCAATCTGGACAATTTCCTTGATGAACTAAACAACATCCACCACCGAATACAGTTCACGTTAGAAGTTGAAGAGAATGGCCAATTGCCTTTTCTGGACCTACTTATTACAAGAAACAATGACTTTACAATTGATTACACAGTATACAGAAAACCTACACACACTAATAGATATCTGAATGCTAGATCTCATCATCACCCTTCCCAATTGCAATCGGTAACCAGTACACTGATATCCAGATCTATACGCCTAACAAAAACAACGAACCGACAAGAAGAACTCCAAAACATCACAACCGCCCTAAGACAAAACGGATACCATGAACACACAATCAAAAAAGCACAAAAACAAGCCACGAGACCAACAACAAATAAGAAAGAATATGATATGTCCAAACCAAAAACTAAACTGCCATATATAAAAGGTGTAACAGACGTGATTGGAAGGATCCTAAAAAGGCATGACATTTCCACAATCTACAAGCCGCAGACTACCTTACACAAAATAATAGGCAATCCAAAAGACAAAATACCTTTAGAAAACCAAGGCGTATACAGCATCCCGTGCAGTAACTGCGACAAAGAATACATCGGACAAACAAATAGAAGAATCTCAGCCAGAGTACAGGAACACCAGAACAACATCAGAAATAAGCAAACGACATCAGCCCTTTTTCAACACCACCAGGAAACGGGCCACACAATAAACTTCCCAGAAACAAAACAGATTGCACCTATCAAACACTACAGAACCCGCATAGTCAGAGAAGCCCTTGAAATAGAGAGAACCAACAGCCTCAACAAAAGAGACGATGCACAAAACATCTCCAACAGTTGGAAAAGTCTCCTCAAAAGACAATCTAATCCAATTACCCGAGAAGAACAAAAATCCTTGGAGAATACACAGACACGGGCAGAACCAATAAGAAACACACACGCAACAAGGACAGCCGTACCCATCCAGGCCCAAATGCAGTCAGGAAACAATCGGCGCGACCAACGACCTCTGGTGGAGGTAACGTCAACACCTGAACCGCACCCCCCACCAATTACAGAACAGCGATATAATCTGCGCCGCCGCCGACACGTATAAAAGCAGCAGCACAGGACCACGCAGCTCATTCCAAGTTTAGCAGCCGCAAAGGAAGCATCACTTGAAAATGCCAGCTGAGATGTTGGCGAAACGTCGTGAAGACACAAACAACCAACGGATTGAAACCCGGAACACCACTACTGTTTATATATATATATATATATATATATATATATATATATATATATATATATATATATATATATATATATATATATACAAAAGGGGAAAGTTATTGGGCATGTACGCAAAAAGGATCAATAAGGCCACGAGTAGGAATGGTTACCGCAGACATGCATGTTTCTGGCTCATTAGCCGTCATCAGTGCGGAATAACCAAGTAGGGTATTGCACTTGGCTAGCAAAAGTGTTGGGTACTTGGGAGCAAAGGATGTTGGGGAAACATGTGTAAAAAAAAACATAAAAACACAAAAACAACGAAAGATCACACAGGAGTCCTATCGCCATTTTGTGCTTTCGGCCAGCTGTGCCAATGGGTTTTCGGCTAGCAACCAGCGTCGCAACGTTGGCGAAACGGACTCATTGTGTTTGAGTCGTTCTAAGCCCAGGATATGAAATAAACAAAGTGCCAAGAAAACGCGTATTAATATAAACAAAAGGGGAAAATTATTGGGCATTTACGCAAAAAGGATCAATAAGGCCACGAGTAGGAATGGTAACCGCAGACATGCATGTTTCTGGCTCATTAGCCGTCATCAGTGCGGCATAACCAAGTAGGGTATTGCACTTGGCTAGCAAATGTGTTGGGTACTTGGGAGCAAAGGATGTTGGGGAAATGAGCTAATGAGCCAGAAACATATGCATGTCTGCGGTTACCATTCCTACTCGTGGCCTTATTGATCCTTTTTGCGTACATGCCCAATAATTTTCCCCTTTTGTTTATATTAATACGCGTTTTCTTGGCACTTTGTTTATTTCATATCCTGGGCTTACAACGACTCAAACACAATGAGTCCGTTTCGCCAACGTTGCGACGCTGGTTGCTAGCCGAAAACCCGTTGGCACAGCTGGCCGAAAGCACAAAATGGCGATAGGACTCCTGTGTGAGCTTTCGTTGTTTTTGTGTTTTTATGTTTTCTTTTTACACATGTTTCCCCAACATCCTTTGCTCCCAAGTACCCAACACTTTTGCTAGCCAAGTGCAATACCCTACTTGGTTATGCCGCACTGATGACGGCTAATGAGCCAGAAACATGCATGTCTGCGGTTACCATTCCTACTCTTGGCCTTATTGATCCTTTTTGCGTACATGCCCAATAATTTTCCCCTTTTGTTTATATTAATACGCGTTTTCTTGGCACTTTGTTTATATATATATATATTTATATACATCCCGCTATACTTAGGTCTTCCTATCATTGGCAATTTACATTACTTGGGTCTTCCATGTCAATAGGTCTTCCGTATACGGAAGACTTAATTCTTATCGTGTAAAAGGCATCATTCTATCCATTTCTACCTGTAGAAAAATTTTGGGAAGGACGACTTAATACGGTTTTTTTGAAAATTTTGTATATTTTAGTTCACCTCTTTCCTGCATGCGCGTTGGCGCTGCTGTTGCGTGTATATCCGAGCAAGTATATTTTTAACTATGCTATCGCTTCTTGCTCTTCCAGCGTATATGTTCTTTTCATTTTTCAGCTTTTTGGTCTTCCACAAAACGTGCAACGCTGGTTAGCTATTGCTTACTACATGGTCGTGTTTGAACGGTCTGAGAATAACAATTTTAAGTTCATGGTGTCTCACCACTGTTCATTTGCAGAATTCGCTGTGCGCGCTGAGAAGTATAAATATCGGTTTTACCAATTCGAGAGACACATAAGACATAATGCACAATTGTTTAGTATTTTTTTTTTTTTGGTCTATTATTCATCCAAAATTACAGAAAAATCAAAGCCTACCCTTGTATTGTACATTAAAATAAAATGTAAAAATTATATTAATCGTTTTAGAAAACGACGAAATAATTTTTAACCAAAATCCCTTTGGTCAAGAAGTACGATCTGATTAAGCTGGGTGTTAAACCATAACATAAGATAAAAAAAAAATTTAAATTTCACAATTTGTATAGCTCGGCCAATTTAATTTTTTCAATTCTACTAAACTTTAGAAACTAAAAGTAAAATCTCTACTATAACTATAAATGCAGAAAAGAATTCCTGTAAAACAAAAGGTATAAGGTATATACCTACACTGTTACCATGTGATTTTTCGAATATCACGAAAATATATGGTTTTTATAAGATAAGTTGAGTTATTCTACATCAAGCAATAATTTGTCTTCAGTAATAAGCAGATAAGTAGACTTGTCTTGTTGTTCACAGCCGCGGTGTTCTAATCATATTTTAATAACATAGACATATTTCATGGTGCACTGAGAAATACCTCATAGCTGCAAAAACGTCTTTAGTTATTATTTGTTTGTTCACGTACGAGATGTTTCATTTTTATGTTATATTACGTATTGTTTGTGTATAGTTTTATCTTTGGTGAATAAAATTGTGAACTAGTGTTAAGAAACTGTTTTTATTATAAGGGTTTTTATGATGAATAATAAACGCACATCATTCATTCTCAACTTGTGTAAAAATCAAGAAAGTGGCTCAAGTAAGTAACGCAATACATTTTATTTTATTTATCGATCATTGAATACGTTTTTCGGAGAATTATTTTAAATATGAATTCAACGTATTTGGATGTAAATTAAGAGTGCATGAATATACAGTGAGTCCAGGATAGATTTAGATTACCAAAAATGAGTTAATTCGATCTTCTACTCTACAAGCAAATTTGGTAAAATTACCACTGATAAAGTATCTTCATTTTTTAAAATATAAAAAAATGATATTACAAGAAGTAGTTTAAAATGCAACTTTATACCCGTGTACCAACTTTCACATAAGGAAGAATATACAGTGCGGACGTAAATGGTTCCCCCCTATTAACTTTTATTACCTTATTAAATTTTTTGCAGATCTGGATGTGCATGAAGCCCAAGGCAAAAATAGCCAAGGCACGTCGCAGACTAACTCAGATGTACGGGATAATATACCCGATTTAAGAACAAAAGAATGGGTTGGAACCGAAGATTTTTTTAAATTTGGCTACGAAAGGGTAGATTCTCTTCCAAACCAAGATTTAAGCATTAAAGTTTCAACTCCCAATACAAGTTTAAATCGAATTGATTCAATTTATCCAGAAGTCGTTGAAGAGTTGGAACCAAAAAAAAATAATCCAAACTATGCCAAATATATCAGATAATGCATTTGCTTTGGAAAAAGATATAAATTATCCAGCTAATAAGAATACCATTTTATTCGAACAAAACGCACAAACAGATGGTTATTTTCCCATTGAATTTGAAAAAAGCCAAGAAGCTGCAGAAAAAAGCGTGGTTGAACTTGAAACTGACCAACCCGATCAAGAAGAAACGGATAACCAAGAAATAGAAAAAGTAGATGTTTCCACCGATGATAGTGTAAAAGATCCCGATTATGACTCTGGCGATGAAGAAATAGAAATTTCAAGCGATGACGAATTTACAAAATGTTCTAAAAAAAGATTAAAGAAAAGCAGAAGTAACGACAAGAAAATGAGAAGTAGCGACAACAAAAGTGGAAGTAGCGACAAAAAAAGCAGAAGTAGCGGCAACAAAAGCAAAAGTAGCAACAACAAAACATCAACGAAGATAAAAAATTTGAACAAGAATGGCCGGACAAGAAAAGAGAGAAAGGTTGCTAAACAATTAAGGAATACTGGGAGTGAATATTTAAATGAAAAGGGAAATACTGTAAAAGCAAGAGCTATGAAAAACCACTTACAGATTGCCGAATGAAATGTACAAATACATTTCCAGATGATGTAAGACTGGCACTCTTTAAAGAATACTGGAAATTAGGGAATCATGATAAAAGAGCCAATTTTCTATCTTCGTTGATTTGCATCATGGATAAAAAAACAACACGCGTGCTACTTGAGTCAGACAAAGTTCGAAAATTCTCTTGCAAGTATGAACTCGTTGTAAAAGGTGAACGAACGTCAATATGTAAAAAATGTTTAATTGCCACATTTGGAGAAACAAATGCTTTTATAAATCAAATAATACAAAACAGGCAATTCTCCGTATCCAGCATAATACAAAACGACCAAAGAGGTCGAAGTGAGCCAAAAAATAAGTGGTCCCAGGAAAGTCTAAACGATGTTGTCGAACATATTTGCAGCTTTCCTGCATATGAAAGTCACTATTGCAGACAAACTACGTCAAAAAAATATTTGCAATCAGATTTAACCATATCAAAAATGTATGCCCTTTACAAAGAAAATAGGGAAAATTGTGTATCAATGACTATCTATGCAAGAAAGTTTGGTGAACCAGGCTTGGCATTCAAAAAGCCCCAAAAAGACACTTGCTCTAAGTGTGATACACTTAAAATACAAATTACTTATGCGAATGCGGAAGAAAAAGAAATACTCATTTCCGAGCAAGCAAATCACCACTCTGCAGCAGATGAAGCTTATAAAGCAAAAGGCAATGATAAAAATATTGCAAAGGCAGATCCATCAATAGCTGTGTTTGCTTTTGATTTGCAGCAGTGTCTGCCCACTCCGTACCTTAAATCTTCAATTTCGTTCTACAAAAGGCAGTTGTGGACTTACAATCTGACAGTTCATAACTTAGCTACAAATGAAGCCGCTTGCTACATATGGAACGAATCTGTTTCTGGTAGAGGCGGAAATCAGATTGCTTCTTGTTTATATAGGCATATTATTGATTTACCACCTAATATAAAAAAAGTCTGCTTTTATTCAGATACTTGCGGAGGTCAGAATAAAAACAGTCACGTGGCAACTATGTTTATGACGGTATTAAACGAGAAAAAAATACCCTTGACTGCATTGACCATAAGTTCCTGGTTAGTGGTCATACACATATGGAATGCGATGTGGACCACGCTACAATTGAGAAAGCAAAGAAAAAAACTACAATGAAAATAAATCATCCTTATGACTGGGTTCGGCTAATAAGAAGTTGAAAAAAAATAAATCCCTTTAAAGTAAAGATAATGGAATGTGACGATTTTTTAGATTTCGCAGCATTATTAAAAACTTACTTGGTCCAAAAAAACTTACTGAAAATGGCGAAAAGTTTTTGTGGAAAGATTTACAGTGGGCACGTTATTGCTAAGACAATATTGGAATAATGTATTTTAAATCATCTCTCAATAATGAAGATAGTTTTAAGGCGGTCAACTTTCGCTGTCGAGGAAAACAAGCTGCAGTACTCAGGCTGCCAAAACTACATAATTAATTAATAAATAAAGATAATAATAATTAATAAAGATAAAAAAAAGAACCTAGTGGAACTCTTGCCACTTATTGATATGGAGTTTAGACCTTTTTACGAAGGTTTATTGGTATATGATGTTCCCGACATAGATCCAGATTTGATGGAGATAGATCCAGATGAATAATAATTATCTGATAATAGTAGCAGTTTGTACTAATAAAAAAAAACGTTTTTTTGTAGTTTATATTACTTCTTCCTTTATTAAAAAATCATACTAGTGAATGTTAAGTAAATAAATCAAAGTAAAAACTAACAATATTAATTAAATAAGTCGGTGCCTAACATTTATTTCAAAACACACAGTTGAGATATCTCGACTTATTCTAAAATGTAAATTAAACTATACTTGTGAATATCCGGATAAGTCACTCAACATACACTTGAGATCATTTATTGCAAATGACAATATCCTACTTTATACATTACATACATGTCATGTAAAAACACAAATTACATATCTATAATTTTTTTTTGCTGATTTACCCTAATTTAATTAATATTATTTTGGCTCTCCTGAAATTTTTTATAAAGTCGACTTATGTGCTTATTCACGGGGGCCAGAGATTTATATATACATAAAGACCATAAAGTTAAAGAATTTTTTTTTTAAATCTACATATAAATTAAATAAATATAACAAATTGACATATAAAATATTTAAAAATACTTAAATAAAATGGATACAAGACAAAATAGAAGAAATAGAAGGAGAGAAGATGGAATACAAGAATACAGTGAAAATAGGCATGAAACGAAAAGTAATGATGGTATAGGACAAGATGTAGATGAAACAATAGAAAATATTGGTATAAGGGAAAATGATGGTTCTTCGGAAGGAGGAGAAAACACAACTATTCAGGTTGTAAAAGTAGATGTGATAGGAGATGCGACTAGTTCAAAACCACGTCAAGAAACAGAGAATGTTTAAATTTTTGGAAAAAATGGAAAATAAAATGGATGAAAATAGTAGAAAAATGGAAAAGAAAATGGATGAAAAATAAGATGAAACTAATAGAAAAATTGATGAAAATAGTAGAAAAATGGAAAATAAAATGGATGAAAAATTAGATGAAAATAATAGAAAAATGGATGAAAATAGTAGAAAACAAGAAAATTATAGAAAAGGAGATAAGGATGAGTTAAAGATTTTAAAAGAAATTATAGAAGGCATAAACTTAGATATTAATAATATTAAAAATGAAATATAAAATATTTTTAAAGAAATGACCAAAAATAAAGATGAATTGGAAGAAGAAATAAAAACAGAAGATATAAAAACAATGAATGACAAATTAATAATTTATAATGACCATGAAACCCAATCTCCTGAGATAAAAGTTATGGGGGATTATAAACAGTTTAAACCTGAAAATGAAGACACACCTCTATTAAAAGAAATGTATGACAGAAATATAAATAAAAATAAACCTATGTGTCGATATAAAGGAAAAATTATTTGTCAATACATTATACAGGAAGGAAAAAGTAAAAATAAAGAATATGAGACATATAAAAACAAAATGAAACAAGAATATGAAATTAAAATTAAATAATGAATATGAGGATAAGAGGAATGAAAAAGATAAATATTATAAAAGTGAAGAAATAAAATATGAAAATAAAATATATGAAGTTGATGAAAATAAATATAAAAATGAATTATATTATTATATTAATAAAATTAAATATAAAAACTGAATCTAAGTATGACAATGAGAATAAAAGAAAGTTTAAGAATAAAACATACGAAGATTAGGTATGATATAAATTGTTTTAAAATATGTAATAAGATTAAAACAAGATTAAAGAAGATTTGGAAAGATATAATGTATAATTATAAAAAAAAAGTTAATTAAAAGAAAATAGGATTAATATAAAATTAAGATTAAAATTAAAACTAATTAGGAAAATAAATAATGGGAAAATATCAGAAAAAGGGGGACGAAATTAATAAAATAAAATAAATAAAAGTTATAAAATTAAATAAAAAAATATAGGAATAATGAATGTTAGATATAGATAAATAAAAATTGAATTGGAAGTAAATTTTAAAAAAATAAAATGTGTCTTAAAAGAAAATTTTATTTTTTAAATTTAGGGGGATTTGTTATGGTATGAACTAGTTGGTCTTTATGTATAGTGTAAATATGTTTAAGACTAACGAAATATAAAAATTTGATAATGTCAATCTATGGAAGTTATCAAGTAATGATAAAAAACAATTGAAAAAAAAGGTATAAAGGGGTTGCTACGTTGTTAAGGCGATGGTTGATTGAGAAAAGTCAAAGAAATTTTACGGATGTCACATGAATTGTAATTAAAAAAAAAATATAAAATTGAATATAATGGAATAATGTAAAAAGTATGGTAAATATAGTTAAATAGAAATAGAATATGGAGTAGAATGTGGAAACGGGATATTTTAAAAGTTTTAAAAGTTATTTAAAAGTTATAACCAATTTTCTGTCAAAATCATAACAAGTTCAACGACCTGAATAATTGAATAGTGGAATACATTGTATTTTATATCATTGTCGAAAATTACTATTTCCATACTCCTATTTTTATTAAACATTTCCCATATCTAAAGTTAATAGTTTTTGAGATATTCAGCAAAGAAGTAATTAGGTATGAAATAGTTTACCAGATGTTGGATGTTTACAAAAATTTATAGTCATGGGGAAATAAGTAACAACGCGCAAAAATAACACTATTTTCACCAAAATTGATTAGGTCTCAATAACATCACATCTGATACACTATTGCATACGTAATTGATAGTTTACATAGGAAAATTAAAATATCTCAAAGAACTGATAACTTTGGGTATGGGAAGTATGGTAATAGTACTTTTCGAAAATAATATAAAATACAGGGTGAGGTGATTCATTTAAAATTTCTGAGAAAATAATGTACTCGAGCTTTGACTCACCATGTATTTGATTCAATGAATATTTGCAAAATCATTTATGTCTGTAAATTTTAGTAATCATAAAAATTGAAAAATAATAAAAAATCAGAACTTCCGCCACTGAAGAAATTTTCAACTGATTTGGTTTTTGTCGCCGTATTTATTAATAAATATTGAGTAATTGTTTAAATTTAACAATCAATCAATACCTAACTTAAATATGATATGATGAAGACGGAACTTATTCAGATAAATCTGGAAGAGTTATGATTTTCATATTAAAATTAGAAGCACGAGGCTTCCGTATATCTAAATATTGATTGTAATATATGGAAGATGTAGGTACTACAAATGTAATGAAATGTGGCATCACTGTACGGAAGACCTATGTACTGAAAATTTGATATTCTCAATATACTCGGAAGACGTAAAAATAGCATTTCAGTCGGAAGATTGAATGCTATAAAAATGGTTAAAAAGAAAATATTTTCCATTATTTTTTTATCAAATACTATACTAGAATGGGCAAAATGCGATATACTTCAGTGAGAATATATATATTCCTGCTCCTTCTGGTGGATGAGGTAAATACCGTCTTTGGCTGGAAGACTCAAGTATAGAGAGATGTATATATATATATATATATATATATATATATATATATATATATATATATATATATATATATATATAATGATATATCTTGACTGATCAAATATTATAAACAATTTGTAGTTTATTGGGGATTGCAGTCACTTATTAAGGAAAACTCTTATATAATATCCAAGCTTTCGAAATTTATTAATTTCTTTTTCAAGGAATCTACAAATAAACAAAATGGAATATAATGGAAAACAGAAAAATATAAATGTATATTATTAAACTTACTACGTTGAGATTAATATAAAACAGAAAACTAGCAAAATATAAGAAAGATTATTCATACATGAATTCTTCTTGACAATCTTATAATTTAAAATTTTTTTATTGACATTAAATATTATTTCCAGTGTAGGACAAATAAATTTAGATACAGGAAGAAATAAATAAATATATATATATATATATATATATATATATATATATATATATATATATATATATATATATATATATATATATATATATGTAATAAATAAAATGAAAGTAAAATAGAAAAATGAAAATTAGTGTTTATCTATATAATTGATTTTTTAATTTATTATCGAAAGTTAGGATGTAATTATAAATGCTACTAAGAGTACTAATTTCAGATTTTTTTGTTTAAATTATCTTTACAGTTCGTGATATAAACCATTTCTAAGAATAGTCTTTTAGTTGAGTTAGACTCTGATATTATTATTTTAGTATTTTCAAAATCCATTTGATGTTTTTCATTAATTACATGTTCAGCTAATCCGCAAGAGGCTTTTTTTAATTTAATATCACTACGGTGGGATGTTAATCTACCTGATAATGTTCTTTTAGTTTGTCCTATATTATATGATTTGTTACAATCTTTACAAGGGATGTTATAAACAATTTTAGAATTTTCTAATAAAGTTAAAGGTTCTTTAATTTTTGAAAATAGAGAGGAAACAGTTTTAATATTTTTAGTGGCAATTTTGATGTTTGGTATTTCTTTAATAATTTTTATAAGTTTTGGAGTTAAATTGGGTATAAATGGTAATGAAGCATATGAGAATTGAATGTCCTGATAATTTAAGTCGTTTGTAAAATTATTTGTTTGATCAGATACCTACACTGGAAATAATATTTAATGTCAATAAAAAAATTTTAAATTATAAGATTGTCAAGAAGAATTCATGTATGAATAATCTTTCTTATATTTTGCTAGTTTTCTATTTTATATTAATCTCAACGTAGTAAGTTTAATAATATACATTTATATTTTTTTGTTTTCCATTATATTCCATTTTGTTTATTTGTAGATTCCTTGAAAAAGAAATTAATAAATTTCGAAAGCTTGGATATTATATAAGAGTTTTCCTTAATAAGTGACTGCAATCCCCAATAAATTACAAATTGTTTATATATATATATATATATATATATATATATATATATATATATATATATATATATATATATATATATATATATAAAAGGAGGATAACGGGCAATGTACGCAACAAGGATCATAGGTTACAAGTAGGAATGGTAACCGCAGACATGCATGTTTCTGGCTCATTAGCCGTCATCAGTGCGGCATAACCAAGAAAAGTATTGCACTTGGCTAGCAAAAGTGTTGGGTACTTGGGAGCAAATGATGTTGGGGAAACATATGTCAAGAAACACAAAAAACACAAAAACAAGGAACGCTCACACAGGAGTCCTATCGCCATTTTGTGCTTTCGGCCAGCTGTGCCAATGGGTTTTCGGCTAGCAACCAGCGTCGCCACGTTGGCGAAACGGACTCATTGTGTTTGAGTCGTTCTAGCCCAGGACATGAAACAAACAAAGTGCCAAGAAAACGCGCATCAATATAAAAAAAAGGAGGATAACGGGCAATGTACGCAACAAGGATCATAGGTTACAAGTAGGAATGGTAACCGCAGACATGCATGTTTCTGGCTCATTAGCCGTCATCAGTGCGGCATAACCAAGAAAAGTATTGCACTTGGCTAGCAAAAGTGTTGGGTACTTGGGAGCAAATGATGTTGGGGAAACATATGTCAAGAAACACAAAAAACACATATATATATATATATATATACATCCCGCTATACTTAGGTCTATATATATATATATATATATATATATATATAATTATCTAATTTTATTAAGATTCATTCCTTCCTTCAACTTTGACACCATTTAATTTTCTGGACAAATGATTACTCCCTCTTATTTTCAGATTAAACACCCTTCGTCAAATAGTTCACAAACCGCAATCCGTTCGACCGCTTCCCGGGTTAGAGTTCTGGGGGTATTTTGAAACGGTTAACCGTTTACACTCTTTCGTTTGCTCGTTGGGATGTTCAAAAACCGATGCCGAGCTCTGAAAATTTCTCTAGGCCACAATTATATTTATGTTATTTGTTGTCAAGCTTGTCAGTTTGTGACTTGCAGTGACTTCTTTTTCTTCTTCTTCTGTAAGGGCCTCAGCTACCAGGGCTATTCGGCCTTATTTGTATTTTTCATTCTGTTATTATTTATTATGTGTTATTATTAGTATACGTAGTAATTTTTATAATCATTATGAATAACTTTTATGTTTAGTATTTCCTGTAATAAACTATTATGTAGTTGGTAGGAAATAAATAATAAATAAAAAAAAAAAAAAAAAATATTTTAGGTTATCCATTGATTATTGGTTATTGGAGTTGAAGACAATATTGATCGCTAAAAGTATTAAAACTGCATTAAGAATTATGTCCTTATTTATATATGCTTGGCAAGCGAATCTACACTAGATGCGACGAACATGCAATAAGCGGAAAAAAGTATTTAGCAAAGCAAGCACTACAATAATTGTTCTCTATACTACTAGACACTAAGCACTACTTCAGGGGGTGCCCCCTGCACTACGCTGCACTAGAGTTTTGTGTTCGAGTCTGAGAGGTATGACACTATGCTTTTAATGTTGCTGATTGATAAGTGTTTAAATATTAAGTCGTGAACCGAGTGTGGTCCAAGGACGTTACTAGGGAAATTGAGGGAATTAAGGAACTGCATAATTTTAACTTTGTGTATGTTGCAGGAAAAAAGTATGTGATTCAAATCTTGGATCTGCCCACATTCGCATCTATCGTCTGTTGTTACATTTATTTTTTTAAGGTAGGATTTAGTAAGAGCGTGATTTGATCTCATCCTTGATATTAGAGTTATCTCTTTCCTGCTCAGGTTAGCGAAGTCTCTAAACCATGCCCTCTTGAGTGGTTTTGTTATAAATTGACCATATATGATGCCCTTTGAAGAAGACAAGAACTGATAAGCATCAATCCAGCTATCCCAATATTTATTTTTAAAATCATATTTTAAATCTTTATGGTCAGTGTAGGGCAGTATCCCTCTCGGAACCAATCTACCTATTTTCGCTAGGGCGTCCGATTTTTCGTTTCCTTGTATTCCCTGATGCCCTGGGATCCATCCTAGTTTAATATCTTTATTTTTACCTTTGAGATTGTGATACATTTCCTTTATTTTTAGGGAGATTTCACTAGAGGAAGCGGAGTAGGATCTTCCCTGAAGATGTGTGACGGCGCTTTTCAAATCTGTAAGTATTAAGGCATTATTCACGTTAAGTTCGACTATTTTCTCTAAGGCAACAGATATTGCATACATCTCTGCTGAGAAAATGGAAAAGGAATTAGGAAGTTTATCACTCAGTTGTATCAGATTGGGGAAAAAGATGCCAAAGCCGACACCTTGAGAATTTTTGGAACCATCGGTATATATTTTGGTGTAATCTCTAAACTGCATGTTAAGTTTCTCTAGTAAAGTTGCTTTAGAGATACCGTCTTTTTTTAAGTTGAAATTTACCACTTCTATGGGGGTGATTTGTGAAAGTAAAGAGTGGCTATGGCACGGAAAAATTGAAGACGAATGTATGTATGGAAGGTAGGGTGATATATCTTCAAAAATCGAAATGAGTAAATGTGTGTTTTTAGGGCTCCAGCCGGAAGGATCGCAAGCCCAATTGGTAAAAAGTTTAAGGATGCACGCTCCGGTGGCCTCTTTGTATGCCATCGACTTAAGAATAAAGCTCGCCGTTAAGTTTGCTCTACGAACAGAGAGTGGAGGAATCCCCGAGTCAGACAAGAGAATGTGGATAGGCGTGGATTTCAGATAACCAAGAATGCAGCGAATCGCTTAAAACTGAATTCTGTCTAATTTTTTAAGATGAGTCTTCGCACTGTTACCATAGAGAAAGCAAGCATTATTGAAATGAGGAACCACAATAGCTTTATATAAATTAATTAGGGTCTGAGGGTGGCTCCCCCACCATTTACCGCATAGGGATCTTAGTAAATTCACCCCCTTAAGAGCTTTGGTTGCAATGTAATCTATGTGTTGTTTCCAGGTCATCTTTTCGTCCAGTACCGCACCTAGGTATTTGAAATGAGATTTCCATGTCACCTGATGTCCGTTTATTATAATAGGAGATAAAGCGACACATCTCGAACCCCTTTTAAAAATCATAGCTGCACATTTATTGGGAGCTAACTCCAATCCCATTCTTGCTAAATATTTATATAATACACCTAAGAAATTGTTTAGCATCTGGATGGAGTCCCCGGGAGAACCCTGAGAACAAATCAGTACGAGATCATCCGCATACCCGCTCACCTGAATCGATGATGGTACTATATTCTTGATCCCATTGATAGCAATGTTAAAAAGAGTAGGGCTCAGCGGCGATCCCTGGGGGACCCCCTTGCCTGACACCCCTGGGCCCAAAAGTTGCCCTGAAGAAGGATCTTTAATAAATATATTTCTATTGTTAATGAGGGCTATAGTTAGATCACAAATATACTTTGGAAGGCCTAATGAACTCAATGATTGGTATATATTTGGAATGTAAACATTGTCATATGCTCCTTTAATATCTAAAAACACTGCAACGGGGGATATCCCTTTTGCGAGTGAGCAGAAAATTTCGGTACATACAAACGTAAGATTATCAGACACTCCTTTACCCTTTCTAAAGCCGTTCTGAAAATTGTAGAATTTAGAAGAATTCTCTATATGCCAGTCTAACCGGTTTTTAATCAATGTTTCCAGTGCTTTGCTCAAGCAGCTGGAGAGGCTGATGGGTCTCCATCCAGACGTATCTAAAGGATCCCTTGAACTCTTTCGAATGGGGTAAATTAGATGGTTTTTCCATTCCTCGGGAATGCTCTTAGGATTCTTTAAGCATGTGTTAAAGAAATTTAGCAGAAAATTGTGACAACCACTGGGCATGTTGTACAGCATGGAATTCGTTATGGAATCTAGGCCCGGGGAAGAGTTTTTCTTATTGGAGATTGCGAATTTTAGCTCATCATAGGAAAATGGAGGAGAGGAAAAACTAGAAAAGGGATCCGAACCCGGATTACTGTTTAGCGGGATTTGTGCTAAATTATTAAGTATATCTAGAAAAATTTGGTTGTCTAGGGGAGGATTTCTCGGATGATCTTCCTTTTGTACTCCCTTCGAAAATCTCCTTACTGAGTCCCATACCTTTTTTATTGGAGTTTCAGGAGCTATGTTCTCCGTAAATTTATGGAATCCTTCTCTTTTTTTAGATCTTAGAAATCTGCGAGTTAATGCACGAATTTTTTTGAAGTTGATGTAATTGTCAAGGTTTGGGCAACGAGCGTATTGCTTGAAGGCTACCTTTTTGTTCCTTACCATTTCTGAGCAAGACTTGTCCCACCAGGGATGAAATGGCCTGAAAGTATTACCCGGATTCCTGATAGGAATTGCCAGGTTGGCTGCATGACTGACAATATTTATGAATTCTGAGTATGATTTGCATTGTTCAGGATTCGAGTTATTGATTAATTTCCTGAACATTATCCAGTCAGCTCTGTGCGTTAGATATTTGTTATGAAGCCCAGGGTGTGGGGCAATTGTCCCTTGAGAAGGAAGGTACGAGCAGAGTGTAGGTAAGTGGTCGCTTGTTCCACTTTCCTGTAGGACCCGCCAGTGACAATCGATTGCGATTGCGGGAGAGCATATCGTTATGTCAACAGCGCTCTTGTTTTGGTTTGGAGGAGTTATTCTAGTTGGAGAACCGTCATTTAAAAAACAAAAATCATTGTTGGAAATAAAATCATATATAAGGCAGCCATTACTATTGTTGATTCCTGAACCCCATGCAGTGTGTTGACCGTTTAGGTCACCCATGAGCAAAAAAGGTTTATTATTAAATTTCGACATAATGCGGTTAAAAACACCGGCAGGGAACGTTTTCTCAGGAGGTATGTAGCTGTTGATAATATACATATTTTTGACTTCCAGTACCTGCACCTGTACGTTCTGTGGTAATGGAACTTCCAATTTGTGAGATTTGCATGGAATAGAGGTTTTCACAAATATTGCGATGCCACCGAAACCATCTGGACGATCGTCCCGATAACAAGAAAATTGGTTGATTTTGGAACTAATATGAGGTTCTAGAAAAGTCTCATTGAGAAGGATTATATCAGCATTCTCTTCCCTGACCAAGGGAATAAGAGCCTCTCTGTTCGTGCGAAAGCCTCGAATATTCCATTGAATTATGTTATAGAAAAGTTTGTAAGTCTTTGATCTATCGAATTTTACATACAAAAAGGTCCCGAGGATCAGTTCCAAGATAATGCTTGCTTTATCCCATCGATCCACCGCCCGGAAGAGGCGGGGAATGATCGTGATTGGTTGATGAATAATTTGAAGTTGAGGATGGGTTTAATTCAGACGGTAAATTGCTAGTATGGGGGGTCATTTCTACGTCTTCTTCCTGGGAGAAGACTTGGGGCGAAGTTCGAGTGAAGGGCGATGAAGACTGAGTATTTTTAATATAAGTGGAATTGTTAGTTACCGAGCCAAGCCTTGAGGGTCTATCGATAACTGTGATTAATGCATCTTTATGTGTTTGAGATAGCATAGAAATTTCTTTTAGCATGATTTGATTTTTTGGTTTTTGAATTGCTGTATCCCTTTTGCGTTTGGGAGCAGATTGAGATCGGTTTCCTTGGGAGGTAATCTCTTGAAATATTTTGTTGTTTAGAAGCTAAAGAAGGGAATGACTGAGCATTTGACTGAAAAGCTAAATTTTTAGGGGGATTTCTGAGTGGAGGAAACAAGAGGGAAGCATCATAATAGGAGTATTCATGATTGGCCATCGCTTCGTTGATGTTTCTCTGTCTTTCGTACTCTTTACATATTCTATCCGAAGCATCGTGAGGACCAGCACAATAAAAACACTGTATACTATTAGTGCATTCATGACAAAAACCAATACCAACGTGAATAAATAAACAAACAGCCTGCTAGATATATTTAAACGTTGAATCATTTATACTCATCAAATTCTACAAATCATAAAAATAAATATATTCTCATATTTCGTATTAAAAAATTCAGAAGATAAGATAAATACGGAAATTATATTTTAGGATAGATAAGTATATGAATCAAAATACAAATTCAAATTAAAAGATATCCGATACTTTTTATTTTACGTTAAAGATATAGCTATTTGAGAAATTATATCTAATGAACTTTAGTTTCTTCTCTTTATTTTATTATAATGGAAAATTATTACTCTATAATTTTACAATAACTTTTAAATTACAAGATATATTCAGGATAAATAGCTCTGTAGAATCGATATTTGTGTAATTTGAATAATAGACCAAGGAAATAAGCAAAAAACAACACTCTTTCTGATACAGCTTGTGGTAAATTTTAGTTTTTTTATAATTTCTGATAAAGATTATAGAAACAAATTTAACTTCGTTTTACTTAATATTTTATATTCACCAAATTTCTTAAATACATTGTTTCCTTGTATACAGGGTTAAGAAATCTTACTGTTCGAACTTCTCTCCAATAATGACGGATACGTCAAACTATTTGTGTGCAAGCAACTGAAAGTATTTGCAATATATTATTCTGAAAATTCACAATCAGCTATTGTTTGTAAAAAAACATACAATGTTCATGGATCGTACTATAAGTCGTATAAAGTAGAACAGCAAAAACCGTGTTCGCTTGTCTGAACGTGAAAAATTCTGAAAATTTTGTTCACTGATATAAAAAAAAACTTTTGAGCAGTTATAACCTCTCAAAATTATTGTGTTTACTTGACCGAAAACACCAACACGAATTTAAGCTGAATAACGGCCACCCGAAATAAGTTCCCATCTCAAGAGATAGCGTGGGCAGCCGTAACCGCAGTTGGGCGCTTTCCAATCTTTTCCGTAGAGCCTATTATTAAAGTAAATGCGACTTTTTCTCGTAAAAATGTTTTGAAAACTGCTTTAAAGTAAACACTTGGGTCTCAGACGAATGACGCTTCTGTCACATAAAGTAATAATAAACTTAGAACGGTAAAAAAATCAAGTTTCACGCTATACTTCGTTGACGCAATGGCTTTCTACTAAGCCAGATGTAAATCTGATAAACTTTTCTATAGTAGAGTGCCGAATTAGTTTAGATTGACGTCAGTATTATACGTAGGAATCGAACCGAGTCAGACCTCGGATTATCTTTAAGTAACACGAAGTTGATTCCAGTGGCGTATGATTGTTATATATATATATATATATATATATATATATATATATATATATATATATATATATATATTTATATATTTATATATATATATTTATATATATATATATATATATATATATATAACCGACACCATTCCAGTTCAAAACTGGAATTATTGCTTTTGACATTTCACCTCAACAAGCAAAATTAATGACAACTTATAATGGAGTATGCCCAAAATACTACGGACTCCCAAAGGTACATAAACCTGAAGTGCCCCTCACGCCAATAGTTTCTTGTATTAATTCACCTACACAACCTTTAACAAAAATGATCTCAGATATTATGGCAGTTTCCTTTGAGGACTTTAACAAATTTAGGATTAAAGATACGTTTGATTTTTCACAAAAAATTAATAATCGTAGTATACCACAAGGCTTCGTGGTTGTGTCGTTTGATGTAGTGTCTTTGTTTACCAACATACCGGTAAATCTCATTAATTCCATCATAAATGAACACTTTGATATCATACAGCCTAACTGTACTATACCTAAAACAATGTTTGTAAAAATTATTACGTTTCTATATACCCATACGTATTTTTCGTTTGAAAACCAGTTTTATAGACAAAAACTAGGATTACCGATGGGTGGAGCAGCCTCTCCAGTACTAGCTGAGATTGTAATGAACAAAGTATTGTATTTTGTACAAGAAAACGTTTCTTTTGAATTCCCATTTCTCTACCAATATGTATATGATCTAATAACAGCTGTACCACATGATCAGGTTCAAAGTACTCTCTTTGTTTCTAATTCATTTAATTCTCACCTACAGTTTACTTTAGAGGAAGAGTCAAGTTCCTCGGTACCGTTCCTAGATACAAGGGTTGTTAGAACTGAGAATAACATTATTTGTTTAGATTGGTATACTAGGAGTACTAACTCTGGGAGATACATACCATTTAACTCATATCATCCACTTAAGCAAAAAGTAAATACAGTTCTAGCAATGAAAAATAGAGTCCAAAAAATTTCACATCCTCCATTTAAAGAAAAAAACTTAAAACTTCTTTTCGATACGTTTATTAATAATAACTATCCTAAGAAACTGTTAAACAAACTATTATACACAGACACACAACAAAACATAACAAATTTCAAATTTAACATCTAATAACGAACATAACAATAACAGTAACGAAATAGAAGTGAAATATGGAGTGTTACCCTACATACACAACCTCTCAAAAGATTGTTTAGGCAGTATAACATGAAAATTGCTACTTATGGGTACAAAAAACTTAACTTATTCTACTCTAAACTCAAAGACCCCATACCTCCTGACAAAACTAGTAACATCATTTATGGCATCCCCTGTGAGTGTGGTAAACTCTACATTGGTCAGACCTGTCAACGTCTGAACAAACGGATAGCACTACACAAGAGTGATTGCATACACAAGCCCTTAGCGACTAGTCTTAGTATACACACTAATAATAATGACCATCGTGTCCTATATAATAAGGTAGTGATCCTCGATAAAGCTAAAAAAGACGTCCATCGCAAGGTGCTTGAAATGTGTTACATAACCAACTGCTCCAACTCCCTAAATCACAAAAAAAATGTAGATAACTTAAGTTCTATTTATGCGTATTTACTTACCCAAAAATATACAAAAAATAGAAGGTTGCCTCAATTTTATGAGAGATTGTCTCATTAGCAACATATTTAAAATGTCTTTTTTCACAATAGTTTTTAATTTGTCTCAGCGTTTCCACATTTCACCATTAAAAACAACTAACTTTATGAACATTACCGATACAAATACAAGTACTTTTATTTACTTGTAATATATCTATCAATTGTTTGTCAATATTTTAACAACAAAACTGGTAACAATATGCTTGTCCCTTTTAGAAACTAAATAATAACAAATATATAAACATAACCTCAATTCTTCGTTTTTCATTCCACACCGAATCTAGTTTCTACAAGGTTCACAGCACCAAATAGTACCTTAGGAAGTTTGAGGATAGTTAAGTCACTCGCTTTGTTAAATTCTTACAAAAATGTTGACGTAACAATGTTTTTTTAAAAAAACAAAAGAATTTTGGTAGATAAATAAACTAACTTTTTGAATAATATCTACATATTTTAATATTTTGTTCGATTAAAAAAGAAGAACTCAAGACATTTACAATTTAACTGACATATGTCAAATAAGTTTTTAAAAAACTGGCCAACGTGGTTCTTGATCAAATTTAGCCGTTAATACCATGTTTCAGCACACATTTCATCTAATAATTCAACAAATATGTGTAATTGTATAATCTATAGACTACAGTGTCAACATTTCGGTAAGATTACCAGTATTTTCATATTTTTCCTATTGTAAGAGATGCTTCTCATTTTGTAGCGAGCCAAAAAATTGTTTGGCGAAAGCTTAGCTGGAAATAAAAGACACTCACATTGAAGCAACTGTTTTTATTATCGCTTCCTAGTCTCAAAGGGTTATTCCCACAGTTAATATTGATTCTTTTATATATATATATATATATATATATATATATATATATATATATATATATATATATATATATATATATATATATATATACAGCGTGTCCACGGATGGGGTATCCTATAGGTGACAAATGTTTAAATTTTAGGTTTAGTGAAAAATGTCATTCTTGATAAAAAGTTTTGCTTGTTCTCAAACCCCATAAAATATAATAAAATTCAAGTTTTTCAAAATCCGTCTCATTTTATAGCCAGTTTTATGAAAACCATATGAATTTCTGCACTAAGTTCGAAAATAATGTATTAATCTAGTGAGTGACGTTTACGATTTACCAAGTAACTGTCAACTTTTATAAATAATTTTTAAATTGTCATTCTTTAATAAATATTTGACAACAATGTTAACTACCTATTCAAGAATTATAATCACTATCAAAAATAACAATACAGAATAATAATGTAAGAAACACTAGGTAAACAAAAAACATCTATTCAATATATCCTCCCCCAACTTCAAAACATCTCTCAATTCTCTTTCTAAATTCTTTGTATGTATAATAGCTAGATAATCTCTAACTTTTGGACGAACGGAAAAAATCCCACAAACGTTTTGGAATTCATTCCGTGCGTTCGGGTCGTAAGAACGAAAAAAAAAAAACTAATAACGTCGGCGTCGTTTTCTCTTCTGCTTTATATCTAGCGCCATTAAAAGTGCAACAGCAATCAATTCATCGTCGTCGTCCATTTATGCTTTCACAAAAACGTCGCTATTCGACGTGACAGTATAAATTCCTAATACAAAAAACGGATGTTTGCGCTAGGCACACGGAATTCTGAATCTGAATTCCTGATCCGGAAGCCGAATCAGGAAACCGAGCGTATGCGCCCAGACTAAACAGTATTACCAGTCTCCCCTAAACATGTAATTAAGGGCACCAAAGTATAAACTTCACAAATTATACTCAAACTTCCGTTTTAAATGATTTATTTGAAATTAAATAATTTTAAAAAAGACAATTAATTAAATAAATAAAAATATTAAAATAAATTATTAATTGTGTTAAGTAAAGAAATAATAATTTTTTTAACTTATTAATGGAAGTCTTGGGAAATGTTTATTATTATTGTATAGGGATCATTTTTATGCCAATTTCCAGAAGTCTGGACTAAATTCGGGATTACAATTCTTTTCCTTTGCCTCCACAAAATAGCTGGAACTTATCCATTTTAGATATAGTTTAGGCAGGCGGGTGAACCTCTTCGATTAAATTTGGATAAACCCTGAGTATAAACGCATAAGCAAAAATCAATCCCCAAACGAATTTACAACCAAGTAAAATCAGTTTTTAGCCAAATCGGATTATCGATTAAATTGAAACACTTATATGGAATTTAACAAAATTGTAACAAGAACTGTGCTCAAATATGTCTTAATAGTTTTACATTGGCAATAAACTATTCGAACTACTTGAAATTCTCTTCACTGCTAATACACCCCCTTATATAATAAAAACGAACATTCTAGCATTTTCGAGTATCATAATCTGTGTATTAAATATAGACATATGTATAAGAGTGGGAACTACATAACTTAATTAAAGGGACAGTTAAGTCACTGATAATTGCAGTTAATGGTGACACTTCTTCAGACGAATTCTAAATCACAGTAATAGTTCTGATTTTTGTTACGCCAATGACCACAATTTTATTTCGAATTTTTGTTTAAAGACTCCAAATATCCATAATTCTCGAGCGGTCATAACCTATTTACCGGGTGTGTGCGTTTAAGACCATTTCAGTGGGTTTTATTTTGCATTAAAAATACTAAAGCTACCAGTCGACTGGCAGATAAAAATATTTGTTTACTCTGTAAGCCATTTAAGGGATTAAAATTCGACGAGAACGATTTATTATACCAACTTAATTAAAAATAGAGTATAGTATCAATAAAATATCACCCTTTCTTAGACACTAAAATAAATAAAATAATCAAAGGAAACATTATTAATTCGATTTACTTGTATTTCAAAGAAGATTAACACCAAGACCAGATTTTTTGACGTACCAACTTCTAATTGGACAATGATTACTGATTACAACGATAACTTTACCGTAACACCGCTCACGGCAAATTTATAAAGTATAACAATAAAAATAAGTAATTCTTACAGATATAGGCACGGTAACAATAGTTTAGTGAAATTATTCTCTTAAAAAACGTATTAGATAGATCACTACACTTGTCCATATCGTGATTGTGTAGGTTTTTTTAGGAGTGTAGACCTTTTTTCATTTTATTTTTCCTATTAGCATTTTGTAGTGATATCTTGCAGGGCTCTGGAGATATCGTCGTCGAAATGTTTAACCTCATCATCCAGTATATATTTTTAGGTAAAATCGTTAATTTAGTTTTGTAAATCTGTTTGTCTTTTGTCTGTTGAAAGCGTTCATGTATTGTATGTAAACATTAACATCAACAAGCATCCACAGTTTCGTGTTTTTTTTCTGTTTTGTAACAATAGGGAATTTTAACCTAGACCTTTTTTAAGTGTGCGTTTTGATATTTAATTTTCTGTACACCTGGGTACACTAATTCCCCGTGATGGCTAGACGTGTTAAAGGATAGTTTTAATAAAGGGGTAAGGGATTTTTTTGGTCTGGTCATAAAAAATATTGACATGACTTTCTCTTGGGGAAGGTTATAGAAAGAAAAGCATCACTCACGTGCGCAGATTATCGTCTTCTATTGGGATCATAAACAAGTGTCTACCTGCTAAACACATCATTCCTTTAAAGAAGTGATAAAAAAGTATATTTTTGGTAAATAATTAGTAAAAGAAAATAGTTATAACCTATGTTTAATTTTTATATTCCTGTACTGTGTAAAAAAAAATGTTAAAAACATATGTTCATTTTTTTTCGACTGAAGTGTTTTTCTTATAGGCTATACTAGCTTGATATTCAGCTAGAATAAACATCATTTTTAAGAACAAGTAATGATTTTTTTTGTAACTTATTAATTTAAAGACAGATAATAAGTTTACATTTTTTTATTATGCTTTAAATAATATGTCAGCGTAATATGCCTACCAATAATTTGAATCATGGACGCTTAAGCAAGGACTCTTTTTCAAAGCAATTTTGTATAATTAAAGTTGAGCTTTGCGTTTACTGCATTCCTAACTAATGACTGTGACATTTTTTTAAAAGGTAACTCTGCTCGTAAAGATCGTAGAAGAGTTCTATATAAAAATGAAGAAATGTACATTTTAACAAAACATATTTTATAGATGTTAATTGATTAGAGCTATCTTTAAATGTTGTGTCAAAATCAATTATATATTTTTTTAAATATACTGTTCTGTTATTAAGTGATTAAATTTTTTGAGATAAATTACCTACAAGTATTTTGCTCGGACTAAAGTGTTTACCGTTAATATTATCGCAAATATGATTCATAGATAACCAATTAAACAAACAACTTTAATAACTCTTCCATTAAAGATTTTTGCATGTTTTTTTAATTCGACAACATTATCTATTTAAAAACAAAATCAATAAACCACAGGTATATACAAAATTTAAAATGATTTGAAATATTTAAATAAAACAACAGAAATGACTCTATTTAAACTTTAATGAAGTGAAAGGTACAGGGTATACCAAATAAAAGTTCCCAGATGTCAAAGATGTAGTTATTCCTGTAAATACGTGTTGCATAAATAATTGTATAATTGTATTGTATAATTTAAAAAAACTTTTTTCTACAACCGGGACAAAAAGACGTCATTTCGTAATAAAATAATTTCAGCTAGAACGTGAATTCCAAGTAAGAGAAATTATCTTAACGTTAACTTTCAACACTAGTGATGAAAGTTATACTTAACCTTCCATTACTGTGCACGGTCTAGCAGAGCGGACGGAAATTAAAAGGCACGTATTTCAGAAATTAGGAGTGGTTGAGTCTACGTAGACTATATACCCCACAAAATGTCTACTTGATGTGACCTGTTTTTTGTATCTGGGGCACAAACACCGTCCAGAAATCGTGTGCGAGTATTTGTGTAATATTTTTTCAAATAACTATTAATTAAGTTTTAGTAAGTGTTGTAATATTATCAATAATTAGTATTAATTTAATCTATATAAATTTCTGACAGAAACGTATTACGAAAAGGAACAGGCTAGGCTACTAAAACTGATCAAAAGAGTTACAACCGAAGCAGGTAAAACTGAAAATATAGAAGGAAGGCGTGAGAATAGTGACAGTAAGCAAAAACTTGAGGTTATTTTTTCTAAATTTTTCACCACTAAACTTAAATCAGAAGCCGTTTTTTATTGCAAAAGATATTATTACGACATGGTAAAAGCATTGCCCTACCAAGAGTATCAGAACTCGTAGTGCAAATATTGTTTTGCAATTGTCAGGCGTTAAAATTACTTTAAATTTAAAAATATCTCAGAAGAAGTCTAAAACTGTTTATTTGATAAATAAATACTAACTAATATCGTCAAATGTACAATATTAAAATATCAAGTACTGCATCTTACTTTGAAAAAGAAAGAGACGCAAAATCTACCACTATATCTTAAATTAAAGCATTGGTTGGTCTTTTGTATAATATGCTGGAATAAGAATGGTAAATAATATAAACTTTGGAGATCTTTGGAGAAATAATAGTACTGGCGTTAAAGCGTTTCGAATAAGATTTTAGTTTCTTATGGAGTGTTTGTAGTTTGATGATATTCAAATAGACAAACTGGTTCCGATCAGAATACTACTAAATCAATTTAATCTAAACAAAAAAAAAAAAAAATGTTTTTCACATTCTGCTTATAAAACTGTAAACAAGAAGTTAAAAACATTCCGGGCAAATTGCAACTTTAGAAAATATATACCATCTAAACCTAACCAATATGGAATAAAACATTTCGCAATATCCGATGTTAAATTATGGTATATTTGTCACAGTAAACAACCATATTTATGGCAGCAATCGAAATATTATGACTGATAATTGGTTTACAGGTATGTATGTATGTATGAATGTATGAGCAAATTAGGGGTAACAGGTACAACTGCGACCTATAAGATCTATTGTGTCCCCATTATCTTGCTATACTTCTGATGATTTCCTCAGACATAATATAGCAGCTCTTCTAGTCCGATCTTTTTTAGGTAGATCTTTTTCTTCCATTTCGTATGACCCCAGGTATTTGATCCTAGAATAACGTAATGCAATGCATTCTGAGAATATGTGTATTGAGGTTTTATCCTCTACCTCACAGAATCTGCAGTTTGCTTCATCTAGCAATCCTAGTTTCTCCATGCGTCCTCTTAATCGGCAGTGCCCGGTTAATATTTCTGTTATAATACGAAGGACCTTTCTTACTAAGGTTAGGACAGCTAAGAGATCTCTTCTGGTTGTAGTTTCCCGGGAGGTTCTTCGATTGTCTTAGTCCTTATAGAGCTTTGATAGCTGCTTGCTTATTTGACATTTTTTGTCTACGATAGTTCCTTTCAATATTAAATTCTATACCGCTTGAAAGATGCCTAAATATTTGGTTCTAGGTTCAAAAACTCCTGCTGCAGTTTATTTATCTGTCTTGGAGTCATCCGTATACCATTTTATGGCGTTTTGGCTAAGCCCCAATATGGTGTCTATGTCCCATTCAGATTTACTGCCCACTTTTGTGGTGAATTTTCTTACAAAGTTAAATTTCTTTGGCATGTCATTTTGGGGAATTTCAAAAGTTAAATCAAGTTAAAGTGATCGAGGCTTTTCCTTGAGTCTTCCTTTTTTGACCATTCTATATATTGTTTTCTTCCTTACACTTTCTACTTGAGAGATATTTAGGATTACTTCCATTGCAATCGGGCATGTTCCCATTGCTAAAGTGATGCATGCACAGGCTAGTCTCTAAATTTTTGAGAGGTTTGTCCTCGTAGTCGTCAGATTAGCTACCGTGTATATATCGCGATAAAATTTTAAAATCAAAGAACACAACTCTTTTAGGAAACATCGGCAAAAACAAAAAAAAATACACACAGAATTTATTCAAAGTATGGGGAGTCCAGTTAGAAACTCTATGTGTGGTTTCTGTAATAACACAACATTAGTTTCCTTTATTCATAAAAAACGCAATGTCTTTTATTTCTACAATGCATTATACAGACGAAGTTAATTCTATATCTAACAAACCAGAAATGATAATGAAATATAATGAAACCAAAGGTGGCGTAAACATGATAGACAAATTGTGCGCTCAGTAGTACGATTACCACTAACCTATCAAGAACCATCACGCTGAGATTACAAAAAATCTGTGGTATAAAGCCAGAGCAGAGTCCAATAGAAAGAATATCCGGAGTTAATGGTTGGTGTGTCATCTGCAATTGGATAGAAAAACTACGTACTTTTGTCAGGATTGTTCAGAATACCTTTGTTTAAAATAGGCAGTAAATATATTTTCTGTTGTTTATAATGTTATGGAACATTTTAATTTTATTTTGTTAAAATGTTCTTTTGTTTTTTTAGTTCTTTTACAACCACCGCTTATAATTATGTTAGATATGTACAAATTGGTGGAATTTGTGCAAATAATAATTGACTTAAATAAAACTTTACTTTTTAAGTTATTATGAAAACATATTAAATCAAAGTAAAAGAGAGTTTTAAAGCACATATATATTTCAAAAGTTATGCAATAAAAAAACAATAGCAAGTAAGTACAAAATGTTGACGCGAGTAATGGACTGTTAAAACAATTTTAGTCCAGGACGAATCGGCGCATGAGTACCGAAAACTATTCCACTTCAATTTTTTTATGCGATCCTCTTCAAATTGCCCTACTGATGATTTAAATGCATGTTGCCAGGGGACAACCCCGGGCCATATTGTTTATACCGTAAATGTTTAAACAGTTACATGCAATTGTTATTTTTGAACCGAACAATTTTTTTTTATATTCTTCATTTAAATAGAAATAAAAAAGGTTTTATAAATTTTCACGATAAAGTTACTATTTTCAGAGATATGAATTTTTAAAAGTTCGAAAAATCTCCAATAAAGCAGATTTTAAAAGAAAATATAGAAGATATTAAATTAGATATTAAAACTGAAATTATAAATGAAATGAAAAATATTATTAAAGAAGAAAATAATAAAATACAAAAAGAAGTAGACCAATTGAAAGATGGATTTAAGGAGATAGAGCATGATACAAATAGAAATAAACCTAAGGGAAGATATGAAGAATTTATTTGTAATGAAGACATTTTTCATAAAGAAAAAAGTAACAATAAGTATTATAAAGAATATGTTACATATAAAAACAAAATGAAACAAGAACATGAAATTATGAAATTAAAATTAAATGATGAATATGACGATGATAAGAAGAAAGATAAAGATAAATATTATAAAAATGAAGAAGCAAAATATGAAAATAAAATATATGAGGATGATAGAAATAAATATAAAAATAGATTATATTATGATAATTACAATAAAATTAAACATAAAACTAATTTCAATGACAATAAGGAGAATAAAGAGAAAACTTATGAAGATGGTGATATTAATTACTTTGAAATATGTGATAAAATTGAAAGAAGATTAAAGAAGATTTGGAAGGATATAATATGTAATTATAAAAAAAAGGTAATTAAAAGAAAATATTATTGAGATAAAATTAAAATTAAGATTAAAATTAATATAAAGAGGAAAATAAATAAAATGGGGAAATATCAGAAAAAGGGGGCAGAAATTAATAAAATAAAATAAATAAAAGTTATAAAATTAAATAAAATATATATGAATAATGAATGTTAAATATAGATAAATAAAATTTGAATCGGAATTAAATTTAAAAAAATAAAATATATCTTGAAAGAAATTTTTATGTTTTTAAATTTAGGGGGATTTTGTTATGATTTCACTGGATAAAAAAAAATTGTATTTGATAATAGGTAACTGTCTTTATATAGGTCATTTAAAAATTTTATTTCAGGAAGTGTTTATAGAGTTGTTCGTTTTGTTTTGGGTTGATATGGAAGGTTACCTAGGGACAAGGGGCAGAAAATAGTTTAATTTTGAATTGGCAAACGAAAAGTGTACTCTTTTAAGTATTTATTACATTCCAAGCTTTCGTGAATGTATATTCACATCATCAGGGAAGCTACAATATTAAAAACGTGGTTGAAAACCTTATCTATATAAAAATGTGTGTATAAAAAACTCTACTTACACTTAATTATATTATTGGTCTATAATTGTAAAACATGAATTATACTAGAAAAAATACATTGACACACTTAATTTAAGTAAAATTTGGACATTACTAATTATTTAAGTTTAAGACATTTAACTCTTAGATTCTTTAACATTATTAACCGGTCACTTTATCATCTGTTCGAAGTCGTTTGTCAAACGCAAATGTCTATTTTCGCATGGAACACTGACAGACAAGGTTACACCACAGAACTAGAGAAGGGAAAAATTTTAACAGGTGGTCTTAGTGAACTAAGGTATTTATGTAAATTTATTTGCGGTTAGTTGAGATCTTCTTTTCCCTCTTTCTATTTTTGGGTGGGGCCCCTTTTCTGGTTTCTGACCAACGTGCTCAAAAATATACTGGACATTGTTTGCGCAGAACTTCTGCAACACTGTTAGTGGATGCAGAGGGTGCTTTACTTCAAATAAAAAAGCACGGAGGCTGGAAATTTAGTAACGTTAAGGAGGAATATGTTGATCAATCAGTTAACGCAAAAATCAAATACAAAATTTTTAGAGTGATATAAGTAGGTAAATAATATAACAGATCCGTGGCATCGTCTGTCTCAAGTTTTGTATAATTGTTCGAATATCACAATTAATTAATATTTAAATCATTAATATTGTTTAACGAAATTCTTTATATTTAATTTAAAATAAAATATTCTTAATGTTTTTAGGATATTATAAAGATATAAGAAAAGGATAGTGTTTCACTTGTCGAAAACACTTTTTGAAGTTTGAGAACATTATCAGCCTCGGCTGGTAAATTGTTCCGTACTTTCGTCACTCGTAAAACAATATACTACTTATTATTTTATTATTACTAGTGCATAAGAATTTCCCGTATATATACATATATATATTATATATATATATATATATATATATATATATATATATATATATATATATATATATATATATATATACAACGTTCCACGAATGATAAAATAATTTAAGAAGTTACATACAAAGATCCTATTAGATATATGATGGGGTTGCTTGCTATGTCCTCTATTATTTTTATTTCTTAACATAGGCGTCACGCATATTTTAAAACAAGAAAAAAATTATTCTTATTTTATCATAACTCATACGACAATTTTTCTCAATCAGAATGTGTCTGTTTGCGTTCTTGATAATTTTTTTATATCTCTTTAGAATATTTTTTATCAAATGAATAAATTATTATTTTACTTTAAGGATATTTTTCCATTACATAATAAATTTTTAAAATGGGAATCATAAAGTAATGCGATGTTAAACAAAACTTAATTTTATGAGGTGTTTCGATATAGGTTTCCTATTTTTATTATTTGTGACAACACCACTGGGTACACTATAGTACAGAATCCTAGAAACACAACTTTTCCATTTTTACTGCATTCGTGCAAATACTTTTATTATGAAAACAGAATTCTCTGTACCCGGTGCTTTATATGGGACATATTTCTACGTTTTGAATAAATTTTTATTTTAAATTTGTAAAAGACCAATGTTTGTAATAGATACGCAGAAAACTACTTAGCTCATGTTGGTTTCAATCAATGTTTTTTAATTTTTTTAAAACCTATTTACACAGCTTATATATGATTCATTAAAACTGTGTTAGATTTTACCAACCTAGTGCCTAAATAACGTATACATTTTCTAAAATATTAATAGTTTTAATATAGTACCTATAAAGACATGTAGATATAGGTATTTACAAAAAAAATAGTAACTAAATAAACAAGATTTTATAAATACCTACTGAATTAATCATCACCAATTGGCAGAATATACAGATAAGTAAAATTTTAATTACACTTTTAAGTGAACAAATGTGTTACCAATTCTCCGATAAACACTATTTACCTTACATAATACGATAGGAATTTTATATGATACAAGTGTTTACTTATGATTATGTCATGATATGTTTATTGATCAACCAATACTATAAAATAAATGTGTGGTAAAGATTATCATCAGTCGAACTTAAAATGCCACATCCACCACATGGTCACCCACAAGAACCTCCACATGGAGGACCACCACATCATGATGGGCCACCACATCATGGACCACCACATCATGATGGACCACCACATCATGGACCACCACATCATGAACCACCACATCATGGAGGTCCACCTGGTAAGTATTTTCTATGCATAAAATTTTTGTAAAATATTAAATAAATTAAAAATCTACACTATTATTCGGCTACATTAATGCAATTTTAATTTATTCTTTAATTCCATTCGTTACTTATGTACTGGAATTCTTTCAGGACCTCATGGACCTCCACATGGAGGACCTCATCCTCGTTAAATACAGTCAAGATTTTTAAATATATGTAAATGCCTACTATGATCAGTACATTTTAATAAAATTTATATATTTAAAACAAAGTAATATATTTTTATTAAATAGAACAGATATACTTTTTTCCGTATATATTTATCCCTTTCCGCTTTTCAAACAACAACACGGATGAGAAAATATTGTTCAGTTCAATTAAACTTAAAAAATTTGAAAAAATCAATATCGATATAAGGTATTAAAAACGGTTGCTTCTTCTAGTTGTAGTATTGTTTATTGATATAAATTTTTGAGAAGGATATTTTTCGCTACACTAATCATAATTTTACCGACCTGTTGTAACATGTTCTGAAAATCGAATTAATTCTATTTACGAAAAGTGTCAGTTTATTGCGAGGTTTCCTTGAATTAACAAATTGGAAGAGAGTTTTTTATTTCTATTGAAAACATAATTTATTGACAGATTGATATACACATATTTCTAAATACAATATTAAATTTTCATCACTAAACACATCATATCATTGACATTTGCTTTATACTCCTGATTAAATAAATAATTATAAACATTCAAATACAAATTATAGGGAAAAGGTATATAGGTATTTAACACATTTAAATTACCTAATAACTAGACAATACGTAATATTTACTTCAATGAAAACCACTTACTGATTGAATAAATGTATTTGGATTGCAGGAATCAGTTATTCAATATTTCATTAAAATGATTATATTATTAGTCTATATAGTTTTTCTTAACTTTATAAAAATAATATATCCAAAATTAAAATGACAAACTTATTATTTGGAACTGAAATAGTTTTAAAGAGCTAAAAAGTGTAAAAAAATAAAAAGTTCTCCTAATTAAATCAATAATGAAGTTACACAATTTTTTTTTTTGTGCTGAATAGAAATCTGGTATACAGGGTAGGGTGTTAGTAATAAAAGTGCGAAAAATTTCAGAAGGTTATTCTGTATAAAAAATTAATGACAGTTTGCCATATAAAGGCATGTAAGCAAATGCTTGAATTTCAGAAATACAGGGTGTGAAAGTTTTGTTTAATATTTGACGACTAAGTTTTTACTCTGAAACCTATTAAGATTGAAACGTGTTGGGTTTTAAGAGGTTGTAACTGCTCATATTTTGACAGGCAATTCATAAGTTTCGTTTTATTATTGCAGTGCATACGAGTAATATCCTTATTTTTTAATGTTTAAAAAAAAAATTAAATAAGAAACTCTTTTTTTTATTTCGCTTTTATGCAAAAAAATAACTTAACTTATTTATCATTACTAATATATCTAATTCAATAACAATATAATCGAACAAAAAGAGAAAATAAACCTAATAAAATCTTAAATAGACCCAAAGCTACAAAAAAAATTAAAAATGGCATTCCTTAGATGTGACAGGATTAAATGCTTAAACAATTGTCGTTTTTGGCAACATATTAGTGGTGCTTTTTTTTGTCTTAGTATAGATTCTTTAGGCCTTTAACAGTTTCAACAAAAATAGAAAAAAAAATAATGAAGAAAATGCTATATGGAACATTTTAACGGATTTAAATACAGTTATCGAGCAGATCAATGTTCGCTCCGTATCTACCTTATCTATCCAACGATTTAAATGTACAGTATTTAAACTTTTAAGTACTTTAATGATTAAAAGAAGTACTGCACCGTCATGCAATACCCATAAGAGTGGTTGCAGCTTTAGAGAAATTACTTTAAGTAAAAGAAATAACTTTTCTTGTAGATTATTACACTATACGTACATTATTGCTTAAAAGTATTGATGCATCGTCATTTCTTCAAGTAAAACAGATTACCTTTCGTGTAAATGTAATGGTGCACTGTCAAGCATGACGCATAAGAGGTGTGTCAGGTATAGAAGAATTTCTTCAAGTAAACTAGATAAATTTTTCTGTAGAAAATTAAAATAAACGTACATTAATGCATAAATGTGGTGGGGCAGTTTTATGCATAACCCATAAAAATTAAAATTCTATGTGGATTTTTTTTTAGACCCTAATGGTTATTTCATATACACTACTATCCAAAAGCGACCTTATTCTTAGTTACAACACAAAATGCAATTTAAAAGTTTAAGCCGTTTGATACAAAAATAGGCGCCACTACTTAGAGATCTATGTAACTCCAAATTAACTCAATAACTGCTTCTGTTAGTTAAACTGTTCGTACTTGCCAAGGATACCCGCAATTAGCCCTTGTTTTTTAAATGTACAATTACCGCGCAAACATTAAAAAAGGCAAGGAAATATTGTGTGATGGCGTAATTTACGTCCTGTATACCACTAAGCATACAATCGTCAAACCATTTCGATAAGTTTGACCATAGACATAATGCATTTCTGACAATTTCTTATTTATGTTATTTTTTATCGTTTTTGATGAAAAAATACTAGAAACTGGAAACTTAAATATAAAGTTATATATTTGTATTTAGCAGAATTACTAAATTGCTACTATATAATGGATTAAGGAAATAAAAAATACGCCTAACAATGTTTTATTTTTTTATAAAAGCAACGCACCATACAAATATCAATTTTTTGTTACAAATTGCAGAAGAAATACAAAAATGATTTTTAATTAAAAATATCCCAGTCGCAATCCCAAAAATTAGGAATTATTAGAAGTATGCGCTCCGATGATGAATATAAAATGTATGTAAAAAAATGCGCAACAACATGCTCTTGAAATCTACCAAATTCTATTATTCGCATATTTCGATCGGATGCAAACCAATATATAAATCTCCAGTTTTCAAGAAATACTTTAACCGTTTATCTCGAAAATCCAAAAATTTGCGTATATACATACATTTATTAAACATTATTTTTTTTAGCCAGAATTTCCCACTGTCAATTTACTAACACCCTATATATTTCCCACTATAGGTGGGATATATATATATATATATATATATATATATATCTTGTTTAATTATTGAATAAAAAATTCGATTATAATAAATTGTTACTCTGTCACCGAATTTTTCAAGAATTTTTCATTTTAAAAGATTAGAACAGTATAAGTTGGGGGTATATAGATCGTCAGAGCTGCGCCTGTGTCAGTAGATTTTCGAGGGTTCTCCACCACAGTCAGGGTGGCGTTACGTTCAGTGTGCAGAATTTTCTCTTCATACTTAGTTGGGCATGGTTACTACTATGCAGAACAATTTAAATTGACCGCGTTGCAACTTAAACACACGAAACAACACATTGGCGTTATTAAAAGGAGACATTAATAATAAAATGTAAAATTATTTTAAAAATAAACACTACATAGAAAAGAGATTCAAAACAATATCGTTACGCACCACGTGTTAGTTACTGTGGACTTGAAACCATGTGAATGATGTGATTTTTTGGTGGTAAATATTTTGTAACTTAAAAATAGTTTTAAAAGTGTAACGAGATGGCACTGTTCAGGATTTGTTTGCTGAGTCTTGCTCTAATTTCCAATACAGGTAAAGGTATAATTTTCTCTATGTACACTTGAATGATTTAATTGTATTTTGATCGATAAAACTCTAAAGTTTAAACAAATTACAAGCAATATACGACAGTTTTTATGATTTTTGTATAAAAATATTCTTTAAAAACTTGAGTTATGTTCCTACCGATTTCTGTTATTTACATAACGACTTGTTTCGTGGCTGTCGTGTTTAATATGTCAATATTTACTTTTATATTTTTCCGAAAAAAAAAAATTCTTGTGTTGGTATTAGGTACTTTGAAAAATAAGTTCTTAAGAATAAAGTATATTAAAACAAAAATATAATATATGTTTATAAATAATTTTAAAATTAATAAACTATATACGAACTCAATTAATTACAGTTGAGTTACATAGAGTGTTTTTATTTGCAGGTGTTAATCGGTAAACACTATCCGATAAAAATTACAACATCTAACATGCCCCCGAAATCCATTACGGTTTATGACTACGTAACTAGTTCAAAGCACTATCCACTAAAATCAAGGCCTGATATTCTGATCGGATTTTCGCATTTATTTTATGTATTCTATAACTATATCTACGAGAAGCAGATTTTATGACTATTATAAATAATGTAGCTCTTTATGATTGTTGCTCTACATACATTTTTGTTAACATTTCCAGGTGCTTTTCAATTTCTTTCATTTTACAAAAATGCGAAGCTGGATAAATTTAATCTGTTAAAAACGAGGCTAAAGTTTTCTTTTATATTTGTATTTAAATTAAGGACAATTTTGCATAACAAATGATTTGAGGTAAAAATCATCTATATAATATGGTACAACCACGTATTGAATGTAATATCAAATATAAACATTTGTCGTAACTGATGGATCAGTATAGATTTACTGATTTATTCATAGAAACACTACAAAAACTTAATTTTAAAATTATCAACATCGATTTATTTCATGGAGAGTAGATCCAAAGCCATCAATTTGAATTTAGATCGAGATAATTACCAGTGCGACAAAGCCATCGTAAATACTACAATCAATAAATTGTTCGAAAATCTGGTGTACATACACTACCAGATAACTGCCACTTTTTTACATGATACGCTATTTATTTAAAGAATGTGTGCGAATTATAAAAACTGTCGTATTTACTATATGAAATTTAGCATCTAAAACCTTGTGTATAATTGACAATAATAAGCATACAGGGTTTTTTACTGATACTTGTTTTATTTATTTTACTTTATTAATCTTGCTGTAATTTATATGTATATATATATATATATATATATATATATATATATATATATATATATATATTTATTTATTTATATATATATATATATATATTGTTAGGTTTTAAATAACAGTCTCAAGGAAACGTCTAGGTTGGGCAAATGATGGAAGAACGCCAGAAGTAGGAACTTTATTCTTGTGTTGCGAAATTTTCGGTTAATTTATAACCTTCATCAGCGCCTAACGGGAATTACAAAAATAACATTATAAGGGTGTAATAATATAACGAATAAAAACTTACAAAAAAATGTGTTCTTTTTACACCTCATATACAACCCTTACACAAAACATAATCATTATGGGTTGTTGATATATACATAAATACATAGGTCCAAAAGTAAACCGGTTAAAATATAAAAATGTTAAAATGTTAAATAAAACTAAACAGAAACACAACAGTTAACAATTACGAATAAACGACATTAAGAAATACCTAATGTATTATTTGAAAAATTGCCTAAAATTTTCGTAGAGTAGAAGACGAAAAATTGACTCTGTCAAATAGGTAAGTCAGATATTTTTGTAAGTTTTTATTCGTTATATTATTACACCCTTATAATGTTATTTTTGTAATTCCCGTTAGGCGCTGATGAAGGTTATAAATTAACCGAAAATTTCGCAACACAAGAATAAAGTTCCTACTTCTGGCGTTCTTCCATCATTTGCCCAACCTAGACGTTTCCTTGAGACTGTTATTTAAAACCTAACAATAAAAATAAGACGTCGTGATACAATTTAACAAAAATATATATATATATATATATATATATATAAACAGTAGTGGTGTTCCGGGTTTCAATCCGTTGGTTGTTTGTGTCTTCACGACGTTTCGCCAACATCTCAGCTGGCATTTTCAAGTGATGCTTCCTTTGCGGCTGCTCAACTTGAGCTCAAGTTGAGCAGCCGCAAAGGAAGCATCACTTGAAAATGCCAGCTGAGATGTTGGCGAAACGTCGTGAAGACACAAACAACCAACGGATTGAAACCCGGAACACCACTACTGTTCATTCTACCATCCGTGAAACACTACATCATAACATATATATATATATATATATATATATATATATATATATATATATAATAATTTTAACTCATGGAAACGACGCATTACCAGATTAGATAGAAATTAAATAAATTAATAAATTACAAGCCGTCGGCAACGAAGCCGGAGAACCTATGGTGTAAAAAATTTTATGAAAAATATTATATACTAGCGGACCCGGCGAACTTCGCACTGCCTAACACTAATGTTTTTTCCAATTTTTTTTTATTTTTACGATTAATTTTTTGTATTTTTTATCCTATTTCTCGTTAGTTACCAGTTTTTCCTATTATTTATAGTAGTTTGTAATTTGTCGGTTAGGTATATTATATATTAACTGCGCCACCTAACGGTGGCGTCATAGTTTTTAGATAAGTAAGTTTTGCTCTTTTAAATATATGAGATAATATCTTCGAAAATATTCATTTAAATCTTATGCTGCAAAGGACCATATAGATCTATATTAAATCAACAATGTATTTAAGCTATTTAATTGGATAAGGATTAATGATGTATTGGTTAAAATCGCTTTGAAAATAGCCATTATTTGTCGTAAAAAGTAAATGACAAAAAAATCTTATTGTGGGATATCCATAAGAGATACACATATACCATCGTGGAGTTTTCTGTAGACCTTTTCAATGTGTACAAATAATTAGTACACTATTTTGATAAATCTCGTATCAAAATCCGTTGCGTTGTTTTAAAGATTTAAGCATACAAAGGGAAATAGGGACAGAGAAAGCGACTTTGTTTTATACTATGTATTGATATAATAGAAATACTGGTTAAAACAATTTTGATTTATTAATATCAATACAAAACGCCAAATCTCATTTCTATTATTTAAAGACCATTCATTCTAAAGAAATAAAAATAGAAGATAAACCATTTTACAGCATAATACGAAACGTATAATCATGTTATAATGTTGCGCATTCACAGTTTAATTGAGTCGTACAGCTCCGATTGCATTGTCTAAATTTATTATAATGTATAATATATAAAATATATTTAGCATACCTACTAAGCGGCACGCAGTCGAGCGTTTACCCATATTAAAACTGTGAAAAATAAAGATTTTTTAATAATATTATTGAGATCTGTGGATTTCCAAATTTAATTTTGTCAAAAACTAAATTTAAAAATAATTATAGTTATGTAGCCTCGAAAATAGCGTTCTGGGCTAAAATTCGAACTTTATTTCGCTCGTAACTAAAAAACTGAATTTTAAAGCAAACTAGTATAGGAACTTTTTTGTCTAAAATGGTTAAAAAAACAAACAGTTTAATAATGTCAATTTTATTAATTTCTTAAAAAAATTGTTTTTTCACAACCGTTACAAAAAGACGTCATTTAGTACTAAAATACTGTCCGTAAAAATGTGATTTTTGTCAGAAGCAAAAGAAATCCTAATAACTATTGATGAAAGTTGTATTTAAAAACAATTTACCTGGTTTTATTACTTTAACGTTTTTTGTTAATTATTTAGACTTGTCAGTTTGTACTGAAAGCATTGTTTTTTAAGTTATCATGATTTCTGAATCAGTCAGTAATTCAGATAATTCAAATACACCACCAGAAATAGCAAATCAGAATCAAAATTTAAAAAGATGTACGCAAAAATTCATGGTTTGGAAAGCTGAAAATCACGTATGGTCCATGTATTTGATGTTGCGAACCACTTTATCGATTTAAAATAATATCGATATCTGTAAAGATCTCAAATTACCTTCTTTTTTGAAACGAAAATCTGATGGTTTTAAAAGTAAAAAATCTAAATTTTTTTCGTTTGATAAGATACATACTTTCTTAAAGAATACATCCAACTCTAAATACTTACTGATTAAGGTAAGTTAAGTTACTTTATAACTGCGAGTAAGTTTTAATTACATTAATAACTAGCGGACCCGGCGAACTTCGCATCGCCTAACACTAATGTTTTTTCCAATTTTTTTTTTATTTTTACGATTAATTTTTTGGATTTTTTATCATATTTTCTCGTTAGTTACCAGTTTTTACTATTATTTATAGTACTTTGTAATTTATCGGTTAGGTATATTATATATTAACTGCGCCACCTAACGGTGGCGTCATAGTTCTTAGGTAAGTAAGTTTAGCTCTTTTAAATATATGAGATATCAACTGCACCACCTTACGCTGGCGTCATAGTACTTAATTATGTAAGAATTACAGGTGTAAATTTATAACATCTTAACTGCGCCACCTTAGGGTAGCGTCATAATGATTAATTTCGTAATAAACGCGTCCGATCACTGCAAAATTCAAAAAGCCATAAGGAAAATCGCGGCCTCTGTTGACGCCGCCCCTGCCGGCCAGTAATACTGCAAGCGCTACGTCCCGCAATTTTAAATCTGCAATATCTTCGAAAATATTCATTTAAATCTTGTGCTGTAAGGACCATATAGATCTATATTAAATTAACAATGTATTTAAGCTATTTAATTTTATAAGGATTAATGCTATATTGGTTAAAATCGCTTCGAAAATTAGCCATTATTTGTCGTAAAAAGTAAATGACAACAAAATGTTATTGTGGGATATCCATAAGAGATAGACATATACCATCGCGGAATTTTCTGTAGACCTTTTCAATGTGTACAAATAATTAGTACATTATTTTGATAAATCTCGTAGGGTTCAGCCTGCGTTTGCAATGTAAGCGGAAAAAAATTGATAATTAACGACATCACATTAGAAACCTCAAAAATAACATTATTTCTCCACTATTTAATGGATGTTATTATACATATAAACCTTCCTCTTAAATCACTATATCTATTAAAAAAAACCGCATCAAAATCCGTTGCGTAGTTTTAAAGATTTAAGCATACAAAGGGAAATAGGGACAGAAAAAGCGACTTTGTTTTATACTATATATTGATATTGATAACGTTTGTAGGTAGTCTTATTTTGTTCTTTCAGGAGCTTTTCGGTGTCATGCAATAAACAATTTGATAGTAAATGATGTAAAAGATACCAGCAGTATACTCTTAGTTACAATACATAAAACAAAAACAAAAGTGCCGCGTCCCTTCCACATTTCTTGTTTTTTCTATGAGATTTCTAAAATATATATAAACGCTCGTCCTTCAGATATGGACAAAATAAATTCAAGATTCTTTATTACCTTCTTGAAAGGAAAGTTTACTAAACAGGTTATGGGGATAAATAAATTCAGTAAATCTTTTATTGAAATCGCTCAATACTTAAAATTGCTTTATCTTTAAAAATATAAAAATGTTTAAGTAGAAGTTCCGCAGCGGTGTTGTGTATGCAGGAGGTGATTTACTTTAATAAATTAAGAAGTACGGAGGTTGAAAATCCAGTAACGCAACAAAAGAATATGTTGATCAATCAGTTAACAGAAAAAATCATACACAAACCAAAATTCTACACTTCATACAGAATACAACACTCTCGGATAACGGCGAATCTTCGTCTAGAGTGATATCAATTAACAATATAACAGATGTGGCATCGCCTACCTCAAAACATAAAAATCTAATAATCTTATAGTTTTGCATAATTGGTCGAACATCACATTTAACCGATATTTCTGTTATATATAATTTAAAATATTCCTAATTTTTTAGTGTATTAATAAGATATAAAGAGGGTTGTAGAAAAATTATAGTGTTTCACTCATCGAAAACACTTTAAAACCTGTGGTTACTCGCAAAACAATATACCATTTTAGATGAGTTAAATAGCTTGGAAAATAGCGTTCTGAGCTAAATTTTGAACTTAACATTGCTCATAACTAAAAAACTTCATTTTAGAGAAAACTAGTAGGTATAGGAACTTGTCATAAATGGTCTAAACTATCGCTTCAAAAATGTCAATTTTGTGGATTTCTTAAAAAAATATTTATAACAATTGCTTGTCTGATTTTAGAAAATTGCACCCAAAATACTTGGGGTGATCCTTCAAACGCTAAAAGGCCACTGGAACACTATTAGCACCTAGGCTATAGTGAACAAGGCAATAAAATTATTTTTTAGTGACTTATCTTGGTTATTTTTAATTAAATATTTCTACATCAGACTAACGTGTAACATTTTACAAGACAAGGGACACGCTCAAAGGAAATTAATTAATCTTTATCTAACAGAATAGCGCATCTAAAAAAATTAATAGAATTAAAAAGAAACGAAATTTCTTGTGACTACAAAGGTTTACATTTACGAATCAAGATTACAAAAACTTAAATTATATGCTCCAGAAACGAAAAACTTAAAAGAAATTTATTTGTTTGAAATGAAAAAGAAAGGAATTCTGTGAGATATAAATTAAGTAATACACATTTTATCATATCTAAAAGAAACTTGTTAAAATAGTTTTTAATAAATGTGATATATTAAAAAAACATTTGCCAGTACATCAATGTAATGAACAAATATTTGAAAGAATCAAAATTTTATAAAACATAGTTTTTACAACAGATTGCGTAAAAACAAATTTATCAAGGCTTATAAGTGACATAGATTATTTATAAAATCTACTTTATGAAAGAGGTAACCATATAAATAAAAATGAGAACAAAATTAATGATAACATGATTGCTGTTTATCTTTCAGTCATTGTTTTAATAAAACGCACATACTTTGGATTTCATAAATCATGTGCATTAGATTATGTTCATCAATCACATATATGAAACATCTAACTGTTAAATTTTAGATGATAAATGTAACTGTCACTCCACCTTATTGATATGTACACGAATATGTTTGTTTTCTCAGTTAACTTTTTTTGGTCGGTTCTTTTTTCCAAATAAAAAAAAAACCTTACTTATATTGAGAATTTCTTTTAGCTATTTGAACAGGATTAATGTGGTAGATTAGTCTAGATTTCATAGAAACAAAAACGATATGAAGGGACTAACAAGAAACGAATGAGAAAACGTATAACATTTTTAAGGTTACCTACATCCGAAAATGTCACAAAAGCCAACGTTTTAAAAAATATATAAAAAATCAAAGTCAAACTATTTGAATGTTAATTTAACGTATGTCCTAAAAGTTTTGTCAGAAAATTTATTGGATTTAATTTTAACAAAAACAAAAGAATACCAAGTTGCCGTTCTAAACAAAAGTTTGTTTACTGTAGGTATATAAATTAGATATACAAAAAGTACAAGGTGGTTGGTCGGTTACCCAAAGCAGAAATCTAACAAGTATTCAGAATAAAAATATTTCACGCAGAACTGTATAAAGAAAATTAGCGGAGTGCGAGGAGGAAATACCATGTCTCAATTCCCCAAAAAAAGAAAGACCACTTGCATTTACTTCACAGAGGTTAAAGAGATTGGTAAGAAGAATAAAAAATCAGGTTGAAATGTCAACGAGGGCACTGGTTTGTCGATACAGATTTTCTAAGATATCGAAAGAGACGTAAGTGCCTCAAATATTCTCGATCGAAACATTGTCGTATACCAAGATGCTGTCGTGAACTGAGGCACGTCCACTTTGCAAATGTAAAACTCATTATTTTAGTTGACGAAATTCTTAAATGAAAGACAATGATGGGTTTTAAACGTAGCGCAATTCTCTGATAATGTTAGATGCAAACTTTAAGCGCAATTTGCAGATAATATTCCTGTTTGTAGGCAACCAGATCCAGAATCCAGACATTTTTAAAAAAGTAAGGGCTGAAGGTTTAAATATTTAGACTCACATTGATAACTTGTTGTTCAAATTGCTTCAGTTTGTCCACGAACATCATGCAAATGACGATGTTATGTTTTGACCTGACCTAACATCATGCCATACTCAAGAGATTACAAAAACTGGCTTTGATAATACCTTATACCTATTGTTCTGAATTCTCATATTTATGATCAGAACCATTTTGTGTAATTAGCAGTAGTAAAGTCTTGAAAACAACTAAAAAAAGAAATGGATAGAGAAAAGGCCAAGTACTGGAACGATCTAGAAGGATCAAGACAACCAAAAACGCTTTTAGGAAACGAAAACCAGAAGACATCTTTTAGCTGTCTAAACCTTAGTAAAAACAACCTTCGTATTATAAAGGAAATATTAACCGACCACTGCTGATTAAGAGAACAAATAAAGAAACTAGGATTTGTAGATGAAGATAAAGTGCAGATTCTGTGAGGAAGAGGACGAAACCTCAATACACATTCTCTTATCCACAATTCTAAGGTCAGATACCCATAATCCTATAGAAATAGAAGAGGAGAAACTAACTAACTTGAAGCAACGGTACCCTTAATTTTCTAAAAAAAAGACAGTACAAGAGCTGCTATAAGTGTGAGAAAGCATCGGAGCTATGGCATGAAAAGGGAAACAAAATAGATTTTATATGTCGCAGGGTTATCTGTAACCCCTGATAACGCACATACATAAATATACTTTTTTCAAACGCGTTAATCCTCCAAACTTGCCGCACGCTGGCCCAATGGAGAGTCTTTAGTGCATAGAAACGTTTATCATGAAAGCTAAAAATCCTAAGACAAAAACAATTAAGACTGCAGGTTTAAGAAAAACTGAGAGAAATTAATATAAATTTTGTCCAGAAGCTCATAAGAGATGCTTCTGGTAAAGCAGAATGAGCTACTTCACATAATTCGATAGTAAAGTGGTAAGTTGCAGTTTATGATAGCTAGTCAGTGTTCAAATAATTTTTTTTATTAAAAAAAAAACTTTTAGAAAATATGTTATTCGATAGCAAATAAGCCATCATCTAAATTGGCTTAAGGATCAAAATAAATATTGAATTCTTGAAAAGCAATTTAATTTTATAAATCATTAAAAACCATTTCGGGCTATTATCATGTGCCTATTCTGATATTTATGACACCCTTAACACCAAATAAATTGAATGATTATATCACCGTCATAGTTCGTATAATGCAGAAAGTAATTATTTTCTCTTTTAATGGTTCTATAATAATAAATTTAATTAGTTTTCAAACAACAGTTAGTACACATATAAATTTATAAAGAGATTAAGTAGTACCGTAATTTTGTTTAGATACCTCGGAGCTTGATATTTCTCGTTGTTGCCTTGATTATTATGCTAAATTTAGGTAAATATGTAGTTTTGGCAAAATTAATCTTAACTACAATATGTGCATAAATGTTTTAGCCAATTTATATAAACATTCAAAACCTATTAAAGTAAAATTATTATACAAATAAAACCATTTATTCCTAATACTGATAGTGTATAAAATACCCATCTGTAATTCAAAATAATTTAATCTTCAATTAATATTGCAATTATACTTATATTACAGTAATGATACCTAATTTATTTTAATTAATATATCTCTCGCGCTTATTTATTAAATAGGTATAAACACAAAATTATCTGTTTATAGATATATTGATTCACTGGTTCTATTCCACCAATAATTGTGATGTAAACAAACAATCACGCTCTAGATTTCTGACTCTGACTAAAATAATCGAATATAAAGAAAAAATTAAAGTTAAGCATTTTATTTTGTTAGGTGTTGGAATTAATTATCTCTGTAATGATTTTCCGGAAATATTCTTCCACGGTTGCAATAGCTTCTTCGTTCGACAAAAATTGCTTTTCACAAAAAAAATATCACACGTTTCTAAAGGGGCGATACGAATCTGGTCACATCAGTCAGGTAATGAGGATTTTGATGTACGAAACTGGTCACACTGGCCAAAAATAAAGGCTACGAATCTGGTCACATCATTCAGGTAATAACAATTTTAAGGAAACTGGACACATTTTTTTTTAATTTATAGAAATTTATTTATATCGTAGTAGGTACAAGTATAATATTAAAATACAAAAAATATATCTTATTGGAACGAAGTTCCCTTTCGGGCGTTACGAACAGTTACGACTGACGCTAGGAGCTAGCAAAAAAAAAATTCATACCAAAAGTTGTCACGACACGATGACACGACACACGCATGTTTCTTTCTCTCACAGGCCAAAAAATAAATAACTCTCTCTTATAGATAGATATATTACAATGGATACAAAAGTGCGACGTCAGCTATGGGAGGAGCTTAAAAATCTTTCCAAACAAAACATATTTGCATTGAAAAAGCCATAAAAGATTTTTCTATTACTTGTAGTGGTTTCTAATCAAAAATCTTAGCGTTTTCCGGACTTTTTTCATATGACCTATTGTATCCAATTTGTGATAGTGAATAAACATTGAAAGTTAGTGTAAGTGTTCAAATTTTATATGCATTTTAGTGGAATTGAGGTTATGTTTTGTTTACAAGTTTATAAATTTTATCATGGTAATCTTGTAATTAATTATTTATTCTTTAACTATTAAATAGTATTCTGTTGCAGTAAAAATGGTGATATGTTTCGTCCCCAATTGCAAACATTATAGCGAGCAGAAAAACTGCATTTTTTTTACTTTTCCCAGAAATGATGTGGACAGGAAGGAGTGGATTAGTCTTATCAAGTATATACATATTTCGATGTTATAAATAAAATAATATATATTTAAAGCTGTTATAAACAAACAGGACAATATATTACTGTATGTTTTGGCTTTTTTGTTTGTGGGTTTCCTTTAGTGTGTTATTTTTTTAATTTTAAGTTTATACAAGTTTTTGTAGATAATAAATAATAAAATAATAGAAAATAATAACAATAAAATATCCTGACATTTGTGGCTCCCCACAAATTTTGGATATTGCTGATGGAGTTAGGTAAGTGGAGATTTTATACAGACAATAATAAAGGCTTATGTATGTATAAACAATCTATTGTGTTTAAAAATTACAATTCCTTCTCTAATTAATCGAAAGGAACTTCGTTCCATCCGGGTGTCCCTTGATACCTCTCACCTTTTTTTTATTGTAGCACAATTTATGTGAGAAACACTTTTTACAAAATGCATGGTTGTAATTTGATTGTCCTTAAGATCTTGTAAAAGATTCTCCAAAAAGCGCTTTCTTCGTAAAGTATGCGAATGCCTCGATTTATTTATACTGTTACATTTGATATAAACCTCATTTTGAAATTTAGTCAAAACTGTCATGAAATCAAAAAATGATGGCGAACAGTAATGAAATGAATTGTTAAAGTGTGAATGGAAAGATTCACAGGCGTTTGTTGTTTAATTTAATTCGGCACTAGCATCCGCCCAAATGTTTGGAGGAAATTTAGATTCTTCGGAAATATAATGATCAGTTAGATAGTCCGCAAACTGTATAACTGCGTATCATTTGGCATCACTTCCATCATCTCAAATACAAAAAAGTCACTAACAATATTTTTATCTAGGAGAACCATACCAAAACACAAACGCAACCAATTTCCGATATCAGAACTTTTGTCTTTATATTTACAAGATAAGCCTAAACTTTGAATTTTGTGCCACCAAGATTGCGTTAGGTGAAATCTGCACCCATGGATTGTGATGTCAGTCCATACATATTTCACGGCATTGTTAATAGCAGTTTCGAAGTCTAATACAATTTTTGTAGGTCGAAGAAGCAAATTATGTTCAGAACACAGATTTTTAACTTCCTGTAAGCACAACTTGTATGTTAACTCGCACTTATCTTTAAGTAAGCAGAATAATAATGGAATGTAGTGTCCATCAAAATAACCATGCACAGTAAAAAGTTGTTTAAAAAATTTTGTGCAATATTGGAAAGTTCCGTCCATGTATAAAATCTCTGATTTAGCTAGAACTGCTAAATTTGCTTCACATCCCAAAACAATTATTCCTTGTGAACATTCATTGTATAGAATAAACTCTTCATTTTTGGATGTCTTGTAATTATGATGAAAGTTATTAAATTTAGATTAAAAGGTACTTAGTGCCTACCTAATTAGGGTCGTATTACCTGCGCTTGTTGGGACCACTTTCATACATATTTATTTGTTACCTGCACTTACCGGAGGGTAAAAGTATTAAAATGTGACCAGATTCATTACGCCCTTCTAAAGAAGTAATAGTCAAAGGGAGCTTAAACGGGCGAAACTGGTAGGTGTTCAAGCAATTAGTACTTTTATTCGTTCAATTAAGTCATCGTAAACAAACTTGTGTGACCACGTTTATTTTCTGTAAACCGTGTCTTTTTTACGAATTTTTTTATCTAAGCTGTCTAAAAAGTTGCATCAATATGCAGACTTTATTTTTTTTTTCACTTTTCCAAAGTTATCGATAAAAAAAATTATTTTTTATCCCAAAAAACTAATTCTACAACCTTTTTCGCTGATTGTTTTGACTTCACCTGTTTTGGAGCTGAAGAGCCAGGGGACTAAAGCTTTATAAACGGTCTTGTTTTATTTTAGGATTATGATGGTAAATCCAAATCTTATCCAAAGCTATAAAATAACTCACAAAATGGTTTATATTCTGCTACAAAATTTGTTTTCAATTCATTTTTTGGTATATTGTTAACGAAAGCGGCACTAACTTTCCGAACAGCTGTTTGATATGCAATTCTTCGTGTTAAATATGAAGAGGCAATTTATTAATTTGGCATTTAAAGACTGCAAGTTAGAACGAGTGGGGAAGACGTGGGGAGGTAAGGAGTTCCACAATCTGGAGACCCTGGGGATGAAGGAATGATCAACTTGATCCGTTCTCGATGTCTGGCACTGAACAGTATAAGGGTGCATTAAGTTTGCGTCGCGTTGCTCTGGCTGGTCTGGCAAGTGAAGGCTTTATAGAGCAGTGTTCTCCTGATCAAAATCCGTTAGAGTATCGGTAAAACAGCGAAAGATCAGACACTGCTCTTCGGTGGGACAATGGGGCTAGGTTTTTGGTGATACTGGTGTCGTTTATTAGTCGAACTGCTCTTCTATGTATTACATCAAGAACTCTGAGCGTTGACGAAGTTGCCGAATCCATACATGCACGTTGTATTCAAGATTAAGTCTTATTTGGGCTTTGTAAAGAGTAGCTTAGTTGGACGAAGAAAAATATTTTCATGCTCTCAAAAGAAAGCTCACTGCAGTTGTTATGGATGCAAAATTTTCGTTCCAGAGTAAGTCCTGGGAGATCGTTATACCAATCAGCGTAATAAAGTAGCTTGCAACAAGTGTCTAATCGTTTATTGTAATAAATGAGTCGTATGTTTGACTCTTGTTGCATAGGCAAAATGTCTTTGTCCTGAAGGCGCTGAAATTAACAAGATTCTTTCTTCCCCACTCGTTTATGATTTTTAAATCTTAAGAGAAGCCATTGTGGACCTTCTGTCCTCTTCCTGAATATGGGACGGTTATGCGCTCTGTTACAATGTAAGTTGCTATCAGCTGCAAAACCGTATATCGGGTTATTAGTGGCTTCTTCTATAGATCATTAATGTGTAAAAGGAATAGAGTAGGAGCTAGAGCCGATCCTTGGAGAACGTTAGCGTTGATCATATAGAGGTTGAAGGAATGTCCACGGCAACTTGGATGTGCCTGTTGACGAAAAAGTTGAATATCCAACCGCAAAGGTTTGGCGAGGAGTCTATGAAGGCAGTCTGTTCAAGAGAGTTTCATGCCACACTTGATCAAATGCTTTTGAGATGTCTAGTAATACTATTTGAGTCTCTCCATGGTGGTGGATGGCATCACTCCAGACAGTTACATATGCTAGCAGATAGGCTGTTGTTATTTGTTGGCGAAAACCATATTGCATGTCCCGTAAAATTGTTTGTTGCTGATAAACGTTCCAAAACAAAGAATTTTATTAGTTTAAATTAATTGTAAACAAAGAATACATTGACAAATCAAAATGGAATTTTTTGTGTATTCAAATGGAGGATGAAATATTAAATAAAGTATAAATTCCTTTACCGGTTAATAGGTGTCACTTTCAAAAATTTTCTCCTGACAGATTAAAAATGTCCATTTCGCATGACGGACTTTAATTAGGGGGTGTAAAAGTATCCAATAAAAACAAAGGTTATATACATTATAATATCTTGTAACAGTTTTATTTTAATTCTCGAAAATGTTGCTATTAATAAAATAAAGGTGTCGTAGCAGAAACAACTTAAACGGAAAATTGCTTATTCTAATTTATTGTAACTATTGTTTAACAGTTATTTTATTCTCAACAATTTATTAATAGCTTTGAAAATTTCGTTATCTTCTCAAATAGTTTTTAAACACATTTTTTGGGAACCACACGTTGGGATGTATTTGTTCGATTTTTTTATTCAACCGACTATAGCATCATTCGGCAACAGAAGTTGTTTGGTGTCTTTCTGAATAACAAATCCGTATATCTTTCCAACCACTGTTTGAAAAAGTAGTCACTTAATTGGACAACAATATCATTTTGTCGACATTATTCCATAATAAATATTCATCTAAAGACGCCAAACCTCGGACTTCTGATTTATAAATTGCGAGATATAGAAATTGCAACCTTTAAGAATTACGTTTTGGAATTCCTTTTTCCAATAAGCCAAAATTCTATTTTTGCTTCCGTTATGACCAAATAAAAAATTATTTGTCAGTATTTCTGATAAAATAATATCCTCTCTCGTCTTAATTGATGACACTCCCAGAGCCTTGCGTCTTTGTCGGTAAAGTAACGATTTTTTTAAATGAATCTAAAACTGTTGCTAATGACTTTTTAAAAAATTGTGAACAGTTTTAGCTACATTCACTACATAATTCAAACGATCAAAATGATACCGATATTCCGTTTAAATTCATTAAAATTTATTACACACGAAGTTTTTTGTATATATTAACATTAAACTTATTTTAGATTTTAGAAAATTTAAAATTTATATTTGGGATTATTCTATCGTAAAAGTTTAAACACAGTCTTTAAAAATCAAGTGCTCAGTATATGGTTATCAACTATATTTGCTACATGACAAAGAAGAAATAAATAAATAAAAGATCAAACAAATCAAGCTTTTATTGGGGCTTAAGTTCCAATTTAAATAGAATCCGCCTAGACAAGAAATGGCATTTTCTAATATATTTTTGTGTAAATAAATGTAAACAACCTGCATAATTGGCATGGTGTGATTTATTATGAACTGCTGAAACCATTACTGGGATGGGAATCGCTACTGACTACAATTAATGCACATTAAAAGAAAAACGACTAAAATACTCTAAAAGACAAAACGACAAACATATACATCATTCCCAGCTTAAATATATTAAAGTAGGCCTTTTTAGGGTGATGAATTTCACCCTGTATATTTAATCTTATTTTCAGTTGTAAATGCGCTGTTGTCACGTCCTCAATAAAATAATAATGTTAGTGACAATAAATAAAATAACAATTGTGTACTCCATTTCAGCGCCATCAAATCATTAAAACTTAGTACTTTCACAAAAAAAGAAAATCGTCAATTTAAAAATATATATTTAGATATAATGAACGCATTTACAAAATAATAGTAACTAAATGAAAGCAAACAATAAAAACATTTACAAAAAGTCTTCATTTGCAATTTGGAACAAATTTTCTATGTCTATATAAACGGTATTATAAAATAAGTTTTACAACAAACTTTTAAATTACTATATATTAAAGAATTTTTCGTTGAGCTTTCCAGGTAGTGCGGCATTATGACATACCAATAATTGGTTTCAGCTATATTGATAAGTAAAACAAAAATAAAAATTCCCACAGAATGTTATGCTTTAAATAATGGAAATCCTTTTAAAATGTGTTCAATAGTTACAGTGAAATAATTCAACGGAAAAGCAGATACACTAATGGCAAAATAAGCTAAGTTAAAAATAAAATAAAACATACAATTTTAAAATAAACATATAAACAACAAAAATTGATGTAACAGATTTGCTTTAAATTATTTTCATGGATCATTGTTATTAAAGAAATTAATGAAAATATTTTTTTCTTAAAATATTTTTAACTTTTATCATTGTGTATAATCTGGCAAGATTGTAAAATAATGACAGACAAGAGAATTTTGAGGTTAGTCTTGTTTCATAAATAATAAGCAATTTGAATGTATAATAATGTAAAAGTGTATTTTAGGTAACAAATAACTTCCTATACAACTATTAATGGAATTAAAAATGTTTGGAACTATTTGCTGATGAAAACATTGAAGTAATATTGTATAGAAACACAATTAGTACTTACATTGAAAACCTCAGAGATCTTATATAAATATCCATCTTTTGAAATTTTCTTGTCTTTTCTAAACATATAATATCATCTTTGTATACATTTTTTTGTCTCTACCCAATTTTTTTCCGGCATATTGATTTTTTTAATGCATTTATCCATTATATTTATGATATTTGTTGTCAAGCTTGTCAGTTTGTGACTTGCAGTGACTTGGTAACTTTCAAACACCAACATGACAAAAACCAATACCAACGTGAATAAATAAAAAAATAGCCTGCAAGATATATTTAAACGTGAAATCATGAATACTTTAAAACACTTTAAAATAAATTTTACCCCAAAAGAATATTTGAAAAAAAATATTTCATTCAAGATTCAAATTAAATATTTTTACACAACTTTAAGTTAAAAATTACGTCGAATGGTACTTGAATCCAGACCAACCGTAATAACCAGTGAAAGTTTTTGTTTAAAACTAATAACTACCAAATTTAAGAAAACTCAACGAACACTTGCACTAGAAGTTTCGTGTTCAATACTAGAACACTTGTAGACCTAACTCGATGCCGTTGTGGAATTCAGGACTAAATAAGAAACTGGAATAAAAGGGCACAAATCAATTAAAAGTTGTGTTAACAGAAGCAGAACAGGTATTAAAACTTTGAATCGCTCCAAAAACTCTATTTGGGTTTTTAATTAATGGAGTATTCAGCAAATATCCAAACTTCTCCATACGACTACGAACATTTAATAGAAAAACTGGTTTATTGTTTAATTAACTACGTAAAAAGTTTTTGACCTGGTGTTTAGTGACTCAGTTTAATGATTGTTTCTTAAGGAAAAATATATTTGATTCCATATCAATCGCTACTAATTGGGAAATTTTTATTTATTTAAATATTTTTTTTGTGAGAGATTTAAAAAAACAGTTTCTTAGTTTTATAAGATGTAAAGTTAAAACTTCCTAAAGGGTGTTATTTCCCTAGCTAGCTTTTAAGAGTTTTATCAGTCTCCCCCAAACATGTAATTAAGGGCGCCAAAGTACAAACTAAAACAAATTATACTCAAACACCCGTTTTAAATGATTTTATATTAAATTTAATAATTCCAAAAACAAAATTTAATTAAACAAATAAAAAAACTGTATATTATATCAAATAAAATTAATTATGTTAATTTAGGAATTAATTATTTTCTTATCTTATTTATTAAAGTATTAAGAAACCGTTTAATTGACTCATATGTATAGGTATCTATAGTATAGGAATAATTTTTCTTCCAATTTCCAAAAATCAGGACGAAATTCGCGATTATTTTTATTTTACTTTTACTCCACAAAATGGCCTGTAACTTTTCCAATATAGATATAGTTTGGTATAGTTTTTCCAATCTGAATGTGAGAACATTCGGTCTCTGTCGGAATTTTAATCTCATTGAGATCAATGTCGTGGAATTAAAGAAAAAGGTTCATAAATTTTTATTAATTTTTGTTTTAAATTTTAAAAGAAGAACGGTTTTTGTATATTTGTATATTTTGTATCAATTTAAAAATTGTCAAACAACAAATTAATTCTTTCAAATTAAAACTTGTTAATTTTAGTTATTAATAAGAACATTTGACTCATTATTCAAAGAGCACCTAACTCATAATATTTTTATAACAATTGTTTGCAAATATTACAGTTTGTCAGACAATTTTAAAACATTGTCTGTCTAACAAGGACCACGAGGAGGTATAAGCCTTCCTTGCCTGGAAAGGAAAGGGTTGGGTATGTCAGTAAGAATCTAAAATTTTCTTTTTGTAAACAAGTTTTGAAGATACATCATAATAGTTGTAAAGGAAATTGGTTAGAATGACTAACAAGAATTGTCAGAGTCTTCTAAAGTAGAATCGTTTCCAGGTTGAATAACTAATGGTGCTATTAGCGGTACAACAGGAAATTTCTTTTCTATTTTTATAACATGCCATACATCGCTATTATTGCCACTAATTACCTCTCGAATATTATCAGGGACGTTTTTTTACAGTACTCCAAACCATTTCGATTGGATTAAAAATACAGGAGTTTGGAGGTAAACGCAAAAGGGTATGACCGTGGCTGCCGCAAATGGTGTTAATGACGTATTCATTTTTAAAATTCTGTCTTTTGATCATTCTTATTAATTCCTTCTTTACTGGAACCTTTTTAGGAACAGTGATATTTTTGATGGCCCTAAATCTTAAAATTTGATTCTTTTGTGTTATTATTAGGTATTTTGTTTAATATGCGAGAATAATACGACGCATTGTCCATAACAATTACCGAATTCGGCGATATGAAGGCAAGAGCTGTTCGACATACCACTTTTCTAATAAATCGGCTGTCATATCTTCGTGATAATCGGCAGAAGACTTTGTTATATTTTTGGCCGATAATAGCAACGCATTTGTTACAAAACCGTCTTTGCTTCCGGCATGAAGAATAATAACACGTTGTCCTCTTGAACACGGTGCATTTAAAGCACAATTGGTTGTGTTGTCAACCCAGCCGTACTTGACAACATCATGCGTATTTCTGTTATTTCTTTTATTTTGCACAAATTTTCTTGTCTCAGTTCAACGATACGCTTAGATTCCATTATTATCATCCGATTATCTTGTTTCTTATATTTAAATCCACAACTCAACAAAACCGCGCGCAATGTTTCCAAACTGGCATAATTATATTCAGGAAAATCTCTCAATTTTTCACGAATCATTTCTAAAGTAGGCACTCTATTTTCTTTGCAAAAGTTATAAACTTTTCGTTGAATAACGTCCTTTGCAGCAGTGTCAACCCTACCCAATTTTTTATTTGGTTGCTTTCGTTCTAAAGAATGATCCGTAACAGTTCCCAATTTAACAATTTTATATATCGTCGTTTACCCGATTCGTCTTAATTCATAAATTCTTAAAACAATCGCATTGTCAGTCATTCCAGCATTTTCTTTTTTCAAACAATGATACATATTTAAAACAACGCGTTGACAGTGAACATGTAAATCTTTGTGTTTTAATTCGAGACTGTCATTAATATAATTGTCATCTATTGATAATTGCGACGATGATGGATCTTAATCACCCGTTTCAAATGGTCGCCAAAACGCCATAGTATTATAATTTCTTATTATACCAATTTCTCCAGAAAACACACTGACGCTACTGTTTACTAGTCTTAAAATGAAACATTATGCAAGGTCAGAGGTCAGTTAGAATAGTAGAACCACCCGCTAAAACTCGTCCAAAATGACTCTGCTAAATCAATTTCGAAATTTAACTATCTTCGCGTTAACACCACGTCGGTTGCTATTAACGACTCTCCTGTATGTCTCGAAAAACATCATTGTCGGTAAATAGTTTTACAAAGGCGTCGGCATTTCTGTACATAAAATATCTAAGAAGCCGGCAAAAAAATTGAAAATGCGTAGCTAAATACTACAATGTTGCCGTTACTCAAGAATGTCTTTAAGTATAATTAATGTACACATACTCGATTTTATTAGTAAAAACGGTTTAAATATGAATAGTTAATTAATTTAATTATAAAAATTTTAGGAATATTTTCATATTATTTTTGAATAGTAAAGTAGAGAAAAATTTTTCAAAATATATAAACTTAGGAATTTTCGGAAATATATCTGGCAACCTAGATTTGAAAGCCGGTTTCTTTGATATGGTTAGGAGGCGTGGTTGGCTTTTTACATTAATATTAGATATACTATAACTCGGTTCTACTTCTTTGAATAAATTGGGAAGTACCTTGTATTTCGAAGGGGTTTAACACAAAGAAACCAGATTGTGTTACGTACTAACTCGTAGTGGGAAGAGAGTTACTATCCACAACTAAAAAGAGTTGACAATTTTACTGTAACACTGCTCAGGCCCATTTTTGAACTACAATTATTAAACTAAGTAATTCTCATTAGTATAGGCACAAAAACCATAGACTGGTAAAATTAACGATCAAATATATCGTTACAAACATTCAAATCAAATTTTAAAAACATTTTATTTTCCCATATTTTTGAGGTCTTATTTTGTTACTCATTAGTTTTATATTATTCTAAATAAATCTATTTAATTTACATTATTCCAGTCCCTTTTGGATTATACCAAAAATATATTGCCGACCTAATTTATTAAGTTATAATATTTTTTCTATCGATTAGTCGTACTCCTAATAATCGGCTTTACATCTATATTTGCTAGTACCTATTAATGATTTAATTTTATTCATGTTTATAGTATTAAGTTATTTAATACCTACTTTTTGTAACCAAAACTGGATTTCTTTTCCTACCACGTTTTATTAAATGCATTTCTTGCGAAACTTGCTAGTAAGTGTCAAATTTTAACAAACAAATAGTTTTATTTAGAAGAAAATACAAAAAATGTCTAAACGGCAGGAGTGGAACCTGCGATTTCTATCTATAGCCGATAACGCCTTAAACCAATCGCCAACAGATGCCACGAAAAAATTTTTGGCGTATAGGATAGTTACCCGTATATATTCGTGACTATAACAATGAGTACCCCTTACTATCGTATCGTTACGTTATTCTTTTCTTTTGATACCTCATTATAACGCAACGAATCATGTCGTATGATGTATAGTATGGTACGCATACAGTATGACGTTGCGGCGTTGTAACAAAGTGAAGAACTGCAAATGAACTATTGACATAATCTTCTAAATTATAATAGAAAAGCAATATATAGGTGTCAAAATTATTTTTTGACAATTACACTTAAATAACACAAATCTTTTGTTCTTAAACTGATATTAAACAAATACTATTTTTGATAAACTAAATCCCTAATTATAATATTACTAACCTTTGCTCGCGGCGTCCCTGCGCAAATTGGGAATAAAATATTTTCTCCCCTATGTTCATTCCCAAGGTGTATTTTATGTCTGTAATAAATTTCATAAGAATTGGTTTAGTAGTTTAGGCGAGAAAATGTAACAGACAGGCAGACGGAGTTACCTTCGCATTTATAATATCAGTATATATAAAAACGGACGATTAATTTTTACATATTTCAACTAACAATAAACAATTAATTCACCGAAAAAACGCGGGCCATACGCGCATTTGTATATCCACAGATTGGGTGAAACAAATGCATGATCAGGTTTCAATAGACGCAAATTATCTCACCACCTCGTATATAAAATAATATAAAATAATTAATGCTTATATTATAATTTTATCATTTAGCTTGCACAGCATTTTCTACCTAGAGAATAATCTTTGCTTTTATTATTCATTGTTAATATTATATTCAAGTAGTTCAGATGAAATTTATTATAAATAAAATATAAAATTTTTTAAAAAACGATTTTTGGATTTCGAAATTATATTTGGCGCAGTCAGTAGGATTGTTTGGGAGTTTACGTATCACACGTGAATTTTTTCGTTTCAACGATTAACCGAATAATCGAACCGATATACGTGGTGACTCAAAAGTATTAAAGTGTTGTGTTGGCGGATCCTTAAAAATCAGGAAACCGACTCTAGCATCGAACCAGTGCAACCTTAATCTATTGAACACCGGAATCGGGAACAAAAATCGTTCCGATTCGCGAAGATACCGTCAGTGAAGACAACATTGCAGATCTGGTGGCCATCTTTATAGATAAGAAGAAATGCTGAAAATCGTTTTAGTATTAGCGTAAGTATAGTTTGTTGTATGGATACATTGCTTGAAAACTTTGATAAAATATCTTTAAATTCACCTTTAGCTGACTCTGACATAAATCATAGTATTGCTAGTAATTCAGTTAAAGAAACCAAAATGCCTAATATTTTTAAGACTGATTATTTAGATTGTGTTCCCGAATTTGACGGAAACCCTTGCGAATTAAATAGATATTTAGCGACAAGTGAATCTTTGATAAATGCTTTTTATGATGTGCAAAACCCTCAAAATTTTTAAAATATTTTTCTTATTAACTCTATAATAGGGAAACTAAAGGGTAATGCTAAGCTTATTGTAAATATTCAAAATATAACAAGGTGGGACGAACTCAAAGCAACTTTAACTCGTAGTTTTGCCGATCAGAGAGACGAATCTTGTCTCAACAGAGACTTAGTAATGTTAAGACAATCCCCTAACGAAAAACCTCAACAATTTTTCGACAAATGTCTAAGTACACTTAATCTTATATGTAGTTATATAGATTCTCACGAAACTACCCCAGAAGCTAAGGCACTTAAACGCAAATTGTACCAAGATTTAGCTCTAAAAACATTCCTTTCGGGACTTAAAAATCCTTTAGGTACAACAATTAGATGTATGAAACCTGCTAATTTAAATGAAGCTTTACAATTTATTATAAGGGAAGAAAATGCCAACTATTTTCACAATACACCTAGCAATCATTTCCAAAAACCATTATTTCTATCACAAACTCCAAAACCACAAATTCAATCACAACCTTTTAAAAATCAGAATTTTGTACCGTATAACCCTTTCAACGTTCAAACTCATAATAATCAATTCAGACAAAATGCCTTCCCACAGCAGCAAAACATGTTTCAAACAAGATATAACTCATCTCCACCAAGATTTTGGACAAATCCACAAATAAACAAACAACCTAGTAATAGAAATACAAATGTATTCAAATCCAATCCAAACCAAATTTTAACTAAACCAACACCAATGAGTATTTCGACACGAAACACTAATTATTCTAGACCAACTAATTCAAATGTTAATTATTAAAATTACAGACAAAATCCGACAAATTTATTTAGCAAAAATGCTATTACCCCAAACGAATCGAATATAATAGTTGAAGAACTGTTTAATACTGAAACAGATCAGAATAATCCTCATAAACAAAATTGTGTTTATAATGATCAATACCAAACTGATTCAGATCAAAATTATAATCAGAGCCTACAATACTACAATACTACAATAATGAATACGAGATCGACCAATACCAATCTAAAGAAATTAACACCGACCAAATTCCTAACGAAAACGAAAATTTTCTAGAAGTGCCTCTTGCAAATCAAACCACTTAACACCAGTAATCTCAGTAAACACTGATAACAATGCCAGTGAACTACCATATATTATTTTCACGGAATATAACATTAAAATTTTAATCGACTCTGGCTCTACCAAATCTTTTATAGACCCAGATGTTGCTTTCAAACTTTTTCCAAAATTTATACAGAAAGATCTGTTTATTGTATCCACTGTATTTCAAAAATCTTCACACCAATTCAGTGCTAATATTCCCGCTTCAAAAATTTTTAAATTACCTAAATCTAAACTTCTTAAATTTCATTTATTTAAATTTCATAATACATTTAATGGATTGATAGGGTTAGATAATTTAAAGGAACTACAAGCTAGTCTAAATTTTAACAACGGACTTTTAATTACTCCTTATGCTAAGATAAAGATCTTATTTCATAATGTCAAAAAAGAACTCCATTTAATGGAAGTTTCTCCTAGATGTGAACAAGTAATAAAAATAAGAACTAATATTTCAAACGGAGAAATCATCATCCCTCATCAAAAGATTCAAAATTGTGAAATTCCAGAAAGTCTTACTGTTTCAAAAAATGGTGAAGCTCTTACAACAATATTAAATAATACAACCGAACCAATAACATTAGACTTTTCCGAACAACTAACTGTAGAAAAATTTAAAAGAAATTATTATAAAACAATTGACTTAAACCACTTGGAAGATCACACTACCTATAAATTAGATCCAAATCAGATTAGATTAGAACATTTAAACAACGAAGAAAGAAAAGCCATTATGAACATTTGTCAAGAATATTCGGATATTTTTTATCATGAAAATATGCCCCTTTTACCAATAGAATAAAGCACTCAATTCGAACTACAGATGAAGTTCCAATTTATTCCAAACAATATAAATATCCCTTCATTTATAAGAATGAAGTTCAAGAACAAATAAAAAAAATGTTGGATTCTAATATCATCAGACCAAGTAACTCAGCTTGGAATTCACCCATATGGGTTGTTCCAAAAAAATTGGATGCTTCGGGCAAACAAAAATGGCGTGTCGTTATTGATTATCGACAACTAAATTCTAAAACCATCGATGACAAATACCCCTTACCCAACATTAGTGATTTATTAGACAAATTAGGTAAATGTCAATACTTTACCACTCTCGATTTGGCAAGTGGGTTTCACCAAATCGAAATGGATGAAGCAGACATTGAAAAAACCGCCTTTTCAACAGAAAATGGACACTGGGAATTTTCACGAATGCCCTTCGGATTAAAAAGAGCACCGGCAACTTTCCAACGTGTAATGGACAATATTCTTCGGGGTATTCAAAACGAGCAATGCTTAGTATATCTCGACGATATTATTGTATACTCTACATCGCTGCAAGAACATTTAGAGAGATTAAAAACTGTCTTTCAAAGACTTCGAGAGTCTAATCTTAAAATTCAGCTTGATAAATCTGAATTCCTAAGAAAAGAAGTTGCATATCTTGGACATATCGTAACACCAGAAGGCGTGAAACCGAATCCTGACAAAATCATAGCCATTAAAAATTTTCCTATACCTAAAACAACAAAACAAATTAAATCATTTTTAGGCTTACTTGGATATTATCGTAGATTTATAAACAACTTTGCTAAAATTACCAAACCTTTAACCAAATGTTTAAAAAAAGGTGCCAAAATTATCCATGATCAAGAATTTGTGAAATGTTTCGAAATTTGTAAAAATCTATTGATAAATGAACCAATTCTCCAATACCCTGATTTTTCAAAAACGTTTAATTTAACCACAGATGCAAGTAATATTGCTATTGGAGCAGTACTCTCACAAGGACCTATTGGTAACGATTTACCAATAGCGTATGCATCTCGAACGTTAAATGACTCTGAACAAAATTATTCTGTAATTGAAAAGGAACTATTGGCAATAGTATATGCTACAAAATATTTTCGCCCTTATCTTTACGGAAGAAAATTTAATATTGTAACGGATCACCGCCCACTTAAATGGCTATTTTCATTAAAAGACAAAAATTCAAAATTTACCCGCTGGAAAATAAAATTGTCAGAATATAATTATGACGTTATATATAAACCAGGACGAGCTAACTCTAATGCCGACGCACTTTCTAGAATCGAAATACACACGAAAGAAACAGTTTGGGAAGAACTCGATGAAATATTAAATGAGGTCAACACAAATACAAATAATCCAGCCATCCCTAAAGAAACAAATATCACCCGACCACAAGATTTACAAATAGACCTTTATACAGAAAGTCTTCCTCTTCCCGAATTAGATCAATTATCCCTACAAGTCCAACCAGACAGACAATATCAATCAGAAATAATAAACAATGACAATGACGAAACAATCCATTCTAATGCTGGCGATAACCCAACATTCGAAATTCCTTCTATAGATAGTGCCGTAAATTACGGACAGAATCAAATCATTATTACATCCGTCTTGCATACACCAGCAAATCCAAAATTGAAAATTCTCTTCGAAAAAAGAAAAAGAATCAACCTTCAACTTTCTAAAAACAATTTCGAATCAGACGTTATAGAATTTGTAAAAAATTATATAAACCCAAGCTCTCAATATCATTTATATTTTGAAGATCCTAGTATATTCGAACCATTTTTGGTAACACTACAGAACTATTTTAAATACTCTACCTTGAAATTTAAAAAATGTTCTAAAAAACTTATAGATGTTTTTGAAAAAGATGATATTAAGGAAATAATACAAAATTATCATGAAGGAAAATCCAACCATAGAGGAATTGACGAAACTTATCAAAGAATTAAAGAAAAATATTTTTGGCCCTTTATGAAACAATCTATTCAAACTTTTATTAATGATTGCGAGACTTGTCAACAAAGCAAATATGAAAGACACCCTGTAAACATTAAAATGAATATTACACCAACTAGTACCAAACCATTCGAAATTATTCATGTTGATACATTTACTATTGAAGGTAATAAATTTCTAACTATTCTAGACAGCTTCTCGAAATACGGACAAGCTTAAAACTTGAACCCATTTTCTAGCACAGAAATTGCAAACAATTTAATTTCCTTCTTTTCCCATCATGGTTGTCCAGAACAAATTATAACTGATAACGGAACAGAATTTAAAAATTCTATTATAGCGGAACTCTTGGAATTACATAAAATTAAAGTTCATTTTTGCTCACCTAATCATCCTCAATCCAATGGAAATGTTGAACGCTTTCATTCAACATTAATTGAACATATCAGATTACTAAACACAAAAGGCTTTCTCAAAACCCCAATTCAAATGAAAATTATTTATGCTATTCTTGCATATAATCATTCAATACACTCGGTCACAAAACTAAAACCAATTGATGTAATAAACGGACACATAAGTGCCAACGATCCATTCAATATCGAAATTGATAAGATACTTTTGAATGATTATATAAATGACCATAAAGAACGTTCCAAATTACTTTATTCAAAAATTAACCAGACATTAATCAATGAAAAAGAAAAACGAACGGAGAATATAAACAAACTTCGTGATGACGCAGACATTTTTGAGAATGCAAAAGAAATATATGTGAAAAAACACAAAAGACAAAAGACCGCTAACAAATTCAATGCTCGTACAACACTTAAAAATTTAGATAAAAATAAGAAAATCATAGCAACTGCATCTCAATCAAAAATCCATATGGACAATTTAAAACGTCCACTTAAAAAACCTTTTCAATTTTAGACATTAACAAATACTATTTATCCTTTCAGTCTTCAATAACCCTGGAATAGTTCCACTAAAGATTGGTACAGCTAAAATAAATGAATACTACTATAAATTAATTCATTACTACGATCTAGAACCGATAGTATCAGAAGTCAATAAACTCAAAAGACAATCTTTAAAATTAAATACATTAATACAACAAATTTACAAAAGTGACATTTATATAAATGAAAGTAAAAATTACATAAATATGTTAAATTTCTTTGAAGAAAGAATAGAAATTAAATTATCAGATATCATTCCTGGAACAAATAGACATAAACGTGGATTAATAAATGGCATAGGATCAATATTTAAGACAATAACAGGAAACTTAGACGCTAACGATGGAGAACGTTATGACCGACTTATAGAACAATTACAAAATAATCAAAAATCTTTAGCTGACAATATAAATCATCAAAATTCGTTATCTGTAGACCTAATCAATAATTTCAATAAAACAGTTCAGAAAATAATACATAATGAGAAAATGTTAGAAGATAAAATTAACCATATTGCAACATTCTATGATGGCAATCCTGTCAATGCAGTATACATTAAAGACGTAATGACTCAGGTAATTGGGTTATTTAACATAATTTATTCTATAATTCAGGATATTGAAAACTCCATTATATTTTTCAAACTAGGAAAGATGCATCCAAGTATTATTAATACTCAAGCTTTTATCAAAGAATTGCAGTCCATTCAGAAATATCACAATCTGCCCTTAGAAGTAAATACAGAAAATGTTTTAATATTCGAACAATTAGTTAAAATAGAGAGTTATTTATCAAACTATAAAATAATATACATCTTGCATATACCAATAACATTTGCGACAAACTATGACTTGTACCACTTATACCCAATTCCAATTTTCTCCAAGAGTCAGTTCAAGGTAATTTTACCGCAAAGTAAATATTTAGTATTAGGCAAATTGTACTACGGCTATACAAACGACTGTTGCAAGAAGATCCTCTCACAAACATACTTCTGTGACGAAATTACCATTCGAGACATTCGAACCGGAAGCTCATGTGAAATTCAACTGTTAAATGACAAAAACACCACTAATTGCCAACACACACAAGTATCTATCTCCCACCAACAAATTACCAAATTAGAACATACAAATCAATGGGTCCTCACACTACCCAAGGAAGAAACCGTAAAAATCCACTGTTATAGTCAGCAAGAAATCCTGAATTTAATTGGTACTTATATGCTAGAAATACCAAAAAATTGCCAAGTAGTCACTTCATTCCAACGCATCGTTAACTACGAACATTTTACTAATTACAACGAACCAATCTTATTTCCAAATGCCAAATTAGCTGCCGACAACCAGTCAAAATTTAACCTTCATCTAAAGCTAGACGAAATTGATAGTACAGATCTACAACTTATTAAAAAGAATATAATGGAAAACCAACCAGTTCTCTTAAGTGATAAAAAATTATATACACCTAGTATTTGGACAATTGCAATTTATGGACTCTGCATAATCTTTGTCATATTCTTTGGATATAAAAAATTATTTCAAAATCGTAAAAAGAAAAATCATCCAGAAGAAATGCAAAGTATGGAACTAACAGATGTTCAAATCCCTCACTGATGTCCCGGATTTGAATCTTCAAGGGGAGGAATTATCTCACCACCTCGTATATAAAATAATATAAAATAATTAATGCTTATATTATAATTTTATCATTTAGCTTGCACAGCATTTTCTACCTAGAGAATAATCTTTGCTTTTATTATTCATTGTTAATATTATATTCAAGTAGTTCAGATGAAATTTATTATAAATAAAATATAAAATTTTTTAAAAAACGATTTTTGGATTTCGAAATTATATTTCGCATCAACTTAGCTGCGTGAACTGAACCCATATTACAAAAAAAGCATGTAACGAAATCGTGCAAGTAACGAAATACATTCGAGAGTAAGTTTTCGTGACTCGGTACTAGAGGGCGCACCCGTTAGTCAGTACCGAATGCATACGGTTTGCTACAGCTCTAATTATGGCTCAAATCGATAATATCAAACTATATCTGAGTCACTTTTTTGTGCTTTGTCTTAAATTTTTATTCGATTTGGGGACTGGAACCATAGACTTTTAGTAATTTAGGTAGCTGTAACATCTCTCGTGGAATTTTTAAAATTTAGACTAACAAGAGATGACAATAAAGAAAAATAAAAAAAAGCCTCCAGTGTAATTTGAACCTGCAAATCCTTTTTATGACCGATAGTGCTTTTAACCATTTAACCACAAATGCCTAGCGGTTACGAGGCTTTTTTTATCATCTCCTAATTCATTTCCTGTCGAAAAGGACAATAACTTAATTCATTTTTAAGCATTTTATGAAATTAATTAGAGAGATATTCAGTTTTTTTTGTGCTTTGTCCTCAATTTTTATTGGATTTAGGGGACCGGAACTATACATTTTTAACAAAATAATTATTTTAGACATCCATCATGAAAATTTTAAAATTAAAAAATGGGCAAACAGTACTAATAATAATAATATATAATTTCGAAATTATTATAGCACTTATATGTAATAGTTTTGTAGTTTTTTTGGTTTTTCGTTCAGTGTTTCTAAATTAAGCTTTATTAGTTTGACAAAATAAAATTATGGCTATTACAAGCTATACAGGGAATCAATTCCACACCTATTAGTGTGAGTTAAATAGGAAGAAGACAATAGTTTTATCGTAACACTCTGTGCTGGTTTCTGTGTAGTTCTACTCTGTGGTATTTATATCATGTACCTAGCTAGCAGCACTAATTGTATTTCCATTTTCATTATCTCCACTACCTCAACAAATATCCAACGTAGAAAATAAGAAATTACTTTGGATTACCATAAATTTACATAAACTAGTGCATGCAACTAAATATATCCCAGGGATCATAGACGTAAAACAGCATTAATCCAACCTAACAAAATAAATAGACTAACTTCAAGTCTCAATTCACAGCTGCAGAGAGAATGAATTATTTTTTAGTATTCTTGATAAACATTAAAGCTCTAATTCTAATGTTGGCATTCCTGGTTAAAAACTAGAATAAACCGCAATAAAAAATGAAATATATAACAAAATAGAATTGTGTTTAAATTTAAAATTGCATTATATTGCAAATTGTTTTTTTTTATTTTGAAGTAAAAAGTTTTAAAAGCCCGTTAAACGATTTTTGTTGGGACACAATCTTATAAATTTACGTCAGCAACATTCTATACCCTATTGTATGTGTGTGCGTTGGAGACTTCTTGGAGGTTAATTTTGTGAGTTCGCTTTAGCTGTATTTTGTAGCCATAGCAGTACCAATATATGTAGCTCGAAGTGCCGTTGATGTAAAAATCAGATTAATAATTTTAATTATGTACCTACTTTTTCTCCGCTTTCTAAGGTTTTAATAAAGGTGATTAAAAAATGGCTAGAATGATTTATCTGGTGATAAATACAACCGCACAAAGACGGAAAACCAGAAGGTCACCAATTGCGGGCGGCACTCAGGAAAAAGGGAGAGCGAGTCGTGAATTTCAGATGTTACAGTGGTCAGTAACAGGTTTAGAATTCTGTAATAGATGTTATAAGTGAATTCGGTAAATGAAAGAAGGCTCCTAGATTTCAGATAACAACTTTATTAACGATAACAATAAAATACCAATTATAAAGTGGACAAGTTGAGTCTGATTATTAACAAAAAGGTATGTAACAAACTTAACAGCTGCTACTGGTGAATAACCACAAAGATGGACATAAAGTGTAATTACAACAAAAATATAACAAGTAAATCGACAAAAAACATAATGTGGATTGGTTAAACTGATCAATACAAAAGAGTTGGTGTCATACATAAAGCAAATAAAAAAGTTATTAAATATTGAATATTAAAAAAAAATGATTTAATTGAAACAACACTATACTAAATTTATTAAGCATATTACCCGGTTCTTTTGTTCCAGTTCTGTAATTATAAAAAGAATCTTTTCTTTAAAATTGTCAAAAAACACTATAAAAACAAACCTAATCTTGTAATAAATACAGCAAAAATTTTGTAAGATGCTGCATTAATTATTACTACAAAAAAAAAATATTTAGAACTTTACCGCACACTTTGGGCTAACCATATGACTAAATTTAAAAACTTGTGGCTTATTTCTTTGAAGGCTTTTTTACTTATTCTATACGCTGAGAGAACAGTGGTTGCTTAGATAACTCGTACAGGACATCACCAGGATTCTTAGCACAAAACCATAAAAGTTTTTTACCAAACTGAATGCAAGATTAGATCAAAAATTCAGGCGAACGCTCTATTTACGTTAAAGTTTGGAGGCTTGGTCTGTTCATGATTATACGCTCCAAAAAGAAACTAAACAGAAGGCTCAGCTTATATTAAATGACATTAAGAAGAAATTAAAAAAATGTCGCATCCAGCGATACTAGGTATATTAAAGTTTTTCATATCAGAGAAAATTAAAGTTCTGAGGTTTTATTGATTTGTTGAAAATATAATATTATAAAATTAGTTTCATTAACATTAAAATTGTCTGTTGTTTAAATATCGTTGTTTAAAATTTGGTACATTTTACATTTTAATATATAATCTATCAAATATGGAAAATGCAAATTCTGTTTTAATATAACAGTAAATTGCAAATATCATTGTATTCGTACTACAACAAATAGGTTTCTCTATATTGAAATTTCGAAATTGTTATTTGCATTCTCTTATTATCTAAGCAAATCCAATTTCTAGTGGAATTGGAAACGAGAAAGCATAAAAATTTGATGACGAGCGTCAATACAACAAACTTTTCGTGTAATTTAGTTTTTTTTTTAATATGAGCAATTTCTTCCATACTATATAAAAATCGCTAATAAACCTAGCAATTTTTTAAAGGGTGATTATTTTAAATATAATTTTAAAAACGTTTTGTTAGAAAACTCTATATAGAGATATTGTTGCCCTAATTAAACTTAAAAAAGTATCTATTATTATATTATATTTTATTATATAATTGAGTTTAATAAATGTAAAGGAAATAAAAATCTTAGTAGCAGAGCAAAAGAAATATTTTGATTGTGTATATGCCGGAAAAGCTAGGGAATTCAATGCCATAAGGTTTTCATTATTTTAATAGAGTTTTTCTGATTTGATAATAAGGCGGTAGATATCACATCTATCAGAAAACTATAATGTGTACAAACAGGAAACTTTATGGATATGGGAAGTGCAGGTAAAATGGGAAACTTAAGAAAAAGTCTGTCTTAAACAAAGACTTACAGCTTTATTAAAGATATTTTTTTAAAAATTACTTATTATTAATCAGACTAAAATTTTTCTAATTCAGACTTTGAATCAAATCAGATTCAGAAGTTAATGGATGATTTCCAAAATCTTTCTTTGGACAATTTTGTCCACACGAGAGAGCAAAATGGACTACACGCAAGGGCAAAATGGATCTATTACAATTAATGGAGAAAATAGTAGGAATCCAATCTGTAGAACATTTCTCGCATACAGATTTTGTCTCTGCGGCGTCGTCATCATGGAAACGCGCACAGCTGCAATGTGCCCAGCGACTGCAAATAGGGCTCTGGTCCAGCCTTCATTGAATTCAGAATATAGATGAAAACGATATCTTCATTTTTTTTATCAGAAGTGGAATCTTTTCTGTTTCTGTTCTTGGTGACGGTTTTTTTTTTTGTTCCTGATTTCTAAGACTTTCCCTTCGTTGTCTTCTTTTTAGATTTAATTTCCAAGTTAATATTATTTTCCACTTTTTTGTTTTCGAAGCGTTAGGTCTTTCTTCAAGCTAGTTGCGATACGGTGACATTATCACGGCAGTGGTCCGTTCCATCTGGATCATATTACTATTTTTGTAATTTTAAATTTATGTTAAATTTTTAGGTTCACTATGCAACTATATGTCACTCTTTCTACGGTTAAGCAAAACTTAAACAACGTAAATGACTATAGCAGTATTTTATGTTAGAAACAATTAAAGAATTAAAAGTGCAGGCAATTCAAAATATTACTTTTTCCATTAAAATACAAAAACAAAATCGAAAAGGGGTTGACCTTAAAGGCCATCCTAGCAACTTCTCGCTAATGTTAACCGCAAAGCTATAGTAACGTGGCGTATTTTGACGTTTTTGAGCTTTTTTTGGAATGTTTAAAAAGCCATAACTTTTTAGCGCGTTATTCGATTTTGATGTTCAAGAAGGCATTCTACGCAGTGCTTTGAGACCTAAAAATGTTATTTGAAGTGCAAAATCGATTAGTCAAAAAATCTCAAAAAATTCAAAAAAAAAACAATATCTCACGAACGAATCAACCTATTTTAATTTGAAAAACAGCATTCGACGTGGTTTTTTAAGCTTAAGAGCTGATTAGGTTATGAAATTGATCCAAATTGAGCCAAAAACATATGCCCAAAAAACATCATTTTTACAAAAAAAAAATCTCGAAATCTACCTGTCCGAATCGGTTTAAACTTGCAGGGAATCTAAGTTGGATGGAACTCTTTGGAACGCTTTTTTGTTCATACCGATCGGTCAAGCCGTTTAAAAGTTATAAAAGGTTTACATACATCCACACACACACACACATCCACACATACATACAGACACCTTCGTAAAAATAGTCAGGGGAGGTTCCAAAGACCTCAAAATGTTGAGATCCGATAAAAACTTGATTTTCGAAAAACGGGGTAAAACCAATAACTTCCTGATTTAAAAAAAAAATTAAAGTTTTTTAGCGGGAAGTTAAAAAATACTTCGATAAATCCGCTGCAACGCATGACACGCTTTCCGTCACTGACTGAAAGCGCAGGGAAAAAAGTTGTTATTTGTAAACCTCACAACAGAGCGCTTGTAATCCCAGATTTAAACAAACGGTCCGTTTGCCTGCAGGGATCGCTACGCCTGCACTTCCATTACAATAAATTAATAGTTAACAGCTCTAAATAATTAACATTAAAAAATACCTTTTTCATTAAGAATTTAATTAAAACTGTATCCAATTAAATAAACTTTCGAGCAAATTCTTAACTACGTCAATATGTAGTAAAATATTCATAATCTTTTCTCATTAACACGAAACTTTGTGCCTGCTTCGTCGTGTCAACACATATTTGGTGTACGTGACACTATTTAGGCTAAATATTTATTTATGCTGTAAGCTTCTGAAATAAAGTAGTTGTTTTATATGTTATATCTTTAATTTTACCTTACTGAAAATCCATAATTTGATAACAAATAAAAGTCTGTACTGCCAATGCATTAGCAAATCGGTTAAAAACAATGTTTTTAATACACAAGCATAGAATTTTTATTTTAGATTCCAGAGTCAATTTTAAGAACATAAAAATGTGCACGAATTCATATGAATTCAACATTACACAACAATACTTGTACAGAATAAATGTAAGGAATTATAAATTTAAAACTCTTCTAATTATTTAATTCAGTCAATCCTCTGGTTTAATTATTTGTCACAGCCTTTATTTATTTTAATTTTTCCCATTTTTAAAAAAGGTATTTATAATTTAAAGTACATAATTTGATTTATTAGAAGGACGCTGTTATTTCATACATTGTTATAACAATCGAAAACATCAAATCTGTAATATGAAAAAGATCCTTCATGTTACAATTCGCTAAAAGTTTATATAAAATTGACACTGCTGTTTTCCGGTATTTTGTATGTTACACAGTATGCATTCGATACAGTTTAACCCTAGCCAACCTCCTTTTATAAGAGAGCGATATCTACGATCACTATGTCGAAAAATCGAGAGAGAATTTGCAGGGCATAAAATACAACTCAAACACTCGAAATGTCAGTGTATGAAGTTCTAAATTTTACAGTTAATTACATTTCAATTAGGATAAAAAAGTATTTTTGAAATTGCATTAGTTACTGTTGAATATTTGCAAATAAAATAATATCTATTATTCCAAAGTTTTTTGTCTAACTATATATATATATATTTTTTTTATTTGTATAATAGCTATAATAGCTATGTTTTTAATTTTGTATGTATTTTATTTAATTTACTTTATGGTAAGTTTTTACATTATTTCTAGTAATACGATAAACATATAATAACAAGGAACCTCAAACTAGGTACAGTTTTTGTTAATTTTTACAATGTATTCTTCTCATTGTTGTAGAATTTCTGATGAAGGCTAAATTGCCTAAACGTCAATAAAAAATGTAATACAATCGAAAACATTTAATTTTACCCTACACGGGCCAAAAATTCCAAGAAAAACTTAAATAAAACATATATATATATATATATATATATATACATATATATTAAGATAACTGTCGGGAAAGCGTCAAGAAATGATATCAGACAATGATGATATTTGCCAACTTCAGTTAAGAATAAATTTTCGGTGACAAATTTTTTCACCTTTATTAGCGCCTGGGAAATACAACAAAAAACTTATTATGTACAATTTTTTAGCTATCAAGCACGGCACTAAATACGTTTGTATCATCTCTTACATCTTGTTATATGAGACTGTCACAAACGCTCTGTTCGTTATATATATATATATATATATATATATATATATATATATATATATATATATATATATATACAAAGGGTGCCAAGTATGCGTATTTATGATAAACAAAAGGGGTAAATTAACGGGCATGTACGCAAAAGGATCATAGGATTACGAGTAAGAATGGTAACCGCAGACATGCATGTTTCTGGCTCATTAGCCGTCATCAGTGCGGCATAACCAAGAAGAGTATTGCACTTGGCTAGCAAAAGTGTTAGGTACTTGGGAGCAAAGGATGTTGGGGAAACATGTGTCAAGAAATACAAAAACAACGAACGCTGGTTGCTAGCCGAAAACCCATTGGCACAGCTGGCCGAAAGCACAAAATGGCGATAGGACTCCTGTGTGAGCGTTCGTTGTTTTTGTATTTCTTGACACATGTTTCCCCAACATCCTTTGCTCCCAAGTACCTAACACTTTTGCTAGCCAAGTGCAATCCTCTTCTTGGTTATGCCGCACTGATGACGGCTAATGAGCCAGAAACATGCATGTCTGCGGTTACCATTCTTACTCGTAATCCTATGATCCTTTTGCGTACATGCCCGTTAATTTACCCCTTTTGTATATATATATATATATATATATATATATATATATATATATATATATATATATAAGGGTGCCAAGTATGCGTACTTATGACAAACAAAAGCGGCAAATTAACAGGCATGTACGCAAAAAGGTTCATAAGGCCAATAGGAATGGTAACCGCAGACATGCATGCTTCTGGCTCGTTAGCCGTCATCAGTGCAGCATAACCAAGTAAGGTATTGCACTTGGCTAGCAAAAGTGTTGGGTACTTGGGAGCAAAGAATGGTGGAGAAACATGTGTCGAAAAACACAAACAACGAACGCTCACCCATGAGTCCTATCGCCATTTGTGCCTTCGGCCAGCTGTGTCCACATTTCGGGCACCCTTTTTTGTTTCACATCCTGGGCTTGGAACGACTATATCACAATGAGTCCGTTTCGCCAACGTGGCGACGCTGGTCGTAGCCCCGAAATGTCGTAACTTAACCGCTTTTGAACCGCTCTGAACCGCTTTGAACCGCTCTGAACCCTTTAACCCTTTTTGAACCGCTTTTGAACCGCTCTGAACCGCTTTGAACCACTCTGAACCGATTTTGAAAGGCTCTGAACCGCTTTGAATCACTCTGAACCGCTTTTTAACTGCTTTGAACCACTTTTGAGCCAAAGTTCTGGTTTTGTACTGGCTTAAACAAGTTACTCTTTGGTTCAAAGCGGTTAAAAAGCGGTTCAAAAGCGTTTCAGAGTGGTTCAAAGCGGTTCAGAGCGGTTCAAAAGCGGTTCAGAGTGGTTCAAAGCGGTTTAAAAAGGGTTCAGATCGGTTCAAAAGCGGTTAAAAACCGTCTCAAATGTTCCTTCTTGGGCTAGCTGAATCGCGATAAGACTAGTTTATTTTTATTTCAATGTTTACACATATAATTAAATCTTGCGTTAGCATGGTGCTTAACGTACTTGTTTATCATGCAGGCGGCCCGGGTTCGATCTTAGCAAGCGGAGTGTTTTTACATCGGATGACGTCACTACAAGTGACGTTGGTTTAGATTGTAAGTCGCGCATACGCAGTTCGAGCTTGCGATCCAAAAATGACCATGTTGGACCTTAGATTTTCTTACGGAGATTTACATGTAAAAATGAGTGATTTTGCGCTCGAATCCCCCTTGCCTATCTACTTATACATATATATATATATATATATATATATATGATGTAGTGTTTCACGGATGGTAGAATGAACAGTAGTGGTGTTCCGGGTTTCAATCCGTTGGTTGTTTGTGTCTTCACGACGTTTCGCCAACATCTCAGCTGGCATTTTCAAGTGATGCTTCCTTTGCGGCTGCTCAACTTGGAATGAGCAGCCGCAAAGGAAGCACCACTTGAAAATGCCAGCTGAGATGTTGGCGAAACGTCGTGAAGACACAAACAACCAACGGATTGAAACCCGGAACACCACTACTGTTCATATATATATATATATATATATATATATATATATATATATATATATATATATATATATATATATATATATATATATATATATATATATATATATATATATATAAAGGAGGATAACGGGAATCAACGCAACAAGGATCATGGTTACAAGTGGGAATGGTAACCGCAGACATGCATGTTTCTGGCTCATTAGCCGTCATCAGTGCGGCATAACCAAGAAGAGTATTGCACTTGGCTAGCAAAAGTGTTGGGTACTTGGGAGCAAAGGATGTTGGGGAAACATGTGTCAAGAAACACAAAAACAACGAACGCTCACACAAAATGGCGATAGGACTCCTGTGTGAGCGTTCGTTGTTTTTGTGTTTCTTGACACATGTTTCCCCAACATCCTTTGCTCCCAAGTACCCAACACTTTTGCTAGCCAAGTCAATACTCTTCTTGGTTATGCCGCACTGATGACGGCTAATGAGCCAGAAACATGCATGTCTGCGGTTACCATTCCTACTTGTAACCATGATCCTTGTTGCGTTGATTCCCGTTATCCTCCTTTATTTTTATATTAATACGCGTTTTCTTGGCACTTTGTTATATATATATATATATATATATATATATATATATATATATATATATATATATATATATATATATATATTGATATGGATCTTCCCTCCGGGAACACCCTCCTTCAACAAAATTATAGGTTGTGGATCCAAGATTTTTAAATTGATTCTCTTCACAAATCAATTTAAAAATGTATAATAAAAATCTTCTTCTTGATAATTTCCAAAATCTTTCTTCTTACTGCAACTTTCGAACTCCTTCCTATTGTTCCATTTGTCTCATCATATTATTTCCATCCTTAGACTGCACTGCTTACAATATTTCCAATCTCAGGTTTCTTTTTATTTTTGTTGCTTGTTTCTTTTGTTGTTTTATATCTTGTACTTCTTTTTATGGTTTTAATTATTTGTTTGTTAAATAATTAAAATTTCAATATTTAGTTTTTATAATTTTTTTATTTTTTTATCAAATTTGACAATACATCTCTTCCATCAAAATTCAAAAAAATAATAATCATCTCCATATCAAACAATCTATCAACTAAACAAAAACAATACAATATCAAAAAAAATACTTAATCTAGACAACCAATTTAAAAAATCCTGGACCACGTTCCAACAACTCATTGAAGGAACCTGTCCCAAGAAGAAAAATCCATATCAATTTCCCCCAAATTTGATTTGACTTGGTGAATTACTTCACCTTGCCAAATCAAATTTCCTTTCAGTAAGAAATTTTTCTTCACCATCAGTTGTCAAGCTTTAACTTTAATTATTCCAATTTTAACTTTCATACAAAAATAAATCATTAACATTAAACATTCCACGAATTTCTTCACTTCCAATAAATTTCACTATATAACTATTTCCCTTATTCTCATTAACAATTTCATATGGTCCCTCAAAAGGAAATTGTAATTTAGCACAAATATTATTTTTTTTATTTGTTACCCTTAACGCTTTAACTATTACTAAATCCCCTTTTTTAAATATTGTTCTATTTTTCTTTCTCTTTTCCATTCTTTTTACATATTTTTGCGCATTCTTATTTTCCCTTATCCTAACTTCTTCTAATACCTTTTCATATTCAATTCCCCTTTCCCTTATCCATTTCCTTTGTGGATTCTCTCCTTTTAAAATATATACTGGACACTCATTCATAGTAGTATTTGGCACTTTATTCAAATATCATTCTACCTCATTTAATTTTGCTCCCCATTTCCTATTATTTTGATTTACTAAAATTCTTAAAAACTTATTTACTTCTTTAATATACCTTTCAGCAGGATTTCCTGCCGGATGTCTAATACTAATAGTACTACATTTAATTTGATGATGTTCAAAAAACTTTTCAACTTTTTTATTTTTAAAATATGTTGCATTATATAAAAAAATATTTTGAGGTTTACCTATCTGTTCTATATATAGATTTAACTTTTCTAACACTATTTTTGTTTTCATATTTTTTGTTGCATATAATTTAACAAATTTTGAAAACACATCCACTATTACTAAAATATTATTATTTCCCCCTTCATTAACTATTAGATTACTAATAAAATCTATTGCCACTATTTCTAAACATCCACTTGCCATTACAGTTTTCACTATATTATAATTTTTATGATTTTTCTCTTTTCCTAATTGACAAACATGACATTTTCTAGTTACCTCTTTTGCTATTTTCTGATCCCTTTTACATATATAATTTTCCCTAAAAATTGACCATATTTTTCTTGCTCCTATATGCCCATATTCTAAATGTAATTCCCTTAAAATTCTTATTCCCAAATCTTCCGTTATTACATACAACTCTGTTTCTCCCACCTTTTTAATCACTATATTATCCTGTATTATTGATCTATTTTTTTCTTTTTCTGTTAAATTTCTCTGATCTTCTAATATTTAATTTAATTAATATATTCCTTCAACATCTTTCATTACATTCACACCTATTTTAATTATTTTCCTATTATCAGTTTTTTCTTCCCTTGTTAATGCATCTGATACAATATTTACTTTTCCTGCTATATATCTAATTTCAAAATCATATTCTTGTAAACTTAATATCCACCTATGAATTCTATTATTTCCAAATCTATTTCTTAAAATTGATGTTAATGCTAAATGATTAGTTTCCACATAAAATTTTCCCCCTAATAAATAAAACCGTAATTTATTTATACAAAATATGATACTTGCTAATTCTAATTCTGATACACTATAATTTTTTTCATATTTCTTTGTTATTCTTGATACAAAACAAATTGGAACTTCAACTCCCCTCTGAATCTGAATTAAAACCCCCGCAAATCTATATTTTGATGCATCTGTAGGCAATATAAACTTTTCCTGATAATTTGGATGATATACTATTAACTTTTTACAAAATTCCTGTTTCAAATTTTTAAACGCTTCTTCCCTTTCATTTGTCCACTCCCACTTTTGATCTTTTTTTAATAATTCTATTAATTTTAATTCATTTTTACTTAAATCTGGTATTAATCTTTTATAATAATTTACAATTCCCAAAAATCCCCTCAATGTCTTTAAATTTGTTGGCCTTTTGTACTCTCTAATTCCTTGTATCCTATTCTCATCCATTTCCATTCCCTTTTCATTTATTTTATATCCTAAAAATATTACTTCTTTTTGAAAAAACCTACATTTATCAATATTTATCTTCAAACCCGCCATTTTTAATTCCCTCATTACAATTTCTATATGCTCCCTATGATCTTTTTCATTCTTAGAAAATATCAAAATATCATTAACATAATGCAACACAAATTCATCATAATTATCTAAAATTTTATGAACTGCTCGAACTAATGCTGCACTATATACTATATACTACCCCATCTATTAAAAAACCTGTATAATCTCTACTTTGTTTATCTAAAGGAATCAATTCCCCATTTGATTTTTTAACAACAACTATTGGATTTATAAACCTAGTGTTACTTTTTTCTATAATACCCGCTTCTAACATTTCTTTTACTTGTTTTCCGACATCTTTTCGATATAAATATGGAATTGGATATGTTCTTATTCTAAATGATTCTATATTCTTTACCTTAATCTTATGTGTATATTTTTTAGCTATTTTCATTTCCTTCATTATTAATTTCTTATATTTAATAATTATATTCTTTACCTGTTCTTTAAACTTTTCATTACATATAAATTCAAATTTATTAATTTTCTCATAATCCTGATCTTTTTCCATCAAATTTATTTGTTTTGATTCATTACCCTTATTTTTTTCAAAAGTCCATTTTATTTTATCATGCTCAATTTCCACCCATTTATTTTCATAATCAATTTTCACATTATATCTATGTAACAAATCAGTCCCTATCACTATATAAATTCCTAAATTTTCTACCAATAAAAATTCCATTTCTATATTTTTTTTATTTTCTAATTCTATTGACTTAATAACAGATTTATTTACTTCATATAATTTTTTCCCATTTGCACCTACCAAAGTTATTTTTGGCACAGTTATTAATTTTTCTTTTTCATCTATCAATTTTTTATTTAACAATGATGCCTCAGAACCTGTATCTATTAAACATAAAATATTATTTATTCCTAATTTTCCTTGAATATAAATTAACCCATTTTCTTCCTGAAATTCATTATCCTCCCCAAATTTAACAAATTCCCTTGGATGTTCATAAATACATTGTTGTTTATTGTTTTTTGGTAAGTGCCCTATTAAAAATTTTCCCTATGTACTTCTACATTAACATTTTGTATCACATCTTCTTCATTTATTTGTTGACCCTTTTGAATATTATTTACCATTCTGTTCCTTTCTTCTCCTGATCTTCCTTGATTTCTATTCTGGTTTTCATTCCCTCGACTAAACTGTCCCCTTCTTCCTTCGATACCATTTCTCTCATAACTCTGAGTCCTATTACCATTTATATTTCCATTTCTTCGATCTCCTCTCTCATAATTTTGATTTTGATTATTATTTCCTTCATCCTTATTGTTTCCATTATATTTTCCTACATTATATGTTTCCCTATTCAAATTTTGTTCAATTCTCTGTAAATATTGTTGTAAATTATTTATAGTCTTTATATTCTGAATTGCTATTGTTTCTGTGATATTATACCTAAAATGTCTTGAAATATATTGAATTATATCTTCTTCTCTTAATTTTGGATCTAAATGTATAGCAGTACTATATAAATATAAAGCATAACTCGAATAATTCATTCCCCCTTCTTGATATTTTCCAAAATATAATTTTTCCCTAAATGTAGATTGAGCAAAATCACCCCAAAAATAATTTAAAAACATCTTTTCAAATTCTTCCAATTCAAATATTTCTTTTTCTTTACTGGCAAATCATGTTAATGCCTGTCCATCTAACATTTCACTCAGGTATTCTCTTTTTTCTTCTTGATCTCTACACCATTTTAATTTATTCTTCACCATTCTTATAAAAATTTTTGGATGAGTCTTATTAATATTCCCATTAAATTTATGTTCAATTTTAATTATTCCCATATTATTTATATTTTTATATATGTTTCTTTTGTCCAGTTCTTCTACTAACTTTTCACGTTCCTTTTCTTGTACTGTCTTTATTTCTTCTACTTTTTCTTCTATCTCATTTATCTTCTTTACTGTATCTTGTTTTATAATCTTTTCTAAATCATTCAATTTTTTATTTGTATTAATATTGATTTCCTTTATTTCTTCTTTACATTCCTTGTTAATAATTGTTTTAATTTTCACTTCTTGTAACTCCTCTACTTCCGTTATTCTCGCTATTATTTTATTTCTCATTTCTTTCTTTGTTTCTTCTAATTTTTCTTTGTTTATTTCCATTTGTTTTCTTATTTCATCTATGTCCTTTTTTATTTATTTTTTCATAGAATCCATATTCTTGTTCATCTCTTCTTTTATTTCTTTTTTCATTGCATCCATATTTTTATTCATATCTTCTTTATTTTTGTTTATATCTTGTTTTATAGAATCCATATTCTTGTTTATTGCTTCAGTATTTTTGTTCATATCTTCTTTATTTTCTTTTTTCATATCTTTTAACATTTCTATAATTTGTTCCCATGATTCCTTTCTATCCCCCATTTTACTATCCTGATTACTTTGATTACCCTTATTATCCTTACTACACTGACTACCCTGCCTATTTTGACTATCCTCAATACCCTCTCTATCCTGACTGATTTGATTTTCCTGATTATCACTATTATCCCCTTGTTCTAACATTTTAACTTTTGTATTCTTCCCCCTCTTAATTTCATACACTTATTACAACTTATTTAATCTTTCTTACTTCTTATAATAAATAAAGCAAGCTTGACACCTCATAGTAAAAAAAAATTCTTACCCTCAGTGCTGAAGCAGCCATACGTTCTGGGCGCCAATTGATATGGATCTTCCCTCCGGGAACACCTTCCTTCAACAAAATTATAGGTTGTGGATCCAAGATTTTTAAATTGATTGTCTTCACAAATCAATTTAAAAATGTATAATAAAAATCTTCTTCTTGATAATTTCCAAAATCTTTCTTTTTACTGCAACTTTCGAACTCCTTCCCATTGTTCCATTTGTCTCATCATATTATTTCTATCCTTGGACTGCACTGCTTAAATTATTTCCAATCTTAGGTTTCTTTTTATTTTTGTTGCTTGTTTCTTTTGTTGTTTTATATCTTTTACTTCTTTTTATGGTTTTAATTATTTATTTTTTAAATAATTAAAATTTCAATATTCAGTTTTTATAATTTTTTTATTTTTTTATCAAATTTGACAATACATCTCTTCCATCCAAATTCAAAAAAATAATAATCATCTCCATATCAAACAATCTATCAACTAAACAAAAACAATACAATATCAAAAAAAATACTTAATCTAGACAACCAATTTAAAAAATCCTGGACCACGTTCCAACAACTCATTGAAGGAACCTGTCCCAAGAAGACAAATCCATATCAATATATATATATATATATATATATATATATATATATATATATATATATATATATATATATATATATATAAAACAACAAAGGGTTAAGTAACAGGATGCAGCCAGTAGGATGAAAAAAGTACACTCTTTTTACTTTAGTGAGAGCTTTCGGAATGACTTTATTCCTTCTTCAGTCACAACTACAATAAAGTGAAAAAAGGAACTATTACTACTTGAATACAATTCATAATAGGATACAAAAATTTTTTAAAAGAACTTTTAACAACTACTTACTGTAAGTTGAGATTAATTATGAAGAACTGCATACAAACGAAAAATGATGAGCACATTATTGAATGATATTAACAACACATTATTACTTTTTTCACAGTACAATTTGAAACAAAATTGGATTACTAAAATTCACATGTGGTCTAACGGAAATGTTTTTTTAAAACCTTGAAGTTTGTTACAAACTTGGCATGTCAAATTTTCAAATCTCTTCTTCTTTTTATTGTACAGAAACGTTCTGTGTTAAATGCAAATAGATAGTTAGTTGTTTTTTGATATTAGGGTCAGGGTCACTCTCAACTCCTCAAGACTCAAGACTAGTTGGCAGTAACCCCGCACCCAACATCAAAAACAATTCTAAGCAATTTTATATAGTTTCTGATAAATCTAAAACTGAATTGTTATTAGTTTTTAAAGACTTTTCTATATGTAATATGTTAGAGTAAATTATGTTTAAATTCTGTATGTCAGTTTTTTTATTAATTGAATTAGGGTTGTTATTGATGTGAACCATTTCTAAGAAACATCTTTTGAAACCATTTTTTTCACATGCCAAAATTGTTGTATCTTCAAAATTTGCTCTATGACCTATTTCAATGCAGTGTGTTGCTAGTGCACAAGATTCCTTACCAAGTCTTATATCACTCTTATGTGAAACTATTCGATCTTTAAGTCTTCTAGAAGTTTGCCCAATATAAGATAATTCACAATCATTACATTTCACCTCATAAACAACATTTGCCCTGAGCATTTTATCAGTTTTATCTTTGGTTTTGGTGAAAAGTTGTTTTACAGTTTTAACTGGTTTGTTAGCTATAATAACATTTTGATTCTTTAAAATTTTTGATATTTTTGGTGTGATGTCTTTGATAAATGGAACTCCAAAATATTTTTTAAGGGTTATTTCGTTATCAGGTATGTGTTCAACTAACTCTCCAATCCGCACATTACTGGTGGAAAAAATTAATTTGTTCAATAACTTAATAGGATATGAGTTCTCTCTAAGTAAATTCACAAGGTATTTTAAACTGTTATGTTTGAGTGTTGGATGACATATTCTGGCGATTCTGTTTTTCATAGCTAAAATTAAGTTGATTTTCATTTTATATGGATGGTAAGAATGGTAGTTAATGTATCTACCTGAACTCGATGGTTTACGATACCAGTCAAGCAGGATCACATTATCATTACCTCTTATTACTCTAGTGTCGAGAAAGGGAACACTGTTGTTGTTATCTTCCCTTTCTATTGTAAATTTTAAATGTTCGTCGTAATTATTAAAGATGTTTAATATTTCAGCTTCACCTGTAACAGGAATCGCCGATAATATGTCATCAACAAACTTTTTTAAAAAAGGTAATTGATAACTCAGCTTAGGAATACACTCAAAGAGTAAATCATCCATAATGTACTGTGTATATATATATATATATATATATATATATATATATATACAAAGAAAGGGTGCCAAGTATGCGTACTTATAACAAACAAAAGGGGAAAATTAACGGGGATGTACGCAAAAAGGATCATAGGATTACGAGTAAGAATGGTAACCGCAGACATGCATGTTTTTGGCTCGTTAGCCGTCATCAATGCGGCATAACCAAGTAAGGTATTGCACTTGGCTAGCAAAAGTGTTGGGTACTTGGGAGCAAAGGATGATAGGAAAACATGTGTCTAAAAAACACAAACAACGAACGCTCACACAGGAGTCCCATCGCCATTTGTGCCTTCGGCTAGCTGTGCCCTTATTTCGGGGCTATGACCAGCGTCGCCACGTTCGCGAAACGGACTTATTGTGTTTGAGTCGTTCCAAGCCCAGGATGTGAAACACAAAGGGTGCCAAGTATGCGTACTTATGACAAACAAAAGGGGAAAATTAATGGGCATGTACGCAAAAAGGATCATAGGATTACGAGTAAGAATGGTAACCGCAGACATGCATGACCATGGTATTTTGTTGAAAAAACTACATACTTTTGGATTACATGACAATTTTGTTCTTTTTCTTAGATCCTACCTAAATGAGAGACGTCTAAAAGTTCAATACCATGGTTTTAGTTCTTTTGAAATTGTTGCAACCTCCGGAGTACCGCAAGGGTCTATTTTAGGACCATTATTATTTTTAATTTTTATAAATGACATTGTTCAGATTATTAACTCCGATAACTTAATTTTTGCTGACGATTTTAAGTTTTTTCGTCGAATAAACTGCCTAGAGGACTGCATGTTGCTTCAGGATGATCTATCTAAATTAAATATATGGTGCAAAGAGAACATGTTGCCACTTAACATAAAAAATGTAACAAACTATCTTTTACCCGTAAGAGTAATTATACTAAATTTTCCTATCAGATTGACAACACTCAATTAAATAGACTAAGCGAATTTAAAGATCTTGGTGTCTTATTTGATTCCAAATTAACTTTTAGTAAGCATATAAACAATATAGTTACAAATGGCTATAAAATGCTTGGTTTTATTATTAGAAATTCTAAATGGTTCTTGACAACTGATACAATGAAAATTCTTTTTAATTCTCTTGTCAGGTCAAAATTGCAATACGCAATTCTGATATGGAATCCTGGATATAAGTTGTATTCAGATAACTTAGAGAATGTTCAGAGGCGTTTTTTAAAGGTCTTATGCTACTGCATAGACGGAGTTTATCCCACTCGGGGTATCGATAACAATGTGTTACTTAACAGATTCCAAGTCCAACCTTTAGACACTCGTAGATGCTACTTAGGTATTCTTTTCTTATATAAGTTATTGAACAATGTCATCGATTCCCCTTGTTTACTTTCTCAGATTAATCTATTTGTTCCGAGGTTACCTGTACGTAATAGCAATATGTTTTACCTTCACACTGCAAATTTCAATGTGCTGTTATTCTCTCCCTTGTATCGTGTTTGTACTGACTTTCGAATTTTTCAAAACTCTATCGATATGTTTAATTGTACAGTTTTAGATATAAAGAGGACTATTTTAAAATGAGCTTGTAGCTATTTATTGCTGTTTTGTGTGTGATCTTTTTTTTCTCATGAAGTTTTTTTTTCAGATCATGCACAAAATTGCGGTGATTCTATAATTTAATTTGTAACACTTGTTTTGTCATTATTATTTAAGATGTTTGTACTTGTTTAAGTTTATTCTTTTATTTCTCTTTTTAAGTCTTGTATTTTCTTCCCATCCTTAAAGTGGCATTAGCTGTTGGATGGTGTATTAAATAAATAAATAAATAAAAATAAATAAATGATTCTGGCTCGTTATCCGTCATCAGTGCGGCATAACCAAGTAAGGTATTGCACTTGGCTAGCAAAATTGTTGGGTAGTTGGGAGCAAAGGATGATAGGAAAACATGTGTCTAAAAAACACAAACAACGAACGCTCACACAGGAGTCCTATCGCCATTTGTGCCTTCGGCTAGCTGTGCCCACATTTCGGGGCTACGACCAGCGTCGCCACGTTGGCGAAACGTACTCATTGTGATTGAGTCCTTCCAAGCCCAGGATGTAAAACACAAAGGGTGCCAAGTATGCGTACTTATGACAAACAAAAGGGGAAAATTAACGGGCATGTACGCAAAAAGGATCATAGGATTACGAGTAAGAATGGTAACCGCAGACATGGATGTTTCTGGCTCGTTAGCCGTCATTAGTGCGGCATAACCAAGTAAGGTAAGGCTGATGACGGCACTATATATATATATATATGATAAAAAAAAGATACAAAATGTATCAATAGTGCCATACTGTCAGAATAATCCAGATACACAACCTGGATGTGTCCTTGTTAGAATTTCTAACTCTAGGACATATCATGCTGCGATAGAGATATAAAAATTAATCAGTCCATGCAATGGCAAAACCAAACTGCAGACACGTGTTTCGATCTGTTAGATCTCGTCAGTACAGTATAGATCTCTCTTCAGTCACTAACGTGTGTATATAAATTATATACTAAAACAAAGGATCCTTTAACAACAAATGAAAACTCTAATGTAGTTTATTTAATTCCTTGCTCTAATTGTGATAAAGTCTATATTGGTGAGACATCCTGTACTATATACAGTAGGAACATACAGAAGTGACATAAACATAAATAAATTTAAATCTTGTGCCTTAGCGGATCATGCGATCACCCTCAAACATAGTTTCCAATTTTCTAAAACAAAAATATTAGAAAAAGAAAAAAACTATCATAAACATTTATTTTTAGAGATGACAAATATACAAAAAACTGAAAATTCTGTAAATAGAAAATCAGATATAGAAAAATTAAGTAATATTTATTGCTACATCCTATCTCATAATAGTAACTAGTTAAAAAATGAATAAAAAATAAAAATGGAACGAACATATTATTTATACATCTTTTATTATATCAAATAATCACATTTACCACCACTGAAAATTGAAAATAATCGAACCACTACCAACAATAAATATAAAAATTAAACTTAACTAAATTGAGTATACATTCTTTTCTATTATATTTTTTTTTTGTTACATAAAGTGTACTTACTGTGATGTAGATTTTGTATTACCTTAGAAATTTTGAAATTTTATATTTAACAACTGTCATTTTATTATAGACTTAAAAATGTACATATTCATATAAAACCGTAGAAATTGCTAAAAATATGATAACCTCAAGAAAAGTAAGTTTAAATTTTCTTTTTATAAAAAATATTTGTATGTAACAATAGTTTTTTAACTTGCAGAAAGTCTTAATAATGAATTGAATCAAATTCGAAAGCTAGACTAATACTTCAAAGAGTTTTCTTATAAACGCCTAATTTGACTGCATCTCCAAGAATTATAATCTTTAAATTTTAACAGTCACTAATACAATTACGTATATATATATATATATATATATATATATATATATAAACAAAAAGGGTAAATTAACGGGCATGTACGCAAAAAGGATTATAGGATTACGAGTAAGAATGGTAACCGCAGACATGCCCGTTAATTTACCCCTTGTGTTTATCATAAGTACGCATACTTGGCACCCTTTGTGTTATATATATATATATATATATATATATATATATATATATATATATATATCTATACATATAATAAAACTGTAGAATTGTATATGTTTGTGCGCGCATCACATGAAAACTACTGATCCTATTCGAATGCGGTTTTTAATGACTTATTTGTCTTCTTTCAATTTAACATTGGTATATAAAACTTTTGCCCCCCACCCCTTTAACGGGGTCAGGAAAGAAATTTTTATACAAAAATCAACACGCCACGCGAACGACGTCGCGAGTACATCGAAATAGAACTCAAAAATGTGGTTAGATTTTTTTGTCTGTCTGTCTGTCTGTCTGTATGTTTGTGCGCGCATCACATAAAAACTACTGATCCGATTCGAATGCGGTTTTTACCGATATATTTTTCTTCTTTCAACTTAATATCTGGTGTATAAAAATTTCTCTTCCATTCCTTAAATGGGATGGGGTGAGAAATTTTTATACAACAATCACACGCCACGCGAACGGCGTTGCGAGTACAATTAGTGTATATATATATATATATATATATATATATATATATATATATATTGTGATGTATTTTATCAACTTTTACAACATCTTTGATGATCTAATCTAACTCCCTGATGATGGATATAACCATATCCGAAAGCTTGGAATAAATTTATAAGAGCCTACATCTTACCCAATAAAATTTAAAAGTTTATATATATATATATATATCTGATCTACCTTATAAGGTAGGACAGGGATGATTGTGTCAAGTATATGATCCATAACATAGTTAGCTAGGATAGGTGAAATAGGACTGCCCATGGGAGTACCGAAAGTTTGTTTATAAAATTTGTTTTTAAATGCGAAGTAATTATTATTAAATAAAACAGTCAATAAAGTGAAAAATGTGTCAACATCAACACTGCAATGTCTAGAAATACTCTCCCATTGTTTCTAAATCGCTTGTACCTATGCAGACCTCTGGATAAACATTGCTAAATAAGAACATTACGTCTAAACTGGCAATGACGTACCCTTCCGGTAACAGCATGTTATTAAATTCAGTATTCACTTGGAAAGAATCTTTGATGTAATATTTATTTCCAAAATCATATGCATCAGTTAGTATTTTAGTTAGCAATGTTTTCCGTAGTTGTACCAATAGAAGCTAATATAGGTCTCACAGTTAAAGGGTTTTTGTGTATTTTAGGTAATGAGTAAAATTTTCCAGAAACACCCTTATAGCAAGATAAATGCTTTTTCATATTTTCATTTATACTTTTTTTATCAAATAAGGACTTTAACAGTTTATTGCATTTGTTTTCAATAGATGTAGTTGAATCATTATTTTATTCAATGTATGATGTGTCACTGTCAATTATATTAGAGGAGAGCTCTAGATAATGTTGTTTATCCATAATAACTGTGACATTGCCCTTATCTGATCTTGTCACTATCAAATTCGGGTGGTCTTTTAAGAATTTTTTAGTTTTAGTTAATAAAGTATTAAAAACTGAATTTGATAGTTTTGAGTTATTGACAGAATTAGTAATGCAATTAACTGATCTTGCTGTAAGCATGATTCTGGTATCATTAACCGTAACCTGTGATAAAATGCTATCAATATCAGCTAAAATCCTTTAAAGAATTTATATAATATTTATATTTTATTACAAATAAATAATATAAGTACAATTCAAAATGTAGCACATATATTAACTAGAAACGTTTAATACAACTTTTAAATTAATCAAGCAATAGTAAAAAAAACATTTCTACAAATGTATAATAAAACTTTTAAATTATTTAAGCAGTAGTAAAAAAATATTTCATCATTTTTGAGTTTGACATAAAAACACAGTACTTAAATTCTGTATCCATCTTTTTTAAAGTCTGCTATTGTACATCCAAATGGCATTGTAATGTGACATTACTGTAATAGTTGCTGTGGGATAATAATATTTCACATTCAATGGGTTAATTAGGGAAACTATACTCCAGTACAAATTTGATTTTCCTGGTCCGTCCCAGGTGGTGTCGCTTTTAACTTAAATATGCAGATGTAACAGAAATTCTTCAGAAAAATTAAGATTTGTTGTTTCAAACCGATACAATGAAAAAAATATTTTAATAAATTACATAAAAGCAAATAAAAACAAATACAGGTGCAGATTTAGATGTAACGTGTCAATGTTGTCGGTGTATTTGTATGATCAATCCTCTTCCATTATTTCACTGGAAGAATCAGAGTCACTATCAAATCCAAAATCGGAATCGTCAGAATCTGATTCCTCCAATAAAATAATTAAAGGAGGAATATTGTCGAATTTTTCGCTAAAAAAGAGGGTGGTTTGTTAAGTTGAACTGAATGGTATGGCGCGTTGTCCATAACCACCACACATTTTTCTTGAAATACAGATAGAGCAGAAATGATTTGATTAACAACCCAGTTTTTAAAAAGGTCACCATTCATACTTTTGTGATAGTCAAGGTCTGTATTCAAAGAAACTAGTAACAAGTCACATCTTTTAAAAATCCATTATCAGTCCCTGCGTGTAAAATAGTAAATCGCTTTCCTTCGGATTTTACACGAGCTGGATTACTTTTTTAGGACAGAATCGTGCACCCACTGACGCACTGGTCTACCATTTAGATAGATCCATGTTTAATCTAGGTACACGAATCGAACTCTCTCAGTAAGACTTTTTAATTGTTTATATTTCCGAACGAAAGCGATCTTACTAATTTTAACGTGTCGTTGTTCACATAAAATATTGCGTCCATTTACTTTTTTTAAAATAAACTTCTCAAATGTATCAGTTTTACTTTCTTTATCTGCGACTTTCTCATTATTTTTAAATCCTTCCTTAATAATATAAATTTTATTTAAAAAGTGATACATATTTATAAATTCATTACAAAAACTTTTCTCAATTAATCTAATGCAAAATATATAACTTTATATAAGCTGGTAGTGTTTGTCACTAGGATTGATTTAAAAGAAATAGCAATAGTACTTACGGTGAAGATTTTAGCCAATTGATTTAAATAAGTACTTTTGCACCTGCTGCTTTGTTTCTGAAACATACCATAACATTTAATGATGTTGTTGTGTATTTCTATACTGATTTTTTTGGCATTATTTATTGAATATTTTTATCTTTAAAAATTTTAACCTTTGATAATTATGTGCTGTCAATATTTCGACCACATTTCGACAGTAGGAGAGGGCGTTTTCAGTTTAGGTACCAACCCAACAAACTGAAGTACCAACCCAACAAATAAAATGCATAGTCTACTGAGATAGGAATAAGAAGTGAACGAATAATATATATGCATATATATATATTGTAGCATTTCCAAAAAACCACTTTAAATAATATTATCTTTTCGTTTACACTTTTGTCGGTATGCAACCAACTTTACCTATTTCATAGACACAGAATATTATATTCTCATTTACACTTTTGTCGGTATGCAACCAAGCTTACTTCAAATTTTGACAGGCGAAAGCGAATATCGAGCGTTAATACTCGATAAGACCCGAGTTAAGCAACGAGGGTGAAAGAGGCTTTTTGGAATGGACTTACGTTTTTATGTTTGAAGCGAAAGGAAGCATATTTCCTTGTTTGTGCAAATTAATGGCTGCCGGTTAATTCACAGCATTAAGATTACCGTTTGTTCTTGGTTTATTCCGTATCGGAAGTGTATAAAAAATACTGCATTTCAATTTGGATGTAGATGTGCTTAATTTGGAAGTACAATCTGTTTGATTTATGGTATCAATAAAATTCATGGTGGTACGTGCTGTCTGTTGGAAGACTCCATTTTGAAATTTTGATAAAATTATATGGTACCGAGGTAAATGGATACCTAGTGATCTAAAAACCTTATGGATGGTTTTATAGATGATTTCCTATGTGCTGATGTTTAATTCTACATGGTTCTTGGTTAATTATGGTATGTTTTAAGAAGCTTTATTATAGTAGAAGTGTGACTACCAGTCACGACGTATGATTTTTGGTTCCGGATTACAAGGTAAACTTTCGACTATTCTTTCTGTTATTTCTCTATGTTCGATACTTAGTTGAACTGCGAATATTCTAAGAAACAGTCACAAATTTAGTGCTTATTCAGAAGAATATGCTTTTGGAAACTTTTTATAGTGATTCTATTTAAATTTAAATTGTTATAAGCTTTTAGCGGTATTAAATCAGTTAATAACAGTAGTTACTATTAAAATCTATGGATTTATGATTGAATGATAAATATGTAGTACTTTTAAATTTTGTTTTTTAACTTTCTCCAAAGTGTTGGTGTTCAATCGCAATCTTACATGATTATTACCTCTATGGTACTTGTATTGCTAAAATTCATATTTATATTCATGTATATGTTAATCTTTAGATATTTAGAACACTCAGAGTGCATTCTTTAGAGAACTGAATTTTGTTTTTTAAGAAAGGAAATATACCTTCAGTATATATTTCGTTGTAATTGAGTTCTCTACATACTTCCTTTTATTGAAAATAGGTTATGCATTTTAGATAAGGTCTGTAATATTATCTGTACAGGAATATTAGTTTTTTTAATAACCGTATTGTCAAATACCGATTAATATCTTTCACTGTATAAACAGAAGTGTTAGCTTTTTGGTGATAACCGTTCTCGCTATTACTGGTGATTTTTGTTTTATTTTTTTAATACATTGTTTTATTGTTTTTATTGATATCGTTGAGTATTTATTTCTTATACCTTACCAGTAACTGTTCCGATTCAAACCTCTTGTTTAATAAAGATTTAGATTTTAATAAGACAAAAGGATTCAAGGAATTGTAGAATCAATAAGGTAAGTGTAAAATAATTATTGACTTAAGGATAAGCTCAATTAAAGTGTGTTCCTAACCATTTCAGTTTTAATCAACTATTTCACAATAGGTTTCTTATTTTCTTTCCTATTTCACTATAAAAAAAAATAAGTGGCGCCCTTTACCGATTTGTAAATATTTTCTATGTTTCCTTCTTCCTAGATACTCGCCCAATTGCTCCTTCGACCCACGACTCGCTCTCCTCCTACCCCCTGAGTGCCGTCCGCATTTGGCTAACCCTTTGTGAGCCTTTAACATCAAAAAAAGGGGTTACACAAAAATAGCGCCCAGCGTGTGGGGCCCGAGTATCTTTTCTTTAGAAACTTTTATGTCATTAAATCTTAATAAACTTTTAGTTTTAATTATTCACCCCAATTTGTCTATCGTTACTTCTAAACACACTTTAAAACTTTTTTGTTGTTAGCGAATAAAAAGAAACTTGAATCCTTTTAAACATGTCTGATTTTGAAGTAAACTTTCTAACTACTGAAGAAGTTAACTATGAATTGAAAATAAGAGGAACAATTACTGGAAGGAAAATTGATGAGAAACGTAAGATTTTAAAAAAATTGTTAGCTAAAGATTCCAATAGTAACTTAACTCTAGATGATTTAAACTTTAATGACGAGAGTCTGGCAATACAGAACTCCATTGATAGTATTTCGAAATTAGTTGAAGAATTTGAAGGTTCTTCAACCGACTCATGTTTCCGTCGTGTTAAGTCTAGGATAGCACATCTATTAGGTAGAATTCAAAGAGTTCCCCTTTCCGAATCCCCTACTGCTGATCAGGTTACTTTCCGAAATGAATCTAGAGCCACTTGCCTACTCTTAGAGCAAGATTTAATAGAGAAAGCTACCCCAACTACCCAAATATCTTCTTCTAGTCCAACTACAACTGAAGATAGACCTCCTCCCGTTATTAATATTACAAACCCCGACTCTCATTCTATTAAGCTTTCGAAATGGGATGTCAAATTTAATGGCGACCCTAAGTCTGTGTTTAACTTTATTGAAAGAGTAAATGAATTGGCAGAATCCCGTAATGTTAAGACAGAACTTTTGTTCCAGTCAGCTATAGAACTTTTCTCAGGTGATGCCGCGGTATGGTTTCGTACCGTTAAGTCCTCTTTGACCTCCTGGGAAGAACTTATTCAAGCCCTGAAGGCTAATTTCCTTCCTCCCAACTTTGACGATAGTCTCTGGGAAGAAATTAAATCCCGTAAACAACGACGAAATGAACCTATCGTCATTTTCGTTGCCTATATGCTTTCTCTTCTTAGTCGTCTTTCTCGTGAACCTGCTGAATCCACTAAGCTAAGAATTATTCAAAAAAATATCTTGGCAGAACACATTCCTCACGTTATCTTAAGTGACGTCAACACTGTTAAAGATTTGATAACGATTGTTAAGAAACTAGAGGATGCTAATCCGTCTCTTCAAGCAAGGTTTTCCCCTCCCTCTAAAGTATCTGTAGTAGAGCCTAGTCCTTCGTCTTCCACTAACCAATCCCGGCAAAATATTCCCTCAGCAGGAAAACCCTCGTCAGATAGGAAACCCAACCAATCTTCGACTTCTGATGATAGAACGAAAAAATTTACCGAAATCATTTGTTGGAACTGTCAGAAGACAGGACATTTTCACTCTTCGTGCCGTAAACCTAAAAATGGTCGTTTTTGTTATCGGTGTGGTTCACCAAACTTTACCGTCGCAACTTGTCCGAATTGTACAAAAAACTAAATTCCAGAGGTTGTCATGTCGGTACAGTCTCTACCCCTTGCCGTTTTAGTAAATCCGACAAAATGAAACAAGACCAAAGGTCAAAATGGTTATGTTATGTCCGAAATTTTTATTTGTCGTATCCCCCTAAAAGAGTAGCTCCAATGATAATAAACAAAACTACTGATTCTCGGCCCTATATATCCATTGAGATTTTTTCTCACAAGTTTACCGTACTTCTCGATACCGGGTGTTCCATAACAATTGTTGGGAACAAAGCATTAAAGTTTTTAGAATACAATAAGATAAATATTAGTCCTTCAAAACATCAAAATGTTTCATTGGCTGATGGAACCAACCAATCTGTGTCTGGTGTGGTAGATCTCCCAATAGTTGCGAATAATCATTGTCACCTTGTTAAAGCTTTAGTAGTCCCTTCTCTAGATTATACCTTTATCTTAGGTAGCAATTTTGTGAAAACCTTTTCTCTAATATTAGATTTCTCTTCTAACACTTGGTCCTCCGGTTATAACACAAATCCCCAATCTATTTCTATGACAGATTCTGATTTGACGACTATCTCTTTATGTACCATTGACAATTTGGAATCTTCTCAGAAATCTTTAGCCCAAAAAGTTATCGATTCATTTTCCGAAGTTAGTAATACGAAAGGTTTGGGTCGGACCCATAAGATCCAAATGAGTATCGATACTGGTGATGCCAAACCCTTTAAGAAAAGACCTTTTCCTATGTCTCCATATATGTCAAAAATTTTAAATGATGAACTTGATGAGATGCTTCGTTTAGGAGTCGTTGAGCCCTCAAACAGTCCGTGGTGTTCCCCTGTTCTTCTTGTTAAGAAATCCAATGACGAATATCGTTTTTGTTTTGATGGTAGATCACTTAATGAGGTGACTAAACATGACACCTATCCACTACCAAATATTGATAGGATTCTTTCCCTGTTAAAAGGCACAAAATTTATTAGTTCCGTTGATTTGAGAAAAGCTTTTTGGCAAATCCCGTTAGACCCCCAGTCTAAAGAAAAAACTGCTTTCAGTATCATTGGAAGAGGATCTTTCCAATTCAACGTTATGCCCTTTGGTTTATGTAATTCCGCACAAACTCAACAACGTTTAGTCGACGCAATTTTTGGACCAAAATATGAGCCAAACATTTTTTGTTATCTCGATGATATTATTATATGTTCAAACTCCTTCGAAGAACATATAGCCCTTTTAACTGAGGTTAAAGATAAACTTAAGGAAGCTGGTTTGACTATTAATGTCAAGAAATGTGAATTTTTTAAGTCTGAGCTCAAATTCTTAGGTTATGTAGTTGGTGATAATACACTCCGAACAGATCCTGAAAAAGTGTCAGCAATGATCAACTATCCCCGTCCCAAAACTTTTACTGAGGTTAAGCGTTTCATTGGTATGTGTTCATGGTACAGACGTTTTATTAAGAACTTTTCATCTTTAGTTTCTCCAATCAATGATCTCCTTAAAGGAAAAAGAAAGAAACAATCTGTTGATTGGAATGATCAGGCCGAGGATGCGTTTATTAAGATTAAAGAAGCCCTTGTTTCTGCTCCCGTATTAACCCAACCTGATTTTTCTAAACCCTTCGTGATTCAATGTGACGCGAGTGACACTGGTCTTGGTGGTGTCCTTACTCAATCCGTGGATAATTCTGATGTAGTTATAGCTTATGCTAGTCGATCCTTATCTCGTCCGGAGAGAAATTATTCAGTAACCGAAAGAGAGTGCCTAGCAGTTATCTTCGCTATAGAAAAATTCCGACCTTATGTCGAAGGTGTAAAATTCCAAGTAATCACTGATCATCATTCTTTGCTATGGCTAAAAAATATTAATAACCCCTCTGGAAAACTTGCTCGTTGGGCAATGAGACTTCGCCAACATAATTTTGACCTTATTCATCGCAAAGGATCTGCAAATATCGTTCCGGATGCCTTAAGTAGAATGTTCACTGATGAAACAGATTTCGAAAAAACCCAACTCTCTTATCTTGATGTAACTACCGACCAAATTGACCCTTGGTATGATGATCTTCGCACTAAGATTCGTAAAAGCCCAAAGGATTATCCGCAATGGAAAGTTGAGAATGAATTGGTGTTTAAATTGATCCCTTCTACCTTACCTTTTGCCACTAATAATATTGAGTGGAAAATTTTAGTACCTAAACCACAAAGACATGGTGTAATCTCTTCTTGTCACGACCCTCCTACGTGTGCCCACCTAGGTTATTATAAGACTCTTAGTCGAATCCAAGAACGTTACTATTGGCCCAAGATGCGGCGAGATGTTCTTCGTTTTGTTAAATCCTGTCAAACTTGTGGTGCACAAAAAATGTCAACTTCAGCCCCGATGGGATTGATGGGAAAAGAAAAATCTGCTAAATTTCCGTGGCAAATTATCGCTTTAGACCTTGTTGGTCCCCTTCCCCGCTCTAAGAAAGGATATACCTGGCTTCTTGTTGTTACCGACTGGTTTTCAAAGTTCACTCTTTTATGTCCCTTAAGGAAAGCTACTACTCAAAATATTGTGAATTATTTGGAAAACGACGTTTTCCTGATGTTTGGTGTTCCTCAATTTGTTATTTGTGATAACGCTAGAAATCTTAACAATTCTACGTTAAAAAATCTCTGTCGTAAATATAAAGTGCAGAAGATATGGTTTAATGCTGTCTATTCGCCTCAGTGCAATTTTGTTGAACGAAGCAACAAAACCATTGGAACTGCTATCCGATGTTATATTCAAGAACATTCTGATTGGGATAGAGAACTTTCTAAAATCCGCCAAGCCATCAATACCGCTAAACATGAGGTTACCAAGTATCCCCCATCGTTTTTAAATTTTGCTCGATACGTTCCTGTAGCGGGAAATTATTATTCTTCATCTTCAGTGGATAATCCCACTTCCCTAAAAAGTTGTGATCAACATGATCAATATGTTTCCGAAATAGAAGGTTTAAATCTAGTTTTTGAAGAAATCCAACGTAATCTTCACCAGGGATACCAGCGTAACTCTAAAACCTATAACTTACGTAGGCGTGACATACAGTTTCAAGTAGGAGACAAAGTCTGGAGAAAAAATAAAGTACTCTCCAAAGCTGCCGACAAGTTTATGTCCAAGTTAGCTCCAAAATTTGTGTTATGTACAGTCGTCAAGAAGTTATCTCCCCTTGTGTATACTTTGAAAAATGCTGATGGTTCTCGAGCTGGTAATTGGCACATCAAAGATTTAAAACCCTACTATTCAGACTCGGATAACTCGTCCGAAGATGAATCTTGTCATGAGTAGTTCTCATTTGATATGAACTTACCGTACCCTTGTATACTTTCCGTTTCCTTTTTCTGCTGTTTTTAGTTTTTAACCCCGTTTGGGCGGCGGGAATAGAATAACCCCCAAAGTGTTAAACTGCTTGTCGTACGAGGCGACTAAATGAAACCTTTCCCCTCTCTGTTTAAGTATCTCATGTACTTTCTGGGAATTTTTTTTCGTTTGCTTTGTTATCGTCCATAAGGTGGAAACTCACCTAAATCATTTCATCGTTATCACATCCCTGATCTTATTCTTTGCTTTCAGTTTAGTGATACGATTTCTTTTGAGAACTTTACCTTTAAGTGAATGTATCACTTAAATTACCTACCTTACCGTCTTTGTATAATTGGAAATTATTTCCTGTTAATTTTGTCCTTATCTTACCGTTTAGTGAAAATAGTCACTTAATTCTACCGTACCGTTTAATGAAGAAGACATTCATTACCCTACCGATAACGTTCAGAAGAATTATTCTCTCGTTATATTTACCGTATCTTGAAGTGTTTAATCACTGCTTGTTTTTCGACGACATTATTAGATGTTGTATTTCCGTATGGTGTATTTTTACACATTTTGGTTTAGTATGATCAGTACTAGATAGTTTTAGCACTATTTCCTTAAGTGGAATTTAGTATATCGTTATGTGAGGATTTGTTTAGAGCCGTTGTGTCTAACCTCGCTTTATTTGACCTAAGAGTGTTTAATAGCTAGTCTACGATTTTGATTTGTCTGGCGAATATTGATGAATTCAATCACCACCTGTAAGTTTTAATGAACACGTTCTCAGCTAGATGTTATTTTTTTCTTCTCTCAGATTATGATTACTTTGACCTTATCAGTTGTCACGAGAGATAAGCCTAGGGAAGCCGTAGGGAATTCTTCCCGGTAGTGGTCTGTTGAGCTTTTAAGGAAGACAAGTAACCATTAATCCTATCTCTATCTCCTTTTGTTTCTTTATTAATTATAGTTGTCTTGTTAGAGTATACCTACTATGACTTTGGAGTTCCATACTATTGGTTACTTCATACCGATGTTGACTTACCGATTTTGTCTCTAAATTATTTTTAGACGTATGATACGCGCAGCTATCAAAATCACAGACAACCATAAAATATTTTTTTTCTTTTCTTATATTTCCTATTTCTAGTTGAAAACCATAATTGTGTACGTCATTTCCAATTCTTACTACCTTTGAGTTCTATCTAAAATCGTGCTAGTAGCTACTATTAAATTAGACTTTACGTATCTCGTATTTACCGTGACTGTTGGATTTAATGGAGTCAATAGACTTATTAAATTCCTGATTATATCTATCGTACCGTGTTTCTTTCTTGCTTTTCAAAATTACTATTAATAGTTTGGTTTAACTTCACCTTTCTTTCTTCATGGGTGTTTCCTAAAATGGAATGACGCGTTGTGCCGCCTATGGGAAATTCTTACTTTATAGGAACATAGCCTTCTTTTTCTCTCTTCTTAAGTGTGTGAGTAATGTTATGTGGTCCTGATATTTTATATCAAGGGACAGTATAAACGCCTTTTGGGCGAATATTTTTTTGCTTTGCAATATGATGGTTATTTAAACCAACGTTTAGGGCTACCCATCTAGGTCGAGCTGTACACCGGTGTGTGTTTCCGTACAGAAACTTCGGCGTAGGTCGTTCCTGATCACTCTGTGATCTTTCGGTTGGCCGGTACCGCTTATAGAAATCTGGTCACGAGAATTTCTAGTTTGTATAACTAAGATTCATATATACCTATCGTTTGTTCCTTCAGAGCAACGTTTAGTTTAACTTGTATGACATATGTTTATTGTTAGTTTTGTCTGTGTGGACAAATGACTACCAAGGTAGTTATTATTACTGTAGGGTGCAATCCTATTGAACTCCGCATGTTTTATTTTATTTAGGTTCTGTTGAGTCACCTTTTGACATTTTCCTTTAGCCGGTCAAGTTTACCCTTGTAATAAGTAAGATCATTCGAATAATGCTACTGTGGTTCCCACCTTAGTAGTTTCTTCTCGAAAACTGTGGTCTTCAATGGACCCCAGTTTCCTCTCTTCGTAGGGGGCTGTGTAGCATTTCCAAAAAACCACTTTAAATAATATTATCTTTTCGTTTACACTTTTGTCGGTATGCAACCAACTTTACCTATTTCATAGACACAGAATATTATATTCTCATTTACACTTTTGTCGGTATGCAACCAAGCTTACTTCAAATTTTGACAGGCGAAAGCGAATATCGAGCGTTAATACTCGATAAGACCCGAGTTAAGCAACGAGGGTGAAAGAGGCTTTTTGGAATGGACTTACGTTTTTATGTTTGAAGCGAAAGGAAGCATATTTCCTTGTTTGTGCAAATTAATGGCTGCCGGTTAATTCACAGCATTAAGATTACCGTTTGTTCTTGGTTTATTCCGTATCGGAAGTGTATAAAAAATACTGCATTTCAATTTGGATGTAGATGTGCTTAATTTGGAAGTACAATCTGTTTGATTTATGGTATCAATAAAATTCATGGTGGTACGTGCTGTCTGTTGGAAGACTCCATTTTGAAATTTTGATAAAATTATATGGTACCGAGGTAAATGGATACCTAGTGATCTAAAAACCTTATGGATGGTTTTATAGATGATTTCCTATGTGCTGATGTTTAATTCTACATGGTTCTTGGTTAATTATGGTATGTTTTAAGAAGCTTTATTATAGTAGAAGTGTGACTACCAGTCACGACGTATGATTTTTGGTTCCGGATTACAAGGTAAACTTTCGACTATTCTTTCTGTTATTTCTCTATGTTCGATACTTAGTTGAACTGCGAATATTCTAAGAAACAGTCACAAATTTAGTGCTTATTCAGAAGAATATGCTTTTGGAAACTTTTTATAGTGATTCTATTTAAATTTAAATTGTTATAAGCTTTTAGCGGTATTAAATCAGTTAATAACAGTAGTTACTATTAAAATCTATGGATTTATGATTGAATGATAAATATGTAGTACTTTTAAATTTTGTTTTTTAACTTTCTCCAAAGTGTTGGTGTTCAATCGCAATCTTACATGATTATTACCTCTATGGTACTTGTATTGCTAAAATTCATATTTATTTTCATGTATATGTTAATCTTTAGATATTTAGAACACTCAGAGTGCATTCTTTAGAGAACTGAATTTTGTTTTTTAAGAAAGGAAATATACCTTCAGTATATATTTCGTTGTAATTGAGTTCTCTACATACTTCCTTTTATTGAAAATAGGTTATGCATTTTAGATAAGGTCTGTAATATTATCTGTACAGGAATATTAGTTTTTTTAATAACCGTATTGTCAAATACCGATTAATATCTTTCACTGTATAAACAGAAGTGTTAGCTTTTTGATGATAACCGTTCTCGCTATTACTGGTGATTTTTGTTTTATTTTTTTAATACATTGTTTTATTGTTTTTATTGATATCGTTGAGTATTTATTTCTTATACCTTACCAGTAACTGTTCCGATTCAAACCTCTTGTTTAATAAAGATTTAGATTTTAATAAGACAAAAGGATTCAAGGAATTGTAGAATCAATAAGGTAAGTGTAAAATAATTATTGACTTAAGGATAAGCTCAATTAAAGTGTGTTCCTAACCATTTCAGTTTTAATCAACTATTTCACAATAGGTTTCTTATTTTCTTTCCTATTTCACTATAAAAAAAAATAAGTGGCGCCCTTTACCGATTTGTAAATATTTTCTATGTTTCCTTCTTCCTAGATACTCGCCCAATTGCTCCTTCGACCCACGACTCGCTCTCCTCCTACCCCCTGAGTGCCGTCCGCATTTGGCTAACCCTTTGTGAGCCTTTAACATCAAAAAAAGGGGTTACACAAAATATATATATATATATATATAACAAAAGGGGAAAATTATTGGGCATGTACGCAAAAAGGATCATAGGATTACGAGTAAGAATGGTAACCGCAGACATGCATGTTTCTGGCTCATTAGCCGTCATCAGTGCGGCATAACCAAGTAGGGCATTGCACTTGGCTAGCAAAAGTGTTGGGTACTTGGGAGCAAAGGATGTTGGGGAAACATGTGTAAAGAAACATAAAAACACAAAAACAACGAAAGCTCACACAGGAGTCCTATCGCCATTTTGTGCTTTCGGCCAGCTGTGCCAATGGGTTTTCGGCTAGCAACTAGCGTCGCAACGTTGGCGAAACGGACTCATTGTGTTTGAGTCGTTCTAAGCCCAGGATATGAAATAAACAAAGTGCCAAGAAAATGCGTATTAATATAAACAAAAGGGGAAAATTATTGGGCATGTACGCAAAAAGGATCATAGGATTACGAGTAAGAATGGTAACCGCAGACATGCATGTTTCTGGCTCATTAGCCGTCATCATGTCTGCGGTTACCATTCTTACTCGTAATCCTATGATCCTTTTTGCTTACATGCCCAATAATTTTCCCCTTTTGTTTATATTAATACGCATTTTCTTGGCACTTTGTTTATTTCATATCCTGGGCTTAGAACGACTCAAACACAATGAGTCCGTTTCGCCAACGTTGCGACGCTAGTTGCTAGCCGAAAACCCATTGGCACAGCTGGCCGAAAGCACAAAATGGCGATAGGACTCCTGTGTGAGCTTTCGTTGTTTTTGTGTTTTTATGTTTCTTTACACATGTTTCCCCAACATCCTTTGCTCCCAAGTACCCAACACTTTTGCTAGCCAAGTGCAATGCCCTACTTGGTTATGCCGCACTGATGACGGCTAATGAGCCAGAAACATGCATGTCTGCGGTTACCATTCTTACTCGTAATCCTATGATCCTTTTTGCGTACATGCCCAATAATTTTCCCCTTTTGTTTATATTAATACGCATTTTCTTGGCACTTTGTTTATATATATATATATATATATATATATATATATATATATATATATAAATTCTAGTAGGGGCTAGCAGGTAGGTACAGTGGTCAAAGGCAAAATCTCACTTTTTTAGTATTTGGCTGGTGGCGATAATTTCGTTGACGAAAATAAATTTATCATATTACTACCACTCTCACTGGTGAGTTGAGTTTTTTTTTCAAATTTTCGCAGATGTTTCTTGGTTAAAAGAACGTAAAAGTAATAATAGAAGAACGAGAAACTAAACAAACAAAAATTTAAAAAGAAAGCAACAACGTTGTGCGGTAGGAGAGTTTTAAAAATTACATTAAACAATTTATAAACAACACATAATGGCGATGACAATTTAAAAACTCCGTTCTTTTGCTCACAGAATCTGCACTTTGCTTAATCTACCAATCCTAGTTTCTCCATGTGTCTTTTTAATCGGCCATGCCCAGTTAATATTCCCGTTATAATACGGAGGTTGGTTTTACTGAGGTTTGGAAAACTGTCAGATCTCTTCTGTTTATGGTATCCTAGGAGCCTCTTGTGTAGTCCTTCTAAATCGTTCCAGTACATGAATTTTTTTCTATTCATTTCTTTACTTAGTTTTTCTAAGACTGTACTACTGCTGTTTTCACAAGATAGTTCTCATCCTAAATATGGTGTCTCACACCCTTTTTTGGCTGCTTATCTGCTGTTTCGTTTTTTTCGATTCCTATGTGTCCTAGAACCCATAAGAGGGTAACAGTATTATTTTGTTCTTGTTCATTTAGTTCACCTAGACATTCCCAGACCATTTTGTACTGATTGTATGTGAGTTTAGTGCTTTGATGTCTGCTTGACTATCTGACGTGATTACAATCTTTTGCCTAAGATAATTCCTTAAACGAAAAATTTCAAATGTACTTAAGAATGATCTTAGATCTCCTAAAGTTGTCTTAAGACTACCTTTAGACCACGTGGGTTGTCTGATCTCCGTGAATTTTTGAATTAACAAACTAAAATGTTGACAATTTAACCTTAATGATATGGCTTAAATTCCTGGCAGGTGTCTGACGAAGTATCAATGTCAGATCACCGGTGGTTAGCATTTAAAATAGATCTGGGTGCTGTGCCCTCAACTCTATCCCGCGACCCTAGGAAGACCGACAGAGCAGCTTACGCTTCTCGGTTGGAAAGGGTTCTGCGGGAGTGTAAGGTCACCACACCCGGAAATGATAGTAATCTGGAACGGTATACAACAAAGATACAGAACACAATCATCAAGTCTTACAAAAGCTCTTGCCCCCTAAGGCTGACTGATAATAAAGGCAACTTTACCCCTTGGTGGTGCCCGAAATTAGAACGCCTAAGGAAGATGGTGAGAAAGGCTTTAAACAAGGCAAGTAGTTCAAAACTCCTCGAGGATTGGAACTTATTACAAGCTCTCCCTTAAGGAATACAAGAAAGTCGTTAGGCAAAAACAGAGAACGGCATGGAGAACCTACTATAAAAAAATCGAGGATTTTCCACAGGCAGCGAGACTCCAAAGAGCCTTAACAAAAGATCCATTTAGGGATATTGGTATACTTACGAAACAGGATGGTAGCCAAACTACCAACCTAGAAGAAAGTTTACATCTCTTCCGAGAAATACACTTCCCCGATTCTGTTGCCACAGTAGAGGCAAAGTGAAACGAGGAACATCACATACCCTCGACAGAGGACTGGCACATTGCCAGACTCATTGTTACCGAGGACAAAGTTAAATGGGCAATATCTAGCTTCTACCCCTTCAAATCACCGGGACTGAACGGAGTTTATCCAGCCCTGCTGCAGTGGGGTCTGGAAGAGCTCCTTCCTCACCTAGTGCAAATATTCAGAGCTTCCCTAGCTCTTAATTATATACCGAAGATGTGGAGAGAAGTAAAGGTTGTCTTCATACCAAAACCTGGAAGAATGGATTACTCCATTTCAGAAGCTTACCGACTCATTGGCCTTACATTATTCTTATTAGAAACGCTAAAGAGGCTAAATGAAAGGTACATAAGGGATACAGTGATTAACACCAAATCACTGCATCCCAATCAACATGCATACACAACAGGGAAATCCACCGGTACGGCCTTACATCATGTGGTTGGTCAGATCGAGCGATTATTGGACAAGAAAGAGTCCACCCTGGGCGTATTCATAGATATCGAGGTAGCTTTCGATAAAACCACGTTCCCTAAAATAATGCACTCGCTTACTAATCGAAATGTACCTACAACAGTAAGCGGATGGATTCTCAGCATGCTCTCCATGCGTGCAATAGAAATAACTGTAAATGATGTCAAGATACGAGGCAAGGTTACGAGGGGCTGTCCACAGGGAGGCGTTTTATTGCCTCCACTGTGGAACATTGTTCTAGACAGCCTAATTCACCGCCTCGATGAACATGACAAAATCTATACAGTAGCCTACGCAGACGACATTGTAATTCTGCCAACAGGAAAGTTTGAAAGCACCTTATGCGACAGAATGCAAGTGGCTTTTAAAACTTTAGAGACATGGTGTAAAGAGCAATCGCTGTCTATTAACCCCAAAAAGACAGAAATGATTCTCTTCACGTAGAAAAAGAATCCTAGGGGGTTAAACGCACCCATTCTGTTCAACGTTAAATTAAGCTTTGCTACAGAAGTGAAATACTTAGGTGTTATCCTTGACAGCAAGCTGACGTGGAACTCACACATGGAAAGCAGAGTTAAAAAAGCATTTATATCTTATGAGCAATGCCGCCGAACGATAGGACAGACCTGGGGATTATCCCCCAAGGTCACCATGTGGATCTACACGGCAATCATAAGACCTATGCTAATATATGATATATTTGTTAAGGAGATCGCATTGATGATCATGGTACGCTTTCGCACGGTTGGTATCGAACCCACTGTAGGGACTAGCACCCATAGGGACAGTCTGTGGAGGGAATCGATAAAGGCGATACCACTCTTACAGGCAGACACGGATGCCGTCGCACCAAGATGTGTCTTTGACAAACCCTACAAAATATTAAAAAACAAGACAGCAGACCCTAAAGTAGTGAACGCTCTGAGCGTATATACGGATGGATCAAAAACAAAGCAAGGTGTGGGATGTGGAATTTACTCTAGATCCTTGAACCTAAAAATAAAATGGGCTATCGATGGCTTGTCAAGTGTGGTTCAGTCAGAACTCACAGGCATAACCATAGCTGCAAAAGAATTAATTAATAGGAACATTACAGGCAGGAATATAAATATATACACAGACTGCCGACAAGCACTACTGACCTTGAATAGACCACGGTTTACTTCAAGTTTAGTACTAGAATGTCACCAATCTCTAACTGAGGCTAGCCAGAATAACGTGGTTACTCTCAGCTGGATCAAAGGACATGGGAACTCTAAAGCCAACCGCATTGCAAACAATTTAGTAAGGAGGGCTACTGCGGGCTACAAATATGTTAACCCTCGCCCATCTACCAAGCTGACATTGTCCGCTGTCGTGGACCTTATCAAACAGCACTCTCACCAAAACTTTATACAGTGCTGGGATGAAACTACGAACTGTAGACTGGCCAGAGAGTTATAACCTCATCCTGTCGAGGAAACAACAAAAAAATTTAAGGCATTGACCAGACAAAATTTCCGAACAGCTGTGGGAATCTTGACAGGTCACTGCCAATTGCGACAACATCTCTTTAGGATGAAATTAACAGAATCGCCGCTATGCAGAGGCTGCGAACAAGAAGAGGAAACAGTAGAGCACATAATGTATGACTGCTCTGCTTTTTCTGAAATCAGAAGATCCGTGTTGGGCGAGTACTGTCTTACATCAGCCGATGTCAGGGAGATCCCCCTAGGGAGCCTCATCACCTATTTTAAATCACTAGGCCTGGTGACAGCCTGAGGTGAGGATATTCCTACACACGGGAGGATGCACAATGGGTCATATGTGGCCCCAGTGCTGGCTGAGCACTAGCTCGCCCCTCCCCAAATTTCCAGATCCAGATGGCTTAAACTGTTACTTTGATTAAAAATCAGATTAGATTTTAATTTTAATATTAAGTCGGTCTTGGTGTCTTATTTTCGTAAATTATCCAACAAATCAAATTAAATTTGGAACGACGATAAATAAACTATCTAGCTATTTAGTTTTAAGATCTTAACATCATTGTAGTTGCAAATTTTATGTTGTCATTTATACCAACAAGTATAATTACATTGCACAGTTATTTTATAATTTGTATTTTATAATCTTATCCTAGTCTAAAATCTATAGATCGTTTATTTAAATTTTGATTCGAGTTATATGTGTATCGTGCCATTAGAAATATGTACTTAAAAAGAGTACAATTTAAATGGGATTGTAATAGTAGTTTCAGTTGTTAATTTATGATTTGATAACCATTATAAAATGTGGGAAAATATTTTTAATTGACTAATAATTCATTTAGAACCAGTAAGAAGTACTGGACACCAATTTATTTATTTCGAATATACTGCTGCAAAATAAACACACAGCATACTCAGATTTATGAACTGAATTTATGAAAGCTTTTATTCACTAAATCGTTGGAATTTCCAATTTTGATATAGGGCTTACTCTGCGAACACGTTCCAGAAATATCCGTTTTATTTAGGGAGCGATTCAAAGTTGAGCCGAAACAAAAAAAAAACAATAATCTTTCATAATTTAGACTTGTATTCCGTATACGTCAATAAAAGTCTTAATTTACGATTAATTTAATAAATTGCAACCAAAATAAAAAATAACTAAATAATAAGTTAGGTTATTTTTAAATAAAACAAAACCTTTTTTTAGAATCACTAAATAAAGGAGGCTTTTTCGCTTGCAATTGACAACAAAAAGTAAATATTTAACGAGAAGTGTAACTTTATTGCTCTTGAGCGTTAAAGTAGAAAATAAGCGCGTTCTCATTAGCAATTTAAAGTTTACACAATATTTTGACATTTGTGTTGCAGTTATTGTAAGTTTTGATTTAAGATGTGATAGTGATTTACAAAATACATCTCCCATAATCAGAAATCTGGCAAAAGCATTAACTTCAAATCTGTTACCAGAGAAATCAAAAGATTGCTTACAAATAGCAATATAAATGCTTTGTAACGTACCTAATGCAATGCAAAGACAATAGGCCAAGGAAAAAGGCAACTATTCTTAAAACGTATTAATTACTCATTTTTCTGAAAGAGGAAAATCTTTATTATTGTGGTCAATTTACTCAATGCTAAAAGCCACATTGTCTACGAAGAACGATATTGATATAAGTCAGATCAATAAATTAATTAAGTTTTTAAATAATTTTTTTTTAAACTAAACCGCATTAAAAAAAGCACTCAAAAGCTAGAAATAAAATCTTTATTTCTTAAAAAAAAATGGAACAAACTAGGCATCTAAATTCGATTTCCTTGAAGTCAGCTCCAATGGTTTATATCTTTGTAAAAGATTTGATTTACTAACATTCAAAATCTAGATTAAATAGCTAAGAATAAAATAGATGGTAATTTACCATTTCAAGGAAATTGAAATTAGATGCCTAGTTGGTTCCAATTTTTTTAAGTAAGAAAGACTTTTTAGTGCATTTTTAGAATGTTTACTATCACAAATAATACCCAAACAATTTTATTGATTATTTATCGTTTTACAGAAAATTTCTTTCTACCAATAAAAATACACCCTTGCGATTATGTTTAAAATACAATTACGGAAAGTGTTGCAATCAAGTAGTACCTAGGTACCAGACAGGACAGTGCTTCCGACGAACATCGCCACTTTACTAGTTAATGGTGGAGGTGGCTTTATACAATTAAAACGACACGGTGGTTGTAAAAGTTCTACAATCTTGGAAGGTTATATTAATGATAATATTATTAAAAAATTTGAAAAAGCGATAAAAGTTTTACACTGTTAACTTCAATATTACCAATAAATTATCTTCGTTTAGTGTGTTATTAGTTTTTCTGCAATAAATTTCATAATCGAAAAATATTTTATTCCATTAAGTGACTGTAAAAAAAAATTGTATGTTTTACTAGCAAAAAATGTCATTATTGCCCTCGAGTAATTACTGCGCTTCACTTCGTATCGCGCAGTAACATACTCTCGAGCATTTGAGATTATTTGAGAATATTTAATTATTGATTCACTTGCAACAAATTACATGGAAATTGATGGTACTCCTGTTTTAATTTTTGATGAAGGTATTCTAGCACACAAGAAAGAAATTAGTCCGTAATTTCTAATCTACTTTCATCGATCCGTGTTAATGTAGCTATTAGCTAAAGCAATACTACAGGTAATTTGACACAAATGAAATTGGTAAGTGATGGAGTTTTACTTATTATCCCCTATGTATTAGATAGCTTTTAAAACGATTCAATTTACGTTACTTTTAATATCTATATCCTCGCTACGGAATTTTTTACCTACTGGCTGTTACTTAACGTTCTATTCGCATAATGGGTTATCAGTTTTATTGTACCTATACAATCTTAATGGAACATTAACGAATAAAATAATAATATTGAACTTTATTATTATAGATATATTGAGTCTAAAATTATAATAATATAAATAAAACATTTAACATGAAGAACATCGATTTTAAAAAGATTGACATCTCTTTTAAAACATATACAAGCGAAAAGCTTATAAAAGAAACCTGTTCAAATAATAAAATACGAAACAGCAGAAGTTGAAATTGACATGTAGTTTACAATGTCTCAAATTCATGAACTTAAAAGATTTTTTAAAGTAGGTAGTCTTGGTTTGCTAAGAATTACTTTACAACTTTTCCCTAAAAGCTTACGCCGGAAACACAATAGTTATGAATATTTTAACTTTTGTACAAAATCAAGTATTTAAGAGAAATTCCATAAACGAAACTTTTTGAGAATTTTTTAAAGTAATAAATTGTTTGTAGTAATTTTTCGTTGCTGTTTTTGGTGTAGAAAATTTATTCATAGAAAAACTTGTTTTAAAATTGAATAACAATTCTTGGAACTCAGATTTGATAAAGTAAATGCAGATTTTCAGTACCCTACACGTTACTTTAGAATTTCGATTCCTGAGGGAAATTAAATGTTAAAAATGAATAGATTTTTAAAACTAAAACTATATATATATATATACATACATACATATATATATATATATATATATATATATATATATATATATATATATATATATATACATAACGAAAGGGGAAAAATTAATGGGCATGTACGCAAAAAGGACCATAGGGTCACGAATAGGGAATGGTAACCGCAGACATGCATGTTTCTGGCTCGTTAGCCGTCATCAGTGCGGCATAACCAAGTAAGGTATTGCACTTGGCCAGCAAAAGTGTTGAGTACTTGGGAGCAAAGGATGGTAGGGAAACATGTATTAAAAACCAAAAAACACAAACAACGAAACTCACACAAAAGTCCTATCGCCATTTGTGGCTTCGGCCAGTTGTGCCCACATTTCGGGGCTACGAACAGCGTCGCCGCGTTGGCAAAACGGACTCATTGTGTTTGAGCCGTTCCAAGCCCAGGATGTAAAACAAAAAAGGGTGCCAAGTATGCGTACCTATAACAAACGAAAGGGGGAAAATTAATGGGCATGTACGCAAAAAGGACCATAGGGTCACGAATAGGGAATGGTAACCGCAGACATGCATGTTTCTGGCTCGTTAGCCGTCATCAGTGCGGCATAACCAAGTAAGGTATTGCACTTGGCCAGCAAAAGTGTTGAGTACTTGGGAGCAAAGGATGGTAGGGAAACATGTATTAAAAACCAAAAAACACAAACAACGAAACTCACACAAAAGTCCTATCGCCATTTGTGGCTTCGGCCAGCTGTGCCCACATTTCGGGGCTACGAACAGCGTCGCCGCGTTGGCGAAACGGACTTTATTCGACTAATTAAATTATTTTAAACCAACAAATGTATTTTAATATTTCAGTTTTTATTCATCTTTCTTATTTTATTTTTCCTTTTTTTAGGAATGAAGAGAATAATTTTTAATATACTGAAAAATGAAACTAAATTATACAAATTCCAAAGCTTCCTTTGGAATTTCATTAGACAAGACACCTCTCTCAATGTCTAATGAAATTTTACAGCCAATTTTTGGTTCTTTACCTTATATCCCACAACTCACTCTCAAACTTTTAAAACTATTCAAAAATTATGAAAATTTCAAAATAGGCACGAAAAATATCAAAAACATTTCTAGATTATACACCCGAACCAAAGATCCGCTTAGTAATTTAGAAAGTTCAAATGTAGTATATGAAATCACTTGCTCGGATTGTGAAAGGATGTATATTGGGGAAACATGCCGAACTGTACACAGCAGGAACATCTCGCATAAAAGTGACATTAAAAATAATAAATATAAAGCATGCGCACTAACTGAATATGCAATTAAAAATGGTCATAGTTTTAAATTTGAAGAAACAAAAATTTTAGAAAGGGAAAGAAACCTTAAGAAACGATTATTGTTAGAAATGACACACATTGACTGAAGGGAAACATGTATTAATAGAAAATCAGATATAGAAGGGCTGAGTAATATTTATTGTTACATTCTGTCGTTTCAAAAATAAATATAAATAAAATTTTAATATATAAATATAAAGATAAATCAACTATTAATAAAATAAAACATGATTACAAACATAAAGATTAATTTAACACTAAAATAAATAAAAATAAAAACACAACAACGTTCATAAAATTTAACAAATAAATTTTTAAAATTAAAATCCCGCATTTCATGACTACAGAATTTTACTTGATATAATACTCCGGTCAAAATAGACATTGAAGGTTACATTAATTCGCACCTTGCTAAAAATTGGCATAAATGTTGGGAACCCTATTATACACAATTTGTCAATTATTCACATGAATGCGAAGTGTGGAAAAAAAATTATTCAAGGTCAAATGTTGCAAAAATCGGTTTTTTGAGTTTTCCAGCTAAACGGTAAGTTTTATAATAAAAATAGGTAAGACAAAAATTATTCATCATGCAATTATCTATAAAAATTGTTTTTACACTTTTTTCCTAAGAATTGCCATTTCGGAGATACAGCGATGCAAAATGTTGAAAAAGTTGTATTCTTTATAATATGCACACGTTTCCGCGCCACCTGTTAGGTAGTGTACCTACATGGCGCGTTTTTTTTACGTGGTTTCCCCAGTAGGCCCATTCCACGATCTATTGTGCTTCTGTTGAGTTAAAAAGCTATTGTATTAAATTGAAAATGGGGCTATTGTAAATAACAAGAGCGGTGTGAGTAATGCGTAAATTGAGAAAATTATTCGTCTGATCGATACTCTTCTAATGGAACATAATCCATACTGTCTTGCCCTTCTTCTCCTTCTTCTTCTTCTTCTTCTTCTTCTTCTTCCTGCTCGGTACAAATAAATTGTTCAAAGAGCGATGCATCAGATGTCTCCTCGCCTATATCGTAAGAATCCTCTTCTACTGGCGATTCAACATTGGAGCACGATTGGCCTCGACAACTGATACATGCTAATGAACAAAACAAACCAACTTTTTTACAGCGGCATTTAGCATTACACCCCGTTTTGCAATTGCAAAAAATTGAATTGAGGAGTTTTTCCTGTGCAGGAGGGAGTAAAGTCTGAACTGGTTCCAATATATTGTCAATTAACTTCCAACCCCAGTCTTCTGGGTTTAGTTTATTACCAACCCATACTTGAACTTGATAATATACCCGAAATAGATATTGATGAGCAGAAGCAGAGGTTGGAGGAAGACAAGCTAATTGTACTTGTTTCTTTTTATACCTATTTTTTTCAAAAGATAAGTATCGAAACTTATCTAAGCACGTAATTTTTTTGGAGCTCCGTAAATTAAAAGAAGAAAGCGAATTCCGTTGGTGATTATAGCTTGTGGAGTAGAGGTTTTTTCTTTGATAACGTCAGCACAATCAACTAAATCTTGTCTCTCAAACAATTTCAAAACTGATGTTTTACCTCTCCTGAAAAATGCTGATGTGTCGCAACCAGTTACTGCATGTAGAAATAAGATATGATTTTGGCATTTTGAAAAAGGAGATAAACTCTTGGATGAATATATTTTTGATTGTTGTTGAGCCTTCCTAGGTTTTAAAAAATAAATAATTTTTTCAGTTGGCGTTCGAGCAGTAAGTAATACCAACAAATCAACATCTTTACCAACAAGAATAGTTGGATTTGTCGAGTTAAATTGTTCTATTGCTGTTTTAACTATCAGGACATCAGCATCATTATCAGCTTGCTTTACAGATATATTTTCAGACTGGGTTTATTTTCGAGTTTATATTTTTACAACTGTATAATATGTATTTATACGCTACGAAAATTAATATTTTTACTTATATTATCGTAACTGTAATGTATATTACGGTAATTGACATGCATAATAATATTATAAAGAATACAACTTTTTCAACATTTTGCATCGCTGTATCTCCGAAATGGTGATTCTTAAGAAAAAAATTCGAAAAGAGGTTGACCTTAAAGGCCATCCTTGCAACTTCCCGCTAGTTTTAACCGCAAAGCTATAGTAACGTGACGTATTTTGACGTTTTTGACTTTTTTTGAAATGTTTAAATGCCATAACTTTTTAACGCGTTATGATTTTGATGTTCAAGATGGCATTCGACGCAGTTTTTTGAGACCTAAAAACGTTACCGGGAGTGCAAAATCGGATAGTCAAAAAATCTCTAAGTTATTGAAAAAAAAACACTTTTTTTGAAATTTTTCGACAACGATATCTCACGAATGAATCAACCGATTTTAATTCGCAAAAAGGCATTCGACGTGGCTTTTTAAACTTGAGAGCTGATTAGGTTATGAAATTGATCGATGCAATAGCCAAAAAGATATGCCCAAAAAACATTATTTTTACCAATTGTTTTTTTCGGTTATTTTGAAATTTCTCGAAATCTACCGGCTCGAATGGGTTCAAACTTACAGGGAATCTAAGTTAGATAGAACTCTTTGGAATGCTTTTTCATTCCGATCGGTCAAGCCGTTCAAAAGTTATAAGAGGTTTACATACATCCACACACACATCCACACGTACATACAGACATACAGACACCCTCGTAAAAATAGTCAGGAGAGGTTCCTAAGACCTCAAAACGTTGAGATCCGATGAAAACTCGATTTTCGAAAAACGGGGTGACTTCCCGATTTAAAAAAAAAAATTAATTTTTTTTAGCGGGAAGTTAAAAAGTGTAGGAACAATTTTTAGAATACAACTTTTTCAACATTTTGCATCGCTGTATCTCCAAAATGGTGATTCTTAAGAAAAAAAGTGTAGGAACAATTTTTATAGATAATTGCATGATGAATAATTTTTGTTTTACCTATTTTTATTATAAAACTTACCGTTTAGCTGGAAAACTCAAAAAACCGATTTTTGCAACATTTGACCTTGAATAAATTTGTTTCCACACTTCGCATTAATGTGGATAATTGAAAAATTGTGTATAATAGGGTTTCCAACATTCATGCCAATTTTTAGCAAGGTGCGAATTAATGTAACCTTACCCCTATTTTTGATGCTAACTTGACCGGACTATAATAATAAAATCTAAATAAATAAATCATTAAAATGTTTTGCTCTCCTACTGTGTTAAAATAAAAACCATATATAAAAAACACACAGATAAAAAAAAGGAAATTGAAGACACATTAAAATTCAATCATTTACAGACAAACCTCCATACTAAAAATAACAAAATAATAAGTTTTATGGTGTAAATGTATATATTTTTATGTATTTTAATAGTGATGTACCTGAATTTTCAAATTTTTTATTAGTGTAATGTTGTCAAACGGAATTCGTCGCTTCTCTTATAACCTTACGATTAGTAAGTCATCACATTTGTAACAATATTTCTTTATTATATAAAAATTGTTCTTCACCACAGATGTCCTGAAGAAGAATTGAATAAATTCGAAAGCTTGACTGAAATCAAAGAGTTTTCTTTACTTACCTTGGCCAAACGTTGACTGCAACTCCACGATTGACTTCACGTTATATTGAACCAGTCACTATACCATTATTCGTATATATATATATATATATATATATATATATATATATATATATATATATATATATATACAGGGTGTGTCACGACGAAGGGACAGTAGAAATATCTCGAGATCTATGTCGATTTGAAATCTGAAAATTTGTACTTGGCCATTTTCGTTAATGGCCAATCTGCCTAAAAAATTGTCATTAATCGTACACTTCCGGTTATACCGGAAGTCGACATCAACTTCGTTATTTTAAATAGAACACCCTGTATATTTTTACATTTTCAGATTTCACATAAAATTCTAACCTAATTTTATGTACGGTAATCTATATTTTAAATTGATAGTTTTTAAATTATTCAACTTTTTTTAATAATTTTGACAGATGCGACTGAATTTTGAAAAATTAATGGAAGCTTGGTGTTTTATAGAGACTGAAGTATTAGGAAGACAATAATAAATGGATCATAAACTCATAATTTAGTAAATTTGTTTTTCAAAAATTTTCTCATATTAACTTTCATACAATGTGCAAATCTGCCCCTAGGATATAATTTCTGATTTATGTGAAAACTATTAATTTTAGGTATAGGGAACTCTAATACAATTTAAAAGCCAAATAAATTTTACGTAAGACGACGTAAGTATATACAGGGTGTGTCCAATTGAATACTTTGACTTATTCTGATTCAGTTTTGAAAAATGACACACTGTTTAAGAACTAAATTATTTGTTTATTGCATCAAAGAACGTCACTTACCGTTTAAGCGTAGCAACTTTTGTTTTCTTTGATTGTGAAATAGTCCAGTTATTGATTTTTCAAAATTCAGTCGCATCTGTCAAAATTTTTGAAAAAAGTTGAATAACTCCAAAACTATTAATTTAAAATGTAGACTACTTTACATAAAATTTGTCTAGAATTTTATGCGGAATCCGAAAATGTGTTCTATTTAAAATAACGAAGTTAATTGCGACTTCCGGTATAACTGGAAGTGTAAGATTAATGACATTATTTTAGGCATATAGGCCATTAATAAAAATGGCCAAGTATTTCAAATCGACATAGATCTCGATATATATATATATATATATATATATATATATATATATATATATATATATATATATATATATATATATCTCGAGATCTATGTCGATTTGAAATATTTATGTTATATATATATATATATATATAACAAAGATTAAAATTTTCGGGTATACGGTCTGTTCAAATAAAATCTTAAATTATTATTTTAAAACTCAATATACTCAATATACTGTATAAAAAGTAAAATGCTCATAGATTATAAATTTATTAATAAGGATATTTGTTTCGTAAGTTCTACTGATATTTTTAAACGAAGTTATATTTTGTCCAATAAATTGCAGTACCTAAATGTTGCTTAACTGTCAGGTGTCTGTTTTGTAATTTAAAGTATTTTTGTTTTTGTTTATATAAATATATATTTTATCTACTCTACCTCATATTATGTATCCATTTTTAGTTCGTGAAAACTGTCATTATAGACAGCAGTGCGTGAAGGATTGAAAGTGTGCGTGAAGTAACAATGTATTTTAAATGGGATTTACTTTTTCGCACTGTTTTTGACACACCTTCAAATAATCAAATATCCTTAGCATTCGCGTTGTCATGGTGTTGCTATGAGAGCATTAAATTTTAACAAAAGTTATTCTGACAGTTTTGTAGTTTAAATTTTCAAATTTAAATTTGTAATTAGTTTTTATTTGTTTATCGTAGATAAAATATTGTATGAAACTGTGCGTGAAGTGCTTTTTGCGCACTTACGCGATATATAGTACTCGCTTCGCTCGTGCTCTTAACCTCGCGTGCGTGCGCAAAAATCATACTTCACGAACTGTTTCATAAATAACTATTTTATAATGGATGAGTACATAATAAATTTTAGTGTTGAGGTGGAGCAAACATTTAGTCTCAATAATGCTACACAATGTAAAGATATACTAAAAATAAATAAACACAACTCGAATTTTAAAATTATCCATAATAATATACGTAGCATTGATAAAAATCTTGACGATTTTAAGCTTCTCTTGACCGATTTGGACAACCAGTTTGACTGTATTGTTTTAACCGAAACTTGACAGCTCCAAAACTATCATTTATATCATCTCGCTAACTACAACATTATTTATAATGAAGGTAAATATAACCAAAATGACGGAGTTATCATCTATATCATGGATAAGTTTAAATATTCGTACAAGATAGTTGAGAAAAATAATTTCAATTTTCTTTCTCTTGAGATTCACCTTGGCCTCAAAAAATGTCTGTCACAGCAAGTCATAGACATTTTGGATCTAATGTAGAGGAATACCTTATTTCGCTTCAGGACTATTTTGATATTTACTCAAATAATAATAATAACAAAACTTATAAGATATTTACAGGGGATATAAATATTAACATACTGAAAGAATCAAAACATACAGTAGATTATCTAAATATACTTAATGAAAATGGTTACATTTCAACAATCAATAAAGCTACAAGAATTTAAAATAACAGCAAAACCTGCCTAGACCATATATTTATTAAATTTCCTGGTAATCATGACAATATAATACCTGTAGTAATACAGAATGGTATTACCGACCATTTTACTGTGCTTCTGCAGGTTGTATTTGTCGATGAAATGATTGATGGCAATCAGAAAAACAAATATGTAAAACATATAGACTTCAAAAAATTACAGGGTCAGGTTGCTTTAACATCTAGGGCACTAGTATATTCAGAGCTAAATCTGGAATCTGCAATCAACAAAATTATTACTTAATCATTTTATGGACATACTTACAAAATGTTATTATCAAAGAAAGTTAAACAAAAAAAAAATAAGATTGCACCTTGGGCTACAAATAGAATTCTCCACTTAATTAATGAAAAGAATATAGTATATTACGCTACAAGGGACGAAAGTTGAATTTTCGGCCCTGCGCGTCATGATGCCCGAGGCGAAAAGCCGAGGGCAACATGACGCGCAGGACCGAGATTTCAACTTTTGGCCCGTGTAGTGTATACTATTTTTCTTCATACCTCGGTCGAAAGTACTTGCGGAACGAGCGAAGCGGGTGCAGCTGGTCGTGGGACAGGCATCAAATACATTCGAAGAGTCAAGTTTTGTCATTGATGATTATTTTTAAGGTTATAGATAGAAATAGAAATGACACAAGAATAAACAGTCCCTAGTTACAAGTGTAACTACGCATGAGAAATTTTTCCTCCCGCCGTAAACAGGGAGTAAATGTTAAAGACGACAAAACATCATGACGCGCAGGGCCGAAAATTCAACTTTCGTCCCGCCGTAAACAGGGAGTAAATGTTAAACTTTCTTCCCTGCAATTCTGCAATTAGGGACAAAAGAACGTACTTTCGACCGAGGTATGAAGAAAACATATTTAAAGCTGTACTTAAAAATCCGGGTAATACTGATTGTTATGTATTAAATAAACAAAAAACATGACAACCATAATTGACATTCGTTTTATATATGACTGATATCGAACACCGTATTGTCTAACGTAAAATTCTTTAATTCGAAAATAAACAGTTATAATTTAAATAGTGTATTATTTATTTATTCACTCACAAACATTACATTGGTGTGAGAAGTGGGATAAATAAATAACGTGGTCTTTGCTCGAAGAAAAAGTGAAATTCAAAAAAAAAACTTGTGAACTTTAACGCGACGCGTGTTAGTGAACAAGTGCACCATTCTCTTCACCATGGCAGAGGCAAGACTTGCAAATCTACTCCAGGCCCTTCTAGCGATGATTGCAAACGCTGTTCGTGAGTCCAACTCAACTTCTCGTACGGATGGGGCCCCAGCAGCACCAATCTCAGCCTCACCACCGAAGTTTTCGATGCAGCCGTACCGCTCCGCCGATGGAATCACAGTAGCGGATTATTTTACACAGTTTAACTTGGCACTTGGATTGAGTAAAATTCCGGTAAGCGAACATGCCACTTACGCACGAGTATACATGGGGGTCGAGCTAAATGCTGCCCTGAAATTCCTCGTAAGCCCTGTCGACCCAGAGACACTTGCTTACAACGATATTCAGTCGAATTTGATCAAGCATTTTGACGCCAGCCGCAACATGTACGCGGAGAGCATAAAATTTTCCACTATTCGACAGAGAGTAGGTAAATCAATCGCAAGTTTTAGCCTGAGACTGAGGCAAGGAGCCACGCATTGCGAATATCGAGAATTTTTGGATCGCATGCTGATAGAGCAAATGCTAAAAGGTTTGGAATCAAAAGAGATGTGCGACGAAATTGTAAGTAAAAAACCAAATACGTTTATAATTGCATGTGAGATAGCTAGCACACTTGAAGACACCACACATGCAAGTGACACACTGAAAAGTGCGACGTCAAAATCCGACTCGACTAATTAGATAGGTTATGAAAAACCAGAAGCAAGGAAGAGCAATCAACGACAACGTAAGAAATCCCGCAACCGTCAGCAGACCGACCAACCACGTCCAAACAATCAGGGGACAACACAATCCAGACAAAGTGCACCGGACGCGGCGGGGATTATCCACGAAGCCAATGTAGATTCCTCAACGCCGAATGTAGAACCTGTGGTAAAAAGGGACACATCTCTAAGGTATGCCGATCAAAATCAAACCAACGACGCACACATCACGTAACCCAAGAAGATCAATCGACCGACCAATTCAGCAAAGTTGAGGTTATTGGGACCATCCAATCCCCGGGAAAACAGCTTATTGACGTCATCGTAAAAGGCACCACCGTCAACATGGAGCTTGACACCGGCGCTCCCTGCTCAATGATGAGTAAAGTAAGGTTAAACCAAACTCTACTTTTCAGCCAAGTAATCGTCATTTTGCGAGCTATACTGGTCATCGCATCAACTGCATTGGAAAACTCACAGTTACCGCTTCCATTGGTTTCACCTCCAAGAACCTAGACCTCTACATCTCTCTCTCTTTGGCACTACAACTCTGGGTGAGTCTTGGCCGCACACACTATTGCCCTCCAGCTCTGTCTATCCTGAGCTTCCAATTCCCAAAGGGTTATACCCATTTTCCTCAAGTCCTCCGTAACTGCGTCTTTCCACCTCCTTCTAGGCCGGCCAACAGATCGTCTTCCTTCTGGCCTTTCACAGTATATGATATTTAAAAGTCTCTGATCATTGCTCCTAACAACATGCCCTGCCCATCTCTGTCGACCAGATTTAATACATCTTACTATGTTTTCCACACCATATAGTTGTTCAAGTTCATTATTATTTCGACGTCTCCATTCTCCTGTTACAATATCCCTGGTTGGTCCAAAAATCGTTCGTAGTATTTTTCTTTCGAAGACCAGAAGCTTGTCGGTTTCTCTTTTGTTTAGGACCCACGTTTCGCTACCGTATAATAAAACAGGGCGTATTATGGTCTTATATATTTTTATCTTAGTTCCTCTTGTAAGTATTTTGGATCTAAGGAATCCTGATAGCGCATAGAAAGCCCTATTTGCCGATGCAATACGTGCGGCTACCTCTTTTTCGTTCCTGTTGTCATCTGTTATTGTCGCTCCTAGGTATTTGAACTCTTTTACGACTTCAAAATTGTAGTTATCTATTGTAATATTTTGCCGTATTCTTTGCCTGGGGTTCTTAGATGTTATCATATATTTAGTTTTAGCTTCGTTGATCCTTAATCCCATTCTTTGAGCATGATTTTCAAAAGAGGAGAATATTTCTTTAACATCTATAGTATTATGTGCCACAGCATCTATGTCATCGGCAAAGGCTAACATAAGTTTCGTACCATCCGTTGCGAAACCCGGTGTTATTTGGGGAGAGATTTTCTTCATGGCCCAGTCCAGAGCCAGGTTAAAAAGCAAAGGGGATAGAGGGTCTCCCTGTCGCAGGCCTGTATGTATTTCAAATATTTCTGACGTAGTCTGACCAATTCGTACTTTTGCTTTGGAGCCCCCTACACACATTCTAGTTAAATTTATTAATTTTAATGGGATTACCAATTCCCTCATTGCATACCATAGCTGATCCCGGTTGACTGAGTCGTAGGCCTGCTGGAAATCCAAGAATATTTGGTGTATGTCTTTATTGAATTCCCAGCATTTCTCCATAATCTGGCGGACTATAAAGATTTGATCCGTCGTAGACCTCCCCGGTCGGAATCCACATTGATAATCTCCTAATATTTCCTCGGCATATGGTGTTAGTTTCTGCACAAGAATCAATGCCACTATCTTATAGGTGGTATTTACCAATGATATTCCTCTATGGTTACGACAGTCCGCTTTCTTTCCCTTTTTATGGATTGGTATTATTATGCTACTGTTCCACTCATCTGGCATCTTTTCGTGTTTCCATATAGTTGATATGATCTGGTGTATCATTTGGTGTAGTTCATTTCCTCCGTTCTTTACGAGTTCTGCATTAATTTCGTCTTTGTAGTTCTTTAATTTGTTGATAGCCTTCTTAACGTCATCTAGTGTAGGCGGTTCCAATTCCAATTCTGCAGTATAGAAGTGCGTGTCTTTGTCACTTCCATCTACTTGTCTATTAAGCAGTTCAGAAAAATATTGCCCCCATCTTTGAATTATATCATCCTCCGACGTCAGTAGTCTTCCGGTGCTATCTTCTACAAAATTTAGTTCTCTTATCGTCTGTCCTGTTTTTCCGATTCTTATTCCTCTATAAAATTCTCTTACTTGGTTGTTCGTGTTGTTTTCCTCTATTCTTCTTACTCTTTCCTCCAAATGTTCCTTCTTCTTCTTTCTCAGTAGTCTTCTGGCTTTGGCACGTGCTATATTAAAAATCTCCTTGTTTTCATTCGTGGGGTTCTCCAAAAAGGTCATTCTCTTTCTAGTCTTCTCATCCAATATATTTTCACATTCTTGGTCGTACCATCCATTTTTCTGACTTCCTGTTGTTGTTCCTATAGTTTCACTAGCTGCTTCTCTTACTATCGTCTTTAATTGTTGCCATTCGACTTCAACATTCTCTTCAGTAGTTTCAGTTTGTAGCATTTGCATTTTGTTCCTAATTGCTTCTTTATATTCTTGTACCTTTTGAAGTCTTGTAAATTTGTTTATGTCCCATTTTTTCCTCGTTTCTTTCGTGTTTGATCTTTTGGTGGACAGTTTCTCTTTCAATTTGGATCTTACTAAGAAATGATCTAAGTCACTATCTGCCCCCCGCATGCTTCTGACATCTTCAATATTACTGGAAAAACGACCATCTATCAGGACGTGGTCAATTTGGTTTTGCGTTACTCCATCGTTGGATACCCATGTTATTTTATGGATGTTCTTTCTTTGGAATTGAGTGCTCCTAACCGACATGTTCATTGCTATTGCGAAATCTGCCAATCTGTCCCCATTATCGTTTGTTACGTTGTGTAAGCTATGTCTTCCCACTACACATCTCAGATGGTCTTCCTTTCCTAGCTGGGCGTTGAGGTCCCCCATTATGATTTTTATGTCGTTCCTGGGAGCTGCTCGATATTCCTGTTCTAAAAGCTCGTAGAATTCGTCTTTCTTTTCATCTTCTGCTTCATTCGTCGGGGCATGCACTGAGAACATAGTTACGTTGTGCCACCTTCCTTTCACTCTAAGTATGCATATTCTGTTGTTCACCGGCTTAAATGCTATAATAGCCGTTCGATATTTTTTGTTTACAACAAAACCACATCCGAATTCATGTATATTTTCAGACCCTGACCAAAACACTAAAGAGTTCTGCATTTGTATACTGCCTGTGCCTAGCCATCTAATCTCCTGAATGGCAGTAATGTCCATCCCGTACCTTTCCAATTGATCGATCGCTCTTGTAGCTATTCCTGGTCTAAACCAGCTTAAAACGTTCCATGTGCCTAATAGAATATCCTTATTTCGTAGCCTAGGTCGATTATCCTGGTTATCCGTCCGTCTCCGAGGCAAAAGTGTTTGATTCGCAGCGTATAAAGTTTTTCCATATGTAGGTTGCTGGCCTACAGTACAACCCCCAACCTGGAGGACCAGTTGGCTGTTTGCAGAGGTGGCCCTCTGGGCGGTGGGGTCGCCACATCCCTACGCCTACCTCTACATCGTCGACGATGAATTTGAAACTCTTCTTGGACGTGAGTGGATCTCCGAGTTTGTCAAGGAAATCGATCTTACCCGCCACGACTTCAAGGCACCAGAATTAAAATACATGCTCGCTGCTGGCTGTCTTATGTTCGAGCACCGAGTCGTAGTGCCACCTAAGTTACGAGACATAATTCTCAACGACCTCCATGCAGCCCACCTAGGCATTGTCAAATGAAAGAAATGGCACGTTCCTTTGTCTTTTGGCCAGGCATTGATTTAGACATCGAGAAGATTTAAATCTTGGCAAAAAACCAGTCTTACCGGAAAATTTGCAGGATGTTAACCGTGTTAACTCCTATTTTGTATCGTCTAATGTCAATTCTCTACCTTCTATGAATTTGATGGATTATTTCAATAGTACCCTTCTATTTCATGATGACAAGTTTTCGTTTTCTCTTGTTTCTCCTGAGGATGTTTATGATTTGGTCTTCGAAATTAAGTCTAACTCTGTTGGCATTGATGGTATTACCGGTAAAATGCTTCAGCTGTCTTGCCCATCTATTCTTTTACCTCTTACGAACATAATTAATACATGCCTACTAGAGGGGGTGTTTCCTGCTGTCTGGAAGGATGCAATTACTATCCCAATTCCAAAGGGTAAGAAGTGTGAAGCATTTGAAGATCTAAGACCGATAAGTATTTTATCATCAATTTCGAAAATTTTAGAAAAGATTATTGAACGTCAATTGAGACAACATCTGGACACTTTTGGTGTGCTTCCTGAAACACAGTCTGGTCTTAGACCAGGATATGGTTGTGCAACTGCTCTATGTTGTGTGATGTATTAATTAAGTATGTCATAGTTATAAGTTTAATAAACAAAATGTTCAAAGTACAATTATAGGTAACTAAAATCATTTTGAAATATTTGTCTTTTGTTTAGTAATTCACTGTGTTAAAATTGTTTGCGAATTTGTTAATTTATTAATATAATTATACCTTGAACCGACGTCCTCAATATTCTGCAATTTTGCAGAATCTATTGTACTACTTTTGAGGACCGTCGTACCGATAGATATAAGGATTGATGAGTGTTAAGTAAGCGCCTCAAGATGTGAGACGGTAGTTTTATAAATCTTAGGATTATAAGTATTCAGGTTGAATACAAGTAATTTCTGAGCTTCTTCGTTTTATTTATTAAGTCTAAGATGTCGAAAAAGGGGTGCGACATCACAGTTGTTTAACTGATGATGTTTTTGCATCCCTTGATGCTCACCAAAATACTGCTCTGATCCTCATAGATTTTTCGAAAGCTTTTGACTCTATCAATCATGAGTTGTTACTGAGTATTCTTCGTTATATTGGTCTATCAGAAATTCCTTTGTCATTCTTTACCAGTTAAAATATCTGGTGAGCTTTCCGATTCTTTGCCCTTGTCTGCTGGTGTATCACAGGGATCTATTTTGGGTCCCTTGCTTTATACCATTTAGACTTCAGATTTATATCGCTGTTTAAAATTCTGCAAATATCATCTATATGCTGATGATACACAGTTGTACTTTCCATTCTGCACTAAGGAGGTAGCAGTGGCGGAGCGCATTATCAATGAAGATTTAACTAGTCTAATGTTAAATGCGAATAATTACTGCTTAAAAATTAACCCTCAAAAGTCGTCTGTGCTCCTTTTCTGCAATAATCGAGACCGTTAATTTCTTCAGCAGAATCTACGTTTAAAGCTCAGCAACGATATATTGGTTTTTTCTTCGGTAGCCAGGGATCTGAGTCTAATGGTAGATGTTAGTCTTCGCTTTAGAGAGCATATTTCTATTTCCGTCAAAAAAGCCTATTCATCTTTAAGGCAAATTTATCCCTTTCGTAAATGTTTACCAATTGGTGTACGTAAGACACTTTGTGACTCCCCTGTCCTTAGTCATTTTAATTTCTGTGATGTTGTTTACGGCCCTTGTCTTGATAGCTTTACTTCTTCCAGGATTCAAAAGGTTCAGAATTCCTGCTTGCGCTTTATATATGGTATCCGTCGTCGTAATCATGTCTCTGGTGTCCTGAGGATTTCTGGCTGGGTAAATATGGAGGGTCGGCGTAGGATTCATATGTTGAGTTTTTTTCACAAGATTTTAGTTTAGAAGAGTCCACCATATTTGTTTACTCGTCTCACATTTCGAACGGACATACACAATCTAAACCTACGCCATCGTGGTCTTCTAACTATTCCTCGTCATTCTAGCAGTCGGTTCCGTCGATCTTTTACATACACAATGGCGTCGTCTTATAATGAAATTCCCGTTGAATGGAAAAGTCTAAGTCCGTTAAATTTTCGCAAACATGTAAGGATGCATCTTCTGCACAGTTAAGTCTCGTGACGGATGGATTCGGCCATATACTATGCGTCTCACGAATGGAGCGTAGAATTTTAATTTTAATTTTTGTGTGTCTTAGCTCTTGCTGTTTTTTTTTAGTTTACACATGTGTTGCTGGATTGAGTGAATAGCACCCTTTTAGTGAAAATTTTGGGTGTTGATGGAACATCAATGTCTGACTTTTGGTCATTCATTGAATCAACACCATTTGCTTAGGTGTTTTTTTATTTAGTTTTTTCTTTTGAATATTTAAATAAATTTTTGTTTTTTATTTTGTATATTAGTATGTAATTAATTATATTTTGCTAAGCAATAAATTATATTTGATTTGATTTGATTTGATTTGATTATAAAAATGTAAACTGATTTTCATTAAAGATAGGCCGGGGAGTAAATAAAAATGAGTCCGGTTAAAGCTTTTACCGGACTAGTCCGACAAAATGACATTTTCTAAACTAAAAATAAACCGGAAAAGTACTAACTTCTGGCCGGTTTTAAAAAAAAATTTTTAATTCGAAAATAAACAGTTATAATTTAAATAGTGTATTATTTATTTATCCACCCACAAACATAACACTGATATTAAAATAAATTACCATATATTAAGAAATAGAACAACATCTGTTGTAAAAAAAGCTAAGCAGGAATATTACAAAAATCTCATTGAATACAATAAAGACGTCTCGAAAAGTCTTTGGAATGTTGTAAAGGAACTAAAAGGCAATAGAAACAAAGAACGTAATGTTTTAGTACAATAAGTAAGGCAGGTGAGTTACTTACAGAATATAAACAAAAAAGTGATGAATTTAACAAGCAATTTGCTGAGACAGGAAAAAAACTGGCAGAAAAAATTATTTCAACTCAGTTTCAAGTTACTAAAAAATGTACACCTAAAAACTTAATGGTATTTCTACAAACTGACTCAAATGAGATTATTTCCCTCATATTAGAGTTAAAAAATAAAAATGCTGTAGGGATAGATGATATTCGAGCTGAGGCACTAAAAGAAACTGCTTATGAAATTGCTGAACCGCTATCCTATATTTTAAATCTTTGTGTTTATCCTTCTTCATTTAAACAAAATATAGTCATACCCAACTGTATATAAAAAAGGGAATAAAACTGCTGTTAGTAACACATCTGTCTAAAATCTTTAAAAAATTAATTCAGAAACGGCTGACTTCATTTTTTAAAACATACAAGATACTCTCAGAAAAACAGTACGGTTTTAGAGAGAACAAAAATACCCAAGATGCAATTTTGTGTATAGTAACTAAAGCGCACAACTCTCTTGAGATGAACAAAAATTGCTTATGTGTTTTCCTAGACTTAAGTAAAGCCTTTGATACGGTCAATCACCGTTTACTCTTACAATCACTGGAGGATGTCTGAATTAGAGGAAATTGTTTAAACCTTTTTAGTAGTTATCTATCCGATAGATGCCAGGTTGTGAGAGTGAATGGTGAGACTAGTGAAGAAAGAAAAATAAATATGGTGTACCTCAGGGAAGTGTGCTAGGGCCTATACTGTTCAACGTGTATATCAACGTACTTTTTGAGGTAGAAACCTGTGGCGACATCATTGGATTCGCCGATGATACAGCAATTTTTTACGAAGGTAATAATTGGGCCTCCTTAAAATCTACTGTGGAAACTGATTTAATAACTATCAAAAACTTTTTTGACACTAAAGCTTTAACTATAAATTTTACTAAAAGCAATTACTTACCTTTCAGCTGTAATGTTACTGGTCTCCCCACTTTTAACAATCTTGATATATTTTTTAAAGGGAATCTACACTAACTTTCCTCAGCATCTGCTGTAAAATATCTTGGAGTTTACCTGGACAATCACCTAAAATGGGAAATCATATTCAATATGTAGTTAAAAAATTTCAAGCTATATTATATACCTTCAGATATCTAAAAAATAACTTACCAACAATATATTTAAAATCACTTTATTGTAGCATATTAGAAACTCACATAAGGTACGGAATTGTAGCCTGGGGTAGTGCTTTAAAGAGTCACCTACATATTTTGGAAGTGACACAAAAAAGATTCTTAAAATTAATATTATCAAAACCCTGACTATATTCCACTGAATTACTATACGGTTAAAGTCAAATTATGGATATTCGTCAGCTTTACTTTTTTTGTTTATGTCAATTCTATCATAGGAATAAAGATAAAACAGATCCACATCATTTTTATTCAACTAGAATTTGAGAGCAAGAAAACGTACCCTTCGTGACAAAGTCAATTTCTCAACGTTCTTATTCATTTATGGGACCTAAGATGTAGGTACAACAATTTACCTCAATCATTACAACGGGTTGCTTCCAGTGCATTGTTCAAGAGAGGATTTAAATCGTTTATTATGGATAGTCCCCGATTATTAATTACAGAAATCGTTAACTAATAAAAACTAATAAAAATGAAAATTTTCTTAACTCAAACCTTTTAAACAAATAATTTTCCGTTGCGCATGTACTCATCTATTGTTATTGTTTTAGTTATATAGTTTTATTGTGTAATTTAAGATTTACTTATTTATATTTTTCGAAACAAGTGCGACAGTACTTATCGAGATACTTAGTTTGTTCATCTGCAGCTAACAATCCTTATGTTATGTATTTTATTGGATTGAATTTTTTTCTGATTATTATGATCATGAATAAATTATATATATATATATATATATATATATATATATATATATATATATATATATATAACGAACAGAGCGTTTTGTAACAGTCTAAAAATGTCCAAAGATGATACATAACGTATGGCACTAGATACGTTATGTATCATCTTTGGATATATATATATATATATATATATATATATATATATATATATATATATAACACGTGAAGGTATTAGTGACTGTTTAAATCCTATGATTGTAATTCTTGGAGATGCAGTCAAGTTAGGCTTTTATAAGAAAACTCTCTGAAGTGTTTGTCGTCTAGCTTTCGAATTTTATTTAATTCTTTATCAAGACTTTCTACAAGTTAAAAAAATATTGTTACATACAAATATTTTTTAAAAAAGAAAATTTAAACTTACTCTTCTTGAGGTTAACATTTTTTAGCAATTTCTACGATTTTATCTGAATACATTTTTAAGTTTCTAATAAAATGACATTTTTTAAATATAAAATTTCAAAATTTCTAAGGTAATACAAAATCTACATCACAGTAAGTACACTTTACGTAAAAAAAAAATAATAGAAAAAAATGTATCCTTAATTTAGTTAAGTTAAATTTTTATATTTATTGTTGGTAGTGGTTCGATTATTTTTAATTTATAGTGGTGGTAAATGTGATTGTTTGACATAAGAAAAGATATATAAATAATATATTCTATTTTTATTTTTTGTTTAAAACTATTTATTCATTTTTTTAACTAGTTATTATTATGAGATAGGATGTAGCAATAAATATTACTTAATTTTTCTATATCTGATTTTCTATTTACACATAAACGTTTATTTTTATAAATGACAAATATACAAAAAACTAAAAATTGTGTTTAAATTTTCTTTTTTAAAAAACATTTGTATGTAACAATATTTTTTTAACTTGTAGAAAGTCTTTTCGAAAGCCTAGACGACAAACACTTCAAAGAGTTTTCTTATAAAAGCCTAACTTGACTGCATCTCCAAGAATTACAATCTTTATATATATATATATATATATATATATATATATATATATATATATATATATATATATATATATATATATATATAACAAAGATTAAAATTTTCGGGTATACGGTCTGTTCAAATAAAATCTTAAATTATTTTAAAACTTAATATTTCGCTGTTTATTTGACAGCATTATCAGGAGTAAACTACAAAGAAAATATTATGTACTAAAAAAATAACATGTAAAACGGATGACTGACAATAATAAATCCAGTTTTCAACTGGATTGGTGTTTGGTTAGATTTTCTAACTCAAGACACCGGTAGACGCTGCGAAATAGGAGTATAAGGATTTTAATCAGCCCATACAGGGGCAAAACCAACTACAGATACGTGTTTCGCTCTTTTTATGACAGCACGGCACTAGATATTTTTGTAACATCTCTTACATATTGTTATATAAGACTGTCACAAACGCTCTGTTCGTTGTATGTTATTACCTTGCCGAAGGTACTTTTAAGACGCAAAGCGACTTCTTAGTTCCATTTTTGGAGTAAAGATGGGGCCACTTGCGAATGGTTTCTACTTTCGCAAGTGTACATCTATAAGGATTTGGTCGATTCATACGGGGGATGTCTCTTCATTAGTGACTGAAGAGATATAACCTATACTGCACTGATGAGCTCATAAAAAGAGCGAAACACGTGTCTGTAGTTGGTCACAGTGAGTCCGTTTCGCCAACGCGGCGACGCTGGTTGCTAGCCGAAAACCCATTGGCACAGCTGGCCGAAAGCACAAAATGGCGATAGGACTCCTGTTTGAGCGTTCGTTGTTTTTGTGTTTCTTTACACATGTTTCCCCAACATCCTTTGCTCCCAAGTACCCAACACTTTTGCTAGCCAAGTGCAATACCCTACTTGGTTATGCCGCACTGATGACGGCTAATGAGCCAGAAACATGCATGTCTGCGGTTACCATTCCTACTTGTAACCATAATCCTTTGTTGCGTTACATGCCCGTTATTCCCCTTTGTTTATTATAATACGCGTTTTCTTGGCACCTTGTTTATTTCATCTCCTGGGCTTAGAACGACTCAATCACAGTGAGTCCGTTTCGCAAACGCGGCGACGCTGGTTGCTAGCAGAAAACCCATTGGCACAGCTGGCCGAAAGCACAAAATGGCGATAGGACTCCTGTGTGAGCGTTCGTTGTTTTTGTGTTTCTTTACACATGTTTCCCCAACATCCTTTGCTCCCAAGTACCCAACACTTTTGCTAGCCAAGTGCAATACCCTACTTGGTTATGCCGCACTGATGACGGCTAATGAGCCAGAAACATGCATGTCTGCGGTTACCATTCCTACTTGTAACCATAATCCTTTGTTGCGTTACATGCCCGTTATTCCCCGTTGTTTATTATAATACGCGTTTTCTTGGCACCTTGTTTATATATATATATATATATATATATATATATATATATATATATATATATATATATATATATATATATATATATATATATATATATATATATATATATATATATATATGTGACAAATTTAACGACGCGTTAAAATTTAATTTTCTTTTTATAATTTTAAGATAACGATCGGGAAAGCGTCAATCGTAGGAGGGTCAGCAAATGATGTAAAATGCCAACATTAGGAAGAAACTTTATTCCAAAATGCGAAATTTTTGACGGGTTTTTTCCGTCTTCATCAGCGCCTATAGGGATACAAACAATTAGAACTTGTTATCAAATACAAAAATATATAACTTACACAGGAAAACGTTCTAGTGTCTCCTTAGATTATAGTTAAAAAAGAATAAAATTGTATAAAACTGCATGAAAATCATCATATATATATATATATGTATATATATATATATATATATATATATATATATATATATATATATAAATTCTAAAGTAACGTGTAGGGTACTGTACATTTGCATTTACTTTCACAAATCTGAGTTCCAAGTATTGTTATTCAATTTTAAAACAAGTTTTTCTGTGAATAAATTTTCTATACCAAAAACAGCAACGAAAAATTACTACGAACAATTTGTTGTAAAAAACGCGACCAAAGTATTGATTATGGATTTTTTTCACTTAACCTTCCTTCCTAAGTAAGTCCCCAAGGTCCGTGGGTTCATTTTTTTTTTGTTGTTGTTAGTAACCCCCTTAACCATTTCCCGTTGGGCTAGTCCAGGTATTTATTTTTCCCTGCTCAAAGTTAGTTTGCCCCGACTAATTGTACTACTGCTGATTCCACAGGATGGTTCTGGTCCCAGGTATGAGGTTTCAGCTCCTTCTTTTGTAAGCTTGTCTGCTGTTTTGTTTCCTTCTATTCCTATGTGTCCTGGAACCCATGGGAGGGTAACAGTGTTATTCTGTCCTAGTTCGTTTAATTTGCCTTGGCATTTTTAGACCATCTTTAAACTGATTGTGTCTGAGTTCGGAGCTTTGATGGCTGCATGATTATCTGACATGATCACCATCTTCTGTCTACGATAGTTCCTTTCAATGTTAAATTCTATACATCTTTCGATGGCACGAATTTCCGCTCGAAAGATGCTTATTTACGCACCCAAGCTTTCTAAATATTTAGTTCTAGGTCCAAAAACCCCTGCTCCTGTTTCTTTATCTGTCTTGGAGCCGTCCATATACCATTTTATGGCGTATTGGCTTAGTCCCAATATGGTGTTCTCGTCCCATTCAGATTTACTTCCCAGTTTAGTAATAAATTTTCTTACAAAGTTTAATTTCTTTGGCATGTCATCTTGGGGCATTTCCCAAGTTTGATCAAGTTGGAGTGATCGAGGTCTTTCCTTGATTATTCCTTCTTTGATCATTCTATATATTGTTTTTTTCCTAGCATTTTCTACTTAAAGATGCAGTGGCGAGAGATTTAGGATTACTTCCATTGCAGCAGTGGGGCATGTTCTTATTGCTCCAGTGATACATGTACAGGCTAGTCGCTGAATCTTTGAGGGGTTTGTCCTCGTAGTGATCAGATTAGCTCTCGTGCCCCAAAGCTACTGCCCCATATGTGTTGATAGGTCTCACTATTGCAGTGTTCATCCATTGCAATGTTACAGCCCCAATTTTTCCTAGCAATGTTTTTGCACATGGGGGCTTTTGTAGCTATGTGCATTATTGCATTTTCATGTTTGTTCCAGAATAACTTGTTATCTGGGGTTAGCCCTAGATATTTGACCTCTCTCTTTCACTCAACGATATTTCCAGCTGACGGTTGTTAGGTTAGGTTTCTTTTTCCTTTTAAAGGCTACTAACGTGGTCTTGGTGGGGTTAATATTGAGTCTCACTGAATGTCATCATTGCTTTGCTTTGTTCAGTCCTCTTTGCAGTATGTCACAGAGCAGTGGTGTGATTCAGTGGGACTTAATATCAACCCCACCAAGACCACGTTAGTAGCCTTTACAAGGGAAAAGAAACCTAAACTAAAAACCATCAAAATAAGTGGAAATATCGTTGAGTGAAAGACAGAGGTCAAATATCTTGGGCTTATTCTAGATAATAAGTTACTCTGGAACAAACACGAAAACGAAATAAGACACAAAGCTACAAAAGCCCTCATAGTGTGCAGAAACATTGCTGGGAAAAATTGGGGCTGTATTCCAAAGACATTGCAAAGGATGTACACAGCAATAGGGAGACCATCACATATGGGGCAGTAGCTTGGGGCACGAAAGCTAATCTGATTACTACGAGGACAAACCTCTTAAAGATTCAGAGACTAGCCTGTGCATGTATTACTGGAGCAATGAGAACATGTCCCACTGCTGCAATGGAATTAATACTAAATCTCTCGCCACTGTATATTTAAGTAGAAAATGCTAGGAAGAAAACAATATATAGTATGATTAAAGAAGGAATAATCAAGGAAAAACCTCGATCACTCCAACTTGATCAAATTTGGAAAAAGCCCCAAGATGACAGGCCAAAGAAATTTAACTTTGTAAGAAAATTTACCACTAAACTTGGAGGTACATCTGAATGGGACGAAAACGCCATATTGGGGCTAAGCCAAAACGCCATATAATGGTATACGGACAGCTCCAAGACAAATAAAGGAACAGGAGCAGGGGTGTTTGGACCTAGAACTAAATACTCAGAAAGCTTGGGTGCGTAAATAAGCGTCTTTCAAGCGGAAATTCGTGCCATCGAAAGATGTATAGAATTTAATATTGAAAGGAACTATCGTAGACAGAAGATTGTAATCATGTCAGATAGTCAAGCAGCCATCAAAACCTCTGAACTCAGATACAATCAGTTTAAAGATGGTCTGGGAATGGCTAGGCAAATTAAATGAACTAGGACAGAATAACACTGTTACCCTCCTATGGGTTCCAGGACACGTAGGAATAGAAGGAAATGAAACAGCAGACAAGCTGGCAAAAAAAAGAGCTGAAACCCCATACCTGGGACCAGAACCATCCTGTGGAATCAGCAGTAGTACAATCTTAGAAAAACTAAGGTAAAAAATGGATAGCGAAAAATCCAAGTACTGTAATGATCTGGAAGGACTAAGACAATCGAAGACGCTCCTGGGAAAGTACAACCAAAAGAGATCTCACAGCTGTCTTAACCTGAGTAAGGAAAACCTGCGAATTATAACAGGAATACTAACCGGACTCTATCGATTAAGAGGACACATGAAGAAACTAGGATAATTAGATGAAGCAAACTGCAGATTCTGTGAGGTAGAGAATGTAACCTCAATACACACACTCTCAGAATGCATCGCATAAAGTATTTCTAGGGTCAAATACCTAGGGTTATACGAAATAGAAAGGGAAGAATTACCTAACTTAAAACCCAATGATATCCTAAACTTTCTAAGGAAGATAGGTCTAGAAGAGCTGCTATAAGTTTGAGAAATCATCAGAAATATAGCAAGAAAAGGGGGACACAATAGATCTTATAGGTCGCAGGTGTATCCATTACCCCTAACTACATACATACATTATGTCACAGAGGACGTTTTCATATCTCCCTCTTGCGAGGGTAACTACGTCATCGGAGTAACCTTGGCAACGTATACCTAGTTCGGTCAATTGCCAGAGTAAGCTGTCTACCGTGAGACTCCACATAAGTGAGTATGCAACTTCCCCCTGCAGACAACCTCTGGTCGTATTAATGGAGATAGTGTTTTGGTCTACCTCCATTTGTGCAATTCTTGTAGACAGTAATTGCGACAACCAGGTGGAAGTCGTTCTATCTACTCCTCCATTATTGAGTGCTCTTTTGACAGCCTCGTGTGAATTATTGGCAAAAGCCCTCTCTATGTTTAGAAAGGCACATACCACGGTTTCTTTTATGTTTAGAGCGTCTTGGATTTCGTCAGTCAATTGTATCAACGCGGTCTCCGTAGATTTGCCCGCTTGATATGCATGTTGACGAGGGTGCAGTGGCACCTGCTCCAGGACTCTTGTTCTAACATAATTGTTTACAGCTTTTTCCATCGTCTTTAGAACAAACGATGTAAGGCTGATTTTCCTCAGTTCTTGAGCTTCGCTTCCTTCCTATTCGACTTTTATGTTTAATAGACCCATGGGTTTCCCTTAGATGCCTTGAGAACTTTCATATCGTTCCAATATGCCAATTTTTCTCAGGAAATGCATTTACAACTTTTCTTGCACCATATTTATATTTTTCACTGTAATATTTAATTAAAATCATGTCCTCTTTGCTTCAAAGTGGCATTCTGAACTGACCAATTTACTTATTTAACTATAAATGTCAAACAAATCCCATGGCAACCTAAGCAGTCATGGCTTACTAAGTAAAATTGACATATTTGAGTGTTTGAGAAATTTTTGAGACATTTAATAAAATTACTGCTAATATGAGGCAAAAACGATGAAAAAGATGTATTAAGAGCATTTCGGTCTGGTGAACATATTAAAAAAGTGCTGGAATAAGATTTCCTAATTTAAGTAAAACATGAAAATTTTCAAATTCGGCATTTTTTTTTAATTTTATGGCGGAGGCGTGTTCTGAACCTTATCTAAATAAACAAAATGATATTTTTCGAATCCGATAATTTTGAAAAAAAAAAATCTTTTTACCGACATGTTCTGGATAGTTAACCTACCAAAAGAGCATATCAGTTTAATTTTAGCTAAGACAGTTTTCATTTGCAACGAGCACAAATGCTCCGTTACAGAATTCTTTTTATAAGTCTGACTCTGTACGTTATTTTCGCTTCCAAATTTGCAGTAATGTTGAGGGCCTGTTAGGCTATTGGCCCTGCAAAAAAAAAATTAAATCGCTTAAAAAACAAAAAAGTTATTTCAACTAAAAAATGTACTCCTTTATTTCGGTCCACAGTATATATATATATATATACCGACTCATGCTTAGTACGGTATAGACGTGTTTCACGTGGTGCTGCTAATAAATTGATTTAAATCGTGTAAAAGTGCTTTATATTTCTGGAAAGTGTCATTACTGTAGGAAGTAAGTACATACTGAGTACTTTTACTCTCTTTTACGCAAAATTGTTGATTAGTATCCTGTAAAGTGAAATTATTTTTTCACTATGTCCAAAACCCGAGGAAACAAAACAGACAACAAAGGTGACGATGAACTGCACTCAACTGTGAAAATATTAGTGGCAAAGCTTTGTACTTCTGATGATTTTATAAATGAACTCTCAAAAACTATAGCAGATAGTATTATGAAGCAGATGGACAAAAAAATTGAAGACCTGAAAGCAAAAACTAACGAGTTGGAGAATGAACTAAGAAGTCGAGAGTTACTATAGATTATCTTGTAAAGCGGCAGAACATACAAGAACGTTTGGATAAGCGTAAAAATATTAGGTTTTATGGAGTAGAGGAGAACGATAGGGAAAAGTGTATGCAAATAGTGCTAGATATCTGCAATACTAAAATGAACCTAGAAATAGATGAAAAGTGCATAGATTTTTGTTATAGAATTGGAAAGTTTCAAAGACACAAAATTAGACCAATTTTAGTTACTTTTACGTGTATGTTCTATAAAAATATGGTTTATAAACATAAGAAGCTACTTAAAACCTCAAATACTGTAATAAGAGAAGATTTAACGTCTGAACAAATGAAACTTCTAAAATTAGTCCGCGAAAAAGTCGGCAACAATCGAACAATATGGACAAAAGGTGGAAACATATTTTTGAAAATGACCGATAGAAATGAAACAATGATCGTTAAAAATATTGAGCAACTTAAATAGCAACAGGTAACCGATGCTGATTAAATAAACCTTAATAAATTGAAGATAATTTTCATCGTTGTTGGTATACTGTGGATTTTTTTTTTTAGGATATTTGCGTTTTTATTACTAGTTAAAAATAAAAAGTATGTTATTGCAGATTTTTTTGTAAAATTCTTATTTTTTTTACTATTATAGTATAATTATTAGGTTCTTCGGTTTAATTATATTCTGCAATGTACATTCTATTGTAATTAACTTATATCTGTTACCTCTATTTAATTTTTTTTTTAATAAATTTTGCGTACATTATTTTTTAAATTTTATAAGATTATTTGCAGCACCACGTGCAATTGGATGTACCTGGTGTTAGACTTGTTTGTTAACAACCATTTATTATTTATTTGTTTTATTATTATAATTTTTATCTGGTTTTAAATAGTTGGTGTTTGGATTGTTTAGGTATTATGAACTTCTTAAATATTGCATGTTTGAATGCGAGGTCATTAGTTCCTTCATTACATAAGATTAAAAGAGTTATCACAGATAATAATATTGATATACTTTTAATTTGTGAAAGCTGGTTAAAAAATTCAATTAATAATGAACAGATACATATAGACGGTTTTGATATATATAGGAAGGATCGTAATACGAACGGTAAAGGCTTATGCATGTATATTAGAAATAATGTTAAGTGGGAAATAATTGATGTTTATAATTTGATATGGGAACAGTGTTGGGTTAAAGTTATAATAAATAAAAAAACTATTGCTGTAGGCCTCATATACAAACCTCATGAACAAAATACTAGTATTTTTTTGGACGAATTTGAAGACAGTTTAGGATCAATTTTTGTTACTGTGGATGAAATTGTTTGTATGGGAGACTTTAATTTAGATTTATTCGATTTAGACAGTAGTACTGTTAAGAAATTTTACTCTTTATTAGATTCTTTAAATTTAAAACAGGTGATAGATGTTCCTACAAGGGTAACAGCTACTTCATCAACTCTGTTAGATTATGTTATAGTGCGAGATGAAGCTTTAGTTGAGAAGGGTATAATACACAATGATATTGCAGACCACGCCATTGTTTTCTGTAAATTGCCAATCAATAGATATAAACAGGTTCCTAAAATGTACACTTATCGAAACTTCAAGAATTTTAACGATGATTCTTTTCAACGAGATTTGTTTAACACATCATTTTTTAGAATTTACGATCAAGAAACTGTTGATGAAAAGGTTTCATATTTTGTAAGATGTTTACATCAGTTATTTGATAAACACGCTCCTGTGGTTACAATAAGGGTCACTAAACCTAAAGCCCCTTGGTTGACATATCCTATAAGACAAATGATGAATGAAAGGGACAAAGCTCTAAGGAAATTTAAAAAAACAAAAGCTGAGGCGCACTTTCGATTTTACCAGGATTTGCGTAATTACGTAAATAGAGCCGTTTTTCGTGAAAAAAAGGCTTATTTCACATACCAGCTAGATACCAACAGTGCAAAAGAAATGTGGAAAACATTAAGGTCAAATAAATTATTAATAGAAAAAAAATCGATTTTATCCGATAACTTTAGCGATGTTGATGAAATTAATAAATTCTTTCTTGAGTCTGTTCCTAATGCTACCCCAGGTGAAAATGTCTCTCAGTTTTATAAAAACAATAGATTAGTTCAGTCAGATTTTGTTTTTAAGGAAGTTAATGATTTTTTTGTATATCAAATAATTTGTGGAATTAAAACAAATGCCACTGGCTGTGATGAGTTAAATATCACTATGTTAAAATTGTGTTGTCCTCATGTGGTACCATATATCACACACATAGTAAACTTTTGTCTTTCAAGAAGTGTGTATCCTTCTGTATGGAAGAGTGCAGTTGTGCGAGTATTACCAAAAGTAAACAATCCCAAAGAGTTCAAAGATCTTCGCCCAATGAGCATACTACCCATATTGTCAAAAATTGTAGAGAGAGCCATGGAGACTCAAATAAAAGAGCACTTAGTTTCGTTTTCAATATTACCATCAATTCAGTCGGGTTTTCGTAAGGGATATAGTTGTACAACTGCTCTTCTTCATATAGTAGATGATATTATTAAGGCTACTGATGGTGGAAAGTGTACACTACTTATACTGCTTGATTTTAGCAGAGCATTCGACACTATAAATCATGACTTATTAATTGATATATTACAGTATATAGGTTTTTTAGAAAATGCTCGCTTGTTAGTAAGTAATTATTTAAGAAATAGACAGCAACGTGTCTCTCTAAATGACAAAAGCTCAGGACTACTTTCACTTTCGTCGGGTGTACCACAGGGCTCAATATTGGGTCCGTTATTTTTCTCAATTTATACGTCTCAACTATTGCAACACATATCTAATTGTAGTACACATTTATACGCAGATGACACCCAACTCTACTATAGCTTCTTTCCGCAGGAAATTGAACTTGCTTGTAATACGATTAATGCTGACCTTAATGCATTTGTAGAAGCCGCTAAAAATCATTGCCTTTTAATCAATCCTACTAAATCAAAAACTCTCCTATTTGGCTCCAAATTAAATCGTCAAAAGATTTCCAATGAGATTGATGTTAAGATAAATAATGAAAAACTAGCTACTGTCTCGGAAGCTAAAAATTTAGGTGTGATCCTGGACACTAATTTGAGGTTTGAGAAACATATTAACGCGGTACTTCAAAAAGCATACATGTCTTTAAAAACAGTTTTTGGCATCAGACATTTTTTGCCATTTGGCGTAAAAAAAAACCTATGTGAGACTTTGATTTTATCAGTGTTTAATTATGCTGACGCTCTATATGGTCCATGTTTAACTGTTGAATATAAAAAGAAAATTCAGAAAATGCAGAATTGTTGTCTTAGATTAATATTTGGTATTAGAAGACGCCATAGCGTCTCAAATAAACTTAAAGAAATTGGGTGGTTAAACATGAACAATAGAAGGATATTACATTCGGCGTGTCTCTATCATAAAATAGTACTTACAAGAAAGCCGTCTTACTTACATCGAAAAATAACTTATAGGACAGATATTCACAATCTTAACATTAGAAATAGAGGTTTAATTACAGTTCCATTCTTTAGGTTAGAACTTTTTAGATCGTCTTTCAGCTATCAAATTTGCCATGTCTATAACGGACTTCCTACAGATCTTAAAAGTTATAAAATTAGTAAATTTAAAGTATCTGTTGCTGAATATCTTTTTACTACTCAAACCTAAACACTCTTTTAATTATTTTATTTTAAAAACAAAATGTTATAAGCCATAATTCCTAAACTATGTCTGGATACCAACTTTTAAATTTTGAATTGTTATTTTTTTTTAATTTTGTTTCTTTATAAGCATGTACAATCTTAAGGTTAAGTGGTAGAGCAACTTTTATGGTGCTTAATGCCCCATAAAAGCTGAACTTCGCCTTTTATTTTCAATTTTCAATTAATCTGTTAATTTAGTTCACTGTAACATTTATATTTATATTTTGAAAATAATAAAGACAATTATTATTATTATTATTATTATTATTATTATATATATATATATATATATATATATATATATATATATATAATAAACAAAGTGCCAAGAAAATGCGTATTAATATAAACAAAAGGGGAAAATTATTGATCCTTTTTGCGTACATGCCCAATAATTTTCCCCTTTTGTATATATATATATATATATATATATATATATATAGAATAGAAAGTAGTCTTTGCTGACTAATTAAGAATTAAATCTAAATTGGATATTGGGTATGCAGCAAATAAATATGATAAGATACTCTTTTAAGATTCTTTATTCCAAGCTTTCGGCTAGTATTACAGCCATCATCAGGGAGCTACAATAATGTTATTTAATAGAGATATAATATAATATTACTGGTATTTTACTTATAACTTGTTGAGGTTATTAATTTAATGATGTTGTTGAATAAAAATTATTAAATGAAAACATTAAATTCACAGTTTTAAATTAATATAAAATATTAAAATTAGCACATTATTAATATTATAAATTATGTTGAATAAAAATTATTTGATGTTGATATTAAAGACAAATTTGACATTATTTTTTGAATGTTATTTAGAAAATTTTTTTTTTGTTTTTATATATATATGTTTGAATAAAAACAATTTTTAAATATTGTAAGAAGAAAATTTTATAAATTTTTATTTTTGAATTCTTAGGCATTTTCAGTTTTAAAAGACGGCACTTTTAAGATAAATAAGCAAGGGTCATTTTCAAAATATTGATTAATTATTTTTATTTTAGTGGCGACACTTTCCCTAATAATAAAAGAAGAATATATATATATATATATATATAAACAAAGTGCCAAGAAAACGCGTATTAATATAAATAAAAAAAAAAAAAGTCGCACAAAATGGCGATAGGACTCCTGTGTGAGCGTTCGTTGTTTTTGTGTTTCTTGACACATGTTTCCCCAACATCCTGTGCTCCCAAGTACCCAACACTTTTGCCAGCCAAGTGCAATAGTCTTCTTGGTTATGCCGCACTGATGACGGCTAATGAGCCAGAAACATGCATGTCTGCGGTTACCATTCTTACTTGTAACCATGATCCTTGTTGCGTTGTATTCCCGTTATCCTCCCTTTTTTTTTTTTTTTTTTTTTTTTTTTTTTATATATATATATATATATATAGTTGATGCCACAAAGAAATTAATAACTTATTATTGTATTATTCGTTCTAAGTTCGTGCGGACTGACTAATCTTAACAGCAACCTAAAGACTTTAAAACTCAGAGCCGGAATAGGACCTATTTTATAACAGCAGGTATCAACTGTTCTTTTTATTTATTTTACTGAACTGTGGCATCAAAGCAAAGATGTTTTTTTTTGAAAACCCAATTAAATACTACTATTTTTCAAGACTTTCGGTTGAAAAGTTTCAATTTAATATAGTAGTAAAAGGCACTACTAGCTATACGTAGAGATCGCAGGTTCGTGTTTTAGCAGGTGTAATATTTCTCCTCAATGTCATTTCCTGTTTGTCTAATTTCTAAATTTCGAGTATATTAAAATGTATTGTGTATTTCCTTTAAGTACATTGTCGTTTCTAACACGACTGTAATTTTGATTAAATGACGTAACTACTTAAATATTTATACTTTATATCGATTTTCATTACTTAGTTGACATTACCTGCCGCACCAGTTGAGTCGGAACTGGGGAATTATGTTTATAATACCAACACAAAAGGCAAGCACAGCTAAGTTAGGTTTATTATATACTGTTATGGTATTTGCAATTGGTAGTGGTAAAATCTTGCTTAAATAAAAGTTGATTAAATAATATGTTATAAAAAATATATAAATACTAAAGAAGATTACAAAACATATAAAATAATGAGAGTAGAGGAGAAGATGGAAGCATAAAATCATACCATACCATAAAATTTATGCCGTATTTACCTTTACCTATAAAATTCATAAATCAGACTTAGTCTTACAAATTGTTCAAGGATGTATTTCCTACGTTTAGTTTATATCCCGCAAAAATATACAAAGCCGTCGCCAATATATTTTCCATATCGCCATATCTTTCAGCAAAAGAACTCGCAGAAATTCCACCCAATTTATGGTAGTAGGTATTTGTTAACCGACTCAAGTTCAACACAGGAAGTAAGAAAGGAAGCAAAACTAAGCGTGAGCTGAATGTGGAAATAAGAAATTGGCTGTGTATTTTATAGTTCTGTTATATTTGCGAAGTGCCTGCAGCTAGTGCTGCGAAGCGTTTTGAAAAACGGGTCCGCAACGCAAATATACACTACAACTGTTTGGTTGTTAGAAAATACTGGTCGTTTTATGTTCAACTATCATTTGTAGTGTTTGTGGTTATTATTACTTTTGTTGAAAGTTTAAGAAATATCAAAAGCAAAATTAAATTGTTCATTTAACGCTATATATTAAACCTCTAAATAATTATAGGCTCTTGTAGGTAAAACTAAAATAATAATAATTAAGATTATATAAAAGTAAGACATAAAATATTACTTTAATAATATGTGGTCTGTCTGAAAGAAAATCTGACTCACCTTCATATCTTCGCGCAGGTGTTATTTTTTACCACTGAGAGAGTGAAATCACTTAAACCTCTAGCTATATTGACTTACATGCTCCCAGCGGTGTAACAACTTTTCAGCAGTCCTGGGAGCCCATTTTTTTAAAAGCACTGAGTGCCTTCGTTGCATTATCTTCAACATTTTTTTTTATAATTTGAACAGTCACCGAAATTTTTTTCCCAATTTTTATGCAAATACTTTGATATAATCCTCTAGATAATTTAATCAATAGCTAAAATAGAACGCAAAAAAAACAAATACACGTTGCGCATGAACTACTGCTTCCGTAGTAAGATTGACCAACAGGCACCCATCGGTTTTTTAACTTTCCAAAGCAGTCCTGGGAGCCCATTTTTAAATAGCCCTGAGTACCATCGTTGCATTATTTTTAACATGTTTTTATAATTTGAACAGTCACCGAACAATTTTTTCCCGATTTTAAATTAAAATTTTATTTTAATTCTTTGATATGATCCTTTAGTTAATTTTATTAATAGCTTAAATCCGACGAACGCAAAAAAAGTAAGCAAATATGCATTTCTTATGAACTACACGTCCCGTAGGTATTGGCGCGCAACCAGTAAGTTTGTTAGGCTTTAAGCTTTATTCACAACCAGAACATTACAATTACAATTAGACTTAGAATTACCAATTATAAGCTTGACATATGACTAACAATATGATCATTCACAACTTTTAAATTAGTGTTTCCACTTATACTTACAATTTCACTTACAATTAGTACTTTGCAATGTCCAAACTTTTGCCACTAATTGTAATTGTGAAATGTCAAAAGTCTTAAATAACCTAACTTTTGAGGTTTGGTTAATGATTGTTTATATATTATATATGTATACATATATTGAGATGAAATATGATTCTATGATATATATAAGATTTAAAATAACATATAAAATGATTAAAAAGAATCTTCTTGACCCCAGGAAAGAGTTCAAAGTTTGATATTTGTATAATTTAGTTCCATTTTCCAGTATATTAAAAATTATTCTCTTCATTCCTAAAAAAGTAAGAAAAATTAAAATAAGAAAGATGCATTAAAACTTAAATAGTAAAATACATGCGTTGGTTTAAAATAATTTAATTATTCTAATCGAATAAATAAAGGAATACTTACTTTTAATAGATTGTGTATGAATTTTCACTTCCATAATTTCTATATTTATTATTTTCATAATATTCATATTTGTCATTTATAAAGTTAATAAGAAATGAGAAATTCTAAAAAAAAATTAAATTTATATTTAAATACAGTAGAAAATAAAATTTATAATTTTGTTAGAAATCTAGTATGTAGGGATTACAAGGCAGATTTGTGAAATAATGTTCTAAATCTAGTATGTATGGTGGTAGAAATTGTTGAATAATTAAGATAAGTTATCTAGGTGGCTGATTTGTTTGATTTATATAGAATCAAGTTTGTTTTGAAAAAGATTGATATATGATTTAGATTGTTAGCGAGAGTTTTTTGTTTTTTTGTTGATTTTGTCAATTGTTTCTCTTTCTCTTGGTCTGTCGAAGCAGATGGTTGTAATAAATGTTCTGGAGTATTAAAATTGAGTTTTTTCATTAAAAATTAAGTTTAAAGAAATTTGAATGGTATAATATTGGTACTAAAGTCAATTAGAAGAATTTTGTATGAGTTTGGTAAGAAGAAAGATTATTTAAAGTTAATTTAAAAGATTAAAAAAGACGACAAGAAGAGATATTGAAATAGAAAGAAGATTTATCATTGTTAAGAAGATTAAATTATCAAGTTGAGAAGAAAAATATTGAAATAAGTACTTACCAGTTCTAATTAAAGCAGTTTTTCTCAAGAATTCAAAATAATCTGTCACTTTATATGGTTTGAGCAAAATTTATATGGTACAAGATTTAAAGAAGTGGATTAGCTGGAGTTACACGGTATTTTTATCCAAAAATAAATAATTGTGTGTTTGATTTCTTGTTATATAAACTATATTCATTTCCACTTTCATATTAAAATAACGTTTCACATCACTAGATTTAAAAGATATTTAGAATTTCTTATTTTCACTTTAATAATTTCATTAAAACAATTACTTTTCACATACACAGTCCTTAAAATATTCAATTATTAAAATTTAAGGTTAATTTCAGTAAAAACATCGATAATTGACGCAACCACTTGTCATTTTTTACAATTGGCGTTCCAAATAAAATATTAAAATTAAATTAAAGTTAAATTTAAATTCTGTTTATCATAAAATTAAAAATTAAATTTCAATAAGTAATTTTTCTAAATTTTGAACTCTGCTCTGAAGATGAGAGTAGCACGGATAATATAAAATATATAATTAGAATCATATCTAGAGTCATTTACATTAATTTAAATATCATATTAAAAGTTTAAATTTTATAAAAAAAGGAAAAATTTAAGTTATAACATATATACTTATATAAAATAAATACTTGGCAAGTTATATATGTTATAATATATAATAATGTTACCAAGACGGAAAGTCGAGTTATGAAGAAAAAGATTGGGCGCAAAGCAAATAGAAAATAACCGCAAATAAAATGAAAAATGTTTGATCTTGAGTGTTAACTAATTTGGAACTAATTGGACATTGTGAATGATCATAATTCTTAAATTTAAATTTAAATTTTACTACTAATTCTAAGTCTAATTGTAATTGTAATTTACTGGTTGCGAATGAAGCTTTACTGTTGACGTTCAATAAATATTTTTATCAAAATTTTGTATAAAACACATTTCTTAAAAACTACACAAAATTTATACAAATAACAAATATTTTTATTAGTTCAAGTTAGATTTTTATCTTAAATGTAACACATTATTTCATTTAGCCCCAGAAGCCGTTATTGTTGAAATTTTATGTTAAGATAAAAAATATAAACATTAAATTAATTTGAAATCTTATTTAAAATTAGCAACATTGTCCTCATTGTTAATATTTTATGTTAAGATAAAAAATATAAACATCACATTAATTAGAAATCTGTTTTAAAATTATCAACATGATTCAATGTTGTGATCATCTCTGTTAAATATTTTTTATACCTTTATATTCCTTTGATTTTATAATTAAAAGAGCTATTTACAAAGAGAAAACGGAATACATAAATAAAATGCAGTACCTAAGGCGCACACTGTAAGTAATTGGACAAAACTGGGTCGAAATCTTGATCGATTTAAATTATTCTTGATGAAGTTTAATTATTAAAGAGTCTCTAATGGTTGCTACATTTTTTTATTTTCTAATGTTTTTTTATTTGTTGTAAAAAAATGTTCCAAAATTAACACGCGTAGACTTTAGCAAAAAGAACCGTAATTGATGCTTCTAAATTGCATTAATTGGGATTATCTAAAAAATATTAAACAATTGACTTTTCTTTTTGTAATATTTAATAACCCAATCAGCAAATAACTCTTATACTCAAAATCTCTCTTCTCTCAAGAACCTAATTTAGAACACATCCTCTTTCCACAATTTCTATGTATAAGATTCCAGAATAAAACAGGGAGTTTTAGTTCTGGATTGTAATTATAATTATTCGGTTACAGTTATAATAATTCAAATACTAAACTTGCCGAAAATTACTAAACCGCAATATTTTCTTTACCTTTTATATCTTACCCTACCTCGATTTGTTTGTTTAAGACATTTTTCTCCCTTACTTACTTTAAATTTGTGCGTTGACTAACGAACCAGAGCTTCCATCTCTTATGAAATGAAAGAAAGTGAGAGCATTAACGAAAGCAAAACCACTGGCGCTACTTCTTATAGATTAATCATTTCAATATCATGTTTCAAGCAAAACTTGACGTTTATTCAAAATTGCGTTCAGGTAACCAACTACGATTATTTTGAACCCTACTAACGTATTATTACAAATCGATAGTAACGTGTTAAGACCAGGATTTAGCCAGAATCGATCATTTATTGTATATCTGTACACGATCTAGATTTATTAACTTAAATTTATAGCTTTTTAAACAAAATAGGCTATAAGTTCGAACCTACTTTTTGGTTTAGTAACCAACGTTCCTTCTCTAAGTAGCTACAAAGTTTGCCAAAGTAAAAATTTTATGCAGAACAAGACTTGCGTACACATAAATGTACAATTTACTATTCTAATCCAAGTGGTGGTGAGAATAAAAGTTCGTAGGCTGACATATAGATGCCATTTGATATTTAATTAGTAGCAACCTGATACATATATACATTTGACAGTTGTGGAACAATAAGCATTGTGATTAAAACCACTTTTGTTATTGTATTGTGTGCTTTTGTATCTAAATAACGCATTGCTTTTTGGTAGAAAATATACCGCTGAAGCCAAGGATGTGCTTGATAAACATTATTTAGACTCTGCACCAGGAACATCATCCGTTCAGAAGTGGTTCGCTTAATGAACATTCATGTCCAACGGGAAAAAAAGTCCAGAAAATAATTTGGAATGATCTTATAAAGAATCTAATCAAAAGACCCAAGATATCAAAAAAACGTGTCGGACATATCATGTATAAATATTTGGACATAAAGTTGCAGTGTATAAAATGGTTACGTCTCACAATCGATAACAACGAGTTCATGATTTCAAGCGATGTTCAAAACGTAATAAAGACACAATTTTTTCATTTATATATTACAATGGATAAATCATGACACCGTCACTACACTCCAGGGTCCAATCGACAGTCGGTTGAGTAAACTTAGCGCAAAGAACCGACTCCAAAGCGTGGAAGGATGGCCAAATTATGGCATCACCTTGAAAAGAGCCATACCAGCAACGGCTATCATGGCATAGTTATGTTAAAGCGTATAAAGGATAAAACTACAATTATTTAAAAAAGAAAAAGTTTTTTATGAAGATGCACAGTGTCACAATGCATAAATAAGTATACAAATTGCTTTCACATCTGCTGGCGCCCAGGGACTTTTTCATGTTAACAGACCTCAGAATATGCTTGCCGGAAAGAAATTTAGATTATAGATTTTTATTAATTAATTATGCCTTTTGTATTTGGTGTTGCCTTTATTGGCAGTCAAACAAGGGTGACATTTGTAGTCAACAAATTGTCAGATTTTATATTTTGATTTGTAAGTACTTTTATTTTAATTAGATCATTGTATTTTAATTTTTTTAAATATCCGATTGTCTAATTAAATATTTATTAATTTAAGTTTTATTTAAACATATCATAATCGTTACATTTTTTTTTTTTTATTAAATGTAATAATTATTAAAAAGTTATCAATTTTCTGCTCTAGAGTGGAAAGGGACAGATAGATAAACACCAACTTTTTATTTGAGATTTAAATGTGGAAAAGCCTCTTTTTGAATATTAATCATAGAAAAACGAATTTTACTATTTCTGCCTACGGACAAAGTTTAATTAATATATATATTTATTTATTTTTGTTTTATTTATATATTTAATGATTTCTGGACAGTTTTTAAGAATAATATCCTTCTTACTTTGTGGTGTAGGTACCTACATAAGTAATTGTGCTCTGAAGTAGAACACATATAAACAATACCAATAGTTTATCACATACCAATTAATAGCAATTTGATAAATTATCCAGTGAGCTGATAGCTATTGTAAACTAATAAATATTGAAGAATGAGCATAGACTGCCATTGCTGAGATACGATAGTGCTGAGATAGTTAATTGGTTAAGGGAATTGTTGGAATCCTCTGTGGTACAATTGGCAACACGCTCGACATGCAATCAAGAGCACGGGACAATATATCTCCCGCCGGAATCTGCGATTCCGCCAACTCATTTTTTCATTTGCATCGCCTGACAGTCTGTATGTTACCCATAATTTAAATCAGCAACAAGTTTTATTAGTATATACGTAACAAGTGGATTGAACTAATTTAATAACCGCTATTTATTGAATTTTATTAGTTTTAGCACCATAAACGTAAGACCATAATATATGCATTTTATTCATCTCAAGTTTATTAAATTTTTTGAAGAGTAGAAAACGTGATATAATTAATGAAAATTGTACTAAAACACTGGTTTTAGTTAACTTTTTGTAAATACATACAGTTATTTGTATTTGCATATAAAAGTGTTTTCTCAGTTCTATGTATACATTTATATATAAATTCACTTTTTAGAAATTTTATAAAAACAACTTTGTTAAGGTGTTTTATAAACAAAAATGAAAACAATACAGCAAACACTTTTGGCATACTTCCCACGATTTGAGTTAGCGTATTCTCTAAATTAACAAATTAGTTTTCAGTTAGTGTTCTTTAAATCTTTATTCTGTTTCCGTTAAAGAAGGTGTAAGCTTCCCCTTTGTTTGACTGAGTCGTAGTTGTGTAATTTGTCTTTAAAAGTACAATCTTTTAATTTGAAAAGACATTGCAATCTTCCTTCAGTAAATTTTTTGTTATTATGAATTTTAAATTGAAACCAAGTCATCAATTAAATTCACAATTTGTCTTGCTTAAATATATAGTAGGTAATTTAAGAAAATGAGGAAAAGCTTCTCACTTTCACAGTAGACATTATTAAAAGTTATTAATAGCTGATGTTAAAAATATTTTTAGATTAATTTGGAAAATAAAGATAAACTTTTAGGGCTAATAACTAAAACACATATAAAAAAAGCGGGATGTCGCTGTCTGGGAATGACTCAGAAGGCAACTCATAGCTTTCTTAACGCTCTGAAGTATTATTTGTCCAAACAAACGTATGGTTAACAAAAAATCACTTGTGATCATTTGCATTTAATTGTGATCACTTAAAATTAAATTCGATTGGTTTTAGTTACTTGCAGTCACTTATAATTACTTGCAATTACTTGTGATCACTTACAAATAAAGGAACTTTTTGTGAAAACTTCAATTAATTTGTATTAGCAGGATTAAATGGTTAATTTTGTTACTGATTGCTTTTGTTTCCCCTAACTTTATAAACGTCCCTAATTTCGATTTTTTTCAAACTGCTACTGAAGTTATACGGATTATTCTGGAAACTGGGACTCGCAATCAATAAGGAGAAGTTTAACAGAAGTAGATACTAAATCAAAACAAATTATCCAATTTGCAGAGCACTTTGTGATTGGGCATTTTAGGGTTGTTACAACATGTTCTCAGCTGTCCAAGTGGTTAAAACAGTGTTTTTTCACTAAGTAAAATTACATTCTTTCTTACATAAATATTTAGATATTTATTTAACCTACATTAAGTCAAACATATCTTTTTATCTTAGCATGAAAATAAAAAAGAGAGAATTCAGACTTTAGAAAAACAACCATCTAATATTTAAATTATTAAAATAGTACTGCCAAACCCTATATCCTATCCCTTGTCCTTTTATATCCAAACATTCAGAAGGTCTAAACCAACTTTCAATTAAATTGGTAAGATTGACCTAAACCACATTCAACCCGTGCATATCTGTGTTTGTAAATAATCTAGTTTAATACAAATATATAATTCACGTCTAAACCCTATGAAAATCATTAAATATTTCTAACAATTTATTCCCTGATGACCTGAACGTTAACACCCTAGTCGGTAGCTTTAGTTAATAAGAAGAATAAATACAGGTACGATAGACTTGGGTTTACAATTAGACGTACAACTATAGTAAGAAACGGACAGAAAAAACAAATATCGATGCAAGAACATTTCTTATATTACTAAATTTTGGATTAGAATGGTTTCTAGATGAATTTAAAACTAGTTAAAATTAGATAAATACGAGTCTTTAGTTAAGGTTGTCTTGGAAACTACAGTCATTCTGCAATGTTAGTTAAGTTTTCAAACTCTTGTACTTAACGCCTTCCGATATTATTTCAACCAATTTTGATCCCTTCGTTGTATTGCAAGAATTAAACAGTTAACACTGGGAATTAAAATTAGACTAGCCAACACTGTATATCCAGCTGGTATAGTCATATGTGCTTGGCGTGGGGGACGATGATGTTTCGCGAAAGATGTCGATCGTCATCGGGAAGCTTTAGCGTCCAAGTCTCTAAGCCCGAGTCTAATTATAATGAAGTATAACTACATAAAAACTAGGCCATTAAAATCAAGGATTTTCTCTGCGCTTTGTACAGATATGGGAGTTGAACATAATTCTTTGTTGTTTTATCCGTCATCTAGATGGTTATCACGTGTTAAAGTTGTCAAGCGTATCTACAAACTAGGAAGGAAAATAGCGGTATTTTTAAAAGAAGAAGTCATAAGCGTTTATCAGACTTCTGCGACAATTTCTTTTTTAATGAAGCTTTCTGATTTGGTAAATATCTGTAAAAAACTTTTAGTCTTTAACTCCAGTGAAAAAACTATTTGATTTGAGTGAAAAGATTGAATCTTTTTGTTAAAAAAATGCATTTATGGAAAAAAAAGTTCAATGAAAGCTGATTTGATACACATTGTGTAGAAGTATCTAGGATTTTTGACTAAAAGAGAATCATAAAATTGTAAAGGTAAAAAACCTGATTACGAATTTTCGATGATACTTTTTTGCAGAAGAAGATATCAATTTATCCAATTGGTATTGGGTTTGTAATCCATATCGCAGTAAACCTAATGAACTATCACTGCAAGAAAGAAAACAACCAATAGACGTTTCGTCCAGCACTTTACTGAAAATGGATTTCAGTACTAAATTTCTGGATCGAACTTCCAAATGACGTCTCAGCAATAAAAATCAAAGCAGTACTTACAGAGATTGTGAAGAACAAAGCAAGCGCATGTCCGCTATTAGTCCTTGCATGCTAAGAGTATTTAAAACGTGTTAGGCTTAGAATAGGTACACTTCAATATTTGACAATAAAATTTTGTTCAAATAATTTTGTTTTTCAATTTACTGCGCCCCCTCTGAGTCCCACTGATTTAAGTTGTAAACGTCATACTTATCAGTTCCTATCATTTATATTCAACTCAAAATATAATAAAAGTGCTGTCATTACTTTTATGTGATGAATGTTTGCAATTATAGCAGATGTATACGAGAATACAGGAAGTATGCGAAAACACATTTTTGCGTATCGAAACTGAAAAAGTGGAAGAGGCGACTAGTGAAATACATCAACATACGGAATGTGGCATTTTTTAAAGTTCTGATTAGAGTAAATCGTCGAATTTTAGAAATGTTGCTGTGGGTATAGGATTTGCACCTTGCACACTATATCAAGGAAAAATTAGGCACCACCGACTTTATTCGATGCTTCCCAATGTTGAAAAGCAGGGAAGGTTCAGACTCATATTTTAAAGTTGGTGTGCAACACAAAAATTACCTGAAGCAGCTCAAAGAAATCAATATGTGGCCATCAGGTACAGAAATTACCGATGCTACTAATCTTCCAACGAATATTTATTCACAACAAGTTCCTCCTTCTCATTCAGTTTCTCCTAACGTACCACCGCAGTCAGCTACAAATTGTTCATCATCAAAACCAGTACCTTTGTCTACGGAGGCAAAATATATACAAATTCGTTCTGACAAGGAAGCTATTGCAGCTAGTAAATCCTGTGGGAAGGATTTGCAAAACATTAAAGTTGTGAATAAACCTGACAAACTCGACGAGAGATTGGGCATGGATCCAATGACTCCACCAATAGTGAGGCTGTCCCGAACTTCGGATATGGAAAATGGTCGCTATTTGTTGTCCAGGCTGAGAGACCCCCTGATTCTAAAACCCTTAGGCTATTCCTTGCCTATTTGCATGACCAGCCTTCAAGTGTATGTATGGAAGGGCACACTAGCACTAGCATTAAATTAATGTTAGCATCAGAGGGTCTTCCTAGCGATGTAGACTCCTTGCGGAAGTTGTATTACCGCTTCCACAATGCTTACGGTATTGGCTTAGCTAAAGTTGAAGCAGACCTCTCTTCCTTTAGGACTTATTTTTCTTCAGAGAAGCTCTGCCGGCTCCAAAAAATCAGAGAATGCCATACGAACTATTATTCAAGTGGTTCTTCATCCAGTTCAAAAAAATTTTAATTAATAAGACGCGAACAGAGGAACAAGCACACTCTGAAACTTTAGATGATGGTAGGCTCAGTTTATTTTTTATTAATATTAGGTCCTTAAGACATAAAACAGATGAATTACTTCTACTATTAGAAGAGCTAAAATTTCCTGAAGTGGTTGCAATTACTGAACACTGGTTAAATATTGATGAGCCTTTGTTAAAAACTACACCACAGTCGCTCGATTTAATAGAAGTGATTTATCTCATGGAGGTACTATAATAATGTCAACAAATAACGACTTTTCAGCAGTGACTAAATTTGATCATTTATTATCTGAGAAACATTTTGAATTTTCCATTGTTTGTAATAATTTTTATGACATTTTCATTATTTGTATTTATAGAACACCTGATGCGGACTTGCAAATTTTTTATCAAAATTTACTGAGCTTACTTGAATCCCTTCCTTTAAATGGTAAATTAGTTGTATGTGGTGATTTTAATATTGACTACTCCAGTGTTTGTGCTGCAAAAGAATCTCTTCAGAACATTTTTGATTCTTTTGGAATAATCATGCACGTCAACGCGCCAACCAGAATAACTAAAACTAGTTCGACCACCATAGACTTTGTCACTTCTTCTTTTGATCCGAAAATCGTTGACTGTACTTTTAATTCGGGTTTTTTTGACCATGAAGCAATATTAACTACATTTCCCCTAAAATCCAAAAGTACAAATGTTTCGCGCAATTTAGGCCGTATTTTCGGAGATAAAAATTTCCAAAATTTCAATGAGTTGTGTCTAACATCTGACTGGAATTTTCTATCTGATGACGTCGACTCCGAATTCTCTAGATTTGTAAAGATAGTGTCTGATCTTGCATTCAAATCCTTTCCTCTCAGGCCTATTAAAGTGAAGCAACACAAACCCTGGTCTACTAGAGGCTTACGATTATCTTCTAAGAATATGCGCTGTTTATCATATTTAAAAAAATTCTCAGATAGCGTCTCCTTCCAAAATTATGAAAAACTGTACAGGAAAACTTATATTAAAACTATCAAAGCTGCCAAGGATATGTATTACAACAGAAGATTGGGAAATGCGGGTAACATTGCTAAAGAAACTTGGTCTATTGTAAATGAATTAAGGGACCGGGCCTCTTCATCTAACAAAATTCCTAGTTCTCCAGAGAACTTAAACAACTTCTTTGTTAATGTAGCAAAGAACTTAGTGAGCTCCATAACTCCTTCCCACGATCCTTTTTCTTATCTCAGAAACGAAAATTTACACAGTTTCTTCATGTCACCTGTATCATTGGCCGAGCTTCGTAACACAATTAATGAGATTAAAAACAAATCATCTGCTGGAACGGATGGGCTTACTCTGAAAATGTTTTCAATTCTACCGGTAAACACCCTAAGCCATCTGACTAACTTGATTAACAAGTCACTTCAACTTGGAGTCTTTCCAAGCTGCCTTAAGACTGCGATAATTATTCCTTTGCACAAAGGAGGTAATAATGATCAAGCTTCGAACTATCGCCCAATAGCACTTCTCCCCACGTTGTCGAAGATTATTGAAAGATTGGTTAAAAAAAGATTGCTATCTTTTCTTTGCAAGTATAAAATACTAACTCCCCAACAGTTTGGTTTCTTGAGCAATAAATCTACCAATGATGCTATGTTCTCGCTCTTTGACAATGTTTACTCCAGTCTTAACAATCAGAACTCTACAGCAACAATCTTCTGCGACTTCTCTAAGGCCTTTGATTGTGTAAACCACAACATCTTAATTCACAAATTACAACACTATGGGATTAGAGGAATACCACTCGAGTGGTTTAAATCTTATCTTACCTACAGAAGTCAGATGGTAAGGGTTGATAAGAGAACATCCTCCTGTAAGCCAATTGACTGTGGGGTGCCTCAAGGTTCAGTTCTAGGTCCTATCTTATTTCTGCTTTTTATTAATGATATTGCCTACCTAAATATTAGTGGTAAACTCTGCCTCTTTGCTGATGATACTAGTTTTACCTGGAGCAACCCGGATAGTACATCCCTTTATAGTATCGTATCTCGTGACTTAGTCACTATTAAATCGTGGTGCGATTCTAACCTTCTGTGCCTCAATCTTTCTAAAACTAAAATCTTATCATATAAAGGTACATTACAAACTTTTGAACTTAATAACAATAGTGTGGAAATCGTTGATTCTGTAAAGTTCCTGGGTCTCATTGTTGACAACTCATTAAAATGGGATTTGCACATCAATGCATTGTCAAAAAAATTAAGTTCTGCGTGTTTTGCGCTAAGATCAGTTTCCAAGGAATTAAACTTGTCAACAGCTCGAACAGTCTATTACGCCCTTTTTGAGTCGCATCTCCGTTACGCCATTCCATTCTGGGGTACGTGTTGTGCGACTCAATTTGACCGTATTTTCAAACTTCAAAAGAGAGCTATCCGTTACATATTAAGATTAAACAATAGAACTCATTGTGGGGAATACTTTAAAAAATATCAAATTTTAACTCTTCCTTCTTTATTCATTTTTGAATCCGTTTGCTTAATCCGCAAGCACTCGTCAGCGAATCCTGAAACGCCTTCCCACAACTATCCACTTAGAAACAGGGAGCTTGATCTTTGTTTACCAATCCCACGATCAGAGTTAATCAAAAACTCTATATTGTATAATGCAAAAAAGATGCATAATCGTCTGCCTTTCAAGATCAAATCTATTTCACTCTTTCCCGCATTCCGTAGAGCTTTGAAGGCACACTTATTGGAGAGATCTTTGTACACAGTAAATGAATTTTTCATATTATGATTTTATACTTCTAAATACACACTAATTTACTACTTCAAGGAACTTTTTCTTTTTTCCTTTTCTTCTTCTTTCTCTTTTTTTGATGACTTTCAATTTCTTTAATTGTATTAATATTTTTTTTTTTGTATTTTGTTTATGTGATATGTTAGATTTTAAGGTTTTTGTACTTTTTTTGTATGTTTTTTAGCTTTGTCGACAAATTGTAAATTTCTGACAATAAAGCATTATTATTATTATTATTATTAATATTATTATTATTATTATTATTATTATTATTATTATTATTATTATTATTATTATTATGTCTATAAAATCATACACATACTGAGTTAAAGCAAAGTTTGTGTACAATAAATTCCTCTCCTTTTGTCAGAGAACCAACATAACTTGCATGGGCTTATCTTTGTAGCATCTTAAGGAATAAAGACGAAATAATTATGCCTCTTTTGGGATATTATTTTAAACAATTCAGGAGACTGTTATCAATGCGAAGGAAACACACAAACTCTTCACCACTAAAGATGTCTAAACTTTAACCTTCTGCTAGCAAGGTCATATAAAGGACTCTTGCTTAAAGATTTTACAGAACCTAAAGTGCATTTTAACGCAAACCTATATAATGAAATTTTGAACAAAGTCCATCAAGCAATAATACACAAACGTCTGGGGAAGATTATACGTGAGGTAATTCTGCTGCTCGATAATGCTCAACTTCATATTGTTAAAGTAGTGAAACAAATTCTACAAGAAATAAAGGGTATGGGTATTAAAGCATCCCGATTGATCGATATGCGTTATTTAGATCTTTAAGCCACTGGAAAAGGCGTTAAAATCTAATAGTGTGCAGTCGCACGAAAAAGTACAAAATGTGGTAAAAGAATTCTTTAAGCAGCAACCATAAGAATTCCTAAAGCAAAATGTGCAACGGTTGGAGTAACTATAAAATATGCGTCTTAATTTTTGTGCCCATTATTTATAAATATATTTGCTAATAATTTTTTCCCGACCACAAAATGGTTTCAATCGAACAAGCCTCGTATATGTTTATTCCATTGTTTGTATAATGTACAATATCAAGTGGTATAAGAATTTGATTAAACCACATCTCTTGTGGGTCCAAGGGCCTACATATATTCTGACTAAAATTGAGAAGGGCCTATGCTAATATTGAGCTAAAGAGGTAGACAAGACAGGTTTTGATGATTGAGGATTAGCGTTGGTTTCTATCCAGAACCGATCGTTCCTATTCATGAAAATTAAATCTTTATTTTTTCACAGTAATCTAAATTGATTTTAGAGAGGTTAAGTTGTTTTACCAATTTTACTTTTAGAATATAATTCAAATACCTACAGCATTAATGTTCGGTAAAGATAATTTTGTTTGTATTTTCATTTGTTCTGAAAGCACTATTGTTAAATTGTTTTTCGATTTTTATAGTTAAATGAATTTCTGCCATTTGTCTATATTGACTCAAGTAAATTGTTATTCTATCGCCCGAAGAGGCAAGAAAATAGATTGGCTGGTAATTCTTTATTTTGACATGTTGCACAGTAAAACAGTGCTAGATTCAGTTCCAATGGAGTTTTTATTTCTTTTTAGACTTCGTAACCATTGGTACATTTTTAGTATGTTTGTAAAAAGAAAAACAATGTTAATTTATTATAATGACACATTTTTTTTTGTTTCAGGTAAGTACATCCAAAAATGTACTTTTAACGGTAAGATAAAAGTATACCAATTCTCTTGATTAAAGAAGTTTACATACAAAAGTTGACTGTAATTTATACGACTTACCCACACATTAACTAATTGAGTTTACGTAAAATGAAAAGCTCTTTCCCACATTGTTACCGAGCTGCGGTTATGAACCGATTTATTTTCGTACCCCTTTGAAAATAAATTATATATGATTTATTGTAACCTAATTAACAGAAACAAATGCTTTGAAAGTAGAGCTTTTGCTACAGATTAAAATTTATGTTGTAGTAGGTAGGAGCTTTTTGTCATCTTTCACAAAATTTTTGGTCTATCGCTGTTAAGGTAGGTAATTACTATATCTGGGAATATATTTTATTATTATACACAAAATTCAATATAAAGTAAATTATTAATTACATATTTTTTCCTGATATATGTTTAGATTGTTTCTTTTCGAATTAGTTTTAGAAACCAACAATTTTATAACTTCAAATTTAAAATATAGTTGCATAATTAAATAAGAAAATTATTGCAATAGTTGTTTTCATCTAATGCAATAGAAAATTATACTTCCCGAAATCAGTTTTCTCAATTCACAGTATAATTACACTCTGTTAAAATCAACAACAATATCACTTCAAAATAGTTACCAAAACAAACAAACCATCTGGCGTCCATATTCGGTCCGACTCATACACTTCTCTGAATTGGGTTGGTCTTTACGAGTTCTGTCTATCTCTCGACAATGTTAGTGTTATTCAAAGAAATTAAATGAAAGGGTAAGAAGGAAATAAAACAGAATATTATTAAAATTTAATCCTAGTATTAGTTCTGTTTGTGTAAAATACACAAAAAATATAAAATTTTCAATACAAGTATTTTTAAAATGTTGATAAACATTTTTTTGACTAATTGTTTTAAGAGTTAGAAATAAGTCTCGATGTGAATCTAATACTAGTAATGATTTTTGTAGATTTGGCTATAAATCTAGTTTGACTCAATATAAACTCTAACTCAATTTAACACTTTTGTAGTAGGTAAAATTGGTTAATCATATCAATCAAGCTTATTGAGACTATAATATTATCCAACAAATACGCCTGATTCTTACACAAACAATTTATAAAACTTAAATGAGGCATAATATCCCGCTTTAGATTGCTTCATCTTCGTATATCTTATTTTTCCTTTTCCACTCGTTTTCAGGAATTTAAAGCAGAATAAAATTACGCTAGGGATTTAAATTGACTCTTATTCAGCTAATGAAGTGTCTAGTTTTCCAGTGGTTATTGCCGTTTTATCTCAGGCAAAAAGACAATGCCTCGGTTTTGGATATTTATATACTGGAGTTTATTGTTAAAATATTTTAGTTGAAATAAAATTAATAAAACTGTGATGATAAAATATTATTTATCTTCGCCCATAACCGTAATCATGTCAAAACAGTTCGGTCAAAAATTATAGCCAGTAATAGTATATGTAATAGACGGGAAGCCTGTTGGTACCTTTTTTATAATAGATTTTTGATCAGTGGCTTCGTATCGATGGGTCGTCCAAATCCTGAAAGTTGCAACATTGAGTTGTAAGTTCAAGTTCAAGAATGAGTAGTTTTTCTTATATATATATATATATATATATATATATAAGACACAGTGAGGTAAATAGTGGGTATTTAGCAAAAATTAGGCAAAGTGTACTCTTTAAGATTTAATAGGTACTTCAATATTTCGTTAAAAATATTTTAACATCTTCAGGAAGTTACTACAATGTTACAATTCGATTAAAATAATAACTAGTTATGTTCATATAATTTTTTTACTTACTCTTGTGAGGATGAAGCCAACGATGGAATTAGGTATAATGCAAATAAAATATTTAAAACAATCACTATTATTAAATTATTAGTAAAATTTCTCAAAACACTCTACAAATGTTGAAAAACTTAGATGTCATCGTTATGTTGGATTAACATAAAATAGAGACATAACTACTTCGATTTTTTGAAAATATAAGAACAAAGCCAGGAGAGTGAGTATATATTATTGATTTGTTAAGGTTAACTTAATAGGTTTAGGTTTATTTAATATGAAGATAGGTAATAAGAGTGAATGTTAATAATTATTAAGGTCTTAGAGGATTAAATTATTAAATTATTATAAATTATTGGAGATGAATATAGATGTAAACTTTTTTAAAGGATGAGATTATTCATTTATAGAGGAAGAACTGATATTAGATGGTAGGTGGTTATTATCTAAGTATAATAAGAAACTATAAATTTCACTGAGATGTTGTATATCAGTACGTTTGTTGATGCTGTTAGGTTCTTGTAAAATATGTGTCATCTCTAAGAAAAGTCTTTTTTTGTAGTTATTACAAGTGGAAAGAATCTTAATAGAAGAATAGTCAAAGTTATGGTTGGTGTTGTTAGTATGTTCAGCTAAAGAGCAACGTTCAGGATGGTGTCTTATATCACTTTTATGAAGGCTAATTCTTTCTTTAATAAATCTTGAAGTTTGACCAATATATTTTTGATTACATTGACAACAAGGAATGGAATATACTACATTGAAAGTTAGTTCTTTTGGAGATCTATCTTTAAGTTTGGAGAAAATAGAGTATGTTGTTAGGACTGTTTTATTAGCTATTTTTACATTTAAATATGAATTTAAGATTCTAGATAGTTTATGTGTAAGACCCTTAATAAATGGTAATGAAGCAAAAAGTTGGTTATCATTATTAACATCTGTAACAGGTATAATTGGATGTGGTTGTAAGTTATTAACATTATTTATATGAGATAAATTTTGATTGTTATGAGGAGAAGTGTTGAATAAGATTTTCTTTATTAATGAAGGTGGGTAAGAATTGTCTGTGAAAAGGTTGTATAGGATTCTTAGATTTTTTTGATGGAAGATTTCATCAGATAATTTGAGAACTCGATTTTTCATTTGTTTAATAAGGTTTATCTTCATAGAAATTTTGTGGTATGAATTAAAATTCATAAATCTACCTGATGCGATAGGTTTTCTGTACCAATCAACGAGTATTAAGTTTCCTTGGTCTCTCGTCAACTTAGTATCTAAAAATGGAATCGATCTTTCAATATCTTCTCTCTCTAATGTAAATTGAATGTATGCATTGTAAGAGTTAAAAATCTCTAAGATCTCATCTAATGCATGGATAGGGAGTGCGAGAATAATGTCATCGACATATTTTTTGATGAAAATCAATCGAAAAGGAAGTACTTGAATAATTGTGTCCAAAATGTCATCCATAACATATGAAGCTAAGATTGGGCTTATTATAGCACCCATTGGACTACCAAAAGTTTGTTTGTAAATTTGGTTATTGAAGGTGAAAAAAGTACTATCAAAAAGGAAGGTTATCAATTCTAGGAAATTTTTCTTTTTAATTTTACAGTTATTCTCAATGATATGCCATCTCTTTTCTATTGATTTAAGACAAATGTTTACATATATATTACTAAACAGAGAGACTACATCTAAACTAGCTAAAACAAAACCATCAGGTAGTTGAAATCTATTTAATTTATTAAAAACTTCAAAAGAGTTACCAACATAATATTCATTGTTGAAGTCATAAGATTTAGTTAGAATGTCAGTGAGAAAAGAAGCTAGTTTTTCAGTGGGAGCTGTTATTGAAGAGACGATGGGTCTTAAAGAGAGGGTAGGTTTATGGATTTTCGGTAATGCATAAAATTTGGGTGTTATGTAAGTATAGGTAGTTAGTTTTTTCTTTGTTACATCGTCTATTTGTTTGGATTTAAGTAAGGATGTCACTAATGTATTCGCTTTCCTAGTAATAGAGGCTGAGGGATCATAAGAAATTTTTGTGTAGGAATGGGTATCTGAGAGGATGTTTAAACATAAGTCTGTGTAGTGTTCTTTGTACATAAGTACTGTAACATTACCTTTGTCAGAGTTACTTACGATGATATCTGGATGATCTTTAAGAAAACGTTTAGATTTTATTAGAAGGTTTTGAAAAAGAGATCTTTTATTTGATAGAGAGGACAAAGTAAAATTGGTAATAATGTTAGTACATCTAGAAATGGCTACTTTAGATAATAAGGGGTCTGTAATTGTAGAAGTGATGTAATCGACATCTGAAAGAAGAGATCGGATGGAAATGTCTTTTTTTATACAAGGTTCTACACTAAATTTTGGGCCTAAAGCGAGGAATTGTAAAATATCATCAGGAACATTTACATTAGTGAGGTTTTTAATCCAATTTAGATACTAAGTTGACGAGAGACCAAGGAAACTTAATACTCGTTGATTGGTACAGAAAACCTATCGCATCAGGTAGATTTATGAATTTTAATTCATACCACAAAATTTCTATGAAGATAAACCTTATTAAACAAATGAAAAATCGAGTTCTCAAATTATCTGATGAAATCTTCCATCAAAAAAATCTAAGAATCCTATACAACCTTTTCACAGACAATTCTTACCCACCTTCATTAATAAAGAAAATCTTATTCAACACTTCTCCTCATAACAATCAAAATTTATCTCATATAAATAATGTTAATAACTTACAACCACATCCAATTATACCTGTTACAGATGTTAATAATGATAACCAACTTTTTGCTTCATTACCATTTATTAAGGGTCTTACACATAAACTATCTAGAATCTTAAATTCATATTTAAATGTAAAAATAGCTAATAAAACAGTCCTAACAACATACTCTATTTTCTCCAAACTTAAAGATAGATCTCCAAAAGAACTAACTTTCAATGTAGTATATTCCATTCCTTGTTGTCAATGTAATCAAAAATATATTGGTCAAACTTCAAGATTTATTAAAGAAAGAATTAGCCTTCATAAAAGTGATATAAGACACCATCCTGAACGTTGCTCTTTAGCTGAACATACTAACAACACCAACCATAACTTTGACTATTCTTCTATTAAGATTCTTTCCACTTGTAATAACTACAAAAAAAGACTTTTCTTAGAGATGACACATATTTTACAAGAACCTAACAGCATCAACAAACGTACTGATATACAACATCTCAGTGAAATTTATAGTTTCTTATTATACTTAGATAATAACCACCTACCATCTAATATCAGTTCTTCCTCTATAAATGAATAATCTCATCCTTTAAAAAAGTTTACATCTATATTCATCTCCAATAATTTATAATAATTTAATAATTTAATCCTCTAAGACCTTAATAATTATTAACATTCACTCTTATTACCTATCTTCATATTAAATAAACCTAAACCTATTAAGTTAACCTTAACAAATCAATAATATATACTCACTCTCCTGGCTTTGTTCTTATATTTTCAAAAAATCGAAGTAGTTATGTCTCTATTTTATGTTAATCCAACATAACGATGACATCTAAGTTTTTCAACATTTGTAGAGTGTTTTGAGAAATTTTACTAATAATTTAATAATAGTGATTGTTTTAAATATTTTATTTGCATTATACCTAATTCCATCGTTGGCTTCATCCTCACAAGAGTAAGTAAAAAAATTATATGAACATAACTAGTTATTATTTTAATCGAATTGTAACATTGTAGTAACTTCCTGAAGATGTTAAAATATTTTTAACGAAATATTGAAGTACCTATTAAATCTTAAAGAGTACACTTTGCCTAATTTTTGCTAAATACCCACTATTTACCTCACTGTGTCTTAAATAATCAGCAAACGACTAAGAAGTACATATATATATATATATATATATATATATATATATATATATATATATATACATATATATCTTGAAGATTGTCCGTAATGGGTGACCAATTGTATATGTACTTCGTTACCATTAATATTAATATTAATATTAATATTATATATATATATATATATATATATATATATATATATATATATATAAGAAAGAAAAAAATTGATCTTTTTTGTGGTCCAAAGGCCCAGTGTAGATGTATTCTTTTATTGAAAGTCGAGCTTTCGAAACTGCTTATCAAATAACTATATATATTATTTAGATCTTTAATATCAGTTTTCGTAGATTACAAAAAAATTTCTGTGCCCTAGCTGAACACTCTATTAATATTTCTCATATTATTGATTTTAATAACACAAAAATACTTGAGGGGGAAAGGAACTATCACAAAAGAATTTTCCTGGTAATGTTACATATTAAGAATACTTCTAATACAATAAATAAAAAAAGTGATATTAAAGATCTGAGTAATATATAAAGTTATTTGATACAATTATTTAACCAGTAAATCATTAAGATATCTTGATTATAATTTTTTTATTATTTTCAAAATTATTTTTTTTTTTTTATTTTTAGTTTTTCAATCAAAAAATTTTACAATTTAATGTGACAACACTGACAACCGATTTCTAAGTTACATCTATCAAAAAATTTTGACTATAATTATATAAAAAAAAATTTACAAAAATTTTCATTATTCTTCGAGTTTTTAAGGTTTTATTATTACAATTCTCAAATATTAGTAAGTTAAAATTTTAAATTTTGTTTAATGTTATATATATATATATATATATATATATATATATATATATATATACATACACACACATATATATATATATATATATATATATATATATATTTATATTTTTTTTTTCGAGAAATTCCGATACTTGTTGATTTAACAAGGGTCCAAATTTTATATATAACACTTTAATTAATCATTAAATCATAAAAAATTTTTGATCCTACAAAACTTTTAATATATCCCAGGTCGACCATTTTAAATATGTATAAATATGCTGATTTTTAAAATATTGCCTTAAAACATATTTAAAACCATATGCATTATTGGCCTACAGATTGCATTTCCGGTAGGTACTCCAACTTAAATATGTCAATCCTACTGGTACTGCTTTAGTGACACTCCTTAACAACACCCTTTTATTGCTAGCCAATTCATATTCTTGGTGAAAATAGAAATTAAACTATTCTAGCTAGGCTTGGGATCCAACGTTATGAATTTGACCTAATTAAATATGATTTAAAAAAATAATTGATATATAGAACTAATAAATAAATATGTAGTGTATACCTATCACCGTATGTAACAATAAAAAAATATATCTATTTGTTTCATTGTTTTTAATTTATATTAGATAGAGTTATGTTTTTTGTTGACACAATTGCTTCTGATAACCAAAAAAAGTCGTTGTTCGTGGCTTTTAGTACAGCAACCATTGTAAATTGTAGATTATGAGTGGGGTCTATTGGCCTAGGTGACCGTACTACAGTGTGACTAAAATATCTTTTGTCGATACTACGTTTTTCATAAATTAATAAGGTCTATACATTTAAGAAAGTTTATTCTATTTCAGCCTAAAATATAGGTTTATAACCGGATCAGGCTCTAATAATACCTGTTTCAGATATTTATATTGTTGGCAAACAATTACTTTGCATTTATAGTCATTATATTTAGCCATTTGATTTGTATACTTACTAAATGTTTTACTCTACATTATGCCTATTTCATACAGATACTAACGCAGTGGATAGTGTGCTGTGAGTATTCCTGCGAGTAGAGTAACGATGTAAAGGTGATATTAACCTATTAGCTTGTCTTTGTCCCAGACTATTTTTCCAGTAGGCTGCACTAAGTTATTTTTTTTAATTACGAACTTTATCCACAATGCAGCATTTTGAGGTGACTTAGAAAGGTTAAGGTTTAATAAAAGAAGTACTAACCCCTTTTTCGGCGAAACTATTAGTAATATCGTTTCCGATAATCCGTTTATGCTCCGGTACCCACAGCAAAGTAACCTTATTGAGTGAAGCCAGTTGCTTAAAAAATTATTGCAGTTTTTAGCTTTTTCTTTCATCAAAATTAGTAGATTGTAGAGTCTTTAAAGCAGCTTGGCTATTGGAGGCAATAACTATTCTGGCTGATTCAAAACGTCTTTAATGCAGTTTTGAAGGGGGAGCAGATCTAGAATTACCTATCAGACCGCACTAGAGCACGATCCCATTGCGGTATTAACCCCTATAGAAGCGAATGTTTGCACCTTTTGCAACTCTTATATTGCCTTTTAGTGCGTTGTTTTATTTCGTTAAATCAGCACTTTATAGGTGACTATAAGAGGTCTGACAACCGTTAGATATAATCAATAGAACATTTTAGGTTTAAGACACCCATATTTTTTCAAAAAGCCTAAGACAGATCCACAGAGCCCTTGTAGCATTAAAGATTATATTTACGAGATGCAGCTTTAAGGTTATATTAGCTAGGTGTAAATTGCACGTAAGTTTCCTGTCAAGGATAAGTCAGATGTGCCCTACCTTTTCTAAAAATAAAAGTTTCATTTTATTCATAACAGGAGGTTGAATCACTGATTTTCTTCTGTTGGTGAAGGACATGAGTGTCGTTTTGTTAGGAAAGTGTTTTCTGGAAACACCAAGAAGTTAGAAGGATTAAGCCACACTGCATTCAATCAGCAATAATACTGTCATGTTTACCCCTTACCACAATAACTAAATCGTCAGCAGAGCCCAGAGTATAAAACCCTTCTCTTTTAAACTTTGCTATCTAATCGTCAACTACCATTGACTACATTAAAGGCAATTAAACTACTCCTAAAGGACAGCCTTGTACTGCTTTTATGGTAGTTAATTGTATCCAGTTTATAACTGTAAGTTTTTACCCTTTTGTAGCGGCAGCGGTAATAGAATTATAGAAGGTGTTGTCAAATGCTCCCTTTACATCTATAAACGCACATTAAGCCACTTCCTTTGTGTTATTCTCCTTTTTAATATCTCTCACAAGATATGCTTTTGGAATATATTTTCAATATTTTTGTTCGGTGAGAAATAAGGATATGAATGTTTATTTCTAATAGAGCTAAAAATATACTATCCTCTTTAGGAGATTTGTAGGGCTTAAAGCTGTTAAAAGCCTATTTAGTTTTATTATTGGTAAATATTTTCCTTGCATGGTATTTGATAATCTTAATGTTCTGTTTACCGATTTGTCACCGATAGTCACTGCTCTGAAAAAGTGGGCGTCTAACATACACCTTATGCTTTCTTTTTTTGTTTGAGTGTATATTTACCGTTTCACTTTTTCATAAATCCAATACTATTAGACTGGTCTTTTGAGATAACTTTTTAGAGGCGTACTGCTGAGGCTAGGTTAGTAATCTCCTCACAGAACTGCCTTCTTGTTCTTCTCTTGGACCTTCTTAATTCGTTTTATAGTACATTGTTCGAGTGTTAATGCTTTTTACACGCCGCTACGTGGTTTGTGCATTATTTGTTCGGTTCTATATACCTACAGCGCTACCTTTGTAAAGCGCTACTCAGCACTCTTTTTATATAATATACTATTATAAAAAGTTGCATACAAATTTAATATCGTAGACTTTATATTTTAAAACATACATGTATAGTATTTAAATAATCGCTGTCTTTATCACAATTTCTATTTTCTTTTTGCTACTTAAAATAAAAATTAATTTAATATGTTTAAAAATGCTCCTTGTTTATTTTATTCATATTAATCGATATGTCAGATTTGTCAAGGGCTGTCTGTTAAATCTATAAACGTCTAAGAAAATACGATTAAATATAAAAAATATGCTGATTTAATTTTTGACAACCAGTCGCGTTGTCCCTTTTTCTTCTTTTTGTAATAACAGTATTTTTGTTTTTTTATTTCCTTTTAGAAGTTTATTATAATAAATTATACTAAACCTCGTTCGTTAAAATATCAAACTAGATATAAATGTATTGTATATTTATTAGTAGAACTTCGGTGACGTATAATTTATGAAAATAAATTAATAACTGAGACTCCCTCTTGTTCTAGCAAAAGTCTGAGAAACTTTTCGTAACATTCGAATATATCACCACATGTACGTAATACAACGCATAAATCATGGTTTATCAGACTGAAAACATCTCATCCCTAAACTGAACCTTGGATATATCGACTTCCACACAAACAACTTATATTCTGCTCTACAGCCACTCCAGAAATAAATGCGTAGAATTCAGAATTCGTAAAAAGTCAATGCCACCGGTATATAAAAAAATAGTAATTATAGTTTTGATTAATTATTTTTTCCTAATATTGTTTTTCAACTAAATCATCAACACAAATTTTTACATTGATATACCTATTTTCCATTTAATCAGTTAAATTACATAATTTAGTTAACAAACGTGGATATTTAATATAATGCAGATCTAGGGTTTATTTAAGACTGTTTTCATAAACTATAGAGTAATTTTCGGGAAATACACATTCCTGGTTTATATGTCGCCTGAAATCGGTGCTAACAACATACTCCATACGCGATCTACGTATTTCGCTACCAAGCCTAAAGTCCGAGTTCGTGCTTTCACTATCCAAACAAATTTTAGTGCTACGACATTCACGACACATAAATATTTGTGTTTCCGTGTCTATACAGCTTAGTTTTAAAATAATATGGATGTAGGCAATGGATTATATTTATTTGTTAAAAATATGTGCGCATTATAATAACTCATTGAAACGTATTTTTTTGGTAAAAGTGCTTATAAACATTCGTCAAGAAATATATTCAAAAGTTTGAGTTATTCTTCAGTAATAAAACTGTACCTGGTAGTTAGTAAACGATTATTTTTGAGATATCTCTTATGGGATTTTTGAAACTTTTGGAAATATACAAACAAGAATATATTAAATGACATTAAGGAAAAATTGTAAGAATGTCGCAAACAGCAGAACAGGAACCCTCAACCATTGCCTCTTCGCTGCAACACTCTAACCTCAAAGCTGTAAATGCTTAGAAATTAGTTAGCTTTTTTGGTCGATAAATTCAATCCATGTCACATGTGACATTTACTCACTTTCTCTTTAAGCGCAAATAACATGAGAGAGAGATTTTGTCAAATCAACAATGGAAACATAAAACTCTAAGTCACTTTTTTGGGCCCTGTCTTATTTTTTTATTTGGTTAGGAGTCCGGAACCATGGATTTTTAGTGAACGATTATTTTTGAGATAGGTATGTCTCATGGGATTTTTGAAATTTTGACATTTTTAGAAAGTATACAAAAAAGAATATATAAAATGACATAAATAGCTAAATAAACATTTAAGACAGGGCATAAAAAAAGAGACTTAGAGTTAGATGAATCAATTCTCGATTTGACACAATCTCTTTCTCTATAACGTCATGCTATATGTGCTTAAAGAAAAAGTTAAATACTTTCTAAGCATTCATAGCTTATAGGTTAGAGCGCTGCCGTGTAGAGGTAAAGGCTGCGAGTTTGATCTCCTGCTGGATGCGACAATGTTTGTATACTTTCTAAAAATTTAAAATTTTTTTAAATGTTCCTAGTATACTTAACGGTTACCGTTTATTTGAAATATAATCAATTAATCCTTATTTTATTCAATAAAAGGTGTACCCGCGACGTCATTCGCGTGGCGTATTGATTGTTGTATAAAAATTTTTCCGCCCACCGCGTTAAAGGGGTGAAGGAAGAAATTTTTATACACCAGATATTAGGTTGAAAAAGACAAATACATCTGTGAAAACCGCATTCGATTTGGATCAGTAGTGTTTATGTGATGCGCGCATAAACATACAGACAGACAAAAAAATCTAACGACATTTTTGGGTTCTATATCGATGTACCTATAGTCTGGCCGTCGAAAAGATGGAATGATCACGAGACAAATGTACTCCTTATTTCAGCCCACAGTTTATATCATCTTTGGTATGAGTACAGTCTAAACTGTCCTTCGTTTACTGCAGTTTAGAAGGCGTTACATCGTAAGATTAAGCCGTTCAGATGCCCGTATTCACTGATCAAGAATCCTTGAATTCCATCTTTTCAGCGGCCGGGGTATAGTAACACCTCCTGCTAATTATTTTTTAAATATCTTTGATGTACAGAATTTTCATTTCTACAATTTTATTATACGTATAGATATAGAAGATAATGTTTTCTTGACTTTTGAATATTTTTGTACAATCTTCATAAGTTATATGATTATATTTTTTTGCAAACTAAGGTCAAATCAAATATTAAAATAAAAAAATCCTTTAAGTAGTAAGAAATAATTATATCATATCTTCTCAATAGCTGCCCTTGTTTACCTTATATACATCCCTTCTGTTAATCTGTAGAGCTAATAATATTTCATGTCAAACGGATTTGATAAGCCTTTAAGCCGCTGTCCCTATTTCGTCCCTTTGTTGGTCATTTAAGCAATTTCTCAAGTTGCTGGGTTAGCTTAGGATTCGAAAATGGATAAAGGAAAAATATTTCATAGCCTTCATAATATTTTAAAATATTTTCTTAAACGTGAATTTTTTATTTGAAATAAGGAATGTGAAGTAATAAGTCAATAAAAACAAGCATATTTATAGAGCTTATTGGATTATTTTATGTAGTAAATAAAAAATTTAACTAGAAAACATTTTAGATATATATACTTTTTTTTATTTGAAAAAACTTTTGTTGTTCGTATACAAATTGGCTTTTCAATTACGATGATTTAAGACAATTCGAATGTAATGAATCTCATTTGTTTAAAAATATAAAAGATATCTTACGAAAAGTGACATCACAAAGATCAAAACTCCCAATCCTTATCCGTTTCAAATAACCTAAAATACGAAAAAATCCAAAGCTTGAAACATCCATAAACGCAAAAACCACCATCTCAACTTTTTATAAATTCTTTGAATACATAAACAGTACCGCGTTTCGTCTATGTGTTTGTTTTTCATTTATATTTCAAGCAGTTTCTTGTGTTATATTCGCGTCAACTTGGCGCTGTTGTTTTTGTGACATTCACCACGGATACAAAACGCACAAAAGGCTGATTATTATACATCAGTTACTGTTAAAATGTCGACCAAAAGAGGTACATGTACCAATATAGAGGTCTCGCGAGGCGAAACTGGCAAACAAAACGTAAAGATAAGAGTATGGGAGTTTGTAAAGTTGAAATTCATTGCTGCGTATTGTTATTTGGTTAACAGAGTTAAGCTTTCACGAGAGATGGATGAATTGGGGTAGGCGCTTCAGGGAATTGTTTTTATGTGAGCAAAAAAAAATAAAAAAATCACTTTAGATTATATATAGTTATATATATATATATATATATATATATATATATATATATATATATATATATATATATACTAGCTGTCCCGGCGAACTTCGTACCGCCTAACAATAAGTAATTTTTTTCTCATTTCCTTTTTTCCAATTTTTACATTTTTTCTCGTTTTTTTATTAATTTCCCTGTTCTTTATTTGGTTTTTGTCGATTTTATCATATTTTGTTGTCTATATCTAAGTTTTTACTTTCTTTTCTTTGTATTTTGTAATTTTTCCGGTTTTGTCATTTTTTCTTATTTTTTTCGGTTATTTGTTATTTTACTTTACGTTTGTCTCCCTGTTTTAATTTTCTATTTTTTTTATTTTTCCTTTTTTTTAACTTGTTATCATTTTTGACAATTTTATAAGCATTTTCAACAATTTTTGGAGATAATCACTATTTTTTTTGCAATGTTCACGTTTTTAAGATTTCTGTTTTTAACAATTTTTAATATTTTTTTGAGATTGTCCCAAATTTCTTACGTTTTAAAAATTTATTTAATACTGTCAATATTTTTTTGACCAATTTTTTAAGATTGTCATGAATTTCATGTGTTCAACAATTTTTACGTTTTTTTTTATGATTTCCGACATTTTTTAATCACTTTCAAGAATTGTTTAAGATTGTCAAGAATTTTTTTACAATTTTTTAAGTATTTTTTAAGGATTTCTTTATGATTTTGGACATGTTTTCACCATTTTCAATTTTTTAAGATTGTCAACAGTTTTTTTTAAGATTTATAACTTTTCACAATTTTCATGCAAAATGAAAAGGGAAAGATTCTCTCGCAGAAAACTGAAAATTCAATTTGATTATGTTGTATTTATGTGTCACATGGACATAATTTGGGCATGGAAAAAAAATTAAATTTAAGTAGTGTAAAATATGATTGTAAGAGGTAAATTGTATAACTGTCACCGTCCTTCATTGAAAACTCGTAGAACCCTTTAAGTATAAAACCTTAAATTCGCACTGAAAAAAAAAATACGCTTATTAATCGAGATAAAAACGATCCTATCTCTTAAGTTAGAACAAATAACACATATCTACAAAAATTTCATTGAAATCGGTTCAGTAGTTTAGGAGTCCATCGCGGACAAACAACGTGACACGTAATTTATATATATGTATATATATATATATATATATATATATATGATTTTTTACAGACAAACCTCCATGCTAAAAATAACAAAATAATAAGTTTTATGGTGTAAATGTATATATTTTTATGTATTTTAATAGTGATGTACCTGAATTTTAAAATGTTTTATTAGTGTAATGTTGTCAAACAGAATTCGTCGCTTTTCTTATAACCTCACGATTAATGTCCTGAAGAAGAATTAAATAAATTCGAAAGCTTGACTGAAATCAAAGAGTTTTCTTTACTTACCTTGGCCAAACGTTGACTGCAACTCCACGATTGACTTCACGTTATATATATATATACGAATAATGGTATAGTGACTGGTTCAATATAACTTGAAGTCAATCGTGGAGTTGCAGTCAACGTTTGGCCAAGGTAAGTAAAGAAAACTCTTCGATTTCAGTCAAGCTTTCGAATTTATTGAATTCTTCTTCAGGACATCTGTGGTGAATAACAATTTTTATATAATAAAGAAATATTGTTACAAATGTGATGACTTACTAATCGTGAGGTTATAAGAAAAGCGACGAATTCCGTTTGACAACATTACACTAATAAAAAATTTTAAAATTCAGGTACATCACTATTAAAATACATAAAAATATATACATTTACACCATAAAACTTATTATTTTGTTATTTTTAGTATGGAGGTTTGTCTGTAAATGATTGAATTTTAATGTGTCTTCAATTTCCTTTTTTTTATATGTGTGTTTTTTATATATGGTTTTTATTTTAACACAGTAGGAGAGCAAAACATTTTAATGATTTATTTATTTAGATTTTATTATTATATCAAGTAAAATTCTGTAGTCATGAAATGCGGGATTTTAATTTCAAAAATTTATTTGTTAAATTTTATGAACGTTGTTGTGTTTTTATTTTTATTTATTTTAGTGTTAAATTAATCTTTATGTTTGTAATCATGTTTTAATTTATTAATAGTTGATTTATCTTTATATTTATATATTAAAATTTTATTTATATTTATTTTTGAAACGACAGAATGTAATAATAAATATTACTCAGCCCTTCTATATCTGATTTTCTATTAATACATGTTTCCCTTCTGTTAATGTGTGTCATTTCTAAGAATAATCGTTTCTTAAGGTTCCTTTTCCTTTCTAAAATTTTTGTTTCTTCAAATTTAAAACTATGACCATTTTTAATTGCATGTTCAGTTAGTGCGCATGCTTTATATTTATTATTTTTAATGTCACTTTTATGCGAGATGTTCCTGCTGGGATTGTGAAAGGGTGTATATTGGGGAAACATGCCGAACTGTACACAGTAAATGATTGCATTAATACAAGTCAAAATACAACACAATTAAGTATTACCACAGCCCTACTTCACTCTAAGAGTGAAGTAGGGCTGTGGTATTACTTAATAATTAAAATAAATTTATTTATACAGTTAACATTAACATAAATATTAAATTAATAATTTATAAATGAAATTCAAAAAAGATCATTTTCAATTAAAAAAAACTAATTTAACATTTAAGTTTTGTGTTTATTTAAAAAAAGACCTTTTAAGACAATGTGTTCAACAACTATATCTATTTACATTATAAACAATTTTATACTGATTCACTTAACTTGTAAGTACATCTTTACATTTTTAATTTTAAGCAATTTATAACCAATTTCTTGATTTATAGCCTTGAAAAAAAATTAGAATTAAATTCAAAATCTCGGTATTTCTGAAAATAGAGTGCCACGTACTTTTAATAAAAATAAAATAAAATCAAATTTTGAAAAATTATTCAAATGGTTTGAATTGAAATCTCCAACTCCAGCTAAGATGGGTAAGTGGTTTCTCTACTGGCAAATTTGTGCCCAGCTCAGCCGTAGAGGGTATGTACAAAAAGTGGGAGTCGCGCCACCGATTCTAACGGTTCAAATAAATCGGAAACCCCTGATGTTCCAGGCACTGACCTATCTTACTGGAGATAAATAATGAATCTTAATTAACAAAAAAAAAAAAAAAAAATTGATTGAATAGCAAATATGGTGAGTGGGTGATTGGCTGAGTAAGACAACAAAATTAGATCTATCTATATATTTTACAAGAATATAAACCCAACGGTTCAATTAAACAATCACTGAAAAATAAGCGAAAAAAAAAAATAATCAAATATGATACCGCTAATTACTGGCGTATAAAATAAAAGAGTGATCACCCAGCGCAAAGAAAATTACTAAATAGTTAGTTCCTAAAAATGTGAACTATAAAATGTTACATCCGTTTAAACAAAATTACAAATTGAATAGGAAGACCGTTACAATGTCTTGAACTTAAAATTAAATTTTAGCTGACCTGTTTGTTGAACTTCTCTGACGCAGAGGATCTTGTAGAGAGGCTAACTGTACTAGCCACGCTGCTCCGATGGTAGTGAGGTGCAGCGTTGGTCCTCGATAGTGCACAGATCTTTCGACACTACCAACTATATGTGCCAGGGCCAACAGAAATTTCAGCCAGGACCAAAAAAATTAGCCCAGTCCAAAAAAAATTACTGGCCAGGTCCAAAAATGTTCGCCAAGCCAAAGGATTAGTCCAGTCCAAAAAACAATTTTTGCCAGGTCCAAAAACAATTTTCGCCAGGTCCAAAAACAATTTACTCGCCAGGTCCAAAAACCCCTTTATGTAATTAGGGGTTAAAGCAGTCAGTCTGACGATGTTTATTCCCAACACCCTGTATCGTACTCCGTAATCCGATTTCGGCAGTCCACGAATCCACGTACGGAAATTTTAGCGAATCAAACACGTGAATTGACCAAATACAAATCCCACGAAATGGAAAAAAATCTGAGCCTCCCCAAAAGAAAATAACACCAACGAAATATTCACCAAATGAGGCTTAGATTATTGATTGTGTTAGCATTCCAAATCCAATTAAAGCAATCACGATGTGATAAGAATCAAATGCGCACACTTTATGGCGTTTCAACGAGTAACAATTATCAGTTGTTGATTCGTAGACGGACAGATTGTAAAAAGCGAGAATTTTATGCGTATCAAGACCGAAAAATTGACTACCGAACTTCCGGGAGGGGATGAAGTACGTTTTGTTGCCAACTGGTTTTATTATTACAATGACTAATTGAATATTAAATTTTTAAACATAAACATGCCAAAATTAATTTAAACTTAATAAATTATATGTATTAATTATTAGATAAGTCATGAAGACATACATACTGCTAAATTAGTTATTATATTAGCTGATTAACACATAAAATAAGGTCACGGAAATTTCTTCAGACGTCAACTAGAGGTCGCTCGCGGAATCTATAGTAATTAAATGTGTTTCGATTATCAATACAAATTTAAGTTTCCCTTTTGGTAAATAATCAAATTGGCACGTGACAACATCCTCCTCCCTTAGAAAGGAGAAAAGCTTACTAAAAAAGGTTTTCGACGATAACTCAAAGGTAACAAAAAAAAACTGAGAATAGTTATACGTTAAAGATCGAGGTACATACCTACCTACGAATACACACAAAGAAAAAAAACTGGGATACGCAACAACCCAAAAAAAAAAAATAAAACCCCACAAATTTCGAGCCATGCTCGGGAACGAAAGTACCCAGTACAATGAAGTTTGCACCAAACTAAAACAACTTCGGCTATCCGCTTTAGAGGACCATGAGCGATGCTCCCCGAGGCGAGCAGGGGCAATGCACTCCTCCAGGGGCGAGCTCGCGAAAAGATGTTCAATCGCGTCGTGGTTACACACCCCTGGACCTCACACCTTACAGAGTACAAAGTCCACTCACCCGGCTAACAACGCTCACAACCCTCCTTCACTTCTAAACCTCCGTCGGTATATCACAAAATAAAAGGGACAAGTTAAAAGGTATCAAAGATTCTGGTACTACCAAGACTTCCACGGGACGCCCTGCCAGGTCATCTGACTCCGACAGCAGTAGTGAACCCCCACATAGTGACAGTTCTCCCTCGGGTCCCTGCCGGCAGGCAATTCACCTCCCACTGAAGGAGCGTAAGCAAGGCAGTTCCACTTAAGGACGACGCCCCGTGCAGCCCCGGCACCCACCAGAACCTAAGGCCATAAACAAAAGAAATCGCGGAGGGACGTTTTGGGCCGAAGCCCGGGACCTGAAGGGACCCAGTGTGATAAAGCCCACACCAGACTAAAACGAATCAGAAGGATCCGGTAACAATTTGGAAGTGTACCTGAAGGGTACATCCTAAATAATAAAAAAAACAAATAAAACCCAAATAAAACCCAACGACTCACACTCCAAAAAGAAAGAAAAAGACATCTGGCTCCAGTCACCCAACCTCAGGACAACCAGTAACAACTAGCAATTAAAGACCAAAGAGAAAAAAAAAAAAGTAAAAATATTCAGCTGTTATTGAAAGAGACGGAGATGGAAGAAGAAGAAGAAAAAAAAATTTGAGATTAAATACAGAAAGAGAGGAAAAAGAAAAAAACAGAAATAAAGGAATTAGTAGCGAAAGAAAACGAATAACGGAAGAGGATTCAGTGAACAGAAGATAAGACAGGATAAGGGAAGAAAAGTTACACAGGGCACAAAAGAGTCAACGATGGTTATGTTGAACAAGGGCTGAATCCAAGTAACGAAAGATAAGATAAGACATTAATATGATTTTACTAATCCGACTCAGAGAATCCCTCAACAAATCCCACAACTAGGTTTTTCCCACTGGACACTCAATAACCCAAACTAAAAGCCAAAACACCAAAAGGATTCAATGGTCCAGTCGGAAAACAGAGATCTTGGGTCTTAAAAATCCACAATTAAGTGACGTAAATACACTACAGTTGAAACCAAAACCAAGAGGTTGCTACTAAAGTCGGTACTGACTAACACGGAAGCAGGTAAATGAAACAACAAAAGATACGGCAAAGATAAGATAACGTACAAGATATTCGTTACAACGCAAAACGAAATAAACTACGAAACTTGGATTTAGAAAGTGGTTAGGTTGGAGGACTTTTACCTACCCCGCCTGGAATATCCTCGGGTGGTGAAATTCTTAGGCCCCCAGCCACAGGGCACAAAAAAAAAGAAATCAACGATGGGATTGTTGAAAAGGTTGGATTCAAGTGACGATAGGTAAGATGGAATAACAATAAGACAACCCAAGGTATAACGAAACTTCAATCCAGAAAGTGTTTAGGTTGGTGGACTTTTACCTACCCCGCCTGGAATATCCCCGGGTGGTGAAATTCTTAGGCCCCCAGCCACAGGGCACGAAAAAAAAGAACAAAAGCAGACTAAGAGAAATAGATCACTAATAGAACACATAATCAAGGTAAAGATGTAAAGAAGAATAAATTGATGAGGACAAAACACAAAAAAAAAGAGAACTAAACATTCCCTTATTTTTGGATTTCATGATCTGAAGCACAAAAGGGTTTGAGATCTTGGACATGCCAGATGCCTTTTTGATTTCCCTGTTCATCTTGAAGTTCATAAGACCAAGAACCACACTTTCTTTTAATGACAAAGGGACCTACATATGCGGGAGCTAATTTCGCATTATAATATTTTAGCGCATCCGAGAGAACTTTATTTCTGCGCCACACCTGATCTCCGCAATTGAAAGATAACGGTCGTCTACGTAAGTTATAGCGATTAGCATTTTGCGCTCTCGTCGACTCAATACGCTGTTTCACTTGTTGGTACAACTTAATAAACCCTTCTTGACGACTTTTAACGTAGGTGTCCAGAGTAGGCGTCACGATCGATGTGTTCGCTCGATGGTCCGTCCCATAAAGCTTGTGTTCTTTCCCGAAAATGAGGTAATAAGGACTGTACTTCGTAGTTTCGCTAGGTGATGTCCTTATAGCACAGCCAATTTCGTTTAGATGTTCATCCCAGGTCCTATGATTGTCTTGGTTAACATATGTTCGCAGCATGGTCTTAATTATCTTTTTATGGCGTTCGGTGGGATTAGCTCGTGGGTTATAGGAGGCGGTAAAGAATATCCTGGTGTTGTATCTTTCGCATAATTTGCGGAACTCATTCGATTTCATCTGCACCCCATTGTCACACGTCACAGTCATTGGTGTTCCGTACAGTAGGAAGAAATCTTCCATCGTCTCGACTAGTGACTTCGCGGTAGCCTTCCGACACGGGTACAAGAAGACAGACTTGCTGAAATAGTCTGAAACTACTAAAATGTATTAGTAGCCGCGTTTTGATCGTGGTAGCGGTCCGATGTAGTCCAAACTAATAGCTTGAAAAGGTTCCGTGATCTCCGGTCGATCTCCCATCAATCCCGCTGGTGGTTTTTGCTCCATTTTGTTCTGAGCACAGCATTTACAGGTCTTTACATACTTAGTCACGTCTGCTCTCATTTTGGGCCAGTAATAACCTTGACGGACTTTCCCAAGGGTCTTGAATACTCCCATATGTCCTGAAGCAGGAATATCGTGACAACGTTTTAGGATGGATAAACGCTCGTCTTTTGGTACCACCGTCTTCCAGTTGTCCATGGAAGGAGAGAAGTTCGGGATGGTCGGTTTCATCAATTTAAGAAGTACGTTGTCATGCACTCTCCATAATGGATATTTTCTCGGATTATCTTAAACCTTCCTTAGCATCGAGATATACCATTTATCCGTCGTAGTCGGGGACTATGTGGTCTTTACCCTTCCGGTGTATTAGTTTATAATCGAACTGCTGGAGTCGTAACTGCCAACGTGCAAGCCTGTCCTGAGGGTCTTTTAGTCGATGTAGCCACAAGAATGACGCGTGATCCGTGATTACTATAAAGTGAACGTGATCCAAGTAGTGTCACAATTTTTCGATGGCCCAAATAACAGCCAGGCACTCCTTCTCTGTTACTGAAAGCTTCATTTCCTGCTTCGACAAGGATCTGGATAGGTAGCAGATCACCTTCTCTCCCTCTTCGGATTGCTGAGACAGAACAGCACTAAGACCATAGTTGGAAGCGTCGGTATGAAGATAGAAGGTTTTCTCGAAATCAGGAGCTGTCAAAATAGGAGCTGTAACTAGACACTCTTTCAGGGCGTTGAACGAATTCTGACAATCACGTGTCCAATGCCAACTGGCGTTCTTCTTTGTCAATTTTAATATAGGGGCCAAAAGAGAGGAAAAATTGGGTACAAAGCGTCTATACCACAAAGCGATCCCTACAAACCGACGGACTTCGTTGACATTCCGCGGCGGGGGTATATTTACGATTGCCTCTACTTTCTCCGGATCTGGACGTAACCCTTTATCATCCACGACGTAACCCAAATACTTTAGTTGTGGTTTGCAGAAATGGCACTTTTCCTTCGAGACTACTAATCCTGCTCTTCTTAGACGGTCGAATACTTCTTCCAGTAGTTTGAGTTGACCATCAAAAGAGTTAGATATGATGATGATGTCATCCAGATATACCATAACGTTCGGTTCTAGTTCTGGGCCTAAGATGGTATCCACAATTCTTTGCCAGGTGGCAGGGGCGTTCAATAGCCCAAATGGCATTCGACGGAACTGGAACAAACCTCTCCCAGGTACTGTAAAAGCTGTATATTCCCGGAATGCCTCACTTAGTGGTACTTGCCAGAACGCTGATTTTATGTCTATAGAGCTAATATACCGCGTGTCTCTCAATCTATCAAGAATGGTTGAAATGTAAGGAATAGGATAGGCATCCTTACGAGTCGCAGCATTTACTTGTCGATAATCGACGCAAAACCGAAAGGTGTGGTCTTTTTTGCGAACCAAGCATACTGGGCTGGACCATGGGCTATTAGATCTTTCGATAACTCCTAGTCTTAGCATCTCGGTTATTTCGTCATCTATGATCTTCTGCTTATATGGGGAAACCGGATAGTAGCGCTGTTTGATCGGTCGGGTTCCGGGCTCTAGTATGATTTCATTCTCAGCTACTTTACAGCAACCGAGACCAGTACCTATCGCAGATATCTTCCGTTCGACGATTTCCTCCAAGTTTTTCTTCTCCTCGGGAGTAAGATGATCTATCCCTTGGACTAGAGCTACATCCACATTGATTGAAGATTCCGAGAATCGCCAGACATCCTGCTTTAGATCGGGGATGATTTCCATCACTCGCCAGAAGTCTATTCCCAAGATGAGGTTGTGGGAAAGTTGAGGTAGTACAAAGATGTCGATCATGCGGGTCTTATCCATCAGTGTGACAGGTGTTTGTATATAACCGATGCTAGCACATGATTTACCATTAGCTACGGTGCAGGTAGTGGATTGTTTCATAAGTTTTAAACCTAATCGTAAAAGTATTTCGTAACCTGGTAGTCCGACGATAGTACGACTAGCACCCGAATCGAGTAATCCTAAAATAGGGTAGCCAGATATATTTATGCTTAGGTAAGGTCGTTGGTCACCTTGAGCGTGCGCAATTACATAGTCGAGTAAAGTTTTGTGAGCTATATCTAGCGAATTGGTCGTTGTAGTAGTTTGGGGAAGAAGGTCACGACCTAACGGTTCTCCCTCGATCCGTTTCCCGAACCAGAACACTTGGGACAAGCTCTAATAGTTACGTTCTGTGTTCCGCAGCGATAACAATGGACCTTGCGCGGATTTGAGCAGTTCCGACTTGTATGACCTGTTTGTTGACAATTCCAACAAACTACATTTCTGGTTGGTGGCCTATTGCGAGGAGGATCGATTTGGTAAATTTCCTCCGTCGAGGGATTTGGCTCCGATGATCTGGGCGTACTTTCTACGAAGGCAAAATCAGGTTCGACAAACTGGTTTTTCTTCCTGGACGGTGGAACATAAGTGTCAACTCGATGTTTCTTGGTTTCAAGTTTCAGGCATTCAGACTCTAACTCCTCAAGTGTTGTCACCACAGGAAGTTGGGTAGTATAGAATGGGGACAGATGGCGAGAAATGATATCCAACTGGACCTCTTCTGTCAACCCTCCGTGGCGTCGGAACAACATCTGCATGCAGGTCAGGTAATCGATGATACTCTCTGATGTATCCTGAGTTCGATCAAGCATCTCTCGAAATAATCGAGTTCGGTAATCTGGAGGCTCGAAATGGCGTCGAAGCAGGTCTGATAGACTGGTCCAATCGACAAATCTATGAGAGTTGGCTCGGTACCAATTCAGTGCTTTACCCAAAAACAGATCTATGGCACTGTCGAACAGTTGTTTTTCAGAAATATTGCGAGCCCTTCGCAGTTCCTGTACTCGTTCGAGGAAATTGTGTATTGATGTTTTCCCTTCCCCGTCGAATTTAAGATTCCACTTGTCAATAGTATGTGGTTTCGCGCTTGGTGGTGAATGCGACGTCATAGGTGGCAACCTTAAGCGTGAGGTAGTTGGTGTGGAAGTGGTGTTTTTCTCAGGTTCCTGGAGGATATGACTCAGCTCTGGGTTTTGTTTGCTTACGGCTTCTAAGGTATCCAGGGCCGCTAGAGCTTCCATTATCCACTTTGTCCTTTCAGCACGCTCGTTCACGTCTAGTCCAGTTTCAGGTATTCGGTTAACCCGGTTGTAGATGTGCACCAGTTTGGTGAGAGTGGAATTATATTTTTGTTGTGAATCCTCACTTCCGGTGGTCGGCATGGCCTCTTTCGCTTGTTCCAGGAGAGTTTTAATTTCTTTTATCTCCTCCTCAAATACGAAGGGATATGGAGGAGCGGTAAAGGTTCCCATTTTCTCCATCCTTAAGATGGGACGCAAGGCGGATCTTAATTGTTCGACCGTTTGTTTAGAATCGGCGGCTATACCACGTACCACGAGATCGTAAATTAGCATATCCTGTTTAAGGTAGGAAACATCCATTTTATAATCCATAATTTAAAATAAAATAACGAGAAAACTAACCGGACACCAATGATTAAAACAATAAAGAAAATTTCCTTACGATACGGGAAAATAAATTACAAATATTACTACAGATTAAACACGAAAACAAAATTCACGAATAGTTACGCAACAGTTAAAGCGAAGTACGAATATGTCTTAAAATAAAATCGTAACGATGCAGATGTTTAATATCAACAGGGTGTTAGCGGAAGTCAGTAAGTGTTTGTATATATATATATATATATATATATATATATATATATATATATATAAGTAATTTAAATTATTGGTTATGCAGCAAAATTAAAGAACGAGTGTACTCTTATAAATTCTTTAATCCAAGCTTTCGGCTGTGGTTACAGCCATCATCTGGGAAGCTACAATACATTATAATTAAAGAAACTTAATAGTACTAATATGAGAAAGTGTACTTACAACTTTTTGAGAATGTTGTTAAAAAGGTGATATATAAAAACATGGATTATTAAAAAATGTAAAACATACGTAAGTATAACAACACATACAAATTGAAATAGATTAAAATTATTAATTTAACATTTACGTCGTATTTCAGGTTTGACTTTAAAAGTTAAGATGTTAAATTAACTTTGACATTGACTCAAATGAAATACCTAAAATTTGATATAAAGTATGTTTACCGAAACTAGCAACAACCAAAAACACAAATATATATATATATACACATATATATACACACATACATATACATACATACATACATATACACATACATACACATACACATATATACACATATACATATATACATATATAGGTACGTACATACATACATACATACACACACACACATAGGTATATATACACACATATATATAATAAAATTTAGATTAAATAAAATATATTGTTAAATTTTATAAATGTTTCATTTAATTACTGTTGTATAAATGTGTGTAAATTAACTTTAATTTTCAAGAGAATAAACTTAAATTAAGAATTTAAACGCTTATCTATAGATAACAGATAGGCAAACATTTCATTTAAATGATGAATATCTGATCTATGATTCATTGATTGAGAAAATTTATTAACAAACACCATCTCCATAAATAGCCTTCTCGTCATTTGGCTTTCACGACAAAGAATATTGACATTTTCATAATCGATACGATGATCTTTTGTTATAACGTGTAAACCCAAGGCACTCCTTTCTGGATGCAATCTACAGTCAGATTTATGTGATGTTAGTCGATCTTTAAGACGTCTGGAAGTTTGGCCAATATAAATTTGGTCACAATCTAGACAAGGTAAGCTGTAAACAACATCAGTCAAGGAAAGTGTCGGTGTTTTGTCTTTAAGCCTGGTGAATACCGCATTTGCTGTTAATGCAGTCTTAAAAGCAATTTTAACATTTTGAATAGGTTTAAAAATTCTAGCTAGACTTGGAGCTAAATCTCTGATGTATGGTAAAGACATGTATGAAGTTATATTATTATCATTATCATTAGATTGTGTATTTCTGTTAGATAAGGGTTGTGGACTATTAAACAACAACTTTTTTAACAAAGAAGCAGGGTAGCCATTTTCTATAAATAATTGAAAAAGTATTTTTAAATTTTTATTGTGAAAGGAAGCATCGCTTAGTTTTATTACTCGGTTTTTCATACATTTGACTAAATTGATTTTCATGGCATGCTTATGATAAGAATTATAATTTAAGTATCTACCTGAACTTAGAGGTTTTCTGTACCAATCAACAAGAAGTATGTTATTGTTACGTATGACAAGAGTGTCTAAAAAGGGAACAGAACCATGAGAGTCTTCTTTTTCTAATGTAAATTGGATGTAAGAATTAAAACTATTGAAATAATACAAGATGTTGTCAAGTTCACATGCTGGAAGACTTAATAAAATGTCATCGACATATTTCTTTATAAAAGATAACTTAAACGGTAGGACTTTAATAACATAATCCAAAATATAATCCATAACATAATCTGCTAGTATAGGTGAAATTTTACTTCCCATAGGTGTACCAAAAGTCTGTTTATAAAATTTGTTATTAAAAATAAAATAGTTGTTATTATTATTTTGGATTATGTTATTAAAGTCCTACCGTTTAAGTTATCTTTTATAAAGAAATATGTCGATGACATTTTATTAAGTCTTCCAGCATGTGAACTTGACAACATCTTGTATTATTTCAATAGTTTTAATTCTTACATCCAATTTACATTAGAAAAAGAAGACTCTCATGGTTCTGTTCCCTTTTTAGACACTCTTGTCATACGTAACAATAACATACTTCTTATTGATTGGTACAGAAAACCTCTAAGTTCAGGTAGATACTTAAATTATAATTCTTATCATAAGCATGCCATGAAAATCAATTTAGTCAAATGTATGAAAAACCGAGTAATAAAACTAAGCGATGCTTCCTTTCACAATAAAAATTTAAAAATACTTTTTCAATTATTTATAGAAAATGGCTACCCTGCTTCTTTGTTAAAAAAGTTGTTGTTTAATAGTCCACAACCCTTATCTAACAGAAATACACAATCTAATGATAATGATAATAATATAACTTCATACATGTCTTTACCATACATCAGAGATTTAGCTCCAAGTCTAGCTAGAATTTTTAAACCTATTCAAAATGTTAAAATTGCTTTTAAGACTGCATTAACAGCAAATGCGGTATTCACCAGGCTTAAAGACAAAACACCGACACTTTCCTTGACTGATGTTGTTTACAGCTTACCTTGTCTAGATTGTGACCAAATTTATATTGGCCAAACTTCCAGACGTCTTAAAGATCGACTAACATCACATAAATCTGACTGTAGATTGCATCCAGAAAGGAGTGCCTTGGGTTTACACGTTATAACAAAAGATCATCGTATCGATTATGAAAATGTCAATATTCTTTGTCGTGAAAGCCAAATGACGAGAAGGCTATTTATGGAGATGGTGTTTGTTAATAAATTTTCTCAATCAATGAATCATAGATCAGATATTCATCATTTAAATGAAATGTTTGCCTATCTGTTATCTATAGATAAGCGTTTAAATTCTTAATTTAAGTTTATTCTCTTGAAAATTAAAGTTAATTTACACACATTTATACAACAGTAATTAAATGAAACATTTATAAAATTTAACAATATATTTTATTTAATCTAAATTTTATTATATATATGTGTGTATATATACCTATGTGTGTGTGTGTATGTATGTATGTATGTACGTACCTATATATGTATATATGTATATGTGTATATATGTGTATGTGTATGTATGTGTATATGTATGTATGTATGTATATGTATGTGTGTATATATAAATATAATATAATATAATATAATCTCAACGTAGTAAGTTTAATAATATACATTTATATTTTTTCTGTTTTCCATTATATTCCATTTTGTTTATTTGTAGATTCCTTGAAAAAGAAATAAAATAAATTTCGAAAGCTTGGAAATTATATAAGAGTTTTTCTTAATAAGTGACTGCAATCCCCAAAAAATTTCAAATTGTTTATGTGTATATATATATATATTTGTGTTTTTGGTTGTTGCTAGTTTCGGTAAACATACTTTATATCAAATTTTAGGTATTTCATTTGAGTCAATGTCAAAGTTAATTTAACATCTTAACTTTTAAAGTCAAACCTGAAATACGACGTAAATGTTAAATTAATAATTTTAATCTATTTCAATTTGTATGTGTTGTTATACTTACGTATGTTTTACATTTTTTAATAATCCATGTTTTTATATATCACCTTTTTAACAACATTCTCAAAAAGTTGTAAGTACACTTTCTCATATTAGTACTATTAAGTTTCTTTAATTATAATGTATTGTAGCTTCCCAGATGATGGCTGTAACCACAGCCGAAAGCTTGGATTAAAGAATTTATAAGAGTACACTCGTTCTTTAATTTTGCTGCATACCCAATAATTTAAATTACTTTATTTAATTAGCCAGCAAAGAATTCTCTTTCATATATATATATATATATATATATAAACAAAAGGGGAAAATTATTGGGCATGTACGCAAAAAGGATCAATAAGGCCACGAGTAAGAATGGTAACCGCAGACATGCATGTTTCTGGCTCATTAGCCGTCATCAGTGCGGCATAACCAAGTAGGGTATTGCACTTGGCTAACAAAAGTGTTGGGTACTTGGGAGCAAAGGATGTTGGGGAAACATGTGTAAAGAAACATAAAAACACAAAAACAACGAAAGCTCAAACAGGAGTCCTATCGCCATTTTGTGCTTTCGGCCAGCTGTGCCAATGGGTTTTCGGCTAGCAACCAGCGTCGCAACGTTGGCGAAACGGACTCATTGTGTTTGAGTCGTTCTAAGCCCAGGATATGAAATAAACAAAGTGTCAAGAAAATGCGTATTAATATAAACAAAAGGGGAAAATTATTGGGCATGTACGCAAAAAGGATCAATAAGGCCACGAGTAGGAATGGTAACCGCAGACATGCATGTTTCTGGCTCATTAGCCGTCATCAAACTGGCGATAGGACTCCTGTGTGAGCTTTCGTTGTTTTTGTGTTTTTATGTTTCTTTACACATGTTTCCCCAACATCCTTTGCTCCCAAGTACCCAACACTTTTGTTAGCCAAGTGCAATACCCTACTTGGTTATGCCGCACTGATGACGGCTAATGAGCCAGAAACATGCATGTCTGCGGTTACCATTCCTACTCGTGGCCTTATTGATCCTTTTTGCGTACATGCCCAATAACTTTCCCCTTTTGTTTATATTAATACGCATTTTCTTGGCACTTTGTTTATATATATATATATATATATATATATATATATATATATATATATATATATATATATATATATATATATATATAAAACGAACAGAGCGTTTGTGACAGTCTTATATAACAATATGTAAGAGATGATACAAAAGTATGTAGTGCCGTGCTGTCAATAATAAATCCAGTTTTGAACTGGATTGGTGTTTGGTTAGATTTTCTAACTCAAGACACCGGTAGACGCTGCGAAATAGGAGTATAAGGATTTTAATCAGCCCATACAGGGGCAAAACCAACTACAGACACGTGTTTCGCTCTTTTTATGAGCTCATCAGTGCAGTATAGGTTATATCTCTTCAGTCACTAATGAAGAGACATCCCCTGTATGAATCGACCAAATCCTTATAGATGTACACTTGCGAAAGTAGAAACCATACGCAAGTGGCCCCATCTTTACTCCACAAATGGAACTAAGAAGTCGTTTTGCGTCTTAAAAGTACCTTCGGCAAGGTAATAACATAAAACGAACAGAGCGTTTGTGACAGTCTGATATAACAATATGTAAGAGATGATACAAAAGTACCTAGTGCCGTGCTGTCAATAATAAATCCAGTTTTCAACTGGATTGGTGTTTGGTTAGATTTTCTAACTCAAGACACCGGTAGACGCTGCGAAATAGGAGTATAAGGATTTTAATCAGCCCATACAGGGGCAAAACCAACTACAGACACGTGTTTCGCTCTTTTTATGAGCTTATCAATGCAGTATAGGTTATATCTCTTCAGTCACTAATGTCTCTTCATTAGTGACTAAAGAGATATAACCTATACTGCACTGATGTTCCAGGCACCGACCTATCTTACTGGAGATAAATAATGAATTTAAGAATCTTAATTTAAAAAAAAATTGATTGAATAGCAAATATGGTGAGTGGGTGATTGGCTGAGTAAGACAACAAAATTAGATCTATCTATATATTTTACAAGAATATAAACCCAACGGTTCAATTAAACAATCACTGAAAAATAAGCGAAAAAAAAAATAATCAAATATGATACCGCTAATTACTGGCGTATAAAATAAAAGAGTGATCACCCAGCGCAAAGAAAATTACTAAAGAGTTAGTACCTAAAAATGTGAACTATAAAATGTTACATCCGCTTAAACAAAATTACAAATTGAATAGGAAGACCGTTACAATGTCTTGAACTTAAAATTAAATTTTAGCTTACCTGTTTGTTGAACTTCTCTGACGCAGCGGATCTTGTAGAGAGGCTAACTGTACTAGCCACGCTGCTCCGATGGTAGTGAGGTGCAGCGTTGGTCCTCGATAGTGCACAGATCTTTCGACACTACCAACTATATGTGCCAGGGCCAACAGAAAGTTCAGCCAGGACCAAAAAAATTAGCCCTGTCCAAAAAAAATTACTCGCCAGGTCCAAAAATGTTCGCCAAGCCAAAGGATTAGCCCAGTCCAAAAAAACAATTTTCGCCAGGTCCAAAAACAATTTACTCGCCAGGTCCAAAAACCCCTTTATGTAATTAGGGGTTACAGCAGTCAGTCTGACGATGTTTATTCCCAACACCCTGTATTGTACTCCGTAATCCGATTTCGGCAGTCCACGAATCCACGTACGGAAATTTTAGCGAATCAAACACGTGAATTAACCAAATACAAATCCCACGAAATGGAAAAAAATCTGAGCCTCCCCAAAAAAAATAACACCAACGGAATATTCACCAAATGAGGCTTAGATTATTGATTGTGTTAGCATTCCAAATCCAATTAAAGCAATCACGATGTGATAAGAATCAAATGCGCACACTTTATGGCGTTTCAACGAGTAAATTTCACTAACAATTATATCAGTTGTTGATTCGTAGACGGACAGATTGTAAAAAGCGAGAATTTTATGCGTATCAAGACCGAAAAATTGACTACCGAACTTCCGGTAGGGGATGAAGTACGTTTTGTTGCCAACTGGTTTTATAATTACAATGACTAATTGAATATTAAATTTTTAAACATAAACGTGCCAAAATTAATTTAAACTTAATAAATTATATGTATTAATTATTAGATAAGTCATGAAGACTTACTATTGGCTAAATTAGTTATTATATTAGCTGATTAACACATAAAATAAGGTCACGGAAATTTCTTCAGACGTCAACTAGAGGTCGCTCGCGGAATCTATAGTAATTAAATGTGTTTCGATTATCAATACAAATTTAAGTTTCCCTTTTGGTAAATAATCAAATTGGCACGTGACAAGAGTCTTACTAACATATGGGTTTGCAGCAAAAATACGAGAGAGTACTCTTTTAAGTTGTTTATTCCAAGCTTTCGGTCGTGATTACGACCATCATCAGGACGCTACATTATTTAAACAGTCAGAGAATTTATATAAAGAAAATTATTAATTTTAAACTTACAACTTATTGAGAATATTTCGTTCTTGATGTTAAGAAAAGTCATAAAAATCAGCACAAACATATTAGAACTGTAGTTTTTTACACAATTAAATTACAAATTAAGAGATTAAGTTAGGTTAGAATTAAAACATGGTTAGAAGGTACCACCGACATTGACGTTGAAATTTGAGATCTGACATTTAACCCCAACCATCACGGAGGCAAGGATACGAACTTGACAGAAAGGTGGTGGCCTCGTAGCTAATGAGACTATTAGCCATTACTTTATGTCAAGGAGAACAATACCGCTGAAAAAAGAAGACAAAAAAGGGAGAAACATAAAATGTAAAAACTCAATTACAACTGGAAAATGTGGAAGTGTGAAATATGAAGATATTATGACTTTAAACAGTTATTATTATATTATTATTATTATTATTATTAAATAGAAAACGATTTTTTAATTATGTAAACTCTTATCAGGCAATTACTTTTGGAAAAAAATATGTATTGAATTTATTGTTGTTCAATTTTGAAAAAAGAGAAAAATTGTATAAATGACATGACTATTCTACTCACGGAGACTAGATACCAGGAGTCTACACGGTATAGGCTTTTCCATAATATTTCTGGTCTCAATAAATCAACCCAGATCATAGTTCTATTTTTGCCACTGGTGGCGCGATAAACCATAAGAACTTATAGAGCCTTATAAGAACCGATGTTTATGACATTTAAATTTCGCAAAATTAAATTCAATATATAATAATAATTTATTTATTTAAAATTAGTTGTCATAAAAGCTGTCAATAGTAACAAAACTTCCCGCGTACGGATTTAAACGAGTATCTTAGGAACACGAGCGCACTCTACCGGCAATAGTTCTGTCCCCTAAATTGAGATCATTTTTTTAACATTAAAATTAAACTCCTGGTATCTATACTTCGTGATTCTACTTGAAAAAGATTTTTTATTACAATTAACACAATAACGTTAATTAAAAGCATGAAGACAACCTGGTAACCCGTCCTAAGCGGCGAGGAGGATGAAACAACCATGGCATAACCCCCATACTTGCAGCTAATGAGACTTGGCTTATGAGAACATTAGGGTATTATACTCAAGTTGTAACACCACCTCCATGCCTGTATCAGGTTAAAAGGCTGATCTAAATTTCAAAAGAAACATCATTGTTGTTGTTCTTACTGTCAACAGAGAGCAAAAAAGAAAACATTTCATTTAGATGTCTAACGTCAGTTCTAAGATTCATTGTATTATTATTTTGACAAATGTGGGCCATTTCTAGAAAGAGGCTCTTAACCATATTACTTTCTCGATCTAAAATTTTAATGTTAGTATAATCCATGATGTGATCATTTTTCTAACGTGCTTATTAGTGCAGTTCTTTCTGGATATTTCCTACAGTCAGAACGATGGGCAGAAATTCTGTCTTTCAGACATCTAGATGTCTGACCAATGTAAATTTTGTCACAATTTTGACATGGTATACTGTAAATCACATACGTCAAGGACAACACTGGTGTTTTGTCTTTTACCTTTGAAAAAACCTTATTAATTGGAAGAACCGTTTTATAAGCTATTTTGATGTTATTGAGAGGTTTGAAAATTCTGTTTAGCATGGGTGTAATATCTTTAACGTATGGTAACGAAATATATTTTGTGACTGTGATAGGGACAACATTGTTGGATGCAACATTAGGAATATTAATAATATTATTATTAGCATTTTCTCTGTCTGTTGAAAGCCTTGGTGTTTGATATAACAACTTATTTAGTAAACTCCTTGGGTATGAATTATCTAGGAACAGATTGTATATGATTTTAAGGTTTTTATTGTGGAAACTTGTATCACTTATTTTGAGGACTCTGTTTTTCATTTCTTTTACTAAGTTAACTTTCATAGAGTGTTTGTGGTATGAATAATGTGTCCATCATATTGAATTAGGTACATATTTTCACAGCTAAAATTTTGTGTAATTTTCATCTATAGATTTTTCCTGATGAAGATTTAAAATAAAATCTAAAGCTCGAAATTATTACAAGGAGTTTTACTCACCTAGGCCAAACTTTCTTGACTACATCCTCAGATCTGGGACACCTTTTTGGTTTTTCAGATCACTTATAAGTGTTTCATCTGTTAGTCATTAAACCAGTCTATATATTATATTTATATATATATATATATATATATATATATATATATATATATATTTTGAGATGATATGAGTTACTATGCTATATTAAATAAGTACATATAAGGAAAATATTAATGGAAATAGAGAAAGGAAAATATTCTTATTCCAGGGCAGAGTGCAAATGCAGTTAAATTGGTATAATTTATCATCATCTTCTTCACAATTCCTAAAAAATAAAAATAAATCAAAATAAGAAATTAAAATATACAAGTACATCTAAGAAAAATTTATTTTAAAGATTCAATATAGTTTAATCTATAATATATAAAATTTTAATAATCATGTATTAGATAGATAATAAAAATAAATATTTAAAAGTTTATAAAGTTTACAATACTTTGGTAATTAAAAATAATCTTAAATGAGTTAAAATAGAATTAAATTAGAAAATTAAATGACAAAAGATGAGAATTCACAAAAGAAATATTAAAAATTTTTTACTTACTTTTAAAACACACAATTTTGTTTTCAAGCCATATTGTAATTCATTGTAGTTTAATTTCCAAATGAAAAATTCTGAAAATAGAAAAATATTAGTTATAGTTATAGCAAATTTTAAAAAAAAGAATGATTATTGTGTTCAATTTGAATAATGAATTAAGAATTAGATTGTTTGTAATTTCATTTGAAAAAAATTAGTAGGCGAATAGGTAATAGGAATGTATAGTTTAATTGTTGAGTTTGGAAGCGCTCTCTTGTTTTCGACCTTCTGAAGAGGAAGGATGTAAAAAGTTTTGATGAAGATTTTTGTAAAAATTATGATGTTAAAAGAAAGTTAAAAGGAGATTAGTAAGATTTATATTATCAATAATTAGTTAAGAAGTTTGTAGAAGATATTTGCTCGCTTGTTTTTTGTAGATTGAAGGGATAAGATGTAATAAAGTTTGCTCCGTTAAAATTTAGAGTTTTTTTAAAAATACTTATAAAAGAAAGTTTAAAAGTAGTCAAAAGTGTTAACAAAACTACAAGGAAGTTCCTGATAGTAACTGGTAAGAAATAAAGTTTATTTTTATGAAGAAATAAATGTTAGAAATTGTATGCTGAGCAGTTCATTGATATAAATGCTTCCTGAATTAATTTTAAGAAAGTAAAACCAGTTTCTAACAAGAAAGAAAATTATTATTTTACTTACCATTGGATGTAATAGCTGATTGTTTCCTGATTAGAAGAAATTTTATTAGTCAAAATCTCCAAAGTGTCCTTATATCATTGCTGTCCTGGGAAATGTTGGATTCTTATTGAAAAGGGGATCCTGCGCCTTAGCTGTCCAAAGAGAATACAAGATCTTCATAAGACGGTATCAATTTCCAATTTTTAACAATAAAGAACTTTTCTTTGTTTGATTTTTACGTATTTAATGAACATTTAATTTCACTGTACACTGTTTCACTGTTTAAATAAGTTATTTTTAATTATTAGATAAGATTAATTTGATTTATTAGTTACAAAATTCAGAATTTTTCATATCATTTGATTTAACTACATTTGGTTTTGCAAATAGTGTGTAAAAGCTAACAACACTATAAGGAAAAAAGTAAGGTTAAGGTTAATATAAAGTCATTGTCCAGAAAACATAATTTGGTATATAATTGTTGAATTTTATAATCGTTTTGTCGAAATTTTCAATATTAGTTGAATTTGAATCTATTTATTATTTAAAATTTTTGAACTCTGACCCTGAGAAGGAGAATAGCCAGGAGCATATTTTAAAATAATAATATTTGAAATTAAAGAAATTAATTTGATTCTTACCTTCTTAACATTTATATTAAAATTTAAAATAAATTCAAGGTAAGGATTATTTTATAGCATAGTAACTTATAGAATACTACAGAGCAAGTTACATATGTTATAATATATATATATATATATATATATATATATATATATATATATATATATATATATATATATATATATATATATATATATATATATATATATATATAGGATTCTATTTTTCACATTTTAGAGTTTTCCACCAGCTCCTAAAATGTATTAGCACAATCAAAGAATCAGTATTAATTTATTATCGGTTCTAAATTATATGCTGCATCAAAGATTCTTAACAACCAATGACGTTTAAATGTTGTTCAACAACTGTGAAAAATATGTATCGGTGAGCATACAACATGTGTCAGTTTTACACCAACTTTACAACTATTGATCAACTTGGCTGAATTTTCTCAACTGTCTTACTATAAATAATTTCCCTAGCAAAGAGACTTCTTTTGTTTTTCCTAAAAAGTTAGGCAATGTTATAAAGTGTTTGTTTGTTATATTGTTTCCTAACGTGGGAACATTGTTTATTTAGTTTTCACAACACCTGTCTTTTTGTTTATTGAAGGTATTCATCTACGTTAAGTGTTCCTTTACAAGTATTTCTTTATCATTCTTAAATAAAACATAACATCACATTAAAAATTGTAAAGAAAATAGGTAGAGCATCGTAAAATTTTTATCAATTAATATAGGTACAGTTAAAGTTAAAAATTTTGGTACCGTTTAACATGGGAACCAATAGTGCCTAAATTCTGTTTTTGTATGTCTTGTTATATGTTACAAATATGCTAGAAGATACAGGATACAAGTTCAATTAAGTCTAGGTGCGTATGCTACAGTGTTTTAGACTGAAGCAATGGGCATAAAACACTGTGCAGTGGCGATCATAAGACACTGGTATTTATGCAATTTGTTTGATGATGTACATTGCTGCAGGTAATATACAACCTGCATCTAATAGCTTCTCAAAAACTAAGATTTTATAATACTATAATATTTTTTATTATTTCATTATCACATTTTTTAAATTTGCCCAAATTGTTCTTTCTAGCGAACAACATCAAACTGTTTTCTTGTGTTTGTAACTGACTTTGTTTTGAGAAAAAAATTATATAATTGTTTTAGTGCTTTTTATTTTTTGTTTTATTTAATAAATAGATATTAAAGTTTAGTTAGGGCCAAAAACAACAAAACCGCAAGTAATTTAACATAGTACCAAACCCTTTTAAATATCCCACAATTGAAATATTACTTCCATGTGTTTTACTATTCTATTTCTTTCTATTAGTACATTTTCTGTTCCTTTTATATTAATTCGTTCTGCTTCCTTCTTCAGGGATTTTAGTTATCTGTTTTATTCCTAAAAATGGATAGTAAATTAAGATGGACTACGGAAGAATCAATTGTAAATTGTGTCCAATTTGTATCTTTATGGCCCAACAATATGGTATTCTTTTAAATATGTAATATGTGGATCATTTGCATTTATTAGTTTCTTGGTAGAAAAGGATTTATATTACTGCTTTTATGTATGCTATTATATTTTCTGTTTTATTTAAATGCATTTTTCTTTCGTTATGACTCACAGAATAGTTTTTGTTGCTTAATTGTTTTGATTTTTATTATAAAATAGATGGTGTGACGTAGTGAAGTATAGTGCAGCAGTACTTTAGATTGTACACAATCTTTACCAGATACCTTTTTAGGATTTAAGAAGTCTAAATACGGCTCTTATGTATTTCGTCATTCCAGTTTTTTTCATTAGTACATTTTCTGTTTCGTCCATCAGGATTCTTCTTTCTTATGGTCGTAAAAATATTACATCTTTTTCTATATAAAACTGTCCTTATTGTTGTGGTCTAAATTGTTCCAATTTCATTTTTGTTTAGTCCCTATATTTACATTTTTATGTATATGTTATGGTGAGGAGGGGTGGGACAAAAATCTTGGTTACTGCCGGTACTAAACCATTTGTACCTAAGAACTTCTTGTTACGAAATAATTTTGGGTATTGCTTTTTTGATTTATCTAAATGTATTTTTTCTGGTGATCCACATAATAGTTTCTTTCTCTATGTGTAATTTATTTTACTCTTATCATCAAGCTTATTCTTAGTATTTGAGTTATCTGTCTTATTTAAAAAAAAATGGTGTCCTATTGTCCGATCTGCTATTGGCTTTTTTTGATAACTAAAAATAATTATCTATATAAAACAAAGGTAATATTTGTGTTTTATAAAAGTAACAAAGATTTTTTTTTAATTTTATGCTAATTTTTTTCTTTGTAATTTTGACAACTTCTTAAACTGTATTCCAGTTTCTTTATGAGTCCTTACATTATACAATTCTCTAATGATGAATTAAAAAACATTCTAAAAGCTTAGACCTAATTAAAACCCATTAGTGCCCAGATTAATTTTTTTCAAAAATATCAGTTGATTTTTATCAAGTTTGTCAAATGTATCCAAAAATTGATTATAAATGCAAAAAATAATTCAATCTGACTTTTAAAACACTCAGTATGATGTGTTACATATATGTAACGCTAGGCGCTAACGTATGCAAAATCGCTACAACAGTTTAGAATTAAACAAACAATTTGCTGCCATGTCTTTTTAAGAAAATTTTATTCAAATACAATAATTATAATTAATTTTTTTTGTGATAACTAGCAAAACAGTCAATGCAAAGCCCCACATCACATTTTAGACATTGAGTTCTTGTCGAGCTTTTACAATCTCTTCCAGCACAACGCCTTCGTTTGTTGTTGGGAATTTTCTCGATAAGATGGTCCATTCTATCGTACCTTATTTCATTATCGATTATCCGAGCATTAGAGGTCGCAGATGGTGTTCTACCAGATCCTTTGGGAACCGATGAATATCTTTTCAAGTATACTTGTACTATGGTTCTCCTGAATTCAAGCTGTGAAACCAGGTTACCAGATTTTCTATGTAAACACCACGCATTTTGAACTGAAACGTCGATGAGCCATGTAAACAGTGCCCAGTACGATTTTCTATTGCGAATCTGAATTCTATATTGACCAACGTTTTGGTCCATGCGATCAGTGCCGCCCATCTTTTTATTATATTCTGCCAGTAATGCGGGTCGGTTGACCATTACATATTTTTTCTCTTTTTGTGAGTAACGTTTGACATTTGAAACAGGGTTGTTGCTATGCACATTGGTAGCTATACAAACTACAGCGTTGTGCAGCCATTTTGTGACCAAGATACCATCAGTTTTACTTATAGCACTTTCAAAATAGCCCGCTCCTTGTTTTCCAATGCTTTCTTGATTGGCAGAGGAGAAGTTTTTGGTATTCTATTTTCTCTGATGGTCCCAGTCCCGCCATAACCATTCAAGCGAAGGTAGTGTAATAAATTGAAAGTGGTGAATAAGTTGTCGAAATAAAAAGCAAAAGGAAGACCCTTTAAATGGTCAGGAAATTCTTCTATAATCTTCACCAAGGGAGCAGCTGCCTCTCCGAAATTTCTCTCAATATCCTTGTCAGGGATTACAGACTTTCCCTGATATATCTCGAAGTCAATCAAATATCCCATAGTAGTATTTAGACACCAGACTTTATAACCAAAACGGATTGGTTTTCCCCTTTGAAATTGTTTGCAGCTGTGTTTGCCATAATACTTTACCATGCTTTCGTCAAAAGCAAGATCTTTTTCGGGTACAAAATACTTTCTGCATCTTTCTTTTATTTTATTTACAAATGGCCTAATCTTCCACAGCTTATCGTTTTGGTCAAAACCCGTATCATTTGAGGCTAGGTGTATGTACCTCAGAATTTGGTTAAACCGATTTCGTCTCATACAATTATAAACAAGCTCGTTTCTAGTATCCATGCTCTGCTCCCAGTACATTCTTTTGCTGGGAACATTATTGTATCCACTCAGAATTAGTATGGCTATAAAACATCTCATTTCTTCTACAGACACATTGGGATCGGCCTGGTTCATGAAAAGAGCATACTTACTAGTTTCTTGTGTTAGAAATTGCAGTATCTCATCATCCATGAACATCTCAAAAACATCAACAATGGACTTACTTGCAAATTGGGTGTAATCTATTAGAGGAAAGTTTCTTTCATTGTATGTAAAATCTCCTGTAACCCAGTCTCTATGATCAGATAGACTCGGGTAGATCTTCCGCGCAGCCGCAGACCTATTCTGTACATATGTTTCCTCAGCGGTTGTATGTTGTGTTGGCAATAATTCTTCATGGGATGGCAACTCTTCTTCTTTTTCATCTATCAGGCTTTGGTCAGCATTTCTTATTTCTGCATCTGCAAGTAACTGCCGTTTACTCAGATTGTCAAAGTCTCCACCATCATTTTCATCTCCGGAGTCTTCGTCCGTAAGAACTGCGGGGTCTGGGGGAGCTATGAAGATTGTATCGACAGGATTTTCGATATTGTCACTATCACCAAAGGCTATATCGAGTGCTTCTTGGACACTCAAACCTTTTTGGAGAATGGCAGCAAGAGCCCTGTGAAAATACAATAATAAAGATTTAGGTATCAGTTCTCAAAAAAAAACTAACAAAATTAATTTTGGAAGATACGAATCGATAGGGAAAAACAAGAGCTTACATAAGCTCCTAGCGTTACATATATGTAACACACTGATTTGCACGGTAATAACTGGACTATAAAGTAAAATACGAAACGCCACATGCATAAACAATATGAATTAACTAAATTTGTATACATGTGAGTGTGAATTTTTAGTCTACACGAAGAATTAGTAAATTTATACTTACTCTTTATCGACAAAATCCATATTGCACAGTTATTTCACTAGTGCTTGTTTTTAACACGCCACAAAATCAAACAGTTTGGAAATATAACCTCAAATTTAGTTACTACAGATTATCTAATGTATCTAGAGGGGAAACTGCCAGGATTGCAACCTAGTATGAGTTTGGTTACCAACTTGAGAAAACAAAAGTAGAACCCTTCTGCTGTTACATAAATGTAACGCTAGTAACTAAAGGGTTAGAGTCTAACTAACTGGCCTTACGATTGGCTTCCTTTCAATAACTTTACTTTGGTCTTTAACAGGTGAGAGCTATAGTGTTTAATCAGAAATTTTAAGAAGACTTTAATTGCCGATACAGTTATATATGTGACCCCGTTAGTAGATACTTTACCATACAATTTCTGGTCGCTATTCTTTTGTGTGTGAAGTCCGTTAACATATTTAGTAGTTTAGTTCTTAAGCCTGCCACGAACGAAAGGGGACCTGGTCTTGTCTTTTTTGGTTTCCTTACAACCAAGTAAAATTCCAACGTAGTTTATAAATTTCCCCCTTATGTGACCAAATTTACATTAGGGTCTCAACTTTAACTACATATACTAAAAGTATTTTTTACAAAAGTGACATAAACACTACTAAGAGAACAAAACGCATTGTAGATATTTTGATAACGAATTGAATACAGCTATATGTATTTTATGTACCCATAAATCTATTTTTTATAATTCACGTTCACAAAGTTTCTATTTCGATACTAAAAACAGTATCGAAATAGATTCATTGTAACACTGTTTTTGGTAACTTTTTGTTTTACACAATTGGTTGCACTGCACTGATTTTCAACGAAAGAGTTCAGGTAGTAAATCAAAAAGTATGTTGTAGTAAATTATTAACTACATTATCAACGTTAGTGCTAAATTCGGAATATTTTATACAAATTTGACAAACATTCAAATTTAAAATCATTAAAACTGACAAGTGTCAAAACTGTCAAGATTGCCAACATAAATAAATATTTCGAAAAACTCTCATTTTATTTTTTTTTATACTTTTAAAAGTTCATTATAAAAAATAGTATGTAACACTCGAATTACAATGACGGTTTGTAGTACTCGTTCTTTGCGAAACTCACCGCTTCGCGGTTCGTTTCACAAACTGAACTCGTACTACGAAACCTCTGTCATTGTAACACTTGTATTACAATATACTATTCCAGTTCTTCTTTCAAAATTCCATAATTTTATAATACCGTCCAAACTACAAACTCAATTTAAAGGTAGATAGGTACTTATTATTATTCTGCTATTTGTTTATGCTCACCTTAACAGCAGATAACACTTCATTATATTTATTATAATTGTCTGTTTATATATGTGTTTATTTAATAACATTTAATTGCAGACCGGATACTGATATGTTTAGTGAATAGTGGTTTTAGGAAGTCACAAACAGCTTTGATACTGTAATTATTCAGTGTTACCAGTCGAGATTCCTCAACAAACCATCTTGAATTCAAACATGGTTTTCTTCTGTTGGAATATCGGTCTTTGCAAACTTCTTGATGTGTTATTACTTTAAGAAACTAACTGATAGAATAATATACAATGGAACTAGATGTTGTTTGTGCCAATAAAGTGAACTTTGTAGGTACATACTTGTAAGATGGGCCGGCTATGTCATAACAAGGTTGAGAATCATTCAATTGTAAGTCGAGGGCATCTGATCGTTGGAGCCTGAAACAAGTAGGTTGGAGTTTGGCCCAGTTTCCATACATTGACTTTAGCCTATGTACCTGTTACTAATTTGTATATTCCGTTTTCAGTGGATATGAGTTTAAGAGAATTTAAATTGGTGTAAATGATCATAACGGTCACTAATTTTATATGCCTATGAATCCTTTTATATATTTTCTATAAAACTTATTTACTGTACTAAAGGAAGGATTTTTTTAATACTGCATCGTAGTCTTAACTCAAACATATTTCATGTTTTTGTGGTCGTGAGGTTTAATTTTAATGTTGATATCTTTACTGTTAATCTCTTTTAAAAATCTAACAAATAAACTTTACAATTAATAAAGTGCAATGTTTTTTTCTTATTACAGATGAACAAAATTTAGTTATCACAGTTTATAAAATATTGAAACACTTATGGGGACAACACAATTTATTCACAAAATTGTTAAGATACACAGAACTCTTCTGGATAACGTTTAAACTGATTGACAATACAACGAACTATTCAATTATTTGAACTCCCCTTAACTGCCTATACATCCCCATATATAGAACAAATTAACATTCTAGAATGTACGCGAAACATAAATCGAACTTAATCATTACACACTAGAAAGAGAGAGAACATTCTCGAAGAACCTGGAAACAGTCTTTCAAGTAAAGGTCCTTTCTTATTCGGATATCCCGTTACAATATGTATAAATTTTACTAATATTCTCAACTCGAATTCTGGTATAATTCAAAAATTATTTTACATTAAAAATGGAACATGTAAAAATAACGAATACGAGAATATCGTTTAATTTAATTAAAAAGTTTAGTTATGTTCAAAAATAATTGTATAGTTCAGAACAGCATATATGATGGAAACTGTTTCCCAACAAAATTATGCTGTCTGTATTTATAAAAAAGCTGTTTTCAATATATATAATTTCTAGGATTAATTGATTCTTTACTATATAATTTATAGCACTCATGGTGTAGCGTCTGAAGGTGAAACTTACATATTGGCATATTTATTTGTATTTAAATAAAAACAAGTTATCGACTTAACAATTTTTTAGTAAATATTTTCTTATTAAATTAAATGTATTATGTATCTAAACATATAATAAAACTGTAGAAATGTATATGTTTGTGCGCGCATCACATGAAAACTACTGATCCTATTCAAATGCGGTTTTCAAAGACTTATTTGTCTTCTTTCAACTTAACATCTGGTGTATAAAACTTTCTCCCCCCACCCCTTTAACGGGTGGGGAAAGAAATTTTTATACAAAAATCAACACGCCACGCGAACGACGTCGTGGGTACATCGAAATAGAACCCAAAAATGTGGTTAGATTTTTTTGTCTGTCTGTCTGTATGTTTGTGCGCGCATCACATAAAAACTACCGATTCGATTCGAATGCGGTTTTCACAGATGTATTTGTCTTCTTTCAACTTAACATCTGGTGTATAAAAATTTCTCTCGCATTCCTTAAATGGGGTGGGGTAAGAAATTTTTATACAACAATCACACGCCACGCGAACGACGTTGCGAGTACAACTAGTAAACAATATAAATGTTCCTTATGCAAAAACAAAATTAAGTATATAAAATTAGGAAAGTAGTTCATTAAATAAAAACGAGAAAAACATTTAAATGAAACTCAAGATTTAATGAGTTAATATTTTGTAAACTTTTGAGAAAAAATCAACATCAAAAGAAACGATGAAGTATTACCCGCGGTCTCCAATACATGACGCTACTAACACGCTAACTCTGTGTTCTTGATTTGTACTGAAATCCGGCACTGGCCCGAGGGTCACTACTTCACTCTATAGTGCCTACGGTACCTATATTCTCTGAATTTGACGGTTGATTTTACATTGATTATGTATATGCTTTCGATTATGGTTATTCGTGTTATTCTGTTTTACCGTTGTTGTTTTTTCAATTGGATTTGTTGTTTAGATTTATTTATAGTCCTTGATTTTTAAAAAATATAATAATCGCTTTGGTTTTGGCTTTTGTTTTGTACTGTAAATTGGTTTTTTCATTTTGGTTTAAAAGTAACATTTTTAACTTACCTATTCCTTGATATTGTATGAGTAGCTGAAAGGTCGATACCATAGTTTATTTTATTTATTAGGAGTTTGTTATATTTTTAGGCATTCCTTTTTTATCTGTCTCTATTCTTTTTTAATCAACTAACCTTTTAAGAGCGTCTTTTCAGACACCAGCGAAAAGATTAGCTCTGTCGCAAGAATCTGTTAAAAATGCTAAAATTGGAAAGCAAGAATAGGCAGATCATCAAGCTGCTCTGAGAGCCTCTGAAACACCTGATCAAACCCAGCATAATAACTCGAAAGGCTTTTTTAAGAACTGTGTTTCTGTATTAAGAAAGAAAAACTAGGTTACCCCGAATTTAAGGCGAGGAAAGTCACGGATAAAAGCTAGTTATGGAGAAAAGAAGGTAGGAGAACCACCTGAATGTATTAAAAAATTTAACAAATTAAGGGGGCGCGATGATAGCAATTCAAAAGATTTTAAAAACAGCGCCATTAATTATCAGACATTTTTAAAGAAGTTTTGTAGGTTTTATTTCCTAAATTACATTTTTGGAGTAAAGATGGGGCCACCTGCGAATGGTTTCTACTTTCGCAAGTGTACATCTATAAGGGTTTGGTCGATTCATACAGGGGATGTCTCTTCATTAGTGACTGAAGAGATATAACGTATACTGCACTGATGAGCTCATAAAAAGAGCGAAACACGTGTCTGTAGTTGGTTTTGCCCCTGTATGGGCTGATTAAAATCCTTATACTCCTATTTCGCAGCGTCTACCGGTGTCTTTAGTTAGGAAATCTAACCAAACACCAATCCAGTTGAAAACTGGATTTATTATTGACAGCACGGCACTAGATACTTTTGTATCATCTCTTACATATTGTTATATAAGACTGTCGCAAACGCTCTGTTCGTTGTATGTATTACCTTGCCGAAGGTACTTTTAAGACGCAAAGCGACTTCTTAGTTCCATTTTTGGAGTAAAGATGGGGCCACTTGCGAATGGTTTCTACTTTCGCAAGTGTACATCTATAAGGATTTGGTCGATTCATACGGGGGATGTCTCTTCATTAGTGACTGAAGAGATATAACCTATACTGCACTGATGAGCTCATAAAAAGAGCGAAACACGTGTCTGTAGTTGGTTTTGCCCTTGTATGGGCTGATTAAAATCCTTATACTCCTATTTCGCAGCGTCTACCGGTGTCTTGAGTTAGGAAATCTAACCAAACACCAATCCAGTTGAAAACTGGATTTATTATTGACAGCACGGCACTATACCCCATTTCGTCATTCGTTGGCAGTGTATGAAAGATAGGAATAATGCGTAGTTGCCAGGTTTATCTTAGAAGGACTTACTATCTTTGTCTTATTAACGCGCAATAGAAAGAGATATTTTTAAGTTAAATGGCAACCTGTGCCAGCGTAAATCGTTCTGTCATCCAGTGATCGTTCAGTGGCGTGTTTTTAGGCACCGGTTGCCATTTAACTTAAACATATCTCTTTCTATTGCGCGTTAATAAGACAAAGATAGTAAGTCTTTCTAACCTAAACCTGGCAACTACGCATTATTCCTATCTTTCATACACTGCCAACGAATGACGAAATGGGGTATAGATACTTTTGTATCATCTCTTACATATTGTTATATAAGACTGTCACAAACGCTCTGTTCGTTGTATGTTATTACTTTGCCGAAGGTACTTTTAAGACGCAAAGCGACTTCTTAGTTCCATTTTTGGAGTAAAGATGGGGCCACTTGCGAATGGTTTCTACTTTCGCAAGTGTACATCTATAAGGATTTTGTCGATTCATACGGGGGATGTCTCTTCATTAGTGACCGAAGAGATATAACCTATACTGCACTGATGAGCTTATAAAAAGAGCGAAACACGTGTCTGTAGTTGGTTTTGCCCCTGTATGAGCTGAGTAAAATCCTTATACTCCTATTTCGCAGCGTCTACCGGTGTCTTGAGTTAGGAAATCTAACCAAACACCAATCCAGTTGAAAACTGGATTTATTATTGACAGCACGGCACTAGATACTTTTGTATCATCTCTTACATATTGTATATATATATATATATATATATATATATATATATATATATATATATATATATATATATATATATATATATATATATATATATATATATATATATGTTATAATGGTTTCTCTTGTACTCCTTCTTTAATTTTAATTAAATTTTTAAGTATTGCTCCGACTTCTACTGGGATGGGTTCTTCTTTTATATATACTTTTCTTTTTAATTAAAGATTTGATTTCTATATTTATATTATTTATTTTTTTAACTCTTAACTTTCAAGCATTTTAACAATAACAATTCTCAAAAATTACAATCAATAATCGTCAGTAACTGTCTCTCCTTACATTTACCTACTATTTATAAAAATTTAAAAACAAAATACTCGTTACTGGTCATAGTCATCACACTTTTTTTTATAGTAAGATATTTTATTTACATAATAGACACAGTGATACCATAACAATATCCCCAAAATTAAAAAAATAAAAGTTTTCTCCCAAGACATATTTTATTTTTTTAAATTTACTTTTAATTTTTGTTTTATTTTTTTTATAACCTCTATTATTATTCATTATTTCTATACAATTTTTTTTAAACAACTTATAACAGTTTTATTTATTTATTTTATAACTTTTTTATTTTCTCTCCCCTTTTCTGATATTTCCCCACCATTTATTTTCTTCCATATTTTTAATTTTAATCTTAATTTTAATTTTATTTTAATCTTATTTGCTTTTATTTAACTATTTCATTTTTCTCTTTTTATAATTATATACAATGCTCTTTCAAATCTTCCTTAATTTTCTATTAATGTTACCATCTATTTCAAAATAATTTATATCATCATCTTCATACGTTTTATGTTTAAACTTTCTTTTATTCTTATAATCGTAACTGAGAGAGAGAGAGAGAGAATGTCTTTATTGGTAGCTATTACCAAAAGGCCATCGACCGGAGTCCTTCAGCCTGTACATTATACAAATTGTTATATTTCTAATTACATGTAAATTGGTGGCTAATATACAGATTTAGTTTCATAATTAATTTTATTGACATAATATAGTTTAAATTTTATATTGATTTCCTTCAGCTTGATATAATTTAATTTCATATTTTAATTTTATATCTTTATAATATTCATCTTTATTATTCTTCTTATCTTCATATTCGTCATTTTACTTTAATTTCATATTCTTGTTTCATTTTGTTTTTGTATGTATCATATTCTTTATAATGTTTATTTTTACTTTTTTCTTCCTGTAAAATGTATTGACAAATAAACTCTTTTTTATATTTTCCCAGAGGTTTATTTTTCTTTTTATTTATATTTGTGTCATACATTTCTATTAATACAGAATTGTCTTTATTTTTAAGTTTAAATGGTTTATAATCCCCCATATCTTTTACTTTAGGAGATTGTTTTTTTTTTTATTTAACAAAGAGTTATTAGCAGGTAAGACAATATACAAAAATACATTATAAAACAATACATTAAAAATACAATAGGGATAAGGATTTAAATCTTATAATATATATTAATGTCTTTCAGGTATTGCAGAACTTTTTCATAGTTCCTAGTCAGTATAGTTCTTAAATTGTCACTTAACTGATTTATTTTTCTTTGATAATCTTTAGGAGATTGTGTTTTATGGTCATTATAAATAATTGGTTTGTCATACATTGTTTTCATATCTTTTGTTTTCATTTCATCTTCTAATTCATCTTTATTTTTGTTCATTACTTCTGTAAAGATAATTTTTATTTCTGCTTTAAAATTATTAATTTATAATTTAATGCCTTCTATTTTTTCTTTAAAAATCTTTAACTTTTCCTTATCTTATTTTCTATATTTCTTCTGTTTTTCTTGATCATCATTTCTAATTTTTTACTGTTTTTCTTGAAAATTCTCCAAATTATTATTTATTTTTTCTAAAAAGTTAAACATGCTTTCCATATCACTTTCTTCATTTTTGTTACTATTATTTTCTATAATTGCTGTTTCAATAATTGTAATATTCTCCTCTTCAACTTCCGAGTCAGTTGTTTTAATTTCTAATTTGTTTTTGCCTTCTTGTTTCCATTTTTGTTTAAATAATTTTAGTTTTAAATTTATGTTTAGTTTTTAATAAAATTCTACCCACAAATCACTGCCTTTACTATATAAATGCAAATATCTTACCTAATTTCTGTCTGTCAGTCCTGTCTGTCAAATTCCTTGTATTTTCTCTCGGTATTTGCCTTCTTAAGGGTGTTTTCTGGTTCTTAGTTTCACGTTCTGTCAAGTTTTCACGTCGTCCTTCCGAGTTTTCACTTTCTTCTAGCCTTCTCGTTCTTTGAGTTTTCACTTTCTTCTGGCTTTCTTGTTCTGTGAGCCCCACGTTGGGCGCCAATTATAATGGTGTCTCTTGTATTTCTTTTTTAATTTTAATTGAATTTTTCATTTTTGCTCCGGCTTCTACTGGGTTGGGTTCTTCTTTTATATATACTTATCTTTTTAATTAAAGATTGGATTTTTATATTTATATTATTTATTTTTTTAACTCTTAACTTTCTAACATTTTAACAACGACAATTCTCAAAAAATACAATCAATAATCGTCAATAACTGCCTCTCCTTACATTTGCCTACTATTTATAAAAATTTAAAAACAAAAAACTCCTCACTGTTCATAGTCGTCACATTTTTGTTTATAAGTATGACATCCCTCCATACAGTTAGTTTGGTAGGGTTAGTTTTTGTATTGGTTATTTGTTTCCTCTTGTTTATCTCATCTATTACTTAGTTAGTTTTTTCTTTGAGTAGGATATCAACTAGGTAGCTAGATAATCACAACCAGGGTGGAAGTGCCACTAGTACAGCTACTCCTTACCTCAAACCATTTGGGCACACCGCATTTCTTCCCTGGCTTACATTTTTAGGTTAGAAATCTCATAATATTGAAACACGTATGGGGGCTTTTTACACAATTTATCTACAAAATTGTTAAGATACACTGAACTCTGCTGGATAACGTCTAACTACTTGACAATACAATGAACTCTTGTGAACACTTGACTCGAACTGACGTAAACTGCCCATGCATCCCCTTATATACAACATTATTCAATCTAGTCAGTGTGTTTAGAAGTTTCTAGAATTTTCTAGAAACATTATTTAAAATGGTCAGTTGATTTTTAGAAACTTCTAAAAATCAACTGTCAATAACAATCTTTCAAATTAAGGTCCCTTCCTTTACGGTTATCCCGTTACACTGCCCCCTCCTTAGATTCATTCCTCCTGGAATGTTATTTCCTACATCGGAATCCCGCACACTCCCTGAGCCAGCCAAACCATCTTCTTGGGGTTGCTGCGCATCTCCACTGTGGTTTCCCTGGTAAGGCGCCAAATGATCATGATGGACCACGACGGGTTTCCCTCTGGGAATTTTCACAATCCAATAAATGACATCGTTAATCTTCTTCTTGATGGTGTAAGGACCTTCCCAGTTCTTCTGTAATTTGGGACAAATACCTCGACGCCGTCGGGGGTTATAGAGCCAGACTAAATCTCCAACTTGTAACTCTTTTCCATTGTCCGTGTGTCATAGTACCTCTTCATCCAATCACTAGATAATTGTAGTTTTCCACGCACCAGGTTGTGTATATTCTCCATTCGATTCTGAAGGTCAGCGACATATTTTTCACAGGCCATTTCTTCACCAGGTTTACAACCAAACACCAAGTCACATGGTAGCCTCATTTCTCTACCGAACAGGACCTTCGCAGGCGTTTGACCAGTTGATTCGTTAATGGCCGATCGAATTGCCATTAGAAATAGTGGAATATGTCGATCCCAATCCCTCTGACAATCTGACACCACTTTTGACAGATAGTTGGTTATAGTCCGGTTCATTCGTTCCACCATTCCATCAGACTGAGGGTGCATCGCTGAGGTTCTCGTTTTGTGGATGCCTAATCTTTGGCAAACTTCTTGAAACAGCTTGCTCTCAAAATTTCTTCCTTGGTCTGAATGTAATTCTAATGGTACCCCGAATCGGCTTACGAATTCTGCAACTAATATATCTGCTAAAGTGGTGGTTTCCTGATTGGGAACTGCATAGGCTTCAACCCATTTAGTGAAGTAGTCCATTACAACAAAGATGTATTTGTTTCCTTCATCGGTCTGTGGAAGTGGCCCTAATACATTTACTGCGATTCTTTCAAAAGGACTTCCGACCAGATATTGCTGCATTTCCGCTTTCGGTTTTCGGTGCGGACCATTACTGGCAGCACATGTGGTGCATTTACGACACCAATCTTTAACATGATTAGTGCAATTTACCCAGTAAAATCTATCTCGGATCTTTTGCAGCGTTTTCGTGATACCCAGATGTCCCCCGGAACTATCATTATGCATCTGTTTTAAAATTGCCGGTACAGCATTTCTTGGGACCACTATTTGTTTCCTTGTTTCTGTGCCCTCGGAATTTTCTACCAGTCTTTTAACGAGCCCTCCGTCCAAAATTAAAGAGTTCCATTGGGACCAGTATGCTTTTAAAGCAGGAGAGGATGAGGATATCTCTCTCCACAACGGACGACGGTCCATTCTCTTCGACTCCCCAATCTTTTTCAGAACGGGATCGTTTTCTTGTTGCTCCTCCAGCATAGAGCTCTCGTCTTCTGGCACAACCTTAACTAAGGCAAGTTTTTCCTCGTTCTGCTCCATACGGGTACAATGGGGGCAATCAGGTCGACATGGTCTTCTGGAAAGTGCATCAGCATTACGATGTCTGGTTCCAGGTCTGTGCTCGATTTCAACATCATACTCCTGCAATTTTTCGAGCCATCTTGCTATCTGTCCTTCTGGGTTCCTAAAGCTAAGTAGCCACTTTAAACTAGCATGGTCTGTTCTGATCAGGAATTTTCTACCATACAGATATTTATAAAAGTGTTCGACGGATTTTACAACTGCTAACAGTTCCCTCCGAGTTACACAGTAGTTCTTTTCAGCTTTCGATAAAGTTTTGCTGAAGTAACCAACCACTCTTTCCTTACCATCTTGTAGCTGTGACAAGACGGCTCCAATTCCCACATTGCTGGCGTCGGTGTCCAGAATAAGCTTACCATCAGGAAGTGGATAAGCAAGAACAGGTGCTGACGTAAGCTGTTTCTTCAATATTTCAAACGCCTCTTGACATTCCTGATCCCAACAGAAGGACTTATCTTATTCTGTCAAACGTGTGAAGGGTTTGGCGATGTCTCCAAAATTCTTGACATATCGTCGGTAATAGGAACAAAGACCCAAGAAACTCCGGAGCTGATGTTTGTCGATAGGTATTGGCCATTCCTGAACGGCTTGTATCTTAGCGGGGTCAACAGCAACGCCATCCTTGCTTACGTTATGTCCTAAATAGTTGACCTGTCTCTGGAACAAGTGGCATTTCTTAACATTCAATGTTAGATTAGCGTTCTGTAATCTTTTAAAAACTTCTTCCAGGTTAGATAAATGTTCCTTAAAGGTCTTACCCATTATGATGATGTCGTCTAGATAAACTAGACAAGTTTCCCATGACAAACCCCGCAGGATGTTCTCCATTAGCCGTTCAAACGTCGCAGGAGCATTACAGAGGCCAAACGGAAGGACCGTGAATTGCCACAACCCTGATCCACTGGTAAAGGCAGTCTTTTCTTTGTCTGCAGGATTCATTTTAACTTGCCAGTATCCGCTTTTAAGGTCCAAGGTAGAAAACAAAGTAGAACCCGGCAAAGCGTCGAGGGCATCATCAATCCTTGGCAGAGGATAACTGTCCTTCTTAGTGACATCATTTAGCTTTCGATAGTCGACACAAAACCGCATTGATCCGTCTTTCTTTCTCACTAATACCACAGGAGAAGCCCACGGACTACTGGATGGTTCGACTATGCCATTTTGAATCATTTCTTTAAGGGCTCTGTCTGCTTCTTCCTTCTTTACTTGAGGCATCCTTCGGGGTACCTGTCGAATCGGACGTGCATCACCAGTGTCAATTCTATGTTGTACAACATCAGTTCTTTCCAATTTACTTTTAGAACCAAATACAGGTTTATAACGGTAAAGTAGATCTCTTACCTGTTTCTTTTCTAATTTTGACAAAGAGGGATCTAATTTTGTCATTAATGGTTCAATTCCGTTGGTCTCATCTGTTTCCGTAACGTTTACCTTGTGAATTATGGCCGTAACTGGTTCTAAACTTCCCATTTCCGTGTCCTTTCGGAGAAGAAATGGATGATCGTTCAAGTTCATAACTCGGATGGGTACCTCTTTGGCGGATCTAATAAGAGTCTTACCCACAAGGAGTCCTTTTCCCAATTCATGGTCATGGTTCTTCGGCTCTATCATGGCTGGGGCACCATCTGGCTCCAGTCCATCCAACCGCGCTGTGACGACACATTCGCAGCTCGCCGGAAGTTCGATATCATCAATTAGCTTAATCAAGGCATGGTCAACGTGTTTTCGGTGCAGGAATATTTCTTCATTACCAGTACGAAGGATACGTTGGCGAAGATCCAAATGAAAACCACAGTGGAGCATAACATCCATGCCCAGAACAACATCTTCATCAACGTCAGCCACCAGCACTGAGTGAACAAGAGAGGTTGAACCAAACTGTAGCGTCACCTGTATCTCACCGTAGACTCTAGCAGAATCTCCGGTAGCGGTACGCAGTCTCCAACTGGTAGGCAACATCTTATTTCACATAATGATGGTTGGTCGGACGATAGTTTTTGTAGCTCCAGTGTCTACCAGCATGCTAATATTCTTCCCATCAAGGAGGCCATCTACATATAAGCTGTCCACGTGATGTCGCAGAGTTGCCAATTTAATGGTGTGAGGGACTTCGGGAATGTTTGGGGTCGAAGTCGCCCTCCAGGAGTCGACCCGTTTAAAGTTTTCCTGCTGCAGGGGTACTTCAGCAGGAGATTTTTCTTTATGGGGGCAAGAATTTCTTATAGGGCCTAGTTCTCCGCAGTTCCAGCATCTCACTGGGCGCCTTCTTTTTGGAGATAACTTCATTAATCTCTCTACTACCGCTTCAACGTCGCTAACGGAATGAACGGCATGGTCGTAGTTACCGGTGATTTCCCTTAGTCGAGCAACTCCACGTGAGGCCTCCGTCGCCGCCTCAAACTTCAGGGCAATGGTCAAGGCATCCACAAGTGTCTTCGGCCGCGCCAACCGTACAGCGCGCTACAACTCGACGTCTCGAAGACCATCGGTGAAGGTTTGGACTGCTAGGCACTTCAGGAAATCCTCCGCTGCATTTGAATACGCAAGTCGTACCATTCTTGCTACATCCGCTTCAAATTCCTGGATAGTTTCTCCATTTTTCTGTTTTCGGCTCTTTAACTGCATTCGGTACACCGGTTGTAGATGAGTTTGACCATAACGCATCTCTAGACGATTCACCAATAACCCGAAGTTGTCAGCTTCATCCGGTGTCAATGATTGCAAGACGTCTAAAGCTTCGCCTCGCAGAGCTACGGTTAGGGACAATGCTTTCTCCTGGGATGACCATCCATTAGCTCTGGCCGCTGCGTCGAATTGTTTCAGGTAATTTGGCCAGGAAGTCTTCCCGTCGAAGGTTGGGGGTTTCATCGTAGTTCGTACTTGGGTCGCCTCTCCATTTCCTCGTCGGTCGACGTCTACGTGGCAGCTCTCCATCCTTTCTGCATCTCCGTCGCCGTGGTGGATGGGCTGGTTTCGACGACAAGCTTCCTGTTCTTGTTGAAGCTTTCTTATTTCGGACTGCATTTGCTGGTTGATCTTCTCTCGGATGTTGGCCACTTGCTGGTTCAAGTTGTCCACTTGCTGATTCAAGTTGGCCACTTGCTGGTTTTGCTCGTCTCGCAAGTTGGACACTTGCTGATTTTGTTCGTCTCGCAAGCTGGACACTTGCTGATTTTGTTCGTCACGAAGATTTCGGAGCGCAAATGCGATATTTGCTGGGAGAAGGAACTGGATAACTCTTCTGGTAGGGTAGACATCCGTTGTGACAGCTGGGAAAGTTGTTGAGTGTGTTCTTCTTGTTGGCTCGTCATTCGTTCTGATAGCTCCTCTTGCAGCCGGGAAATTGCTTTTTGAACTGGGTCTTCAAACTCCACAGCGTCAGGGTCCAAATTATTATTTACGTAGTATTCACGGAGCCTTCTCAACAATACGGATTTGCTCCCTGTAGTTTCCAACTCTAATTCTTCAAGCTCTCTTCTGAGCTCAGCCACCAATAGTTCATTTATCTTTTTTCCAGGCATTCTTATATCTTCACCCCACACCTGACACCAATTTGAAACACGTATGGGGGCTTTTTACACAATTTATCTACAAAATTGTTAAGATACACTGAACTCTGCTGGATAACGTCTAACTACTTGACAATACAATGAACTCTTGTGAACACTTGACTCGAACTGACGTAAACTGCCCATGCATCCCCTTATATACAACATTATTCAATCTAGTCAGTGTGTTTAGAAGTTTCTAGAATTTTCTAGAAACATTATTTAAAATGGTAAGTTGATTTTTTTACAAACTTCTAAAAATCAACTGTCAACAACAATCTTTCAAATTAAGGTCCCTTCCTTTACGGTTATCCCGTTACAATATTTTTTGAATCTAATGAATTTTCTTTGAATTTATGTTTATTCGTTATTTAATATATTTGAAAGTCATGTCAAATGAAAGATTTACAGACTCCTTATAATGTCTTACATGGAGTGGCATAACAAAGGTAGAGCAAATATTTTATTATTAGTATAAGCCGTACGACCTCAAAAGTTATCCAGTATCTTTATCTTACCCGTAACGTGTATTTCCAAAGTTGCCCGGAGAAAATGGAAATGTCATGATAAATTATGTTGTTTGTTTGTAGACAGATGCCCTGATACCAATAGGAACGCAAGAACATTAACAAGAGTTATAAACAACTGTAATTCTGTTGATATCAGTTTATTCCTCTGAAATTTTCATTTAAATTTCGATGAAAGGTGACATAAATTATAATATTTATTAGAAAATTATATTTCTTGTGTGAGTTATAAGGATGTGTTTTATAAATTTATTTTAATTTTTAGTAATTATACCAGTACCTTGTTGCGTTCAAATATTTAAAAAAAATTCGAAAAGAGGTTGACCTTAAAGGCCATCCTTGCAACTTCCCGCTAGTTTTAACCGCAAAGCTATAGTAACGTGACGTATTTTGACGTTTTTGATTTTTTTTGAAATGTTTAAAAAACTATAACTTTTTAACCCGTTATTCGATTTTGATGTTCAAGATGGCATTTGACGCAGTTTTTTGAGACCTAAAAACGTTACAAGGAGTGTAATATCGATTAGTCAAAAAATCTCTAGGTTATTGAAAAAAAAAACACTTTTTTTGAAAATTTTCGACAACGATATCTCACGAACGAATCAACCGATTTTAATTTGCAAAAACGTGTTTTTTTTAAACTTAAGAGCTGATTAGGTTATGAAATAGATCGATGTAATGGCCAAAAAGATATTCCCAAAAAACATCATTTTTACCAATTGTTTTTTTCGGTTATTTTGAAATTTCTCGAAATCTACGGGTTTAAATCGGTTCAAACTTACAGGGAATCTAAGTTAGATGAAATTCTTTGGAACGCTTTTTATTTCATTCCGATCAATCAAGCTGTTTAAAAGTTATAAGAGGTTTACACACACACACACACACACACACACACACACACACACACACACACACACACACACACACACACACACACACACACGCACACACACACACACACACACACACACACACACACACAGACACACACACACACACACACACAGACACACACACACACAAAACAGACACACACACACACACAAAACACACAGACACACACACACACAAAACACACACACACACACACACACACACACACACACACACACACACACACACACACACACACACACACACACACACACACACACACACACACACACACACACACACACACACACACACACACACACACACACACACACACACACCCTCGCAAAAATAGTCAGGGGAGGTTCCAAATACCTCAAAATGTTGAGATCCGATGAAAACTCAATTTTCGAAAAACGGGGTAAAACCAATAACTTCCCGATTTTAATTTTTTTTTTAATTTTTTTAGCGAGAAGTTAAAAATCTTATTAATATGACCTATACGAATTATTTATTTTACAATAGGGAATATGCATGTAATTTTTTATATTTTTAAATCACAATTTAATCATTACATTAATGTGAAAAATAATTTTAGAACTGAAAAAACAATACAAGGCTTAAAATAGTCTTAAAATAGTAGGTTAATAAGAACTTTTTAAATGACCTTCATTTTGGCGTGCTGACGTGACGGCATAAATCATAACAGCATCCTAAGGAATAGCTGCAGTGGTTTTGGCCTTTAATCTATTAATATTTTTTATTTATTTGGATAATATAATGCAACAGGCCAGGAAGCCGTTATTTCGTTATTGTATCGTGCCCTTGTGTAAAAACAGAAATAGAAATAATGTATTTATCATGGGACCGTAAGGAGTATTCATAAGAAAAATGTAGTGTAATATCATGAGAATACACAAGATACCTACCTCAACTAGTTTATATTGTTGTGAAGACCATTTCGACGTGTTTATTTAACATTTTTTTATTTGCTAATCTTTGCAAGTATCCTCATTATAACCTATTTCCTGTCTCTCTTTTTCAGTTTCAGAGTCGGAAATTTCCCTACATTTATAATAAAATTCTCGACAACTTCGTCAAATTGACAAGTTTTAAAATCCATCACAAGCATGTAATAAGTTATTATCCTGTAAAACAAACCTATTTTAAAAGCTATTGCGCATTTAGAAAAGCCATGTACTTCTAGACCGGCACCGTTACGATCTGTGTACTGTTAGTACTTTCAATAATTCATAAACACGTAAATTTTAGGTAGATTGTCTGATTGTGCTTTGAAGTAGTCATTTTTCTGCGAGTTTTTCTACTACACTGATACAAAAATAAATATAATATTACTTAAATATCCGCAATAAAACAGCACTGAATACAAACTATGTACTGGTAGACAATTGATTAATGAGGCACAATTCGTTCCGTTGGGTTTGACTTTATTACATTTTTCCACTTATTTTGGGCACTTTTAAGTAATTATTTTCTTATTCAAAACGAAATATATAAAAATATTAATACCTGCGTAAATCAAAGTAAAAGAGTTTATGTATGAAAAAAATGATCAATATTTGAATCATACGCATATTCCCTATTGTTGTATTTTGTATTAAATCTTCTTCTTATTGATTGATGTATTTTAAATAATGACTTGATACTTGATTTTGTCTGTTTGAATAAAGAGTTAAAGAAGAGAACTAACTTAATGTTATTTAAATATTAACTATTTACACATGTGGAGAATGGCCGAAAACGAATGTATCCACACTTTGTAACAAATCAAACAAATGACTGAAATCCATAGTATGCTTTCAAACAGTTTCGAATTGAATTTCTACTTTATCCGATTATGTAAATGAATATACCTACACCTACAGCTTAGAATGTACAACGGTGAAATCGCCTTAAAATATTGTGGTATGTGGCTTTCTCTTTCTCTAAATTTTCTACTGTATTGCGGTGGAATTACAGCTGCAGTCAGGTCGACTCATCTATTTCACTTTTCTTTTAGTATAGACTCTACATATACCTTAATGAAATAAAGTTTGTTGGAAAAAGTTGCATTTTTCGAGTTTTCTTTTAAGTCTCTGCAACTAACATTTTTTCTGTTTTATACAACTCTGTTACAAGAAAGAAAATACAACATGTTAAATTGCAGACGTCTGCAAACAATGGCATTTAAAGTTGTTTCATTGCCATTTTTTGTATATAAATCGGACTCCTACTTTTATTTTCGGAAAAATTTTAATTTCGTATATTACAGCATTGTTTCGACAAATAATTACTGCTTTATATATATATATATATATATATATATATATATATATATATATATATATATATATATATATATTTAGATAAATAGATAGTAATATTTGCTTAAAAGATAAATGTTAGTAAAAATGAATAATGGGTTAATAGCTATAAACAACGTAAATAAAACTCTTTAAAGTTTCTTTCCAAGCTTTCGAAATATATTTATTTGATTTTCAAGGAGCTACAACATTTCATAAGTAACAGAATGTAAGTAGGTAGAAATTAATTATAAATTTATACTTTTTTTTTAGATTAGATGTTTATTGGGTTGGCTTTTAGCCTGTATCAATGCGACTTTTGCAGATCTATTGTGAAATTTATACTTGTATCTCTGTGAGGTTATAACGTTATTAGGTTTACAGAAATTAACATTATTGAGTAAATATTAAAATAGAAAATTAAAAATGATGATATTCAAAATTGTTTTTCTCCCAAGATATTTGACATTAATTGACATTAATAATTAAATAATCTTGTAACTATGACATCAAAAGTAATAAGATAGAAAACGAAGTATTAGCTACATTTTAGTATTTACTCATAAGCTAATTCTTGAAGTTATATGCGAAAAATCTCTGAGATACTGTTTTTTGCCATATTTTCTTAATTGCAATATCTCCGGTCAAAATTAATCTTTTTTGATAAACATTTGACTGCATTGTTTTTTTTAAGAATCGATTGACGGTGGTTAAATATTAGTATCTAGTTAAGATAAATTTTTGCAGCATTTTAAACGACTTTAATTCTTTATAACAAATTCCCCGTGTGAGTAGGTAAGCATGTTCGAAATTTGGATTCAGCGGGACAAAATAGATAAAAATACACAATACATTTTAAAAGCCTGTTTGTTGTTCTGTTAAATTTTATTATTATATCAATTTATTTTATAGTAAAATATGTTGTTAAAAAAATGGAAACATTCTGTATGTTTTCTTTGTTGTATATGTAGTGTCAATTTTTTACAAAATAGGTTTATTCATTTTTCTTATTGTCAAATGTCCACGTATTCGTTTTATAGTATATCCCTTAGAACATGTGCTGTTGTATTGTCTCTTGAGAAATTTGTTGGAATATTCTTCTTATAATAACATTGCTCTGTTATTTTTAGGTTTAGTAGATCATAAATTTGCTGCTTGTAAATATAATAAGTTTTAATTAACAAGTAAAAATTAAAAAAAAAACTACTTTTGCCAATGCCAAAAGAGGTAAAAAAATTGCTTGTATTAAAAAATATACAAACATTCATTTTAGAAAATCATTTGAACAAAAGTTCCTATCATTTTATAAAATTTATGAATTCTGGGAGAGATGGCCGTACGGGAGAGACCGTGAGACGGTCAGTTCAATTATTTTTGGTACCAATTAGATAGCACTAGTTTACTCAACGTACGTTCAAATTACGATGAGTTCAAATGACAATCGAACGTGCGGCGCGGTTGGTCGGATTCACTCGAGCCTGGAAGATGGACGTGGAAGAACCAATTATTTGGTGGTTATATTATAAGCAAAATAAAAATACCAGAAAACGGAGATATTGGGTTCACCCAGTTTTGCAAAACAGACTGTCAAAAAGTTTATTTGCAATATTATACCCTTAAACTTAGAACAAAAAGATAGCCTGGAAGATGGACGTGGTAGAACCAATTATTTGGTGGTTATATTATAAGCAAAATAAAAATACCAGAAAACGGAGATATTGGGTTAACCCAGTTTTGCAAAACAGACTGTCAAAAAGTTTATTTGCAATATTATACCCTTAAACTTAGAACAAAAAGATAGCCTGGAAGATGGACGTGGAAAAACCAATTATTTGGTGGTTTTTGTGCGTTCATGTGATTGTTTGTAAATAAACACTATGATATTTAAACGTGCGGTTCGAAAACGTGCGTTAACGCACGTTGCATCTGAACTTAGCCTTATGCGTACAAAAGTAAAGTGAATTAAATAAAAAGAAAAGTAAAAACTTCTTTATTTTTAATGGGTTCTTATTTTACCTCGTGGTGAAAAAATGTCAATGAAAACTTGTGGTTTTTATGTTTTATCATGTTAAAAATGATTAATTTATTGTATTCTGACCTCAAAATTGTAAGCAATGCAGAGTCATTTACTTTAATGCCGATATGACTCAAGAACGCTAAATTCTGTTAAAAATGAGGAAATGTCCATCTATTCTGCATTGAAAAGCTACGACATTCCATATAAAATATAAAAAAGAAGATAAAAAAATGACAATGACAAAAAAGGACTTATGGGGCTATCTTCTATGCTTGGAGAACAAAATAAACAAAAACTTGTTACTCATATAAAAACCATACAAAGTAAAAGTTTTCTGTTGACTATTGATGGTGTCAGGACAATAGCATTTCATTTTACAGAGCGACTAAACATATCTCATAAATTCAACAAAACTATTGAAAAAGCTGGGTATGATTCGATGAAATTTTTTTAAAAAAGAATTCCTTGCATAATATAGACTGAAGGAGTTTTATTTACTAGATCTGAAGCTTTGAACAACTAGTGCGTTCCCTCCACTCACATCAGATGACGGCTTAATAGTTACGTCCTCCACAGAAAAAGCAGAACACTTTGCCAAAATATTCTCTTCAAACTCGACACTTAACCCACCGGACAACATAGAGCTACCTTTTATTCCACGGGCTCCCCACACAATGAAAAATATCATATTTAGGGTTAAGCGGGTGCAGAGAGTCCTTGCTACTCTAAATACCAACAAAGCAAGCAGCCTCGATGAAATACCTGCTTTACTCTTAAAATGATGTGCTCCTGAACTAGCGCCAGTTTTCACTAAGCTATTTCAACTATCATATATGATACTGGTATTTTTCCAGAATCCTGGAAAACTGCTCGAGTACAACCAGTCCCCAAGAAAGGCTCTAAAACCCAGCCTTCTAACCACAGACCCATAGCTCTTCTATCTGTTATTAGCAAAACTATGGAGAAATATGTCAATCACGAGATTCTGAGCTACCTTGAGACACACAATCTTTTAAGTGACAGGCAATATGGTTTTCGCCAACAAAGGTCAACAGCCGATCTGCTAGCATATGTAACTCATGTCTGGAGTGATGCCATTCACCGCTATGGGGAGACTCAAATAGTATCACTAGATATCTCAAAAGCATTTGATCAAGTGTGGCATGCAGCTCTTTTGAACAAACTGCCTTCATACGGACTCTCGCAAAACCTATGCAGATGGATATCCAACTTTCTCTCCAACAGGCACATCCAAGTTGCTGTAGATGGACATTTTTCCAACCTCTACAAGATCAACACTGGAGTTCCCCAAGGATCGGCTCTAGCTCCTACTCTATTCTTACTACACATTAATGATCTACTAGAAGCCACTAATAACCCGATACATGGTTTTGCAGATGATAGCAACCTACACTGTAGCAAAGCGCACAACCGTCCGATACCTCTAGATATTCTGGAAGAGGACAGAAGATCCACAACGGCTTCTCTCAATCAAGATTTGAGAATTGTAGACGAGTGGGGAAGAGAGAATCTTGTTAATTTTAACGCTTCCAAGACAAAGACATGTTGCCTATCCAACAAGAGGCAAACATGCGACTCATCCATTACAATCAATGATCAGACACTGGTAGCGGGCGACTCCATTACGCTGGTTGGTATCACGATCTCCCAAGACTTACTCTGGAACGAACAAATTGCATCCATAGCAACTGCAGCAGGAAAGAAATTAGGCTTTCTGTTTAGAGCACGGAAATATTTTTCTCCATCCAACTTAGCTACTCTTTAGAAAGCCCAAATTAGGCCTAATCTTGAATTCTGCTCGCATGTATGGGGATCGGCGGCCCCATCAAGGCTCGGAGTTCTTGATGCAATACAGAGAAGGGCAGTTCGACTAATAAACGACACCAGTATCACCAAAAAACTAGCCCCATTATCCCACCGAAGAGCAGTGGCTGATCTTTCCTTGTTTTACCGATACATAAACGGATTTTGCTCAGAAGAACTCCGCTCTATAATGCCTCCACTTGCCAGACTAGCCAGAGCAACGCGACGTGCCAACTCCATGGACCCTTATACTGTTCAGTGCCCGAAATCGAGAACGGATCGATTCGATCGTTCCTTCATCCCCAGGGTCTCCAGATTGTGGAACTCCTTACCTCCCCACGTCTTTCCCACTCGTCCTAACTTGCAGGCCTTTAAATCCCACATTAATAAATTACCTCTTCTGCCCCAATAGATGTTCTCGGTACATTTGTATTTAGGTCTATACCTACGAGGACATCCTTAATAAAAAAAAAAGAAGTCGACGCTTATTTTAAGTTATTGGAGCAAGCTTTCATAGATAATGACTTTATGGGAAAAGCTAAATGTCCAATACACGTTTTATACGAAATATACCCAAAAGCTGTATTTACGATCACTTTTACAGAAAAAGGAAAAACTATTATTGTTAATGGATCTTGCAATGCCAAAGGATTTTTTTGCGATTTGTTTGCAGTTTTACAGGTAAGAATAAAAAAACTAAATTCTCAGATGGAATACCTTTAAGTTCCCGAGTTTTCATGTCAAAAAAGTAAGCTTACACTACATCTGCACTCTTGGTTTAAAATTCGTGCCAAGGAAACTACCGGGCAAGGTTTTACTGCTAGTAGATGGCCATTCTGTAATTCAGTAGAAATTTTAGAATATGCAGTTGCTAACGATGTCATATTGTTATCTATTTCAAGTCACAAGTCGCTTTATTTGCAACCTTTAAACAGATCTGTGTTCAAATCTTTAAAAAGTCATATTTACGAACATTGCACACTTTGGATGAAACAAAATCCTTGTAGGCGAATCACAAGACTATGTTTTGGCACGTTGCTGAATAATGCTTGGGTACAGGTTGCCTCTGCTAAAAGTTCTATAATAGGCTTTACGCTACAAAAGTTTTTCCTTTTATCCCACTTGCAATATTGGAAAACGCATTTCTTACAGTTTGGTATCTATAACACGGAGGAATCAAATTGAGCACCACTTAGCAGGTACAAGACTTCGGGTTGGGGGTTGTATGGAGAAAGTACTACAGCTGGCAACGTTGCATCACGAAAACTCGGAAATTTCAGTATGCCCGACTATGCGCGTAAAATCTTGAAGAAATAGTTTATAACAAGTTTATTTTCATCTTGTCTTCCAAACAAACTTAATACGGTTGACGATAACAGATTTGTTACTAGCGAACGGGGCGAAACAAATTTAATTTTTGCTGGTTATAAATTTAGAAATGATAAAAAAACAATAATCATCTTTGTCGCTGTTCTAAAAACAATTGTAAATCATATATAACCACACAAGTTGATAATTTCGAGATAATCAAAAGTGAAATAAATCACAACCATGAAGCAAACAAACTTGGAATACCCAACAACATCCAACGCCTGCGAATTTTTTCACAAGCAATTAAATAATAATTTTTTACCATCAACACCTCGATATTTACAGTTTCATTGATGTGTTCATATGTAAAGATTAGATCGACAAATTTTAATAAAATTAGTAGACAGAGAGACGAAAAGATGAAAACTTATATTTGTACAAAAACAAATTTATAAGCGACAAAATATTTTTGGAAAAAGTATCTTTTGTTAATTTTCCTGTGAATTTGTAAATATATATAATTTTTTTTAATAAATAAATAAATTTTTACAATTTAAAGATTGTAGTTTTATTTACATTTTTTTTACTTATTTACTGTTGTTTTCTTTACGTGTTTTTAATTCTTTACAGTAACATTATTTTTATATATTATATATACATACACACGTACATATATAACTGTAATCAATATAAATAAATAAAATAATATAAATAACAAAATATTAATTTATAGTGTTTAACGCGTAATGAGTGTAAATCTGTAAAATACACCCCCTTGTCGCAACGTTGCCATATTTATAAGGCGAAGGCCATCCTTTTCTACGACTATCCTTCTCACACCATACACCTTCTTACCTGAGTTACGGTGCTCAATTTGGCTCTACTCCTATAACACCTAATCGAACTCCGTGCCAAAGCTTATTAACAGTCTCAAAATTATTCATTACATCGCGTATTTTAAATTTAATACCCTGTGCCAACAATCGTCTATGTTTGAAGCAATACTGAGTACATCAAAAACACCACCCTTTGCACAGAAAATAATCTGCACTTGTCAACTAATACTACATGTTTCTTCCAAAAACATACTTCTAGACGCCAAAGACTTGCCGTAAGCCAAAAATCTACTGAAACAACTTTTAGTGCTTGTAACAACTATAGTGTGGAAAAACTTGAAAGTGTTGAAAAAAATTTCATCAATACCACAGAAAAATTAACAAAGGAAGTAGTCATTCTCTTAACTCCTAAATGTCATATAGAGCAAAGAAAAGCCAAAAAATGCCATAGGAAGGCTAAAGGACGAAGAAGAACCAACATCTGCAATTAAGATATTGATACCAAAAATGAAGAAGTCAATTGTGTACGTCCACTTCCCCCGGACTTATCCTATTGTAACGTTTATTTATTTTCACAGTTTATTATTTAATTTATTTATATAACTAATACACTTAATTTATGTTATAACACAATTTATTTACAATATACTAATTTATATGAACACTGAACATTGATTTATATAAACACTTATTTACTTAGACTCAACTCAAAAACTAAACTAACTCTATTTCAAAATAAAAGTCTATTTATATGCGCATCGATGCTTCGAGTAATTGCTCGATTACTCGCGTAGAGATATTTCTAGTCCCGGTTCTCGTACAATCGGGAACATTCTCAGCCATTCGACGCGTTGCCTGTTTCTCTGATGATGCTTACGGCGTACAGAGGCGGACTCGCCCATATTGCCAACAAGGACAGAGCCGGAGTCGCATTACATTGCCCCCTCCTTAAGAGATAGTTCCTCCTGGAACTTTTTTTAGAGCTGGATGGGAATGATTGTATCTGCAGTCGGATCCTCTTCTACAATTTCCAGTTGTATAAAAAAAACAGGGGACGGTCTTCGTTGTAAACTGGACACTGGGCGAATGGCTGCAAACCAATACTTGGACTTCGGTATCTTGAAAGATTACTTCCACCATGTTTCGAATGACCCTCCAGTCTAACTCCTTACACTCGATCTTTGGCATTGCTATATTCTGTATATTGGACTCCAGTACGTGTTCCCTCAAGCTAAGTAAAGATTCCCATACATCTTGATAAGTGGGTCGGTCGTGATAGGTGTTCTTTGTCACTAGATAGAAGAGGTAACGTGATCCATCTTGGAGTCTCAAAGCTTTTCCGGGGGCTGGCAATTGGCTTTGCAGTTCTAATAGTCGACCAAACTTTTTTCGGAAAACGGACGCTAATCCTCGGGCGTCGCTGATACTGGCAGGAATATTATGGACCAACGAGCAGTCATCTGGAAGCGTGAACGGTACCCCCATAAGCACCCATAAACTCATCGAAGGCAAAATCAGGAGTCTCTTGGAGTCGATTTACCTCTTCTTCTTGGTTATGATCTCCTTCAAACGGTGCCAGCCGGTTTCCATGTACCACATTCGGTTTTCCATTTGGAATCTTACTTATTCGGTATATGACATCATTGATTCTTTTCTTAACGATGTATGGACCTTCCCAAGACGTTTGTAGCTTCGGCGAGTAACCCTTCTGTCTTCTTGGGTTATGAAGCCAGACTTTGTCTCCTTCTTCGAAACATCCTTCCGTGGCTTGAGTATCATACCGTTTCTTCATTCTATCACTGGCAATTTGAATATGTGAGCGAACCAGTTCATGCATATCGTCCATTTTCCTTCGTAACTGGATCACATAATCTTCTCCAGCTATATCTTCTCCAGGTCGGCATCCAAACTCAAGGTCGCATGGTAGTCTCATCTCTCGTCCGAACAAGACCTTTGCTGGTGTTTGGCCTGTTGTTTCATTGACTGCGGATCGGTAAGCCATCGCGAAGAGCGAAAGGTATTGATCCCAATTCCGCTGGTGGTTGGACACTACTTTTGACAGATACTTTCCAATGGTCTTATTCATTCTTTCTACCATTCCATCTGATTGTGGATGTAATGCTGTAGTTCTTGTTTTCTTCATTCCTAGAGTATCGCAAATTCCTTGGAAAAGCTGGCTTTCGAAATTTCTACCTTGGTCACTATGAATCTCCAAGGGTACTCCAAATCGACTGATAAATTCTCTTATTAGGACATCTGCAACAGTTGTGGCCTCTTGATTTGGAATGGCGTAGACTTCTACCCACTTCGTGAAATAATCCATAACCACCAACATGTACTTATTTCCATTCTCAGTCGTCGGAAATGGTCCAGCAATGTCTAAAGCAATCCTCTCGAATGGGCTACCGACGTTGTATTGTTTCATGGGAGCTTTCCTTTTTCGCTGCGGTCCATTACTCGCAGCACAGATGGTACACTTCTTACACCAGCTCTTCACATCATCGGAACTATTCATCCAATAAAACCTTTCCCGTACTCGTTGAAGGGTTTTCTTAACACCGAGATGACCTCCTGATGGACTGTCATGTAACTGTCGGAGTACTTCAGCCACTCTAGTTTTTGGAATAACTAACTGCTTTCTGATTTCTAAACCATCATCATTCTCGAGTACTCGTTTCAATAAGTCTTCTTCCAGGATGAAAGAGTTCCACTGAGCCCAATAGGATTTAAGTACTGGACAGAATTTTGACACTTCTTGCCAAGTAGGTCGTCGATCTTCTCTCTTCCATTGGCGCATTTTCTTTAAAACAGGATCATTTTCTTGTTCCTCTCTAATTTTAGTCGGTGCCCAGTAATCGTTAACTACAGTTGTTCGTAGTATAGCAGTTTCTTTGGATTCTGTCTTGTTGCAATGGGAGCAATCTGCTGGGCACGGTCTTCTGGAAAGAGAATCGGCGTTTCTATGGCCTACTCCAGCTCGATGTTCGATCCTAAAGTCGTACTCTTGTAACCGTTCGATCCACCTGGCAATTTGACCTTCAGGGTGCTTGAATTGCATTAACCATTTAAGGGCTGCATGATCGGCTCGGATTAAAAATTTTCTTCCATAAAGGTATTGATAGAAGTGTTCCACGGACTTCACAACTGCCAGAAGTTCTCTTCTCGTAACGCAGTAATTCCGCTCAGGTTTAGAGAGCACTTTACTAAAATACCCCAGAACCCTTTCTTGCCCATCTTGAATCTGAGAAAGAACTCCTCCAATTCCTACATTACTGGCATCGGTATCTAAAATAAATTCCCCCTCTGGTTTTGGGTAGCCCAGTATCGGTGCTGTTGTTAAATGCTTCTTTAGAGTTTCAAAGGCCGTTTGACAGTGGTCATCCCAGCAGAATTCTCTTGCTTCTTCAGTAAGTCGTGTTAATGGCTTAGCAATATCTGCAAACTTCCTTATGAACCTTCGATAGTACGTGCATAGCCCAAGAAAACTTCTTATTTGATGTTTATCGGTTGGTTGTGGCCAATGCTTGATGGAAGCAACTTTGTCGTTATCTACAGCCACGCCTTCCTTGCTGACAACATGACTCAGGTACTTAACTTTATTTTGGAATAACTGACATTTCTTGGGGTTCAACATCAGTTGGGCAGCTTGAAGTCTTTTTAAAACATCGTCTAAGTTCTTTAGATGATCTTCAAATGTCTCTCCCAAGACTATGATGTCGTCTAAATAGGCCAGACATGTCTTCCAAGATAACCCTCTCAATACATTTTCCATAAGCCTTTCAAATGTCGCAGGAGCATTACATTGTCCGAATGGCATAACATTAAATTGCCATAGTCCGGAACCGGTGGTAAAGGCTGTCTTTTCCTTGTCTACTGGGTCCATTTCTACCTGCCAGTAGCCAGATTTCAAGTCTAAGGTAGAGAATAATTTACTTCCAGCCAAAGTGTCCAAGGTGTCGTCGATTCGAGGCAGAGGATAACTGTCCTTCTTGGTAACATTGTTCAACTGACGGTAGTCTACACAGAACCTCGTAGTTCCATCCTTTTTCTTAACCAAGACTACCGGAGAGACCCATGGGCTGGTAGAAGGTTCTATCACCCCGTCTTCCTCCATTTCTCGAACAATCCTTTCAGCTTCCTCTCTCTTTGCCTGCGGTAGTCTTCTAGCTGTTTGACGAATTGGCTTGGCATCCCCTGTGTCAATTTTATGCTTCATAGCAGAGGTTCTTCCTGTCTTACCTCCTTTTGGCACAAAAATGTTCTGATATCGATGAAGAAAGTCTTTTACTCTTCTTTTCTCTATTCGATTCAGAGATGGACCAGCAACTGCCACCATGTGTTCGAACTTGTCGTTGGAATTATCGGAAGTGACCGTCTGACGAATTATGGACGATACTGGTACACAGGTTCCAATTCTGGTATCTTTCTTGATTGTAATAGGGTGATCATTGATGTTTATAATTCGTACCGGAATTTCTCTAGCAGAAGTGACCAATCCTTTTCCGATCAAAATTCCTCGACCGACGTCTTCATCATGGTTCAAAGGTTCCATCATGGCAGGTGTTCCTTCATCAACAGTTCCTTGAAGACGTGCCACTATGATAGTTTCACTTCTACCAGGTATCACAGTATCCTCCTCTATAGCTGCTGGCACGGTTCTGTCCTCATACGGATGAAGGAATACGTCTTCGGCACCAACTTTAATAACTCTGTTTTTGAAATCCAGCTGGAAACCATGTAAGTTCATTACGTCCATTCCTAATATCACATCTTCCTCGATATCAGCGACAATGACAGTATGCGTGAACTTTTCTGTACCGATTCCTATTTGAACTTGGACTTCCCCATGGATTTTAGCTCTTTCACCTGTGGCGGTCCGCAGCCGTAGCCTTGTTGGTTGAAGTTTCTTGCTGCCACTTATAGTTGTTGGTCGTATAATGGTCCTGGTCGCTCCAGTATCTATTAACAGTGTATACTTTTTACCATTTATTTCACCATCTACATATACAGTGTCATCGCGACATTTCAGAGAGGCTATGAGTATGAGAGGGTCTTTTAAAAGGTTACGGGTCGAAGCTGCCCCCTCTAGGCCGACCCGTTCTAGTTTTCCTGTGGAGTTGTTTCTCGATAAGCATTGGCCACTGGACGTTTACATGATTTGATGAAGTGTCCCATTTCGCCACAATTGTAACACACGCGGGGCCTCTTCTTTTTGTTTTCAGCAAAGTTCTTCATTATGTTAACTAATTGGTCCAATTTATTTTCGTCTTCTTCGTCTTTTACAGATCTTACTTTACTGTATCCCCCACAAGCCTTCGAAGCCGCTTCATACTCAAGCGCAGCGGACAAGACATCGACTAAAGTTTTGTGACGGGCTAAACGAAGAGTCTTGTTCATTTCAGGATCACGGAGCCCATCAAGAAATGCTTCTACTGCTAAACATTCTATCATTCCTTCATCAGCTGCAGGATAGGCAAATCTGACCAACCTGGCAATATCTACTTCATATTCCTGAAGGGTCTCTTCTCGCTTCTGTTTTCGTATCTTCAACTGTGACCGGTGCAGATTCTCCAGATGTTCATGACCATATCGCATGTTTAATCTCTTCTTAAGTTGTTCAAAGTCATCCGTCTCTTCCACCGGTATAGTCTGAAGAACGTCGCAAGCATCTCCTCTAAGAGCGATCGTGAGATTTACAGCCTTTTCTTTTTCTGACCATCCGTTCGCTCGTGCAGCTGTTTCAAACTGTTTAAGGTAATTTTCCCATGACATTTTTCCATCAAAGGTTGGGGCTTTAATGCGGACCGAACTTTCACTGCTTTCCAGTTTTGGTTTTTGTTCCACTTTACAGCTTGTCTTTTCTTCATCATTTTTCTCTTTTGATTCTTCCACACTAATCCTTTCCCCCTTTCCCATTTCTTCCATTTTTCGTTCAATGTCTTTAATTTTGGTTTGGATTTTGTCTTCTACTACCGAAATCTCCTCTTTAATTTGGTTTTCTAGACCATCTTTTAATGACGTGATTTTATTATTTATGTCTGTAGAGATCTCTTCATGGATGTCATGTCAGCAGAAATTTTATCTTCCAAAGAAGAAATTTCAGAAGAAACTTTATTTTCCAAAGAAGAAATGTCTGTTTTCAGAGAAGACATATCGGTGGAAATGTCTGTTTTCAGAGAAGACATATCGGTAGAAATGTCTGTTTTCAGAGAAGACATATCGGTAGAAACCTTATTTTCCAAAGAAGAAATTTCAGAAGAAATGTCTGTTTTTAGAGAAGACATATCAGTAGAAATATTTTTTATAGAAGACATCAATGATGAAGTATCGTCAGCAAATAAAAACTCCTCCGGGTCCAATCCTTGATCAACTATCGCTTGTCTAAGTCGCTCCACCAACTCCGACTTCTTTCCTGTAGTGTCCAATTCACGGTCTTCAAGTTCCCGACGCAAGTCTGCCACTTTTAAATCACAAAGTTTTTTCGACATTTTTCTACACTATTTATTTACACTATCCCACTTCTGACACCAATGTAACGTTTATTTATTTTCACAGTTTATTATTTAATTTATTTATACAACTAATACACTTAATTTATGTTATAACACAATTTATTTACAATATACTAATTTATATGAACACTGAACATTGATTTATATAAACACTTATTTACTTAGACTCAACTCAAAAACTAAACTAACTCTATTTCAAAATAAAAGTCTATTTATATGCGCATCGATGCTTCGAGTAATTGCTTGATTACTCGCGTAGAGATCTTTCTAGTCCCGGTTCTCGTACAATCGGGAACATTCTCAGCCATTCGACGCGTTGCCTGTTTCTCTGATGATGCTTACGGCGTACAGAGGCGGACTCGCCCATATTGCCAACAAGGACAGAGCCGGAGTCGCATTACACTATGTATGATTAATTTTTATTAATAATTATTTATTTGTATAAAACAATTATTCGTTACAGATTAGATTAATAAAAAATGCTAGATGGCGAACAGTCTGTTGTCAACACCGAGTATATATTCAGTATGTCAATCTACATTCTTAGGATAATACTAATTACAATGTCATTTAGATTTATGTATTAATATGCAAAATCCAAAAAAAACTACACTTGTTGATGTGAAAACAACTACACTTATTTATATGAAAATACGTGTATTGCTTGTGTCGATAAAAAGCGTAACATCAACAGTACTTGTTCTGATTTTTCTAAATTTCTTTGTTCAATCACAATAAATTTAACTTTTTAATTTTACCAACAAATTTTTAATTCTTTATTTAGATATATGTATTTTTTTAATTTTTAAATTTAAAAATACTTGGAAACGGTTTTTACTGCTACTATTAAGTTTCAATCTAAAAACTGTTATTACTTATATGATGACTGGTTGTTGTATCAGAAACGAAAGTAATACTTTTGTGAAAAAGAGAGGCAAAAGTCAATATCTTTGAGAGCTCTAATATCCCATGTTATGGATCTAATGAGCCATAAAACAAGGAAAACCAATTTAGTAGTTCCACCAAATGAAATTTTTTATAGAAAAGGAAAACAAAGACGTGCAGTGCAAAACAACAGTAACACGATGAGAATATATATTTTTTTCTATAAACAAATAATTAAATCCTTTAGATCTCAGCCCTAATTAAAAGTTAAATTGATTAAAAATGTTGCTTTTTTGTTTATAGTAGTAATATTTTTTTATGAATCTTTTGTGTAAATATACTTCAAAGAATTGAGTTTACAAAAATGTTTTTCTCTATCCCCAGTTAAAGCAATTACGTGGATGTTAGTAAAAGTAAAAGTCATGCAATTTAAGAAACATTTTTACTTTATGTTTTACTAATTAGGTTAATGGTTTTTGCTATTGGTTCTTTTACGAGCAACTTAACAGTATTGTGATAATAATTAGATCAGTTTCAAGAATTAAGTGTCCTGTAAAGATTCGATAAATTTTATCATTTTAGCACATTAACTTTGTAAATTTATAGTTAAAATTGAATTCTAAGAATGATTTAGTGTTTAATTCTAAAACCAGAAAACAAAACAAAATTTGATTTTTTATATCATTAGTCAAATTAAAACGGGTCTTCAAATACCCATTTAAAAATGCAAACAAATAATAATAGGAGAGTTGTCTTTTTGCATATAGCTATAAAGCCATAAAGACAAAAAATATGTAGACTTAGAGACTTTATTCCTTTTCAAAACAGTTATTCGAGTCTTCAGTTGACACCTGAAAAATCGCTGTTTTAAAGGCGATGCTGGCTTCTTCTGGCGACTGGAATCGCTGCCCATGCATTGAATTTTTTATCTTTGGGAACGTCAAGAAGTCGTTGAGACTTATAGGTCGGGACTATAGGGCGGATGTGCTAACAATTGGATGTTTTGAACCTACAAAAACTTGATTGGTTTTGGGCAGTGTGAGCACTTACATTGTCCTGATGTAGGATATTTCGCCGTTGTGTGTTGCTTTGTCGGAGTTTCACGATAACTTCTGGGAAACAAACGTTTATATAATATTTGAAAATAACTGTTCTTCGATATTCTTAAGGAATTGTTGCCACATAACCAGATTTTGACACAAAAGTTGCAACCATTTTCTTTGACACACTTCTGTTGGGTTTCCTCATAAAACACACAGAGCGGATTGGCGTTTATGGGACTAAATCACCATTAACAACACTTTTTGAGTTTTCTTGTGTGGAACCGTTCCAATGCTTTTCGACACCAATTGACGCGAACAGCTTTTTGCTCTTGTGTGAGCAAATGCGGATCCAACAAGAAACCAACTTTGTAACACCCAGTTCTTCAAGTAGGATCTTTTAAATTGATATTTTTAAAATGCCCAAAAACGATTTATATCCCGGTATGTTAGACAGTGTTCTTCCTTAATTAGCTAACGAACTGTATCAATGTTTTGCTGTGTAACAGCTGTTCTGGGTGGACCTGGTCTGGATTCATCGCTGAAACTGATGCGACCACGTTGAAATTCGCAATACCAGCGGGAAGTAGTTGACTGGTGTGGTGCTTCATTTTTAAACACAACGAAAGTTTGAGGTTCGATTTTTGTCTAAAGGATTGGTCACGCCTTCTTAGCGGCTATATAAAAAACTAAAAGACAACTCTCGTATTTTCATTTCTATTTTGCTTCTTAGACTCAATTGCCCAACTCATAAAAAACGTATTTTTTCTTTGTTTTTATTCTTTACTGCAAATGTTTTTTTTATTACTTGGTTGACATTTAAAATTTACCAAAAATAAGAATAGGCTTAGGTATTCTGAGCTACAGAAAAAAACGTCGTAAAAGAACGAGTAGTGGATGCAAATTGATTTGTTTCGGTTACGTTTAATTAATAGATATAATTGTATAATTTAGTGAAACTGACAAAAAAATTAAACAGAACGCAACGTAATTTTTGTGAAACAAGAAAAAAAAATACAATTACCGCACACTTATTTTTATTTATCTTCTTGTCAGTTTATGTTAATTAAGTGATCTCAAATCACACATAGAAACTGTTGAAACTATAGACTGTTCTAGGTTTTAAAAGTAAACATCTACATTTTAGTTGATGGAGAACCAGCAGAAAAAAGAATGATTTCCATCCATTTATAACCATACCTGCTGTTAATTATTTTTATTCTTGTTTTAAAGAGCAAACTGGAATATACACTCCAACTTACTAATTAAAAAAAAACGATAATTGACACGTTTACTGACGAAGTAAAATAATTTTTACTAGTTATACAATTGTCTGATACCAAAGTGACTCTTTTGCTACCGGCCAAGGAGTACTGAAAGTAATTAATGTCACCACCTTGGTTCTATTTTGGTAGGGAGAAAGGAGCTGGGTACCAAATTACTTAAAGATGTTTGAATAAAACACGTTACATACAATGAACAAAGAATTCTTAGAATGTTCTACTATTATCTGAGTTCGTTAAAGTTGTGTTTAAAAGAAATAAAATTTTCAAATGATTTTAGGTGCGTCAAAACAGAGAAAAATCAATATGGATACCTTTTTTTTTTTTGTTCGAAGAAAAAGTTTTGTTGGAATAAGTGATTAAATAATTATACCTGAAATCTACAGAGAACTACCAAATTTACAGCAGATATTATAGCTTTTAGCTCTAGATTAATTGTTTTAGATCACTAAGGAGTATTAGTTTTATAAATGTTCCCTTTATTCCTAGAAATGGTTATTCTAATAGTTAATTAGGGTTGTTTTAAAAATTAGTTTGTCTCTTACTACAATATCGATTCTTTTTATCTTTCTTGTTACTTATAGCTGAACATAACATGGTTTACAAATAAACCAGAATTACATCTATACTGTCTACTTGTTTACATTTAAACTACGTTGTGCTGCCACCACATTCTGATTAATGCTCCTTTTGGGTAGACGTCTTTAGTGAGACGCGTCTCTGGAGTGGAAAAATTATTGTGGCTTTACACATTTCAAGGCACTGGAGATTTACAACGTATCTTATTCTACTTTACCCTTTGTTAAATTGGTTGTTAGCTTTTTAGGCAACTGGGTGTGACGACAAAGGTGTTTTTATTTTTCGAAAAAATTAAACATGTTGTATTCTTTATTATTTATATTAATAGTTATAATCTAATATACTTACTTTTTTAAAATATATAAATTAACCGCTTGGCTAGAGTCATCCTAGTTATAAGTCAGAGTTTTTTTATTATATCTTGATTCAACCCTTTATTCCTTCTTAAGCACATGTATGGCGTCAATAAAGAAAATATTTGTCAAACTCTAAGTTACTTTTTTAGGCACTCTTTTATATTTTTAGTTCGTTAAGAAACCTAAACCATATATTTTTAGTAATTTAATCATATCTATCATAAAATTTAAGAATAAGACCAACAAGAAGTGCCATTTAGAAAAATCGAACCTGTCTTTCTATAGCCGCTAGGGCATTAATAATCCTGAAGGGTAGTTTTTTTTAACTTTTCCTTAATTTATCTTCTTGATTGTTTAATATATAAATTTTAACAATTTCATAAGACATGACAAAATAATTAGTTCACTAAAAATCTGGTCTCTTAACCAAATAAGAGTATAAGACAAGGCACAAAAAGAATGACTTATTTAATGTTTTATTTGACTGTTTGACGAATAATCTGCTTTTCATTAACTTCATACATTTGCTTAAGGAGGAAATAATTAGAGATGTGACCAAAAACGCCAATTAAATGCTAGAAGCATCCGTGGCGAAAGAAACTATAGGCTATGTATAAAAATTGCGGCATCGGTAAAATTGCGGATGAAACATTTGCGAACAACACAAAGAAGTCACTTGCGGACCAAATGAAACATGAGATTCGCAGATAAATAAATTCCTATGAAGTGTCGACAATTCCGTACAATGTTTTTAACTATAATAATCAGTAAATAAGCATAAAAAATAAAGAAATTGTTAGAACCAAAATAATTCGTTCTGTCTTTTAAGTCGGGACCAGATTTGTGGGCACATGACGTGAGGACGCACGTATTTGTGCCTGCTCGCTTCATGTGTCCTTGGGTGTTTTTGCGTTTTAAAGGTTTCCTTTACGCACGCATTTATGCTCAGGTCGCTCCACATTCAAATTTATTGGTGAGTTTGTTCATAATAGTGCTAATGTCGAAAGAAATGTTGATAGTTTCTGTTGCTCCTATTTTAGTCATTTATTCATTCGGCAATAAAAAAGTAAAAGAAACACAGACGTTGGTGGATGACTCAACTATACACATCTAGAAGTCGAAACAGTACTGAGAATTTATTACGTGACATAGAGCTCGCAGAGTCGGGTCAGTTTAAAAATTTCATCAGAGATTTAGAATTCCTATTAAACAAAATAGGGCCTAAAATTGCAAAGCAAAATACTCAATTTCGAAAAAGTATCACAGTGAAAAAACGTCTCGTTTTAAAATTTCGTTTTCTCACTTCTAAAGTTGCCTTTTTGAGTCTACATTACCTTTTTAAAATATCGAAACAGTTAATATCCACCATAACACCATTTTGATATATAAACATATAACGTCTAAGCTGATTGACAATAAAATAAACTGTTCAAATTATTTGAACTCCACAGCGCCAGGGTCTTGATTATTATTTAGGTAGTATTCACGGAGCCTTCTCAACAATACAGATTTGCTCCCAGTAGTTTCCAACTCTAATTCTACAAGCTCTTTTCTGAGCTCAGCCACCAATAGTTCATGTATCTTCTTTCCAGGCATTCTTGTAGCTTCACCCCACACCTGACACCAATTTTAAATACTTATGGGGACTTTAACACAATTTATTCACAAAATTGTTTAGATATACAGAACTCTGCTGGATAACATCTAAACTGATTGACAATAAAATGAACTATTCAACTCTCTGTAACTGCCCATACATCTCCTTATATAGAACAAACGAACATTCTAGAATGTACGCGAAACATAAATCGAACCTAATCAGTACACACCAAAAAGAGAGAGAAGATTCTAGAATAACCTAAAAACAGTCTTTCATGTACAGGTGCTTTCCTTATTCCACTCTATGACGGATAGTTCTTAATTCCAAAGCGGTTCAAAAACAATATAAGCAACACAAAATAATGAACGTACAGAGAGTACGTCCAAACTAAAAAAAAAAAACGCAAGAATGATTTCTTTTGAGCGATGACCAAAAACCGACAGCCGATGGCTCACAGACCTGCATATTCGTACATCCTCACGCCATATGCGCTCAAATCTGAACCCACCTTTACGATAACAGTTCCAATTATTTCTTTAGCATTAATAGGTTCAACATTAGTACCTTGCGCTTTTCCTCTAATGCGATTAAGACAGTCTAGGAATTTCAGTTACAAACTCGTAATCACGATTAAATAGTGGTCAAATTTCTTGACTATAATTTTTTTATGTTTATTCATCCTCTTCTCTCTTTCGTTTTTTGACTGAAACAAAATGGTTTTTTACTTTTGTTGCTGCTACATTTTATAATCTCGAGTTTAGATATATTACTTGTTTAAATTAAAATCACACACCAAATTATTTCTATCGAAGTAGACAAGAAGAATATTCGACAAAAAATAAAGGTTTGTTTGATAATGCCAATTGTAATTATATATACTGGAACAACCAACTACAACACAAAATTAAATTCGTTACCACTTTCGAATATTTCCCACTTTTTTATCAGGTAATAAACATTCTTCTGTATCTTTCAAATTCGTGGAACTGGATATTACCTCTGTACAATATGAGCTTATTTAATCTTAAGTTACCGGTATAATTCGTAAATATACTTTTACTACCTATTTCAGAAAATTATTATGATTAATATATGTAATCAAAAAAAGAGGACCTTCCAAAATTGGACCGACAATACTTGTTAGACAACTCACGAAAGGAAGTTCGTTCTTATGATTTGTTTACTTCTTTTATTGTTATTTATTGATTACGTTAGTGGAAAACATTGTACGGAAATGATTCTATTCCCTATCAATTTATGTACCTGAAAATCTAATCTTCCATCTTATCTGCAAGTGACCCCAATTTTGTCTTGTTTGCAACTGCTCAGATTGCAAGTGCCCCCTATTCAGAGATTGCAGGTTTTTTTGCTGGATGTAACAATTTTTTAGTTTATTCTTTAGGTAATTTCTTGTTTGTCTAATTTCTTAATTTTAAACATCATATTATTAATATCTCAAATAATTACCATGTTTTTAATTCTAAGGTAATTTTAATTTACTTGTGAAGCAGATATTTTATCTTGCAAAACCCATTTTGGACAAATATCAAACGAGTATGTATACTCAAAAATATCTCGAACTCACGTTTCTCCATCTGAGTTTGCATTATCTTACTCAGAATTTGATATTACAAATACGTGATTCATTAGAATAAATATTCTCGTGAATTATCCACGTCTGTTATCTGAAGTAGTATTCAGTTGAACACAGCAAATATTTGAGTCGATCAACAATTTCAACACAGACAAAAATCGTATAAAATTCAAATTATCATGTACAAACACAATATCAGATCACAAATAAAATATTAAATTTACAAAATCTATTGCTAAATATCTCTCGTTATTTTCGTATTAACTTTTGAATTGAATATAAATCCTTAAAGAGTGGTAGGCTAAGTATGTATGTTGTTAAAATAAAAAGTCCGAAATACTCAAAGAAAAATAATGACAATAAATAGCCGTATTTTCGAATAAAACCAATGAAAAACATTTTTACTTTATTATTAACTAGCTGTTGCCCGCGACGTCGTCTGCGTGTAATTCGAATAAAATCAAGGTCTTTATGTAAGCACACGCCTGAGTAGCTCGCAGATTGCAGAATTTTTTCAGACTTAAATGACATTTATCGTTATATTTTGGACAATTCACACAATATCTTTATAAATTATAGCCTATATGTTATTCTGATCTATAAGCTACATTACTGTAAAGTTTCATTAAAATCCGTTTAGTAGTTTTTGCGTGAAAGAGGAACAAACATCCATCCATACATCCATCCAAACAAACTTTCGCCTATATAATATTAGTAGGATTTATGATTGTTTCTTTATTATGAATTACAATGAAATTGAATGGTTTTACAGTAAAATTATCGACTCTTTCTCGTTGTGATTAGTAAGCCTTGGCCCAGTAAAAGTTAGTACGTCAAACAATCTGGTCTTTGTGTTAATTTTCTGTGAAATACAGGGTTTAACTAAATTTATTTAAAGAGGTCCTCCAGTTACTAAACTATATCTGGCCATTTTGTGGAAAAAAACGGAAAAAACTGAATCCCGAATTTTAGAAATTGGAAGATACAATAGATACCAATACATGTGAGTCAATTTAAGTATTTCTAAAGACTTCCATTAATGAGATAAGAGGATAATTAATTCTTTAATTAACATAATTAATTTTGTTTGATATAATATTCAATTGTTAATATGTTTATATATTATACTAATTATTTTCCTTTAAAATAATTAAACGGTGGTTCAGTATAATTTGTGGAGTTTAAACTTTGGCGCCCGTAATTAAATGTTTTGGGGACGATAGTTATACTTTTAAAAAGTAATTAACGACTAATTGACCTAGCTAGAAAAATAACGCACTTAAGGACATTTTAAAGTTGCACACAATTTTTCATTTTTATAGCAAAAAACAAACACACGTATCCTGGTATTAAAAACACCAACAAGATATAGACCCAGTTTAAATATGAATTAACAAACATTTTACTTTCTGTGAAGAAACTGTTCAACGCTTCCATCCCTTTTGTGGAAAAAACCTGTTTTCAAAGCTAGGATACCTTTAGACTGCCAACTACAACCTCCTTTTGTAAATCTGTAAGTACCACAAATTCCTTTTTGGGTTTCCTCAATTTCGTGAATAGGAAATAAAACAATATAGAAACTATAGCAAACCAAGATTTAGCAAAATTAAACTAAAATCTTTTTAAACTAATAAAATAATATTAGACTGATGGTGACAGTAATATATTAAATATATTTTTAGGAAATTGTGAAAACTTTATTTACAGTTATGCATCGTTGAATAACAATAAACTAAACTTGCATGTTTTTAATCGCTTAACAGAAAAATTAGTAGATAGAGTCGAATTAATGGTAGGAAATAGAGTAGAAATTTTAACATGACCAAATTTAACAAACCCGGTAAACCAAAGCTTTTCAGATAGCAAAAATCTGGATTGTTTTATACATGCATAAACACGAATTTTGAAAATTTTTAATCAGAATTAGGAATGACCTCTTTATAAATGTTAACGAAAAAATATTTTAAACAAATCATCATAAAAAGACCGCATTAAACACATTTATAGTTGGGTGTTCTTAATTTTTAAAGAACAATTTACATTAAAAGAAACCTGCTAGTTGAGAACACGAAATGGCATATGTTAACGAATACGAAAACCTTGAAAAAGTGTATTCCCAAATGTCTAAACCTCAAGCATTTCATACGATACAAAATAAAATTATTATGTACGAAACAAGACAACAACAAACTTATTTTCCACAACCTTGATATGATACTCAAAATAGGAGACAAGACATATAACTTTAATATAAACAATTAATCCCCAAATAACATTTATTAAATAACAGTAATCAACAATAATTCTCAATAAACCATATTTTTTATGTCAACCTATAAATACTTAACCCATAGGTACCTTAAACCAATAAAAAGTATTTTACAAACAAACAGGTTTTTGGTCCACTCAAAAATGTTTTTAAACCAAGACAAATTTATCCAAATAAACCAAACTTTCAATTGAAATCCAAATAATTTTAGTCAATGACGAGACTTTTTTCAACAAAATCGTGATTTAAATCCTAAATATTCTTTTGGGGAAAATAAATTATTTCGGAAGGGACAATTGGACGCGGCCGATTCACCGCTGCCTATTCGACCCGGCCGATTCGACGCGGAGACAATTTAACGCTGGCCCTTTCGACGCAGGGCCGATTCGACGCGAAGTAGAAGGCATAATACTTATACATTTGGAGATAATAGAAACACGAAGGTGTTTCGTAAAACGAATTTATGTTTCATTGAAATGTTCTTTTATAAGTGTACATTCTATCCTAAAATTAATATTCTAAAGTCATTAAAACTACGTACTATTCTAAAATCAAATTGGTTAATGGACCTGCGCTAAACATTTAAAATAAAGTAGTATTGGAAGTACTGGCTTTGTCAAACACGTACAAAAATCTATCGCACGCAAACTTACGTTTTCCTTTTTTACCCAAAAATTCCATGTTAATACAAAATCTCGCAGTGAAACAAGTTATACAACTGATGAAGGCTTTAATTCGTGAGCGTATTTATAATCTTCAGGTACCTGCCATTATAAATTTAAAGAAAGGCCCATGTATAATCCTTTGGCACTAATGATTACTCAATACTGGGAAAGCATTAAAGTAACTGTTTAGTGAACGATTCAAATGATTTAAAATATTTTCGAAGGACGTGATTGTAATCCTTCTACCTATAAGCCGATTACAAAAATTGAAGCCTTATACCTACCTGAGATACGCGAAGCTGCTTAATGACCATTACCGGTAAGGGTAATTAAATGTATTTGCTATTTTAAACAAAAAGTGACACACTGAGATTAGCCATATTATGACCATAAGTGTAATGACAACTTCGCGTCGAATCGGCCCTGCGTCGAAAGGGCCAGTGTTGAATTATCTCCGCGTCGAAACGGCTGCCTCGAATGGCCGGCGTTGAATCGCCCGCGTCGAATTGTCCTAGACCGAAATTATTTGAATGTTTTATAAAAGAATTTAATGAAATTAATAAACGAATTTTATCAAATTGAAATAAGCAAATGCTCATATTTAAATATTGTCTAGAACTTCTTTGTGGTATAAATGTATAGGTATATTTTTTTTCTTTTATCAGGGAACTTTTGCCACTAAAACCAAAATAATAAATTAAAAAATAAATATATGGAAAATGACCCTTACTTATAGATATGTCAAATTGATCAAGGGTCGTTTTTTCAAAACTGAAAATGCCTAACAAAAATTAAAATTATTTTCTTTTCTACGCTTTCGATAACCAAATCGGTTGTCGATTTTAAAGATATTTTTTTTAAATGTACTTCTTCTTATTTCAATGCTTCTGGATATTTAATTTTTTTAATTTGTTTCTTTTTGTTTCTATAGATACATAACTTATCAACTCCTTTTTTTAAGGTGGTAAGCCAAGATCTAGATAAATCAAAAGTAAAATTGGAAATACATTCGTTTTGATTTAATAAAATGTGTGCTGTTTCTTTTAATTTTCTTTTTATAGAATTTTCGTCTTTGCATAAAATGTTTGTGTCATTTCACTTTATTTCGTGATTTAGAAAATTTATAGCAATTTTACAAATCTTAGATTTATCTAATCTTCTTTTCTTAGATAATTTTTGTATTCATTAAGGCAAACTTAAAGTGGTCTACCCGATTCCCCAATGTAGACTTTGCCACAATAACATGGTGTACTATATACCTACACAATTTTTTGATCTATATTAATTGGTTTTGTTTTGAATAAAAGGGATCTATGTGTATTATTGGTTTGAAAAATGGTTTTAATATTAAAAGCATTATCCAAAAACACTGACTCATTCATTAAAAACAATAAATCTTTTTTATAAAAATTATCAAACATTATTATAAATTAAAATCATCTTGTTAAACCAAACCTGAAAAAATAAAATCAATTAAAACGTTTCCTATTTCGCGAACACAGAAAAAAATAAAATCTTTTTTAGGACCCATGAGATATTACAAAAAATTTATAAAGAATTGCAAAAAATTTGACAAATTCTCTTAAAAAGAATCAGACTCTTAAAATGAATCAGAAATTCGAACACAAAATGAATTTAATATATTAACTTCAGAACCAGTATTGATTTATCCCGATTTTAATAAACCCTTTGAAGTTACTACCGATTTATCAAACTATGTTATTGGAGCAATATTATCTCAAAACAACCACTCCGTATGCCGCTGAAACAAATTATTCGACAATCGAAAAAGAGTTATTAGCTGTTTATGGGCCTGCAAACAATTTTGAGTCTGTTTATTTGGTAAAAAATTTACCTTATTCACTGATCACCAATAACTTCTACGGTTATTCTCTTTAAAGGAAACAAACTCTAAACTTGTCAGATGGCGCTGAAAACTTGAAAAAATTGAATTTACAATAAAAAAAAAACGTAAACAAGACAAAAAAACAATTAATGAATTTAATCTACAGATGTCACTGTAAAAAAAATTATTTAATTATTATAATCAATCAATAACTATTATAACAAAAAATCAAGAAAATTTTGCTATGTTTTAGAAATATTTGAGGTATCAGTAGGTACAATTAAAAATACACTTTTAAACACTTATATAAACTTCCAAGGTACTTTGTCTTAAATTAATTTAGATTGTCAAAATATAATTAATTTATTAGATAATTTAGAAGACGCAATATTATTTTTGAAACTACAGTTTTCTACACAGTTTAATTATCTTAAGTACCAAAATAATTGAAATGTTAAAATATTTATAAAAGATATACAAAGAAGAAGAGATCTCTAATTTTTAAAATATACTATTATATTACAAATTAAATTTCTGTATAATCAAGTTACTTTAACAAATTCAAAATTAATATGTGCCATACACTTTCTAATTTGTAAACTTAAAACCTTTAAATTAACCATTTATATTCTGTTATCCAAGAAAACAAAATATATTCCTTCCTAACTACCCCTTTTGTTTTGAAAGAATAATACTGCATAGTTTGAAAAAGAATATTTTATCCTTCTATTAAAAAAATGAAATTTTGAAATCAAACTTACAAGAATCAATCATACAAAGAATAACTACAAACGAAATTTTATTCCCACCACCCAAACAAGAAAAGGTGTTATCGAAAGACACACTAAATAAATATTTAGAAATACAAAAACCAACATTAATTAAATTACAAAAGAAATGTAAAATTACGACCAGAAACGAAAACAATAATGACTAGCTTTTACCTGCGACTTTTTTCGCAACAGATTTATTTTATCTAATATCATAATAAACTTACCTGCTCTCTTTGATACGTTCAACAACAAAGCTGATCGGGATGTCCAAACGCTTCCCGCACTCCATATCCTAGTACTTCCCACGCGTTGCGTTCAACTGACGCGCTCCCAGTATAAGCTGAACTCTGTTTATTATGTCGTATATATTTTTTTTTACTTCGTATATGACGTGATTGACATAAACTGCTATAACTTTTTTACATGTTAATCGATTTAAATGAAAAAAAAAAAACACTAAATGTTAAGCGAAGCCAATCACAATTTATTCCTAATAACTACATCCAAATAAACTGCTCGCCAAAAAAATCGGGACAAGCATATTTTAGCACCATATTTAACTTGTAGTAACTTTTGAAATAAAAAATATTTTTAGCTGGGGATTTCGGTATGCTAAAGCCCATTTCGTCTAGATGACACGGCGCAAAATGATTTTTAAAAAATAATCAAATGTTCATGGTATACAGAGTGATTAATGGACAGATGCAAAATTACAAGAAGTTTAGAGGTGTGTGATTCCGGTAATATTTTTTTTTTTTCGCATTTAATTGTAAGTAGTTCATTAGCAAAGTAATATCGATATCTCCAGACGTTTTTGCCAGTTTTTTGATTACAACCCTTTAGCCCCAGAGACACTACTAAACAAAAAAAATGTGTCAAAACTTTGCTACCAATATCTTTAAAACGGCTTTACCGATTTCGACCAGGTTTTCACATACAGGGTGTTTCAGATTTTAATCAGAAAAATTTAACAGACGATAGAACATGAAAAGATAAAAAAAGTCTATATAAACATGTATGTTTTGAAGCTTTGTTCTCGAGATACAAGGGTGTTAAAGTTTTGGAAAAAAAAATAGTTTTTTCTTCATAGCTCAAACATCCCTCGGCCGATTTTCTTTAAACTTGGCAGGTTTTTTTCTCATGATAAGAGGTATTATTTGATGTAATTAGATTTACCGTAATTATTTCAGTGGCGTCCCATAGGGCAACCTAGTTAGTAAAGATGGAAAAATAATGGTACGCCACTGCTTTTTTATAATTTTGTGAATTTTTTTAGATTAAGCATTTAAAAACACAATTGTTGAGCAGGTTGACAAAATTGACATAAAGAGAAAAAATAAATAAACTGTGTTTTTTTTTGGAAGAGGAGTAACAACTTAAGATTAAAATTATTACCTGCTAGTACTTAGTAGGGCCTCCGTGAGCACGCAAAACTGCTGCTACTCTCCGAGGCATGCTGTGCACCAAGTTTGCGATAAATTCCTGGGTATAGCTTCCCATTCTTCCCCAATTGCATTTGCTAACTCATTTGAATTATGAAACTCATACTCACCTTGATTCAACCTTAATTTAATATTACTCCACACATGCTCTTTTGGGTTTATATCAGAGGATCTTGCAGGCTAGTCCATACGCTCAATGTTGTTCTCTGTCAAAACTTCTCGAACAGACCTCGCTCGATGCGGAGTAGCGTTGTCATCCACAAAAATGAATCCGTCGCCGAAGTTTTGGACAAAGGGAACAACAATTTTATTCACACACAAATTCCTGTACCTATTCGCATTTATAGTCTCACCTATTAAAGTAACCATTTCCGTTCTTCCATTACTCATGATACCACCCCATACAGTAACACCACCCCCACCAAACGCAACCCTTGCTTCCATATTCTCTTCACGGTACCTTTCATTCCTCTCTCTCCAAACCAAGATTCGTCCATCAGATGCATGCAAACTAAATCTACTTTCATTCACAAACATACATCTGCTATTTCCCAGTGGGCATGTTCCTGTGCCCATCTCATTCTTGCAGCTCGATGCACAGGCAGCAATAAAGGACAAACAGCACGCCTCCTAACATGCAAGCTGCGTTTATGCAGTCACCGGTGTTGGAGATTCTAACACCGGTGGCTGCACGAAGGGCCCTATTGACTTGGGTAGAATTTAGTGTTCGACGTCGGTGGACGGATATCACCATTAAGTCGTCTTGCCGTTGGGTTGTAACACGAATCCGACGACTTCTCCCCTGGTTCCGATAAGTGGGTTCTCTATGAGCCATAAATCTTTTAACTGCTCGGGCAACAGCAGATTTTAAGGAGTTTAAAAGAAACGCAATATCTCGAAGTTTTCGTCCATTCTGCCACAATCTGTTTTTAAAATAAATTTTTAAAACAAAAAATACCTACGTTAAAAATTATATCAAATTTTAATTACCTTCCATACTTTTTAACTTGTTTTCACTAAATCGCGCCATTTCAAATAAAATAGGGCTCTCTATAACAGTGTCACTCTGATAAGGTATAATTTAAGAATAATTTATTATAATCTAAATATTGGGCTATCTTTAAACCGAAATTCTTGAAAAAAAAGTGTAACATTTTCAATAAATACCATACTTTCGGCCAACAAAAAATATTGTTCGTAAATAAGAACATATCCATACCCATTTGTATGTAGTCCGGGAGCCCAGAGGGTTTTCGTAACCGTTAAAGAGACAAGGCTCCACCAAAGTCTTTTCTATGTATTTTGACCCCCTAATTACAAATATCAAGGGTGGATTCCCGAGAAATGGTTAGGAAATTTGCTATTAACAAATAATTTGTTACTAATAAAGAAAAACAAAAAATCCTACCGTAATCCTTAGATAATTTTAAGTACAAAATTTTTTTTTTCAAAATTTTAACACCCTGTATCTCGAGAACAAAGCTTTAAAACATACATGTATATATAGACTTTTTATATTTTTTTCGTCTGTTAAATTTTCCCGATTAAAATCTGAAACACCCTGTATAAGAAAACAGTCAGTTTTGTATTTTTACTCTGTATGAAAAAAAATCATTAAGTAGTAATTAATTTAAAATTTCCAGATCGCATCAAAAAATCTACCAGAAACACATTTTAGGACAATGGATTTGCCTGGTAGCGTATCTGTGGCGAAAAGGCACTGATCGAAAAAGTAAAAAAAAAACAGTTCAGAGGTATTGACCGAAACTGCATATTGACCAAATTTCAAACCAAACAACGACGTACAGCCCAATTGTCATAGCTTAAAACGAACAATAGCCATATTTTGTGCAATTTTATCTTTACTTTTTGTTTGACCCCTGCCTTTTAGAGAAATGGCCATTTACCAATAAAATGGTAAGGTAGTGTAGAAAAGAACCAGAAAATAAGCTTTCAGCATGTGAAAACCTGGTCGAAATCGGTACAGCCGTTTTCAAGTAACAGCGTTTTAAAGATATTGGTAGCAAAGTTTTGACAAATTTTTTGTTTAGTTGTGTCTCTGGGGCTAAGGGGCTGTAATAAAAAAACTGGCGATATCGATATTACTTTGCTGATGACCTATAACTAAATGCGAAAAAAAAAAATTATTACCGGAATCACACACCTCTTAACTTTTTGTAATTTTGCATCTGTTCATTGATCATACCATGAACATTTGATTATTTTTCAAAAATCATTTTGCGCCATGTCATCTAGACGAAAGCATACCGAAATCCACAACTAAAAATGTGCTAAAAATTGCTTGTTCCGATTTTTTTGGCGAGCAGTTTAGTTTAAGCCATTTCTGAGATTAACATAAACATACATACGACAAACAGACAAAATGAGAAAAAAAACATTGTTTTGGTTTCTATTGCATATATAAAGGAACCCAGTTTGAATTTTTAAATATATTTGCCATGTACAGACAGCTATCAGTCATAGTTTTATTATATGTATAAACATTCATATAAAAAAATCAATACTTCGAAAATATAGAAATTCAGTTTTTTTGGCATTTTTGTAAATGAGTAAACGACGTGAATTCGTTTCGTTTTGTAACTTCTAATATAATGCGTTGCGTGTACGTTCTAGTCACATTTAATTAAAAAAAGTTCGAAAAGTAAATAACTGATGAAAAAATATCATTCGTGCTATAGTTTAATTGACAATACTATATAATATAGTATAGTCATAGTGGCAACCCTTAGTTTATATACGAAGTTTGTCGTA